>OX451735.1:848338603-849588731 GCA_948472305.1 Vicia faba | reverse complement strand
CTTTGTAGGTGACTGTCATCTTCTGTATGATCTTTTTAATGTTTTTATTTGCAGCTTCGACGACACCATTCATCTTTGGCCGATAGGGGGATGAATTATGGTGTTGAGTCTTGAACTGCTCGCATAGGGCGGTGATCATAGTATTGTTAAGGTTTGTACTGTTATCAGTGATGATCCTTTCTGGGATACCGTACCAGCAAATGAGATTCTGCTTAATGAAGCGGGCAACAACATTCTTAGTAACGGATGCAAAGGAAGCTGCTTCGACCCACTTTGTGAAATAATCAATAGCCACTAGAATGAAGCAGTGTCCATTGGAGGTTGTAGGCTTGATCTCCCCAATCATATCGATTCCCCACATATCGAAGGGCCAAGGAGCTGTTAAGACATTTAGAGGAACCAGAGGCACGTGTACCTTGTCTGCATAGATTTGACACTTATGACAGGTCCGGGAGTGTTGATAGCAGTCTGCTTCCATGGTAGACCAATAATAGCCTACCCATAGGATTTTCTTCTCCATCGTATGCCCACTAGAGTGAGTGCCAAAGGTACCTTCATGCAATTCATCCATAATCTTTTCAGATTCAATCTTATCCACACAATAGAGCAGAATAGAATCATGATTACGTTTGTACAGGATGCTATTACTTAGGAAGAACTTAGCTGAGAATCTCCTTAAGAACTTTTTGTCATTGACTGAAGCTCCTTCTGGATATTCTTGCGCCTCGAGATACCTTTTGACTTCATGAAACCAAGGCTGGTCCACTACTTCTTCGGTATTAATCTCGTGACAGTGTTCTGGTTCATCCATTCGTTCAATGGTGATCTTGGGAGCCTCGTTATCTCAATTAAGTTTAAACATGGATGACATTGTGGCTAGAGCATCTGCTAGCTGATTTTCTTCTCGCGGGAAATGCTCGAAGGTAATCTGCTCGAAATGTGGTAACAATGTCAAAACATGTTCTTTGTAAGGGAAATGTTTGGATGCTTAGTGTCCCATTCTCCTTTGATCTGACTGATGACCAAAGCTGAGTCCCCAAACACAACTAAAGATTTGATTCCCAAGTCTATGGCAGCCTTGAGACCAAAGATGCATGCTTCGTATTCTGTCATGTTGTTCGTACAGTTAAAGAAAATTCTGGCAGTAAAAGGAGTATGGCACCCTTCCGGATATATGAGTACGGCGCCGATACCATTACCAAGTGCATTAGAGGCTCCATCAAAGAACATGGTCCATCGGGATCCTTGTCCAGGTCCATCACAGTTGTCTAATGTCATGATGTCTTCGTCAGGGAATTAAAACTTCATGGACTGATAATCTTCTACAACTTGATGAGCAAGATGATCTGCTAGCACACTGCCCTTTATAGCTTTTTGGGTAGTGTATTGTATGTCATATTCTGTTAAGATCATCTGCCATCTAGCTATTCTTCCAGACAGAGAAGGCTTTTCGAAGATGTACTTTATCGGATCCATCTAAGATATCAGCAAAGTGGTATGAGTCAACATATACTGTCTTAGCCGTCGAGCAGCCCATACCAGAGCGCAGCAAGTTTTCTCGAGCAGTGAATATCTGGTTTCACAGTCGGTAAACTTTTTGCTCAGGTAGTAAATAACGTGCTCTTTTCGGCCAGACTCGTCATGTTGCCCCAATACGCACCCCATTGAGTTCTCTAAAATGGTCAGATATATGATTAGTGGTCTTCCCTCGACTGGCGGCATCAATATAAGAGGCTCTTGTAAATACTCTTTGATTTTGTCAAAAGCAATCTGACATTCATCATTCCATCTGACTACTTGATCTTTCTTCAACAGCTTGAAGATTGGTTCACAAGTAGATGTTAGGTGAGATATGAATCTGGAAATATAGTTCAGGCATCCCAAGAACCCTCTGACTTCCTTCTCAGTACGAGGAGCAGGCATTTCTTGCATCACCTTGACCTTGGCAGGATCAACCTCGATGCCTTTATTGCTGACAATGAAACCTAAGAGTTTACCGGACCGGACTCCGAATGTGCATTTGTTCGGGTTCAACCTTAGTTTGTACTCCTTCAATCTGACAAACAGCTTTTGCAAGTGATCAAGGTGTTCTTCTTCAGTTTGTGATCGGGATATCATGTCATCTACGTAGACCTCTATCTCATGATGTATCATATCATGAAACAAAGATACCATGGCGCGTTGATAGGTTGCCCCGACATTCTTCAGTCCGAATGACATCACTTTATAACAGAATGTCCCCCACTGTGTGACAAATGTATTTTTCTCCATGTCCTCAGGTGCCATTTTGATCTGGTTATAGCCTGAGAATCCTTCCATGAAGGAAAATACTTTGTGCTGGGTTGTATTGTCAACCAGGATGTCGATGTGTGGAAGTGGAAAATCATCTTTAGGGATGCCCCTGTTTAAATCTCTATAATCCACGCACATTCTCACTTTGCCGTCCTTTTTAGGCACGGGAACAATATTGGCCACCCATTGAGGATAAGAAGTAACAGCCAGAAATCCAGCATTGAACTGTTTCATGAATTCCGCTTTGATCTTCTCTGACATGTCAGGTCTCATGCGGCGGACTTTTTACTTCACTGGTGGACAGTCTTCTCTTGTGGTTAGACAGTGTACCACAATGTCTGTATCGAGTCCCGACATGTCTTCATATGACCAGGCAAAGATCTCAACGTAAGCATGCAATAGCCGAATTAGGTGCTCCTTGACACTCGGCTCTAGATTGGCACTCACTTTGATTTCCTTTTTATCTTCCTCGGTACCCAAATTGATTGTATCCAACAGCTCCTCATGAGGCTGAATAGCTCTTTCCTTTTGTTGTAGTAGTCTGGCCAATTCCCCTGGTACCTCACAATCTTCCTCACCTTCGTATTTGGCTTGGTAGATCAGATCTTCAGAGTCACTGAAGGCTATAGCAGTATCGTTACCCATGAGATCCGGAATGGAGGGGTACCTGCATTTGTGAGTGTGGGTGTGTGTAACGGTATAGCCATCTTAAAACAATAAAATGTAAAAAGAAAAGACAATGAGCACAAAAGGTTTATATATGAAAAAGCGTCCATGATTCATTGAATGTCATATGAAGATGAAATAAAAACCCTTACAAATGGACCAATGTGCCTCGGGTAAGACACAAGGTTTTTAAAGTGCGAATTGTTCGTGAATATTACAAGTCCAACAAAAATATGAAAGATAAATTACTGAGAGATGAAAGTTATTGGGACAAAGTCTCTGGCTTCCCAGTTGTGAAGTCCACCGTTGACAGTAGGAAATATCCAATCTTCCAAGCTGTCATCCTCTCCATTGTCTTCTACTGCATTAACCCCTTGGTTACTAATCTTCACAGGTGGCCCCCAGTACGGGAACGACGCACAGCCTTCTGAGCAATTGAAGTAAACCCCAAGCCAAACTTGTCTGATTTGTAAGGAATGTCTAGAAGCTTCCCCTAGATGGTGCATCTACCCTCTTCCACTACTGCCTTTGCATCCTTTAGAGATGACATTCGAAGTGGAGGTCTTGTGATCTTAGGAATCGTGGATACCGCCTTGGTCGCCGCTACTTCTTGAGAGACTTCTTCAAAATGTTGGAAAGGGGTTTCAATGAACTCGCCATCCAACTCCATATATCGGAAAGAATTCAGATGACTAATCATGTACTCCTCCTCCCCATGGACAATTATGATCTTTCCATGGACCGGATACTTCAGCATCTGATGCAATGTGGAGGTGACATCACCGACATTATGGATCCAGGGGCGTCCTAACAGACAGGAATAAGAAGGACGAATGTCCATCACATAGAAGGTTGAGTTGAAAATCTGAGTTCCCACCTTTATTGGGATGTCCACTTCCCCGAGGACCATCCTCTTCGAACCATCAAATGCTCTCACCACTATGTTACTAGGTTTTAAAGTCAGTCCTTCGCAATCCAATATGTCAAGGGCTTTTTTCGATAAGACGTTCAAAGATGATCTTGTGACCACCAAGACATGGGCTAGGGTTGTTCCTCTACACTCCACTGAGACATGTAATGCCTCATTGTGTTTTCTCCCTCTGGGTGTCATATCAGCATTGGAGAAGCCCAAGCCATTATCAGCTGTCAAACTGGCCACACAGTCTTGGAACTGGTCAGCAGACGTCTCTTGTGGCACATGAGCTGTCTTCAGAAGTTTTACTAGAGCTTTAGCATGTGCCTCAGAGCACAGCAACAATGCTAGCATAGAGATCTTGGAAGGGGTTTGCCCCAACTGTTCAACCACATCATAATCACTCTTTTTTATTATCCTCAAGATTTCTTCCATTTCCTTCTTGGATGTTTCAAGAATAGCTAGTGATTGAGCCTTCGTCCAGACAGGCTCTTCTTGAACTTTTTTTCCTTTATTCTAAGCAGTGGAAGTAGGGATAGGAGTTGTGTTGTCTTTGTCGGTAGGTACGCTTGCAGGTATAATCACTGGTGCAAAGGTAATCTACGGAACAACCGCGGGTCCAAAGACTACCCTTGGAAGGGAAATCTCTGGAGAGAAGATTCTACCACTACGGGTAATCTTGCTAGTTCCGACAATATTGCTAATGTCGGAATTGTCCTCTTCGGAGCTCTCTTCTTCGGTAGTCAGTTCATCCTGTTTAATACCATGGTAGTAGATTTCTCCACCGTAATTCCATGGTACTGTTTTATCTGATTTGTACGGGACCGGCCCGGGCATTGTAATCTTAAGCGGAGTAGTCTTTGAAGCAGGTGTAATCCTAACGGGTCTTTTAGGGGCCCTAGAAGGATTGGTGTAGATGGTTATAATTGAAACTTCTTTAACTAGAACGGGTAAAATAAGAGCATTCTCAAAAAAAAAATCTTGGTTATCAATCAGTTGTTGGATACCTTTTTTCAATAGAGGGCAGTCAAATGATGAGGAAAGGCAAATATGGCAGTCTTTGTCACAACCTGGGAATATACCAGCTTTTAACAAATTCAACTTAATGATCGAGAGAGGAGTCAACAGTTCATCCACGGTGGCAACAAATAAATCTTCCTCGACAGCATTGGCATTATGACCATTGTGATCGGTGGATCTGGAACTGACTGTTTAACGCTGGTTCGTGAAATGTCGCGAAAGCAAGAGTCGCCACCGTCTTTTATTTTCTCCAACATGGAAAGGACAAAAGCACAGCAAAATTCTTTATGAGATAGTTTCTCGGTTCGGGAGGTAGATTTATAGAAAGGGAAGGTGTTAGCACCCTTTCTATCCATGGTTATCCATGGGCTCTTAGATACTTGCTCATTGTGTTTTCAAAAATGTTTGTTTGCTTTTCAATCGTGAGTGGGTTTGAAAAAGTTTCGTTTAAAGTTTCAGATCGACTCTTGTATCAGTCCTCAAGGGTGTTTGAAAAATTGTTTTTGAAAGCTTTTTGAAAAGTGTCGGTGTGAAAAGAGTTTTTTTGATTTGTTTTGAATTAGAGCAAGTATCTATGAGTAATCTACCTACCCTAAGGAATTAGGCTGTGTAAATGTCCTTAAGGTAGTGCCATCCCACCATTGAGAGGTAGGTAGCACCACCGTTGGAGGTGTTCGGGTCAATTCGTTTGTTAGGGACTGTGTGGTCACCAGAGTAACAGTAGGATACCTTAGAAGCTACCCCTATGCCATTGATCCTTTTTTTAATTCGAGGCAACTTTTCCGAGGCAAATTGTTTTGAGGCATATGGATCAACGGACATAAGGACTTACTAAGATGTCCTATACTCGACGACCACGTTTCGAGGGGCAAGGCAACAGTGAGGCGTACCCTAAGAGTGGTGTGTGAAT
The DNA here is from genome assembly GCA_948472305.1 of Vicia faba. NCBI lineage: Eukaryota > Viridiplantae > Streptophyta > Magnoliopsida > Fabales > Fabaceae > Vicia > Vicia faba. The sequence goes on along the minus strand of OX451735.1, from coordinate 849,582,930 downwards.
TTGTGTATTGTTTTCAGTTATGTTTTGTCTTGTCATTGCATTGTGAGCTACGCTTGCTTTTATTTTTGGGCCATTCATTCTTTCATGCAAAATTTAGCAGTTAAGGGGTGCGGAAATTAGAGTACAGAAAATAAAGTCCTACACTATTACAAGGCGCGGGTCTATACATCGCCAAATTAACAAAGACCCGTTTTTGAATAAAATGCAGAAAGTAAATAAGCTTCCTAATTACTATTACAAGGCTTTGGGAAATTACATAAGATTTAAAATAAAAATAAGAACAAACGCGCGAAAAGAAACTAGAATCGAATGTTCGAGGGCGTTGGACCCTTTAAAGAAATTAAATGAAATTAAAAAGGCTAATTAATTATTTAATAAGAAAAGAAATTGTTTTTTTATGTTTTTTGTATTTAATGAAATGAAGAAAAATTAAAATTAAAAGAAACCCTAATTCTAAACATTTTTAATTATTAAAGAAAGAGATTAAAGTTTTAACCTAATTTATACTAATTATTTAATTACATGGGTATTTACAAAATTAATTAATAATTATTAATAATAATAAGAAGAAATTATTTATTAAGCAAAAAGAATAAAAATGCTAAAAACCTAATTTCTACATATTTTAGTTATTTAAGAAATAAAACTAAAATTTTAACCTAATTTTACTAAGTTGATTATTAAATTTATTTACAAAAAATATTAATGCATTAAATATTAAATAAACATATTTTATTTTTTGATTTCTGATTTTTTTTTGTGTTATGAAAATTATTTTGTGAATTAAATAAAACAATAAAGAAAATAAAAGAATAAAAAGGAAAATTAAAATAAAGAATAAAAATATGCAAACCATGGGGGTGGCTGACCCGATTGAGAGGTGTATTTGAGAAATTTGGCCCAAGAAATCTGGCCCTTTTTGACTTTCCAGTGCTTGCGTGCAGAGTGGTTGACTAATGTGCATGGTGGAATTCATGTGATGGCCATCAGATTGAGGCTCTGGGACATGTGGCAGGCACAGGCGTTGGGCATATGGTACTCCTTTGAATGAGAGCTACGCTGGAACATATTAATGAAAAAAATATGAAATATATAAGGGGACCTGGGAATCGAACCCAGGTCCCAGTACCTGCATGCCAACACAACGACCATATGAACCAACGCGTTTCTTTGTTAGTTTAGTGGAACGTGAATAATATACATGAAAACAAGCGCTAGTGGCCTGAAGCAAGAAATCACGCGCGGACATTTGAATTATCCAGTCATGCTTGGACACATAGGCTTCATCTTCTCCATTTTCCTGTAAACAAAAACGAATAGCGGGGGTTTTAAACCCCCACTAATTGCAAAACCTGAAAATAGCAATTAGCACATAGAGCAATATAAATTGGACGCGATGTGTGAGTTCAATTCGTTTGGATGTCACGATTCCAATGGTACTGGTTTGAATGGCCAATTTTTCCAGACGTGTAAAGCCCCAAATCTGGAGCTCTAAAACCCTAGCGAACGTCCATGGCAATTTTTGATACAGACATTATCAGTTCAATTAGAGGGCACCAATAGCTTCAGAACATTCATGTTAGTGTAAATCAACATTTAAAACGCATAAAAATGCATGAAAGTGCAAACACGAATATGAAAAATTTCATGAAAAGTGCAATCCAGTTATACCAATTCCTTGAGTATGGAGGGTTGGTTTCGATTGCAAAAGCTTCCTGGTAGTGTCAGGAGTGTATTGGAATGACTTTTTGGCTTTGAAACGTGCAGTAGCTATGAAAGCAGTTTTCAAATTTTTGTGAAAAAAGTGCAATGTTGTTCTTGGTCTTGGGCGCAGCTTTTTTCTATGTGAGCATTAGGGTTATGTTCTATATGTATCTGAGCATGATTAGGTTAAGAAAAACAAGCCCATAATCCATGCATTGATGATTTGGATATTTGGTTTTCAATGATATCAAATTCAATCTTTTTGCCATGGAAACTTGCCAATTTTGGAAGGTTTTGTCTCTTGAGAAGGCACACGAAATATTGAGCTCATGATGGAAGAATATGCTGCACAAAAAGATTCAAAACACATGATTTAGTATTTTTCTCATAATTAATTTTAATTAAATGAATTAATAGGATTAAAAATTCAATTAATTAATTAAAAATAAGAAAATAACTCCCTTTTAGCTTAATGGGTCGTGCATAGGCTTTGGGTAATGATTCATGGAAGAAATTGAGCCCATTAGCAATTTTGAGGCATTTGAAGCAAAGTTGACTTTTCAAAATTCCCAAAAATTTCCCAACTTCCACAAGGCATATCTTGCTCAATTTTTAAGCTTTGATCATGTTCTTGGACATTTTGGAAAGGTCTTGAAGTCCTCTAACCAATGTATTTGGTCCCATGTCATTTTAATTTACCAATCTCAAGTTATGGTCTTTGACTTAAAGTGCCTTTTTGTTGACTTTTGAAAATGACCTATAATGTTGAGATTGATAAATTTTTTGTGAGAGCATTTCTTGGACTTGAAGTGTGAAGATGAGTTGTAGAAAATGTCATTCTCTTCAAAATGAGCTTTGGATGGAATTTTTCTGATAAACCATGTGGAAGTTATGCTCTGGTCAATTTGCAGTTGACTTTTTCAACTATCCAAAAATAGAAACTTTTGCATCTTGAGACTTTTTGAGCCATGTCTTGAGAATCATGATCAAGAATTGATCAAATTATGTATGTGGCTTCAAAATAAGATGTTGACCAAAAATTTTGACTTTTTACTGTCAAATGACCATTTTGCCCCTGCAGTTGACTGTGAAGCAATTAGGGTTTTTGACTGTGAAATTTGATGCTGTGAGTCTTGAAACTTGGCATATGGATGTTTGACAATGTATGTAGGCATGTGGGACTTGTTTGGACCCTTGGAAACTTCAATTTCTTTGCCAGAACCAAAACCCTAATTTTTGACTGTTAGGAGGCAATTGGACTGTGCAACCCTTCAGAGATTTTGAAGCTTGATCTTGGCAAATCTTGAAGAATATGGGAGGGCAAATTTTAGGGTACAACAGTTTCCCCTGTTCAATCTTCTTAGACCTGAGGATGTAGATTTGCTGGCGTGCCTTTCGTAGTCTGAAGGTGGAAGATGATTGAACACTGGAGTGCCCAGAAATTTGCGCTCACATGTTAGAATGTTAGCAGTGTGATGCAGGGAATGAGCTTACAGATGCCATTTGGAGACTGGTGGATAGGAGAGATGGGCTTATGGATGCCATCGGGAGGTTGTCGATCGTGTAAGAGATTCCTTAGCGAGAACTTGCGTACCTGAGAAAGAAAATGATTACCTGGCCTGTTACAAGAGTTGGTCTTCAAACTCTTTGTGTAGATGCGCCCTGGCTGGATACAGGAATCGGATCTTTAAACTCTTCAGACGTGCCCTGGCGAGATACAGGAATCGAGTCTGGAGAATATAGTCGTCAATAGATACACCCTGGCTAGGTACAAGAATCAGATCTTCAAACTCTTCGGACGTGCCCTGGCAGGATACAGGAATCGAGTCTGGAATTAGTCGTCAACAGATACATCCTGGAAAGATACAGGAATCGGATCTTCAAACTCTTCAGACGTGCCCTGGCAGGATACAGGAATCGAGTCTGGAATTAGTCGTCAACAGATACACCCTGGCAAGATACAGGAATCGGATCTTCGAACTCTTCAGACGTGCCCTGGCGAGACACAGAAATCGAGTCTGGTAATGTTAGTCGTCAACAGATACACCCTGGCAAGATACAGGAATCGGATCTTCGAACTCTTCAGACGTGCCCTGGCAAGATACAGGAATCGAGTCTGGAGCTTCAAAAGGTTTTTGTTAATAATGATGTGATGAATGAATCAGGGACGGTTACTACCTCAACGGGACGATGAGAGAACCTTGGATGATTACTATCTCAACGGGACGATGAGAGAACCTTGGACGATTACTACCTCAACGGGACGATAAGAGAACCTTTGGGCGATTACTACCTCAACGGGACGATGAGAGAACCTTTGGGCGATTACTACCTCAACGGGACTATGAGAGAACCTTTGGGCGATTACTACCTCAACGGGACGATGAGAGAACCTTTGGGCGATTACTACCTCAACGGGACGATGAGAGAACCTTTGGGCGATTACTACCTCAACGGGACGATGAGAGAACCTTGGACGATTACTACCTCAATGGGACGATGAGAGAACCTTTGGGCGATTACTACCTCAACGGGACGATGAGAGAACCTTTGGGCGATTACTACCTCAACGGGACGATGAGAGAACCTTTGGGAGATTACTACCTCAACGGGACGATGAGAGAACCTTGGACGATTACTACCTCAACGGGACAATGAGAGAACCTTTGGGCGATTTCTACCTCAACAGAATGATGAAGGAATCTTGGACGATTACTACCTCAACGGGACGATGAGAGAACCTTTGGGCGATTACTACCTCAACAGAATGATAAAGGAATCTTGGACGTCTTCTACTTCAAAAGGTAAAGACTTTTATCTGTTGATCGTTCTTTTCCTGAAAAAGTAACGAGTTAGTTGTATGCAATGTCATAATGTATGACATGCATGATGTCATGATGTTCTAAAAAATAAATGAGATTGGGGTGATACGATGCGTGTATGCATGTATCATAATGTATGACAAGGTGATGTTTATGAATGTATTTTCATCTAGGAAAATAAATCCTTGACGGGTGTCGGGAAGTTGAATCCTGGGCTGATATAGAAGAGTAGAGCTCTGTTTCCGCTGGGGGTGATGGTTGCAAGAATACCGGTAGAAGAAGATGACTCCGTTGGGGAACAAACTTGGCGAATAGATTACTCTGCGGGGAATGCTCTGTGGGGAGAGGAATACTTCGCTGAGGTTGATGATAACTCCGTTGGGGATTCCATTGGTAAGTCATGTTGGGAGATCTGATGAACTCCGCTGGGGATAGGAAGACTTCGCCGGGGACGATCTCTCCGTGGCAATTGGCTGAGGATAACCCAGTTATATCCTGGTGGGGAAATAAACTTTGAATAAAGCCGGGGGAGCGTTCGTACTATGCGGATGACAAGCTTCCAGAATCTACTGGGGATAAGCTTTAAGACCTGCTGGGGATATGGATTCCACTTTCCTGGGGAAACTTTTGGACTGGACTCTCCTGGGGAAATTTTTGGACTGGACTCTCCTGGGGAAATTTTTTTTTGAGATGTACTGAGGAAGTGGCTCCACCGAATGTCTCGTATCCGCCGGGGAACAATCTTAGATCAAGACTGCCGGGGATGCTTGTTAAGAATGTTCGTGTACTCTGCTGGGGAATGTTGAGATCCGCGGGGGATAATCCAACTTCCTTGAGGTTGATAGTGGACTAACTCTGCTTGGGGAGAGTATCATTGACTTGCTGGCTCACTCTCTGGGGAGTTAAGGCATCTTGGTTATGTTCTTCAGCTGAACTTACCTTGGTACCTTGGTGGACAGAGCAATTAGATCGCTTAGACAACTCATTATTGCCCCTGTTTCTGCGAGAGAAGGTACCTGTGGAGGCGCTTGATTACTGTCGATAGACGACTCTTCTTTTGGTAGGCAAGTGACGAGATGACAGGACATAGTCGTACACTTTGATCCCTAATTTTTTGCTTGGACCGCCCTTTCGGGTTTTCAGTCCACCGGGATACCCATTTTTGCCCAAGCCGCCTTTTCAGGTTTTCGACTTGCCGGGTGTACAGATTTTTCATTTCATCCCTTATTTTTGCCCGAACCCTTTTGGTTCGTCGGGAAGCCCTTATTTTTGCCTAGGTGTGTCAACCTAGCGGGTCTTTGATTATGCGCAATATTTTTTCGACTATGTCCATGCTCTCAGAATGTAGGGAGTTGCCCCTGTCAGAAGTGTAGTCGTACCACCGGAAGGTCTTCGTTGATCATGCAAGATTCGTTACGGGAATTCAAATCCAACGCCCCAAGTGATCCAGATGGAGATTTGCCCCTGGTATTTGGCATTTTGAGAGATTCCTTGAATCTTGACTTGACTGCCCCAGATGATGGACAATGATCAGGTCTGCCCCTTGGTTGGAAGTGCTTTTGTTCACTAGATATTCTTCGTGTGAATTTCTTTGTTGTTCGAACAAAAAGTCATATGCAAACAAAGTTATGTTAAAAATGCAAAGCTTATGTCTGTCTTGAAGTTTTTTGAAGATGCATTTTTTTGTAAAACAAGCAAATGTTTTGTAAACTGTGATGTCAACTCGTTATTTTAACGTAAGCCTTAAGGAGTCAGGATACCTTTCGTAACAGTATGCTTTCGAACTAACCCATGCTTCAGTTAGGACTTTTGAGGGTTATAACGTGGCCTGGTTCACGGTTTAAGAAACAAAGGATAAAGGCTCAAATTTTATTTGTACCCACCCGCTCTTCGTGATGTTCTTCAATCCTAACCTCAGCTGATCGTGCGTTAGACCTTGTTTGAGTCTTTGCTCTGATATTCCGATGATGGTTCAGATATCGATAGTTTATTTGGAATAGGCAGTCATTTTCCTTTCTTGTTGAGGGTTTGTAGTACCTCTTTCTTTTTTTGATTTTTGTTATCCCTGTTTTTTTTTGCCTGAACTGTTTCTTTTGTGATTATAGTCAGCGGGATGCCCCAGTTTTGTAAGTCTCCTTCATAGGTTTTGACTTAATGGGCTTTTTGATTTTGGTAATGACTGCCTATTTTTATGGTTATTTGGAACCATCACTGTCTTTTGTTCAAGAAGGACTTCTTTTGATGCCATTCGTTGTGCACCTGGATCAGCTGAGAGAACTACCCTACCCCAGGTTATGATTAAGGGTTTTAATTTTCGAAAAGAAAAACTCCTACTTATTTGGCTCAAAGGGGTTGACGAGGGATTATCTTCCTTATTACTCCAGTGTTTAGAAATTGAAACAATGCCTGTACCTCATCAGCGGGGTCCGTTCAAAAGCATACTGTAAGGATCGTGGTATCGTTTTCGTCATCCTCCCTCAAGAGGCTTAGCATTATTAATTAAGAGTTGACATCAAAAAAATGAAAGCAGTTTGAGTATAGAGAATGCGAATATATTGCTTCAAAGCAGACATACGCGATGCATTAATGAAATAACAATGTTCAACATGAATAAATGTTTGAACAATCGAAAGAAAATTACAACTTGAAATTTCTGATAAACAAAAGCTTCTTAGTTTGCACTAGTCATCTCGGATGGAAGATTCTCAGCAGCAGATTTTCATTTTGCCGTACGGCATAAACTCCAGCACCCCCCTGTCAATCAAGTCTTGGGTCTTGTTCTTCAGAGCCCAACAATTGTTTGTGTCATATCCCGGACTGTCAGCGTGGTATGCGCACCTTTTATTGGGATGATAGGTAGGAGCGGAAGTGTTTGGACTCCGGAAAGGAACCCTTAGTGTAATCAGCCCTGCCTTCAACATTTGCGGTAGCGCTTGAGTTAGTGACATGTTGAGCTCAGTGAGTTGCCTTTTGGGCTTGTCCGGCTGGCTCTGATCAACCTATTGTTCTTGGCGAGGTCGTTGTTGGACCTGTGAAGTGGTAGCAGCTTGGAGAGGTCTATTCATTGGACCAGACCTTTGACTTCTTGGGGGCTGATTACCGGTTTGGTCCCCAACCCTGACTGCTGGCTTCATACTGTTGTATTTGTCTTGATGAAGCAGGTTGATCACAGTTCTCAATTCTTCTTGCTTCCGAGCCAAGCCTTGGATAAGAGCCATTTGCCCCAACATCTGGGTTTTCATAGTATCTACCTCAGCTTGTAGACGTTTCAGCCGTTCGTCCTTGTCATCATCGGGGCTTTTCTTGGCCGAATTCCCCATAAGGAGTGTCCTCAACTCTTTCTTCCCCTTGGATAGGCTTAAGAAGATCTCCCTGAACTGAGTCTCTTGAGCATGAGGACCCTGGTTATCTTGTTGGGAAGCCATTGCTAAAATAAACAGCGAAGAAGGTAAGTGACCTGTAACAAGGGTACCTGTAATGCAATGATATGTATGTATGCATGTGATGTTTTCAAGGATCTCGCGGGGTAAACAAGGAACTTTGTCAGGATCGGGATCCGGTGGCTTGATTGAAGGAACTTCATATTGTTGAGAGTCCTTCTTCAAGAGTCAAGGCTCACCATATCCAGTGGGTCATAGCCCCTGACTCAAGTTATCAACCTGGCTAGGGGAAAATAAATCCCCTTTGCCCCTTGCTAGACATTCTGGTTCATCATGACCTGCATCACAAGCCCTTGAGATCCTTGAAATGGATTAGTCCTTATGCAGGATGTATGCAATGGTATGATGTTATGCTATGCATGGGGTAATGTAGGTAAACCCTGTTATGAGTCCCAATTAAGGACTATAAACAAACCCTACAAGAAACTCATGTGTTAGATAACAAGCATGCAAGTAGTCAAGTTTGAAAGCACACAAGTCACACAAGACAGCCCTTAGAGTTTAGGCCAGCATGAAGTTTGGGGTACTACCCTCTTGAAGTTGGTGGGCTCAAAACCTGTCCTATCAGAAGTAACCGGGTTCTAAGAGTCCCAATATCATTGGATTGCTTTCATTGTTCATCGTTTCGATTTAGCCACTGAACTGGCGACCGAAATATTCCAAGAAAACAACCCTCAATTGAGTGTAGTATCGAGTATCAACCAACCTCGGACTGCACCAAAGTCAGTTATCTCACTACCCTAAAGAGGCCAAGATGGTTCAATTAAGGTTCCTAAGGTCAGTTGATGCTTCACGACACCACGCGGAGGCCCCGTACTCTCCTTGACTGAACTCAAGGGTTACCGGTACACACCAAAGTGCCACATCAACATAGAAGACTGCTTCAACCATGTCGGTATACCCCACACAGTTCCCTCACAACCTTGTTGCTACTTTCTAAGAAGGTATCCCCAGATCCGGGTTAGGATCTATAGAACTCCCAAGACAGTCCCAAAATTTAAAGCAAACAAGTCAAAGCAATTGAATACACAAGTGATCTTAGTCCTAAGGTACACCTCACTTTATAAGATAGTCCCCAGCAGAGTCGCCAGTTCTGTGATCGGTGGATCTGGAACTGACTATTTAACGCTGGTTCGCGAAATGTCGCGGAAGCAAGAGTCGCCACCGTTTTTTAATTTCTCCAACATGGAAAGGACAAAAGCACAGCAAAATTCCTTATGAGATAGTTTCTCGGTTCGGGAGGTAGATTTATAGAAAGGGAAGGTGTTAGCACCCTTTCTATCCATGGTTATCCATGGGCTCTTAGATACTTGCTCATTGTGTTTTCAAAAATGTTTGTTTGCTTTTCAATCGTGAGTGGGTTTGAAAAAGTTTCGTTTAAAGTTTCAGATCGACTCTTGTATTAGTCCTCAAGGGTGTTTGAAAAATTGTTTTTGAAAGCTTTTTGAAAAGTGTCGGTGTGAAAAGAGTTTTTTTGATTTGTTTTGAATTAGAGCAAGTATCTATGAGTCATCTACCTACCCTAAGGAATTAGGCTGTGTAAATGTCCTTAAGGTAGTGCCATCCCACCATTGAGAGGTAGGTAGCACCACCGTTGGAGGTGTTCGGGTCAATTCGTTTGTTAGGGACTGTGTGGTCACCAGAGCAACAGTAGGATACCTTAGAAGCTACCCTTATGCCATCGATCCTTTTTTAATTCGAGGCAACTTTTCTGAGGCAACTTGTTTTGAGGCATATGGATCAACGGACATAAGGACTTACTAAGACGTCCTATACTCGACGACCACGTTTCGAGGGGCAAGGCAACAGTGAGGCGTACCCTAAGAGTGGTGTGTGAATTTGTGTATTATTTTCAGTTATGTTTTGTCTTGTCATTGCATTGTGAGCTACGCTTGCTTTTATTTTTGGGCCATTCATTCTTTCATGCAAAATTTAGCAGTTAAGGGGTGCGGAAATTAGAGTACAGAAAATAAAGTCCTACACTATTACAAGGCGCGGGTCTATACATCGCCAAATTAACAAAGACCCGTTTTTGAATAAAATGCAGAAAGTAAATAAGCTTCCTAATTACTATTACAAGGCTTTGGGCAATTACATAAGATTTAAAATAAAAATAAGAACAAACGCGCGAAAAGAAACTAGAATCGAATGTTCGAGGGCGTTGGACCCTTTAAAGAAATTAAATGAAATTAAAAAGGATAATTAATTATTAAATAAGAAAAGAAATTGTTTTTTTATGTTTTTTGTATTTAATGAAATGAAGAAAAATTAAAATTAAAAGAAACCCTAATTCTAAACATTTTTAATTATTAAAGAAAGAGATTAAAGTTTTAACCTAATTTATACTAATTATTTAATTACATGGGTATTTACAAAATTAATTAATAATTATTAATAATAATAAGAAGAAATTATTTATTAAGCAAAAAGAATAAAAATTCTAAAAATCTAATTTCTACATATTTTAGTTATTTAAGAAAAAAAATTAAAATTTTAACCTAATTTTACTAAGTTGATTATTAAATTTATTTACAAAAAATATTAATGCATTAAATATTAAATAAACATATTTTATTTTTTGATTTCTGATTTTTTTTGTGTTATGAAAATTATTTTGTGAATTAAATAAAACAATAAAGCAAATAAAAGAATAAAAAGGAAAATTAAAATAAAGAATAAAAATATGCAAACCATGGGGGTGGCTGACCCAATTGAGAGGTGTATTTGAGAAATTTGGCCCAAGAAATCTGGCCCTTTTTGACTTTCCAGTGCTTGCGTGCAGAGTGGTTGACTAATGTGCATGGTGGAATTCATGTGATGGCCATCAGATTGAGGCTCTGGGACATGTGGCAGGCACAGGCGTTGGGCATATGGTACTCCTTTGAATGAGAGCTACGCTGGAACATATTAATGAAAAAAATATGAAATATATAAGGGGACCTGGGAATCGAACCCAGGTCCCAGTACCTGCATGCCAACGCAACGACCATATGAACCAACGCGTTTCTTTGTTAGTTTAGTGGAACGTGAATAATATACATGAAAACAAGCGCTAGTGGCCTGAAGCAAGAAATCACGCGCGGACATTTGAATTATCCAGTCATGCTTGGACACATAGGCTTCATCTTCTCCATTTGCCTGTAAACAAAAACGAATAGCGGGGGTTTTAAACCCCCACTAATTGCAAAACCTGAAAATAGCGATTAGCACATAGAGCAATATAAATTGGGCGCGATGTGTTAGTTCAATTCGTTTGGATGTCACGATTCCAATGGTACTGGTTTGAATGGCCAATTTTTCCAGACGTGTAAAGCCCCAAATCTGGAGCTCTGAAACCCTAGCGAACGTCCATGGCAATTTTTGATACAGACATTATCAGTTCAATTAGAGGGCACCAATAGCTTCAGAATATTCATGTTAGTGTAAATCAACATTTAAAACGCATAAAAATGCATGAAAGTGCAAACACGAATATGAAAAATTTCATGAAAAGTGCAATCCAGTTATACCAATTCCTTGAGTATGGAGGGTTGGTTTCGATTGCAAAAGCTTCCTGGTAGTGTCAGGAGTGTATTGGAATGGCTTTTTGGCTTTGAAACGTGCAGTAGCTATGAAAGCAGTTTTCAAATTTTTGTGAAAAAAGTGCAATGTTGTTCTTGGTCTTGGGCGCAGCTTTTTTCTATGTGAGCATTAGGGTTATGTTCTATATGTATCTGAGCATGATTAGGTTAAGAAAAACAAGCCCATAATCCATGCATTGATGATTTGGATATTTGGTTTTCAATGATATCAAATTCAATCTTTTTGCCATGGAAACTTGCCAATTTTGGAAGGTTTTGTCTCTTGAGAAGGCACACGAAATATTGAGCTCATGATGGAAGAATATGCTGCACAAAAAGATTCAAAACACATGATTTAGTATTTTTCTCATAATTAATTTTAATTAAATGAATTAATAGGATTAAAAATTCAATTAATTAATTAAAAATAAGAAAATAACTCCCTTTTAGCTTAATGGGTCGTGCATAGGCTTTGGGTAATGATTCATGGAAGAAATTGAGCCCATTAGCAATTTTGAGGCATTTGAAGCAAAGTTGACTTTTCAAAATTCCCAAAAATTTCCCAACTTCCACAAGGCATATCTTGCTCAATTTTTAAGCTTTGATCATGTTCTTGGACATTTTGGAAAGGTCTTGAAGTCCTCTAACCAATGTCTTTGGTCCCATGTCATTGTGATTTACCAATCGCAAGTTATGGTCTTTGACTTAAAGTGCCTTTTTGTTGACTTTTGAAAATGACCTATAATGTTGAGATTGATAACTTTTTTGTGAGAGCATTTCTTGGACTTGAAGTGTGAAGATGAGTTGTAGGAAATGTCATTCTCTTCAAAATGAGCTTTGGATGGAATTTTTCTGATAAACCATGTGGAAGTTATGCTCTGGTCAATTTGCAGTTGACTTTTTCAACTATCCAAAAATAGAAACTTTTGCATCTTGAGACTTTTTGAGCCATGTCTTGAGAGTCATGATCAAGAATTGATCAAATGATGTTTGTGGCTTCAAAATAAGATGTTGACCAAAAATTTTGACTTTTGACTGTCAAATGACCATTTTGCCCCTGCAGTTGACTGTGAAGCAATTAGGGTTTTTGACTGTGCAATTTGATGCTGTGAGTCTTGAAACTTGGCATATGGATGTTTGACAATGTATGTAGGCATGTGGGACTTGTTTGGACCCTTGGAAACTTCAATTTCTTTGCCAGAACCAAAACCCTAATTTTTGACTGTTAGGAGGCAAATGGACTGTGCAACCCTTGAGAGATTTTGAAGCTTGATCTTGGCAAATCTTGAAGAATATGGGAGGGAAAATTTTGGGGTACAACAACCATGCCTAGGCATCGGAGTGAAAATGACATTCGGTTTCTCAGGCGCTTCAAACTCAACTTCCTTCGCGTCTATCAGGTCTTGAATTTTTTTCTTCAGAGCCCAATAGTTGTTAGTGTCGTGCCCTGGACTTTCAGAATGGTATGCGCATCTGGTATTTGGATGGTAATGAGGAGACGCAGTATTGGGATTCTTTGGGGCCTCTTTTAAAGTCGCCAGATTCAATTTCAGAAGATGGGGTAGAACCTGGGCTGGAGTCATGTTAATCTTGGTGAATTGCCGGACTGGCCTTTCCACCCTTGGCTGGTTATTTCTTGGCTGGTCAGATGCAGGCTTCGGGATCATAACGGCCCCCACCGTTGGTCGGAGTTCAGTTCTTCCTTGATTCATGTGTGAATAAACAACAGATACTTAGTGAAGGGTTTTTTCACAGTTGTAGAGGCAGACGCGTCCTTCTGAATCTTCCCACTTCTTATACCAGCTTCCACCCTCTCACCGGTTAAAATCAATTCGGTAAACCCTACAGAGGATCTCCCAATCAGATGATTGAAGAAAGGGCCCGATAGAGTTCCCAAGAACATGTCCACTAACTCCCTTTCAGACAAAGGGGGTTACACTCTTCCGGCTAGATCTCTCAACTTTTACGCGTAATCTTTGAAGCCCTCATTTGAAACCATAGCCATACTCTGAAGCTGAGTACAGGTAGGCGCCAAATTGGCGTTGTACTGGTATTGTTTATAGAAAGCTGTGGCCAGGTCTTCCCAATTATGGACATCGACCCTTTCCAACTGGTAGAACCAATCAAGTTACGATCCTGATAAACTGTCTTGGAAGAAATGGACCCACAAGTCTTTGTTGGCAGAGTGCGCATGACTCTTCCTGACATATGATCGGAGGTGCATTTTAGGACAAGACACCCCATCATACTTGGAAAATAATGGCACTTTAAACTTTGGCGGGATTACAATTCCTGATACCAGCCCTAACTCCTCAAAATCTAGACCCGGTACTCTCTGTATTTCCATAGCGCTTAAACGCTCTTCAAGGTGTTTGTATTTATCATCAGCTGGAGGATATTGTTGTTCAGAGTAGTCCCCCTCTTCCTCTTCTTCTTCAGAATCTGATGGTACTGCCGTTTCTTTTCCTTTTCTTTCCCCTTCATCAGATGTTGTTGGAAAATCTAAGGTCCTTCTAGCTTGTCCCTGAAACCTTCTGCCCATGATTACCACACCAGCTGGCTTCTTCTTCTTTTTCTCTTTTTATTTTTCTAGCAGAGTCTTCATCTCCTCTTGCCCCTTGGCTAAGGTTTTGAGTAACTGTTGAAATTGTGTATTTTGAGCTTGAAGGTCCTTAATCGTTTGTTCGAGATCCACCTTGCTGAAATAAACAGTAGAGGGATGAGGAAACTTGTTACAAAGACCTGTTTATGTTTATGATGAATGATATGTATTCATGCAATGCTTTCAAGGATTTAAAAATTCAAATTTGTTTCAAACAAAAAGAAACACACGTTATATTAATAAGATAGAATTTGAGTACATCAATGCCCCTAGGGAAAAATAATACAAAATTCTAAGATAAAAAGACATTGCGCATCCTCTTTGGTGTAATGTAGGTATTGAGAGTCTGCTCTTCATGAAGTAGCCAAGTGAGTTCCAAAACCTTCTTCTCGCTTGCATAGAATTGGGTTTCGAAAGTATCGCACTCTCCTTTGAGCTGTATCCAATCCCTTTATAGGTCTTCGAGTGATGTAGGCATATCAGGATGTAGGATAATGTATGGAACTTCTCCCTCCTTAATAGGCTCAATAGTCACTGGGAGAATGGAGGGATAAGGCATCATAAGACTTTGAGCGCGGGTTCGTACCCACTTGAGGTAAGGCACAAGAGGGATGGAATTCTTGTGTCCCAAAGTCTTGCTATCCACCTTGTTTAGAAACCTCCAAGCTCGGATGAATCTTTGGGGAAGTCCTTGATTGTCGTTGTCATAGTCGAAAACCAAGCCTTGAATCAGCATATCATGTGGGCCATCCCTTCGGGCATAACCAAAATGTCTTAGAGCCAAGCATGGGTTGTAGGTGATGCCTCCCTTATTGCCAAGTAGAGGGACATTAGGGAATTCCCCACAATGGTCAACAATGATAACATTCTCTTTGGATCGAGAACACCAATGAATATTTGAATGTTTAAGTGTCATTAACCTTTGTGACCACCTCAAACCTTGCTCATTCTTCAAGACTGATTGGGGAAGATGAGAAATAAACCATCTTGCCAAGAGAGGAGTACAACACATAAGAACACCTCTTTTCCTCATTGTACGAGTGTGAAAAGAGTGTAAGATATATCCAAGCAATGTAGGCACCGGATTGCGTGACATGAAGATTTTGACAGCACTCACATCTATGAGTTGGTCAGGGTTGGGAAACAAGACCATCCCATAGATAAGAAGAGCCACAATCTCCTCAAAAGCTTGTAAGTCTAGAGAATTCCAACAGCTTTGGGCCTTCTCAAACAAGAACTTTGTCAAGAAGCCTTTGACACCACTTCTAGTTTCCCAATGGGTTGTGACATCAGATGAGTGCAAGTGCAGGGCTTGAGCAATCACTTATGGCTTTGGATCTCTTTCCATACCGTTGAAAGGTAGTTGATTGAGAATGGGAATCCTCAAGAGTTGAGAGAATTCTTCCAAAGTAGGCACAAGCTGGTAGTCAGGAAATGTGAAATAGTGATGCAAAGGGTCAAAGAATTGGAAGAGAACCTTCATCATATCCTCCTCTGTGTTGGAAGTGACCAAGTTGAGTAGACGACCATGTCTCTCGGTGAATGGAGAATTCTCAGGAATCCTTGAAGCTAGCTCCTTGAGTTGTGGAGGAATTTTTACAAGGTTGACTTGGATAGTTTTCCTGCGAAGTGAATCCATATCCTACAAAACAAGAACAAAGATGAATTTCCAAAATCCTTGAAATGGTTAGAGGATGCATATGATGCTCATGATGTCCATGATGTTATGCACAAGTATATATGTACAAGAAAATCAAACAAGTTCCTAGTTTAGGCTTGCATGGGGTTTCATAGGTAAGTACCCTCTTGAAGTTTAGTTGGCTAAACCTGTCCTAGTAATAGTAACTGGGTTCTAAGGAGCTCAATATCACTGGATTGTTTCCTTGTTCATTGTTTCAGTTCAAGCCTCTTTACTAGCGACCAAAATATCCCAAGAAACCAACCCTCAATGAGTGTAGTATCGAGTATCTACCAACTTCGGACTGCATCAAAGCCGGTCATCTCACTATATCCTAAAAGGCCAAGTTGGTCAAGTAAAGGGTTCTAGAAGTTCATTAGTGCTTCATGACATCACTCGGAAGCCCCGTATTCTCTTTGATTGACTCAAAGGCTACCGGTACCCACAAATATGTCACACTAACATAGCTATTGCTTAGACCGTGTCGGTATACCCTGCACAATTTCCACAATGTATTGCTATTTACCTATAATGTTTCCCAAAACCGGGTGGAGGATTCAAACCCAAACAATAGAACCAAAATGTAAAGCAAACAAGTCAAACAAGGTAAGCAAATAAATGTGATATAAACCCTAAGGTAACCCCACTTTTATAATATTCCTCAGCAGAGTTGACAGTTCTGTGATACAGTGGGAGAACTGACTTGAAGGTTTTGCATTTTATCGCAAATGTCGCGATTAGTAAGAGTCGCCACCGACTTTTCTTTTATCCAAAAGGAAAGGTAAAAAAGCACAAGAAAGACCTTTGAGATGTTTTCTTGAGTTCGAGGGGTAGATTATGAAAAGGGAAGGTGCTAGCACCCTTTTCATCCATGGTTTTCCATGGGCTCTTAGTTACTTGTTTAGTTCACTTGCTTTGTTTTGTTTGAAATGGTATTTGGTGTGGTTTTGAAAGTATTTTGTAAAAGAGGCCATTTGTTTTAGGCAATCTTTATAATGATTCTCGTTCATAAGAATGTATACAAAGATGTTTGTCTTTTGAAAATTTTTTCAATATTTTGTAAGATGTTTTGAAATGTGTGTGTGTTTGTTTTTGAAAATAGCAAGGATTGTTTGAAATGGAGCAAGTAACTTAGAAGCTATCTACCTACTCAAATGTCTTTCTTGTGCATTTTCTATTCCTTTGACATTGTTGACTTACCATTGATTTGGTAAGCAACCCTATCTTTGGATGTAAACGGGATGGGCGTGGGTCATCGTATAACCATGATAGCAATGTTACCAAGTATCTTAGCATTTTTAAGGGACCAAGATCATTTTGTTTAGGAAACTTTTGAATAGCGTCATCGAGGGACTATGATATTATATTTGTTTTGTTTTGCCAAGATACTTCGCATGCGTAACATGGCCATTTTATTTTAGGCAACCAAGTGGGAGAAACCCTAAGGGTGCTTGTGTGCAAAGTGTATCATTTTCATGCTTTTGATTTTGTCTTGTATTTAGGGTTTTCTATTTTACTTTATTTTGTTCTTTTCATGCAAACCCTAATTACTAATCATGGTATATAAAGCGATAAATTGCATAATGTAAATATACTAAGCTATTACAACAATTTTTATGGGAGGGGGATACAAGTTTGAATGGGGATTTGCACAAATATAAAGCTAAATATATTATTACAACCAAATCGAATATGTGCGAATTAAATAAATATAATACAAATATTTAAAATGCAATGCAATATGTATGTAAAAGAAAAGATTTTTTACGTTTTGTTTTTTTGTGTAAAAGAATATTTAACTTAAACCTAAAAAAGGGAAAAAATCATATTTAATTTTGAAAGGGGATTAAACCCTAGTTTTTATTCAAAAGAAAATAATTTTTCATATTATTATTTTGTGCATTTTTTATATAAAAAATAAAAAATAATATTGTATATGAATATTAAAAATTAAATATGTGCAAATATTGGTATTTGTAAGTATAAAAATATAAAATAAAAAATATATAGTATATTTAATTAATTATGAGTTTATTAAGAAAATAAATTATATTTATCAAAATAAACTATTTTTTTTCATGTGAGAAACAATAAAAAAAATAAAATAAAAGTGTGAAAATAAATAAATCATTTTTAGGATTTTTTTTATCATTCAGAAAAAATAAACAAAATTATTAAATATGAAAATATGAAAAAATATACAAAAATATAAAATAGTTAGCCAGGCGGGTGCAATAGCAAGTCAGGGGGGTGGGTTTAGCAAAAACAAAAAGGCCATGCTGCCAAAAAGCCCAGAACCAGACTTCATCCCTGTCCTTCGTTCTCTTCTTCACGCTTCCAGTTCAAACCTGTATCTTCCTCATGCTTGTATAAAAATGAAAACTCATAATGAAAAATGTGACATTTGAGCTCACGATTCTAACCATATAAATTATGTGACCTAACTATCAAAGATCAAAGAGAATTTTGGAATCCCTAAATCGTGACCTAAAAATTTCAGAGATTTCAAGCTTCAAATTCTCTTAGCATAAGTAATATAAATGCAAAGTAAGGATATGTACAACTTCGTTATGATGAGAACTACATTTTTCCTTCACAAATAGTGGCTTGAGGTTGCCTGTATAAAGAGATAGAGTTTAAGAAAATACCTCCTTCAGCTGGAATCGTGTATGGTAATGAGGGAATTTAATGGAGGCCTGATGATTGTTTGAGCTTCCTTGAACTTCTCTGAACCTATTCCAATCTTTATCTTGCTCTGAGGATGGCTGGAACTCCCTGACCAAGTCCAACTGCAAGCTTCTAAATTGAAAATGGAAGATGGTAAAACAGAGGTTACAGAACCAGGGTGATAGCTTGGATTGACTAGGTATCAAGTGTATAAGATGTTTGAATCAGTTAGACACAAAACACACGAGCCAAATGAGGGTTGGATGAGCTTTTGCAGAAACTGTGTGCTTAGGTAGATTTTTAGTGTTTTTGAGTTTGAGAGATTTCTAAGTCCAAGCCAAACCTGTAATGTCTTGTGTAATGTTTGCATATTAGTATTGAAGTGATCCAAAATCAGCTTCCTACTAGTTGTGCAAGCCTTAGCCCTTTTGCAACTTTTCTTGTACTTGAAGCAAAGTTGACAAGACCAATCCCACATGCTTGTACTTTCTTGATTTAGGGCTGATATGAGTTTTTACAAATTGCTTGAGAGTTGTGTAGTTTGCTTGTATCAAGGGGACAGGTCCAATGCTCCAAGTTGACAAAGTTGCAAAAGTGCATCTTTATGAAAATGGCAAGAAGCCTTTTTGCCCAAAATGGAATTACAACTTGTGTAAAGTTTCAAAAGCAAGGATAAAGGCTTTGTAAACTGAGTATGCATTTAACTAAGGAGTTTATAGCAAGCTTAGAACCTATAAAGCAAGAAACAATCAACATAGGTTTGGTTTGCAACTTGATTCTATGTGAAAATGACTTGAACAAAAAGTGAGAAAATGCCAACTTCCTCTCTTCGATTCTCCCTACTCAAAAATGATCTTGGAGAGTTCTTGGATATTTTGGAAAGCTTGCAATGTTCTCTATAATCCATATTTGAAATGAAGTTTAAGATACCTCTTGGAACTAGGTGAAAAGTTGCCATGAAGTTGAGTCCAAAACCAGCCTAAATTAGGGCAAAATTTCACTAAGTTATTTAGTTCATGACCATGTATTCACAAATTCATAACTTGAGATCCAAGCATCTTTAGGGTAAAGTTTGTGAAGAAAAGTTGTATATTTCATGGATTACTACAACTTTCATGTTGGGAACTTTTCTTGAATCAAAATGCATCATGGTGAAAAAGTGGTGAAAAGTTGAGAAAAAATAAGAAAATTTTTATACTTAGAAAAATTCTAAGTTATGAAAATTTTCAAATTCAAACCCTAATTTTCAAATTTGGTTTTCTTGGTGAACAAGTTTCATATTTTGACATGTCTTGATGAATTATGACTCTTGGTACTTGATTTTGACCAAAAAGTCAAAGTTTGACTTTTCAGTGCACAGTTGACTTTTGATCAGTTGACTGCAAATTTCATCTGTCCATCCAATGAACTTGAGATCTTTTGAACCATGTAATTAGGTCAAGATGATGCCATTGAACCCTTGAAATCATGCTTGAACTCAATTGGTCATTGGCTAGGTTAAAAATCAGAAATTTCCCTTTCTTAGTCAAAACCCTAATTTTTGACCATTTTGCCCTTTTGATGATTTGATCAAATTTCTTAAGGAGTTGTGATCCAAACTTGATCAAATGGTACATATGAGTCTAAAATGTTGATGTGAATAAAAAATTATTAAGTTTGAATGTAAATTGGCCATGGTTGACTTTTTTCCCCAATACAACTGATTTTTAGGTCAACTGTCCAATTGACTGATAAAAAATGTGGTTCAAGGCTTGAAACTTATCATGAGCAATCTTAGGGGTCCAAAATGATGTATGAAAGTCACATGAAGCATTGGTGGTCCAAAAATCCTTGTGCAAACTCAAACCCTAATTTTGGGTTATCAGTGCAAGATGAGACGTCTTCAGCTAACCAAACCCTAATCTTATCTGGAGTCCAAGAAGTCTTTTGAGAAAAGTCTTGATAAATGAGAGGGAAAATTTTGGGGTACAACACTAGGTTAAAAGTCAATTGTGGCCCATGTACAGTCAAACTTAAAGATTTTTGGTCAACATCAACATTTTGAAGTGATATACATCATTTGAT
The DNA here is from genome assembly GCA_948472305.1 of Vicia faba. Lineage (NCBI taxonomy): Eukaryota > Viridiplantae > Streptophyta > Magnoliopsida > Fabales > Fabaceae > Vicia > Vicia faba. The sequence continues at coordinate 849,562,393 of OX451735.1, read as the reverse complement.
CAAGGGTTGATCATGATTCCTCAAGAAATGCTCCTAGTTCATCAAAAGTCAAGAATTGTTAAATTAGGGTTTCTATAGGAAAAGTCAACTAAACTTTGACCAAGCATAAATTTCTCATACTTTATTAATTTTTTTCCAACCAAAGATCATTTTGAAGAGAATCCAATTCTCTACAACTTCTCTTCATTCCCCAAGATCAAGAAATGTACCATTTGAAAGGTATGAGCTCAAACATTATAGGTCATTTTTAAAAAGTCAACAAAAGCAACTTTTTCCAAGACCTTTTACATCAAGATAACATGTTCAAATGCAAAATTGATCAAACAAGTGATTGAAGTAGACATCTTAGGCTTTCCAAAAAGTACCATATCATCATCATGAGACAAAAATTGAGCAAGTTATGGTTTGCCCAAGTTGGGAAAAGTTTGGAAATTTCAAGAATGGTGCATTGAGCAAATTTGAAGTTTTAAGGTAAGGGCTCGATTTCTTGGACTTCAAGCATCTTCCTAAGTTTATAGAGGACCTATAAAATTATTCTTGCATTTGCTAACTATTTTATTCATATTTATTTTAATTTATTTCAAATAAATATAAAATAAAATGTATAAAATAATTGAAAATGAGCTTTGAGCTTTGGGTTGATGTTTTGGACAACCTAGGCCCATAAAATTTCGTGCAAAGGTGTCCACATTCATTCAAATTCAAAAAATGACAAGTTTCCTTGTTTTTGGCCAAAGTTACAAATTTCATTCATGGCTTTGAAACGTTTGCTTTAAGGTTGTTTAAACCTTTGTTTTCTTGTCTCCTCATTCCTCTCAATATAAACAAGCATCTAGCAAGCATTTCAAGAGACCTACACAGCCTTGAGAGAGCTCTACCATTTCCGCACTTTATTTTCTGTACAATATTACTTTTAGTTATTAGGCATGTATGGCAAGACTGAAAACAAACGTTAGCAAACCTAAATACGCAAGATAAATAACCAAACTAAGCACAATTTCACATGCGCACCTCTAGGGTATCCCACTTCGGTTGCCTTCAGAAAACGGTCACAATTCTAGAAACGTGAGAATTTTTAGTGGATGTACTCCAGTTTAAAGATCACTAGTCCCTCGATAACCCTCTTGATGTTGCCTCGGTTAAAAGTGATCTTAAGACTTTAGGACAATTACTAAAATTTCTTGCCAAGTTGCCTTCGTGACTGTAACATCCCTTTGAATGTCCCTCAAACATCTGACGACAAATCTGCCTACTCACTAATAGTAGGATAGCATTGTCTAAAGGAAAGGAGGAAAATAACGACCCTTTCCGAGTACAAAAGTAGATAGTTGTTAGAAGGTTACTCAAAAAACATCTTTTGCACTTACACAAAAAAACTACTTTTCAAAAGACATTTTCAAAAACTTTGTATACTTTCTCCACTATTCCGAGAAACATTACAAAGTTCTCCATACTAAAGGCGTTTCCAAAAAAAATTCAAACACAAAGCACAAATGTATTTTCAAAATAAGAAAACCTCTAAGAGCCCATGGAAAACCACAGATGGAAAAGGTGCTAACACCTTCCTTTTCCATAATCTACCCCCCTTACTAAAAAAACTCTCAAAAAGGTCTTTTTCTGTTCCTTTCACCCTTTCCTTTGTTGGATAAAAGAAAAGACGGTGGCGACCCTTTCTTACTGCAACATTTGCAAACACAAAAGCAAAACCAGTAATAAACAGTCGGTTCTGCCACCATATCGCACATGCTTACGCTTGTACAGGATTCTATTGCTTAGGAAGAATTTGGCTGAAAATCTTCGCAAAAATTTCTTTTCATTGATGGAAGCTTCTTCAGGATACTCTTGTGCTTAAGGATATCTCCCCACCTCATGGTACCATGGCTTCTCTTTGTCAGTGTTAAGCTCATAATAGTGCACAGGTTCGTCAAATATTTCTATTGTAATTCTAGGAGCCTCGTTGTCCCAATTGACCTTGAACATATATGAAATTGTTGCTAGGGCATCTGCCAATTGATTTTCTTCTCTTGAGAAGTGTTCAAAGGTAACCTCCTCAAAGTATGGGATCAAATTTAGCACAAGCTCTTTGTAAGGAATCAAATTAGGATGTTTGCTATCCCGCTCTCCCTTAACTTGATTGATTACTAGAGCAGAATCTCTATACACGTTTAAGAACTTGATCCTCAGGTCAATAGTAGCCTTTAGACCCAAAATGCATGCCTCATATTCGGCCATGTTGTTCGTACAATCGAAGCACAATCTAGCGGTGAAAGGTGTATGGCAACCTTCAGGAGAAATAATCACGACACCAACTCCATTACCCAAAGCGTTAGAAACCCCATCAAAAACCATAGTTCATCGGGATCCTTGTTCAGGTATGTCATACGGTTCAGGCTTTTCACAGTCAGTTACTAGCATGATATTCTCGTCCGGGAATTCAAAGTTCATGGATTGGTAGTCGTCAACAGCTTGATGTGCCAGATGGTCCACCAACACACTTCCTTTGATTGCTTTTTGTTTTGCATATTGGATATCATATTCGGTCATAATCATTTTCCATCTAGCTATTCGTCAAAAGAGAGCTGGCTTCTCGAAGATATACTTGATAGGGTCCATCTTAGAAATCAACAAAGTGGTGTGAGTCAACATATACTATCTTAGCCAGCGAGCAGCCCATGCCAGAGCAAAACAAGTTTTCTCGAGCAGTGAATATCTTGTTTCACAGTCGGTAAACTTTTTTCTCAGGTAGTATATTACATGCTCTTTTTGGCCAGACTCGTCATGTTGGCCCAACACGCACCCCATCGAATTCTCTAATACAGTCAAGTACATAACCAGAGGTCTTCCTTCATTTGGAGGCATCAGAATATGAGGTTATTGTAAATATTCCTTGATCTTGTCAAAGGCTTCTTGGCAATCGTCGTTCCATCTAGCTACTTGATCTTTCTTCAAGAGTTTGAAGATTGGCTCACAAGTAGCTGTTAGGTGAGATATGAATCGGGCGATGCAATTGAGTAGACCTAAGAAACCTCTGACCTCCTTCTCAGTACGAGGAGCTGGAATTTCTTAGATAGCTTTGACTTTCACGGGATCGACTTCAATACCTTTGCCACTAACGACAAAGCCCATGAGTTTTCCAAATCTTACCCTGAAGGTGCACTTGTTGGGATTCAGCCTCAGCTTGTATTCTTTCAACCTTTCAAATAACTTGTGTAAGTGATCAAGGTGTTCTTCTTCAGACTGTGATCTTGCAATCATATCATCCATATAGACCTCTATTTCATGATAGATCATATCATGAAATAAGGCTATCATAGCTCGTTGATAAGTTGCCCCTGCATTCTTCAAACTGAACGACATGACCTTGTATAAGAAGGTGCCCCATTGTGTAACAAAAGTGGTTTTCTCCATGTCCTCGGGAGCCATCTTGATTTGATTATAGCGGAGAAACCATCCATGAAAGAGAATACTTTATGTTGAGTTGTGTTGTTGACCAAGATGTCGATATACGGTAGTGGGAAATCATCTTTGGGGCTTGCCCTATTCAAATCCATATAGTCTACGCACATACAAACCTTTCCATCCTTCTTCGGCATAGGGACCACATTCGCCACCCATTGAGGATACGATGTTACAGCTAGGAAACCTGCATTGAATTGCTTCATTACCTCAACTTTTATCTTTTCAGACATGTCTGGCCGCATACGACGCACTTTTTGCTTGACTGGAGGACAATCTTCCTTTGTAGGTAGATGATGAACCACAATGTCAGTATCAAACCCTGACATATCTTCATATGATGAAGCAAATACTTCAACATATTCATGCAACATCTTGACCAGTCTTCCTTTGATACTGTCTTCTAAGTTAGAGTCGATCTTGACCTCTTTCATGTCTTCCTTAATACCTAGGTTGATCACTTCAACTGGCTCCTCATTAGGTTGAATGGATTTCTCTTCTTGCATAAGAAGTTTGGCTAGTTCCCTTGGTATTTCAAAATCTTCTTCGCCTTCGTCTTCGGCTTGGTAGATTGGATGTGCAAAGTCATAGTTGGAAATAGCAGAGTCGTTGGCAATGAGATCCGGAGTGGATGAGGATCTGCAAGTATGTATGTGTGTGCATGTAAGATACATGGATATTTTGAAGATGCAAATAAGAAAAAGAAAGATAATGAGCAAAAAATTTGAATGCAAAAGGTCCGATATTTTTCATTAAATGATCATATGGCATATGAAAATGAACAAACCCTTAACAAATGGACCATGATGCCCCAGGTAAGGCACATGGTTTAAAGTCATTGTTTGGAATTAAATTACAGGCAAAGTTCTTGAATTGACAAAATAGTAAGTAGTAATTACTCCTCATTGAAGGAGATGGGAATGAAATCCTTTACACGCCAGTTGTCAAGTCCTTCACCGGCAGTCGGGCAAACCCATTCATCAAAGACACAGTCATCCTCAGAGTCTTCAATAGCATTCACTTCATGATTACTAATGTGAAGATGTGATTTTCCTATGCGTGCAGGCCTGACCTCCTTTTGAGCTTTGGTAGTGAAACCCAGTCCAAACTTGTCTGCTTTGAAAGGAATGTCAGGAAGTTGTCCCCAAATTGTACTGCTTCTATCTTCAATCACAACGCAAGCATCTTTGAGTGAAGCCATCCTTGGCACATCTTCATCATCTTTTAGAATGTCAAAAGAGACTTTGGTGGCAGCAACCATAGGAGGGACTACTTCGAAGGCTTGGCAAGGAGTCTCTATAAACTCACCATCCATTTCCACATACTTGAACGAATTTAGGTGGCTAACCATGAACTCTTCATCACCACAAATGATAACAATCTTTCCCTTGACTGGATATTTCAACTTTTGGTGAAGGGTGGACATCACTGCTCCTGCCCCATTTATCGAAGGGCGTCCAAGTAAACAAGAGTAAGAAGGATGGATGTCCATCACGTAGAAAGTAGAATTGAAAACTTGTGAACCAACTTTAATGGGGAGATCAACTTCTCCAAGTACCATCATCTTGGATCCATCAAAAGCCCTTACAACTATGTCACTTGGCTTTAACACCAAATCATCGCAATCCAACTGATCTAAGGCACCTTTGGGCAAGACATTTAGAAAGGACCATGTATCCACCAAGACATGGGCCAAAGTAGTTCATTTGCATTCAATATAGACATGCAAAGGCTTGCTATGATTTCTTCCAACCGTTGTTAAGTCAGCATCAGAGAACCCCAATCCATTGTCGGCAGTCAAACTCGCCACACAGTTTTCAAATTGATCGGTTGTGGTCTCTTGAAGAACATGTGCTTTCTTTAAAAATTTGATCAATGTTCGAGAGTGAGCATCAGAGCAAAGTAACAAAGATAACATAAAGATCTTGGAGGGGGTTTTCCCCAGCTGCTCTACTATCTTAAAATCACTCTTCTTTATGATCTTTAAAATCTCCTCCATTTCTTGGGTGGAAGGTTCCTCAGCAGCAATGTCTTTGGCAGGTGCCTCTATCCCAGCAGGCTCAATTACTTTCTCTGTACCCCTAGTGTCAGTACTAGGCCTATCAATGGTAATGCAGATAGGTGTCGTTATAATAGTTAGAGGTGAAATGTTAGGAGAGAAAATCCTCCCCGTTCTTCTCACCTTTCTAGAACCAACAATATTGGTAACGTCATCAACTTTGTCTTCATTGATCCAAGAGTCTTGCTTAATTCCATGATAGTAAACTTCAGCACCGTAATTCCAAGGGACTGCTTTGTTGGAGGAGTAAGGACTCGGCCCAGGAGCAGTAGTTATCAAGGGAAGAATCGTTGGTTCATTGGAAATCCTAATAGGACCCTTTGAAGATATCCTAAGAGGATTATTGGAAATTGTTATGATAGAAATGTCTTCAGCTTTATCAGTTAAACTTTCGATGGATGGAGTTCTTTCAAACAGGATCTCATGAATATTTATCGGGCTTTGAAAACCTTCTTTCAACCATTTGAATCCATTAACTTGTTCGGCGCAATAATTACAATCTTTCAAACAACCAGGGAAAACCTCATCAGTGTCTTCAATTGCATTGACACCTTTGCCATGATTTGGCATTGGTGCAGTTATAACATTAAGAGTTGTAGGTGGATCAAACTCAAAGTTTTGTTGTCGATAAGATCTTGAATATTGTTTTTTAGAGCCCAACATTGATCAGAATCATGCCCGGGGCTATTGGAGTGATAGGCGCATTTAGCGTTAGGATTGTATTTCGGAGATGAAACATTGGGATTTGATGGTGGATCACGCAATGTTACCAAGTTGGCCTTCAAAAGGTGTAGCAAGGCTTAGGACAGTGTCATGTTAATCCTCGTGAATTTTCTTCTTGGGACCTCAGACCTTTGATGGTTGGCTTGTTGTGGTTGCCTTTGAGTGGATGGTGGATTGGAGATAAAAAAAAACATCAACAGATGGACGGTGATCCTTCTTGGTATGGGCCCTTGACCCATATACAACATTGGTTTCTTTCTTGCCAGTAAAGGGCTTATTTACAGTGTTTGATGTAGAAGCAGATGCCATGGGAATTTTTCCACTCTTGATACCACTCTCGACCCTTTCACCAGTCAAAATTAACTCAGTGAAACTGGACGATGAGCTCCCAATTAACAAGTTGAAAAATGGGCCAGTTAATGTTCCCATGAACATGTCTATCAGCTCCCTATCAGTCAATGGTGGTTGTAATCTACCAACAAGGTCTCTCCATTTCTGCGCGTACTCTTTAAAACCTTCATTGGACCCTATTGCCATTCCTTGTAACTGAACTCTAGTCGGCGCTAAATCAGCATTGTACTGATATTGGTGGTAGAAAGCGGTGACCAAATCTTCCAAAGTATGGATTTTGGAACCCTCCAACTGGTAAAACCATTGTAATTGAGTCCCAGACAGACTCTCTTGAAAGAAGTGTACCCAGAGCTTCTTTTTAGTGGTATGCGATTGTATTTTACGGACGTAGAACCTCAAATGAAGCTTTGGGCACGAAACACCATCGTACTTAGCAAAGATTGAAATTTTTAATTTCTGGGAGATGACAAACCCAATTACTAAACCCAAATCACAAAATCCAATCCAGGTACAACTTGAATTTCCACAGCTTTCAACCTATCTTCCAGTTTCTTATACTTATCCGCAGCCCGTGGATACTGTTAATCAAAGTAATCTTCATCCTCAGAAGCTTAAATGTTTGCAACCCCAGCACGGGTGCTTCTTGTAACACCTCATTTCTACCCAACGAATTATATAAAATCAGATTTTCAAAATTTCCAATAACATATGGAATACTACACTTTCAACTTAAACAGCGACATTCAATCACCTATAGTTCAGATACATAACACATAAAATTCGGATGAACCGATAACAACTTGTTTAGTTTTTTTATAAATAAAACAACTATCATTACTACGCAGCGGATTCATAAAATTCAACTGAAAACACCATAACATCTTGTCCAACTCCAAAAAACTTTAAGACAACAAGTCTTTAATAAAAACAACTTAAAAATTCAGCAACATAATGAAAACTAACAATAAGGAAAACATGCGTTCATCCCCCTGAGTGCTACGTATCAGAGCGACAATACTGAATCAGACTAATAAAGGTAACAAATATCCTTCTTGATTACTTGCACGTTACCAACAGAGGGAAACATTCAAACAGAAGGGGTGAGATATCAAAAAATATAATTGGATGTACGATAAATAATATGTTAGTATTAGATCATACAATTCACCACTTCTCAACTTTTTATCAACACTTAACATAATTAATTCATCCACACGACAACTCAGCATGCAACATGAAATGCGGCTCATTTTTATGCACATGCATGTGGTACCAATGGAGCAAAACTCCCAACTTAAAAATCTACCAATTAATAGAGGCGTCAACAAGGCATAAGCCTTCAACTTTATTTTCCAATCCAGGCCAACTTACCGAGCATCAACTTCAACTTGATATGCTATGTATGCGACACAATATGAATGTTAGAATAACAACAATAGTAGTTACATAACAACACAATAACAAATCAGCATTGGCCATAGGCCTACAACTTATATTTTCCCCATAAATAGAGGCAATTCAACAAGATACAACATCACATGTAATTTCATATTTTTCAACAAAAACATCATCCAACGAATCAACCAAAAATTACTACAAATAAATCGTATAATTATTCGGATTATTTCGACTAAAACCAGTTAATTAATTATCGGCTAAAAAGTTCTATTATTATTATAATAGAATAAATCAGTGAACTTGAAATAGGTGACTTACCAACACCATAGTCACATGATTATATCAGAATCATTATAATTTTCATTCATTGTTCTCAAAACGTAAGTGGTACTGTATATATGTGTGTATATATATAAAATAGAGAAACCGCTACAGTGCCAATTATCATTCTCAGCATAATAGTAAACCATTTAACTCTATAGTGTACACTAAATTGGTAGTTCATCTATCCAGCTGTTAACTACTAATTTATTATGTCTAAGTAACATGGTTGCTACTGTATATGTATAAGAGTGAGGTGACGCTACGATATGAATGCTACAGTATGGATGCTACCAATTGTCTCTCAATTTTTAATTCATATAAGGCCTTAGTTCTCCTTAGTTTTCAATGGTACTGTGCTTAAAACAAAAATGTAGGAGGTACTGTGTAGTACATATATGTATATCAACATTCTCATCTCTAATTAAAGCTACAGTATCCAAGCATATAAGGTTGTTATAATTTTTTGCTACAGTAGAGGTAGTGTCATAAGGAACATGCTTGTATCATAAATAAAAGTCACGCAACAGTATGTAAAATATCAAATTGGGTTCTTAATTTATCCCTCAATTTCAACAATATATCAATTTCTAACACAAATAGAAACAATTTTACAAACCCAATCCCACATAGCATTCATCATATACCATATTATAGAGTCAGAACTCACTCTTACCTTGGGTTGAAGGTTGCTCTAACTCTCCAATTGACTCCTAGATTTTCCCCTTTGCTTGCAACTCTACGTACCTTCTCTTCTCCACAAACCTTTATTCCTCTTTCTCTCTACTGATACTTCTAATTCTCTTTTATTCAATTTAATCAATATAATAATACTATTATCTTACTATTACTCTTATTGAGCTTCATTATACACCCCCATTATTTACTACTTCTAACCATTAAATAAGCCCACATAAAAAATTAGTCTTATATAATTCTAATATTATTAATAATATTATTAATAATATTATTTCTACAACTTAAATCAACCAATTTATCCACTAACCACATAACAACTTAAATCGATAATTCACAACTTTGAAAATTTAATCAAAAAAATATTCGAAAATATTTAATTAAATAATTAATTAAATATTGGGCGTTACAACTCTCCCCCACTTAGAATATTTTCGTCCTCGAAAATTTACCTGATTCGAACAACTCAGGATAGGAGTCTTGCATCTTTCTCTCTAATTCCCACGTCATACATTATCCGGTAGCTCCTAACCAAACTACTTTAGCCAAAGCAATCTCCTTGCCTCTCAGAGTCTTCATTTCACGATCCTCGATCCGTACAGGCATCGTCTCCATAGTAAGATTATCCCGTACTTGAATATCTTCCATATGAATCACGTGAGATGGATCTGAAATATACTTCCGGAGTTGTGACACATGAAACACATCGTGCAAATTTAAAATATTAGGCGGTAAAGCCACTCTATAGGCAACATTCCCCACTCTTTTTGAAATCTGATACCGACCAATGAAACGAGAAGTGAGCTTCTTAGACTTCAATGCTCACCCAACACCAGTTGTAAGTGTAACTCTCAAAAACACACGGTCACCTGCTTGAAATTCTAAATCTTTCCTTCGCTTGTCATGATAACTCTTTTGTTTTCTTTGGGAAGCTTTCATCTTCTCTCGATTTAACTTCACCTTCTCAGTAGTCTCTCAAACAATTTCAGGTCCAAGCACAACACTTTCTCCAGACTAATGCCAACATAAAGGAGTTCTACATCTTCGACCATACAACGCTTCAAAAGATGCCATTCTAATACTAGAATGTTAACTATTATTATAAGTGAACTCTATCAACAAAAGATAAGTATCCCACGAACCTCTCTGCTTAAGTACACATGCTCTCAATAAATATTCCAATGACTGAATAGTCCTCTCCGTCTGACCATCCATTTTAGGATGATACGCCGAACTCAACCTCAACTTAGAACCCAACGCCTCTTGCAAATTCTTCCAAAAATATAAAGTAAACCTCAGATCTCTATCCGACACAATGCACAAAGGAACACCGTGCAACTTCACAATTACACTAGTATAAATCTCTGCCAGCTTCGACACTGAAAAATGATGTTAATAGGAATAAAATGAGCCGACTTTGTAAGCCTATCAACAATCACCCAAATCTAATCATGTCCTCTTGAAGTATTAGGTAACCCTGTCACAAAATCCATCGAAATGCTATCTCATTTCTATTCTGGAACTTATAACGGTTGCATCAACCCTGCAGGCTTCTGATGTTCAACCTTCGACTTCTAACAAGTTAAAAATGCATACACAAACCGAGCCACATCACTCTTTATTCCAAGCCACCAAAACAAATTCTTCAAATCTTGATACATTTTTGTAGCTCCCGGATGAATGCTCAACTTGCTTCTATGACTTTCCTCGAGAATTACTTTCTTCATCTCGACATCATCGGGAATAAAAATCCGATCATGAAATCTCAACACACCTTGCACATCTAACTTGAAATCACTATTCTCAGACTGATCGATCCCAACCATCGAATCTACCAGTTTCACATCCAACTTCTGAGCTTCTTTGATATTATCCAGAAAATCATTGTTAATCTTCAACATCCCCAAGATAACACTTTGCAGTGTCACTTCGCAAACTAAGCTCATATCTCTGAACTGTTCAATTAATTCCAACTCTTTAACCATCATTACTGACATATGTAAAGTATTTCGACTTAACGCATCAGCCACCATATTCGCTTTTCCTAGATGATAATTCAAACCGAAATCATAATCCTTTAACAACTCGAACCATATTCGTTGTCTCATATTTAATTCCTTCTGATCAAATAGATACTTTAAACTCTTATGGTCGCTAAATACTTCAAATCTGGAACCATAAAGAAAATGCCTCCAAATCTTCAACAGAAAAACAACTGCAGCAAGCTCTAAATCATGCGTAGGATAATTCTTTTCATGAGTTCTCAACTGCCTTGACGCATAAGCAACTACCTTTTCATTATGCATAAGCACACCTCCTAAACCCATCTTGGAAGCATCACAATATACCAAAAAAGGTTCTCCTAGATTAGGTAATGTCAAAATCGGAGCCGACGTCAATCTCTTCTTCAATTCTGTAAAACTTTCTTCACACTGAACATCCCACACAAAAGGTCTACCTTTACAAGTCAACTTAGTTAACGGAAGTGCCAAACTAGAAAAACCTTAGATAAACCATCTATAATAACCAGCTAATCCCAAAAAGCTTCTAATCTTTATAGTCGATTTTGAAGTTTCCCACTGTAACACAACATCTACTTTAGATGGATCTACAACAATACCACTACATGAGATAACATGACCAAGAAAACTAATCTCCTTTAACCAAAATTTACACTTAGATAACTTTGCATACAACTTTTTCTCTTTCAAAACTTGTAATACTATTCTTAAGTGTTCTGCATGCTCTTCTTCCGATTTTGAGTAAATCAAAATGTCATCAATGAATACCACTACAAATTGATCCAAATAAGTATGAAAGATATGGTTCATGTACTCCATGAATACTCCCTATGCATTAGTAACACTGAAAGGCATCACCGAATACTCATAATGTCCATAACGCATTCTGAAAGCTGTCTTGTGGATATCTTCATCCTTCACTTTAATCTGGTGATAAATTGATCTCAAATCAATCTTACTAAACACTCGAGCATCCACCAATTGATCCATCAAGTTATATATTCTTGGAAGTGGATACTTGTTCTTAATCGTCACTTAATTCAATTTTCTATAATTAACACAAAGTCTCATACTTCCATCTTTCTTCTTTACTAGCAACACTAGAGCTCCCCACGATGATATACTTGGTCTTACAAATTTCTTCTCAAGTAACTCTTCCAATTGCTTCTTTAGTTCTGACAATTCAGACGCAGACATCCTGTATGGTGCCATATAAATAGGTCTGGTACCAGGAACAAGATCAATAGCAAATTTGACTTCCCTCTCTAGTGGTACATCAAGAATTTCATCAGGGAAAACATCAGGAAATTCACGCACCACTTGCAATTCCTCAACTATAGTTCGATTCTCGGAAAATAGAGACACCATCAACGAGAACATATGAGCCTCTTCTTGCATCAATTGCCGCAACTGTCTAGAAGACAACATACCAACTTCCTCTTCTTTAGGAGTAGAAAACCTCACCGACTTATTGTAACAGTTAATATGAACATAGTTATGTTCTAACCAATTCATGCCTAAGATCACATCTAGCCCACTTAACGACAAACAAACCAAATAAACAATAAAGTCTCTATCGAATATCGACAAAGGACACTTTAAACACACAAGAGAAGTAGTCACCGATCCATTAGCCAGAATCTTGACGACCATCTCTCCATTCATAGGAGACAACATAAGACCTAATCTTTCAACACAATCATCAGCAATATAGCAATGAGTAGCACCAATATCAATAATAGTAATTAACATAGTACTATTAATGAAACATGTACCTCTGATGAGTCTGTCCTCATTAGCTGTCGGAGTCCCAGCCAACGTGAACACTTTTCCACTAGTTAGTGCCTTATTTGGTTTCTGACACTGATTACCAATGTGTCCTTCTTCACCACAATTGAAACAAATCACCTCTTTATGCTTGCACTCAGATATAGCATATCCAGTCTCACCACAACGAAAACACCTCTTCACCTCAGCAGTACACACATTGCTCTTATGACTAGGTTTTACACATTTGAAGCACACAACACTAGCAGGAGCATCACCCCCACTAGTCCTCTGACCCTGACAAAATTTCTGTTTACCTTTACCAATTGGGGCATCATAAGGCTTACCACGGTTATGTTGGTGCTTACCCCTCTTCTCATTTATAATCTTATAGTGAGCATTATTATCCTCTTCATAAATCATGCAACTATCAATTAAATCAACAAATACACGAATCTTCTGGTATCTAACTTCCTTATTGATCTCTGGGTGCAACCTGTCCTCAAACTTGATACACTTTGAAAACTCAGCATATCTTCGCTGTAGTGCGGGTAAAACTTAGCCAACTTAACAAACTTTGCAGCATATTCCGTAACCGACATACTCCCTTGATTTATCTCAAGAAACTCAATTTCCTTCTTACCACGAACGTCTTCAGGGAAATACTTCCTTAGAAACTCCCTACGAAACACAACCCAAATGACATTTTCACCTGCAACTTCCAATTTCTGACAAGTCTCTAGCCACAAGTCATCAGCCTCGACTGCTAACATGTGAGTACCATATCGAACCTTCTGCTCTGGAGTGCATTTCATCACATGAAATATTCTCTCAATCTATTTCAACCAATCCAATGCTCCATCAAGATCATACTTACTCTTGAAGGTAGGCGGATTCTCCCTCTGGAAAGTTGCCAAACTACGAGATCCAGCATCCCCGTCAGTGTTCGGCTGATTCTCCATAGCATGTAGCATTGCCTCTAAAGTAGCAGCAAGTGCAACATCATTCCTTCCAACCATCTCAACTTACCTCTACAACATAAGAACAATTAGAATTCAGATTAACAATACTCGGTTGTTAGACAAAACTACGACTTGATAAGTTGGTTGGACGGACCAACATGCTCTGATACCACTAATATAACACCCCATTTCTACCCAACTAATTATATAAAATAAGATTTTCAAAAATTTCCAACAACATATGGAATGCTACACTTTCAACTTAAACAACGACATTCAATCACCTATAGTTCAGATACATAACACATAAAATTCGGATGAACCGATAACAACCTATTTAGTTTTTTTTATAAATAAAACAACTTTCATTACGACACAACAGATTCACAAAATTCAACTGAAAACACCATAACATCTTGTCCAACTCAAACCAACTTTAAGACAACAAGTCTTTAATAAAAACAACTTAAAAATTCAGCAACATAATGAAAACCGACAATAAGGAAAACATGCATTCATCACCCGAAGTGCTACGTATCAGGGCGTCAATACCGACTTGGACTAACGAAGGTAACAACTATCCTTCTTGATTACCTGCACGTTACCAACAAAGGGCAACATTCAAATAGAAGGGGTGAGATATCAAACAATATAATCGGATGTACAATAAATAATATGTTAGGATTAGATCATACAATGCACCACTTCTCAGCTTTTTATTAACACTTAACATAATTAATTCATCCACACGGCAACTTAGGATGCAACATGAAATGCGACTCGTTTTTATGCACATGCATGTGGTATCAATGGAGCAGGACTCCCAACTTAAGAATCTTCCAATTAATAGAGGCGTCAACAAGGCATAAGCCTTCAACTTAATTTGTCAATCCATGCCAACTTACCGAGCATCAGCTCCAACTTGATATGCTATGTATGCGACACAATATGAATGTCAGAATAACAACAATAATAGTTACATAGCAACACAACAACAAATCAGCATTGGCCATAGGCCTACAACTTATATTTTGCCCATAAATAGAGGCAATTCAACAAGATACAACATCACCTATAATTTCACATTTTTCAACAAAAACACCATCCAACGAATCAACCAAAAATTACTACAAATAAACCGCATAATTATTCGAACTATTTCGACTAATTAATTATCGGCTAAAAAGTTATATTATTATTATTATTATTATTATAATAGAATAAATCAGTGAACTTCAAACAGGTGACTTACCAACACCGTAGTCACATGATTATATCAGAATCATTATAATTTTCATTCATTGTTCTCAAAATGCAAGTTGTACTACATATGTGTGTGTATATATATATATATATATATATATATATATATATATATATATATATATATATATATATATATATATATATATATATATATATATATATATATATATATATATATATATATATATATATGAGAGAGAGAAACCGCTACAGTGCCAATTATCATTCACAGCATAATAGTAAACCATTTAACTCTATGGTATACACTAAATTGGTAGTTCATCTATCCAGTTGTTAACTACTAGTTTATTATGTCTAAGTAACATGGTTGCTACTGTATATGCATAAGAGTGAAGTGACGCTACGACATGAACGCTACAGTATGGATGCTACCAATTGTCTCTCAATTTTTAATTCATATAAGGCCTTAGTTCTCCTTAGTTTTCAATGGTACTATGCTTAAAATAAAAACGTAGGCGGTACTGTGTAGTACATATATGTATATCAACATTCTCATCTCCAATTAAAGCTACAATATCCAAGCATAAAAGGTTGTTATAATTTTTCGCTACAGTAGAGGTAGTGTCATAAGGAACATGCTTGTATCATAAAGAAAAGTGACGCTACAGTATGTAAAATATCAAATTGGGTTCTTAATTTATCCCTCAATTTCAACAATATATCAATTTCAAACACAAACAGAAACAATTTTACAAACCCAATCCCACATACCATTCATCATATACCCGATTATAGAGTCAGAACCCACCCTTACCTTGGGTTGAAAGTTGCTCTAACTCTCCGATTGACTCCTAGATTTTCCCATTTTCTTGCAACTCTAAGTACCTTCTCTTTTCCACAAACCCTTATTCCTCTTTCTCTCTACTGATACTTCTAATTCTCTTTTATTCAATTTAATCAATATAATAATACTATTATCTTATTATTACTCTTATTTGGCTTCATTATACACCCCCACTATTTACTACTTCTAACCATTAAATAAGCCCACATAAAAAATTAGTCTTATATAATTCTAATATTATTAATAATATTATTTCTACAACTTAAATCAACCAATTTATCAACTAACCACATAACAACTTAAATCGATAATTTACAACTTCGAAAATTTAATCGGAAAAATATTCAAAAATATTTAATTAAATAATTAATTAAATATTGGGCGTTACACTTCTTGCATCTTCATTCTGATTCTCATCCTCCTCAGAGGAGTCTTCTTCCACTTGAAAATGTCGGACGGGGCCCCTGAATCTCTTCCCCATGTTGATTACGACTTTCTTCTTTATTTTCTTCTTCGTAACCAGCAGTGACATCAGTTCTTGCTTCCCTTTGGCCAAGGTGAGCAAGGTTTCTTGAAATTGAGAATTTTGTGTCTGCAAGTCTTTCATGGCCTGCTCGAGATCCATCTTACTGAAATAAACAGTAGAAATATGAGGAACATTGTGTCAGAAAACCTGCTTATGTCATGATGCATGCGATGCGAATGCAAATTATTTCAAGGACTTTTAAGATTTAAATTTGTTTAGAAAAAGAGGGAACGAACATTAATTGCAATAATAAGTTCAAACGGTTACAAGATGCCTCTTGGGCTTACAAGGAAGAAATAAAGATAATATAAAATAAACTCAAAAAATAAAAAGGACTCAAGCTTCCCATGAGCGCATCCTCTTTGATGCATTGTAGGCATTTAAACTCTGCTCTTCATGCAGTTGTCTCGTGAGCTCCAAAACCTTCTTCTTGCTTGCGTAGAATTGGGTTTCAAAGGTGTCTTGCTCCCCTTTGAGTTGAATCCAAGATCTTTGCAACCCCTCGAGATTAGTCGGCATGTCAGGATGAAGAATAGTGTAGGGAACATATCCTTCGGCAATAGGCTCTATGATGATAGGTAGGATGGTCTCATAAGGCATCATGAGGTTTTGGGCGCGAGCTCGCACCCACTTGAGATAAGGCTCCAAAGGAATGGAGTTCTTATTCCCCAAAGTTTTTATATAAACTTTGTTTACCATGCCCCAAGCTCGTACAAATCTTTGACGATAACTTTGGACATCATCCTCATTGTCAAACACAATACCTTGGACAAGCGCGTCATGAGGACCATCCCTCCGAGCATACCCAAATTGTCGCAAAGACAAACAAGGGTTATAGGTGATACCTCCCCTAATTCGAAGAAGAGGGACATTAGGGAATTCCCCATAGTGCTCAATAATGATAACATCCTCCAAAGATCTAGAGCACCAATGAATATCCGAATGCATGAGTGACATCAACCTATTAGACCATCTCATGCCTTACTCATTCTTCAGAATAGATCTAGGTAGGTGCAAAATAAACCACCTAGCCAACAAAGGAGTGCAACACATAAGAATTCCCCTTCTCTTCATGGTGCGAGAGTGAAAAGAGTGCAAAATGTCTCCAAGTAAGGTAGGCACCGGGTTACGAGATAGAAAAAAATTGACGGCATTCACATCTATGAGTTGGTCCGGGTTAGGAAATAGTACCATCCCATAGATTAGAAGATCCACCATTTCTTTAAAAGCTTGCAAATCCAGAGCCTCCCAAAATTGTTGATCCTTCTCAAACAGAAACATAGCTAGAAACCCTTTAACACCACTTCTTATTTCCCAATTTTCCACAACGTCAGACCGTTGCAAATGTAAAGTTCGAGCAATCTCCTCAGGTCTTGGTTCTCTCTCAATACCGGTGAAGGGTAATTGATAAATAATAGGAACCCCCAAGAGTTGAGAAAATTCTTCCATGGTAGGCACTAGTTGGTAATCAGGAAATGCAAGGCAATGGTGTTTAGGATCAAAGAATTGGAAAAGCACGTGTATCGTATCCTCTTCAAAGTTTGTGGTAACCAAGTTGATGAGACGACCATACTTCTTGGTGAACAGAGAATCATTAGGAACCCTTGATTCTAATTCCTTGAGTTGAGGAGGAACTCTCATAAGGTTGATTTGGATGGTGTTTCTTCATGCGGAAGCCATGTCCTACAAAATAGCACAAAGACAAATCCCAAAGTCCTTGAAATGGTTAGTGCAAATACAATGGTATGATGTCATGATGTTATGTACAAGTAATCATATACACACAAAGCAAACAAGTCCTTAGGTTTAAACTTGCATGAGGTTTATAGGTAAGTACCCTCTTGAAGTTTAGTTGGTTCAACATGTCCTAGAAAGTAATCGGGTTCTAGGGGATCTCAATATGATTGATCTTTCTTCATTGGGCATTGTTTCAGTGCAAGCCTCTGTTTTGGCGACCGAAATATCCCAAAATTTAGATCTCAATGAGCGTAGTATAGAGTATCCACCAACTTCGGACTGCACCAAAGCCGTATATCTCACTACTTCCTAATGGCCAAGTTGTTCAATTAAATGTTCTAAGGTTCGTTAGTGCTTCATGACACTACACAACGGCCCTGTATTCTCCTTAATTCTCCATAAGGGATACCGGTACCCACAAATATGCCGCACTAACATAGCTATTGTCGCAACCATATTGGTCTACGTCGTACAATTTCCATAATTTTTGCTATTTACCTAATGATGTACCCAGATCCGGGTAGAGGATCAATACTGAAATTCTGGCTACAGATACTCAATGTCACGTCCAATGTTATGACACCGTATCTGACTTACTATATGACAGTAAATACAAAAGCAGTAAATAACACAGTCAATTGTTTACCCAGTTCAGTGTGCAACAACACCTACTCTAGGGGCTACCAAGCTAGGGAGAGAATCCACTATAAGAGATGTTAATTCAGGAATAAACCAACCAGTTTATCTCCTTCACTTAAGACCTACCCAATGCAATTCTAATCTAAGTACAACTTAAACCTGAGTTCCTACTCACTCCCCCTCAATCACAGCAGTGATACATAAACCAATTTGACTTAAGAATTGATGAAGACACTCTTCAAAACACACACTTGATTAAGCTTCACAGCTTTTTAATCAAGTAACACAATCACTCGTGCTTCACAGCTTTGAGTGATGTACACAACTAACTTGACTCTGCTTCACAGCTTTAGTCAAGTAACATTCAAACACTCTTGCTTCAAAGCTTTGAGTGCTACACAACCCTTACAATTGAAACCTATTCCAAGGCACTTATCACAATGATAATTGCTTGGAGTACAATAAACAAATCTATACAGATTACAAAATTGATCTTCTAATCAATCAGCAGGGATATCTTGAAAAACCGCAGCTCTGTTGAATATATAGCAGCTGCAACTTCAGTTAGGGTTTCCAAAAACCTAGGGTTGATTCCGTTTGACCTAACGACCAGGTCACAGTACTTTATTGATCAGGTTAGGATTGAGCTAGGTTACTCCTCAGAAAACGCAGGATTCTGTTCACAAAGGACTGAGTTATTTCCTGAAAAAACTCAGACTTATCCAATCCTGCAATCCTGCTAGTTCAGAACAGGATGTCATAACATCTGTTATGACATCTGAGAAAACCTGTCTACTGATTTAGCAAAATGTGATCATTTTGCAAACATGCTCAGATACACACTTATAAACATCAGTATTTGAATTACAATATTTTTCTGCACATGTACCTAATGAGTTAGTACAACCTGAACTAGAATGTTATGACATCAGTCATGACATTCACACATACACTTGGGATTTACCAAAAATGCAAGCCAATACCTAAACACCTACAAACTCCCCTTTTGGCAGATTTTTGGCTAAAGTCCCTAAACAATCAGAGATAGATAGATAACAGCAGAAATAAGTGACAGCAGAAAAATATAATGTCAAGTACTAATTAAGCAAGTACCAAAATATTCTCCCCCTCTTTAGCCACAAATGGGCCAAAGATACACAAAACAAAACAAAATAATGAGATCAGCAGCACACACTTCCAAACACCACCAGAAATCAGCAATCATCCTTCAAGTACTGTCATCAGATCCAGAGGATTCAGGCTTCTTTCTTTTCTTGTGAGCAATGTCAGCATTTTTCTCTTTGTTTGATGTCTCAACATTCTTAGAGACATTTGGATTTGTTTCAGCATTTGAGTTTTCTTGGTTCAGAGGAACAGAAATGCCAGGAACTGAGTGGTTCTTGTTCAGAATTCGTGAAACAATTTTTGCTATTGCTTGATTAACATAGGCTGTCCCTTCCCTATTTGCAATTTCAGGGGGAACTGAAGAGGAAGGATGAGATGGATTACCTGTATGTCTTGTTCTCAACTCTTTGGCCTTGGTGGGGTTAGTTCTATGAGAACAGATCTCCAGAACATCAGAGTCCAGACAGGAAGAGATTGTCCCAGAATCTTGATCAGAGGAAGAGGTTGAGATGGTCGTATTGGATGATGATGGCGTTTGAGACATTTTGTCAGTTTTGAAGGACCAACAGCAAATGAGAAGAAATTCCTGATTGAGAGACTGAGTTTTGATGAGGAGAAGAGAGAGGAATGAAGCAAAGGAGTGCCTATTCAACTTCTTAAAAGAATTGTAGGAAATGAGAAAGTACAATTTTAAACCAATCAGAACAGGCATAAGTCCTTTGGTCTTTGTTTTAAGCAAAATTAATTGCTACAATTCCTCATGTTGGCAAATACCCAGCTTACCCCTTAAGTTTTCAAATTGGTTTGCATCCAAAGCCTTGGTAAAAATGTCAGCCAGCTGTAGCTCAGTGGCAACATGTTCCAATTTGATTGTCTTCTCTTCTACAAGGTCTCTAATAAAGTGATGTCGTATGTCAATATGTTTGGTCCTGCTATGCTGAATGGGATTCTTGGATATGTTGATTGTACTCAGATTGTCACAGTACAATGTCATAACATCTTGTGTGACATTATACTCAGTGAGCATCTGTTTCATCCATAACATTTGAGAGCAGCTACTACCAGCTGCAATATATTCAGCTTCAGCAGTGGAAAGAGACACACAATTCTGTTTCTTGCTGAACCAGGAAACCAGATTACTTCCCAAAAAGAAACATCCTCCAGAGGTGATTTTTCTATCATCAGCACTACCAGCCCAATCAGTATCACAGTAACCAGTCAGAGTCGGTTCACAGCCATGAGTATACAACAATCCATAGTTGTAAGTACCACTTACATACTTCAAAATTCTCTTCACTTGATTGATATGACTGACTTTGGGATCAGCTTGGTATCTAGCACAAACTCCAACTGCAAAGGCAATATCAGGTCTGCTGGCAGTTAAGTACAACAAGCTTCCTATCATGCTTCTGTACAGACTTTGATCCACCTTAACCCCACTTGAATCTTTGGAGAGCTTTAGATGAGTAGGAGCAGGAGTCCTTTTGTGACTTGCATTCTCCATACCAAACTTCTTTACAATATTCTTAGCATACTTGCTTTGAGATAAGAAGATTGAGTCCTCCATCTGTGAGACTTGTAGTCCAAGAAAATAAGTTAGTTCTCCCATGAGACTCATTTCAAATTCAGCCTGCATCTGGTCAGCAAAGTGTTTAACCATATGTTCTGACATTCCGCCAAACACTATGTCATCAACATATATTTGGGCAACCATCAACTTCCCTCCTTCAGTTTTGACAAATAGAGTTTTGTCCAAGCCTCCTTTTCTGTAGCCTTTGTTTGAGAGAAACTTTGTTAACCTGTCATACCATGCTCTAGGAGCTTGTTTCAGCCCATATAGAGCTTTTCTCAATTTGTAGACATGATCAGGATGGGTTGGATCCACAAAACCTTTAGGTTGTTCCACATAAGCTTCCTCATTTAAGTACCCATTTAGAAAGGCACTTTTCACATCCATCTGAAATAACTTGAACTTCAGAAGACAAGCAATTGACAACAAGAGTCTGATTGATTCCAACCTGGCTACAGGTGCAAAGGTTTCATCAAAGTCAACCCCTTCAACCTGGGTGTATCCTTGAGCAACAAGTCTCGCCTTATTTCTGGTGACAACTCCTTCAGCATCTGACTTGTTCTTGAATATCCATTTTGTCCCAATGATGTTAGTTCCTTCAGGTCTAGGAACCAGTTCCCAAACTTCATGTTGCTTGAATTGGTTCAGTTCATCTTGCATTGCACCAATCCAATATTCATCAGTTAAGGCTTCCTTGACATTTCTTGGTTCTATTTTGGACACAAAACAAGAATTTGAGATGATTTCTCTAGATCTTGTGATGACTCCACTATTGGGATCTCCTATGATGAGCTCTTTTGGATGATCCTTCTGAATTCTGATGGAAGGAGTCTTGCTAGCTTCCTTTGATTCAGATTCTGTTGTGGTGGAGTTGGGTAGATCATCCTGTTGGGTTGAAGTCTCAAAGAATGTCTCAACAGTACAAGGAACATCTATTTCTTCATGATAGTCATCAATTATGACATTTATTGATTCCATCATGGTTTTGGTTCTGGAGTTGAATACTCTATAAGCTCTGCTGTTTGAGGAGTATCCTAGAAATATGCCTTCATCACTTTTGGAGTCCAGTTTTCTTCTCTGTTCACGATCAGACAGGATATAGCATTTGCTGCCAAACACATGGAAGTACTTCACAGTTGGTTTTCTTCCTTTCCAGAGTTCATATATGGTGGATGAGGTTCCCTTTCTCAAGGTGACCCTGTTATGAACATAGCAAGCTGTATTCATAGCTTCAGCCCAAAAATACATAGGAAGTCTTTTGGCATGTAACATTGCTCTGGCAGATTCTTGTATGGTCCTGTTTTTTCTTTCCACAACTCCATTTTGCTGAGGTGTTATGGGAGAAGAAAACTCATGACTGATTCCTTCTGAAGCACATAAGTCATCAAACTTGCTGTTTTCAAATTCCTTGCCATGATCACTTCTGATTCTGACAATACATCCTTCCTTCTCTCTTTGAATTCTCTTGCACAGTTCTCTAAAGACTTCAAATGCATCTGATTTTTCCCTAATGAAATTAATCCAGGTGAATCTGGAAAAATCATCCACAACTACATAGGCATATCTTTTACCACCAAGGCTCTCTACTTGCATTGGTCCCATCAGATCCATATGGAGGAGTTCTAGAACCTTAGAGGTGGTCAGATGTCTTGACTTTGGATGTGACATCCTAGTCTGCTTACCCACCTGACATTCACCACAAACTCTTCCTTCATCAATTTGCAGTTTTGGAATCCCTCTGACTGCCTCCAAGGAGATAATCCTCTTCATACCCCTCAGGTGAAGATGGCCAAGTTTTTGGTGCCACAGTTTCACCTCTTTTTCTTCTTTTGCAATGGAGCACACAGATGAGAAATTGGTGTTCTCAGCCTCCCACAGGTAACAGTTGTCTTTGGATCTGACTCCTTTCATTACTATTTCTTGTTTGTCATTGATTACAAGGCATTCAGATTTTGAGAAATTGACCTTGAATCCTAGATCACATAGTTGACTGATACTAATGAGATTAGCGGTCAGTCCTTTCACCAGCAGTACTTCATTTAGACTTGGAACTCCAGGGCAGTCCAAATTACCAACTCCTTTGATTTCACCTTTAGCCCCATCTCCAAAGGTCACAAAACTGGTGGTGTGAGGCTTAACATTATTGAGGAGGTTCTTGATTCCAGTCATATGTCTGGAACATCCACTGTCAAAGTACCAGTCTTCCTTTGCAGAGACCCTCAGGGAAGTGTGAGCTATCAGTGCAGTAGCCTTTTTCTTCCATTGAGGAGCATGTGGTACCTTTTTAGACTTAGGTTTGACACATGAGTTCTGATTAGGGTATCCATGTAATTTGAAACAGAAGCGTTTTATGTGGCCATATCTACCACAATGATGACATTTCCATTTTTGGTACCTTTTCCTCATATGTTTCTGTTCCTGATGTCGAGAGTTGTGTTGAGACATCTGTTTTGACATTTGCCTACCAGAACCAGATTTCGTTGCTTTCATAAATCCTAGACCAGATTTATTTCCCACATTTTGTCCAATCTGTAGGATCTCTTCCAATTTGTCAGTTCCATTTGTCAACATCTTGACAGATTTGGTCATTTGATTCAGTTGTGAGTTCAGCAATTGAACTTCTCCTTCTAGATGACTTATAGTTTCAAGGTTTGCCCGTTTTTCAGCCTCCATCTTTATGATGAGTTTTGATTGTTTCTCATTCTGCACACAGACTTCAGTACTTCTGATACACAATTCCTTGTACGTTTCAGCCAGTTCTTCAAAAGTCACCTCTTCATCACTGATGTCACTTTCAGAGGTACAAACACCAGTTAAAGCAGTAACTCGTTTGGCAGTCTCTTCTTCAGAATTACTTTCTGAATCACAGTCAGACCAAGTAACTGTCATTCCTTTTTGTTTCTTAAGAAAGGTAGGACATTCAGCTTGAATATGCCCATATCCTTCACAACCATGGCATTGAATTCCTCTGCCTTGAACTCCCTTCTCATCTGACCTTGGTCTTCTGCTGGAACTGTCAATGTTAGAGGAAATGTTATGAACATTAGACCTTGACTTTGGATCTATTCTTTTGATGAGTTTGTTGAACTGTCTTCCGAGCATGGCTATAGCTTCTGAAATGTTTTCTTCAACATCAGTGTTGGACATAAGTGTTATGCTCTTGTTCTTTTTGACATCATCATTAGTGATTCCCATCTCAAAAGTCTGAAGAGACCCAATAAGTTCATCCACTTTCAACTTGCTAATGTCCTGGGCTTCCTCTATGGCAGTCACCTTCATTGCAAATCTTTTAGGCAAGGATCTTAGAATCTTCCTCACCAGTTTTTCTTCTGACATTTTTTCTCCCAGTGCTCCTGAGGTGTTGGCAATCTCCAAGATGTTCATGTGAAACTCATGAATGGTTTCATCTTCCATCATTTTTAGATTCTCAAACTTAGTGGTCAACATCTGAAGCCTTGACATTTTTACTTTGGAAGTTCCCTCATGAGTAGTTTTGAGAGTGTCCCAAACTTCCTTGGCCAGTTCATATTGATGAACTAATCTGAAAATGTTTCTATCAATTCCATTGAACAAAGCATTTAGAGCTTTGGAATTTCCAGGGCTAGCTCATCTTCTTCTTTACTCCAATCTTCTTCAGGCTTCAGACTGATTGTCCCATCTTCCTCAGTTATGGTGGGATGAATCCATCCTTTGTCAGCAGCTCTCCAAGCCTTTTTGTCCAGAGATTTTAGGAAGGCAATCATACGAGGTTTCCAGTAGTCATAATTAGTTCCATCCAGAATGGGTGGTCTATTTCCAAAAACTCCTTCTTTGTCCATAGTGCCAGAAAGTGATATCCCTAGATCTCACCCAGTAATACAGGCAGGGTGCCTGCTCTGATGCCAATTGAAATTCTGGCTACAGATACTCAATGTCACGTCCAATGTTATGACACCGTATCTGACTTACTATATGACAGTAAATACAAAAGCAGTAAATAACACAGTCAATTGTTTACCCAATTCAGTGTGCAACAACACCTACTCTGGGGGCTACCAAGCCAGGGAGAGAATCCACTATAAGAGATGTTAATTCAGGAATAAACCAACCAGTTTATCTCCTTCACTTAAGACCTACCCAATGCAATTCTAATCTAAGTACAACTTAAACCTGAGTTCCTACTCACTCCCCCTCAATCACAGCAGTGATACATAAACCAATTTGACTTAAGAATTGATGAAGACACTCTTCAAAACACACACTTGATTAAGCTTCACAGCTTTTTAATCAAGTAACACAATCACTCGTGCTTCACAGCTTTGAGTGATGTACACAACTAACTTGACTCTGCTTCACAGCTTTAGTCAAGTAACATTCAAACACTCTTGCTTCAAAGCTTTGAGTGCTACACAACCCTTACAATTAAAACCTATTCCAAGGTACTTATCACAATGATAATTGCTTGGAGTACAATAAACAAATCTATACAGATTACAAAATTGATCTTCTAATCAATCAGCAGGGATATCTTGAAAAACCGCAGCTCTGTTGAATATATAGCAGCTGCAACTTCAGTTAGGGTTTCCAAAAACCTAGGGTTGATTCCGTTTGACCTAACGACCAGGTCACAGTACTTTATTGATCAGGTTAGGATTGAGCTAGGTTACTCCTCAGAAAACGCAGGATTCTGTTCACAAAGGACTGAGTTATTTCCTGAAAAAACTCAGACTTATCCAATCCTGCAATCCTGCTAGTTCAGAACAGGATGTCATAACATCTGTTATGACATCTGAGAAAACCTGTCTACTGATTTAGCAAAATGTGATCATTTTGCAAACATGCTCAGATACACACTTATAAACATCAGTATTTGAATTACAATATTTTTCTGCACATGTACCTAATGAGTTAGTACAACCTGAACTAGAATGTTATGACATCAGTCATGACATTCACACATACACTTGGGATTTACCAAAAATGCAAGCCAATACCTAAACACCTACAAATACAAACCCAAACAAAGACCCATAAAGGAAAAGCAAACAAATAAAACAATGAAAGCATATTTAAATGTGATATAGCTCTAAGGTAACCTAACTTTTAAACAATAATTCCCTAGCAGAGTCGCCAGTTCTAAGGTGGGAGAACTTACTTGGGTGTTTTGTGTTTTATCGTAATTGTTGCGGATAGCAAGAGTCGCCACTGACTTTTCTTTTATCCAATAAAGGAAAGGGTGAAAAGAAAAGGAAATACCTTTTGAGAATTTTTCTTGAGTTCGGGGGATAGGTTATGAAAAGGGAAGGTGGTAGCACCCTTTTCATCCGTAGTTATCTAAGGGCTCTTAGTTGCTAGCTCACATTAGAAAAATGCTTTGTTTGAAATGTGTTTGTAATTGGATTTGAAAGTATTTTTGAAAAGTTCCTTCGTTTAGGCGAACCTTGTAATGATTATCATCTCTATAAGAATGTATACAAAGTGTTGACTTTTTGAAAATCTTTCGTTTTGAAAGTGTTGGTGTGTTTTGAAAATGTTATGAGCAAGCAACTATGAATGTTCTACCTACTCAAAAGAAGTCTTTGTTCTTTTCCTCCTCCTTTAGGTAGTGCTATATTACCATTGATTGATAAGAATCCCTATCATTGGATATGAAGGGACGGGTGCAGGTCGTCGTATAGTCATAGAAGGAAACCTATGAGACACTTTAGCAAATTGTCGTAAGGGAATAAGATCGGTTTACCGAAGGTAACATCGAAGGTTCATCGAGGGACTACAATCCTTTTTATCAAGGGTTTTTGCTAAAGCGTCCCACATTCGAGGGACATGACAATTTTTCCGAGGCAACAAGCAAGGTTAGCCTAGAGGTGCATGTGTGAATTGTGTGTTTGATTGCATGCATTCTTGTCTTGAGATTAGGGTTTTCTAAAGGTTTATTTTATCTTTCCATACACATCCTAATTACTAACAATTATATTAAAGCGTTAAATTGTGGAAATTAAAATCCTACGCTATTACATCACTTTAAGGGATGGGGGTTCAAGTTTAAAAATGGGGAGATAAAAGCAAATAAAACCTAATTTTATTATTACAACCATATTGAATGAAAATAATAGCAAAAAGTAAAAAAAAATAAGACTTTTGGTGTCTGGCCTGACATGAGTCGTGTCCTGTGACACGACCACTTGTGTAAGGACCCTGTAATAAATCATGTGCGCTTCATTTCTGTCCCAGCTAAGCTGACATGAGCCCTGTCCTATGACACAGACACCTGTGTCAGCACCTTATTCTGCCAACTTGTCATATTCTTAGTTCCAGTAGATCTGACACGGGTTGTGTCCTGTGACACGAGCACCCGTGTCAGCACCTTGTCCTCCTTTTTGTCACGTTTTAAGTTTTAGTGGATCTGACACAGGCTGTGTCCTGTGACACGGGCACCCGTGTTAGCACCATGTCCTGCATTTTTTGTTATATTTTCAATCAAATGAGCTGACACGGGCTATGTCTTGTGACACGGGCATCCGTGTTAGCCCCCTGTATTGGATTTTTGCTGAGTTTTCTTCTTTTGCTCTGTCTTTTTTATATATATATTTTGAACAAAAAAAGCAAATGATGTATGGACAAAGATATTACAGTTTGAAAAGAAGTATACCTCTTGGAGCGAAAACTTTGAAAAAACATACAGATGTCTCTAGGAGCAAAGTGACGGTTGATCGAGCTCTTTCTTGAAGTTGCTCTAATCCTTGCTTTGTGATAAAAAGTTCCAGAATATCTCTCACACGGTCAAGTTGCAAAATACTGTTTTTTGGTTTGTGTTTGGAAGGTGATGATATTGGTGTTACATAAATTATTCTTGTGTTTAAACGATCTGTATGTGATGTATATGAGATGTTTGGATAGTTGGTTTAGGGGAAAGCTTGCAAGGTTGTACAGTGGGTTGAGGCTTTTTTGTTTGTTTTGTGAATGAAAATAGATTTGAAGATGAGAAGATTTTTTATTGTGAATGAGCAAAGTTTACAAAGAATTCTGTTTTTTCTCTTCCCTCTTTTCTCTCCAAAAATCCCTCCTCTCGTGTGTTGTGAAACATCTTATTTGTAGATGAAGTTGATTGCAATTTGGGAGGGAAATAGATAAGTTTTTTTTAATTGTTTGGGTATAATATTTCATTTATTTTTAGATGTAGCTCTTATATGCTAATTTTGTGCAAATATGGGACTGATATAGTGTAGGTTTGGTCAGGGTTAGAGTGGAGTGGCAGCTTGGTGCAGGGCTGGCTTTGTACAGGACAACAGACTATTTTACAACATGGTTTTGGGCTAGTAGCATCAGGCTTGGACTTGGTAGCATACTTGATTTTAGGGCTTTTCTGAACAACAACATTTGTAGCACGATACAAGTCTGGTTTTGTGGATAAATTTATGCAGCTTGTAAAAAAGGCAAGGCATATTTGTGGACAACATAGTGGCAAAGTTTGAAGATTGAGTCAAAGGGAAAATTTCAAACAAGATAAAGCTTAAGATTTGTAACTTGCAATATTTAACTTAAAAATGAAGCCTTGTTGTTTACTTGAATATTTGTAACAACTTGAATTATCTTGAATTATGGTAAAAAGATGTCATGAAGTAATGAAATTAACATGTATAGAAAACACTTAGAAAAATTTTCAAGTCTTGCAAAGTTTGATTTTTGACTTTCTTGATTTCTTGATGATCAAATTTCATATTTTGAATGTCTTGATGAAATTTGATCTTTGAAACTCAAATTTGATTGAAAAGTCCAAATTTGACTTTTTAGTGTATGGTTAACTTTTTCATCAGTTGACCAAATTTCATCTATCAATCCACTGATCCTGGGAGATGAATTGGAATATGCGATTAGGTCTAAATGATGTACTTGAATCGTTGAGATCATGTTTCAAACCAATAAGTCATGTACTGGGTTAAAAGTCAAAGGTTGGTCATTCTCAGTCAAAACCCTAATTTTGACCATTTTGCCCTTTTGATGATTTGAATAATTTTCTTGGAGAATTATGGTCCAATCTTGATCAAATGATACATATGACTTCAAAATGTTGATACTGGTCCAAAATATTGAAATTAACTATAGGTTGGCCACAGTTGACCTTTTCAAATACAGTTGAATTTAGGTCATCTGATTAATTGACTGAGCAATTTTGTGATCCAAAACCTAGCCAATACTTGTGCAAGCTCGAATCATTGAAGATCTTTATGAGAAATATCTTGAGAAAGGGAGGGCAAATTTTGGGGTACAACACATAGGTTCAAAGTAAGAGTACAAACAAAACCCAACAAATAGAGAAATACATATAGAAGAAAAGAAGGAAAACCAAACATCTCACAAGTTATCAGCTCCAATTGACACGAAATCCAACACCTAATCATCCATATGTAAGCTCCAAATGTTATTTTCTAGCTTCTCTTGACCAAACAATGATTGGTGTTGAATTGGGATCAAAAACTACCCATACCATACCTAAAAATGTGTTTTTATCCCTAAATACATGTCTTTATCCAGACGGCACTGCCTAACAGCGAAACGACTCGCTCAATGATCAAAATAACATTTTCTACTGCCTCTACAGTGCATTTCCATGCTTCTGAGGCACCCCTGACTCGCCCGGCGAGCTCAGGGCGACGCTGACAGCAAAATGAAAAAATCAGCTCTAGTTTCTGCCATATCTTGAGAACCGTAACTTCGATTTACACATAGTCGGAAGTGATGGAAAGCTTATTCAATTCTATATATAACAATGACTAAATATCATTTCTTGACTACCTATCAAAATGAGATAAAAACAATTAAACTCAATGATATTTACACGATAATGCAATATATATATATATATATATATATATATATATATATATATATATATATATATATATATATATATATATATATATATATATATATATATATATATATATATATATATATATATATATATATATATATATATATATATATATATATATATATATATATATATATATATATTATAACGTAAACTATACCGGATATACACTAAAGTTGAGCTTTATTAACGAAAAGCAAACGAAATAAGTCGATGAATGCTAATTATTCATACTCAACTTCACAATAATTTAACACTTATCATTCTTTGGTAGATTTGAAACAAAGAAAGTTCGTCAAACATTAATCTAATGTCTAATTGAACAAGATGAGCTTCAATCAACCACAATTGACCAAGTCAACTAAAAGTCAGAAGCAAAATTAAACAAAACAATCTCAAAAAGAATTAAAATATTTTTTTAAATGATTTTTAATGGTTTAAAAGAGAAAATAATGAGAAAATGCCAAAGCATCATCAAAATACCAAATAAATGGCTACAAAAGTTATAGAAAAATCAGAAATATCCCAAAGAAATAGATCTCAAAAGTTGTGATCCAAAATGTTTTAAAATGATAAAAATAAAATTGATGAAAGTTAATTAAAAATAAAATAAAGATAAAATGATTAAAAAAAACAAAAATGATTTTAAAAATTTGAAGAAAAAAAAACACCTAAGGTAGAAAATAATTTCAGAAAATTATAGAAAATTTGAAGTGAAAAATCATTTAAGAGCTATGTTTAATGAATTTTAAAAGAAAACAAAATAAAAAGGAATTTAAAATAAAAGAAAAATAAAAAGTAACGGCTAGGAACACACGTTGCACTGTGATTGACTGAGGATTTGAATTTCACTCTCAAACGCGCGAACTCACTTCATCTTCAACCTTCAGCACTCGAATTTAGCAGGTTCATGAAATAGAATTTTAACCTTAAACACACATGATGCAAGCTTCATATTCCTTCATCGTTCATGTCACTCTTCGTCAGAGCAATTAAGTTTCTCTGAGAAGAGAGAATTTGTAGAAAAATGCAGAAACCCTAAGAGCTCCAAAGTAAAATTAAATGACTAATATAAAGGATAAATCAGAGTTAGGTGAGGGCTTTTGATCAGAAGAACAAGATGGAGAGTGTGGTAACATGTTTTAGTGAAAAGGAAACTCGTAGAAACTTGTTCGAAGTGAGCTCAGAAGGTCTGAAAATGGTGAAATGGAGTTGGTACTTAGAGGTGTTGTTGAACTTCTGTAATTCTTCAAGTAACTTAAGATCATGCCGATGAAGGATTCTGGGTGGAGAATTTAAGTTAAAACAAAGAGAAAATGAGTTTAGGTTTTCTGGTTTTTTAGAGGTATCAGGCTTGAGAGAAGGAGAGTTTCTTTAGCTATTTAAGCTTGAAAATGAAGGTAAAATGATGCTCTATTTATAGGAGAGTGAGTGAGCTCATCACACAGGCCAATTTCAGATCCCAAATATGTAAACTCATTCTAGAATTTTCTGATTTCAACCATGTGAAAATGAGTGATTAAAACCATGACCTAGGCATGAATAAAGGTTGTTTTTCACTTAGTGGGATGAATGTTTTCATTATAAAAAAGTTTGCACATGTGTTTAGGTCCCCAAGTTGAGTTTTATGTCATTTCTAATTAACGGCCACATGCCAAAGATGCAGAATTGAGTCACCATGTTCAAGCTTAGGCCAAATGGATTCTATTCATGTGTTTCTTGATTTTCTTTTTGCCAAATGATCCTATCATGGCAAGGAATACAATGAAAAAATAACCACTTCAAAAGGATGCTTGATGTGAAAATTGCATGAGTTGAAGGTTGGGGTCGTGGCACTGAAAAACATGTTTGGAATTAGGTCAAACAAGCCATGCCATTATTCTATGCACCAATGGCCTCCAACATTTGAGGGACTTAGAGCCTGAATTGATATTTCACCTCTGAATCAATGTTGTATAGGACATCAAAATGGACATTTGGCTCAAAGAAGCGTCCAAAAAATATTGAGAAATGAGAGAGTTATGGTGTTTGGACCAAATGACATGCCATACTTGATTTTTAGGTCACCCCCACTTGTACTAACTTGTGATTTTTGACCCTTTATTGCATTCCAAGGCACCATGATGATCATTTTAACACCACATGATTTAACCTTGAATAGCCTTTGATTAATTATTGATGAAGCTTGAGAAATTTGACCGAAAAGGGCATGGAAATAAACATATGAACCCTAACTTGAAACCACTTGAAAATGACACAAACGTGAACCTCTTTTGATCAATTGGTGTTGAATGAAGCTTGACATGAATGCGACCTAATATTATAGGTTACGAATTTAAGAATAAGTCTTGTTGACCACTTGTTGACCTTGACTTTGACTTAGGAAATCAAAACCCTAATTTAGAAACCCAACTTGATCTCTTGATGAAAAAAGCCCTACCTTGAAAAATAAGAAAAGGAAACAAAGCATATTTTTGTATTTTGAACAGGGTTAGTAAAGCATAAAAATAAGTAAACATAAGGATAAATGAAAACACAAAAAGTGATTGATGATCTACCACCCAACAAACCCAAAGACAAGAGGTTTAGGAAGTTGCCATGTTTGTGATCTTGATGAGATACAATGATATGATAAGTGGAATCTTAGGGGTAAAAATTATGGTATGACAACCATAATGAAGCATGCCATTTATATACCTCATTACCCTCTTTGCATCATTAAAGTGTTGTTTAAGAGGATTGAAATATTGGTTGTCAGATCCCAGATGTCCTAAGAGATGTCGAGACACCGGGTCCAACTTCACACACAACAACAAGATGTATAGGAAAATTAAATAGTGTTGAATGTAAATAACACAAGATATGTTTACCCAGTTCAGAACAACCTTCCTACTCTGGGGGATACCAAGTCAGGGACGAAATTTACTAGATAGTATCAATTTGTAGACCTCACAGCAAACATCCCAGTTTATAGCCTACGCACTTAATCACTACCCTTTGCTTAACTTCCACCTAAGACACACCTAGGTATGAGACCCTCCTCAAACACCTCTTTAATTACAATCGGTGTTGTACCCAAAAATTTTCCCTTCCATTTTTATTCAAAAATATCTCCTCATGCTTATAAAGATTTTCAATGGCTCAAGTTGGCTCAAGTATTGACTAGGTCAAACCTCCTTCTAAGAAGATTGCCTGGAAATTAGGGTTTAACTTTTCTCAAAGAAAATTGAACTTATAATTCCTCAAGTGGAATTCATGGGTTCTCATAGGTCTTCAACAATGCTCATGTCAAATTTAAAACCCTGCATCACAAATTTGCTCAGTCAGTTTCTCAGATGATTGAAAATCAACTATATTGGACAAAATCAACTGTGGTCAATATACAGTCAAAATTCAAGATTTTTTGTCAACATTAACATTTTGAAGTGATATTAATCATTTGATCAAGGGTTGATCATAATTCCTTAAGTAAAGCATCCAAATCATCAAAGGGGAAAAATTTACCAAATTAGGGTTTTGACTGAAGATGACTGATCATTGACTTTTGACCTAGTACATGACCTAGTGGCTTGAAGCATGATCTCAAGGATTAAAATAAAACATCTTGACCTAATTACATGGCTCAAAACATTTCCAAGGATATAAGTGATTGATAGGTGAAGAATTGAGATCAACTGATGAAAAGTTAATTGTCACACAAAAGTCAAACTTTGACTTTTTGGTCAAAATTGAACTTCAAAATCAAGAATCATCAAACCATTCAAAATTATCAAGCTTGATCATCAAGAATCAACAAAGTCAACAAAATTCAAAGGTGGAAGATTTTCTAACACTTAAAAAATTTTCTAAGTGTTAATGCTTTATCCTTGTTAAATTCACTACTTCATGACCAATTTTCACCAAGATGCAAGCTGATTCAAACAAAACTTTCAACATGAAATTTGTAGAGCATGATGAATACTACAACTTTGTATTTGAGGGTTGATGTCCAAAAAATTCCTGGATTAGGAGATATAGGCTTATGAAGTCATGATGTTTTCATCTAACACTTAGAGAAATTTTCAACAAGTTTTGGTCAGATTTTTCATCACATCTTCTTGGCCAATTTTCACCAACTTCCTTATTGATTTAGCCAAAATGGTCAACATGAAAGTTGTAGAAAATTTTTCAAGCTTTCCAAAACATCAAAGAGCATAATTTTATCATGCTTGAGCTAGAAGTTTCTAAGATATGAAAATGGCATGAAAAACTTGAATTATAGGTCAGTATTTTGAAAAGCTTATGATCCAATCTTCAACCATGCTGCATAATCTTACTTTGCAGGCCTCTTAACCTCTAAATCTATCCATAATTAGATGATTGCACAAGCTTTTGAGCTATTATCCAAGCATCCAAGCCATTGCCCAAATGACTTTTTCATTTTTGGCACAAAGTTAACATTGTCATTCTTCTAAAGATCACTTTAATCACAAAGTCAACTTCTTGAGCCTCTAACTTGTTTCTTCTACACACACTCAACCTACAAGATTAGGATAAACATTTTTAAAGTGTTCAACCACTCTAGAAGGCATGGTAAAAGCTTTGGGACCATGTTTTTCAATGTTGCTTCAAAATTAAGTAACTTAGCCATAACATGTGATTTTGAAAACCAAGCCCTCTCATCCTCCCAAACCTCTTGCTTATAAATAGAAGGATCATTTGCAAGCTATAGCACGATCCACAAGCCTTCTAACCCTCTCAAACACTCTGATATCAGAATTGACATTCAAAATCACATTTGTTGCAAATTCTTTCCTTGAACTCCAAACACCTAATCCACTTGTGCGTTTTCATTTTAAATTCATCACAAAGTTTCTATAACTCATTTAGAACCTATCCAAAGCCTTGTTTCATCACTGCAATAACATCCTCATCATCCTCCATTTCCAAAAATAGAGCTTTGCAACTCGACTTGTCCAAAAGAATCTAGCCACTCTCAATCAAAAGTAAGCATTGCAATAGCTTCCTAGGAGTTCAGTGGAGCTATCCAGATCATCACAACACCTCCAAGAGTGCTCTAACTCCAAACTCGATTCTCACTTCAAAGGTAAGTTTTCCGAACTTTGAAATCTTTATTCAAGCATCATTTTCCTTCGATTTCAAAAGATAAAATGTAGATATCATTGCCCTAAAGCTAACCATGCCCTGAGTTTTCATTTATATTGTTTACATGATGAGAATTTTGAAACTGGAATTTATGAGATTTTAGGGTTCAGTTTGGTACCAAGTAAAATTCTCACTCATCTTGGATTTATAGCCCTTGAAATTTATATGGTTGGATTCATAGTTAAATCTCCAGCAAGTTTCATGTTTACATCTTTCCATTTGGTTGAGAAATGAGCATTTTCAGAAATTCAAAAATGTTGTAAGAAATCTGGCACGAGGAAGAAGATGAAGTCATATTCAGAAATGGGTTTATAATATATTGAGTAGTTGTTGTTTTAACTACCAGATGTATCATCACCCCAGTGGTTAAAACGCGCACATGTTAGCTTTGTAACCTGGGTTCGAGCCCCAGCAGTCCTTTTGTTATTTTTTCATATTATTTTGTGTTTCTCACACCATAGTATGAGCCTCTTGACCATTGGGTCCAATCTTCTTTTTCAGCGCACCCCCTACTGTCTCACAACATTGGCCCATTGTCATTTTTATTTTTTATTTTTATTTTTGATTCAAACAAAAAAACAGATTTTGGGCCCAACAAAAATGGTTTTCTCACACCCCCTCTTTACTTCTGACTCATGGCGCAATCTTTTTTTATTTCTTTTTATATTTTATATTTTCTTTCTTTATTTATTTTATTTTATTTGATTAAAATATAAAAAATTTATTTTCTTAAATAATTAGATTAAAAATATTTTAATTCAATCACTTTGATTTTATTTTATTTCATTTATTTTTCAAACAAATAAAAAATCTCAAAAATATTTTCTAATAATTAGTTTACTTTTTACAATTAAAAATTAATAGACTTAAGTTTTATTTTATTAATTTAAATTAACTTAGATCTTTTTAGGTTTTGTTTAAAATGATTAATTAACTTCTCTTGAAATTTAAATTAATTAGTTTAATTAATTATCAAACCTTTTTCCATCAAAATCACCAAACAACTCCCTTTTTTCTTTTCCTCTACTTTATATTTTTGTGCATTTTATTATTTCACATTATTATTTGTGTAAATGGTGTGTAATAGATAATTAGGGCTTTATTGCTTTCCATCCCCATTTGTAAATTTGTACCCCCATTCCCAAAGAGTTGTAATAGCGTAGGATATTTAATTTTCACAATTTACCGCTTTCATTATTACTGTTAGTAATTAGGGTTTGTATGACTAGATTAAAATTAAACATTAGACGACCCTAATCCAAGACAAATTAAATTGAATCAAGCATACTTTGCACACATGCACCCCTAGGGTAAACCTCACTTGTTGCTTTGGATAAAAACAGTCATGTCCCTCGAACGTGGGATACTTTAGCAAAGAACCTCGATTAAAAGATCGTAGTCCCTCAATGACCCTTCGATGCTGCCTTCGGTAAACAATATTAGTCCCTTACGAAAATTGCTAAAGTGTCCTACAGGTTGCCTTCTATGATGGTACGATGACCCGTGTCTGTCCCTTCACATCCATTGATAAGACTTCCTACCAACTAATGGTAGGATAGCACTATCTAAAGGAGGAGGAAAAGAAAAATACTTTTGAGTAGGTAGATAGCTCGTAATCACTTGCTCACAAAACTAAAACAATTCTCACACTTCACACTTTCAAAACAACTACTTTCAAAAAACTTTATAAACACTCTTGATGACTAATACAAGGGATTTTATAAAGAAAATTGCCTTACATTTGCATCTTAAAAACACTTTCACAAAACCACACCTTCTTTCAAAATATTTTCAAAACAAACATTTTGTATACATTTTCAATGATACGAGAATCATTACAAAATTTCCACACTTAGGCATTTTAAAAATATTTTCAAACACACACCAAGCATTTCAAATGTGAGCTAGAAATTAAGAGCCCATAGATAACTATAGATGAAAAGGGTGTTAACACCTTCCCTCTTCATAACCTACCCCCCGAACTGAAAATATATCAAAGGTATTTCCAGTTCTTTTCACCATTTCCTTTATTGGATAAAAGAAAAGTCGATGGCTACTCTTGCTATCCGCAACATTTGCAATAAAATGCAAACCCAAAAGTCATTTCTCCCACTGTATTACACTCAGCAATTGGAGAAACTCTAAACACAAGTAGAGAACAAAATCTGAAGTCACTCTTCCAAGAGACACAAAACTCAATGCTTAAAAGCTTATGATAATTGACACACAAATACTCAACGCTTCACAGCTTGTGAGTATCTGACACAAAAATGTTCTATGCTTAAAATCTTAAGAACATCTGACACATAATTTACCACCCACAATAAGGATTCTAAAACCCTAACAAAAATACACACGTAAGTCCCACCTAATACTAGGTGTACACCAGTCTATTCATAACATTATTCTGGACTGGGCTAGGCTTCAAGACTGCAACAATGAGGTTGCACAAAGTCTTCACATTCTTCTCCAAGATAATATGTCTTCAATCATTAGTTTCCTAAAATGTCTCCACTTTTAGAAATTGTGCAATCTTCGAAAGCCAACATAAAAATATTTTGATTTGTCAATCTTGGATGCCACATAAGCTAACTGAATATTTCCCAAATATTCAATAACTTAATAAATCATCCGAAACATAACTAACAGTTGTTGCA
Organism: Vicia faba; assembly: GCA_948472305.1. Taxonomy (NCBI): domain Eukaryota; kingdom Viridiplantae; phylum Streptophyta; class Magnoliopsida; order Fabales; family Fabaceae; genus Vicia; species Vicia faba. The sequence goes on along the minus strand of OX451735.1, from coordinate 849,524,318 downwards.
AACGCGATGTCCTATCTCTAGGTTGGGACATCTTCTTTGACATGTTGAAAACAACAAGTTGGGACTTCTTTGTTCAACATGTTGCTGCCAAGTTGATTTTACCAAAATGTATGCCAATCACAATTTCAGAGAAATAATAATCTCTCCCTTTGGCAAATTTTGGCTAAAACAACCAAATAACCCTTGCACACAAAACATCAAAATATGTTTGAAAATAAATTAAACATACACATCAGAGGCACAACAGCATAAAAGAAAAAAGTAACGTTAGCAGAATAAAATAGGTTAGCAGCACAAAACCAAAACACATATAGGAAATCTACTAACACATCTGCACACAAAATAGAGAATCTAAGTTCTCAATACCATGATGTCAAGACATCATGTATGACATCTCCTCAAAGCCTTCAGTCCAGAATAGAACATGGACTCCCCCTTAAAACCTGCTTAGCAAAGAGAATCAGAATTCTCCCCCTCAAAAGTACCATCAGTAGTACCTGTTCTAGCACCCTCAATATCATAATACTCCCCCCTTTTAGCCATAATATGATAAAGGTAAGTAGACAATATTAGCAAGAAAAAATTTTAAGCACCTAAGAACTAAGCAGTAGGGTGTAAAAAATTAAAAAAATCATGGGCATTTAGCCCTTACAAAATCATAAACTAAAATAAACAGGATCACACGATAGATCCAAACATAATCACATGACCAAGTGTCATGTATCAGAGTGTTCTTCAGCTTTGACAAAATGTATCTCAAGTGTAGCATCAACCTTAGCATCATTATTAACCGATACAACACCAACAATAATTTATGAAGAAAGCTCTCGGATACTGATTTAACACCCACGAGAAGAAATCATAACAAAGCTTTGCATGTATCCATTTAATGTAAAGGAACCACTCTGGCCCATGTATGGGTGGATATTGGGTCCTCTCTGAATGTCCTGCCCAAAGGTGCCCTAGATCGATTGGATTGAGAAAGTTTGGTGCTAAAGCCAAGTGACATTATGGTATGGGATTTTGACGGATCTAAAAGGATGGTCGATGGAGAAATTGATCTCCCCATCAAAGTTGGATCTCAAATTTTCAATTCATCTTTCTACATGATGGATATCTATCCTGCTTACTTGGACGCCCCTGGATACATGGGGCAAGAGCAGTGACTTCTACACTTCATCAAAAGCTGAAATGTACGGTCAAAAGAAATATTGTTACCGTATGTGGTGAAGAAGAGTTTATGGTTAGCCATCCGAATTCGTTTAAGTATGATGAGATGGATGGTGAGTTCATAAAAACTCCTTGTCAAGCCTTCGAAGTGGTTTCTCCCATGTTTGTTGCTGCCAAGGCTAATCCTGATGTTCCAAAAGCTATTGAGGATGTGCCTAGAATGGATTCCCTCAAAGATGCTCGTTGTGATTGAAGATGGAGGTTGTACCATTTGAGGACAACTCCCTGACATCCCTTTCAAATCAGAAAAGTATGGTTTAGGTTTCACTGCCAAAGCTCAAAAGGAGGTCAGACGTGTTCGCATAGGAAAACCTACTCTTCACATCGGTAGTCATGAAGTGAATTCTCTTGAAGACTCCAACGGTGACTGGATCTACCCGACTACTTATGAAGGGCTCAACAACTGGCGTACCAAGGACTTCATTCTAATCGCCTTCAACAAGGAGTAATTACCATTTACTGTTTTATTAATTTAAGAACTTTGTCTGTAATTTTATTTGAAGCAATGACTTTAATCCATGTGCCATTCCCGGGGAACCATGGTCCATTTGTTAAGGGTTTGTTCATTTTCATATGTCATATGATTATTTAATGAAAAACATTGGACTCTTTTGTACTCAAATTTTGCGCTCATTGTCTTTCTTTCACTTTATTGCATTTTCAAAATAGCCATGTGACCTTACACGCACACACACACACATTTGTATATCCATATCCACTTTGAATCTCATTGACAACGACTCTGTTATTTCCATCCATGACTTTGAACATCCAATCTACCAAGCTGAAGACGAAGGCGAAGAATATAGTGAAATACCTGGGGAACTAGCCAAACTTCTGATGCAAGAGGAAAAGGCCATTCAACCGCACTCAAAACCAGTTGAAGTGATCAACCTAGGTACTGAGATAGACAAGAGAGAGGTCAAGATCGGCACCAAATTGGAAGACGGTGTCAAAAGAAGATTGGTCCAGATGTTGCACGACTATGTTGAGGTGTGTAGCGGTGAAAATTGGAAATCAAGCTATTAATTAACTTGACTCGTAAATAAGCAAGAGTCGCCATCGCGCTTTATTATTTCCAAGGGAAAAGGGAAAAGAGCGAAATAAAACCCTAAAATATGCAATGTAAAATAATACTTAAAAGTAATGAAAATATAATGCGTTTTTGAAAGAGATCTAGAGTTCGGGGGTTGATTATGCAATGGGAGGTATTAGTACCCAATGCATCTGCGATACTCCACAGGAACCTTTTGAAATATCTGTTTTTTTTTTGTTTAAAATTGTTGGTTTGATTAAAATGGTTTGTTTGGCTAAAAATGGTTTGCTTGGACGAGACTTTGAAGATACGACGACCTAGTGTCGATGTTTTGGCTTAAAAGATGTGAGTTTGAAAATTGAATTTTTTAAGGAAAATTAAATTAAGTTTAGCAAAAATAGTAAAACAAAAATGAATGAAGGGATTCCCACAATCGTATTTGATATGTTCGATGACATGAAGTCGACGAATTAATTCTTTCCCTTGGAGTCAACAGATAAAAAGATGTAAAGATTAGACGAAAGAAGAAAATTAATCGACATAACAAATAATCGACTAAATAATTAAACTAACATTAAGTAAAAGAAACTAAATTATATCCATATTTTCTTTATACTTTTTATAAGAAATAATTAAATTAATGTTTTTAATTAAATAATAATTTTAGGATAAGGGGTATAATTATAATTAAGTATTTAAGCCAAAATATATTTATTTAAGTGTTCAAGTTTTATGTGGGATTAAAGAAATTGGGTAAAAAAACTAAAATTAAAAAAGAATGAGGGAACTAAGGATTGAACACAGGTTTTCATGTTTATAACTAATCTACCTTGCCACTACACCAATGCTAATCATCTGTTATATTTGCGCCTTAATTAAATTAAAAGGGAAAATAAAACTTAATTAGACCAATAAGGCCCAATGGGCCGACCCGGTTTGAGAAAGGATATGAAGGGTTTTGGAAACCCTAGTTTGAATGAATGTGTCGCGCTGGGGATATAGGTTATTGTTATTTCAATAAAACATGATTAAATGCCAATTAAAACAACAATTAAAACAAATCCCTCTCTCTCTCTCTGAACCAAGGTATACATCTCTATTCCTCACCATTCTGAATCGTTATATTTTCCTAAAATCTCTCAACCGCTCCCATCCCTCTATCTGCTTCTCTCCGTCTCCATCCTTGTTATTCTTCTCTTACTCATGAATATTTCTTTGGCTTCTGTTTCAACCTCCATTAGCGATTCACCTCCTCCATCTACTGTTAGAATCAACCTTCTCATCTAAACCTAAATCATAGTAACCTATCTACATCATCTTCTGTTTATGGATTCATAGACACAGTGTGGTCTTGGGTCAGAATTATGGTCGCAACTCAACTCTTCTCGCGGGCTCATTTGAAAGCATGCAGTCCAATTCAACTATAGACAAAGACAAGTATCGGCAATAATTAAAAGAGGAAAAATGGTTACCGTTTGAGAGGATAGCTTCTCCAATAGGTATTATGCTTTAATCCATCTCTTGATTTATTATGCTTTTGATCCTTTTGGAAATTCTATGTGTGTTGGACTGTGTGTTGCATTTTGAATCTTCAGGTTGAAAGCCTCGAAACGCGTCAGTGAAACTCTCTTATCTTCCTTCTACTTTTTATTCGTGTGGTTGCTTTGCAGTGGATTTTAAAATGAAGTTGCAGATCTACTAATGCATCGAAAATAATTGAATCGAAGTTGTTATGATTTGAACATGGTTGCAGACGATTTCAATTGTGTTGTTACTTGCAAGTATATAAGGTTTATATGCAGTTGGAGGATTGAAGTATTTGGAATAGAGGTAGTTTTAACAACAAGGTTATGAGCAGAGTGACTTTCTTCTCCTAAAAATTTGTGTGATATTTTTTCTGGTTTTCTATTCTGCCTAGAATTTTCTTTTTTTCTATTATTCTAACTTCTTTTGTCTGATTTGTACAAAATTTCTTATTTCTAGTTTTGTTGTTGTTTGTTCTGAATCGATCTTCTACAGGTACCTTGAAGGGTATTTTGTTTAATGACATAGAGACTTTGGGTTGAGGTGGAATAAGGCTGAAACAAATTTTGGTGGTGATTTTCTATGGTTATTTAACAATGATTTGATGTCCTTTTATGTATTTCTCTTATGTGATATCTCCTCTCGCCTTTTTATCTGTGTTGATGAGAGCTTAAATTTATAAGGGGAATACTGATGGAAATTGGGGGGAAAATTGGATAGGTTTCAATAGATACGGCAAACTGTTTTATGCCTTTCTCGTGCAGGTTTTTGTATATGACCTTTTGGGCAAGTTTTGGACAGCAAAGATATGGACAATACAACATGTTGTATGCGGGTTGTTGGACTGACCTGTTTGGACTAATATGCAGGGTTGTTTCTGGTTTGGGGTAGCAGTATGGTGGAGTTAGTTTGTGTAGAACTTTTGGACTCTTTTGCAGGGTAGCATTGCAGGCTTTATGGACAGATTTGAGCATGGCAGTAATAGCAGGTTTTTTGGACTGGTGTGAACTGTTATGACAGGCTTAACAGTTTTTTGGATTGGAGCATTTAGATTGGTATAGTAGGGTATTGTGGGCAGCATGATAGTAGGTTTTTGTTAGCATAGCAGACTACTTTGACAATAATATAGCAGTAACATAGGCTGATCTTGGCTAGGCATGTTAGGCTTTGTACTGAACTGATTTTGGACTATTTTGTGACAGTTTTGACGGGTTTTGTTGCAACTTTAATCAAGGTTTTGAAACAGTTTTTGTGTTTTGGATATAGGGCTGCCATGATCTAGTTTTAGATGATGAAATAATGAAGCAAGGCAAGGCATGCTAACTTGAAGGTTGAGCATGAAGATTGAACTTGATGTTTAGGCTTGAAGATTAGGATTCTTGACAAATTTCATGTAATTTATATTTCAAAATGTAATAACATGATAATCTGTAACCACATCATCTTGAAATGAGCTTTGAATCTTGTATTGAACTCTTTGAATGGATATTGTAAAACATGAGTAGGATAATTCAAAGCTTAGACTCAAAATTTATGTGACTTTTGAAGCTTGAATGAAAAGATAACTTGAGCAAATTCTCGTAATGAACTCATGACATATTCTTGTGATAATAAATTGGTTCAAAATATTTGATACAAGATCAAAGTTGAATTGTTTGTAAAGTCTTTGTCATAGGATTTGAATTCTCATGATGTACCTGAAATTTATGACATAAGAAATTAGGAATTCCTCTTGTAACAGAAAATGATGGTGATGTATCTTGGAACTTAAATCCAAACAAGTCTTGAATAATCCTAGTAGTGTAAATTGTGTAAAAAATGTGTTTGGATTCTCAATATACACTTTGAATGAAATTTGAATGGTAGATGAATGAGTATCTTGTATTTTCTCCTAAAATTCCAAACAAATTACATGACTTGATCTTCAAAATTGAGCAAACTTGCATCATGAGAAATCAGTTCTTTTGTATATCTTGAATCCAAAAGCAAATTCATATTAATGAATTACGCTTCGTACACTTGAATCGATTTGAAATGAAAAAGAATTATTCGAATTGTTCCTCAAATCTTCTTCTTTACAAAACCATATCATCAATTCATGGTAACTTGCAATACGAGCCAATAATACAAATTACGCCTTTAAGAGATTTAACCAATAATCCACCTTAATCCAATGATCGCTAAAGTTAAATTGCAAATGACTTGAGGTAGGCGACAAGAAATTACTGAATCATTGAACTAGAACTCTAGTTTCATGAATTATCCCAACTTAAGAATCAAACGTCTTTTGAGAAAATGGTTGTGACATAAATTGAACCAACCGCAATTTTACCTTGATCTTCGAAGTAATATCATAGACAACACTATTCTTGATACTTCTCAAAAGAATCGCCTCAGGATGTTGAGAATTGAAGAAGTTATGAACCTCGGAAATTGGACAAGAGTTTCTTGTGATTAGGTCAAACTCACAAAAGACCTATAAAGTATTCAAATTTTTGATGATCCTCCGCACATAATCAGATCGTGATTGGTAAAAATGAGTTGGAGATGATGTCAAAGAAGAGTCATACGGAAAAAGAACCATTTAAAAATACGGAATAGTGAAGAAGTTACAACCGTTTGAACTTGATCTTGCAAAAGTTGACTTTTGGTTGAAGTGCTTTGAATCGACTTGCAAACTTGATCTTTCCTTTTATTTCAAAGCCTGGTGAAACACATGTGAACCAGTGATAATGAAACCTTGACTGTTCTTGGAGGATATTTGGAGAAACTTGAGACCACTTATCGAACAAGGCGTGGAAATAAACACATGATCCTCTGAAGTTGCTCGAGACATAAGCTATCACACTTGATACATCATTGATCAAAATGAGATTGAATGGTTCTTGAGAAAATTGCTCTGAGATTAGAGGTTGTGCCTTGATGAATCAATTTTCAAGAATCCAAAATCAATCGTACTTCTGGCTCGAGGGACTTTAAACCCTAATTAAGGCGCAACGCCTGATGCTCTTGATTCAGGCCTGTCTCTACACATGAAACAAAAGAAAACACAAACACACACCTTTGTATGCAATTAGAAGTTAGCGATACATAGGCTAAAAATGTTCAAAATACTTGACAATCTCTGCATAGTCAATGCCCCTATTTAATTTTCTTCTATTTGGAGATATGAAGATTGAAATCTTCGTTTCGACGAGATTGAAGATACTTAAATACATAATACACAATTTTTGGTCTTAAGATACCACAATGATGTTTATGGTATGATATGGATGCAATGCTCTGAATTTTATAGGAAATGACGCCACATGAGACAAACTACTGTTGGAGAAACCAAGAACATGATAAAATAATCCCATATGGGAAGAGATTATAACTCCACTGGGGAACAAAGCCACAAACTTTGATTGAGAGACTCTTATTGGGGAACAACTTCAAGAGAAGAAAAAATTACTGACTCTATCAGGGAAGACGCCTTGCATAGGTTATGAAAGGATACATAGTTACTGACTCAAGATGAGGATGAGTTTACAACTCAGGGTCAAAGGTAGACAAAAATAAAGATGCATTGACTTTTACTGAAGGTAGAGATTTCATAACAAACTTCTTTGCGGGAATTTTCTAGAGAGATACCATTTGCTGCTGAAATAACATTTGTTGTGGATACACAAGTTGCTCAAATAAAGAAGCTGCCACTTATTGTCTTCAAAGGATATTAAAGCACACAAGCTGCTCATGAAGAGTCATCCACTTGTTGTCTTCAAAGGATATTAAAGCACATAAGCTGCTCATGAAGAGTCTGCCACTTGCTACTTTCGAAGATACCAATAACACACAAGCTGCTCGTGAAGAGTTCACCACTTGCTGTCTTCAAAGGATATTAAAGCACACAAGGTGCTCATGAAGAGTCCGCCACTTGCTACTTTCAAGGATACCAATAACACACAAGCTGCTCCTGAAGAGTCCACCACTTGCTGCTTTCCAAAGATATCAATAATGTACAAGCTGCTTAAAAAGAGGTCGCCACTTGCTATCTTCAATAATATTAAAGCACACAAGCTGCTCATGAAGAGTCTTCCACTTTTTACTTTCAAAGATACCAATAACACACAAGCTGCTCATGAAGAGACCGCCACTTACTGTGTTCAAAGGATGTTAAAGCACACAAGCTGCTCATGAAGAGACCGCCACTTACTGTGTTCAAAGGATGTTAAAGCACACAAGCTGCTCATGAAGAGTCTGCCACTTGTTACTCTCAAAGATACCAATAACATACAAGCTGCTCATAAAGAGACCGCAACTTGTTGTCTTCAAAGGATATTAAAGCACACAAGCTGCTTATGAAGAGTCTGCCATTTGTTACATTCAAAGATACCAATAACACACAAGATGCTCATGAAGAGACCGCCACTTGCTGTCTTCAACGTATGTTAAAGCACACAAGCTGCTCATGAAGAGTCTGCCACTTGTTGTCTTCAACGGATATTAATAATCACACAAGCTGCTCATAAAGAGACTGCCACTTGTTGTCTTCAAAGGATATTAAAGCACACAAGCTGCTCATGAAGAGTCTGCCACTTATTACTTTCAAAAGATATCAATAATACACAAGCTACTCATGAAGAGATCGTCACTTGCTGTCTTCAAAGGATGTTAAAGCACACAAGCTGCTCATGAAGAGTCCACCACTTTTTGTCTTCAACGGGTATTAATAAACACACAAGCTTCTCATGAAGAGACCGCCACTTGTTGTCTTCAAAGGATGTTAAAGCACACAAGCTGCTCATGAAGAGTCGACCACTTTTTGTCTTCAACGAATATTAATAAACACACAAGCTGCTCATGAAGAGACCGCTACTTACTATCTTTAAAGGATATTAAAGCACACAGTTGATCATGAAGAGTCCGCCACTTGTTACTTTCAAAGATGCCAATAACATACAAGCTGCTCATGAAGAGAGCGCCACTTGCTATCTTCCAAAGATATCAATAATACACAAGCTGCTCATGAAGAATCTTCCACTTGTTGTCATATTGAGATTCCAAAAGAGTGTTGCAACAACACTACTGGGAAACAAAGTTCATCTTCAATGGGAAACCATGAATAGATTCTTCCTGAGGAGAACAAGTATTTATTTGTGAAAAATAAATTCACTCTCCATCTAGGTTTCACAACCTGGAGAGATCCACGGGGTAGTGTTCGCAAGAGACAAAGCTTAATCCAGGAATAAACTAGAGAGAAAATAGTCAAGCAAGACTCCACCCAATGAGGAAACAACTCAATTGGGGATTTATTGTATCCAGAGATGGAAAAGGAAAGATAAAGTAAGATTCTTCCATGAGAGTTAACTCAGTGGGGAATTAGAAAGGAGACGCACTTTCTGCTTAGGTTGACACTTTATTTGGAAAGAGAAAATACACTATTTGAATAGATATAACCAAGGTATATGAACCCAATAACATCAGCAAATATGAATGTGCATGCATGATGCAAGTGTGAATGAATAAATGAGTGTCATGTATATGTTTGAAAAAATAGATAGAAGAGATAAACTAGAGATGATAAGACATCACAGTACAACCAGATACTCGGCTAACCTCAAAAAGATGAGAACATTACTGGAGATATAATAAAAGCCATCAACGGAGCATATTTATGCTATAAGGCTCTAATCTCTCTGGGGGGAAGATATTTTTATGGAGAAAACCCAAAGTCCAATCTTCTAACATCAATAATCCATTTAAAGGATAACAATGTGAACTCCGCTTCAGCTACAGAAAAATCTTACTTGGCCGGAGATACTGAGGAAATCCACCATCTGATAATGTGTGTGAAGCAGATCACATATATTGACAAATCTGGATTGCCCTTGGAATTAATTTTGGATGCCCCAAGTTTACTACTGATAAGTTGCGTGACACACGACAATTCTTGCGAATAATTTCACTTCTAAAATGCCCCAAGTTATATGGTTGATGAGAAGAAATTGTCTCAAGAGGATTTTACAATGGACCTGGAATACAAAATGCTCTAGTGTCTTCAAACTCTTAGAGAGATTCGTCGAATCTTGACGTGACTGCCCCATATTGACTATATTTGGCACAACAGAGTTTTCAAATTTTCCCTATGAGGGTAAACGAACTTTGAAGGCAGCAACTTGTTCATGCTGAAGGTCTTCAGGCGACATGCCCCTGGCTCTGATTATTTTTAGAAATTATTCTCCAATTACTTAACTGAGTTTTAGACCTCAAAAGATTAAAATCTCCATTGGTGCTTATATGTAAGCTTCCTTGACATTAAACAAATGTTTTACAAGCAGGAAAAGTTTATTCTGAGAATGAAAATTCTAATGCAACAATTATGTATGTCTTGAAGATTTTTTTGAAAAAATGCCGTGAAGCTTGCGAATTAGTGCCTCATGTATTTTCGTATGAAAGATAACGAAAGCATATGATACCAACACAAATATTTTAGAAAAACTTATGGGAGTCGGGAAACACTATCTCGTTGGAGTATGCTTTCGAAATAACCTTGCTTCAATAGGACTTTTGATGGTTGTAAATTGGCCTGGTTCACGATTTTTCAGAAAAAAAAGATTTTAAGGCTCAAAGTTTATTTGGTGCCCACCCCTTCATGATGTTCTTAAGTCCTATATTCAGTTAATTTGATACGAGCACTCATCTCCCGAGAGGATTTAGTTGATGGTTGAGGAATCATTGATATTCTTTGGACACGACAGTCACTCACTCTTGAATTTTGTCACACGACTCTATTCTTTGTTGAGGATTTTATGTTGTAATCCTTTCTCACCTTTCAAGCTTTGCTTTCCCTAACTTTTGCTGGAACTAATTCTTTTGAATGGATAGTCCAGCGGGATGCCCTGACTTTTGCCTAAGTGACTTGTTTTTTCAAGTTTTGACTTAGCGGGGCTTTTTTGTCTCTTTCTTTTTTTATTATTTTTTATTCATTTTGTTTTTTATTTCATTTTGAACACGTCGCGTGACTTCAAGTCGTATGTGACTTGTTGGAAGAATTGTGACTGTCTGATTTCTTGGTAGATGAGGGATAGCCATTATTGTATCCTTATTTGTTAACCACTTGAGGTGCGTGAGATACCCATTGGGATATCGTCTTGTTTTGAGGCACACTACTGATAGGAGAAGATTGACCATTGCGATTTTGACTTTCCTCAACCTTTTGAAGGATAACTATTGTTGTATCCTTAGACGCGCAATCTTGATAAGATTTGAATACTCAATCAGATTAACTGAACACTACCATGCCCCGTGTTAAAAATGAGGGTTTTTTCTTAACAAAAAGAAACTCCTACTTCAAGGCTCAAAGGGGTTAACAAAGGTTTCACTACCTTATATCTCCGGTGTTTGGGAATTTGAAACATCGCATGTACATCATCAACGGGATATTATCCAAAAGCATACAACCAGAAATCTTGCGTTTTAAATTCATCATCCTCCCTCCAATCTTTTCCTAGGCAAGATAATGGATAACAAGTTGGTATCATAATGCAAGAAGCAAATTTCAAATTGAAACAAATACAAGTGAAACGAATGGATTTCTTCGAGACAAACATACTAATTGTAGTAAGATAATCATTCAAATGCAAACAAGTTCTACATGCAAATAGTGCAACGATAAACAAGAAAGATTACAAATGAAAAAGCAGTAAAATGCTAATTAAACTGAGAAGACTCTCTTCTTTAAACTCCAAGGTATCCTTCAATCATGTTTATTCTTTGGCAATGACTTGACTTGAACTTCAAGACCAATATCTTTAAATGACAAGATACCACTTCTGACCAACTTCTGGACTTCAACTTTCAATGAATAACAATCTTCAATGTTATGCCCAGGGACTCCCTGATGAAGGGCGCGAGTTAAATTAGCTTTGTAGTACCACGACATCTTCTCAGGAACCTTTGGTGAAATTCGAGTTTGAACCAAATTCCTCTACACCAGGACAGGAAACAACTTTGTATAGGTCATTGGAATTGGATCAAACCGAGTTTTCCTCTGATTAGGAACTTGTTGACTCTGTTGATGAACTGGAGCTGCAGAAGGTAAATTGAATGCAGGGATGATAGGAGGAACATGATGATTATGACGATGATTATTTCTTCCTCTGACTCTCTTCTTGGAAAAGTTATTATCAAACTTCTTCACACCACTAGTTGAGCCACCATCTTCATATAAACATCCCTTTCGTACATCTTCTTCTAGATGCACTCCCACATTCACCTTGTCAAGAAAGTCACTGGGTGCATTAATTATCATCCTCTCATGAAATAATGATTTCTGAGTTTCAGCGAAGACCTTTGCCATCGCTTCTTCCTTCCTGGAAGGATTGACTTAGGCGGCAAGCAAAATTTTAACCAAACCAGTTAAGTGCTCCATACTAGATTTCAAATTTGTCACCTCTCTGCGGAGTTCAGAAACCTCTTGCTTGATATTCTCCATTGTTCTCATAGCGTGAGTGTTGTACTGGTGAGACCAAAGGAAAAATAAGACTTGGAAATGACCTTTGAAAGTGAAACAAAATGTAGAATGATGCATGATATGTAAAAGAGATTTTTTATTTAACTTTCAGGGAAATCAAGATATTAAATTGTAAACATCAAAGTATGAAGATAAAAGATGAATTTTAAATTGGATCAAAACATTAATCAAGTTATCATCAAGATCAATCATCCATTTTGGTGGATTAGGATTTTCACCCCTTTAACACCCAAGATCCATTAAGCTTGACGAAACTTATGATATTTACAAAGAAAAACTTCCAAATTCCTTGAAAATCAAGTGAAAAAGAGTTTCATGGATGCATGAAGGCATTGCTATGCAACAACCACAAGCAAGGTCACAAACAAAGTTTAAAGGTTTAACATCACAAGCATGGAGTCAGAGGTAAATACCACCCCAAAGTATGTACTAAAGATTTAATCACACCTGTAAAACAAGGTTCTAAAAGTTCCCAGAGTCTATGTTCCTCCTTCGGATATTACCAACATCCCGATTACTCGGTAATTAGCAATATTCTCAAGAGAAACTCGTCTGAGCATAGCACCGCGTGACAACTACTTCCAGATTACTCCGTTATAGTCTCTACACTACATCTAAGAGGCCAAGATGGGTTAGGGTTCTACAGTTCTCAGCTTCTCTGGCTCCCAGGTCGAAAGCAGTAACATCTTCCTGATTACTCGGTAAACGAGTACTACAGGCAAAGGGGCTTCCATTGAGTGGGGGATTTCATGCCTCCTTCTTCGGGATTACTCCCTCAAAGTTAACACGACTATACCGCCCATCCTATTCTTAAGTGTAACTTAGTCCGGGTATAGAACTTGTCCTTTGTAAGTATCATCAACACCCAAATAACCAAAATATATAACATATAATCAAACAAAGAAATAAATGAAAACATATATGACAAATTAGGCTTAACCCTCTTAGGGATGGACCAGCAAGAGGTCAATCTTTCCCCAGCAGAGTCGCCAATTCTATAGCGGTGAAAATTGGAGATCAAGCTATTAATTAACTTGACTCATAAATAAGCAAGAGTCGCCGCCGCACTTTATTATTTCCACGAGAAAAGGGAAAAGAGCGAAATAAAACCCTAAAATATGCAATGTAAAATAATACTTAAAAGTAATGAAAATACAATGCGTTTTTGAAAGAGATCTAGAGTTCGAGGGTTGGTTATGCAATGAGAAGGTATTAGCACCCAATGCATTTGTGGTACTCCACCGAAACCTTTTGAAATATATATTTTTTTGGTTTAAAATTGTTTGTTTGATTAAAATGGTTTGTTTGGATAAAAATGGTTTGTTTGGACGAGACTTTGAAGATACAATGACCTAGTGTCGAAGTTTTGGCTTAAAAGGTGTGAGTTTGAAAATTGACTTTTTTAGGAAAATTAAATTAAGTTTAGTAAAAATAGTAAAACAAAAATGAATGAAGGGATTCCCACAATCGTATTGGATATGTTTGATGACATGAACTCAACAAATTAATTCTTTCCCTTGGAGTCAACAAATAGAAAGATGTAAAGATTAGACGATAGAAGAAAATTAATCGAGATAACAAATAATCGACTAAATAATTAAACTAACATTAAATAAAAGAAACTAAATTATATCCATATTTTCTTTATACTTTTTATAAGAAATAATTAAATTAATATTTTTTATTAAATAATAATTTTAGGATAAGGGGTATAATTATAATTAAATATTTAAACCAAAATATATTTATTTAAGTGTTCAAGTTTTATGTGGGATTAAAGAAATTGGGTAAAAAAACTAAAATTAAAAAAGAATGAGCGAACCAAGGATTGAACACATATTCTCATGTTTATAACTAATCTACCTTGCCACAGCACCAATGCTAATCATCTGTTATATTTGCGCCTTAATTAAATTAAAAGGGAAAGTAAAACATAATTAGACCAACAAGGCCCAATGGGCCGACCCGGTTTGAGAAAGGATATGAAGGGTTTTGGAAACCCTAGTTTGAATGAATGTGTCGTGTTGGGGATATAGGTTGTTGTTATTTCAATAAAACTTGATTAAATGCCAATTAAAACAACAATTAAAACAAATCTCTCTCTGAACCAAGGTATACATCCTCTGTTCCTCCCCATTCTGAATCGCTATATTTTCCTAAAATCTCTCAACCTCTACCATCCCTCTATCTGCTTCTCTCTGTCTCCATCCTTGTTATTCTTCTCTTACTCATGAATATTTCTTTGGCTTCTGTTTCAACCTCCATTAGCGATTCACCTCCTCCATCTACTGTCAGACTCAACCTTCTCATCTAAACCTAAATCAGAGTAACCTATCTACATCATCTTCCGTTTATGGATTCAAAGACACAGTGTGGTCTTGGGTCAGAATTATGGTCGCAACTCAACTCTTCTCGCGGGCTCATTTGAAAGCACGCAGTTCGATTCAACTATAGACAAAGACAAGTATCGACAATAAGTAAAAGAGGAAAACTGGTTACCGTTTGAGAGGATAGCTTCTCCAATAGGTATGAGGCTTTAATCCATCTCTTGATTTATCCTACTTTTGATCCTTTTGGAAATTCTATGTGTGTTGGACTGTGTGTTGCATTTTGAATCTGCAGGTTGAAAGCCTCGAAACGCGTTGGTGAAACTCTCTTATCTTCCTTCTACTTTTTATTCGTGTGGTTGCTTTGCAGTGAATTTTAAAATGAAGTTGCAGATCTACTGATGCATAGAAAATAATTGAATCGAAGTTGTTATGCATTGAACATGGTTGCAGACAATTTCAATTGTGTTGTTACTTGCAAGTATATACGGTTTATGTGCAGTTGGAGGATTGAAGTATTTGGAATAGATGTAGTTTTAACAACAAGGTTATGAGCAGAGTGTCTTTCTTCTCCTGGAATTTTGTGTGATATTTTTTATGGTTTTCTGTTCTGCCTGGAATTTTCTTTTTTTCTATTATTCTAACTTCTTTTGTCTGATTTGTACAAAATTTCTTCTTTCTAGTTTTGTTGTTATTTGTTCTGAATCGATCTTTTACATGTACCTTGAAGGGTATTTTGTTTAATGGCAAATACTTTGGATTGAGGTGGAAGAAGGCTGAAACAAATTTTTTTTGGTGATTTTCTGTGGTTATTAAACAAAGATTTTGAGGTGTTTTTTATGTGTGTCTCTTATGTTATATCTCCTCTCGCCTTTTTTTTCTATGTTGATGAGAGATTAAATTTATAAGGGGAATAATGATAGAAATTGGGGGGAAATTTGGATAGGTTTCAACAGATACGGCTAAATGTTTTATGCCTTTCTCGTGCAGGTTTTTGTATATGACCTTTTGGGAAAGTTTTGGATAGCAAAGATATGGACAATACAACATAATGTATGCGGGTTTTTGGACTGACCTGTTTGGACTAATATCTAGGGCTATTTCTAGTTTGGGGCAGCAATATGGTGGAGTTAGTTTGTGAAGAATTTTTGGACTCTTTTACAGGGTAGCATTGCAGGCTTTACGGACAGACTTGAGCATGGCAGTAATAGTAGGTTTTTTGGACTGCTGTGAACTGTTATGACAGGCTTAGCAGTTTTTTGGATTGGTATAGCAGGGTATTGTGGGCAGTAAGATAGCAGGTTTTTGTTAGCATAGCAGACTACTTTGACAACGGTATAGAAGTAACATGGGCTGATCTTGGCTAGGCATGGTAGGCTTTGTACTGAACTGATTTTTGACTGTTTTGTGACAGTTTTGACAGTTTTTCTTGCAACTTTAATCAAGGTTTTGAAACTGTTTTTGTGTTTTGGATATAGGGCTGCCATGAACTGGTTTTAGATGATGAAATAATGAAGCATGGCAAGGCATGGCAACTTGAAGGCTAAGCATGAAGATTGAACTTGATGTTTAGGCTTGAAGATTAGGATTTTTGACAAATTTCATGTAATTTCTTTACATTTCAAAATGTAATAACATGATAATCTATAACCACTTCATCTTGCAATGAGCTTTGAATCTTGTATTGAACTCTTTAAATGGATATTGTAAAACATGAGTAGGATTATTCAAAGCTTAGCCTCAAAATTTATGTGACTTTTGAAGCTTGAATTAAAAGATAACTTGAGCAAATTCTCTTAATGAACTCATGACATATTCTTGTGATAAGAAATTGGTTCAAAATAATTGATACAAGATCAAAGTTGAATGGTTTGTAAAGTCTTTGTCATAGGATTTTAATTCTCCTGATGTACTTGAAATTATGACATAAGAAATTATGAATTCCTCTTGTAACACAAAAATGATGGTGATGTATCTTGGAACTTAAATCCAAACAAGTCTTGAATAATCCTAGTAGTGTAAATTATGTGAAAAAATGTGTTTGGATTCTCAATATACACTTTGAATGAAATTTGAATGGTAGATGAATGAGTATCTTGTATTTGCTCCTAAAATTCCAAACAAATTACATAACTTGATCTTCAAAATTGAGCAAACTTGCATCATGAGAAATTAGTTCTTTTGTATACCTTGAATCCAAAACCAAATTCATATGAATGAATTGTGCTTCGCACACTTGAATCGATTTGAAATCAAAAAGAATTATTCGAATTGTTCCTCAAATATTCTTCTTTACAAAACCATATCATCAATTCGTGGTAACTTTCAATATGATCCAATAATACCAATTACGCCTTTAAGAGATTTAACCAATAATCCACCTTAATCCAATGATCGCTAATGTTCAATTGCAAATGACTTGAGGCATGCGACAAGAAATTACAGAATCATTGAACTAGAACTCTAGTTTCATGAATTATCCCAACATAAGAATCAAAGGTGTTTTGAGAAAACGTTTGTGGCATAAATTGAACCAAGCACAATTTTACCTTGATCTTCGAAGTAATCTCATAGAAAACGCTATTTGTGATAATTCAGAAAAGAATCGCCTCAGGATGTTGAGAATTGAAGAAGTTATGAACCTCGAAAATTGGACAAGAATTTCTTGTGATTAGGTCAAACTCACAAAATGACCTCTAAAGTATTCAAATTTTTAATGATCCTACGCACATAATCAGATCTTGACCGGTAAAAAGGAGTTGGAGATGACGTCAAGGAGAGTCATACGCAAAAAGAACCATTCAAAAATACAGAATAGTGAAGAAGTTACAACCGTTTGAACTTGATCTTGCATAAGTTGGCTTTTGGTCGAAGTGCTTTGAATCGACTTGCAAACTTGATCTTTCCTTTTATTTCAAAGCCCGGAGAAACACATGTGAACTAGTGATAATGAAACCTTGACTGTTCTTGGAGGATATTTGGAGAAACTTGAGACCACTTATCGAACAAGGCATGGAAATAAACACACGATCCTCTGAAGTTCCTCGATACATCAGTTATTACACTTGAGACATCTTTGATCAAAATGAGATTGAACGATGCTTGAGAAAATTGCTATGAGATTATAGGTTGTGCCTTAATGAATCAACTTTCGATAATCCAAAATCAACCGTACTTCTGGCTCGAGGGACTCAAAACCCTAATTGAGGCGCAATGCCTGATGCTCTTGATTCAGACATGTCTCTGCACATGAAACAAAAGAAAACAAAAACATACACCTTTTTATGTGATTAGAAGTTAGTGATACATAGGCTAAGAATGGTCAAAATACTTGACAATCTCTGGATAGTCAATGCTCGAAGGTGAGAGGTTAAAATCAATTGTATTTCATGACCTTGACTTTTTGTAAAAAATGCAAATTGAAAATGGGATGTTAGGTCAAAAATTAGGGTATGACAAGGTGTTTGCTTGGTAATATAAAGATATGATGGGGCTTGATACTGACATTATGGTTCATCGTCTGCTAATAAAGGAAGATTCTCCTCCATGCAGGCAAAAGGTTCGTCACATGCGGCCAGACATGTCTGAGAAAATAAAAGCTGAGGTAATGAAGCAATTCGATGCGGGTTTTCTGACAGTGACGTCATATCCCCAATGGGTTGAAAATGTGGTCCCAGTATCGAAGAAAGTTGGAAAGTCCGCATGTGCGTAGACTACAGAGATTTGAATACGTCTTGGTCGACAACACTGCTCAACATAAAGTGTTATCTTTCATGGATTTCTTCTCCAGCTACAACCAAATCAAAATGGCTTCCAAGGACATGGAGAAGACCACCTTTATCACACAGTTGGGCACTTTCTGCTATAAGGTCATGCCTTTTAGTTTGAATAATGCATGGGCGACCTATCAACGAGCTATGGTAGCTCTATTTCATGATATGATCCATCATGAGATAGAAGTGTACGTTGATGGTATGATTGCAAGGTCGTAAACTAAAGAACAACACCTTGATCATCTTCACAAGTTGTTTGAGAGGTTGAAGAAATACAAACTAAGGCTAAATCCCAACAAATTCACCTTCGAGGTAAGATCTGGAAAACTCTTAGGGTTTGTCGTCAGTGGAAAAGGTATCAAGTTTGACACTACAAAAGTCAAAGCCATAAAATAAATGCCAGCTCCCTGTACTGAGAAGGAGGTCATGGGTTTCCTAGGTCGACTCAACTATATTATCCGGTTCATATCTCACCTAACTGCTACTTGTGAGCCAATCTTCAAACTGTTGAAGAAAGATCAAGTAGTAAGATGGAACGAAGACTGCCAAGAAGCCTTTGACAAGATCAAAGAATACTTACAAGAACCTCTCATCTTGATGCCTCCAGTTGAAGGAAGACCTCTGATTATGTACTTGACGGTATTAGAGAATTCAATGGGGTGTGTGCTGGGCCAACATGACGAGTCTGGCCGAAAAGACCATGCAATATACTACTTAAGCAAAATGTTTACTGGCTGTGAAACAAGATATTCACTGCTCGAGAAAACTTGTTGTGCTCTAGCATGGGCTGCTCGCAGGCTAAGACACTATATGTTGACTCAAACCACTTTATTGATTTCTAAGATGGATCCCATCAAGTATATCTTCGAGAAGCCAGCTCTCTCCGGACGAATAGCTAGATGGAAAATGATCCTGACTGAATACGACATCTAATATACTACACAAAAGGCCATCAAAGGAAGTGTGCTAGCGGATCATTTGGCCTATCAAGTTGTTGATGATTACCAGTCCATGAACTTTGAATTTCGAGACGAGAATATCATGCTGATAACTTATTGTGAAAAGCTTGGACCGTATGAAGGACCTGAACAAGGATCCCGATGGACTATGGTTTTTGATGGAGCTTCCAATGCTTTAGGTAACAAAATTGGTGTTGTGATTATTTCCCCTAAAGGTGGCCATACGCCTTTCACTACAAGACTTTGCTTCAACTATACAAACAACATGGCTGAGTATGAAGCATGCATCTTGTGTCTTAAGGCTGCCATTGACCTAAGAATCAAATTCTTAAGCGTATACATAGATTTAGCTTTAGTAATCAGTAAAGTTAAAGGAGAATGGGATACTAAGCATCCAAATCTGATCCCTTACAAGAGCTTGTGTTAACTTTGATCCATGCTTTGAGGAGATCACTTTTGAACACTTCCCAAGGGAAGAAAATCAGTTAGCAGATGCCTTAGCAACAATGTCATCCATGTTCAAGGTCAATTAGTACAACGAGGCTCCTAGAATTACAATCGAAAGATTTGACAAACCTGCGCGCTGTTATGAGATTGACACTAATGAGGAGAAGCCTTGGTATCATGAAGTAAGGAGATATCTTGAAGCGCAAGGGTATCCTGAAGGATCCTCCATCAAAGAGAAGAAATTATTGCGAAGGTTCTCAGCCAAATTCTTCCTAAGCAATGGGATCTTATACAAGCGTAACCATGACTCAACTTTGCTCCATTGTATGGACAAGAAGGAGGCAAAGAAGATCATGGAAGACATGCATGGAGGTATCTTTGGAACTCACTCTAGCGGGCACACCATGGCCAAGAAGATTCTAAGGGCTGGTTACTATTGGTCGACTATGGAAACTAATTATCACCATCATTCGAGGACTTGCCATAAATGTCAGATCTATGCAGACAAAGTTCATGTGCCTCCAATACCCTTGAATGTCATGATTGCTCCGTGGCCATTTGCAATGTGGGGCATTGACATGATTAGAGAGATCAAGCCCACTGCCTCCAATGGACATCGCTTCATCCTTTTTGCCATTGACTACTTCACCAAATGGGTGAAAGCTGCCTCATTTGCCTTAGTTACCAAGAACATTGTAGCTCGATTTATCAAGAATAACCTCGTCTGCCGGTATGGTATCCCTGAAAGGATCATCACCGACAATGGAACCAATCTAAATAATGCTATGATTATGGAACTTTGCACTCAGATCAAAATTAAGCATCACAATTCTTCTCCATATAGACCTAAGATGAATGGTGCAGTGGAAGCCACCAATAAAAACATAAATAAGATTATGCAAAAGATGGTAGTAACTTGCAAAAGATGCTACCATTTTATCTTCACGGCTACCGTACTTTGGCTCAAACATCAACTGGGGAAACTCCTTTTTCTTTAGTCTATGGCATGGAAGTTGTTCTGCTTGTGGAAGTTCAGATTCCTTCCTTAAGGATTATGAAAGAAGAAGATTTAGGTGAAGATGAATGGATTCATACTAGGTTGGATCGGTTGAAGTTAATTGACGAGAAGAGACTGGATGTTGTTTGTCATGGTCAAATGTATCAAAAGCATATGATCAAGGCTTTCAACAAAAGATCAAAACTCGAGTGTATCAGACTGGAGATTTGGTAATAAAGCGCATCATTCTTCCTTAAGGCGATCCCAAGGGAAAATGGACTCCCACTTACGAAGGGCCATTTGTTGTTAAAAAAGTATTCTCTGACAGAGCTATGATGTTAACTACTATGGACAGAGAAGATTTTCCGCATCTGGTGAATGCGAACATAGCTAAAAAATACTACGCATAAAAATGACCCGCTAGGTTGACATATCTAGGAAAAAAAAAGGCATCCCGGCGAACCATAGAGGTTTGGGAAAAAATTAGGTATATATACAAAAGATTATACACCCGGTAAGTCGAAAACCTGAAAGGGTAGCTTGGGAAAAAAAGGGTATCCTGGTGGGCTGAAAACCCGAAAGGACAGTCCAGGCAACACTACGCCAAAAAAGACCTTTAAAAGCGCTTTTTTTGGGCTTTAAAAGCGCTTAAAAGCGCTTTAAAAGCTTGCGCTGGCGTAGGTAACAAAAGCGCTTCTAAAAGCGCTCTGGTAGACCCCCCCTTTAAGAGCGCTTCCTGGAAAAAGCGCTCTGGTAGGACCCCCTATAAGAGCGCTTTCCTGGAAAAAGCGCTCTGGTAGACCCCCCTTTAAGAGCGCTTTTTAAAAGCGCTGCCAAAGACCAGTAAAAAAGCAAAAAAAATTAAAAAAAAACGCAGCCTACAAAAGCGCTTTTGTAAAAGCGCTCTGGTAGGCCCCCCTATAAGAGCGCTTTTTCCAGAAAAAGCGCTCTTATAGGGGGGCCTACCAGAGCGCTTTTACAAAAGCGCTTTTGTAGGCTGCGTTTTTTTTTAATTTTTTTTGCTTTTTTACTGGTCTTTGGCAGCGCTTTTACTAAGAAGCGCTTTAGTAGGTGGACCTTTAAGAGCGCTTTTTAAAAGCGCTGTCGTTTCTAAATGAGGTATTTTTATGTGCAGCCTATAATTTAATCCTCCCAGTCGACCTGTAATGTTTTCGACCTGTAATATTTTCGACCTGTAATATATTTTTGACCTGTAATATATTTTCGACGCTATTATTTCAGCCATCAGTAAGACAATATATGTACTAATATAATACCATTATAATATCCAAAATTATATATATACATCATTACATCAATAATATTATAGTTCAAATCGACACAAATCCTACATGAAAAATTGCCTAATATAATATTGACACAAATCTTCTTTAATTTCTTCCAACTTAAGCTTCGGGTACGCAGCAGCACGGAATTCGTCAAGGTACTACAAAACAAAAACATAATATAAATGATATATTTAGTTAAATGTAATAAATTATATGAAATTATCTTAAGTTATAAATTCATACCGTGAGCGGAATCTCTAATTGATTCGCCTGAAGGATTTCTTTCATGAACCTCAAAACAAAGTATCCGCAATCATGACTGTTTCGCTGTTGCGGACACTACATAATAAAACAAATAAGATTCTATAGTTGTCTTGTTTTACCAAGTAGCATAAATATTATAAGCAAAATTGTGAAAAGTAATGTACCTGCACTTGGATCCAAGTGATGTTGTTCGATTTAGTTCGGGATACCTGTGCGTCCCGTTGACTACGGAACACTTGTATTGATCTAATTATTAAATATATAAAAGCATATGTTTAAATCAATCCCACAAATAAGAAAATATATAAATATACACGAATATATATTTAGAACGATCCCACTTACAAATCAACGATTTCCTTCATAGCCGGATAATTGGTCCATTCACCATTTACCGAATTCAGATAATACACGACTTCTCTTATCGGGTTGATAGCAAGCAGCAACCAGTGTGCTCTATAAATTAAAACAATAGGTTATATGAAAATTTTGCTATACACAAAAGAAACAGAGATTAGATGAACCAAGAATGAGAAACTAACCCTACTGGTCGGGTATTATACGCCCAAAGATGCAGACTTTCTGTATTGCCGGTGGACATGAATCTATCTACTAAGCGCTGTCTAACTGATTCCGGTTCCGAAGCAATTGTCATTCCGCTGCAATGGGCGGAAGACACGAAACGGAATCTGTCAGACAATGCAGTCCCGCGCAACACTCTGTCATACAACAACCTTAAATAAAAACATAATAAACATTAGATTATTTTCATTGAAATGTGTAAATAAATTATATTGTGGGACTAATTATCACATTATCACAATACAAACACAATACTTCAAACCAGAACATCAACTTAATAAAACAAACCAAAAACACATTATCACATTATCACAATATTATACTTCAAACTAAAACACCAACCTACAACAACACAAGATTACTTCAAGATTAATTTTTAAAAACAATGTTAAATCTTACTTAAGATTTAAGAGGAAGGAAGCAAGTTAGATGAAGAAGATGGACTTCTAAAAACCAGTTCGTGAAGGCCTCTGGAGGATTGAGATTACTTGAATGAGAGAGATTACTTAAGCAATTGAACGAGAGAAAGAAATTGTTCTCCTGGAATGCGAAAATATCAATTGGTTAGGGTAAACAAGAACAATGACATTAGTTTCTTTGACATTAGTTTGAAGAAACTGTTGAATGAAGAGTATAAAAATACACAAGTTTCCTTGACATCCATCACAAATGACTTACTTAGTGAAGCATCAAAAGATAGTGATACCTTAAATCTTGAGCGCTTTAGCTTGTTTGTTGTTGAAAACAATTGAAATGGATAGTGAAGAACACTGTAAAGATCATTTTCATTACTAGAAATTAGTAAACATGATTGTGCACATTGAGGTGAATAGCATAGAACAAACACAACAGTAGTTAGTAATCACGATTCTATGTCAATAGATTAGCACAATATCAAGAATTAGTTCTTATGTCAAGAATTAGCAATTCAATTCTATGAGGAATTTCTACGTACACCTAATGTGCAAATGTTATGTCTACAAATCTATGTTAAAATCTACATCACAAATTCACATAAACATTATCACAAACACATAATATGCATGCAGAAATTACTCAAGTATTCAACAAAACTATGAAAATCAAGTAATGTTACCTAAGATAATTTGTAGAAAATTGGAAGTTGGATGTTGTTGATGATGATAACAGGGAACCACGTTTGGACTTGACAAAGAGCTTTGAAGTAGGAGCGACGGAGATGGCTGAGGAAGTGACGGCAAGTGACGGTGACGGCAAGTGACGGAGCTTTGAACAAATGGAAATAGAAGAAGAATGGCGGCAGCAGTGAAGTAACGGTCGCGGATGGGGTTTTACGGATGGAGATGAGGCAGAAGTGAAGGTTATGGAAGTTCGTAACAGTACTGAGGTCTGGACTTTGGAGTGTGAAGGTTGATGTGAGAAGACGGATGGGGTTTGTATAATTTTGTTTTTAAAAATTTTAATTTTAAAAAGGCTATGAAAGCGCTTTTGAAAAGCGCCTTAGTAGATGTAGCTATACCAGCGCTTTTAAGGGTAAAGCGCTCTTGTACCCCACCCCCTACCAGAGCGCTTTTGAAAAGCGCTCTCATACCCCCTTACCAAAGCGCTCTCATACCCCCTTACCAAAGCGCTTTTCAAAAGCGCTCTCATACCCCCCCTTACCAAAGCGCTTTTCAAAAGCGCTCTCATACCCCCCCTTACCAGAGCGCTTTTTAAAAGCGCTTTCATACCCCCCCCACTATAAGAGCGCTTTTTTAGCGTGTTTTTTAATTTTGTCTTTAGCGAAGCCTATGCCAGCGCTTTTCCTAAAAGCGCTTTCGTAGGGGTGCTGCTAAAAGCCAAATTTGGTATAGTGCAAAAGTTAAGTATCAAAGCGTATGACTATGTCCCGTGAAATCACTACAGCCAGCTTCATTACCAAGGTCCAAGTTCAATGGTATAAGATCAATTCAATCAAATTCTTTCAACAGCAAGGGATGATGTTCGAAGACATATGGCCAATGGAGGAGTTGGAACCCAATAAGATCACTACCACGTGGCTATTATTTTGTTTTCACTTTGTATTTCCTTTCATTCTTTCGACGATTTCCTCTTACTAGGATTTCTGCCTCCTTGTAGAAAAACGCATGTTTATAGGCAAAACATCAATACAAATATATTTCTAAGTGCAAAATTTTTGTTTTTTTGTGTTAAGTGCAAAAACGTCCAATGATTAAAATTGAACGAACATATGCATATGAGCATGATTAACTATTAACAAATGTATGTAATTGGGATATCCCCACAGAGTTGCTTCAATAAGATTATTCCCACAAAGTATAATCTCCTGAAAACCCCCTCCCAAGCTGAGTTGGTCTTAACTGAAGAAAAAAAAAAGAAACCTTGCAGAGTTCTCCCCAAAAGAATTCATCTCCCCAATAAGATCTTCAAAATATTCTCTTCAACATGGTTTATTTGCCCAACAAACTATACATTCCCCAACACGATTTTTTTCTCAGACTGTTACAAATCAATGGATAAAACCCCTTTGTCCATAACAGAGTCGACACTATCCCCAGTAAGTTGCTACAAAGCCTGGAATTCAACTAGATACTAGTTAACTTTCCTTCTCTCCGGTCAAGTTATAATTCCCCAGTAGAGTAATGGACAACCAAGGTTCCTGAACTCTATCCCTCAAGAGAAAAATCTACATTCCCCACATAATTTCCTCAGAAAAAATGAGACAGGAATCCCCAATGGAACACTCTAAACAAAGTCGAAGATGCATATACTCTCCATCTCCAGCAGTAGTCCGAAATTTTTCTTCCCAACACTCTCCAGCATTTGTCAAGGATTTATTTTCCTAGACAAAGATACATTTCAATATCATTCATACATCATAGCACATACATGACAAATGCATACAACATAATCTCATTTATTTTGAGAACATCATTACGCCATGCATACATCTGCATGCCACTAACCCTCTTCCTTGCATGAAAAATCAATCAACAAGACAAAAAACCTCTTCTGGTTATATTTATTTCTTCCAATTAAAGACAAATGAACAAAGACCTCTTCTGGTTAGATTTATTTCTTCCAGTTAAAGACAGACAGACGAAGACCTCTTCTGGTTAAATTTATTTCTTCCAGTTAAAGACAGGCAGACAAAGACCTCTTCTGGTTAGATTTATTTCTTCCAGATTAAAGACAGGCAGACGAAGACCTCTTCTAGTTAGATTTTTTCTTCCAGATTAAAGACAGGAAAACGAAGACCTCTCCTGGTTGGATTTACTTCTTCCAGTTAATGACATGCAATCAACAAATCTCTTCTGGTTATATTTATTTCTTCCAGTTAAAGATAGGCGAACGACAGACCTCTTCTGGTTAGATTCACTTCTTTCAGTTAATGATAGGCAAGCGACAAACCTTTTCTAGTTAGATTTATTTCTTCCAATTAAAGACAGGCAGTCAATAGACCTCTTCTGGTTAGGATTATTTCCCTAGTGAAGTCGCCAAACATCAGATCCCTTCTGGTTAGATTTATCTCTTCCAATTAAAAACAGACAAAAGACATCTACTATTTCAGTATAAATCGACCTAAGATTTATTCTGATACTTCTTCCAATTTCTACCAACGGTCACTCTGGATGGAATCTGTAAGCCCATCTCCGACAAATTCTTTACCACTTATCCAAATGTCATCTTTGATCCTATTCCGGACACAATCAACTAACACATAGTTGAGTGCAAATTTCTGGGCACTTTAGTGTTCAATCATCTTCCACCTTCAAGTCACGAATGAAGGACTCGTCAATCTAACTCTTCGGGTTTAAGAAGATTGAACAGGGGAAGCTATTGTACCCCTAAATTTCCCCTCTCTTTTCCCAATACATTTCTCACAAAGATCTTCAAAAGCTTAAGGTTGCACAAGGGTTGACTAGGTCAAGCCATCTCCTCAACATTGATACCTCAAATTAGGGTTTGAGTTTGCACAAGGACAATTGGACTTCTAATACTTAAAATGACTTCCATGGATCATTATGGACCCTCAATATTACACATGTCAAGTTTCAAGTGTTTGATCACAAAATTGCTCAGTCAATTGATAAAATGACCTAAAATCAACTATATTGGGTAAAAAGTCAACTATGGTCAACCTATAGTCAAACTTAAAGATTTTGGATCAATATCAACATTTTTAAGTCATATGTATCAATTTATCAAGTTTGGATCACAATTCCCCAAGAAAATTATTCAAATCACCAAAAGGGTAAAATGGTCAAAATTAGGGTTTTGATTGAGAATGGCTAATCTTTGACTTTTGACCTAATACATGACTTCTTGGTTTGAAACATGAACTCAAGAATTCAAATACATGACTTACTGGGGAAATGAATTCTTTTGGGGAAGAAATTTTTATAAGTTTCTTTTTAGTTTTTGAAGTCCAAACTAGGTTAGGGAATGTCAGAATAAATCCAAGCCTTGATTGTATCTGAGGATGTATTGAATGAGTACCAGAACGACATCTGTATTTGAACTGTATCAGGAATAAAATCTGGAATGAGTGTCAGGATGAATATGTATTTAGATTGTATTTGTAGTGTATCTGCAGGAGAATTTAGAATGAGTGTCAGAATGAATTTATATATAGATTATATCTGAACTGTATATAGGAAGATGAATTTGAATGAGTTTCATAATGAATTTGTATTTAGATTGTATTTGTACTGTATTTTTAATAAAATCTGGAATGAGTGTCAGAATGAATCTGTATTTAGATTGTATTTGAACTGTATCCAAAAGAGAATGAGTGTCAGAATGAATTTGTGTGTAGATTGTATCTAAATTGTATCTGGAATGAGTATCAAAATGAAACTGTATTTAGATTATATATGTACTGTATCCGGAAGAGAATAAGTGCCAGAATGATTTTGTATGTACATTGAATCTGAACTGTATCCGCAAGAGAATCTAGAATGAGTATCATAATGAATCTGTATTTAGATTGTATCTGAATTGTATCTAAGAAGGTGCATTTGAATGAGTATCAAAATGAATCTGTATTTATATTGTATTTGTATTGTATATGAAATAGAATCTGGAATGAGTGTCAGAATGAATCTATATTTAGATTGTATCTGACCTGTATCTGGAAGAGAATGAGTGTCAGAATGAATATATGTGTAGATTGTATCTAAACTGTATATGCAAGAAAATCTGGAATGAGTATCAAAATGAATCTGTATTTAGATTGTATCTGAACTGTATCTAGAAGATGATAAATCGTCGGCAATATCCCTCTGTTTGGGAACTGGCATGATGTGTGTAATGTATTTTGTGGAGATTACTTTGTGGGGATAATCCATGGAAATGGCCCTGTGGGGGATTTGTGGACAGCTTGAACTTTGTCTTATCTCCTAGTGTTGTATCCCAATTTTTCCCCCTAAGATCCCTTCATCATACCATTTTGATTCAATCACAACAAGATCACATTAGGACTTGTGGTTCTTCTCCCTATCTTTAGCTTTCCTCTTTGAGGAATCACCAAGCACCTTGACTTGTTTTATTTTGTGATCATGAATGTTTTTGTCTTGATTTTTGTTTTTAATTAATAAAATGCAATGTTGGTTTGTCTTGCTTGTTACTAATGTAGGTAAAGGCAATGAGATTTAGCAAGTTGCTTCATGGGTTCATGAGTTTATTTCCATTCCCTAGTCAATAAATCTTGAGAAGTTCAAACCTCATCATTGGATTTTTTTTGGAAGAAATGGCATGGCAAGGTTATTTTGGTTCACTACATTCCAAGATATAAAGATTGATCCAAAAGTACAAGGGGTTGATTGAAGAAGTTGTCATGCTTGGATAAGGCCTTGTTCCCATTGGTCACAAGTGCATGTTTCTCTCAATTCTCAAGGTATGGAAGTGGTTTTGGTTGCTATGAGTTCTCATTATCATCATTAACAACTTCTATTTACAAAGCAAGAGTGTTCGTACAAGAAGGTTGTTCAATATTGTCAAAGTTCCTCAAAGCATTTTCTTGATCTAGGAGCTAGGGTTTTGAACTTCAAAGAATCATATCTTGCTCATATTTTGGTATTTTTGAGTGATTCCAAAAACATCCTTCTCTTCAAATGGTTGTAAACAAATCACTTCAAAAGTTTAAAGGATTTTTCATGTGGAAGAAGCTTGATGATGAGGAAAGATTACAAGTACTCTAGATGAACCCCCTAATTTCTCATGTGTGACTTCAAATAATCATAACTTGGTAAATTTTTATCACCTTGAGCCCATTCTTTTTCCACAATAATCTTGAGTATGTGAGCTTTATGCCTTATTTCATGTGCAAAGTGAGAAAATGGATGTAAGATGCCCTAAGGATACAAAAGATTATAGGTCATTTCATGATTTTTTTTCCAACTTCAACAATTCATAACTCTCTCAATTTTTGGAGATTTTGAATGGTTAAAGTTTCAAAATGTAATTCAAGAGGTATATTTCATGCCATATTTTTTGGTCAAGAGCAAATTCCAAGTGGAAGGCCATGTTTGGATGAAAACATTATAGGTGACTTTTGAAGAAAATTTTGAAATATTTCTAAGTATGGAAAGTCAACCCTTTTTTCCCAACTTTGACTCAATGCAACTTTCAGCTCAAGCATCCATTTGATTCCATTCTTTTTTCATTGCAAATCTTGTAATCTCATCTTTCTAAAGCATAGAGAATCATTCCCTAAGACCCCTTGAGCTGATAATGCCACTGATTTAAACTTGGTAACTTGGAACTGAAGTTTCTTCAAAGGTCAGAATTTGAAATCATTGGTTTAGCTTCTAAACACTTTGTTTCTGCGCATTTTTTCCTCTAAACATGTTTAGTGAACTTCCAGAAGTGATTAGCACAACAAGACGCGCGTTGATTTCCCTCCAAACTTCATCATTTCACATGCTTGGACATTCCATTTGATTCCCTATAAATAAAGGGTCACCCCTCATTCATTTCCTCAAGCTTGGATAGCCAAAATCACCCTGCCAAACTTATTCCATAACTCAAAGTTCCGCAACTTTGAAATCTATTTTCAAGCCTTTTTCAATCCAATTTTTATATCAATTTACCTTCCTCGATCATCCTTGAAGCTAACCATATAATTACATTCAAGAATCATGCCCTATATTGCTCCATAGAAGTCCAGTTTCAGAGCTCTGCAACTCAACTTCAATAGGTAGATTTCTTATTCAATTCTTCAAAACTTTGATATCATTGTGATGCTCTCATTACCCTAGTTCTAATCGCAACACTTACTTTCATCTGTAAACTTGTTTTGACCATGAAATTCCAAATCGCTTTTCAAAACTTTCTTTCCAAATTGCTTGAGCTACAGTTTATATAAATTTATCGCGAAGGTGTGGTTGTCTTCGTCTTGAAGAGACGAAGCAAATGACATAGGTATCATTCTCTAATTTTACAGATTTAGCAACCTGGTTTTGGGACTGGATGGAGGTTGAAGATGACCAATGTGTCCTCCTTCAACCAATGAAACAACGCTATTTGTATTTTTTGAATTTCTGATTTACATTTGATTCAGTGCTTTATTCACTAATGACCATGATATGCACAACGTGCCAGATCCCTTACATTTGATTACTAACTCGTTTTAACTCTCATCCAATGGTTCACATATTTTTGACTTTATTTTTTATTTCTGATTTTTATATTTAATTGTTTTAAACTTCAAAAAATCATAGAAAATTCATTTTTAGTCAAAAAATTATGAAAAAATTATGAAAAATATTTTTAATTTTTCCCTTTCTGATTTTTATTTTTTCACAATTTTATTTTGTGTTTTGATATTTTTAATAAATTTTCACTTTCGGTTGTGTATTTTTTAATTCTGAAAAAAATTATGGAATGATTCAATGATATTGTGACAAATATTGGTGACCTCACTTATTTTTTATTTCTGACTTTGGTATTTTTTTTTAATCATTTTTAGTTTATTTTACTCATTTCTTTTAATTTTAAAAATAGTTTCTGACTTTAAAAAACTACCAAAAATTTTATAAAAATACTTGAGTTCATTTCTGATTTTTCTATGGTCTTAATTAATATTTCTTGATTAGTTTGAACATAGTTGATATTTTTCTCTTTTACTTCTATTTTAAAACATTTTAAAACCTTTTTTCTATGTATATATTAAATGCAATATTATTTTGTGATTATTTTCTGGCTGATCTTGGGTTGAATTTTTTATTATGAATTTTGTTAACATCATTGGATCCATGGTGTTGAGTTTAACTCCATAAAAATAGATGAATAATTTTAATAATAGTTTAATTAAAGTTTAATTCAAATGTGGTTTGGTTGTCTCATCCCCTCCACCTTCATCTTATTCCCCTTTCTCATTGTGTTACATGTTATGGGATAATGATCTCTACATCATTTATTAAAACATGAAATACATAAATTGCTATTGACCGACCTCAAAATAGGTGCGACTTCTATATAAGTCCACTTACGATTGCTTAACATAGCGCTAAATTTTGTCCTGAGTCGAATAAATGATCATTCGTGGCCCAAACCTATGTTTGCAAGCCCAAATATGTTAACTTGATCTCTTTGATCAAATAAACTTGAGATTCATTGTGTGGATGCTTTGGTCCTACCAATCCTCTAATGGATCTACAACACTTTTGGTCAACGTGGATCACTTAAACATTGTTGATCATTAAATGGTTCTTTTGAGGATTCCAAATGGATGATATTCTTAACAAAAAGCAAATGCAACTTGTTATATGGAGGCTTTGGTTCTACCAATCCTCTAAAAGTTCCAAATACAAGTTTCAAGATGGTCATCCAACTAACCAATAATTATTAAATTGTTTTTTACTTTATGCCTTTTTATTTTTTATGCTTTATGTATAATTTACTTTAAGCATTACATTTCATGTCAATTTATTTTTGCTCACTTGAGCTTTTATTTTCGCTTCTAAGACACATAATAATCAATGTGAACCATAATAAAATCTTTAATGATACTTGGTCTATTTGGTCACTATCCTTGTCATTGTGGAGTATTGGACTTCTTGGACTTAGGATTAGAGGCCTTGACCTCTGTTGGAGACCTTGTGACCTTAATTGATATTTTGTCTGGAGTTCTTGTGGTTTACCTCATGACATTGGGTTGTTTGTTTGTTTTGTGTGTAGGTTATTGTGATTACATTCTTGGTTTATAATATGGAATTCACCTGTATACAGCCGTTACTCTGCCCAATTTTTGTGAAGACTTAATACATTTGAAGTTTGGTTCTCTCAAGAGGTCTAGTATCTTTGCTTGCTTTGTTTCAATCCAAAGAATGAGAATTCTATCTTGAATCATAATGTCAAGTATTGTCTTCTTGTTGGTTAGATGGTTCTTATCCCTAGCTTTTACCTTATGCTTTAGGATAGTGCCTTCTTCTCCTCCCATCTTCTTTAATTTCAAAAATCTTCTTCCTCCTTTTAAAAAAACTCTTCTTGCTTTGAAGCTTGAACCACTTTCATAATAAACTTGGACTTAGGGCATTGCATTTTCAAAACCTTTTCATAAATAAACTTCAATCAACTTAATAATACCTTGACATTTTTTGTGAGAAGACTAAAAGTCAATCAATCTCATTTCAAACCATTTTTCCACTTTGGCTTTTTATTTTAAAACCTTTCTCAAAAGATTAGACTCTTGTCAATCCTTGTAGTGATGCAAACAACTATACTTCTACAATATATAGTGAAGAGAGATATTTTCCACTTGGGTGTTGAGTGAGGCATTGTTCATTTTAAAATCCAAGTCGTATCCTCCAGTTTGAGATGATGCAAATTCTCCTTTCTCATGATTGTGGGTAGTAAGTATGTTTTCCACACGGACAATGACGATGATGTCTTATCTCATAAAATCAACCAACACAATTATGTTTTAAAATTTTTTAAGGTGAACTACGTGTACCCTGATCCCCTATTGCATGAAAGGTGGTACGTAGGTACTAAAGATTCGCAACCGCGGCGGATGCAAAAATTATAAAAAAATATATACTTCTTTTCTCACCTCCACCATCTATTTTTCATACAACATTTTATAGCCAAAATATACAGATTTTACAAAGAGGTTCTTACGGAGTACCATAGATGTTTAGGGTGCTAATACCTTCCCTTTGCATAACTAACCCCCTTACCTAAAATCTTTCCCCCTCTTTTTGGGTTATTCTCTCTTTTCACATTCCTTTGGAAACAATAAAGAGCGGTGGCGATTTTTATTTTGATTTGTACAAGTCTAGTCAATCCAATGGCTTAGTCTTAAACATTTCTACCGCTACACCTAGAGTCCTTAAAAAACACTGATCAGAGTGACAAACATTTTACTGATAGACAAATGATGAGATAACGGGACATAGTCGTACGCTTTAATCCCTAAATTTTGCCTGGACCGTCTTTTTAGATTTTCAGTCCATCGGGATACCCTTTTTTGCCCAAGCCGCCTTTTCAGGCTTTCGACTTCCGGGTGTACAATCTCCTCGATTCAACATAAGGGATACTGATACCAACAAATATGTCACACTAACATAACCATTGTTTCAACCATATCGGTCTATGCTGTACAGTCTCCACAATGTATTTCTACTTACCTAATAATTCCCCCAGATTCGGGTAGGGGATCTATAAAAAACCCAAACACCCTTTTAAGAGTAAATAAAACAAGTTAAACATGAAAGCATTTAAAGGTGATCTAGTCTCTAAGAAAACCCCACTTTTAAAAAGATTTCTCGGCAGAGTCGCCGGTTCTGTAATACGGTGGAAGAACTGACTTGGGTGTTTTGCGTTGTATCGCAATTGTTGCGGATAGCAAGAGTCGCCACTGACTTTTCTTTTATCTAATAAAGGAACGGGTGAAAAGAACGGGAAAGACCTTTTGAGAATTTTTCTTGAGTTCGTGGGGTAGGTTATGAAAAGGGAAGGTGTTAGCACCCTTTTCATCAGTAGTTATCTACGACCTCTTAGTTTCTAGCTCATTTTGAGAATGCTTTATAAATGTTTTTGTGCTTGCTGTAAGTTTGAAATATTTTGAAAACGCCTTTGTTTCGGAAAACTTTGTAATGATTCTCGTTTCCGCGAGAATGTATACAAAATGTTGGTTTTTAAAATAGTTCAAAGAGATATTTGTTTTTGGAAAGATGTTTTGAAAGTGTGAGTGTATAAATGGTTTTATTTTGTGAGCAAGCAACTACGAGCGTTCTACCTACTCAAAAAGTCTTAGTTCTTTTCTTCCTCCTTTAGATATTGTTATCTTGCCATTAGTTAGTAAGTAACCATATCATTAGATGTGAAGGGACATGCGGGGGTCATCGTACAATCATAGAAGGCAACATTGTTAGATACCTTAGCAATTTGTTATAAGGGTCTAAGATCGTTTACCATAGGTAACATCGAAGGTTCATCGAGGGACTACGATCTTGTAATCGAGGATCTTTGCTAAAGTATCCCACGCTCGAGGGACATGACTGTTTTATTCTAATACAACAAGTGTGGGTTACCCTAGAGGTGCAAGGGTGTGAAGTGTATTGTTTTCATGTAATTTGTATTGAATTAAGGTTGTCTATTTTGTATCTTACCATACACACCATAATTACTAGCAATAATATGGAAAACGATAAATTATGGAAATTTAAAGTTCTACGCTATTACAATACTTTTAGGGGATAGGGATGAAAGCAATAAAAACCTAATTACTATTACAACCATATTGAATAATGCCAAATAAAATGTACAAGAATATAAAGATAGTGTACAAGAAAAGAAAATTGTTTTTCATAGTTTTTTGTATGAAAAATGTTCTAGTTAAACTAATAAAAAAGAAAGAAAATAATTAATTAAATTCCTAGATACTAAGTTAATTTAGTTAAAAAGAAAATTAAAATAAAACCAAGTCTAATATTAATTCAATTAAATTTAAGAAAGAAAAAGAAATTAAATTTGTTAGGAAAATATTTTTTAGGATTTTATGTTTAAAAATAAGGTAAAGAGAAAAATAATTATCTTTAATCTAAGTATAAAAATATGTTTGGTATTCAATTAAATAATAACTAATAATAATAATAGTAATAATAATAATAATAATAATAATAATAATAATAATAATAATAATAATAATAATAATAATAATAATAATAATAATAATAATAATAATAATAATAATAATAATAATAATAGAAAAGGAAAGAAAAATGAAATAAAGGTATAAATTAAAAAAGAAGTCTGGGGTCTAGGAGTGAAAATAAGTGTGAGAAAGTAAAAAAACAGTTTTTGTTGATTGTTTTAGGCCCAAGGCCTGTTTTATGTGAAACCGGAAAAATAAAATAAAAATAAAAATATGCAAGTTGGGCCTGCATGTTATGAGTAATTAGGGGGTGCGCTGGGAAGGAATTTGGCCCAATAGCCTTTTGCATTCAATCCAGTGTGAGAAATCCTCGAGGGAACACGATGGAATGTGCATTTTGGCTTGTTGGATGCCAATCAGATGATGTTGAGTGATGGTGTGTGGTAGTTATGGTGGATTCGCTGCATGGGACTGGACAATCCTGCAACCACAAGGGTTGTGACAAGTGTCACCACCAAATAAAATTTGTTAAAAAAAATGAAAGTAACAAAAAGAAGAAATAAAACTTCATTTTGTTAAAAACAGAGAACAATGTCTCTCTCTTCATCCCTATATTTTCTTGTTCTCCTCTGTTATTGTGGTTCGTCGCAAATCACCCTCAGCGGCGGTGGACGGCAGTCGACAGCGACTCTCACGGTGGCTTGGCTCTAATCTTCATTTTTTTTCATTAACTTCATTTCTTTCTCCTCTATCTTAATCTCCGACTTGATTTTGCATATTTGGTGTGATTTTGAGTAGATCTTGAATGGAAGGGACGAAATCCTAACGACTAGATTGCGATTTCTGGTGAGATCTTTCTGGTTATGAAATCTCTTCCTCTTTTCGTTTCTGAAGGGTTTGATGTTTGCGAAAATGATGAATCAATGTTTGGGTTTTTGTGTTGTGTTACGGTTTTGTATGTTTTTCTTCTTCTTTTCTGAAGAGTTTTGGTTTTGGAAAGTAATGGATGAACTTTAGGGTTTTGAGTTCTGTTACGATTCTGTTTCTTTATGTTTTATGAACTTTTCTGGAAACGATTTTTAGGGGGTTTATGTGATGGAAAATGGAACAAAGATTTGGTTTTTTTTTGTTGTGGTTCCACAATTCTGTCTCTCTTTGTAAAAACTGTATTACAATTCTTATATACTGTAAATTTTGCTTGTTCAATTTGACTTGTTTCTGTAAAATTTGGCACTGACTTGAGAGAAACTGCTTTAGCTGGATTTGTCACTTTTCTTGCTCGGTTTCCAGGTTTTGTTATCATCTTTTTTCTGATTTCTCAACTCTGTGGTACTTTTGCTATGCTGATTTTTGACTTTGCTTGTTGGCCTTGTGATTTTCTATATTGTTTTCTTTTGAGCTTGTACTTGTTGATGGCTTTTCTGTACTGGCCTTGGTTTTCTATGATGGTTGCTTGCTGACTTTTGATTATGTACTTGTGTAGTACAAAATCTATAGAGCTTTCTCCTTTACTTGTGAACCAAACAAAGGCATTGTTTTGAGATTTTGCAGTAGGGCTAGGCCTATGATTTTACATTACAGTTCTGATTTTTTTGTTTGAACAAAGAAAAGTGAGGCTTTTTTATTGTTAGTTCTGACCATGATGAATCTTTTCTGAGTTTATTTTTCTTGTTTCACTGTGAACTAAACTAACTTTGTGATTTATAGTAGAGATTAAACTTGGCTCGTGATTGATACTTGAATGATATTCTGTTTTTAAAATAATGAGGCTTTTTTTGGGCTTGAATTCTAATTTGTGATGCTTCTTGCTGGGCTTGATAGTGAATTCTAACTTTTGAATTTTTGTCTCCTTGGGCCTTTGAACCCATGGCTGTTGTAACTGGACTGTTTTTGTGATAAAATTTTATTTTGAACCTCTTTGTCTTTGTTTATTGTGAACCAAATTTCTTTGTGATTTGCAATAGATATTCCCCTAGCCAATCATAAAATCTGAAACTAAATTGTATGAGGCTTATATGATGCTGAGTTCTGAAATTCTGTTTTTGGATTCTTTGATTTGTCTTTTGTCTTTTGTGAACCAAACTTGGATTTATGATTTGCAATAGGAAAAGCTAGGCCCTAAAAATCTTATTCCTTAAGCCCAACCCTAATGATGACTTTACAATACCTTGCAAATTTCTTATTCAAATTTGATTGTTTGCCAACTAATCTTTTTTTCTTTGTTTCATGTATTTGGATGAGTTTGCAAGATCAAAGAGGAATATTTGAAGACACTTGAAGATGGATGATGAAGAAATCTTTTTGCTTTGTATAGAACAAAAATAGGAAAACTATAGTTTATGCTTTAAAATTGTAATTGAATTTTGTAAGGCTTTGTAATTGGTAGGAACTTGTATGAATTTGTAAATAGGTTCGAAACTTGGAATAATGTGATGAATATTTGTTATGATGAATGTGATGTAATATTTGGAAATTGAATGTGGAAAGAGTTATAGATGTAAATGAATAATGTAATGTGTTGAAAGAATAATAATGTGATGCAATTTGTAATGTTGAAAGAAGAATCAAAGAGTTCTTTGGTATTCTTGCATTGTCCACGATAAAAACTTGGAATTTAGGCCATAGGGACTTGAATCATGCTTTCATTTTGAAAACAAATCTGGGAACAAAATAACTTGTCAAATTAGGAAATTAAATTCTAACTGAAGCTTCCTTAGTGAATGTTGAATGAAAATCAAAATTTGAACTATCACGATGCCTTATAGTCCCCCCTTTAAAAAGAATTCAAAGATGAAAACAAACTTGAAAATCAAACAGAAGTAATACCAATTGGTCTCTAGATAAAACTCTTTTAAAAAAGAATG
This sequence comes from Vicia faba, assembly GCA_948472305.1. Classification (NCBI taxonomy): domain Eukaryota; kingdom Viridiplantae; phylum Streptophyta; class Magnoliopsida; order Fabales; family Fabaceae; genus Vicia; species Vicia faba. Next base: position 849,486,429 of record OX451735.1, on the reverse strand, counting down.
AATATCCAGACTCGAAAGCTTGAACTCCTAAACTCCCAAAATGATGCACTATAAAAAAAGACAAGACAAACTCTTGCATGATAGACTCCAAAATTCATACTCAAAAAATGAACCAACAAGTAATCCAAAAATCTCTTGCCCATAAACATCTGAAAATGAAGCTCACTACTTGAGAGGGGTCAAAACCCTAATTTCTGACTAGACATATTTGAAGATGGTAACTGAGGAGCGAACCTTGAATTTCCCAGAGATTCTTCTTACAGTTCTAATCTTCTGATGAAACAAAAGAATTAGTGTGATATCCTGAGGTCTAGAGAACCTAGATAGCCTAAAGCGGTTGAAAACCCTAGAAGCATGAGGGGGATCTTTTTGAATTGGAGGAGAGGGAAAATTTTGGGATACAACACCTCCATATCTAGGTACTTATAGTAATCCACATATATCTGAGTTAACAACACCAAGTCCTTCTTTAGCTCTCATATGCAGACTGTATATGAATGTGAATCTAGATTGCTTTCCCACCAAGCATATTGTTCATGAATTTTCATGTATTTGCACCTTAGGGACTCCAATCACCATCCCTTTTTAACTAATTTGGCTTAGGCTTTTGTAATTCAAATCACCATATATCTTACGCCATAGGTCAGCCTCATGTTCATGAGATGTGGTAAGACATCTTAATTCAAAATTTTGGATGCATACCTTAAAATTTCCATTTCTTGACAAGCAAGATTTCAAGATCACTCCCCTCTTGTGATCAAAGAGCTTTAGATAATCATCCTTCATTAGTAATGAAAATCCATTTTGCACCAGTTTCCATACACTTAGCAAGTTGCATTGCATATCTAACACCAGTAATACATTCTTGATCAGAATTATCTTACCATAATTCCTTTGTAATGCTACATGTCCCATTTATTCTGCTATAACATATTTATTATTAGGAAATTTTATGTTTGTCTTATTTCTCATATAAAAATCAAGTATCCAGTCTTTTCTTATAGTTATATGGTTGTTGTAATCTATGTCAAGATACCAGATTTTAGAGTTTAACGTCCCAACATTAGTTGCATCCATGAGAACAACTAGATATGAGTCTGAGCCAGAGTTTTCTTGAGAAATATTGGATTCCTCATCAATATTTTTGGACTTTTTTCCTTTCCAAACCAACATTCTTCTGCATAGTATCTCATCTTCTCGTATTTGTAACATTTGACCTTCTTCTTATCAAACAATTTTGTCTTGTTTTGATGCTAGACACACCCTCGATCATCGGTTACTTGATGTTTCAGGCTTGTATTCACCACTCTTGGACTTTTTTCTTCTTTTCTTCCACTTTTATTTTCTTGCTTCTAACTTCTTGAATCTTGCAAGAAGTGCTTTTTTGTCTTGTTTTTCGATTTATCTTTCAGATACCTTTATCTCATAGGCTACAATTGTACTTTGTAACTCTTCAATATTTTCATGTTATCCATGTATTTAGTTTCTTATATCTTCACCACCATGTGATCAAAGAAGGGAGACAATGTTATCAATACTTTCTCAATGATTTTCATCTAATTGAGGGACTCGTCGCATTGCTTTATCTGATTTGTAAAGGTTAGAAATATTGAGATATAGTCACTTATCTTCTCATCATCCTTCATTTTCATTAGTTTAACTTTCCTCCTAAATTCATGTATCTTTACTTTTTTGACTTTACATCACCACCAAAGTATCTTTCAACTTTCTCCCATGCTGCTTTGGAACTAGTTTCACCAGCAATTTTCTCAAACACCTTGGAATCAACACTTTGATGAATGAGAAATAAAGCAATGTACTCTCTTTTATTATCTTATTTTTAATCTTTCTTTGGTGTTTCATTTAAATCTGCACGTAGAGCTTCGAGTCCTATTTCCACCATGTTACTAACATCTTGTGCACCAAAAATCACCTTCATTTGAGTCATCCATTTGTCCCAATTCTTTCAATCAAGAATAGGTAATTGTGATGTAACATTTCCATGAACCACCATTATTGATATCTCTTACAATCATAATAGTTCCCTAGGATCGACACAGATCTAGATACCAATTTGTTTGGGAAAACAAATTTTGGAGAAAAAGAGAGAAGAGTAATTAATAAAGAGTTATGGAAATGAATGAGACGGATTGAATTGTATTGAGTTTGATAGTTGTTTATATATAATACATGTGTTACTTGTTCAACAAGTAACTACTCATAACAAACTAAAAACAAATAAACAACCAACTCTAATTAACTCCTCTTAACATAACAACCTAGTAATGTGATAACTTGCATTACACTCAACTAATATCATATAGGATATCCCATCATAGATTTTTTTGTGCTTGTTAAACACTATATACACCCTTATATTAATGGAACATCCCATAAATTTCTCTTCATCACTACTTGCCATGTCTTCATCCACACCAAATGTCTTAACATCGATTCTAATATCTCAAACAACAAATTGAGAATATGATGTACCAACGGTCTTTGCTTTAAATATTTGATCATGGCTTTCAATCACACCTTTTCTAGTAGTGGTTTTAATTATTATTTCATGTCATGCCTTAGATCCAGTAGCCACTAATTGAAAAGGTGTGATTGAAAGCCTTGATCAAATATTGAAAGCAAAGACCACCGGTACATCATATTATCAATTTGTTGTTTGAGATGTTAGAAAAGATGTTAAGACATTTTGATCAAGGCTTTCAATCACACCTTGAGAGGATAGATTCTTACATGCCCACATATGGAAGAGACATCAAGAAAATTTTCTCCAGTAGCCAGATCAGATTTGTCAAAATGTCGAATAATGGGAAGAACATTGTTTGGGACATGTTTCCTGACAAACAATTTATAACTAAAATTCAACAGACTAAAAGGAACACCAATTTTAACTTCAGCAGGCACAATATCATGTCTTTTGTTAAATAAAATTCTAGAAATCAGGGAAGGAAACCCAATAAGAAGTTCTAGGGCATAGCGCATTACTTTCACCATTTCTTGCATGGTATGGTTCTTCCTTTCAATAATCCTAATTTGATGGGGAGACATAGGAGCAGAAAACTCATGAAAAATTCCTTTAGTAGTGCAGAAAAAATGGAAGTTATAATTCTTAAATTCTCTGCCATTATGATTTCGAATGTGAATGATCTTGCCAATTTCATGTTGTAAACGATGGCAAAAATATTCAAAAACATATAAGGTGTCCCACTTCTCATGAATAAACTCAAATATGGAGTATTCATAATCATAGTAAAAGACATATCTCTTTCCTCCAAGACTCTCATCTTGCATGTGTCTAATAAGATCCATATGAAGTAATTTAGGAACACAAGTAAGATGTTTAACCTTCTTATGTGACATCTTTGTTTGCTTTCCAACTTGACAGTCACCATAAAAATTAATTTCTTCAATTTTGAAATCAAGAAGACCAACAATGACCTTTTTTAGGTAATCTTCCTCATACTTCTGAGATTCAAGTGACTAAGTTTTTTATGCCATAATTTAGTTTCGTTATCTAAAATGTCATCCATGATGTCAGAAACATGATCTTCAACATTATACTATATATTGTTAGCATAATTCATCTTCCTCTTTACAACTTTCTTTCTTTTAACACTATGTTCATTCATTTTCAAAACTCTTTTAGAGACATGACAAGTCTAAGATTGTCTCTTCTCTGAAAGTGACCATATGTAGCAATAATCTAAAGATATGATCCTTTCATAAGTTTAGTATGTTGTATATCTATAAATGTGCATTCTATACTCTCGAAATTGAAACAAAAATATTGATCACAAATAAGATTAGCAGTGAGATCATTAACAAGTAAAACATCATTAAGACAAGGAAGAACAGAATAGTCTAGCTTCTTTTTTCCAATAACTTTTTATTTAGTACAAACACCAGCCATAACATAACTCTTGAAATATGGATTGATGTCTTTCTAATATTTCATTTCTCCTGTCTTAGTCTAGAGAAACTACTATGAAAATAACAATTTTCATGAGAGGAGACCTTGGGGGAGGTACAAGAAATATGAATAAGAATATTAGGCATGGAAAACAAAACTTGATGATGCATTTCAGACTTCTCTTTCAACTGGGGAACCATATGTTGATGATGTGGTTGTATACCATACAATTTATAACAGTATGTCAGTTAGAAGAGAATGAGAGGCAACCTCTCAGGGGAAGTCGAAGAGACCCATCCTCGGGTTCTGTGACCTCAAAATGGTGGGGGAATACCGAATGAAATATTTCCCATGATAATGAAATTGTTGAACCCCAAAATTTTCTCTCCCATTTTCTTTAATATATCTCCTCATGCTCCTAGGGTTTTCCTTTGCTCAAGGTTAGTCACGAATTGATCAGACAAGCCCTCCTCCTAAGAAGTTGACCTACAACTAGGGTTTTGTTTTTATCAAAGGAATTTGGATTTCTAATGTCTAAAGTGGATGTCATGGTTTCTCATATGCCATAAAAAATCCTCATGCCAAGTTTCAAGCCTTGCATCACAAGTTTGCTCAATCAATTACTCAGATGATTGAAAATCAACTGTATTGGGTAAAAAGTCAATTGTGGTCAACCTACAGTCAAACTTCAATATTTTGGTCAACATCAATATTTTAAATTCATTTTCATCATTTGATCAAGGGTTGATCATGATTCATCAAGAAAACTCAAGATTCATCAAAAGTCAAAAGTTACTAAATTAGGGTTTTCCTAAGGAGAAGTCAACTGAACTTTGACCAAGCACAACTTTCACATGCTTAATTAGATTCTTCTTAACCAAATCTCATTTTGAAGTAAATTCAATTCTCTACAACTTTGTCTCTCTAAGATTAAGTCCAAGAAATACTTCATTTGAGAGATATGGGCCAAAAAATTATAGGTCATTTCAAAAGTCAACAAAAAGAAACTTTTTGTCAAGGCAACTTACATCAATATAAATCTTCAAATGGAAAAATGAATAACATATAGATTGAATAGGACATCTTGAGCTTTCCAAAAAGTCCCAGATCACCTTCATATGATAAAAATTGAGAGAGTTATGATTGGTGCAAGTTGGGAAATTTTGAGGAAATGCATGACACCAAAATTGATTAAACTTGAATTTTTGAGCTAATGGGCTTATCTTTCAAGGTCCATGCGTGTATTAGGCCTCATTATGAACCTCTGAACTTATTCATACACCCCTTGGATTTTTATTCTTTTTATCTTTGATTTTATTTATTTAAAATTCAAAATAAATTAGATAAAATAAGAGGCTTCCTTACAAAATTCCAAGCCTAATATTTTAACCTAATTTCCTCTCTATATATTCTCACTATTTCAGACAGCAAGACCATGAAAAAACCCTTGCAATAAGATCCCATTCCAATATTCAAAAAAAATTTTCAAAAACTAAGGCAAATCGAAAATCCTAGTTACAACCTCATTTAAAGCAAGCCAACCATCCCATTCTATTCCAGAAGCATTATAGGTTAAGATTTGATTGATTGTGATGATGCAAGAGGCCTGAAACTCACATACGCGTCTCACCGATTTTGGTATTTTGCATGAAATTCATATTGTTATTTTCGTTATGTTTTAATGCATATTAACATCACTAATGTGTTTCTGAGGTATAACAATAAAAGATAGATCCATTGTGTGAGTCCCATCGCGATTGAATCGCGAGCTACCATGTTTGAACTATTTCATATTGTTTGCATCGTATCTCACCATACAACATGAGTCAGCCAAAACTAATGGCACCATTGAACTTGCAATGCCCAAATTAGGGGGGTAGAGTACTTTTGAACCATTAACATTGGATATTTTGCAAGAACAAAAAAGGAACTCGCTGGAGAAGACGACTGGAGCTAGGGCTCTGACACCTCTCTGGTCTCAGAAATTGAGTTTATTACATATTTATTTGTTTTCGTGGAATGGCCGGATGAAACAGCCATCCCAGTGGCAAGCACGCACATGATAAGGTTTTGATATACAAGGGCGTGGATTTGATCCCTGCCTTTTGACGTTTTTATGTTTTTTACATATTTTATACATTTTAATATGTAGAGCGTTATTTCTATTCTCGCAACAGAGGCGCACGCCTGGCACAGTGGCAAGGCCTGTTGGTTAAAGGGAAAAGGGCGTGGGTTCAACACCCACCCCTGTCATTTTTATATTTTATCTATTTTCTAACCTTGTTTGTCATTTTCCCTTAAGCCCTATTATTTGGAAAATTTAACCTAATTTTTCACTTAACCCTTAACAACAAAACATTTTTTACAAACCCTAATTATTTAGGTTTTAGGTTTTTTTAACTAACTTTTTTTAATTAACCTTTTTCTTATTAATTAAAATTAATTAGAATTTTAGGTCTATCATAAACTACTTTTTTTTTCATAAAAACTTCCTTTCTTATTTTTCATCTTTGCTTTCTCTTATTTTTATTTTCTTAGATAAAGTGTATAGGACGCATTCAATTGTAATAACCTAGATCTCATTTTCTGTATTATTATGTAATTGCCTCCAGGATGTAATAACTTAGGATTTATTTTCTGCATTTTCTATTATGTAACTGCCCAAAGTCGTGTAATAGGTTTAGGTTTATTTTTATGCCTTTATCTGTTGTTACTATATTTGCTCCATTACTACTTAGTAATTAGGGTTTTTATGGAAAGATAAAAACGAATGATAGAGAACCCTAAATCTCAAGATAAATAATTGAAAACAACACATTTGCACACCTACACCTTTAAGGTAACCTCTTTTGTTGCCTTTCGATTAAACGGTCATGTCGCTCGAAAGTAGGGATGCTTTAGCAAAGTCCCTCGAATAAGAGATCATAGTCCCTCGATGACCCTTTGACGTTGCCTTTAGTAAAAAAATGATCTAGTCCCTTAAGAAATTGCTAAAGTGTCTGTGACCGGTGGAAATAGAACTGACTGTTTTTAAGCTGGTTCGCGAAATGTCGCAGTAAGCAAGAGTCGCCACCGTCTTTTATGTTCTCCAACATGGAAAGGACAAAAGCACAGCAAAATTCCTTATTCGAGAATGTTTCTCGGTTCGGGAGGTAGATTTATAGAAAGGGAAGGTCTTAGCACCCTTTCTATCCCTGGTTATCCACGGGCTCTTAGGTACTTGCTCTTATGTTTTCAAAAGATGTTTGCTTTTCAAGTGTGTGTGGGTTTTGAAAAAGTTTCGTTTGAAAGATTTCTAAGTAACTCTTGTATCCGTCCTCAAGAGTGTATGAAAAATTTGTTTGAAAACTTTTAGAAAGTGTAGGTGTGAAAAGTATTTTTGTTTGTTTTGAAAAGAGCAAGTACTTAAGAGAAATCTACCTACTCTAAGGAATTAGGTTGTGTAAGAGTCCTTTAGATAGTGCTATCCCACCATTGAGAGGTAGGTAGCACCGTCGTTGGAGGTGTTCGGGTCAATTCGATTATCGGGACAGTGTGGTCACCGAAGCAACGGTAGGATACCTTAGGAGTAACCCTAATGTCCTAGATCCTTTTATCCGAGGCAACCGTTTCGAGGCAACTGGATCTTTAGACAAAGGGCGACCTCTAAAACACCCTATACTTGACGACCACGTTCGAGGCAACCAGTGAGGCGTACCCTAGGGGTGGCATGTGCGTGTGTGTTGTTTTTCAATTAATTGTCTTTGTACATGTTATTTGTGAGCTACGGATTAATTTTATTTACATACATTCTTTCATGCATTTTTTAACAGTTAGGAGTGCGGAAAATTAAAGTGCGGGAATGTAAAGCTACGTTATTACAAGGCGCGGGTCTATACATCGCCAAAAAAACAAAGACCCGTTTTGATAAAGTGCGGAAAGTAAAGAAAGCAATAAACCTAATTACTATTACATTCTTGAAGCAGTTACATAATAATCAAAACATAAAAATAATGCGCGAATAGAAATTAAGTTGGAACGTCCTAAGGGTTTTGACCCTTTTAAGAAAAGAAATGAATTATTTTGTCCTTTTTTGTGATTAAATGAAATTAAAACTAATAATTAAATTAATTAATTAATTTATTAAAAGAAAAAATGTTTTTGTGTTTTTATGTTTTTTAATGAAATAAAATAAAAGGAAATAAAATTAAAAGTTAATAAAAATCTAATTCTAAATTTATTTTAATTATTAAGAAAAAAAGGTTAAAGTTGCCTAATTAAAATTAATTCAATTTATTGGTATTTATTTACAAAATAATTACTTAAATAAAATTAATAAAGTATATTTTTTTTGTTTTTTTTTTGAATTTTTATTGTGAAAAATATTGATTAATTAAATGGTTAATAATTAAAACAATAAAATAAATTAAACAATTGAAAAAAGAAAAAAAAAGAAGTGCAAACCCAAAGGGGGGTATGGGCCAGAATGGGGTGTTTTGATTGGAATCTGAAGCCCATCAAGAAGCCAGCTTTGTTTGACTTTGGAGGTTGTCTGCACGTGTGTTGACTCCTGAGCATGGTGCTCCTCACCTCTTGGCCCTTGGATTTGCACTGGGAGACACTTGGCTGACTGATGCGCTGGACTCCATGGTGGAACATAGTTGTGAATCTGCATAGGATTAGGGTGTGAAAAATGTGAAACAAATATTGGGGGACCTGGGAATCGAACCCAGGTCCCAGTGATGCCTAGCCACGTCTCCAGCCACTGAACCAAGCGTGCGCGTTTATTAGAATAATAAGAAAAAAACATAATATCAAATAAACACACTATATGCTGAACAAAAAGAAAAAACGCGCGCCCATTTGAATGTACCAACCAGGCATGGACACCTCATCATCGTCTTCGTTTTATCTGCAAAATAGAAACAAGATAGCGGGGGTTTTTAACCCCCATAATGCAAAACTGTGGAAAATAGCGATTAGCTATATAGTGAACATAAAAAGGGCGCGAGGTATCTAAGGGATTTGTCTCATCACGCCGGTTTCAACCATTTATGTTGGATGTTCTGATTTTACAGTATGGCAAAAGCCCCAAATCACAAGCTCTGAAACCCTAGGATTCGCTAATGGTAGTTTCGATTCCAGGGCATTATAATCAAATTAAATTATATAGAAAGCTTCGTATGGGTCCTGTGAACATAATACAATCAATGAAAAATGTTAAAAACGCATGAATTGATGATTGTGATTTTGAAAAAAGAAGGTGAACCGTATGACTGTGTAGCACGAGTTCTTGAGTGTTAGGACTTGTTTATGCTTGCAATAGGTTCCTGGCAATGCTGGGAATGTGTTTGGATCAAAAGAAAGGTTTGAATTACGCTGGAATATGGATTTCAGTTTGTGACTTTTCTTTGGAATTTTTGAATTTGGTTTTTGCTGTCTCAGAGGTTTCTAGGTCGTGAATTTGATTGGAGAGGCTTGCATATGTATCCTTGAATGAGAATCAGTCACCATAAGGAGCTTTCAACCATTGCCATGAAGTTTTGGATTTCCTCTTTAACACCATTAAAGCACTTGCCATGTTTGTTAAAAATTTGAATTTCCATGCTCATAATAGGCTTGGCACGAATTTGGTATGTGAAATATGCTTCATCAAGGTTATTCAAACCACAAGATATCCCTTAATTAATTTTTTTGATTTTTATTTGAATTATTATGAATTAAAATGAATTAAATCCATAAAAATTAAATAAAAATGGAAAAATAATTATTTGGTCTTGAAATAAATCATGGGACACGTGGGTGGCATGGCAAAGCTGAATCAAGTGGGAAAAGTGGGCCCTTTTGTCAAAAATTGAAGTTTCAAGGATAGTTGACTTTTGCCATTTCACAAAAATTTCCCAACCTCTCCAATGCATATCTTGCTCAATTTTGATCATATGAACATGTTCTTGGACATTTTGGAAAGGTCTTGAAGTCCTCTAACCAATGCCTTTGGTCCCATGTCATTTTGATTTACCACTCTCAAGTTATGGTCTTTGACTTAAAATGCCATTTTATTGACTTTTGAAAATGACCTATAATGTTGAAATTGATAACTTTTTGTGAGAGCATTTCTTGGACTTGGAATGTGAAGATGAGTTGTAGGAAATGTCATCCCCTTCAAAATGAGCATTGGATGGTATTTTTCTGATGAACCATGAAAAAGTTATGCCTTGGTCAAGTTACAGTTGACTTTTCAGCTGTCCAAAAATAGAAACTTTTGACACCTTGATGATTTTTGAGCCATTCTTGTGAAATCATGGTCAAGATTTGACCAAATGATGATTGTGGCTTAAAAATAAGATGTTGACAAAATTTTTTGACTTTTGACTGCCAAATGACCATTTTCCCCCTACAGTTGATTGTGAAGCAATTAGGGCTTTTGACTGTGCAACTTGACCTTGTGAGCCTTGAAACTTGACATGTAGGTGCTTGATAATGTATATGAGCATATGGGACTTGATTGAGCCCTTGAAAACCTCAATTTCCTTGCAAGAACCAAAAACCTAATTTGACTGGCTTAGGAGGGTGCTTGACTGTGTAGCCCTTGAGTAGACTTTGAAGCATTTGAAGATGATGCTTGTTAAAACTTTGAAGAATATGGGAGGGAAAATTTTGGGGTACAACAGTTGCCCCTGTTCAATCTTCTTAGACCTGAGGATGTAGATTGGCTTGCGTGCCTTTCGTGATCCGAAGGTGGAAGATGATTGAACACTAGAGTGCCCAGAAATTTGCACTCACATAGTAGAGTACCAGCAGTGTGATGGCGGGAATGGGCTTACAGATGCCATTTGGAGAGATGGTGGATAGGGGGATGGGCTTATAGATGCCATCTGGAGATGTGACAGAACTTTGTCGGGAATGGGCTTATAGATGCCATTTGGAACTGTTGGTATGTGGGAGGATGGGCTTATAGATGCCATCTAGGTGTCGATCGCGTAAGAGATTCCTTAGCGAGAACTTGCGTACCTGAGAAAGAAAGATAATTACCTAGCCTATTACAGGGGTTGATCTTCAAACTCTTCATGCAGACATGCCCTGGTTGGATACAGGTATCGAATCTACAATTGGTTGCTCACAGATGTGCCCTGGCTAGATACAGGAATCGAATCTTCAAACTCTTCAGATATGCCCTGGCTGGATATAGGAATCGAATCTGGAAATAGTCGTCAACAGATATGCCCTGGCTGGATACAGGAATCGAATCTTCAAACTCTTCAGACGTGCCCTGGCTGGATACAGGAATCGAATCTGGAATTAGTCGTCAAAAGATATGCCCTGGCTGGATACATGAATCGAATCTTCAAACTCTTCAGATGTGCCCTGGCTGGATACAGGAATCGAATCTGGAAATAGTCGTCAACAGATATGCCCTGGCTGGATATAGGAATCGAATCTTCAAACTCTTCAGACGTGCCCTGGCTGGATACAGGAATCGAATCTGGAATTAGTCGTCAACAGATATGCCCTGGCTGGATACAGGAATCGAATCTTCAAACTCTTCAGACGTGCCCTGGCTAGATACAGGAATCGAATCTGGAATTAGTCGTCAACAGATATGCCCTGGCTGGATACAGGAATCGAATCTTCAAACTCTTCAGACGTGCCCTGGCTGGATACAGGAATCGAATATGGAATTAGTCATCAACAGATATGCCCTGGCTGGATACAGGAATCGAATCTTCAAACTCTTCAGACGTGCCCTGGCTGGATACAGGAATCGAATCTGGAATTAGTCGTCAACAGATATGCCCTGGCTGGATACAGGAATCGAATCTTCAAACTCTTCAGACGTGCCCTGGCTGGATACAGGAATCGAATCTGGAATTAGTCATCAACAGATATGCCCTGGCTGGATACAGGAATCGAATCTTCAAACTCTTCAGACGTGCCCTGGCTGGATACAGGAATCGAATCTGGAATTAGTCGTCAACAGATATGCCCTGGCTAGATACAGGAATCGAATCTTCAAACTCTTCAGACGTGCCCTGGCTGGATACAGGAATCGAATCTGGAACTAGTCGTCAACAGATATGCCCTGGCTAGATACAGGTATCGAATCTGGAATTGCGACAGTTGATAGTAGTTATATTTGGATTGATCTTTTTCCTGAAAAGGTAAAACATCAGTTGTATGAAATGTCATGATGTATGAAGTGCATGATGTCATGATGTTCTCAAAAATAGATGAGATTGTATGATATGATGCGTATGTGCATGCATTGTGTATGTAAGCAGGATGTAGGAAATGTGATATGTTTATGAATGTATTTTCGTCTAGGAAAATAAATCCTTGACGAATGCCGGGAAGTTGAATCCTGGGCTGATGTTTGAAGAACAAAGTTCTTTGTTTCCGCTGGGGATGATGATTGCAAGAATAAACCGGTAGGAGAAGATGACTCCGTTGGGGAATGAATTTGTTGGAGAGATACTCTGCGGGGAATTACTCTGTGGAAGAGATACTTTGTTGAGGTTTTCATGATAACTCCGCTGGGGATTCCATTGATACGTTCTGTTGGCAGATTTGATGAACTCTGCTGGGGATAGGAAGAGCTTCGCCGAGGACGATCTTTCCGTGGCAATTAGCTGAGGATAACCCAGTTATAAGCTCTGGTGGGGAATAACCTTTGAATAAAGCCGGGGAGAGATATGTACTCTGCATGGGATAAGCTTCCAGAATCTACTGGGGATAAGCTTCCAGAATCTACTGGGGAGGATAATCAACTCTCCTGGGGAGACTTTGGACTGCACTGGGAAGTGGCTCTACTGGATGTCTGGTATTCCGCCGGAGAACAATCTTAGATCAAGACTGCTGTGGATGCTTTCTTAGGAACATCTGTATACTCCGCTGGGGAATATTGAGATTTGTTGGGGATACCTAACTTCCATAAGGCTGATTGTAGGCTAACTCTGCTTGGGGAGAGTGTTGCTGACTTGCTAGGGATACTGTGCCTCTTCGGGGTTGATTGGAGACCAATTCTTCCTGGAGAGAGTATTGCTGATTGGTCTTACTCTGGGGGGAGTGAAGGTATCTTGGTTGTTCTTCATCCGAACTTACCTTGGTACCTTGGTGGACGGAGCAACTAGACCGCTTAGACAACTCAGTATTGCCCCTGTTTCTAATGTCACCTGTAACTAGTCCTTTTTTTCGCATGCAAGTATTTATGAGTTAGCAATTAGTGTCAAATGCATATACCAAAAATGAACATTGGACGTTCTTCGCAAAACAAAACAGATAAAGGAAAAACAATTGGCAATTGGTCTGAAAAGTGAATTTGTATTGATTTTTGAATTTGCCTGTAAATAGGCGTTTATGTACAAGAGGCTGACGTCCTATTAAGAGAACGCCGCCGAACAATATAGAGTTTATACAATTTGTACAAAGGAAAATAAAACAGCTGTGTGAAAAATCCCACTGGGTTCCAACTCGGCTATCGCCTTTATGTCTTCAAGCGTCTCATCACTTTGCTGCTTAGTTGAAGATGAAGCTGATTGATTGATGCCGTCTGAACCTGATAGTTGATACCGGATTCTGGATGCAAGGTGATCCAATGAGACATATTATTACGCTTTATCCCTAACTTTTTCCTGGACCGCCCTTTCGGGTTTTCAGTCCACCGGGATACCCATTTTTGCCCAAGCCGCCTTTTCAGGTTTTCGACTTGCCGGGTGTACAGATTTTTTTTCATTTCATCCCTTATTTTTTCCCGAACCCTTTTGGTTCGTCGGGAAGCCCTTATTTTTTCCTAGGTGTGTCAACCTAGCGGGTCTTTAATTCATGCGTAGTATCTTTTTACTATGTCTGCATTGGCGGGGTGAGGAAGGTCGTCACCGTCCATGGTAGTTAGAATCATAGCTCCTCCTGAGAAGATATGTTTAACCATAAATGGCCCTTCATACGTAGGGGTCCATTTGCCCCTGGGATCACTTTGAGGAAGAATGATGCGCTTGATTACCAGGTCTCCGACTTGATACTCTTGGCGTCTGACTTTCTTGTTAAATGCCCTAATCATCCGTTTTTGGTACGTTTGACCATGACAAATAGCAGTGAGTCTCTTTTCGTCAATTAGGTTTAATTGATCAAGTCGAGTCTGGATCCAGTCATCTTCGCTCAGATCTGCATCCTTCATTATCCGGAGAGAGGGTATCTGGACTTTGATAGGCAAGACTGCCTCCATGCCATGGACCAAAGAAAAGGGTATTGCCCCGGTTGACGTCCTTGCTGAGGTACGGTACCCATGAAGAGCAAACGGTAACATCTCGTGCCAATCATTGTAGGTCACTGTCATCTTCTGCACAATCTTCTTGATATTCTTATTAGCTGCTTCGACAGCCCCATTCATCTTCGGCCGGTAGGGAGAAGAGTTGTGGTGCTGTATCTTGAATTGCTCGCAGAGCTCAGTGATCATCTTGTTGTTAAGATTGGTACCATTGTCCGTAATGATCCTCTCAGGTACACCGTAGCGACAGATTAGATTATGCCGAATGAACCGTGCCACGACGTTCTTGGTTACAGTAGCATAGGAGGCTGCTTCAACCCACTTTGTAAAGTAATCAATCGCTACCAGGATGAAGCGATGCCCGTTGGATGCCGTAGGTCTGATCTCGCCGATCATATCAATGCCCCACATTGCAAAAGGCCAAGGTGCTGTCAAAACGTTCAGAGGAACTGGAGGAACGTGCACCTTATCAGCATATATCTGGCATTTATGACATGTCCGAGAATGCTGGTAACAGTCAGCTTCCATTGTGGACCAGAAATATCCTGCCCGAAGGATTTTCTTTGCCATAGTATGTCCACTGGAATGTGTTCCGAAGGTACCTTCATGTAGCTCTGCCATGATCCTTTCTGCTTCAGTCTTATCCACACAACGCAGTAAAGTTGAATCATGGTTTCGCTTGTATAGAATGCCATTGCTGAGGAAGAACTTTGCAGCGAACCTTCTCAGGAACTTCTTGTCATTAACAGACGCGCCCTCGGGGTATTCTTGAGCTTCCAAGTACCTCTTCACTTCGTGATACCAGGGTTTTTCAGTTACCTCTTCAGCCTCGAGATCAAAGCAATGTGCAGGTTCATCCAACTTCCAGATAATGATCCGGGGAGCTTCGTTGTCCCATTTGACTTTGAACATGGAAGACATCGTAGCTAGCGCGTCCGCCAACTGATTCTCCTCTCTTGGGAAGTGTTCAAAAGTTATCTCTTCGAAGTGGGGGATCAATGTAAACACACACTCTTTGTAAGGAATGAGATTTGGGTGTTTCGTATCCCACTCGCCTTTGATCTGATTGATCACGAGAGCGAAATCTCCGAAGACACTCAGAAACTTGATCCTTAAGTCAATTGCAGCTTGAAGACCCATGATGCACGCTTCATACTCCGCCATGTTGTTGGTGCAGTTGAAACATAGTCGGGCAGTAAGTGGAGTATGAGTGCCTTTGAGGGATATGATTACAGCGCCAATGCCATTACCCAAAGTGTTTGAGGCTCCGTCAAAGTGCATAGACCATCGGGATCCTTCCTTAGGTCCTTCATCCGGTCCAGGTACTTCACAATCAGTCACTACCATGATATTCTCGTTTGGAAATTCAAAGTTCATAGATTGGTAGTCGTCCACTGCCTGGTGTGCCAAAAGGTCTGCCAATACACTTCCCTTGATTGCTTTTTGAGTCGTGTACTGGATGTCATATTCCGTCAAGATCATCTGCCATCTTGCTATTCTTCTGGACAAGGCAGGCTTTTCGAAGATGTACTTGATTGGATCCATTTTTGAAATCAACAGAGTAGTGTGAGTCAACATATACTGTCTCAGCCGGAGAGCAGCCCATACCAAAGCGCAGCAAGTTTTCTCGAGCAGTGAGTATCGAGTCTCACAGTCGGTAAACTTTTTGCTAAGGTAATAAATGGCGTGCTCTTTTCGGCCAGACTCGTCATGCTGCCCCAGCACACACCCCAGAGAGCCGTCAAGTACTGTCAAGTATAATATTAGAGGTCTCCCTTCAACCGGTGGCATAAGAATGGGTGGTTCTTGGAGATACTCTTTGATTTTGTCGAAAGCAGCCTAACATTCATCGTTCCAACGTACTACTTGATCTTTCTTCAGTAGCTTGAAGATTGGTTCACAGGTAGCAGTTAGGTGTGAGATGAATCGGGCAATGTAGTTCAGCCGTCCTAGAAAGCCTCTGACTTCTTTTTCTGTCATGGGAGCTAGCATTTCTTGTATGGCTTTCACCTTGGCAGGGTCCACTTGAATACCTTTGTTGCTCACGACGAAGCCTAGTAATTTTCCAGATCTTACCCCGAAGGTGCACTTGTTTGGGTTCAACCTTAGCTTGTACAACTTCAGACGGTCAAACAGCTTCTGCAGATGGTCAAGGTGTTCCTCCTCAGTTTGGGACCTTGCAATCATATCGTCGACGTATACTTCGATCTCATGATGGATCATGTCATGAAACAAAGCAACCATGGCACGTTGGTAGGTTGCCCCAGCATTTTTCAACCCAAAAGGCATGACCTTGTAGCAAAAGGTGCCCCACTGAGTAACAAAAGTGGTCTTCTCCATGTCTTCAGGATCCATCTTGATATGATTATAACCGGAGAACCCATCCATGAAGGAGAATACCTTATGCTGAGCAGTATTGTTAACCAGAACGTCGATGTGAGGCAGAGGGAAGTCATCCTTGGGGCTTGCCCTGTTCAAATCCCTGTAATCAACACACATTCGGACCTTACCATCTTTCTTTGGCACTGGAACCACGTTGGCAATCCACTGAGGGTAAGAAGTCACTGCTAGAAACCCGGCGTCGAATTGTTTCATAACCTCAGCTTTGATTTTCTCGGACATCTCTGGACGCATACGGTGGACCTTCTGTTTAACCGGAGGACAGTCTTCCTTGGTAGGCAAATGATGGACCACAATGTCAGTATCCAACCCAGGCATGTCTTCGTAAGACCAGGCAAAGATTTCCACATATTCATGCAGCATATGAATCAACCGTTGTTTCACACTAGCCTCCAGATTAGCACCAATTTTACCTTCCTTTATGTCTGTCTCAGTACCCAGATTTACCGTTTCCACTGGCTCTTCATGTGGCTGGATGGCCCTCTCTTCCTGGAGTAGCAGTCTTGCAAGCTCACCAGGCACTTCACAATCATATTCACCTTCGTCTTCGGCTAATTTGATCGGATTTTCGAAGTCATAACTGGCAGTAGCAAAGTCGTTACCAGTGAGATCCAAAGTGGATTGGAACCTGTATAAGTGAGTGTGTGTAAATATAGTTGTTTTGCAATATATAAAGAAAGAAAAGGGAGCGTAAGATTTGAAATGTGAAAAACGTCCAATGCTTTTATTCATGATATATGGAAGTGACAAATAACAAGCCCTCACAAATGACGCCACGGTGCCCTGGGTAAGACACCAGGCCATAAAGTTTCAAATTATTGTTTGTTACAAATTCAAAACAAAGAAGTTCATTACTGGGTGACAAAAGTAATAGGTGTAAAGTATTTTGCAGTCCAGTTGCTAGGTCCACCGTTGGTCGTCGGGTAGATCCAGCTGTCAAATTCGGATTCCTCTACGTCGTCCTCAATAGCATTCACTCCCGGGTTGGTGATGAACACATGAGGTCTTCTAATCCTTGCCTTGCGCACAGCCTTCTGAGCTTCTGCAGTGAAACCCAAGCCAAATTTGTCAGTCTTTGGAGTGAAATCAGGAAGTCTGCCCCAGTTTGTGCACTCACCCTTCTCAATTACAGCCCGGACATCCTTCAAGGAGGCCATCTTCAAAGGAGAACCCTCTTCAGTCACAGTCTCTGCTGCTGCCAATGTCTGAGGCACCTCTTCAAAGTGTTGAAAGGGGGTCTCAATGAACTCCCCATCCATTTCTACGTATCGGAACGAGTTGAGGTGGCTGACCATGTATTCCTCTTCCCCTTGCACTGTTACGATCTTTCTGACTGGGTATTTGAGCTTCTGATGTAATGTGGAGGTCACAGCTCCATCCTTGTGGATCCAGGGACGACCCAGCAAACAAGAGTAGGACGGTCGGATATCCATCACATAGAATTTTGAATCAAAGACTTGTGAACCAACCCTGATTGGGATGTCAACCTCACCATGTACCATCCTTTTGGACCCGTCAAAGGCCCGGACAACAATGTTACTTGGCTTGAGCTCTAAACCCTCACAGTCCAGTCTGTCTAGAGCTTTCTTGGGTAGTACGTTTAGTGAAGAACCAGTGTCAACCAGCACACGAGCAAGAGTAGTGCCCCTGCATTCAATGGAGACATGCAGGGCATCATTATGGTTCTTCCCCTTGGCCGTCAGATCAGCGACAGAGAAACCCAGACCATTATCAGCAGTTAAGTTGGCCACACAGTCGGTGAATTGATCAGCAGACGTTTCTTGTGGCATGTGGGCCGTCTTCAGGAAAGCAATCAGGGCCTTGGCATGGGCCTCTGAACACAGCAACAGTGATAGCATAGAGATTTTAGAGGGGGTGTGCCCCAGCTGTTCAACAACGTTGAAATCACTCTTCTTGATAATCTTGAGGATCTCTTCCATTTCTTGCTTGGAAGCCTCAACAGTGGTCTTCGGTGCCTCCGTTCGGGCAGGCACATCAGTAGCAATCCCCTTGCCCCGAGCGTCAGATGACTCGGCAGTAGGGGTAGAAACTTGACCAGGGGGGGAAACAGGCACATTGGCAGGTGTGATGACAAGAGGTCTCTGAATTGCTGGAGGTGCAATGTCTGGTGAGAAGAGTCTTCCACTACGAGTGACTTTAGCGGGCCCGGTGATATTGGTGACACCGGTACTAGTATTGAACTCTTGTTTCACTCCCAGAACATAAACATCTGCCCCATAGTGCCACGAGACAGCTTTATCAGACTTGTAGGGGATGGGCCCCGGAACAGTAATGGTTATAGGAGCAATCTTGTGAACAGGCATAATTTTGACAGGCTTCTTCGAGGGAGCCTTAGAAGGGTTGTTGAAAATAGTGACAATTGAAACTTCTTCAACAGGGACAGCAGGAACAGCAATCTTCTTGAACAAGATCTCTTTTCTATCCATCAGGTTTTGGACGCCTGACTTCAGCAAAGGACAACCGGCAGGTGAATCAGCACATAAATGGCAACCTTTACTACATCCCAGAAATAAACCGGCCAGCAACAGGTTCCTCTTGACGGTCAACAGTGGAGTAGTAATATCATCCACAGAAGCTGCATACAGATCCTCCTCAACAGCATTCACTCCATGCTGGGGCATGGGAGCAGTCACAACATTGGGCCTTTCGGGCGCCTCGAACTGTATTTCTTTAGCATCAATAAGGTCCTGAACCTTATTCCTTAGGGCCCAACAATCATCAGTAGAATGTCCCGGGCTATCAGAGTGATAAGCGCAACGGGCGTTGGGGTTGTACTTCGGAGATGCTGTGTTTACCACCTTCGGAGCTTCCTTGACAGTTACTAGGCTGGTTGACAGCAGTTGTGGCAATATCTGAGAGAGAGTCATGCTGAGCCGAGTATACTGCCTTTTGGGCCTCTCAACTCTTGACTGGTTGTACTGTTGAGGAGCAGCAGCAGGCTTAGAAATAACCACCACGTTGACAGCTTGGCGGCGTTCTGGTTTGTTCTGTCTCCTGGGACCATACACAACACTAGCTTCCTTCTTGAAGGGCTTCTTTTCAGTATTTGAGGAGGCACCTTTCTGTATCTTCCCCGATTTGATACCAGCTTCGATCATCTCACCAGTCAGGATCAGGTCTGTAAACCCAGCAGAGGAATTACCAATGAGATGGTTGAATAATGGACCAGATAGGGTCCCCAAGAACATGTCCACTAGTTCACGATCCGTCAACGGTGGCTGCACCCTGCCAGCCAGGTCTCTCCATTTCTGTGCGTACTCCTTAAAACCTTCACCCGTCCCCAGTGACATACCCTGGAGTTGGGTACGCGTGGGAGCGAGGTCGGAATTGTACTGATACTGCTTATAAAAAGCAGTAGCCAAGTCCTCCCAGTTACGAATGTTGGTTCCATCCAGCTGATAGAACCATTCGAGATGAGTCCCTGAAAGACTCTCCTGGAAGAAATGGATCCATAAGTTCTTGTCTGCAGTGTAAGGATGGATCTTCCTTACATAAGAACGGAGGTGCATTTTAGGACAGAAAGCCCCGTCGTACTTCACAAAGGCAGGCGCCTTGAACTTGTGTGGGATCACCACCCCAGAAGATAACCCTAAGTCTCCGAAATCCAACCCAGGCACACGTTGAATCTCCATAGCATTTAACCTGTCCTCCAGCTGTTTGTACCGGTCCTCAGCAGGCGGGTACTGTTCATCGTTGAAGTCTGTCTCGGTGTCAGAGACCACAGGACTAGGAACCTCTCTCCCTTGGTGACTTCCTTCCCCCACAGATGGAGTAGTCCTCTCAGCTTCATTCTGCAGTGTATTCCCGAGTCTGCGTCCAGTGTTGAACAGCACAGTCCTCTTCTTCTTCTTCTTCTTCAGGAACAAATCCTTCAACTCCTGTTGTCCTTGGGCCAAGTTCATGACCATCTCTTGAAACTGAGCGTTCTGGGCCTGGAGGGCCTTGATAGCTTGTTCAGTAGTTGATTCAGGATTCATGATCATTGAGTGAGTGCTGAAATAAATAGCGAAGAAGATTAAGCAACATATAGAAAAAGGGTACTTGTGATGCATATGATGAATGAAATGCGTATGAATTATGTTTTCAAAGACAATCGGGAATCAACTTTGTAGACAAAAGGAACACACTTTATTAGATTTAAACTTTGGAATTTAAATTGTTCAACAAATTGCCCTCAGGCGTTACAAGAATTAAAATACTGAAAAGGAAATACAAGCTGTAAAGGAAACATCCAAAGCCCATCAGTGCTCCCATGGCCTCCTCTTCTCAGTACGGATATAGTCATTCATGATCCGCTCGTTCTCCAATTGCTTGGTCAGCTTCTGGATCTTCTGTTCCTGTTTGTTGAACTTTTCCCGATAATAATCCCGCTCTTCCTGTAGTTGCGCCCAAGACCTATTTAGTGTATCAACATCAGTGGGTATCTGAGGAGGGAGTATGGTTAGAGGAACCCCGTCTCTATCAGGAATTTCAAGAATGATAGGCCTGACAGCTTCATATGGCATACCTAACTTCTGAGCACGGATGTGGACCCATCTGTAATAGGGTTCCATTGGTAGAGAAGTCTTTGGTCCCAACTCATGTGGGTCAGCTTTGTGAACTCCGTCCCAAGCTTTGATGAATCTACGGCGCAGTTCGTCGCTATCTACCTGAAATTCAAAATTGATGTGAGGTACCAACATCTCATGAGGCCCTGCTCTTCTGGCTCTTCCAAATTGATGGAGAGCTAAACATGGATTATAAGAGATTCCTCCCTGGATACCGATCAATGGAACATTAGGGTACTCTCCGCAACGATCAATAACAGCCACCTCATCTAAACCTCTGAGAGTCTAAATGATGTCATTATCAGTGAGAGACATTAACCTATGAGCCTAGCCTCTTCCTTCTTGGTTCTTCAGCACGAACTTGGGGAGGTGCGAAATAAACCACCTCACTAACAAAGGAGTACAACACCACAGAGTTCCTCGTCTTCGGGCAGTACGAGCATAAAGTTGTTGCAGGATATCACCCAAGAGAGTTGGTACAGGGTTTCGAGACATGAAGATCTTTATGGCATTAATATTGACAAAGTTATCAGGATTTGGAAACAATACTAGACCATAGATTAAGAGAGCCAGAATGTCCTCGTACGCCCTGAAGTCTAAATCATTCCAGAAACTGTTAGCTTTACCGATCAGAAACTTAGCCAAGAAGCCCTTAACTCCGCTTCTAGTCACCCAGTTGTCCATTACCTCCTTGTTGGTCAAAGGAAGGGCTGCTGCAATCTCCTCAAGTCTAAGAGCCTTTTCCCAGCCAGTGAAGGGAGTCTGATCCAAGATAGGGATACCAAGCAAATCAGATAATTCTTCCAGGGTAGGGACCAGCTGGAAGTCTTGAAAGGTGAAGCAACTGTACAAGGGATCATAAAACTGGGTCAAGACACTCATCAGTTGTTGGTCCCACTTTGAAGTGACTAAACCGAGAAGAGAACCATGCCTCTGGATGAAGGAAGCAGTGTTTGGAATTCTGTCAACCAACTCTTTAAGCAAATCAGGTGGGTGAACAAAGTTGAGCCGGATAGTGTTCCTTCGCACAGGCATCATGATGTCCTACAAAACAGAGCAAAGGTGAAACCCTCTTGTCTTTGAAATAAGTCAGTCCTTATGCAGGATGCATGCAATGGTATGATGGTATGATGTTATGATAAAGCACACCACAAATATTCACATGGGCAAACATGATAAGGCACACAAGTCACACAAGACAGCCCTTAGGGTTTAGGCCAACATGAAGTTCAGGTACTACCCTCTTTCAGTTTCGTTGGTTAAGACCTGTCCTATCAAAAGTAACCGGGTTCTAGAGGATCCCAATATCACTGACTACCCTTAATCGGTCATAACTCCAGCGTCGTAATCTTTTCTTGCGTCCAGAACCATCACGAGAGTTTAGCCTCAATGGGTGTAGCATACTGCTACTGTTCTATGGCCAAGTTGGGTCAATTTAGGGTTCTAAGGTCGGTTGGTGCTTAATGACTCCTCGGAAGACCCATATTCTCCTCGTTGCAACACAAGAGATATCGGTACAGACCAAGGTGCCAGACCAACGTAGCCACTGCTTCACCCGTGTCGGTCTATGCCGGACAGGTCCCTCACAGCTTATGCTACCTAAAAGGGGTATCCCTAGATCCGGGTTAGGACCTATGAAACTCCGATGCAAAGCCCACAAATATAAAGCAATCAAAGAAAAGCAATTGAAAACACAGGTATGATCTAATCCTAAGGTACACCTCACTTTTAAGTCTCTCCAGCAGAGTCGCCAGTTCTGTGACCGGTGGAAATAGAACTGACTGTTTTTTAAGCTGGTTCGCGAAATGTCGCGGTAAGCAAGAGTCGCCACCGTCTTTTATGTTCTCCAACATGGAAAGGACAAAAGCACAGCAAAATTCCTTATTCGAGAATGTTTCTCGGTTCGGGAGGTAGATTTATAGAAAGGGAAGGTGTTAGCACCCTTTCTATCCGTGGTTATCCACGGGCTCTTAGGTACTTGCTCTTATGTTTTCAAAAGATGTTTGCTTTTCAAGTGTGTGTGGGTTTTGAAAAATTTTCGTTTGAAAGATTTCTAAGTAACTCTTGTATCCGTCCTCAAGAGTGTATGAAAAATTTGTTTGAAAACTTTTAGAAAGTGTAGGTGTGAAAAGTATTTTTGTTTGTTTTGAAAAGAGCAAGTACTTAAGAGAAATCTACCTACTCTAAGGAATTAGGCTGTGTAAGAGTCCTTTAGATAGTGATATCCCACCATTGAGAGGTAGGTAGCACCGTCGTTGGAGGTGTCCGGGTCAATTCGATTATCGGGACAGTGTGGTCACCGAAGCAACGGTAGGATACCTTAGGAGTAACCCTAATGTCCTAGATCCTTTTATCTGAGGCAACCGTTTCGAGGCAACTGGATCTTTAGACAAAGGGTGACCTCTAAAACACCCTATACTTGACGACCACGTTCGAGGCAACCAGTGAGGCGTACCCTAGGGGTGGCATGTGCATGTGTGTTGTTTTTCAGTTAATTGTCTTTGTACATGTTATTTGTGAGCTACGGATTAATTTTATTTACATACATTCTTTCATGCATTTTTTAACAGTTAGGAGTGCGGAAAATTAAAGTGCGGGAATGTAAAGCTACGCTATTACAAGGCGCGGGTCTATACATCGCCAAAAAAACAAAGACCCGTTTTGATAAAGTGCGGAAAGTAAAGAAAGCAATAAACCTAATTACTATTACATTCTTGAAGCAGTTACATAATAATCAAAACATAAAAATAACGCGCGAATAGAAATTAAGTTGGAACTTCCTAAGGGTTTTGACCCTTTTAAGAAAAGAAATGAATTTTTTTGTCCTTTTTTGTGATTAAATGAAATTAAAACTAATAATTAAATTAATTAATTAATTTATTAAAAGAAAAAATGTTTTTGTGTGTTTATGTTTTTTAATGAAATAAAATAAAAGGAAATAAAATTAAAAGTTAATAAAAATCTAATTCTAAATTTATTTTAATTATTAAGAAAAAAAGGTTAAAGTTGCCTAATTAAAATTAATTCAATTTATTGGTATTTATTTACAAAATAATTACTTAAATGAAATTAATAAAGTATATTTTTTTGGTTTTTTTTTTGAATTTTTATTGTGAAAAATATTGATTAATTAAATGGTTAATAATTAAAACAATAAAATAAATAAAACAAATGAAAAAAGAAAAAAAAAGTGCAAACCCAAAGGGGGGGTATGAGCCAGAATGGGGTGTTTTGATTGGAATCTGAAGCCCATCAAGAAGCCAGCTTTGTTTGACTTTGGAGGTTGCCTGCGCGTGTGTTGACTCCTGAGCATGGTGCTCCTCACCTCTTGGCCCTTGGATTTGCACTGGGAGACACTTGGCTGACTAATGCGCTGGACTCCATGGTGGAACATAGTTGTGAATCTGCATAGGATTAGGGTGTGAAAAATGTGAAACAAATATTGGGGGACCTGGGAATCGAACCCAGGTCCCAGTGATGCCTAGCCACGTCTCCAGCCACTGAACCAAGCGTGCGCGTTTGTTAGAATAATAAGAAAAAAACATAATATCAAATAAACACACTATATGTTGAACAAAAAGAAAAAACGCGCGCCCATTTGAATGTACCAACTAGGCATGGACACCTCATCATCGTCTTCGTTTTATCTGAAAAATAGAAACAAGATAGCGGGGGTTTTTAACCCCCACAATGCAAAACTGTGGAAAATAACGATTAGCTATATAGTGAATATAAAAAGGGCGCGAGGTATCTAAGGGATTCGTCTCATCACGCCGGTTTCAACCATGTATGTTGGATGTTCTGATTTTACAGTATGGCAAAAGCCCCAAATCACAAGCTCTGAAACCCTAAGATTCGCTAATGGTAGTTTCGATTCCAGGGCATTATAATCAATTTAAATTATATAGAAAGCTTCATATGGGTCCTGTGAACATAATACAATCAATGAAAAATGTTAAAAACACATGAATTGATGATTGTGATTTTGAAAAAAGAAGGTGAACCGTATGACTGTGTAGCACGAGTTCTTGAGTGTTAGGACTTGTTTATGCTTGCAATAGGTTCCTGGCAATGCTGGGAATGTGTTTGGATCAAAAGAAAGGTTTGAATTACGCTAGAATATGGATTTCAGTTTGTGACTTTTCTTTGGAATTTTTGAATTTGGTTTTTGCTGTCTCAGAGGTTTCTAGGTCGTGAATTTGATTTGAGAGGCTTGCATATGTATCCTTGAATGAGAATCAGTCACCATAAGGAGCTTTTAACCATTGCCATGAAGTTTTGGATTTCCTCTTTAACACCATTAAAGCACTTGCCATGTTTGTTAAAAATTTGAATTTTCATGCTCATAATAGGCTTGGCACGAATTTGGTATGTGAAATATGCTTCATCAAGGTTATTCAAACCACAAGATATCCCTTAATTAATTTTTTTGATTTTTATTTGAATTATTATGAATTAAAATGAATTAAATCCATAAAAATTAAATAAAAATGGAAAAATAATTATTTGGTCTTGAAATAAATCATGGGACACGTGGGTGGCATGGCAAAGCTGAATCAAGTGGGAAAAGTGGGCCCTTTTGTCAAAAATTGAAGTTTCAAGGATAGTTGACTTTTGCCATTTCACAAAAATTTCCCAACCTCTCCAATGCATATCTTGCTCAATTTTGATCATATGAACATGTTCTTGGACATTTTGGAAAGGTCTTGAAGTCCTCTAACCAATGCCTTTGGTCCCATATTATTTTGATTTACCAATCTCAAGTTATGGTCTTTGACTTAAAATGCCTTTTTGTTGACTTTTGAAAATGACCTATAATGTTGAAATTGATAACTTTTTGTGAGAGCATTTCTTGAACTTGGAATGTGAATATGAGTTGTAGGAAATGTCATCCCCTTCAAAATGAACCTTGGATGCTATTTTTCTGATGAACCATGAAAAAGTTATGCCTTGGTCAAGTTACAGTTGACTTTTCAGCTGTCCAAAAATAGAAACTTTTGACACCTTGATGATTTTTGAGCCATTCTTGTGAAATCATGGTCAAGATTTGACCAAATGATGATTGTGGCTTAAAAATAAGATGTTGACAAAAAATTTTGACTTTTGACTGCCAAATGACCATTTTCCCCCTACAGTTGATTGTGAAGCAATTAGGGCTTTTGACTGTGCAACTTGACCTTGTGAGCCTTGAAACTTGACATGTAGGTGCTTGACAATGTATATGAGCATATGGGACTTGATTGAGCCCTTGAAAACCTCAATTTCCTTGCAAGAACCAAAACCCTAATTTGACTGGCTTAGGATGGTGCTTGACTGTGTAGCCCTTGAGTAGACTTTGAAGCATTTGAAGATGATGCTTGTTAAAACTTTGAAGAATATGGGAGGGCAAATTTTGGGGTACAACAGCGTCCTTACAAGTTTCCTTTGATGATTGTATGATGACCCTTCGCCTGTCTCTTCACATCCAAAGATAGGGCTTCCTACTAAATAATGGTATGGATAACACCATCTAAAGGAGGAGGAAATGTACAAGAACGGCCTTGAGTGGGTAGAACTTTTAATATCTTGTTCACAAAACATTTTTTCATAATCACACTTTTCAAAACAATGCAATATTTTCAAAACTCTTTGTACACACTCTTGAGGATCGATACAAGAGTTATTAGAAAGTTTGCCTTATATTGGAATTCAAAATATTCAAAACACACACACAGAGCAAACTTCAAAGTTAGCTAAGAGATTAAGAGCCCGTAGATAACTACGGATGAAAAGGGTGCTAACACCTTCCCTTTTCATAACCTACCCCCCAAACTCAAAATATACCAAGGCCTTTCATGTTCTTTTCACCCTTTCCTTATTGGATAAAAGAAAAGTCAGTGGCGACTCTTGCTATCCGTAACATTTGTGATAAAATGCAAAAACAAGTTAGTTCCCCACCATATTACAGAACTGGCGACTCTGTTGGGGACTACTTAAAGTGGGGTTACCTTAGAGTCTTAGATCAACTTTAATTTCTTTGTTTGTTTTGTTTTCTTTATTTAAGGGTTTTTTTGGGTTTATATTTCTTGCAAAGACCCTACAGTCCGATCTAGTACCTTAGGTAAGTAGCAATAGATCATGGAAATTGTACGGCATAGACCGATATGGTTTAAGTGATGGCTACGTTAGTGTAACACTTTGGTTTGTACTAGTATTCCATGAGTCAGTCGAGGATAACATTGGGCTGCAGTGTGGTGTCATAAGCACTAACTAACTTTTAGAATCCTAATTGACCCATATTGGCCATTAGAAGATAGTGAGATAGCTTACTTTTATGCAGTCCAAGGTTGGTTGATACTCGAAGCTACGCTCATTAAGATTCGACTCTCAGAATATTTTGGCGGCAAGTTAATTGTCGTGCTGAAATGAACCCTGTGAGAAAGATCTATGATATTGAGACTCCTAGAACCCGATTACTATTTTTAGAATAGGTTGAGCCAACTGAACTTCAATAGAAAAGGGTACTTACCTATGGACTTTATGCAAGCCTTTAAACCTAAGGGATTTGTGTGATTTGCTTGTGTTTTCTATCTCGTTTAAATATGACATCATGACATATACCATGGCATTTTCACTAACCCTTTTCAAGGATCGTAGGGACCAGTGGTGCAGGTTTATCATGAACCAGAATTCTAGGAAGGGGTAAGAGGATTTATTTTCCTCTAGCCAGATGCTGTCAAAATCAAAGAACACTCTCTTGAGTCTAAGGCTATGACTCACTTGACATGGTGAGCTTGAAGCACTTTCAAAGATGAAGACCCAAAGTTCTCCAGTCAAAGTTGCATCCAGACTCAACTTCTAACATTTCATTTTGTTTATCCCGCGAGATCCTTGAAAATATTGCATATGCATTTACATACCATACATATCATATCATAGCAGGTATTTCCCAAGATGGGTCTTCTCATCTTCTTGCTATTTATTTCAGTAAAAGATGGCTCTCGAACAAACCATCAAAGATCTTCAAGCTCAGAATGCTCAGTTCCAGCAAATGTTCTTGAACTTAGCCAAGGGGAAGGAAGACTTGAAATCACTCATCATCAAAGAGAGGAAGAAAAACACTAAGAATCCAGCTGGTATCCTCAACATGGGGAGAAGACTCAGAGGTCCCGTCAAGCGAGCTCTGGATTTTGAGGTCCCATAAAATGAAGATGATAACCAAGAGGAAGATGATATGAGCGTGAAAGCTGAGGAAAATAACAACCAAGGTTCTGAGGAAGAAGAAGCAGACTATTCAGATGAACAATATCCTCCTACTGATGACAAATACAAACAGATGGAAGATCGTCTCAATGCTATGGAAATCCAGAGAGTGCCTGGTTGGACTTTGAAGATCTGGGTTTAATCTTAGGAGTTGTTATTCCTTACAAATTTAAGTTTCCCACCTTTGTAAAGTATGACGGTGTTTCTTTCCCTAAGCTTCATTTGAAGTCTTATGTCCGGAAGATCTAACCCCACACTGCTGACAGAAAGATATGGGTGCACTTCTTTCAAGAAAGCTTGTCGAGAACACAATTGGAATGGTTCTATCAACTGGAAGGAACCAATATCCGTACTTGGAAAGATTTGGCTGCTGCTTTTTACAAACAATACCAATACAATGTTGATCTTGCACTGACCCGTGTGCAATTACAGACTATGACCATGGGCTCTAATGAAGGCTTCAAAGAGTATGCCCAAAAATGGAGAGATCTAGACAAAAGGGTTAAACCTCCTTTGTCTGATAGGGAGTTGGTTGACATGTTTATGGTAACTTTGGCAGGACCTTTCTTCAATCATCTGATCGGAAGCTCTTCATCCAGGTTCACTGAGCTGATATTAACAAGGTAACATGTTAAAGGTGGAATCAAAAGTGGAAAAATGCTGGTGGCTGCGTCTTCAAGTACTGGGAAGAATTCGTTCAAAAGTAAGAATGAAACTAATGTTGTGTATGGCCAGAAGGTTCGTGCTAGAGGTGATTGCAACCAATCTGTGGGAGATGTGCTAATCTCTAATCTTGTGCTAGTGCAACAACATCAACAAGGAAATTAGTGTAGGTCAGATGCACCAAGGAGACAATTTACTAAGATCAACATTCCATTGTCTCAAGAATTACAACATCTATTGAAGGCAGAATTGATAACGTTAAGAGATCTGCCTCAGAATCCCAACACTTCCTCCTCCAAGTACAATCCTAATGTAAGATATGCTTATCATTTCAATAGTCCCGGACATGACACAAATAGATGGTGGGCTTTGAAAAACAAAATTTAAGATATGATTAATAATAAAGAGATTTAATTTGATCCTCCCGAGACCCCCAATGTTATTACTGCACCTATGCTCAAGCATGACAAGCGAATTAGTGTTATTGATGATGTTTCTTATGTTTCTACTGTAAGTGGTTTGATTAATCCCCTCCTGATTATTAAGAAGAATATGTTGCGAGTTGGTTTATTTTCGGGTTGCATTGAAAGGTGCTAATGTTGCGCACCCCAACCCAATGGCTGAAACTGCTGAAAGAATGTATTCAACGTCTGATGGATAACCATATAATTCTAGTTGAGAAGACTCCTTTTATGGAGAACTTGTTTCAAGACTTAGAGCTAGAAGAGGTATCTGTAATTTCTGGTCCTCCTATAAGGATCACTTCCATGGGACCTCTGAAGATTACTTCCAAACCTAGAGTTTCTCCTCTGATCATTATCGCGCCTGGATTAATCTCGTATTCCTCTGACAAGGCTATCCCTTGGAATTATGGGGCCTACATATACTACCATGGCATAAAGAAAGAACCATTGAATATTGAAAGTGAAGATACTGAAGCTATTGATCCCAATGTTGACAATATTGCCGGGACCAGTAAAGTTACCATAAGTGGAAGGGTTTTCTCTCCAGAAATCTCTCTGAAGACTGTTGCGACACCAGTTCATGTTACTGCTACTGAGTCAACTACTGAGACTCATGACAAAGAACAGATGACTGAGTCTGCCCAGACTGGGGCACCTAAAGAAGTTACCATTGAAGATACCTCCAGGCAAGAGATGAAGGAAGTACTGAAGATTATCCGGAAAAGCGACTATAAGATTGTTGAACAGCTGGGGAAGACTCCCTCCAAGATATCCATGTTATCCATGTTGTTGTCTTCTAAAGCCCATGCTCAGGCTTTGGTGAAGTTTTTGAAATCTGCTCATATGCTGCGGGAAATCTCTGCTGATCAATTTGAAATTTATGTTGCTAGCCTGACGACTGATAACGGGTTAGGCTTTTCTGATGCTGACTTAAATCCAAAAGGAAGAAACCATAACAAGGAAATGCATGTCTCTATTGAATGCATGGATACTACCTTAGCTCATGTTTTGGTTGATACGGGTTCCTCATTAAATTTTCTACCGAAGGGTGCTTTAGACAGGCTTGACTGTGAAGTGGTTGTGCTGAAACCCAATGATATTATGGTCAGAGCCTTTGATGGTTCAAAGAGGATGGTGCACGGAGAGGTGGATCTTTTGATCAGAGTAGGTTCGTAGATATTCGACTCTACCTTCTATGTGATGGACATTTGTTCGTCCTATTCATGTTTACTTGGACGCCCTTGGATTCATGGGGAGGGCGCTGTTACTTCTACATTGCGCCAAAAGCTGAAATATCCCGTGAAAGGAAAGATTGTTACAGTTTATGGTGAAGAAGAATACATGGTGAGTCAATTGAACTCATTCAAGTATGTTAAGATGGACAGCAAATTCATCGAGACTCCCTGCCAAACCTTTGAAGTTATTCCTCGGACAACTACCATTATTGAAGATGTTTTTGCTATTCCTAAAGTTACCAAGGTTCCACCCAGAATAGTGTCTCTGAAGAACGCTAGATTTGTGGTAAAAGAAGGTGGTTGCACTACTTGGGGTCAGCTTCCTGACATTCCTTACAAGTCTGACAAATTTGGTTTGGGTTTCACTGCAGAGGCTCAGAGGGTTGTTCGTCGTGCTCGTGCTGGAAGACCACCATTCCGCGTCAGTAATAATGGAGTCAATGCGGTAGAAGATGCTGACAGTGGCTATAACCTAGGCAGTTGGATTTTTCCTACCACCGACAACAGGCTCAACAATTGGAAGACCGAAGACGTTATACCAATCTCCTTTAGTCAGGAGTAATTGCTATTTTCTGTTTTCTTACTTCCAAGTTTTGATTATGTAATTTTAAATAATAACTTTAAGCCTTGTGCCTTACCCAGGGCACAACAGTCCATTTGTTAAGGTTGTCATATTTCATTTGCATATTTTCATTTAATAAATCATTAGACGTTTGCATTCAAACTTTGAGCTCTTTGTCTTTCTTTTACTTTATTGCTTTCAAAATAGCTATGTGTTCTTACACACACCCACACAACAAAATTGCAGATCCATATCCACCCTGGATCCCATTGTCAACAATTCTTCTATTGCCAACTATGAATTTGAAAGTCCGATCTACCAAGCCAAGGATGAAGGTGAGGAAGATTGTGAAGTACATGGAGAGCTTTCTAGATTGTTAATGCAAGAAGAAAGAGTTACACAACCGCGTGAATAGCCATTAGAGGTTGTCAAGTTGGGTACCGAAAAGGATAAGAAAGAAGTCAAGATAGGTGCCAACCTAGAAGAGAGTGTCAAATAGAGGTTAATCTAGATGTTGCATGACTATGTTGAGATCTTTGCTTGGTCGTACGAAGACATGACAGGGCTTGATACTGATATTGTGGTTCACCAACTACCGATGAAAGAAGGTTGTTTTCCAATAAAGCAAAAGGTTCGACGTATGATCCCCGAGATGTCTAAAAAAATAAAAGTTGAGGTTATGAAACAGTTCAATGCAGGTTTCTTAGTTGTTACGTCCTATCCTCAGTGGGTTACAAATTTGGTGCTAGTACCTAAGAAGGATGGAAATGTGCGTATGTGTGTAGACTATAAGGATCTGAGCAGGGCAAGCTCCACAGATGACTTCCCTCTTCCGCATATCGATGTTCTGGTTGACAACTCCGCTCAGCACAAAGTATTTTCCTTCATGGATAGTTTCTCTGATTATAATCAAATCAAGATGGCACCTGAAGACACGGAGAAGACTACTTTTGTTACACAGTGGGGAACTTTTTGTTACAAGGTTATGCCTTTCAATTTGAAGAATGTTGGCACAACATATCTTCGTGCTATGGTAGCTTTTTTCCATGACATGATCCATCACGTGATAGAGGTTTAACTCGACGACATGATAGCTAGGTCTCAGACTGAAGAAGAACATCTCTACCACCTGCACAAGTTGTTTGAGAGGTTGAAGAAATACAAATTGAGACTGAATCCAAACAAGTGCACCTTTGGGTGAACTCCTAAGTTTCTTCGTTAGTGGTAAAGGTATTGAAGTTGATCCTTCCAAGGTTAAAGCTAATTAAGAAATGCCAGCTCCTTTTATTGAGAAGGAGGTCAGAGGTTTCTTGGGACGATTGAACTACATTGCCAGATTTATTTCCCATTTGACCGCTACTTGTGAGCCAATCTTCAAGTTGTTGAAGAAAGATCAAGTAGTAAAGTGGAACGATGATTGTCACATAGCCTTCAACAAAATCAAGGGGTACCTCCAAGAACCCCTGATTCTAATGCCACCAGTTGAAGGAAGAGCTTTGATCATGTACCTAATAGTGTTAGAGAACTCAATGGGGTGTGTACTGGGGCAACATGATGAGTCTGGTCGTAAAGAGCATGCAATATACTACATTAGCAAAAAGTTTACCGACTTTGAAACAAGATACTCACTGCTCGAGAAAACTTGTTGTGCTTTGGCATGGGTTGCTCGCTGACTAAGACAGTATATGTTGACTCATACTACTTTGTTGATCTCTAAAATGGATCCGATAAAATACATATTTGAGAAACCCGATCTCTCTGGAAGAATAGAAATATGGAAAATGGTATACACCACTCAGAAGGCAATCAAAGGAAGTGTATTGGTTAATCAATCGGCTCATCAAGCTGTAGATGACTATCAGTATATGAATTTTGAGTTCCCGGGTGAAAATATTATGCTAGTTACAGATTATGAAGAACCTTGATCGTATGAAGGACCGGAAACAGGATCCTGATGGACTTTGGTTTTTGATGGAGCTTCCAACACGCTTGGTAATGGAATTAGTGTTGTGATTATCTCTCCCAAGGGTTTCCATACGCCCTTCACCGCCAGATTATACTTTGACTGTACCAATAACATGGCCGAATACGAAGCGTGTATCATGGGAATCAAAGCTTCTATCGATATAAGAATCAAGTTATTAGATGTATATGGGGACTCAGCCCTGGTGATCAGTCATATTAAGAGAGAATGGGATATGAAGCATCCAAATCTCATTCCTTATCAGGAGCATGTGTTGAAATTAATTTCGTACTTCGATGAAATCACTTTTGAACATATCCCACAAGAAAATAATCAATTGGAAGACGCATTAGCTACCATGTCATTTATATTCAAAGTAAAATGGGACAACAAAGCTCCTTGAATTACTATTGAGAGGCTAGATGAACCGGCGCATTGCTATGAAGTTGACACTGATGAAGTAGAGGAAAAGCCTTGGTTTCATGAAGTAAAAAGATACATCGAGGCTCAAGAGTACCCCGAGGGGGAATATATCAATGACAAGAAATTTCTAAGGAGGTTCGCTGCCAAGTTCTTTCTATGTAATGGAATTCTATACAAGCGCAACCATGATTCGACTTTGCTTTGTTGTATAGACAAAAAGGAAGTTGAGAAGATTATGGAAGATATGCACGAAGGAATCTTTAGTACTCACTTCTATGGGAACATGATGGCTAAGAAAATTCTGAGAGCGAGCTAATATTTGTCGACTATGGAAACTGATTTCCATCATCATTCCAGAACCTGTCCCAAAAGCCAGATTTATGCCAAAAAAGTACATGTGCCTCTGGTTCCTCTGAATGTCTTGACTGATCCTTGGCCGTTTGCAATGTGGGGCATTGATATGATTGGAGAGATTAAGCCTACGGCTTCTAATATGAATCATTTCATCTTGGTCACTATCTATTACTTCACGAAGTGGGTTGAAGCAGCCTCGTTTGCCTCTGTTGTACCCCAAAATTTGCCCTCCCACATTCTTCAAGAAATTGCCAAGTCAAGCTGCAAAAGTCCCCAAGGGTTGCCCAGTGCAAAGGTCCCCTATACAGTCAAAACTAGGGTTTGTGTTCTGATCAAGAAATGAAGTTTTCAAAGGCCCAATCAAGTCTCATATGCCTATAAATATGGTCAAGTATCCTCATATCAAGTTTCAAGGCATTCAGCTCAAAATTGCACAGTCAAAAACCCTAATTGCACTACAGTCAACTGTAGGGGCAAAATGGTCATTTGACAGTCAAAAGTTCAAATTTTTGGTCAACATATCATTTTGAAGCCACAAACATCATTTGATCAATGCTTGATCATGATTCTCAAAATTTGGCTCAGAAATCATCAAGATGCAAAAGTTTCCTTATTTGGACAGCTGGAAAAGTCAACTGAAATTGACCAGGGCATAACTTTCACATGGATTATTAGAAAAATTCCATCCAAAGTTCATTTTGAAGAGAAAGACATTTCCTACAACTCATCTTAATACTTCAAGTCCAAGAAATGCTCTCACAAAAAGTTATCAATTTCAACATTATAGGTCATTTTCAAAAGTCAACAAAAAGGGACTTTAAGTCAAAGGCCATAACTTGAGATTGGTAAATCAAAATGACATGGGACCAAATACATTGGTTAGAGGACTCAAAGACCTTTCCAAAATGTCCAAGAACATGAGAAAAGCTTAAAAATTGAGCAAGTTATGCCTTGTGGAAGTTGGGAAATTTTTGGATATTTTGAAAAGTCAACATTGATTCAAATGACCTAAAATTGCTAATGGGCCCATTTTTCTTCCATGATTCATCATTCTAAGCATATGCACGACCACTTGGCCCAAAGGGAAGTATTTTCTCATTTTTTATTTATTTATTTGAATTTTTATTTATATTAATTCATTTAAATCATTTAAATATGTGAAAAATATATAACTTGACCTAATAAATCTTTTCATGCATGTTTTGCCCTCAATATTTCGTGCACATTCAAAAATAGGAAGATTTAATTTGATTTGAGCATAATTGATACAAGAGCACATGGAAAAGATTGAAAACATAATGGTGAAAAATCAAATCTCCAAATCCATGAATGAAAGATATTTGGATCAATTTTGTTAACCTAATCTATTCAGTACATAAGCCTGAGTGAAAACCTAATGCTAATACACAAAAAAGCTGCGCAAGAAACTCCATTGCAAACTTGAAAAATTCCCTAAAAACTCAAAACTGAAATCATCTTTATAGGGCGATTCAAAGGATAATTTTGATTCCAATAGCTTGCTCAAGGTCCCTTGAACACATTCCAGTCAAGAATAGTCATCCAAACGCAAGGAATTGGTATACAGAACCTGGAATACCTTGTGAAAAATTTGTGATCGTGTTTTAAAATTTATGCATCTTCATGACATATTATTCATTGATTCATATTCCTGATGAAGTTTTGATGCTAACTGTACAATTTAATTGTGTTTTTGTGCTCTCAACGCGATTTCACCATGTTTGATACTTAGGGTTCCAAGGTTTTCAAATTGGGCGTTTTCAATTCCTATAAAATTAAGATGTAATAATGCCATGAATGAAATCTGCAGGTTGGAACGAACAGATTGAGACGCTCGCGCTCAATTTATGAGCCTTCAGGGCCTAGTCGCTATTATTGAATTAAGCTTGTTTTGAGGGGGTTCAAAACCCCCGTTAAATGTTTATTATTTTTTCAGGAAGAATGAAACAATGGAGAAGACGATGCCATGTCAAGCGAGGATTGGCTCATTCAAAATTTCGCGCCAGAAATCCATTAATTGCCATATTTGCATTATATTTATTATTTGTTGACTAATATACAAAGAAAGCCAATGGCCTGAGTGGTGGAGGGCGTGAGTGGTGATATTCAGGACCTGGGTTCGATCCCAGGT
Organism: Vicia faba; assembly: GCA_948472305.1. NCBI lineage: Eukaryota > Viridiplantae > Streptophyta > Magnoliopsida > Fabales > Fabaceae > Vicia > Vicia faba. The sequence continues at coordinate 849,450,238 of OX451735.1, read as the reverse complement.
CCCCACACTTTCCATATATTTTTTTTCAAAGGATATTCAGGTGCAGGCATAATATTGTGGACCACCATACATTCATCATATCAAGCCAGCCACGCGTCCCATGGAATCAGATCAAAGGCTCAGGATTGAGGAACAGCATGAGGTCCAGTCAACGTTGATGCACGCAAGCCATGAAAGTCAAAAAAGGCCTCAGCGCATTGGGCCTGAATTCCTAAAGCATACCTCACAATTGGGGCCTGAACCCCCCCCCCCCCTGGTTTGCAATTTTCTTCATATTTTATTTTTTCAATTATTGTTTTATTTATTTTATTGTTTTGATTTAATTAATTATTTTTTACAAAATATAAAAAATGCCTAAAAAAATCAGAAAAGATGAAAAATATAATAAGTATTTTATTTTAATATTTTTCTTATAAATAAATGCATGTAAATAAATTTAGTTTAAATTAGGGTTTGCAATATTAATTCTTTTCATAAAAAATCTAAAAAATGTAGAAATAGGTTTAATTAATGTTTTTATTCCTTTTTAATTTTCCTTTTTACCATAATATTATTTATTTATTTATTTTTATAATTAAATTGTACATAAATAACTTAGGTTTCATTTAGGTCAAAAAAACTTTAATATTTTTCTTAATAACTTAAAAAATAATTAGAACTAAGTTTAACATTTTATTTTAGTTTTAATTAATTCTTTTTCCATTAAATCTTAAAAAACATAAAAATACCAAAAAAACAAAAACAAGTTATTTTCTTAAATTAATTAATTCATGTAATTTAATTTTTGCAAAAGGGTTCAACGCCCTCCTTTCGACTTAATTGTTTAATTTCGCATATTTATTTTATTTCATTTAAATAATTATGTATCTCTCCCGAAGCCTTGTAAAAATTACTTCTCGCACTTTTCAATTCTTTATTTTTTTTTTGCTTTATTTATTTTCCGTCAAATCGGGTCCTGGTTAATTTTGGCGATGTGGACCCGCGCCATTTGTAATAGCTTTAGATTTACTTTTTCCGCAAATATCTTTTAACTGTTAACAAAAAGCATGAAAGAATGAATGGCCTTAAAATAAAAACAAACGCATAGATCACTTTGACATGAACAAGATAAATGCAAATGAACATGACACACAAATCACACACCACCCCTAGGGTACGCCTCACTGTTGCCTTGCCTCGAAAGGTGATCGTCGAGTAGAGGATGTCTTAGTAAGTCCTCATGATCCGGGAACCTGGCATGAGGGTAGCTTCTAAGGTGTCTTCCCATTGCTCTGGTGATCACCATGTCCCGAACCTCGAATTGACCCGAACACCTCCAACGATGGTGCTACCTACCTCTCAATGGTGGGATGGCACTACTTTAAAGGACATTTACACAGACGAATTCCTTAGGGTAGGTAGGTTCTCTAAGATACTTGCTCTAAATTTCAAAACAAATTCAGAAATACTTTTCACACCAACACATTTTCAAAAGCTTTCGAAAGCAACTTTTCAAACACTCTTGAGGACTGATACAAGAGTCGAACTGAAATTTTCAAAGAAACTTTTTAAAACCCACAATTGAAAAGCAAACAAACCATTTTTGAAAACACAAATGAGCAAGTATCTAAGAGCCCATGGATAACCATGGATAGAAAGGGTGCTAACACCTTCCCTTTCTATAATCTACCTCCCGAACCGAGAGCAATCTCTTTAAGGAATTTTTCTGTGCTTTTGTCCTTTCCATTTGGAGAAAATAAAAGACGGTGGCGACTCTTGCTTCTGCGACATTTCGCGAACCAGCGTTAAACAGTCAGTTCCAGATCCACCGATCACAGAACTGGCGACTCTGCTGGGGAGAAAGCTATAAAGTGAGGTGTACCTTAGGGCTAGGTCATAACTATGTTTTCAATTGTCTTCTTTGCTTGCTTTATTATTGTGGGTTGCTTGGGAGTTCTATAGATCCTAACCCGGATCTGGGGATACCTTCTTAGAAAGTAGCAACAAGGCTGTGAGGGAACTGTGCGGGGTATACCGACATGGTTGAAACAGTCTGCTACGTTGATGTGGCACTTTGGTGTGTACCGGTAACCCTTGAGTTCAGTCAAGGAGAGTACGGGGCCTCCGCGTGGTGTCGTGAAGCATCAACAGACCTTAGGAACCTTAATTGAACTATCTTGGCCTCTTTAGGGTAGTGAGATAACTGACTTTGGTGCAGTCCGAGGTTTGTTGATACTCGATACTACACTCAATTGAGGGTTGCTTTCCTGGAATATTTCGGTCGCCAGTTCAGTGGCTAAATCGAAACGATGAACAATGAAAGCAATCCCGTGATATTGGGATCCTTAGAACCCGGTTACTTTGATTAGGACAGGTTGAACCCACCAACTTCAAGAGGGTACTACCCAGACCCCATGCTGGCCTTAAACCCTAAGGGCTTGTCTTGTGTGCCTTGTGTGCCTTACATGTTTGTCTTTGTACATATCTGTGGTGTGTTTAATCATAGCATCATGACATCATCCAGCATCATATGCATTGACTAACCATTTCAGGGGTTCGAATTTTCATCTTTGTTCTTGTTTTGTAGGACATGGAAACTGTTCGTAGAAAGACAATTCAAATCAGTCTTGTAAGGATCCCTCCTCAGCTTAAGGAGCTTATATCCAGGATTCCTGAGAACTCTTCATTCAGTGAAAGACATGGAAGCCTCATCAGCTTGGTCAACACCAACATTGAGGAAGATATGATCAAGGTTCTGTTCCAGTTCTTTGATCCTCTGCATCACTGTTTTACCTTCTTGGACTATCAGTTGGTACCTACCTTGGAGGAGTTCTCCCGGCTCCTGAAGATCCCTATCCTTGATCATCTACCCTTCAACGGTACAGAAAAGGAACCTAAGCTTGAAGAGATTGCTAAAGCCTTGCACCTACAGTCATCTGACCTCAAGGGACATTGGGAAGTTAGAAGTGGTATCAAAGGGTTCTTAGCCAGGTTTCTGTTTGAAAAGGCCCATGAATGTTGGAACTCCCTTGACTTGCAAGCTTTTGAAGAAGTGGTAGCCCTTCTTGTCTATGGTTTGGTGTTGTTTCCTAACCCAGATCAGCTTATTGATATCAATGTTGTTCAGATCTTTATGTCCAGGAATCCTATACCTACATTGCTGGGGGACATCCTTCACTCATGTTACACTCGAACCATGAGAAAAAGAGGTGTCCTTATGTGTTGCACTCCCCTCCTGGGAAGGTGGTTTATTTCGCACCTTCCACAATCAGTTTTGAAGAATGAGCGGGGTTTGAGATGGTCGCAACGGTTGATGACTCTTACACATACAGATATACATTGGTGCCCTAGGTCCAGAGAAGATGTCACTATCATCGATCGTTGCGGGGAGTACCCTAATGTTCCTTTACTTGGAATCAGAGGAGGTATTACTTATAGCCCATGCCTGGATTGGAGACAGTTTGGTTATGCTCGGAGGGATGGTCCTCATGATATGTTAATTCCTGACATAGTTTTTGACTTCGACAACGATACTCAAGGACTTCGCCAGAGATTTATCAGAGCTTGGAGGATGCCCAGTAGGATAGACAGCAAGACACTGGGGCACAGGAACTCCATCCCGTTGGAACCTTATCTCAAGTGGGTACGAGCCCGCTCTCAGAAGTTAGTGATGCCTTATCCTCACATGCTCCCAGTAATCAAAGAACCAGTATTGGAGGGGGAAGTGTCCTACACTATTCAGCACCCTGATATGCCCACATCCTGGGAAGAGATGCAGAAGAGCTGGATCCAGCTTAAGGAGGAAAGGAATTCTCTTGAGACTAGTCTACAGGCCAGTGAAAAGAAGGTCTTGGAGCTCACTCGTCTGTTGCATGAGGATAGGACTCTCAACACTTACATAGCTCCGAAGAGGATGCGCAGTGTATTTTGGGATTGATTTGATTTATGTATTTTTGCCCATGAGGCTTTGATGTATTAAACAATGATTTCCTTAATGATAACGTGTGTTCCTTTTTGTCTACAACAAATTTGAACTTTCGAACCCTTGAATGCATTGCATACACATTTCATACATCATGTGCATAGCAGGTTTTTCCCCTTTTCAGGTTGCTTACAGTTCTTCGCTGTTTATTTCAGCATCATGAATACCGACTCTGCATCAACTGAGACTTCCATCAAGGCTCTTCAGGCGCAGAATGCGCAGTTTCAAGAATTAATCAAGGGCCTGGCTCGAGGCCAAGAAGAACTAAAGGCTATGCTCCTGAAGAAGGAGAAGAAGAAGAAGAGAAGAACTGTTCTGTTCAACTCGGGCCGAAGGTTTAACAATACTCTGCAACAGGAAGAGGCTGGTTCTTCTATTGACAAGAATTCTCCTCAGGCAGAAGCAAGGGTTCCTAGTCCGGTAGTCTCCGACAACGAGACAGATTTTGATGAAGAGCAGTACCCTCCTGCAGACGACAGATACAAGCAACTGGAGGACAGGTTGAAAGCTATGGAGGTTCAACAGGTACCTGGGCTGGATTTCGGAGATCTGGGTTTGTCAACTGGTGTGATCATCCCTCACAAGTTCAAAGCACCATCCTTCTCTAAGTATGACGGGGCGTCTTGTCCCAAGCTGCATCTGAGGTCCTATGTTCGGAAAATTCAGCCGTACTCTGCGGATAAGAATTTATGGATCCACTTCTTCCAGGAGAGTCTTTCAGGGACTCATCTCGAATGGTTCTATCAGCTGGATGGGACCAAGGTTCGTAACTGGGAGGAGTTGGCTACTGCTTTCTACAAGCAGTATCAATATAATGCCGACCTTGCCCCCACACGTACCCAACTCCAGGGTATGTCGTTAGGTGCAAGCGAAGGTTTTAAGGAGTACGCTCAGAAGTGGAGAGACCTGGCTGGCAGGGTGCAGCCACCGTTGACTGATCGGGAGTTGGTGGACATGTTCTTGGGGACCCTATCTGGGCCATTTTTCAACCACCTCATTGGGAATTCTTCTGCTGGGTTCACTGATTTGATTCTAACTGGAGAGAGAATTGAAGCTGGGCTGAAGTCCGGGAAGATTGCGAATGGTGTGTCATCTAGTTCGGAAAAGAAACCTATCAAGAAGGAGTCTAGTGCCGTATATGGTTCCAGGAAATCAGAGAGACATGAGCACCGCCAATCTGTCAGTGCGGTAATGATTGCTAAGCCTACTGCCGCTCCTCGGCCAAACAATCCTCAGAAGGTTGAAAGACCCCGGAGAGAATTCACCCGCTTAAGCATGACTTTGTCGCAGGTCCTGCCACAGTTGCTCTCAACCAATTTAGTGACTGTCAGGGAGGCGCCGAAGTTTCCAAATACCGCATCCCCCAAGTACAACCCGAATGCTCGTTGTGCTTACCATTCAGATAGCCTGGGGCACTCTACCGATGACTGTTGGGCACTAAAGAACAAGCTGCAGAACCTTATTGATGCCCAAGAGGTACAGTTTGAGGCATCTGAGAAACCTAATGTAGTGACAGCTCCCCTACCTGCTCATGGAGTAAATGCTATTGGGGATGAAGACGAAGTGGACGATGCTGAGTTTGATAGCTGGATCTACCCGGCAACCGACAGTGGACTTAACAATTGGAGCGCAAAGGACAACTTATTTGTTTCTCTTGTTACTGAGTAATGAATTCCTATGTTTTGTTATTTTGTAATAAACAATGATAAACTCTATGGCCCGGTGTCTTACCCGAGGCACCGCGGTATCATTTGTGAGGGCATACAAACTGTCATTTCATATATCATGAATGAAAATCTTGGACGTTTTTTCGCATTGCAAATATTGTGCTCCTTTTCTGTCTTTCTTTTCCTTTACATAATTTTCAAAACAGCTGTATTTACACACACACTCACTCATACAGGTTTCAATCCACTCTGGATCTCACTGATAACAACTCTGCTACTGCCAATTATGACTTCGAAAATCCGATCAACTTAGCCGAAGACGAAGGTGAAGATGATTGCGAAGTGTCGGGCGAGCTTGCAAGACTGTTGCTTCAGGAAGAGAGGGCAATTCAACCCCATGAAGAGCCAGTGGAGACAATAAACCTGGGTACTGAGGCAGACAGGAAAGAGGTAAAGATTGGTGCCAACCTAGAGCTCAGCGTGAAGCAACGGTTAACCAAGATGTTACATGATTATATGGAGATCTTTGCCTGGTCCTACGAAGACATGCCCGGGTTGGATACCGATATTGTGGTCCATCACTTGCCAACTAAGGAAGACTGCCCTCCAGTTAAGCAAAAGGTCCGTCGGATGCGTCCAGAGATGTCTGAGAAGATTAAAGCCGAGGTCATGAAACAGTTTGATGCTGGGTTCCTTGCAGTGACTTCTTACCCTCAGTGGGTTGCTAATGTGGTGCCGGTACCTAAGAAGGACGGTAAGGTCAGAATGTGTGTCGACTATAGGGATCTAAACAGGGCCAGCCCCAAAGACGACTTCCCCTTACCTCACATTGATGTCCTTGTTGATAACACGGCTCAGCACAAAGTATTCTCTTTCATGGATGGCTTTTCAGGATACAATCAGATCAAGATGGCACCTGAAGACATGGAAAAGACTACATTTGTTACTCAGTGGGGCACCTTCTGTTACAAGGTCATGCCATTTGGGTTGAAGAACGCTGGGGCAACCTACCAGCGTGCCATGGTTGCCTTATTCCATGACATGATCCATCACGAGATAGAAGTGTATGTTGACGACATGATCGCAAGGTCCCAAACTGAAGAAGAGCATCTAGATCATCTGCAGAAGTTGTTTGACCGGTTGAAGCTATACAAGCTGAGATTGAACCCGAACAAGTGCACCTTCGGGGTAAGATCTGGGAAGTTGCTAGGCTTCGTGGTCAGTGATAAAGGTATTCAAGTGGACCCTGCTAAGGTCAAAGCTATTCAAGAGATGCCAGTCCCTAAGACAGAGAAGGAAGTCAGAGGCTTTTTAGGACGCCTGAATTACATCGCTCGATTCATCTCACATCTGAGTGCTACCTGTGAGCCAATCTTCAAGCTGCTGAAGAAAGATCAGGTAGTACGTTGGAACGATGAATGTCAGACTGCTTTTGACAGAATCAAAGAGTATCTCCAAGAACCACCTATCCTTATGCCACCGGTTGAAGGGAGACCTCTGATACTATACCTGACAGTGCTCGACAATTCAATGGGGTGTGTGCTGGGGCAGCATGACGAGTCTGGCCGAAAAGAGCATGCCATTTATTACCTTAGCAAAAAGTTTACCGACTGTGAGACCCGATACTCACTGCTTGAGAAAACTTGCTGCGCTTTGGTATGGGCTGCTCGCCGGCTGAGACAGTATATGCTGACTCACACTACCTTGTTGATCTCAAAGATGGATCCTATAAAGTACATATTCGAAAAGCCTGCTCTGTCTGGGAGAATTGCAAGATGGCAAATGATCTTGACGGAATACGACATTCAATATACAACCCAGAAAGCCATCAAGGGAAGTGTATTGGCAGACCACTTGGCACATCAAGCTGTAGATGATTATCAGTCCATGAACTTCGAGTTTCCGGATGAAAGCATTATGATTGTAACTGACTGTGAAGTACCTGGACCGGATGAAGGACCTGAACCAGGATCCCGATGGTCTATGCACTTTGACGGGGCATCCAATGCTTTGGGAAATGGTATCGGTGCCATAGTCATATCACCTCAAGGTACTCATACTCCACTCACTGCCCGGCTGTGTTTCAACTGCACCAACAACATGGCGGAGTATGAGGCGTGCATCATGGGTCTTCAAGCTGCGATCGACCTAAGGATCAAATTTTTAAGTGTCTTCGGAGATTCCGCTCTTGTGATCAATCAGATCAAAGGAGAGTGGGATACGAAACATCCAAACCTGATTCCTTACAGAGAATGTGTGTTGACCCTGATCCCCCACTTCACAGAGATAACCTTTGAGCACTTTCCAAGAGAAGAGAATCAGTTGGCGGACGCGTTAGCTACAATGTCTTCAATGTTCAAAGTCAAATGGGATAATGAGGCTCCCTGGATCATCATCTGGAAACTAGACGAACCGGCGTACTGTTGTGATCTCGAAACTGAATTGGTGACTGAGAAGCCTTGGTACCACGAAGTGAAGAGATATCTGGAAACTCAGGAATACCCTGAAGGTGCATCTGTCAACGATAAGAAATTCCTGAGGAGGTTCGCAGCCAAGTTCTTCCTCAGCAACGGCATCTTGTATAAGCGAAACCATGATTCAACCTTATTGCGTTGTGTGGATAAAACTGAAGCGGAAAGAATCATGGAAGAGCTACATGAAGGGACCTTTGGTACACATTCCAGTGGGCACACTATGGCTAAGAAAATCCTACGGGCAGGATATTATTGGTCCACAATGGAAGCTGACTGTTGCCAACACTCCAGGACATGCCACAAGTGCCAAATCTATGCAGATAAGGTGCATGTTCCTCCGGTTCCCCTGAATGTCCTGACTGCGCCTTGGCCATTTGCAATGTGGGGCATAGACATGATCGGCGAGATTAAACCTACGGCATCCAATGGACATCGCTTCATCCTAGTGGCGATCGATTATTTTACGAAGTGGGTTGAGGCAGCATCCTATGCTACGATAACCAAGACTGTCGTGGCACGGTTTATTCGGCATAACCTAATCTGTCGGTACGGCATCCCTGAGCGGATTATTACAGACAACGGTACCAATCTGAACAATAAGATGATCGCTGAGCTCTGCGAACAGTTCAAAATACAGCACCACAATTCTTCTCCTTACAGACCGAAGATGAATGGGGCTGTAGAAGCAGCAAATAAGAACATCAAGAAGATCGTGCAGAAGATGACAGTGACTTATAAATATTGGCACGAGATGTTACCGTTCGCTCTACATGGGTACCGAACCTCAGCTAGGACGTCAACCGGGGCAACTCCTTTCTCTCTGGTTTATGGCATGGAGGCAGTCTTGCCGATCGAAGTGCAGATACCTTCTCTCCGGATAATGAAGGATGCAAATCTGAACGAAGATGATTGGATCCAGACACGACTTGATCAGCTCAACCTTATTGATGAAAAGAGACTTGCTTCTATCTGCCATGGTCAGACGTATCAGAAACGGATGATCAGGGCATTTAACAAAAAGGTCAGACCACAGGAATATCGAGTCGGGGATCTGGTAATCAAGAGAATCATCCTCCCTCAGAGTGATCCAAGGGGCAAATGGATCCCTACGTACGAAGGGCCATTTGTGGTTAAGCATGTATTCTCAGGAGGAGCAATGATATTAACCAACATGGATGGTGATGACCTTCCTCACCCCGCCAATGCAGACATAGTAAAAAAATACTACGCATGAAAAAAAGACCCGCTAGGCTGACATGCCTAGGCAAAAATTAGGGCTTCCCGTCGAACCAAAAGGGTTCGGGCAAAATGAAGGGATGAAAATGAAAAAATATGTACACCCGGCAAGTCGAAAACCTGAAAAGGCGGCTTGGGCAAAAATGGGTATCCCGGTGGACTGAAAACCCGAAAGGGCAGTCCAGGCAAAAATTAGGGATAAAAGCGTAATACTATGTCTCATTGATCACTTTGCATCCAGAATCCGGTATCTACATCAAGTTCAGACGGTATCGATCAGTCAGCTTCACCTTCAACCAAGGTCATCAAGTGATGAGACGCTCGGAGTTATAAAGGCAATAGCAGAGTTGAAACCCAGTGGGATCATTCATATTTCACACAGCTGTTTTATTTTCTTTTGTACAAAACTTGTATAAACTCTTTTGTTCGGCGGCGTTCTCTTACTAGGACGTCAGCCTCTTGTACACAAAACGCCTATTCACAGGCCATTCAAAAATCAATACAAATATATTTTCAGTTAAACGTGCCAAGTGTTTTTCTTTTTCTGTTTTGTTTTGCGAAGAACGTCCAAGGTTCAGTTTGTGATATATGCATTGACAATAATTTGCTAACTCATAAATATTTGCATACGAAACAAAGGAATTAATTGCAGGTGACACTAGAAACAGGGGCAATAAAGATTTGTCTGAGCAGTCCAATTGTTCTGTCCTCCAAGGTACCGAGATAGGTTCGGCTAAAGAATATGACCAGTACATCTTAATTCCCCAGAGAGTGGTCCAGCAAAACAGCGCATTCTTCTCCAAGCAAAATTATCAAATCTCAAGGAAGTTGAGTATCCTCCAGCAGATATCAACATTCCCCAGCAGCATACATATATTCTTAACAAGCATCCCCGGCAGTCTTGGTCTACAGATTGTTCCCCGGCGGCATATCAACATTCAAAGGAATCACTTCCCCCGCAGTTCAAAATTTCCCCAGGAGATTCCAATCTAGTTCCCCAGGAAAGTTGGAATCCATCTCCCCAAGCAGTAAGCTTATCCCCAGTAGATTCTGGAAGCTTATCCCCTCGCAGAGCACGAACGCGTCGTCCGGCTTTATTTAAAGAGTTATTTCCTCAACAGGATATAACTGGGTTATCCTCAGCCAAAAGCCACGGAAAGAGCGTCGTCAACAAAGTCTTCCTATCCCCAGCAAACTATTATCAACACTTAGCAAGGCATCCCTCTTCCCACAGAGTTTTGCTTCCCAGCATGGTCGCTAGAGTATCTTTTCTCCCCGCAGAATCCTCCATTTGCCAAGTTTATTCCGCAACGGAGTCATCTTCTCCTACCGGTATTCTTGCAGTTATCATCCCCAGCGGAAGCAAAATCTATTCCTCAACATCAGCCCAGGATACGACTTCCCGGCACCCGTCAAGGACTCACTTTCCTAGACAAAAACATACATAAAACATCACATACATCATTATAACATGCATAGACACATCATATTATAAATCTCATTTATGTTGAGAACATCATTGCTTAATCCATACCATGCATTGCATATGACTGACCTTTACCTTTCAGGAAAGATGCAGTTGAAATTCTCAATCAATTTCAAGACCTTCTCTAGTTCAGTCAGATCGACCCTAAGATCTCCCTGATGCTTATCCATTTGAAGAAATTTCAAGACCTAGACCGGTTCAGTTAAATCGACCCTAAGATTTTCCTGATGCTTATCCAGTCAAAGGCCTTCTCTGGTTCAGTCAGATCGACCCTAAGATCTCCCTGATGCTTATCCAGTTGAAGATATTTCAAGACCTTGTCCGGTTCAGTTAAATCGACCTTAAGATTTTCCTGATGCTTATCCAGTCAAAGGCCTTCTTTGGTTCAGTCAGATCGACCCTAAGATCTCCCTGATGCTTATCCAGTTGAAGATATTTCAAGACCTTGTCCGGTTCAGTTAAATCGACCTTAAGATTTTCCTGATGCTTATCCAGTCAAAGGCCTTCTCTGGTTCAGTCAGATCGACCCTAAGATCTCCCTGATGCTTAACCAGTTGAAGATATTCCAAGACCTTGTTCGGTTCAGTTAAATCGACCCTAAGATTTTCCTGATGCTTATCCAGTCAAAGGCCTTCTCTAGTTCAGTCAGATCGACCCTAAGATCTCCCTGATGCTTATCCAGTTGAAGATATTCCAAGACCTTGTCCGGTTCAGTTAAATCGACCCTAAGATTTTCCTGATGCTTATCCAGCCAAAGGCCTTCTCTGGTTCAGTCAGATCGACCCTAAGATCTCCCTGATGCTTATCCAGTTGAAGACATTTCAAGACCTAGACCGGTTCAGTTAAGTCGTCCCTAAGATTTTCCTGATTCTTATCCAGTAAAAGGCCTTCTCTGGTTCAGTCAGATCGACCCTAAGATCTCCCTGATTCTTATCCCAGTAGAAGACACCCAAGATTTTTCTCAACGAGCGTTGTTGAAGTTAAAGTCGCCCAAGATGCTCTTACCATTCATGCTAAGGCAGTAACCATCCCTGGTTCATTCATCTCCGTTTGAAGCTCCAGACTCAGCTCCTGTAACCAGTCAGGACACATCTATACCGAGCATCTGAAAACCAGCTCCTGCAACATGTCAGGTACTCATTTGTTCTTTTGCAGGTATGCAGGTTCTCGCTAAGGAATCTCCTACGCAATCAACATCCAGATGGCATCTATAAGCCCATCATCCTATCCAGCAATCTCCAAATGGCATCTATAAGCCCATTCCCCCATCACACTGCTAACATGTGAGCGCAAATTTCTGGGCACTCTAGTGTTCAATCATCTTCCACCTTCGGATTACGAAAGGCACGTCAGCCAATCTGCATCCTCAGGTCTAAGAAGATTGAACAGGGGCAACTGTTGTACCCCAAAATTTGCCCTCCCACATTCTTCAAGAAATTGCCAAGTCAAGCTGCAAAAGTCCCCAAGGGTTGCCCAGTGCAAAGGTCCCCTATATAGTCAAAACTAGGGTTTGTGTTCTGATCAAGAAATGAAGTTTTCAAAGGCCCAATCAAGTCTCATATTCCTATAAAGATGGTCAAGTATCCTCATATCAAGTTTCAAGGCATTCAGCTCAAAATTGCACAGTCAAAAACCCTAATTGCACTACAGTCAACTGTAGGGGCAAAATGGTCATTTGACAGTCAAAAGTTCAAATTTTTGGTCAACATATCATTTTGAAGCCACAAACATCATTTGATCAATGCTTGATCATGATTCTCAAAATTTGGCTCAGAAATCATCAAGATGCAAAAGTTTCCTTATTTGGACAGCTGGAAAAGTCAACTGAAATTGACCAGGGCATAACTTTCACATGGATTATCAGAAAAATTCCATCCAAAGTTCATTTTTAAGAGAAAGACATTTCCTACAACTCATCTTCATACTTCAAGTCTAAGAAATGCTCTCACAAAAAGTTATCAATTTCAACATTATAGGTCATTTTCAAAAGTCAACAAAAAGGGACTTTAAGTCAAAGGCCATAACTTGAGATTGGTAAATCAAAATGACATCGGACCAAATACATTGGTTAGAGGACTCAAAGACCTTTCCAAAATGTCCAAGAACATGAGAAAAGCTTAAAAATTGAGCAAGTTATGCCTTGTGGAAGTTGGGAAATGTTTGGATATTTTGAAAAGTCAACATTGATTCAAATGACCTAAAATTGCTAATGGGCCCATTTTTCTTCCATGATTCATCATTCTAAGCATATGCACGACCACTTGGCCCAAAGGGAAGTATTTTCTCATTTTTTATTTATTTATTTGAATTTTTATTTATATTAATTCATTTAAATCATTTAAATATGTGAAAAATATATAACTTGACCTAATAAATCTTTTCATGCATGTTTTGCCCTCAATATTTCGTGCACATTCAAAAATAGGAAGATTTGATTTGATTTGAGCATAATTGATACAAGAGAACATGGAAAAGATTGAAAACATAATGGTGAAAAATCAAATCTCCAAATCCATGAATGAAAGATATTTGGATCAATTTTGTTAACCTAATCTATTCAGTACATAAGCCTGAGTGAAAACCTAATGCTAATACACAAAAAAGCTGCGCAAGAAACTCCATTGCAAACTTGAAAAATTCCCTAAAAACTCAAAACTGAAATCATCTTTATAGGGCGATTCAAAGGATAATTTTGATTCCAATAGCTTGCTCAAGGTCCCTTGAACACATTCCAGTCAAGAATAGTCATCCAAACGCAAGGAATTGGTATACAGAACCTGGAATACCTTGTGAAAAATTTGTGATCGTGTTTTAAAATTTATGCATCTTCATGACATATTATTCATTGATTCATATTCCTGATGAAGTTTTGATGCTAACTGTACAATTTAATTGTGTTTTTGTGCTCTCAACGCGATTTCACCATGTTTGATACTTAGGGTTCCAAGGTTTTCAAATTGGGCGTTTTCAATTCCTATAAAATTAAGATGTAATAATGCCATGAATGAAATCTGCAGGTTGGAACGAACAGATTGAGACGCTCGCACTCAATTTATGAGCCTTCAGGGCCTAGTCGCTATTATTGAATTAAGCTTGTTTTGAGGGGGTTCAAAACCCCCGTTAAATGTTTATTATTTTTTCAGGAAGAATGAAACAATGGAGAAGACGATGCCATGTCAAGCGAGGATTGGCTCATTCAAAATTTCGCGCCAGAAATCCATTAATTGCCATATTTGCATTATATTTATTATTTGTTGACTAATATACAAAGAAAGCCAATGGCCTGAGTGGTGGAGGGCGTGAGTGGTGATATTCAGGACCTGGGTTCGATCCCAGGTCCCCACACTTTCCATATATTTTTTTTCAAAGGATATTCAGGTGCAGGCATAATATTGTGGACCACCATACATTCATCATATCAAGCCAGCCACGCGTCCCATGGAATCAGATCAAAGGCTCAGGATTGAGGAACAGCATGAGGTCCAGTCAACGTTGATGCACGCAAGCCATGAAAGTCAAAAAAGGCCTCAGCGCATTGGGCCTGAATTCCTAAAGCATACCTCACAATTGGGGCCTGAACCCCCCCCCCCTGGTTTGCAATTTTCTTCATATTTTATTTTTTCAATTATTGTTTTATTTATTTTATTGTTTTGATTTAATTAATTATTTTTTACAAAATATAAAAAATGCCTAAAAAAATCAGAAAAGATGAAAAATATAATAAGTATTTTATTTTAATATTTTTCTTATAAATAAATGCATGTAAATAAATTTAGTTTAAATTAGGGTTTGCAATATTAATTCTTTTCATAAAAAATCTAAAAAATGTAGAAATAGGTTTAATTAATGTTTTTATTCCTTTTTAATTTTCCTTTTTACCATAATATTATTTATTTATTTATTTTTATAATTAAATTGTACATAAATAACTTAGGTTTCATTTAGGTCAAAAAAACTTTAATATTTTTCTTAATAACTTAAAAAATAATTAGAACTAGGTTTAACATTTTATTTTAGTTTTAATTAATTCTTTTTCTATTAAATCTTAAAAAACATAAAAATACCAAAAAAACAAAAACAAGTTCTTTTCTTAAATTAATTAATTCATGTAATTTAATTTTTGCAAAAGGGTTCAACGCCCTCCTTTCGACTTAATTGTTTAATTTCGCATATTTATTTTATTTCATTTAAATAATTATGTATCTCTCCCGAAGCCTTGTAAAAATTACTTCTCGCACTTTTCAATTCTTTATTTTTTTTTTGCTTTATTTATTTTCCGTCAAATCGGGTCCTGGTTAATTTTGGCGATGTGGACCCACGCCATTTGTAATAGCTTTAGATTTACTTTTTCCGCAAATATCTTTTAACTGTTAACAAAAAGCATGAAAGAATGAATGGCCTTAAAATAAAAACAAACGCATAGATCACTTTGACATGAACAAGATAAATGCAAATGAACATGACACACAAATCACACACCACCCCTAGGGTACGCCTCACTGTTGCCTTGCCTCGAAAGGTGATCGTCGAGTAGAGGATGTCTTAGTAAGTCCTCATGATCCGGGAACCTGGCATGAGGGTAGCTTCTAAGGTGTCTTCCCATTGCTCTGGTGATCACCATGTCCCGAACCTCGAATTGACCCGAACACCTCCAACGATGGTGCTACCTACCTCTCAATGGTGGGATGGCACTACTTTAAAGGACATTTACACAGACGAATTCCTTAGGGTAGGTAGGTTCTCTAAGATACTTGCTCTAAATTTCAAAACAAATTCAGAAATACTTTTCACACCAACACATTTTCAAAAGCTTTCGAAAGCAACTTTTCAAACACTCTTGAGGACTGATACAAGAGTCGAACTGAAATTTTCAAAGAAACTTTTTAAAACCCACAATTGAAAAGCAAACAAACCATTTTTGAAAACACAAATGAGCAAGTATCTAAGAGCCCATGGATAACCATGGATAGAAAGGGTGCTAACACCTTCCCTTTCTATAATCTACCTCCCGAACCGAGAGCAATCTCTTTAAGAAATTTTTCTGTGCTTTTGTCCTTTCCATTTGGAGAAAATAAAAGACGGTGGCGACTCTTGCTTCTGTGACATTTCGCGAACCAGCGTTAAACAGTCAGTTCCAGATCCACCGATCACAGAACTGGCGACTCTGCTGGGGAGAAAGCTATAAAGTGAGGTGTACCTTAGGGCTAGGTCATAACTATGTTTTCAATTGTCTTCTTTGCTTGCTTTATTATTGTGGGTTGCTTGGGAGTTCTATAGATCCTAACTCGGATCTGGGGATACCTTCTTAGAAAGTAGCAACAAGGCTGTGAGGGAACTGTGCGGGGTATACCGACATGGTTGAAACAGTCTGCTACGTTGATGTGGCACTTTGGTGTGTACCGGTAACCCTTGAGTTCAGTCAAGGAGAGTACGGGGCCTCCGCGTGGTGTCGTGAAGCATCAACAGACCTTAGGAACCTTAATTGAACTATCTTGGCCTCTTTAGGGTAGTGAGATAACTGACTTTGGTGCAGTCCGAGGTTTGTTGATACTCGATACTACACTCAATTGAGGGTTGCTTTCCTGGAATATTTCGGTCGCCAGTTCAGTGGCTAAATCGAAACGATGAACAATGAAAGCAATCCCGTGATATTGGGATCCTTAGAACCCGGTTACTTTGATTAGGACAGGTTGAACCCACCAACTTCAAGAGGGTACTACCCAGACCCCATGCTGGCCTTAAACCCTAAGGGCTTGTCTTGTGTGCCTTGTGTGCCTTACATGTTTGTCTTTGTACATATCTGTGGTGTGTTTAATCATAGCATCATGACATCATCCAGCATCATATGCATTGACTAACCATTTCAGGGGTTCGAATTTTCATCTTTGTTCTTGTTTTGTAGGACATGGAAACTGTTCGTAGAAAGACAATTCAAATCAGTCTTGTAAGGATCCCTCCTCAGCTTAAGGAGCTTATATCCAGGATTCCTGAGAACTCTTCATTCAGTGAAAGACATGGAAGCCTCATCAGCTTGGTCAACACCAACATTGAGGAAGATATGATCAAGGTTCTGTTCCAGTTCTTTGATCCTCTGCATCACTGTTTTACCTTCTTGGACTATCAGTTGGTACCTACCTTGGAGGAGTTCTCCCGGCTCCTGAAGATCCCTATCCTTGATCATCTACCCTTCAACGGTACAGAAAAGGAACCTAAGCTTGAAGAGATTGCTAAAGCCTTGCACCTACAGTCATCTGACCTCAAGGGACATTGGGAAGTTAGAAGTGGTATCAAAGGGTTCTTAGCCAGGTTTCTGTTTGAAAAGGCCCATGAATGTTGGAACTCCCTTGACTTGCAAGCTTTTGAAGAAGTGGTAGCCCTTCTTGTCTATGGTTTGGTGTTGTTTCCTAACCCAGATCAGCTTATTGATATCAATGTTGTTCAGATCTTTATGTCCAGGAATCCTATACCTACATTGCTGGGGGACATCCTTCACTCATGTTACACTCGAACCATGAGAAAAAGAGGTGTCCTTATGTGTTGCACTCCCCTCCTGGGAAGGTGGTTTATTTCGCACCTTCCACAATCAGTTTTGAAGAATGAGCGGGGTTTGAGATGGTCACAACGGTTGATGACTCTTACACATACAGATATACATTGGTGCCCTAGGTCCAGAGAAGATGTCACTATCATCGATCGTTGCGGGGAGTACCCTAATGTTCCTTTACTTGGAATCAGAGGAGGTATTACTTATAGCCCATGCCTGGATTGGAGACAGTTTGGTTATGCTCGGAGGGATGGTCCTCATGATATGTTAATTCCTGACATAGTTTTTGACTTCGACAACGATACTCAAGGACTTCGCCAGAGATTTATCAGAGCTTGGAGGATGCCCAGTAGGATAGACAGCAAGACACTGGGGCACAGGAACTCCATCCCGTTGGAACCTTATCTCAAGTGGGTACGAGCCCGCTCTCAGAAGTTAGTGATGCCTTATCCTCACATGCTCCCAGTAATCAAAGAACCAATATTGGAGGGGGAAGTGTCCTACACTATTCAGCACCCTGATATGCCCACATCCTGGGAAGAGATGCAGAAGAGCTGGATCCAGCTTAAGGAGGAAAGGAATTCTCTTGAGACTAGTCTACAGGCCAGTGAAAAGAAGGTCTTGGAGCTCACTCGTCTGTTGCATGAGGAGAGGACTCTCAACACTTACATAGCTCCGAAGAGGATGCGCAGTGTATTTTGGGATTGATTTGATTTCTGTATTTTTGCCCATGAGGCTTTGATGTATTAAACAATGATTTCCTTAATGATAACGTGTGTTCCTTTTTGTCTACAACAAATTTGAACTTTCGAACCCTTGAATGCATTGCATACACATTTCATACATCATGTGCATAGCAGGTTTTTCCCCTTTTCAGGTTGCTTACAGTTCTTCGCTGTTTATTTCAGCATCATGAATACCGACTCTGCATCAACTGAGACTTCCATCAAGGCTCTTCAGGCGCAGAATGCGCAGTTTCAAGAATTAATCAAGGGCCTGGCTCGAGGCCAAGAAGAACTAAAGGCTATGCTCCTGAAGAAGGAGAAGAAGAAGAAGAGAAGAACTGTTCTGTTCAACTCGGGCCGAAGGTTTAACAATACTCTGCAACAGGAAGAGGCTGGTTCTTCTATTGACAAGAATTCTCCTCAGGCAGAAGCAAGGGTTCCTAGTCCGGTAGTCTCCGACAACGAGACAGATTTTGATGAAGAGCAGTACCCTCCTGCAGACGACAGATACAAGCAACTGGAGGACAGGTTGAAAGCTATGGAGGTTCAACAGGTACCTGGGCTGGATTTCAGAGATCTGGGTTTGTCAACTGGTGTGATCATCCCTCACAAGTTCAAAGCACCATCCTTCTCTAAGTATGACGGGGCGTCTTGTCCCAAGCTGCATCTGAGGTCCTATGTTCGGAAAATTCATCCGTACTCTGCGGATAAGAATTTATGGATCCACTTCTTCCAGGAGAGTCTTTCAGGGACTCATCTCGAATGGTTCTATCAGCTGGATGGGACCAAGGTTCGTAACTGGGAGGAGTTGGCTACTGCTTTCTACAAGCAGTATCAATATAATGCCGACCTTGCCCCCACACGTACCCAACTCCAGGGTATGTCGTTAGGTGCAAGCGAAGGTTTTAAGGAGTACGCTCAGAAGTGGAGAGACCTGGCTGGCAGGGTGCAGCCACCGTTGACTGATCGGGAGTTGGTGGACATGTTCTTGGGGACCCTATCTGGGCCATTTTTCAACCACCTCATTGGGAATTCTTCTGCTGGGTTCACTGATTTGATTCTAACTGGAGAGAGAATTGAAGCTGGGCTGAAGTCCGGGAAGATTGCGAAGGGTGCGTCATCTAGTTCGGAAAAGAAACCTTTCAAGAAGGAGTCTAGTGCCGTATATGGTTCCAGGAAATCAGAGAGACATGAGCACCGCCAATCTGTCAGTGCGGTAATGATTGCTAAGCCTACTGCCGCTCCTCGGCCAAACAATCCTCAGAAGGTTGAAAGACCCCGGAGAGAATTCACCCGCTTAAGCATGACTTTGTCGCAGGTCCTGCCACAGTTGCTCTCAACCAATTTAGTGACTGTCAGGGAGGCGCCGAAGTTTCCAAATACCACATCCCCCAAGTACAACCCGAATGCTCGTTGTGCTTACCATTCAGATAGCCCGGGGCACTCTACCGATGACTGTTGGGCACTAAAGAACAAGCTGCAGGACCTTATTGATGCCCAAGAGGTACAGTTTGAGGCATCTGAGAAACCTAATGTAGTGACAGCTCCCCTACCTGCTCATGGAGTAAATGCTATTGGGGATGAAGACGAAGTGGACGATGCTGAGTTTGATAGCTGGATCTACCCGGCAACCGACAGTGGACTTAACAATTGGAGCGCAAAGGACAACTTATTTGTTTCTCTTGTTACTGAGTAATGAATTCCTATGTTTTGTTATTTTGTAATAAACAATGATAAACTCTATGGCCCGGTGTCTTACCCGAGGCACCGCGGTATCATTTGTGAGGGCATACAAACTGTCATTTCATATATCATGAATGAAAATCTTGGACGTTTTTTCGCATTGCAAATATTGTGCTCCTTTTCTGTCTTTCTTTTCCTTTACATAATTTTCAAAACAGCTGTATTTACACACACACTCACTCATACAGGTTTCAATCCACTCTGGATCTCACTGATAACAACTCTGCTACTGCCAATTATGACTTCGAAAATCCGATCAACTTAGCCGAAGACGAAGGTGAAGATGATTGCGAAGTGCCGGGCGAGCTTGCAAGACTGTTGCTTCAGGAAGAGAGGGCAATTCAACCCCATGAAGAGCCAGTGGAGACAATAAACCTGGGTACTGAGGCAGACAGGAAAGAGGTAAAGATTGGTGCCAACCTAGAGCTCAGCGTGAAGCAACGGTTAACCAAGATGTTACATGATTATATGGAGATCTTTGCCTGGTCCTACGAAGACATGCCCGGGTTGGATACCGATATTGTGGTCCATCACTTGCCAACTAAGGAAGACTGCCCTCCAGTTAAGCAAAAGGTCCGTCGGATGCGTCCAGAGATGTCTGAGAAGATTAAAGCCGAGGTCATGAAACAGTTTGATGCTGGGTTCCTTGCAGTGACTTCTTACCCTCAGTGGGTTGCTAATGTGGTGCCGGTACCTAAGAAGGACGGTAAGGTCAGAATGTGTGTCGACTATAGGGATCTAAACAGGGCCAGCCCCAAAGACGACTTCCCCTTACCTCACATTGATGTCCTTGTTGATAACACGGCTCAGCACAAAGTATTCTCTTTCATGGATGGCTTTTCAGGATACAATCAGATCAAGATGGCACCTGAAGACATGGAAAAGACTACATTTGTTACTCAGTGGGGCACCTTCTGTTACAAGGTCATGCCATTTGGGTTGAAGAACGCTGGGGCAACCTACCAGCGTGCCATGGTTGCCTTATTCCATGACATGATCCATCACGAGATAGAAGTGTATGTTGACGACATGATCGCAAGGTCCCAAACTGAAGAAGAGCATCTAGATCATCTGCAGAAGTTGTTTGACCGGTTGAAGCTATACAAGCTGAGATTGAACCCGAACAAGTGCACCTTCGGGGTAAGATCTGGGAAGTTGCTAGGCTTCGTGGTCAGTGATAAAGGTATTCAAGTGGACCCTGCTAAGGTCAAAGCTATTCAAGAGATGCCAGTCCCTAAGACAGAGAAGGAAGTCAGAGGCTTTTTAGGACGCCTGAATTACATCGCTCGATTCATCTCACATCTGACTGCTACCTGTGAGCCAATCTTCAAGCTGCTGAAGAAAGATCAGGTAGTACGTTGGAACGATGAATGTCAGACTACTTTTGACAGAATCAAAGAGTATCTCCAAGAACCACCTATCCTTATGCCACCGGTTGAAGGGAGACCTCTGATACTATACCTGACAGTGCTCGACAATTCAATGGGGTGTGTGCTGGGGCAGCATGACGAGTCTGGCCGAAAAGAGCATGCCATTTATTACCTTAGCAAAAAGTTTACCGACTGTGAGACCCGATACTCACTGCTTGAGAAAACTTGCTGCGCTTTGGTATGGGCTGCTCGCCGGCTGAGACAGTATATGCTGACTCACACTACCTTGTTGATCTCAAAGATGGATCCTATAAAGTACATATTCGAAAAGCCTGCTCTGTCTGGGAGAATTGCAAGATGGCAAATGATCTTGACGGAATACGACATTCAATATACAACCCAGAAAGCCATCAAGGGAAGTGTATTGGCAGACCACCTGGCACATCAAGCTGTAGATGATTATCAGTCCATGAACTTCGAGTTTCCGGATGAAAGCATTATGATTGTAACTGACTGTGAAGTACCTGGACCGGATGAAGGACCTGAACCAGGATCCCGATGGTCTATGCACTTTGACGGGGCATCCAATGCTTTGGGAAATGGTATCGGCGCCATAATCATATCACCTCAAGGTACTCATACTCCACTCATTGCCCGGCTGTGTTTCAACTGCACCAACAACATGGCGGAGTATGAGGCGTGCATCATGGGTCTTCAAGCTGCGATCGACCTAAGGATCAAATTTTTAAGTGTCTTCGGAGATTCCGCTCTTGTGATCAATCAGATCAAAGGAGAGTGGGATACGAAACATCCAAACCTGATTCCTTACAGAGAATGTGTGTTGACCCTGATCCCCCACTTCACAGAGATAACCTTTGAGCACTTTCCAAGAGAAGAGAATCAGTTGGCGGACGCGTTAGCTACAATGTCTTCAATGTTCAAAGTCAAATGGGATAATGAGGCTCCCCGGATCATCATCTGGAAACTGGACGAACCGGCGTACTGTTGTGATCTCGAAACTGAATTGGTGACTGAGAAGCCTTGGTACCACGAAGTGAAGAGATATCTGGAAACTCAGGAATACCCTGAAGGTGCATCTGTCAACGATAAGAAATTCCTGAGGAGGTTCGCAGCCAAGTTCTTCCTCAGCAACGGCATCTTGTATAAGCGAAACCATGATTCAACCTTACTGCGTTGTGTGGATAAAACTGAAGCGGAAAGAATCATGGAAGAGCTACATGAAGGGACCTTTGGTACACATTCCAGTGGGCACACTATGGCTAAGAAAATCCTACGGGCAGGATATTACTGGTCCACAATGGAAGCTGACTGTTACCAACACTCCAGGACATGCCACAAGTGTCAAATCTATGCAGATAAGGTGCATGTTCCTCCGGTTCCCCTGAATGTCCTGACTGCGCCTTGGCCGTTTGCAATGTGGGGCATAGACATGATCGGCGAGATTAAACCTACGGCATCCAATGGACATCGCTTCATCCTAGTGGCGATCGATTATTTTACGAAGTGGGTTGAGGCAGCATCCTATGCTACGGTAACCAAGACTGTCGTGGCACGGTTCATTCGGCATAACCTAATCTGTCGGTACGGCGTCGCTGAGCGGATTATTACAGACAACGGTACCAATCTGAACAATAAGATGATCGCTGAGCTCTGCGAACAGTTCAAAATACAGCACCACAATTCTTCTCCTTACAGACCGAAGATGAATGGGGCTGTAGAAGCAGCAAATAAGAACATCAAGAAGATCGTGCAGAAGATGACAGTGACTTATAAAGATTGGCACGAGATGTTACCGTTCGCTCTACATGGGTACCGAACCTCAGCTAGGACGTCAACCGGGGCAACTCCTTTCTCTCTGGTTTATGGCATGGAGGCAGTCTTGTCGATCGAAGTGCAGATACCTTCTCTCCGGATAATGAAGGATGCAAATCTGAACGAAGATGATTGGATCCAGACACGACTTGATCAGCTCAACCTTATTGATGAAAAGAGACTTGCTTCTATCTGCCATGGTCAGACGTATCAGAAACGGATGATCAGGGCATTTAACAAAAAGGTCAGACCACA
Source organism: Vicia faba (assembly GCA_948472305.1). Classification (NCBI taxonomy): domain Eukaryota; kingdom Viridiplantae; phylum Streptophyta; class Magnoliopsida; order Fabales; family Fabaceae; genus Vicia; species Vicia faba. The sequence continues at coordinate 849,426,944 of OX451735.1, read as the reverse complement.
GGAATATCGAGTCGGGGATCTGGTAATCAAGAGAATCATCCTCCCTCAGAGTGATCCAAGGGGCAAATGGATCCCTACGTACGAAGGGCCATTTGTGGTTAAGCATGTATTCTCAGGAGGAGCAATGATATTAACCAACATGGATGGTGATGACCTTCCTCACCCCGCCAATGCAGACATAGTAAAAAAATACTACGCATGAAAAAAAGACCCGCTAGGCTGACATGCCTAGGCAAAAATTAGGGCTTCCCGTCGAACCAAAAGGGTTCGGGCAAAATGAAGGGATGAAAATGAAAAAATATGTACACCCGGCAAGTCGAAAACCTGAAAAGGCGGCTTGGGCAAAAATGGGTATCCCGGTGGACTGAAAACCCGAAAGGGCAGTCCAGGCAAAAATTAGGGATAAAAGCGTAATACTATGTCTCATTGATCACTTTGCATCCAGAATCCGGTATCTACATCAAGTTCAGACGGCATCGATCAGTCAGCTTCACCTTCAACCAAGGTCATCAAGTGATGAGACGCTCGGAGTTATAAAGGCAATAGCAGAGTTGAAACCCAGTGGGATCATTCATATTTCACACAGCTGTTTTATTTTCTTTTGTACAAAACTTGTATAAACTCTTTTGTTCGGCGGCGTTCTCTTACTAGGACGTCAGCCTCTTGTACACAAAACGCCTATTCACAGGCCATTCAAAAATCAATACAAATATATTTTCAGTTAAACGTGCCAAGTGTTTTTCTTTTTCTGTTTTGTTTTGCGAAGAACGTCCAAGGTTCAGTTTGTGATATATGCATTGACAATAATTTGCTAACTCATAAATATTTGCATACGAAACAAAGGAATTAATTGCAGGTGACACTAGAAACAGGGGCAATAAAGATTTGTCTGAGCAGTCCAATTGTTCTGTCCTCCAAGGTACCGAGATAGGTTCGGCTAAAGAATATGACCAGTACATCTTAATTCCCCAGAGAGTGGTCCAGCAAAACAGCGCATTCTTCTCCAAGCAAAATTATCAAATCTCAAGGAAGTTGAGTATCCTCCAGCAGATATCAACATTCCCCAGCAGCATACATATATTCTTAACAAGCATCCCCGGCAATCTTGGTCTACAGATTGTTCCCCGGCGGCATATCAACATTCAAAGGAATCACTTCCCCCGCAGTTCAAAATTTCCCCAGGAGAGTCCAATCTAGTTCCCCAGGAAAGTTGGAATCCATCTCCCCAAGCAATAAGCTTATCCCCAGTAGATTCTGGAAGCTTATCCCCTCGCAGAGCACGAACGCGTCGTCCGGCTTTATTTAAAGAGTTATTTCCTCAACAGGATATAATTGGGTTATCCTCAGCCAAAAGCCACGGAAAGAGCGTCGTCAACAAAGTCTTCCTATCCCCAGCAAACTATTATCAACACTCAGCAAGGCATCCCTCTTCCCACAGAGTTTTGCTTCCCAGCATGGTCGCTAGAGTATCTTTTCTCCCCGCAGAATCCTCCATTTGCCAAGTTTATTCCGCAACGGAGTCATCTTCTCCTACCGGTATTCTTGCAGTTATCATCCCCAGCGGAAGCAAAATCTATTCCTCAACATCAGCCCAGGATACGACTTCCCGGCACCCGTCAAGGACTCACTTTCCTAGACAAAAACATACATAAAACATCACAAACATCATTATAACATGCATAGACACATCATATTACAAATCTCATTTATGTTGAGAACATCATTGCTTAATCCATACCATGCATTGCATATGACTAACCTTTACCTTTCAGGAAAGATGCAGTTGAAATTCTCAATCAATTTCAAGACCTTCTCTAGTTCAGTCAGATCGACCCTAAGATCTCCCTGATGCTTATCCATTTGAAGAAATTTCAAGACCTAGACCGGTTCAGTTAAATCGACCCTAAGATTTTCCTGATGCTTATCCAGTCAAAGGCCTTCTCTGGTTCAGTCAGATCGACCCTAAGATCTCCCTGATGCTTATCCAGTTGAAGATATTTCAAGACCTTGTCCGGTTCAGTTAAATCGACCTTAAGATTTTCCTGATGCTTATCCAGTCAAAGGCCTTCTCTGGTTCAGTCAGATCGACCCTAAGATCTCCCTGATGCTTATCCAGTTGAAGATATTTCAAGACCTTGTCCGGTTCAGTTAAATCGACCTTAAGATTTTCCTGATGCTTATCCAGTCAAAGGCCTTCTCTGGTTCAGTCAGATCGACCCTAAGATCTCCCTGATGCTTATCCAGTTGAAGATATTCCAAGACCTTGTTCGGTTCAGTTAAATCGACCCTAAGATTTTCCTGATGCTTATCCAGTCAAAGGCCTTCTCTGGTTCAGTCAGATCGACCCTAAGATCTCCCTGATGCTTATCCAGTTGAAGATATTCCAAGACCTTGTCCGGTTCAGTTAAATCGACCCTAAGATTTTCCTGATGCTTATCCAGCCAAAGGCCTTCTCTGGTTCAGTCAGATCGACCCTAAGATCTCCCTGATGCTTATCCAGTTGAAGACATTTCAAGACCTAGATTGGTTCAGTTAAGTCGTCCCTAAGATTTTCCTGATTCTTATCCAGTCAAAGGCCTTCTCTGGTTCAGTCAGATCGACCCTAAGATCTCCCTGATTCTTATCCCAGTAGAAGACACCCAAGATTTTTCTCAACGAGCGTTGTTGAAGTTAAAGTCGCCCAAGATGCTCTTACCATTCATGCTAAGGCAGTAACCATCCCTGGTTCATTCATCGCCGTTTGAAGCTCCAGACTCAGCTCCTGTAACCAGTCAGGACACATCTATACCGAGCATCTGAAAACCAGCTCCTGCAACATGTCAGGTACTCATTTGTTCTTTTGCAGGTATGCAGGTTCTCGCTAAGGAATCTCCTACGCAATCAACATCCAGATGGCATCTATAAGCCCATCATCCTATCCAGCAATCTCCAAATGGCATCTATAAGCCCATTCCCCCATCACACTGCTAACATGTGAGCGCAAATTTCTGGGCACTCTAGTGTTCAATCATCTTCCACCTTCGGATTACGAAAGGCACGTCAGCCAATCTGCATCCTCAGGTCTAAGAAGATTGAACAGGGGCAACTGTTGTACCCCAAAATTTGCCCTCCCACATTCTTCAAGAAATTGCCAAGTCAAGCTGCAAAAGTCCCCAAGGGTTGCCCAGTGCAAAGGTCCCCTATACAGTCAAAACTAGGGTTTGTGTTCTGATCAAGAAATGAAGTTTTCAAAGGCCCAATCAAGTCTCATATGCCTATAAAGATGGTCAAGTATCCTCATATCAAGTTTCAAGGCATTCAGCTCAAAATTGCACAGTCAAAAACCCTAATTGCACTACAGTCAACTGTAGGGGCAAAATGGTCATTTGACAGTCAAAAGTTCAAATTTTTGGTCAACATATCATTTTGAAGCCACAAACATCATTTGATCAATGCTTGATCATGATTCTCAAAATTTGGCTCAGAAATCATCAAGATGCAATAGTTTCCTTATTTGGACAGTTGGAAAAGTCAACTGAAATTGACCAGGGCATAACTTTCACATGGATTATCAGAAAAATTCCATCCAAAGTTCATTTTGAAGAGAAAGACATTTCCTACAACTCATCTTCATACTTCAAGTCTAAGAAATGCTCTCACAAAAAGTTATCAATTTCAACATTATAGGTCATTTTCAAAAGTCAACAAAAAGGGACTTTAGGTCAAAGGCCATAACTTGAGATTGGTAAATCAAAATGACATGGGACCAAAGACATTGGTTAGAGGACTCAAAGACCTTTCCAAAATGTCCAAGAACATGAGAAAAGCTTAAAAATTGAGCAAGTTATGCCTTGTGGAAGTTGGGAAATGTTTGGATATTTTGAAAAGTCAACATTGATTCAAATGACCTAAAATTGCTAATGGGCCCATTTTTCTTCCATGATTCATCATTCTAAGCATATGCACGACCACTTGGCCCAAAGGGAAGTATTTTCTCATTTTTTATTTATTTATTTGAATTTTTATTTATATTAATTCATTTAAATCATTTAAATATGTGAAAAATATATAACTTGACCTAATAAATCTTTTCATGCATGTTTTGCCCTCAATATTTCGTGCACATTCAAAAATAGGAAGATTTGATTTGATTTGAGCATAATTGATACAAGAGCACATGGAAAAGATTGAAAACATAATGGTGAAAAATCAAATCTCCAAATCCATGAATGAAAGATATTTGGATCAATTTTGTTAACCTAATTTATTCAGTACATAAGCCTGAGTGAAAACCTAATGCTAATACACAAAAAAGCTGCGCAAGAAACTCCATTGCAAACTTGAAAAATTCCCTAAAAACTCAAAACTGAAATCATCTTTATAGGGCGATTCAAAGGATAATTTTGATTCCAATAGCTTGCTCAAGGTCCCTTGAACACATTCCAGTCAAGAATAGTCATCCAAACGCAAGGAATTGGTATACAGAACCTGGAATACCTTGTGAAAAATTTGTGATCGTGTTTTAAAATTTATGCATCTTCATGACATATTATTCATTGATTCATATTCCTGATGAAGTTTTGATGCTAACTGTACAATTTAATTGTGTTTTTGTGCTCTCAACGCGATTTCACCATGTTTGATACTTAGGGTTCCAAGGTTTTCAAATTGGGCGTTTTCAATTCCTATAAAATTAAGATGTAATAATGCCATGAATGAAATCTGCAGGTTGGAATGAACAGATTGAGACGCTCGCGCTCAATTTATGAGCCTTCAGGGCCTAGTCGCTATTATTGAATTAAGCTTGTTTTGAGGGGGTTCAAAACCCCCGTTAAATGTTTATTATTTTTTCAGGAAGAATGAAACAATGGAGAAGACGATGCCATGTCAAGCGAGGATTGGCTCATTCAAAATTTCGCGCCAGAAATCCATTAATTGCCATATTTGCATTATATTTATTATTTGTTGACTAATATACAAAGAAAGCCAATGGCCTGAGTGGTGGAGGGCGTGAGTGGTGATATTCAGGACCTGGGTTCGATCCCAGGTCCCCACACTTTCCATATATTTTTTTTCAAAGGATATTCAGGTGCAGGCATAATATTGTGGACCACCATACATTCATCATATCAAGCCAGCCACGCGTCCCATGGAATCAGATCAAAGGCTCAGGATTGAGGAACAGCATGAGGTCCAGTCAACGTTGATGCACGCAAGCCATGAAAGTCAAAAAAGGCCTCAGCGCATTGGGCCTGAATTCCTAAAGCATACCTCACAATTGGGGCCTGAACCCCCCCCCCTGGTTTGCAATTTTCTTCATATTTTATTTTTTCAATTATTGTTTTATTTATTTTATTGTTTTGATTTAATTAATTATTTTTTACAAAATATAAAAAATGCCTAAAAAAATCAGAAAAGATGAAAAATATAATAAGTATTTTATTTTAATATTTTTCTTATAAATAAATGCATGTAAATAAATTTAGTTTAAATTAGGGTTTGCAATATTAATTCTTTTCATAAAAAATCTAAAAAATGTAGAAATAGGTTTAATTAATGTTTTTATTCCTTTTTAATTTTCCTTTTTACCATAATATTATTTATTTAATTATTTTTATAATTAAATTGTACATAAATAACTTAGGTTTCATTTAGGTCAAAAAAACTTTAATATTTTTCTTAATAACTTAAAAAATAATTAGAACTAGGTTTAACATTTTATTTTAGTTTTAATTAATTCTTTTTCTATTAAATCTTAAAAAACATAAAAATACCAAAAAAACAAAAACAAGTTCTTTTCTTAAATTAATTAATTCATGTAATTTAATTTTTGCAAAAGGGTTCAACGCCCTCCTTTCGACTTAATTGTTTAATTTCGCATATTTATTTTATTTCATTTAAATAATTATGTATCTCTCCCGAAGCCTTGTAAAAATTACTTCTCGCACTTTTCAATTCTTTATTTATTTTTTTGCTTTATTTATTTTCCGTCAAATCGGGTCCTGGTTAATTTTGGCGATGTGGACCCGCGCCATTTGTAATAGCTTTAGATTTACTTTTTCCGCAAATATCTTTTAACTGTTAACAAAAAGCATGAAAGAATGAATGGCCTTAAAATAAAAACAAACGCATAGATCACTTTGACATGAACAAGATAAATGCAAATGAACATGACACACAAATCACACACCACCCCTAGGGTACGCCTCACTGTTGCCTTGCCTCGAAAGGTGATCGTCGAGTAGAGGATGTCTTAGTAAGTCCTCATGATCCGGGAACTTGGCATGAGGGTAGCTTCTAAGGTGTCTTCCCATTGCTCTGGTGATCACCATGTCCCGAACCTCGAATTGACCCGAACACCTCCAACGGTGGTGCTACCTACCTCTCAATGGTGGGATGGCACTACTTTAAAGGACATTTACACAGACGAATTCCTTAGGGTAGGTAGGTTCTCTAAGATACTTGCTCTAAATTTCAAAACAAATTCAGAAATACTTTTCACACCAACACATTTTCAAAAGCTTTCGAAAGCAACTTTTCAAACACTCTTGAGGACTGATACAAGAGTCGAACTGAAATTTTCAAAGAAACTTTTTAAAACCCACAATTGAAAAGCAAACAAACCATTTTTGAAAACACAAATGAGCAAGTATCTAAGAGCCCATGGATAACCATGGATAGAAAGGGTGCTAACACCTTCCCTTTCTATAATCTACCTCCCGAACCGAGAGCAATCTCTTTAAGGAATTTTTCTGTGCTTTTGTCCTTTCCATTTGGAGAAAATAAAAGACGGTGGCGACTCTTGCTTCTGCGACATTTCGCGAACCAGCGTTAAACAGTCAGTTCCAGATCCACCGATCACAGCCTCCGTTACCAAGAATGTTGTGGCTCAGTTCATTAAGCATAATCTTATCTGTCGGTATGGCATCCCTGAAAGGATCATCATAGATAACGGTACCGATCTCAACAATACTATGATCACGGAACTCTGCACGTAATTCAAGATTAAGCATCATAATTCTTCTCCGTATCGACCAGAGATGAATGGCACAGTGGAAGCCACCAACAAGAACATCAAGAAGATCTTGCAGAAAATGACAGTGACGTATAAAGATTGGCACGAGATGCTGCCATTTTCTCTTTATGGATATTGCACTTCAACACGTACATCAACTGGGGAAACCCCATTCTCTCTAGTCTACGGTATGGAGGTTGTCTTACCTGTCGAGGTCCGGATTCCTTCTCTAATGATTATGAAAGATGCAAGTTTCAATGAAGACGAGTGGATTCAGACTAGGTTGGACCAGATAAATTTAATTTACGAGAAAAGTCTTGCAACTGTTTGTCATGGTCAGATGTATCAAAAGCGCATGATCAAAGCCTTTAACATGAATGTCAAACACCGGGTGTACTAGGCTGGTGATTTGGTAATAAAGTGCATTATCCTACAACAAGGTGATCCCAGGGGAAAATGGACTCCCACATACGAAGGGTCATTTGTGATCAAAAAGATATTTTCTGGTGGTGCTATGATACTTACCACCATGGATGTGAAGATTTTCGGCACCCTGTGAACACGGACATAGTCAAAAATACTATGCATGAAAGAGACCCGCTAGGTTGACTGGCCTAGGCAAAAATAAGGGCATCCGAGCGAACCAAAAGGGCTCGGGTAAAAATTTGGGATATATATAAAGATTGTACACCCGTAAAATCGAAAACCTGAAAGGGTAGCTTGGGAAAAAAAGGGTATCCCAGTGGGTTGAAAACCTGAAAGGGCGGTCCAGGAAAAAGTTAGGGATTAAAGCGTACGATTGTGTCCCGTTGGATCATCTACTTACAGCAAGCTTCATTATCAATGTCAAGTTCAAATGGTACAGATCAATCCAGACAACTTCTTTCGAAAGCGAGGGATGAGACGCTTGAAGACATAGGGGCAATAGCAAAGTTGAGACTCAAAGGGATCATTTCCACATAGAAGTTTTTCCTTGTTTTTGTTTGTACTTTTTTCCATTTTTATGATGATTTCCTCTTACTAGGATCTCGGTCTCTTTGTACAAAACTGCTTGTTTATAGGCGAATTCTCAATACAAGTTCTTTTCAAAATTCAAAATTGTTTTACTTTCTCTGTTTCGTTTGCAAAAACGTCCAATGACTAAATTGAATGAACATATGCCTTTGAACATGATTACTGTTAACGAATATATGCATAAAAATAGGAATAAACATTTACTAAAGACTCCAGGAGTTGGGATAATGTTCAGGTCATCCACAAATCTCCACAGAGCAATCCCCATAGAGCTACCATCACAAGCTCATCCCCAATAGAGATATATTCCCCAGCGAGTCTAATATGCCTTCAGACAGAAATTGGGGCATCTTTCAGCAGCTCATCCTCATCAGAGATTATCTCCTCAATATAGTTTACAAGAATTTAATCCTCCAACGGAGTTTATTTATCCAACACCGTAATATCCCTGGTAGAATCCTCTTTGCCAGCAGGGTTTATTTCCCCAACGAAGTTCATTTCTCCGATTATTGCAAATCCCCAACAAAATTCTCTTCTCCAACAAAGTGTAATCAAGGTTTCTATCCCCGGGAGAGTTGCTACGGTATCTGAAACCTAGTCAGGTACCGTGTTAGAGGAATATCCATCTCTTTTATCCCTAGTCAGGGTACATAAGAATCAAATCCTACAAGAGGACAATGAACGACCAATTTTCCTGGATTTCCTTCATCCCCAAGAAGAAGTCGAGCATCCTCAGTGGAATATCCTCAAACAGAAAGTGGTAGTCCCCAGCGAAAACATTCTAAACAAGATTGAAGATTCATATTCGTCATCCCCAGCGACAGTCAGGGATTTATTTTCCCCAGCCAAAGATGTTATACGAAGTTGCTGATATGTTCTAGTGACACGTTACATCCATACATTATTTACAAAGCATTATAGGATATGCATACGAAACGCATATAGAATTCTCATTTATTTTGAGAGCATCATTACGCAATGCATTACATACATTATGACATTGCATAAAACTAAATTTGTTTCTTTCAGGTTAGTTCGCAAAATAGATAAATTTTGTCAGTGATTCATCATCCTTCAGATACAATTAACAGGCGATTCATTCTGATGATCATTTAGATATAGTCAGACATAGACTCATTCTAATACATATTCTAGACACAGTTCGGATACGATCGAGACGTAGATCCATTCTGATACGCATTCTAGCACATATTCCAAGTATACTCTAGATATGATCAAAACATGGATCCATTTTGATACTCATTCCGGTCTATCTTCCAGATACCGTCTAGATACGATCCAGACACAGGTGTAGGATCATTATAATATAAATCTCAGATACAGTCAGGTGAAGACTCATTTTGATCCACTTATAGATACAGCTGAGACATAGACTTATTCTAGAACATCATTCAGATACAATCGATACATAAGATTCATTCTGACACTCCCGAACACACCTGCTAGATACGATCTGACACGGACTCATTCTGGTATACTTCTCAGATACAGTCGAATATAGACTCATTCTGATACTCTTGTCAATAGTTACTTGGGATGGAATCCATAAGCCCATCTCCGACGACACTCTATCACCCTCTGAATGGCATCTTTAAGCCCATTCAAGCAATATTATCGACCAACAGTTTTACTTTGTGCATGTGCGAGTGCAAATTTATGGGCACTTAAATGTTCAATCCTCTTCCACCTTCAGATCACGAATGGTAGACAAACCAATCTAACTCTTCAGGTCTAAGAAGATTGAACAGGGGCAGCTGTTGTACCCCAAAATTCTCCCTCCCATTTTCTTCAATATATCTCCTCATGCTCCTAGGGTTTTCATTTCCTCAAGGTTACTCAAGAATTGATCAGACAAACCCTCCTCCTAAGCAGTTGACCTACAACTAGGGTTTTGTTTTTCTCAAAGGAATTTGGATTTCTAATGTCTCTATTGGATTTCATGGTTTCTCATATGCCTCAAAAAATCCTCATGCCAAGTTTCAAGCCTTGCATCACAAGTTTTCTCAATCAATTGCTCAGATGATTGAAAATCAAGTGTATAGGGTAAAAAGTCAACTATGGTCAACCTACAGTCAAACTTCAAGATTTTTGGTCAACATCAATATTTTAAAGTCATGTTAATCATTTGATCAAGGGTTGGTCATGATTCATCAATAAAACTCAAGATTCATCAAAAGTCAAAAGTTACTAAATTAGGGTTTTCCTAAGGAGAAGTCAACTAAACTTTCACCAAGCACAACTTTCACATGATTCATCAGATTCTCTTTAACCAAAACTCATTTTGAAGAAAATTCAATTCTCTACAACTTTTTCTCTCTAAGCTCAAGTCCAAAAAATGCTTCATTTGAGAGATATGGGCCAAAACATTATAGGTCATTTCAAAAGTCAACAAAAAGACACTTTTTGTCAAAGAAACTTACATCAAGATAAATTATTCAAATGGAAAATGATAAACATAGAGATTTAACATCTTGAGCTTTCCAAAAAGTCAAAGATCACCTTCATATGATAAAAATTGAGAGAGTTATGATTGGTGCAAGTTGGGAAATTTTTAGGAAATACATGAAATCCAAATTGATCAAACTTGAGTTTTTAGGATAATGGGCTTATGTTTAAAGGTCCATGCGTGTATTAGGCCTCATTATGAACCTCTGAACTTATTCATACACCCCTTGGATTTTTATTCTATTTATCTTTGATTATATTTATTTAAAATTCAAAATAAATTAGATAAAATAAGAGGCTTCCTTACAAAAGTCCAAGCCCGACCATTTGACCTAGTTTCCTCTCTATGTATTCTCACTATTTCAGACAGCAAGACCATGAAAAAACCCTTGCAATAAAATCCCATTCCAAAACTAAAAAAAAAAACTAGGGCAAATCGAAAATCCTAGTTACAGCCTCTTTCAAAGCAAGCCAACAATCCCATTCTATTCCAGAAGCATTATAGGGTAAGATTGGATCGATTGTGGTGATCCTAGAGGCCTGAAACTCACATACGTGCCTCACCAGTTTTGGTTTTTTGCATGAAATTCATATTGTTGTTTTCTTTTTGTTTTAATGCATACTAACATCACTAATGTATTTCTGAGGTATAACAATGCAGGATAGACCCATCGTGTGAGTCCCATAACGACTGAATCATGAGCTACCATGTTTGAATTGTTTCATATTGTTTGCACCATATCTCACCATACAATGTGAATCAGCCAAAACAAATGGCACCATTAAACTCGCAATGACCAAATTAGGGGGGTAGGGTACTTTTGAACTATTAACATTGGCTATTTTGCAGGAGCAAACAAGGAGCTCGTCGAAGAAGATGACCGGAGATAGCGCTCTGGAGCCTCTCCGATCTAGGAAATTGAGTTTATTACACTTTTATTTGTTTCCATGGAATGACCGGATGAACAGCCACCCCAGTTGCAAGCGCGCATGATAAGGCTTTGATGTACAAGGGCGTGGGTTCGATCCCTTCCTTTTGACGTTTTTATGTTTTTTTCCATATTTTGCAGGTTTTAATATGTAGCGCTTTGTTTCTATACTCCTAACACAGGCGTGCGCCTGGCGTAGTGGCAAGGCTTTATGGTGAAAGGGCAAAGGGCGTCGGTTCAACACCCACCCCTGGCATTTTTATATTTTCTCTATTTTCTAACCTTGTTTGTCATTTTCTCTTAAACCCTATTATTTTAGAAAATTTAACCTAATTTTTCACTTAACCCTTAACAACAAATCCTTTTTTAAAAAGCCTAATTATTTAGGTTTTAGGTTTTTTTAATTATTAATTTTTTTTACTTAACCTTTTTCTTATTAATTAGAATTAATTAGATTGTTAGGTTTATCATAAACTATTTTTTCTCATAAATTTTTTTTCCTATTTTTCATCTTTCCTTTCTCTTATTTTTATTTTCTTAGATAAAGTGTATAGCGCGCATTCAATTGTAATAGGCTAGATCTCATTTTCCGCGTTATTATGTAATTTCCTCCAGGATGTAATAGCTTAGGATTTCTTTTCTGCACTTTCTATTATGTAACTGCACCAAAGTCGTGTAATAGGTTCAGGTTTATTTTTATGCCTTTATCTGTTGTTACTATATTTGCTACATTACTGCTTAGTAATTAGGCTTTGTATGGAAAGATAAAAACGAATGATAGAGAATCCTAAATCTCAAGATAAATAACTAAAAACAACACATTTGCACACTTGCACCTTTAGGGTAACCTATCTTGTTTCCTTTCGATTAAACGATCATGTCCATTGAAAGTAGGGATGCTTTAGCAAAGCCCCTCGAATAATAGATCATAGTCCCTCGATGACCCTTCGACATTGCCTTCTGGAAAAAATGATCTAGTCCCTTAAGAAATTGCTAAAGCGTCCTTACAAGTTTCCTTCGATGATTGTACGATGACCCTTCGCCTGTCTCTTCACATCCAAAGATAGGGCTTCCTACTAAATAATGGTATGGATAACACCATCTAAAGGAGGAGGAAATGTACAAGAACGGCCTTGAGTGGGTAGAACTTTTAATCTCTTGTTCACAAAACATTTTTTCACAACCACACTTTTCAAAACAATGAAATATTTTCAAAATGCTTTGTATACACTCTAGAGGACCGATACAAGAGTTATTACAAAGTCCGCCTTACATTGGCATTCAAAATATTTTCAAAACACACAAACAAAGAAAATTTCAAAGTGAGCTATGCGATGAAGAGCCTGTAGATAACTACAGATGAAAAAGGTGATAGCACCTTCCATTTTCATAACCTACCCCCCGCACTCAAAACTTATCAAGGTCTTTCATGTTCTTTTAACCCTTTCCTTATTGGATAAAAGAAAAGTCGATGGAGACTCTTGTTATCCGCAACATTTGTGATAAAATGCAAAAACAAGTCTGTAAGTCTGATCAACCTTGTTAACAACCACAACTAGTCAGTCAATCCTTATTGCCAATCCACAATGACCACAACCAAAGTCTTCTATAAAATCTTGACTATACCTAGTCTCTCAAGGAACCTACAATAATTGTTGATTACAAAGATGTGTAAAGATGCTTCTAACAAGCAGATTACACAATGTTTAAGTACAACAACACAAAAGTGTTGATAGCAAGATATGAACAAAATATCCTTGCTAATTTACAAAACTATACAAAGAATATCTCAAAATAGTTGTGCAGCGCTTTATCGTAGTTTTGTAGATCAAATGTCTTAGTTCCAATTCTTCCAAGTCCTCCTTTTATAGTTGAAAAAGAGATCTGTTGGAGGGTTGAATAGGAAACATAAAACAAGTTGTTTTATCCTCAATAGTCATAGTGGTATTGGCAGAAAACATAGTACAAAATAAATGTCCTTACGCCACCCTAGCAGAGTAGTGGCCATAGTGTACTTTGTACTTTTTTACTCACCATCACACAAAAACCATTCTAATCTTTATCTTCTATTTCTTCAGAGGATCCTGATTGTGTGTTGATGAAGCATGTTGTAGAAGGATCAAAACTTGAATCTTCATAAACAAAGTCTTTGGAGTAGTCAGAACTAGTTCAACATAACCTTATCTTTAGAGTCTTTAGCACTTGGTCTTCATAAGTAATGTCTTCAGATCTTGAGAACTTGTTCAGCAGAACCTTGTCTTCAGCATCTTCAGAACTCGAGACAACAAAATCAAAGTTTAGAAGGCCTCCAAAGCTTCCTTGTAAAGTCACGATCAAAAGATCTTGTAGTAATGATCCTTGGAACCGTAGCTTAAGAATCATTCCAAAATATTAACTTAACTTTGTAATACACCATATGTATTCTTCCAGAGTTTTGAGTTCAAAACTTGATGATGTCACACGCCTTCTACCAGAGTCAGAACCTGTTTAGAAAAAGCTACACACTAGACAAAAACCATTAGAGTACAAAATTATTCTCTAAGACACCATGTAAAGTTATCATCAAAACTTAAGGCCAGATGCAGAGCCAATCTTGTTCTTACAATCTCCCCCTTTTTGATGATGAGAAAACCATGTATTTTGATAGAACAATTCATATAGGGCAATAACCATAGAAAACAAATTTAGAAAAGCTAACCATCTCCCCCTGAATCTGTTATACCCAAAATTCATTTATGTTTGTTCATAGTCCCCCCTTGCGCCCAAGACTCACAAAATAAATTTTGCAGTACATAAGGTGAAATAGAGAAGGAATACTTATCCATTGATATCTCATCAGAGTCTGACTAGAAATGTATGGTCTTCATCTCAGAACTTGGCTTACTATCAAAACACGATGAAGTATTAGAACATGTTTAGTAATTGTCTTGATGTCTCGCATCAAACATCATAACTAATTCCCTGGTTCTTACAAAAACTTAATCATGCCACCAGAAGGTGCAAAGCATCATGTCATCAGAAGGTTTAATACCTGAACTATTTCCTAAACGGCCATGTCCTTGATCATGTCTTCTGACCATGTCTTAGATCATGTCTTAGACCATGTCTTAGATCATGTCTTAGACCATGTCTTAGATCATGTCTTAGACCATGTCTTAGATCATGTCTTAGACCATGTCTTAGACCATGTCTTAGATCATATCTTAGACCACGTCTTCTGACCATGTGTTAGACCATGTCATTTGACCATGATGTTCAGAAGGTCCACAACCTCTAAATGATGCCTCGTTGAAAGAAGACTTACTATACTTCTAGAAAGTTAACAACTTCTGAAGTATTAGAGCCTGGTTTATCAGGTTCTAGTTACAAAACATTCAGACAATTTACTACTTTTGAAAAGCCTCATGGTATCGGAGCATATGTTTCCAGAGAACACATTGACATTCTTCTAGATAGTTCACAACTTTTGAAAAATGCATAGTATCAGATCAAAACCTTGTCATGCTTCCAGAAAGTTCAGAACATTTGAAGCGTCAGAGTCTGATCACCATTCGTTCAGAAAGTTTACAACTTCTAAACAATAAGCGGTATCAAAACAAGATTACCTTACTTTCATAAAGTTCATAACTACTAAATAGTGTGAGATATTAGATCTTGATTTAACCATATTTTTAGGAAGTTCACAACTTCTGAACAATACATTGTATCAGAGCCTATTTCAAGCCAAATTCATTCAGAAGGTTCATAACTTCTAACGAATACATTTATTCTCAGAAGCTTAGCTCATCAGAGCATACTTCATGCATCTTGATCATGTATTCTGATGTCAAATGATAATATTCTGATTGCCAATTAACCTGTCTATGAAAATCAGTGAACCTTCACAAAGTTCCTGAATCAAACATAAAACACATAGTTAGAAGCAAAAGCATTATAACATATTTTGGCTCATAATTCTCATATTAGATATTATCAAAATCATATACTCTTTCTCCCCCTTTGTGAAAAAGATACAATTGTTTTAGAAACAAAAGAAAAAATATTCTTAAGTTCTAAGATTAAGGTCTAGGGCTCTAAACATCCTTCTTGTCAAACTTCTCCATGAACTGCATCAGCACCTCTGATAGTTTCTTGAACGAAGCATCCTGAGCAACAATTCTTCCATCCTGCTTATCCAGGCATTGATGGATGAGAATATTGTCCTCTATCTATTTATCCAAGAATTCCTTCGGCCCAGTTGGTTGGTCTTCAACTTCCATAGCATACTTCTCCTTAGAACCATAAGGTTAACCAACAACCAAAGCTATCTCAGGCCTAGAAGCTTTAGCAGCAGAAACTTCTAAAGTATCAATAATAGCATCACCATGTTGCTCAAGTTTAGGATCTGGAACTTCTAGAGTAAGCAAACATAAAGGAACTGCAATGAATGTAGCATCGAGCCATTCCTTGCGTTTCCTAACAGCTTCAAAGAAACAGTAGGCTTGCATGATTTTTGATTTAACATCGACCCACTTTATGAAACTGTCACATATATCATTTTTCATTTTTGGATCCCTATTTGAGATAGATCTTCTCAAGATGAATCTTAAAGAGTTACGAGCATAGAGTCCAAAATGATACATTATTTCATCCAAGGGTATAGGCCTAGTGTTATTTCTAGCAAAGTAGGCTAACAATTTTCCTGAATAAGGAGAGGGATCCATATCTATCACAACAATTATTTTCAAGATATCCTCTTCAGACATAGAGTCTTCATGAGTATCTTGAATATCAGAGGAATGATGTTTAGGTTTAGAGTATGAAGGAGAAGGGTCTTGAAGTGGTGTGATGTTAGTCTCAACTTCATTTAGAATAGGAGAGTTAGTTAGGGATATTGGAGATGACGATTAAGAGTTTTTTGTGATGGTGATGGGGGGTTCAGATGGAGTGATAGAGGAGGGTTGAGGAAGAGAGATGGTGATTTAAGGAGGAATGATGAACATGTTTGATGAAGAAGTGTTTTCTGAGGATTTTGGATGTTATAGGGTTTTTGTAGGATTAGAAGAAATGGCTTCTGAAACATTTGGATTTTTCTTGGTGGGAGCAGAAAAAGTTCCAAAAATGGAAGCAGATGGTGGAGTAGGTTATGGAATAATGAGAGTGGATGGAGGGAATTGTGAAATAACTATATTATCAGAAATAGTGTTCTTCAAAGAGACAAACTTGTTGAGATCATCTAGAGATGATCTGGATTCAAAAGGAGCAGTAGCAACTTGAAATGTTCTGGAAACCATGGAAGGTCTAGAATCATCAGGACCATCAGAAATATCTAGTTGTCTCTTAACTATGTTGACCTTCAGAACTTTTACAGGAGATTCTTCAATTCTAGGCTTCTTGGAGGATTTCCTCTTCTTTTTAGAGGGAACAACACCATCGTTGGGTTTAGGATTAATCTCTGAATATCTATCAAGCGGATACTCAGGAAATATTCCAACACGAATACTTTTGTTCATTACCATAGAGGCAATTAGTTCTGAATGTTCCATAGTTATGTGTTTAGTTATCCCAATGTTTTTTTAGAGTTTTTCCATTCAAGGGAGTTCCTACATCCACAACCATATCTTCTTGATTAAGAGGATAAGAAAGATTACTTTCAGAAGAATGTCTGAGATAAGTCTTCTGAAAGGAATGTTTTTCTTCTTCTTGGATCCTCCATCCCTTAACTCAATAATGGTGTTCTTCAGATGATTGAACAAAACTGCTGGCAGGTTTATCTTTTCATTAGTGCAAATAACATGCAGAAGATACTTTTGATTTGCATTGATGTAGTTTGAAGAGTGTGTAACAAATTGATGAGAGATGCTACCCATAAATATCCTGAGCCAATCCCCAAGCTTGTCATGGAGATATTTGGGTTTATATTCCTCAAAACCTTCCTTTAAGATGACCTCTACTTTTCTAGAATTCTTAAAACCATCAGGAGACATATTGATTAGTCTGGATGCAGTTCCATCATGACTGTACAGTCTTGCAATATCTTCTTTAGTAGTTAAGATATTCTTTCTATAAACACTTGAGTAAACATGTCCACTGACAAATACATAAGCATATACCCATAAATATTTAACCAGGTCAATGAGCATTGGTCCAAAGAGACGAATGAAGTATATTTCCCAAACTTGAAGACTTAGCACATCTAAAAGATCGCAATCATTAGCAGCAAGGTTTTCAAAATCCACCAGGGCTTCAACAAGAACAAATAACTCATTGACATGAGTGGATAAATAAATATCATAGGTTTGTTGATTTTGACGAAGAACTTCTGCAGATGTTGTTGAGCAGCCATTGATGAAGATGAACAAATAAGAAAACAAACTTGAACAAAGGATTTTAGGGTTTTAATAATTTTGGGGCTAGAAAGATAAAAGGGTGGGATAAATGTAGCGTAAGTGTGTGAAGTGAAGTGAGTGGGTTTTAAATAGTATTTGCAATGATGGAATTTTTTTTTGAATTGTGCAAATATTTGACAAGAGGTGAAGCAATGTGATTTATTATTTAATCCTAAGATTATCTCGTTTCCCAATGTTTCACATTAAGTGCTTAGACGTGGTTTAGAAAAGACAGTTGTCTTTATTTTGAATCACCAACCTTTCATTATTCTAACACCTCATTTAATAAAGTAAACTCTTCAGTTTCTAATGAACAAATGTATTCTCAAGAGAATATTATGACCACGGATACTTCTGATATATGATAACTTCACTATATGAAGCGTCAAATCCCAAAAACCAACAAAAATAATAATACGTACCTCAGAAGTCCATACATCATTTAGGAAGGTTGCACGTTAAGAGCACATCTTTTCCATACAAGCCATCATTTTCTGAGAAATGATCGAGTTCTTATTAAATAGCCAGAATCCAATATTTATCCATAAGCACTTCATCAACAGATATAAGTTATATCATGGACACCAAACCCAGAAGTGTTGCTTTAGAAGGTTTGAAAGATGATCTGATTCTGACAGGCTCAATCTTGTCACACAGAATCAAATCTTCAAAATGTGACGATCTCTGTTTGTGCTTCCTCATAGGTGTCTTTATCTACAACAGCTTCTAGTTGAGCATCTTCTAAGTCTTTGACCTCTTGTTCTTATGTAGAAGCTTCATTACCATCAGTGCACAAATAAGTAATCTCCATATCAGCAAACTTTTCAACTAGCTTTGACTTTTCAAGGTCAAGCTTATCATCAAATATAACATTGATTGATTCTTCAAAAATAAGTGTTTCATTGTTGTACATTATATAGCCTTTTGAGTGTTCATAATTTCCTACCATGATATAGCTTTGAGCTTTAGAATCAAACTTGTTAAGATTCTCTTTAGTGTTAAAGATAAAACAAGAGCATCCAAAAGGATGAAAGTAAGAAATATTGGGTTTCTTGTTCTTCCATAATTCATATGGAGTCTTACCCATAATAGTTCTTATAGATTCCCTGTTCTGAATGTAACACGTTGTGTTTACAGCCTCATCCCAGAAGTGGTTTGCCATGTTGGTTTCATTGATCATGGTTCTGGTCATTTCTTGCAAAGTCATGTTCTTCCTCTCTACAACTCCATTTTTCTATGGAGTTGTAGGGTAGGATAAATCATGGGAAATGTCATTCTCATCAAACTAATCCTCAAAGTGTTTGTTCTCAAATTCTCCACCGTGATCACTTCTAACCTTGACAATTCTGAGAATCGTCTCATTTTGCACTTGGTTACACAAGGTAGTGAACACAAAATATGACTCATTCTTGTGTCTAAGAAACTTCACCCATGTCCATCTTCTATAGTCATCAACAATGACTAATCCATACTTCTTTCCATTGATTGACGCAGTTTCACTGGTCCAAACAAATCAATGTCCAGAAGCTCCAATGGTCTGGAGGTAGAAACAAAATTCTTTTCTTTAAAAGAAGTTTTTGAAAATTTCCCTTCTGACATGCTTCACAAAGAGCTTCTGGAGAGAACTTCATATTAGGAAGGCCTCTGACTAAATTAATCTTATTTAGTTGAGATATCCTTCTCATACTAAGATGTCTCAATCGTCTATGTCAAGTCCATTTCTGTTCATTAACAGACATAAGACATTTTACGTTTTGCTCTTTAAGATCAGACAGTCTAATCTTATAGATGTTGTTCTTCCTTTTACCATTGAATAGGATATAGTCATCCTTCTGACTAACAACATTACAGGAGTCTTCATTAAAGATAATATCATAACCATTGTCACTTAGTTTACTTATGGACAATAAGTTATGCATTAATCCTTCGACAAGTAAAACATTAGTTATAGAGGGGAGAGAACCATTACCAATTGTTTCGGAGCCTGTGATATTTCCCTTCTAATCACCTCTAAAACCCACGACGCCTCCTAGCTTAAGTTCCAGCCTTTGGAACATATGCCTTCTCCCTGTCATGTTTTGTGAGCAGCCAGAGTCCAGGTACCATGAATGGTGTTTCAACTGTACTGCTAAGGATATATCTTTAGAAAGTACCTCTTTTGTGTCTGAATCAGAGTCTGCTTCCTCTTCTGGAGGGATCTTCGCATCAGAAGTTCTAACATGAGCCATCAGCACCACGTTAGCATGTTCTTATTCTAAGTCATCTTCTGAAGAATCAGAACCATCCTTGGTTGCCATCAACCTTTCTTCCTACTCTTGAGATATTTCTTCTAGGGTTTATCCTTATGAAGTTTAGGACAGTCGTACTTGTAGTGTCCTAGATCATTGCACTCATAACAAGTGACTTATTTGCCACTAGACTTCCTTTGACCATAAGTAGACTTGAAGTAAAAACCAGTCCTTCTAGTACTTCTAAACCTATTGCCTTGATTACTCTTCCATAGAAAGTTAACTGGACATCAGTGACAACTCACCTTCATCTTCATCAGAATCTTATTCTAAATCCTCAATCTCTTCCACTTAAGAGCTTTGGGATTCTCAGATCTTCTGAAAAATTTAAGCACAACAGATTTTCTTCTCTTTTGAGGTTCATCCTGCTCTAGCTCAATCTCATGACTTCTCAAAGAACTCACTGGTTCTTCTATAGAAATGTTGTTCATATCCTCAGCAAGATGGTTCTTGCTTTATGATGATTCTTATAATCCTTTTCTGATGACTAGTCATAGCTCTCCTTTCAAGCTTCTTTCCAGTAGCATCTGTGGGAGGATCGTAGCCATCAACTACGGTATCCCAAAGATCAACATCATGAGCTAGAAAGAAACTTTCAAGTTTTCTTTCCAATATTCAAACTTTTCACCATCAAAAATTGGAGGTTTAGCATTGTAGTTATTTTTATCATTTGAAACTAGAGCAGGTGGTGGTGGTGTGGGATCAACCATAGTGTTTCTAAAACTCGTATAGATCTTTATCTGATACAGTTAAGTGTTTGGTACTAATCAATACCAGAATCGGAGCTCTGATGACAATTGAAGATGCAAGAAACACAAGAAAGAGGGGTTTGAATTGGGTTGCACCGAATATAAAGTTTTCATAACTGAAACACAATAGCTAACAAGTGAATAAAAATAAATGAACACAATTATTTTTATCCTGGTTCACTGTTAACTAAGTTACTTCAGTCCACCCCACAAGGTGATTTTCCTTATCCACAAGGACTTAATCCACTATAATCCATTGATTAGAGACAACCACAATAAGTCTGATGAACCTTGTTGAAAACCACAACAAGTCCACCGATCTTTATTTCCAAACCACAATGACCGCAACCAAAGTCTTATTTAGAATCATGACTACACCAAGTCTCTCAAGGAACCTATCAACAACTGTTGATTACAAATATGTGTATACAAAGATGCTTCTAACAAGTAGATTACACAATGTTTAAGTACATCAACACAAAGTGTTGATAGCAAGATATGAACAAAAGCTCCTTGCTAATTTACAAAACTACATAAATAATATCTTAAAAGAGATACGCATCACTTTAGCATAGTTTTGTAGATCCAAAGGTCTTAGTTCTAACTCTTCCAAGTCCTCCTTTTATAGTTGAAAAAGAGATTTGTTGGAGGGTAGAGTAGGAAACATAAAACCAGATGTTTTTTCTCCAACGGTCATGATGGGAATGGTAGACAACATAGTACAAAAGGAGTCTCCTTACGCTACCCTAGCAGAGTAGTGGTCACAATGAACTTTGTACTTTTATACTCACCATCACTCGCAAATCAGTCTTGATTTTTATCTTCTATTTCTTTAGAGGCTTATGATTGTATGTTGATGAAGCGTGTTACAGAAGTATCAGAACTTGAACCTTCATAACCAAAGTCTTTGGAGTTGTCAGAACATGTTCAATATAACCTTGTCTTCAGAGTCTTCAGCACTTGGTATTCATAAGTAATGTCTTCAAATCTTCAGAACTTGTTTAGCAGAACCTTGTCTTCAGCATCTTCAAAACTTGGGACAATAGAAGCAAAGCTTTAGAAGGCCTCCAAAGCTTTCTTATAAAGTCACGATTAGAAGATCCTGTACTAATGTTCCTTAGAACTGTTTCATAAGAAGCATTCCAGAATCTTGGCTTAACTTTTTAACACACCATAGGTATTTTTACAGAGTGTTGAGTTTAGAACCTGATGACGTCACACACCTTCTACCAGAGTCAGAACTTGTTTAGAAAAATCTACACACTAGACATAAACCATTAGAGTACACAATTGTTCTCTAAGATACCATGTAAAGTTATCATCAAAACTTAAGGTCAGATGCAGAACCAATCTTGTTCCTACAACTATAACCTACCCTTGGAGATACATCAAACTAATTTTCGTACTTGAAGAAGCAAGAGACACTAGATTGGTTGATTTGTGATTCTTAATGGTCCCATATAAGAGTTCCTGCAATTGCATCCTAGGAAGACCCTTTGCAGCAACACTAGATAAGATGGTGTTATACCCCAAAATTTTCCCTCTCATGTTTCCCAAGATTTTTCTCTTACATGGTTGGTTATAAACACTTTCCTAAAGAAAATGAAAATTTTTGAATGCTAGCAAAGTGTCTTTCGATTGACAGATGAACAATGTCCTTCGATTGGCATGTCAACAATGTCTTTCGATTGGCATCTGAATAATGTCCTTTGTTTGGCATATCAGAACAATGTCCTTTGATTGGCATGTCAACAAGCTTGGACTGGACTCCTTAAACCTTTCGATCAAGCATTGGCCCATCAACTTTGATTGCGTGTTAGTTCCCCTTCAAGCAAGCATTGGTCCAAGTCTCATCTAGGCAAAAGGCCTCTACATGCAACCTTTGATCCACAAGGCAGAAGTTTCCTCAGACTTATCTAGGATTCACAAGGGAAAAAGCTTCTTCTATGATTGCCTTCAATGCATAAGGCAAGGACTTCACCTGTGCTTTCTTTTCAATGCACAAGGTCAAGACCCCTTAACACAGTTGTTGCGCTATGACACACAATATGGCCCCTTCGAAAGAGCACTCCAAAGGTCCATTCGAAGGACATGTATTGGTGGCCATTCGAAGGAGACACATATTTGCTGAATTAAAGTTTATCTTATGGAGTATTGGTCCTACATATGACCAGGCCAGGGCCTCTTGTGCAATGGCATTCGAAGGAGGTGACAAAGGAGGCTTCGATTGGCCAGAATGAAGTTTTCGTTTGGTTTATTTGAATCAAGCGGCTAAGGCAAATAGATGGGTCTAATCTAAGGAGCCATGAGGAGAAAGTCATAGCCAATCGAAGATCAAAGATCTGAGGGGCTTTTGAAGAAGCTATGATAAGGGGAGACTCTGAACAATTGGGATTCAGAGTCGTCAAAGATCTGAGCAATTCAAATTGATGTAGATAGACTCAATTGAAGGTGCTATAAGGATATACTTGTGGTCAATTCTAAGGAGACAACTCTGGGCCAATTGAAGATCAAGGATAAGGTGTACTTCGAAGGCATGTTAACAAAGTGTCCTTCGATTGGCATATCAG
Organism: Vicia faba; assembly: GCA_948472305.1. Taxonomy (NCBI): domain Eukaryota; kingdom Viridiplantae; phylum Streptophyta; class Magnoliopsida; order Fabales; family Fabaceae; genus Vicia; species Vicia faba. The sequence continues at coordinate 849,403,566 of OX451735.1, read as the reverse complement.
AGCAAGATGTCTTTAGATAAGCATATCAACAAAATCAAGCAATCAATGCAGAAGCTGACTGATCGAAGAAGCTCTAATAAAGAAGTTTTTGAACACTTCAAATCAAAACTCTAGGCCAATCAAAGAGCAACGCTGGAGGGCATTCGAAGGAGCCAAATGTGTCCAGGTTCATCCCAAGGCTCAAAGAGGCATGAATATTTCAAAAATTGAAGTCTTTTAATGTGTCTGATTTTGGTTTCATGGCCTTCAAAGCTTGGTTAATGGTTGTCTCTTTCCATTTCCATGCACCCCATCTCCTATAAATACGAGATACATACACTGGATACCTACGCTTACATATTTTCTCATACGCTTACATATTGCCTCATACGCATACAGGGATTGTTGATCGAAGGAGCGCGCACAACGTGTCTCAGAGAAAAAATTTTAAGCTCTCCAAAGTTTCCAAAAACAAAAGAGCACGAGGAGACTCCAATTTCCAACCAGTTCCAGTCGAACTCCAAGTCATTCCACTCCCAAGTCGAAGCATCTCGTCCTTGATAAAATTTCAAATTCATATTCTTGTTTTCATGATGTATTGATGTTTTCTAGTGTCTGATTTATGCCCAGGATATTACATAACACATCATTCACATGGGCATATAAAGATAGAGGGCACGATCCGTGCTTTTCATCGAATCTCAAGAAACCATAGTTTTTTAAGTCAAAGAAACCCATATTCAAATTCAAAGGAGTCTAATTAGTGGGAGGTCGAATTAGGAAAAGACATGGGTTTACACTCAGGTCATGCTTTTGTTTGTTGACACTTTTTCTTGCATATTTTAGCGCTTTTCTCCAAAAGCAAGTCATCAGACGCCTCCAGCAACATTCTCTGATGGATTTAAGGCCTATCTTCACAAGATCGAAGGCCTGTCTCCATGGATCGAAGACCATCATTTCCCTTGATCGAAGGATTCCTTTTTCTTGCATCCATTCTTACTTTTTTTCATTTCTTTTAAATCAAAAAAATCATTAAAAAAATACTAGTATTAGGGTTTTCTAATTGATTTTAAATTTTTAAATTTATTAAATTAATTATTTTAACTTCCTTTTATCAATTTAAAATCAACTATACCTAGGTTTATTTAATTCAAATATTTTCTTAACAAAAACAAAAAAAAAAATGATTTTCTTGTTTACTTAGGAAAATTTTTTAGACGTCTCTTTTCCGTTTCGCGCGCGTTATTTATTTTTCATATTTTTCATAATTTTGTATCTGCAGATGGAATGTAATAGATAATTAACTAGGGATTTTACTGGTTTTTCCTTTATTTTCTTCTCCCCATTTGGACATGTAAATATCCCCCTCCCCGAAGCATTGTAATAGCGTAAGATTTACATTTCCGCACTTTTAATTCATGTACATATATTAACTGTTAGATGTATGACTAATAGGATTGTATGGCAAAGATTAAAATCAAAATGCTAGAAAACCTAAACAAAAAAGTCTAAAATAACTGAACATAACACACATTGCACATATAAACCTCTTAGGTACACCTACTTTGGTTGCCTTCAGAAAAACAGTCATGTCCCTTGAAACGGGGATGCTTTAGCAAAGACCCGTAAATCAAAAGATCATAGTCCCTCGATGACCCTACAGTTGTCTTTCGGTAAATGATCTAGTCCCTAAACAAAGTTGATAAAGCGTCTTCATATGTTGCCTTTATAACTGTACGTCCCTTCAAATGTCCCTCATGCATCCAACGATAGGGCTACCCACTCACTAATAGTAGGATAGCACTATCTAAAGGATACGAAGAAAATAAGGAACATTTTCGAGTATAAGTAGATAGTTCTTAGATGCTATGCTCAAAACAAAATTTTTGCACCTACACAAAAAACATTTCAAAAAACACTTTTCAAAAACATTCGCTTTGTCAACACTCTTGAGGACTGATACAAGAGTTATCATAAAGCGATTCGCCGTACTAAGGCATTTTAAAATACTTTTCAAAAACACAAAGCACAAGGTATTTCAAAAATGAGCTAAGCATCTAAGAGCCCGTAGAAAACTACGGATGGAAAGGGTGCTAAAACCTTCCCTTTCCATAATATATCCCCTTTACTCAGAAAATTCTCGAAAAGGTCTTTTATGTTCTTTTCACCCTTTCCTTTTTTGGATAAAATAAAAGTCGGTGGCAACTCTTGCTTACCGCAACATTTGCAAACACAAATGCAAAACGAGTATAACAGTCAGTTCTGCCACCATATCACAGAACTGGCGACTTTGTTGGGGAGATATAAAAAGTGGGGTTACCTTAGAGCTTAGGTCATATTTAAATTGCTTTCCTTGTATGCTTTGATGGATTTAACTTTGAGGGTTTTTCTTGGGTTTACTTATAAAGATCCTACACCCGGATCTGGGGCACTTGTTAGGTAAGTAGCAATAGATCTTGGGGACTGTGCGGGGTATACAGACACGGTTGAAACAATAGCTACATTGATGTGACACATTTATTGGTACCGGTAGCCCTTGAGTAGTCAAAGAGAAAACAGGGCCGTTGTATGGTGTCATGAAGCATCAAATGACCTTAGAACCTTTAATTGAACCAACTTGGCCATTAGGAAGTAGTGAGATAACCGGCTTGGGTGTAGTCCGAAGTTTGTTGATACTCGATACTACACTCATTTAGATCTGACTTCCGGGATATTTTGGTCGACAATAAAGAGGCTTACACTGAAACAATGCCCAGTGAAGAAAGATCAGTGATATTGAGATTCCCTAGAACCTGGTTACTATTAATAGGACAGATTGAACCAACTATACTTCAAGAGGGTACTTTCCTATGGAATCCATGAAAGCCTAAACCTAAGAATCTGTTTGTGTGATTGTATATATTTGTTTGTACATAACATCATAACATCATAACATGGCATATCACACTAACCATTTCAAGGACTTTTAGGACTTATCTTTGTGTCTGTTTTGTAGGACATGGCTCCCATTCGCAGAAATACTATCCAAGTCAACCTCGTAAGGGTGCTTCCTCAACTCAAAGAGTTGGCATCAAGGGTTCCTGAGAATTCTCCATTCACTAAAAGACATGGTCTACTCCTCAATTTGGTCACCTCAAGCCCTGATGAAGACATGTTGAAAGGTCTCTTTCAGTTCTTTGACCCTTTACATCACTGTTTTACATTTCCCGACTACCAGTTGGTGCCCATCATGGAAGAGTTTTCTCAATTATTGGGTGTGCCTATCCTTAACCAGTTACCCTTCAACGGTATGGAAAGATATCCAAAGCCTGAAGAAATTGCTCAAGCCCTGTATTTACAACTGCCCGACATTGTAGCAAACTGGGAAACAAGAAGCAGCATCAAAGGGTTTCTAGCCAAGTTCTTGTTTGAGAAAGCTCACAATTTTTGGGACACCCTAGACTTACAAGCCTTTGTAGAGGTATTGGCCCTTCTCATCTATGGGATGGTATTGTTCCCTAATCCGGACCAACTCATATACGTGAATGCGGTCAAATTTTTCATGTCTCGTAACCCGATGCCTACTTTTCTTGGAGACATTCTACACTCTTTTCACACTCACACTATGAAGAGAAGAGGTACCCTTGTGTGTTGTACTCCTTTGTTGGCTAGGTGGTTTATTTCTCACCTACCCCGATCTGTTGTGAAGAATGAACAAGGCTTAAGATGGTCTAGCAGGCTGATATCTCTCATACATTCGGATGTTCATTGGTGTCCTCGATCTATGGAAGGCGTTACCATCATTGATCGTTGTGGGGAATTCCCTAATGTCCCTCTCCTAGACATTAGGGGAGGAATCACTTATAACCCTTGTTTGGCGTTGCGACAGTTTGGGTATGCTAGGAGGGATGGCCCTCATGATGTATTGGTTCAAGGAATTATGTTCAACTATGAGGATGATGTTCAAGGGTATCGTTAAAGGTTCATCCGAGCCCGGGGAATGGTAAAAAAAGTGGATAGCAAGACACTGGGGCTTAAGAACTCCATCCCTTTAGAGCCTTATCTTAAATGGGTGCGAGATCGCGCTCAAAATCTCATGATGCCTTACCCCGCCATTCTACCTATCATCATGGAACCCATTGCAGATACAGATGTACCTCATACCATTATCCATCCTGACATGTCAACTACTCTTGAAGAATTGAAAAAGTCTTGGGTTCAACTTAAAGAGGAACGAGATACCTTTGAAGCCTAGTTCTATTCAAGTGAGAAAAGGGCTTTGGAGCTTACAAGATAATTGCATGAAGAACAAAGTTTAAATGCCTACACTGCACCAAAGAGGTTGCGCTCATGGGAAGCTTGAGTCCTGTTATATTTAGGAGTTTATTTTCACTTTTGTCTCTTCCATTGTAAGCCCAAGGGGCATCATTGTAATCATTTAAACTTATGAATGCAACTAATGTTTGTTCTCTCCTTGAGTAAGTGAATTTAAGATCTTAAAAGTCCTTGAAACATTGCATAAACATTATCATGCATTTCATTGCATAAGCAGGTATTGCAAGATAGGTTTCTTATTCTTTTCGTTGTTTATTTCAGCAAAAGAAATGGATCTCGAACAAACAGTGAAAGGCCTCCAAGCTCAGAACGCTCAGTTTTAGCAGATGTTCCTGGATCTGGCCCAGGGGCAGGAAGAACTGAAATCCCTGATCGCCAAAGAGAAGACCAAGAAGGCAAAGAAACTAGTTGGTGTATTGAATTTAGGAAGAAGGATCATAGTACCGGTTAAGCGAGCTATATATTTTGCAACCCCGTCAAATGAGAGGGACAATCAATAAGAGAAGCCAGAGGAAGAAAACAACAATCTAGGGTCTGAGGAAGAGGAACCTGACTATTCTTAGGAGCAGTATCCTCTTGTTGATGATAAATACAAACAGCTAGAGGATCGACTCAATGCTATGGTGATCCAGAGTATACCCGGGCTGGATTTTGAGGAGCTAGGACTGATTTTAGGGGTGGTCATCCCGCAAAAATTCAAGGTTCCTACACTCGCTATGTACGACGGTGTCTCCTGTCCCAAGCTGCATTTAAGGTCGCATGTCAGGAAGATTCAACCCCACACTACTGACAGGAATCTGTGGGTCCACTTCTTCCAGGAAAGTTTTTCGGGGACTTAGCTAGAATGGTTCTATCAAATGAAGAGAACCAACGTTCGCAATTGGGAAGATTTGGCTGCTGCTTTCTACAAGCAGTATCAATATAATGTTGACCCCGCCTCGACTCGTACACGGTTGCAAAGTATGTCTATGGGTTCTGATAAAGGTTTTAATGATTATGCCCAAAAGTGGAAAGATCTTGCAGGAAGAGTCCAGCCTCCGTTGTCTGATAGGGAGCTTGTAGACATGTTCTTGGGCATGTTGTCTGGTCAATTCTTTAACCATATAATTGGAAGCTCGACTACTCGGTTCACTAAACTAATATTGACTGGTGAACGGATAGAGGCTGGAATCAAAAGTGGTTAAATATAGAGAGAAGCATCCTCCAGTACAACAAAGAAACCATTCACAGGAAAGAAGGAGGTCAGTGCTGCTTATGGCCAAAGGAATCACAACAAAACTGAGCATCGTCCGACGGTAGGGGCTGTTATAATTTCCAACCCTGCTTCAAACCAACAACGAAACAATCAGCGCAAACCAGATGCGCCTAGAAGACAGTTTACTCAGATCAACATGAACCTATCCCATGTTTTTCCACACCTGATGAAGTCCAATTTGGTAACTCTGAAGCAGGCCCCGAAGAATCCTAATATTGCCTCTCCCCACTACAATGCAAATGCTAGATGTGCCTACGATTCTGAGACTCCGGGTCATGATACAAACAACTGTTGGGCTTTAAATAATAAGGTACAGGATCTCATTGAGGCGAAGGAGATTGAGTTTGACCTTCCCGAGACACCTAACGTAATAACTGCACCAATGCACAAACATGGACAAGGTGTCAATGTTGTTGATGATGATCGTTTTGTTTCTTCTGTGGATGAGTTAGCTACTCCTCTTTTAACTGTTAAAAAGAATCTATTGTGAGCCAGTTTATTTTCGGGCTATGGTGAAGGTTGCCACTTATGTATCTCTCTACCAGATGGCTGTTTGTTGTTGAAGATGGGCGTCCAGTGCCTGATGGTTAACAAAGAAATCATGTTCGAGAAAGTTCATCTTATAAGAAGTTCACGTGAAGATGTTTCAATAATCACCATTTTCGATAATCCTCCCAGGGTCTCCACTAAAAGACCCGTCAGGATTACATCTGTTCCAAAGTTTTCTCCCCTGATCATCACCCTTCCCGGACCAATACCATATTCCTCGGATAAAGTTGTTCCCTAGAATTATGGGGCTGACGTATATTACCATGGCGTCAAGCAAGACCTATTGGTTATTAAAGACAAAACTGCTGAAGGTACTGATCCTGACATCGATAATATCGTTGGGACCAGTAAGATAACGAGAAGCGGAAGAGTTTTCTCTCCCGAGATCTCTCCAAAAAATGTTACTACTCCTGTGATTATTCCTGCTGCAAATCTCGTCAGTATTCCCATTGCTACTCCTACTGTTAGTCCTGTTGTCATCCCTACTACCAAGTCGGCCGAGACTCGGGGCAAAAAGGTATTGGTTGAGCCTGTCCAGATGAAGGCACACCCATAAGCCCTTCCTGAGGCTTCTAAAAAGGAGATGGAAGAGATATTAAAGATAATCAAGAAAAGTGATTATAATGTCGTGGAGCAATTGGGGCAGACCCCTTCAAAAATCTCAATGCTGGCCCTACTGCTGTGCTTTGAAGCCCATGCTAAGGCTTTAGTAAAATTCTTGAAGTCTACCCATGTGCCTCAAGAGACCTCCGTTGATCAATTCGAGAACTGTGTCGCTAACCTGACTAGTGACAATGGCTTGGGATTCTCTAATGCAGATTTAACTCCCAAGGGAAGGAAACACAATGATGCCTTTCATGTCTCCATTGAGTGCAAGGGCACCACATTAGCCCATGTTCTGGTGGATACAGGTTCATCACTGAATGTCTTACCCAAGAATGTTCTAGACAGGATGGATTGCGAAGGACTCACACTAAAGCCTAGTAACATTATGGTGATGGCCTTCAACATTTCTAAAAGAATGGTGCACGGGGAGGTGGACATCCCTATCAAAGTGGGTACTCAGAATTTTAATTCCACTTTCTATGTGATGGACATCTGCCCATCTTACTCCTGTTTATTGGGTCGACCTTGGATCCATGGGGTCGGTGATGTTACTTCCACCTTACATCAGATGCTGAAGTACCCAGTTGTTATACAGTAGGAGAACTGACTTGGGTGTTTTGCATTTGATTGAAATTGTTGCGGATAGCAAGAGTCGCCACCTACTTTTCTTTTATCCAATAAGGAAAGGTTGAAAAGAACAGGAAAGACCTTTCGAGATTATTTCTTGAGTTCGGGGGGTAGGTTATGAAAAGGGAAGGTATTAGCACCCTTTTCATTTGTAGTTATCTACAAGCTCTTAGTTTCTTGCTAGATCACTTGCTTTTTGTTTGAAAATGTGCTTGTGGTGTGGGTTTTGAAATTATTTTGAAAACGTATTTGTAATGGTTCTCGTTTCTATAAGAACGCGTACAAAGTGTTGTTTGGAAAATAGTTCAAAGAAGTGTTTGTGAAATTTGTTTTTGAAAGTGATTTTTAAAAGGTGTCTTTGTAATGGTTATCGTTTCTATAAGAACGCGTACAAAGTGTTTTTCTTTTGAAAATGTTTCAAAATGAGAGCGTTGGTGTATAAAATGTTTTTGTTGTGAACAAGCGGGCAACTAGGAGCAACCTACCTACTCAAAAGGTCTTAAATGTTCTTTTCCTCCTCCTTTAGATGTTGCTATCTTACCATTGATTTGGTAAGAAGCCCCATTACTGGATGTGGAGGGACGGGGCGTGGGACGTTTGTATAGTCATAGAAGGTAACCTATGGGACATTTTATTAATGTCGTTTAGGGACTAGATCGTTTACCGAAGGCAACATTGATGGTCATCGAGGGACTACGATCTTTTATCGAGGGTCATTGCTAAAACGCCCATGTTCGAGGGACATGACTATTTTCCGAAAGGCAACAAATAGGGATTATCCTATAGGTGCTAGTGTGTAAATGTGTTTAGTTGCATGCATTTTTTCTTTTGAATTTTTGGTTATCTACTTGTTCTTTTTATCTTGCCATACATCCTAGTTACTAGCATTTATACAAAAATAATAAGATGCAAAAAGATAAAATCCTACACTATTACAACCATATTTAATATCATGGAAATAAAAAAAGGCAAAAATAAAATTAAGGAAAAAAATGGATCTTTCGATTCAGGTAGAAAGGCCCTTCGATTCTGCATTCTCTGGCCTCCTTCGATTTGGGTTCTGAAGACAGTGGAGTCATGCCCTTCGATTTTCCTTTCTGTCTCCTTCGACTGAGGGTTGGAATCAGGATAGTCACGCCTTTCGTCTGGGCTTGGAAGTCAGCATACTTCTACCTTTCGATTGGGCCTGGAATCAATGCAGGCGTGCCTTATGGCTGGGCCTGGAATCAGTGTAGGCATGCCTTCTGGCTGCTTCTTTCGTTTGGCCTAGAGGTTGATGTGGATGCCAGAAGCTTCGTTTCCTACTTCTTGTTTCCTGTTTCTTTCGTTTGAACTCTTGAATAGCAACATGGCCTAAGGCCATTCTAGTATTGCCTTACAATCAGTTTAGTACTTAATGCATGTTTAGGTAAACAAGAAGCAAAACAAAGGGTTAGCTCTGAAAACATATTAAAAGGGTGGAAACAGAAATACCAATGGTATGTTCATGTTTGAAATGAAAGGAAAGCTTATTTACACATTATATAAGAAATGAAAAGTTCAAGGTTTGGAACAACTTACCTTGCTGGAGGCTGGAGGGTGTGTTGGACCTTGAAGTGGTTACCTTGAATGCTACTGGATTCGATGGAAGGGACCAGAGGCAGCGTTTCTACTTTTTGATTCGAAGGAGAAAAACAAATGAGATGTCTTTTATACTGGATTCGAAGGGGAATAAAATGTTTGGGACTTTTCAGAATCGAAGGAGGTAAATGTTAGATTCTGGGTTTTGCTTTCACAAAATGTTTAAGTGTTTGAAAACTTATGGTGTTTGAGAAATTTGAAGATTCCTTCCTCTGGCCCAAAAATCCTCCCTAGATGTGTTGTGAGGCCTCTTATTTATAGGCAAGGCTGCCTGAAGCTTTTGGAGGGAAAACAAAAGGTTTGAACAATTTGAGTAACATGTTCCTTGTTGCTTTCGAGAGACAGTGCCTTGTATGCTATTTTGGTGTAAGAATGGGACAGTGCTTCAGGACTGCTGTGTAGCAGTTTTGGCCAGTGTACCAGGCCTGAACTTGGCAGCAAGCATCTTTGAATATTTTACTCTTTCGTTTTGACTCTTCTTTGACCAGACTCCTCTCCAAACAAACTATTTGATTTTTCTCTAACAAGTTCCTTTCGATTAGGTCACTTTTGTGCTTCCTTCGAAGGAGCCAAAAGTGTGACCCTTGGATGGGTCACCAAAAACATGCCTTAAAGTGGCTTGTTAATCTTCGAATAGACCATCAACAATGTCCTTTGAATGGGATGTCCAGAGTTGGATTCAAAATATGTTGATTCGAAGGGGACACAGGATGTAAGGAAACCTTATGAAGGTGGTTTTGTCCAATCAAAGGCTTGCCTTCCCAAAGGTCCAAGTGGCCAAACGAAGGAGTGTACATAGGGGGTCCCTGCCTTGTGACTTCATGAAAACATGCAAAAGATCTATGTCCAAACGAAGCTTGCATGAGGGAACCAACATGCCCAAACGAAAGGTGTGACCAGTAGCTTGTACTGAAAGATTCATGTACCCAAACGAAGCAAGCATGAAGGGAGTCAAATGCCCAAATGAAAGGTTTGACCAAAACCTTGTGCTGAATGATTCATGTGCATAAACGAAGGATGTGACTAGTAGCTTGTACTGAAGGAACCACATGCCCAAATGAAATGTGCATGCAGGAGGCTAAAATGTCCAGATTCGAAAGAGGCATATAGGAGGTAAAAAGTGCAAATTGAAGGATGCCAAAAGGGAGCCTTTTGCCTTGGAATCGAAGGAGACTACAGGAGGCTTTGTGCCTTGTGAATCCAAGCCAATGTGCCAGAGGCCCACGCCCAAGCTTGCATCGAAAGAGGCTAAAAAGCCAATTAAAGAAGCTGAATCAAAGAACACTTATTTTTCTCCAAATTTGTCAAAATACTATTTTTATCTGTTTCCCCCTTTTTGACAATTTCCTCTTAATCCCGGTACTGGAAAATCCCAATGTACTTGTGCAAGCTTGAACCTTGAGAATCCTTTGTAAGAAATGCCTTGAAAAAAGAGAGGGAAAATTTTTGGGTACAACACCAGTCAATGGGAAAATTATCACAGTCCATGGGGAGGAGGAGTACATGGTGATCTACCTGAACTCTTTCAGGTACGTTGAAATGGACGGCGAGTTCATTGAGACCCCCTGTAAGAACATTGAGGAGGTTCTATAGACCGTTGTTGCAACCAAGACCACTACCGGTGTTCCAAAGACTACTAGACCTCCGTTGAAGATGGCTTCTTTGAAAGATGCTAAGGCAGTAGTCGAAGAAGGTGGGTGTATAATTTGGGGCCAACTTTCGGATATTCCCTACAAATCTGACAAATTTGGTTTGGGTTTTACTTCAGGAGCCCAGAGAGTTGTTTGACGCGCTCGCACCAGGGGACCACCTTTAAGGATCAGTAACCATGGAGTCAATGCCTTGGAGGACAGTGATAGTGACCATGACCTGGATAAGTGGATCTTCCCAACTATCAACGATGGACTTAGCAATTGGGAGGATAAAGATTTTGTGCCCATTACTTTTATTCAAGAGTAATTTGTCTTTTTGTTTTGAGGATATGTAATATTTGTACAATTGAAACATTAAAGCCTTGTGTCTTACCAGAGGCACAATGGTCTATTTGTGAGGGTCATTACTTCATTTTCATATGTCATCAATAAAACATTGGAAGTTTCACATACAAATTTTACGCTCTTTGTTTTTTTCTGCCTTTTTACTTTAAAATATACAGCTATGCTCTTACACACACCCACATATCAAACTGTAGATCCACATCCACTCTGGATCCCATTGATAACGGTTCTGTTATTGCCCATTATGACTTCAAAAATCCGATATACCAAGCCGAGGACGAAGGTGAGGAAGATTGTGAAGTACCAGGTGAACTTGCCAGATTGTTACAACAGGAAAAAAGGGCAATACAGCCTCATGAAGAGACGGTTGAGACAGTTAAATTAGGTACTGAAGAGGACAAGAAAGAAGTCAAGATAGGTGCCGATCTGGAGCTTAGTATTAAAGAGTGGTTGATACAGATGCTACATGATTATGTTGAGGTTTTCGCTTGTTCATACGAAGACATGTCGGGACTTAACACCAATAATGTGGTTCATCGCCTACCTACAAAAGAGGACTTCCCTCCCGTGAAACAGGAGGTTCGTCGCATACGGCCTGAGATGTCAGAGAAGATCAAGGCTGAAGTCATAAGCAGTTCAAAGCCAGTTTTATAGCCGTTACATCCTATCCACAATGGGTTGTCAATGTTGTTCCAGTACCTAAGAAAGACGGTAAGGTACGTATGTGTGTGGATTACAGAGACCTGAATAGGGAAAGCCCCAAGGATGACTTTCTGCTTCCCCACATCGATATTCTGGTTGACAACACCATACAACATAAGGTATTCTCCTTCATGGATGGTTTCTCCGGGTATAATCAGATCAAGATGGCACCCGAGGACATGGAGAAGACGGCCTTTGTCATACAGTGGGGCACTTTCTGTTACAAAGTTATGCCATTTGGGTTAAAGAACGTCGGGGTAACCTACCAGCGTACCACGGTAGCTTTGTTTCATGATATGATCCATCACGAGATAGAGGTCTACATTGATGATATGATAGCCAGGTCCCAGACAGAAGAGGAGCACCTCGATCATCTACAGAAGCTGTTTGAAAGGCTGAAAAAATACAAACTGAGGTTGAACCCGAATAAGTGCACTTTTGAAGTAAGATCTGGTAAGATCTTAGGCTTTGTTGTCAGCAACAAAGGCATTGAAGTTGACCCTGCAAAGGACAAATACATACAATAAATGCCAACTCCTTGCACTGAGAAGGAAGTCAGGGGATTCTTGGGACGCCTTAACTACATTACCAAATTCATTTCCCATCTGACCGCTACTTGTGAGCCAATCTTCAAGTTGTTGAAGAAAGAACAAGCAGTAAAGTGGAATGACGACTGCCATAATGACTTTGACAAAATCAAAGAATACCTTCAAGAGCTTCCAATTTTAATGCCTCCACTCGAAGGAAGACCTATGATCATGTACTTAACATTTTTAGAGAACTCAATGGGGTGTGTGCTGGGGCAGTATGACGAGTCTGGTCGAAAAGAGCATGCAATATACTACCTTAGAAAAAAATTTACCGACTGTGAAACAAGATACTCACTGCTCGAGAAAATTTTTGCGCTTTGGCATGGGCTACTCGTCGACTAAGATAGTATATGTTGACTCACACTACCTTGTTGATATCTAAAATGGATCTTATCAAGTACATCTTTGAGAAGCCCGCTCTCTCCGGAAGAATAGAAAGATGGAAAATGATCCTGACCGAATACGACATTCAATATACAACCCATAGAGCAATTAAGGGAAGTGTATTAGCTAATCATTTATCTCATCAGGCTGTGGATGACTACCAATCCATGAATTTTGAGTTCCCAGATGAGAACATCATGTTAGTGACCGATTGTGAAGAGCCTGGACCAGATGAAGGACCTGAAAAAGGATCCCGATGGACTATGGTTTTTGACGGAGCTTCCAACACTCTTGGCAATGGCATCGGCGTTGTGATCATATCTCCTGAAGATTGTCATACTCCTTTCACTGCCAGATTATGTTTCAATTGTACCAACAATATGGCTGAGTATGAAACATGTATCATGGGTCTCAAAGTTGCTATTGACTTGAGGATCAAATTCTTGAGTGTATTCCGATACTCGGATTTAGTAATCATTCAAATCAAAGGAGAATAGGACACGAAGCATCCTAATCTCATCCCTTACAAAGAACATGTGTTGACACTGATTCCATACTTTAAAGAAATTACCTTTGAGAATTTTCCATGAGAGGAAAATCAACTAGTAAATGCACTAGCTACAATGTCATCCATGTTCAAAGTCAAGTGGGATAATGAGGCTCCTCAGATCACTATTGAGAGAATGGATGAACCAGCATACTGTCACGAGATTGGTACTGAAGAAGTTGTGGACAAACCTTGGTTCCATGAAGTAAAAAGATATCTCGAAGCCCAAGAGTATCCTGAGGGAGCTTCGGTCAATGATAAGAAGTTCCTAAGAAGGTTCTCTGCCAAGTTCTTCCTCAGCAAAGGGATCCTCTACAAGCGCAACCACGACTCTACCTTGCTTCGGTGTGTAGACAAGTGTGAGGTAGAAAAAATTATGGCTGATTTGCATGAAGGTACCTTTGCCACCCATTCCAGTGGGCACACAATGGATAAAAAAGATATTATGAGCAGGATACTACTGGTCCACTATGGAAGTAGACTGTTATCAGCATTCACGAACTTGTCACAAATGTCAGATATATGTTGATAAAATGCATGTACCTCCAGTTCCTCTAAACGTTATAACTGCTCCTTGGTCATTCGCAATGTGGGGCATCAACATGATTGGAGAGATCAGACCTACAACCTCTAATGGGCACCGCTTCATCCTGGTGGCCATTGATTACTTTACAAAGTGGGTCGAGGCAGCTTCATTTGCTTCTGTTACCAAGAAGGTTATGGCCCGATTCATCAAACATAACCTTATCTATTAGTACGGTATTCCAGAAAGAATCATTACAGATAATGGTACCAATCTCAACAACACTATGGTCACCGAGCTCTGCACGCAACTCAAGATCCAGCATCATAACTCTTATCCTTACCTACCGAAGATGAATGGCATTGTAGAAGCTGCTAATAAAAACATCAAGAAAATCATACAGAAGACGACGGTGAAATATAAAGACTAGCACGAGATGTTACCATTTTCTCTCCATGGTTACCGCACCAAAATGTGCACATCAACAGGGGCAACTCCTTTCTCTTTGGTATATGGTATGGACGTTGTCCTACCCATTAAAGTCCAGATCCCTTCCTTGAGAGTCATGAAGGATGCAGGTTTAAATGAAGACGAATGGGTTAGACCCGACTTGACCAATTAAACCTGATTGACGAGAAGAGGCTCGCGACTGTCTGCCATGGTCAGATGTACCAAAAATGTATGATCAAAGCTTTTAACATGAAGGTCAGACGTCGGGTATATCAGGCTGGTGATCTGGTAATCAAGCGTATTATCCTGCCGCAAGGTGATCCCAGGGGCAAATGGACTCCCACATACAAAGGGCCATTTGTGATCAAAAACATATTTTCTGGTGGGGCCATGATCTTAATAACTATGGACGGTGACGACCTTCCACACCCGGTAAATGCAAACATAGTTAAAAGATACTACGCATAAACAAAGACCCGCTAGGTCGACTGGCCTAGGCAAAAATTAGGGCATCCCAATGAACCAAAAGGGTTCGTGCAAAAATTAGGGATATACATAAAAATATATATACACCCGACAAGTCGAAAACCTGAAAAGGCGGCTTGGGCAAAAAAGGGTATCCCGGTGGACAGAAAACCTGAAAGGGCGGTCTAGGCAAAAGCTAGGGATTTAAAGCGTATAAATATGTCCCATTGGATCACCTTACAACCAATCTTCAGTATCAACTATCGAGCTCAATTGGTACTAATTAATCCAGTCAGCTTCGGACAAGCAACGAAAGAGATGAGATACTCAAAGACATAAAGGCAATAGCAGAATTGTAACCCAATGGGACTATTTCACATAGATTTTTTCTTTGTATACTATTTTTGTATAGTTTCCATTCTTACGACGGAATTCTCTTACTAGGATGTTTGTCTCCTTGTACAAAAAATACTTACTCAAGTTAATACAAAGCTATTCCGTTGAAAGTGCAAAACTATTTGTTTTTATTTTTTCTGTTTTGTTTGCAAAACGTCTAATGATTATTTTTGAACATATGCATTTGAATGTGATTACTGCTTACAAATATACACACACAAAAAATAGAAAGGTAGTTACCGATGACTTTAAAAAACGGGACAATATCTAAGGGCCATCCACAAAATCCCCGTAGATATTTCCTCTAGCAGATACCTTCTCCAGCAGGTACAGAGGCAAGGGCATCCTACTACAAGGTCACTGCCGTATTCTCAGCATACGGCTTAATGATGTCAGATGTTCTTATATCCCCGGAGGAGCAAGAATCTATAAATTACCACTCCAACAAGAGGTCCCCCAGTGAAGTCGTCAAGTTTCTCAGGATTCCCCAACAAGATTTCAACAAAATCCCCAAGCAGTTCACGGAGTTTACCTTCCCCAATAGAGTTTATTTATTTAACAACGGAAGTTCATCTCCCAGCACTTCAACTTCAACAAATTTGAAGGCCTACTTTCTTCACCCCCAGCAACAATCAGGGATTTATTTTCCCTAATTCAACAATACAGCAATGGAACAACTGACATGTTCATACGTTGCATTCATACATCATTTCTACAAATATCATAGCATATACAACACAAATGCATATATCACAATCTCATTTATTTTGAGAGCATCATGCAATTCATACATCATGACATCGCATGAGACTGATTTTACCTTTTCAGGTTAAATTAGCAAATAGACAAACACCATCAACTTATACAGCGGGTCAAAGATTAATGCCCGAAACCAAACGGGGAAACTATCTACACGACCAAGTGGTATGAACTCCCGAAGCAAGACAGGTTTACCAACATATACAAGGCCACAGATTAATTCCCGAAACCAGGCGGGGAAACTATCTATGTGACCAGCAAAACAATTTCCAGATTAATACCTGTAACAAGATAGGAGAACTATCTGTGGACGACCGACTATGGATTAATACCTGTAACAAGCCAAGAAAACTATCTACATGAGGAGATTGAAGATTAATACATGTAACAAGCCAGGAAAACTATCTTAAACGACCAACAAAAACAAGTTCCAAATTAATACCTGTAACAAGCCAGGAGAACTATTTGTGGACTACCGATTATAGATTAATACCTGTAACAAGCCAGGAAAGCTATATACAAGAGGAGATTGAAGATTAATACCTGTAACAAGCCAGGAAAACTATCTTTCTTTCTCAGGTCAGAGATTAATACCTGTAACAAGCTAGGACAACTATATCAGCGACCGACAATGTTCAAGTTCCAGATTAATACCTGAAACCAGACATGACAACTATCTGCGAACAGCTAATTTGTAGATTAATACCTGAAAACAGACAGGAAAACTATCTACATGAACAGACGAAGTAATCTTACACGGATTCCTTCTCAACTTCCCAGATGCAGTCTAACACGGACCCATCCTGAAGCATCCCCACACAGGCTCCTTCTCATATATCTCTGAATGCAGACTAAGACAGACTCATCCTGGAACAACCCTATACAGGATCTTTCTAATACATTTTTAGGTAATGGTTAATTCCATTATCCCCAGCAAGTTACTGTGAAGCCTGGATTTCAACCAGAAAACAACAAACTTTCATCTCTCCAAAGATAACTCTTCAGCAGAGCCTTGGACAACTGAAGTTCCTAGATTCTATCCCCCCACAGAGTTTTCCTCAAGCAAGAGAACACCAGAAACCCACACTCCCAAGCGAATTCCTCCTCAGACAGATGGAACAGGAACCCCCTACAAAGGGACCATTTATGAAATCACCATCTACTTTAGATGGCATCTTTAAGCCTGTCTCTAACAACTCAGTGATCTTCTCTAAATTTCATCTGCAAGCCCATTCCCACCATCATCAACCATCAATGTTACTTCATCCGAGTGAAAATTTATGGGCACTCTAGTGTTCAATCCTCTTCCACCTTCAGATCACGAAAGGCAGACAAGACAATCTAAATCCTCAAGTTTAAGAAGATTGAACAGGGGCAGCTGTTGTACCCCAAAATTTTCCCTCTCATGTTTCCCAAGGTTTTTCTCTTACATGGTTGGTTACAAACACTTGCCTAAATAAAATGAAAATTTTTGAATACTATCAAAGTGTCTTTCGATTGGCAGATGAACAATGTCCTTCGATTGGCATGTCAACAATGTCTTTCGATTGGCTTCTGAACAATGTCCTTCATTTGGCATATCAGTATAATGTCCTTCGATTGGCATGTCAACAAGCTTCTAATGGGCTCCTAAAACCTTTTGATCAAGCATTGGCCTATCATCTTCGATTTCATGTTGGTTCCCCTTCAAGCAAGCATTGGTCCAAGTCTCATCTAGGAAAAAGGCCACTACATGCAACCTTCGATCCACAAGGCAAAAGTTTCCTGAGACTTATTTGGGATTCACAAGGGAAAAAGCTTCTTCTATGATTTCCTTCAATGCATAAGGCAAAGACTTCCCCTGTGCTTTCTTTTCAATGCACAAGGTCTAGACCCCTCAACACAGTTGCTGCACTATGACACACAATATGCCCCATTCGAAAGAGAACTCCAAAGGTCCATTCGAAGGACACGTATTGGTGGCCATTCGAAGGAGACACATATTTACTGAATGAAAGTTTGTCTTATGGAGTCTTGGTCCTACATGTGGCCAGGCCCAGGCCTCTTATGCAATGGCATTCGAAGGAGGTGACCAAGGAGGCTTCGATTGGCCAGAATGAAGTTTTCGTTTGGTTTATTTGAATCAAGCAGCTAAGGCAAATAGATGGGTCCAATCGAAGGATCCATGAGGAGCAAGTCATAGCCAATCAAAGATCAAATATCTGAGGGGATTTCGAAGAAGCTCTGATAAGGGAAGTCTATGAACAATTTGAATTCAAAGTCATCAAAGATCTAAGCAATTTGAATTGATGTAGATAGACTCAATCGAAGGAGCTATAAGGATATACATGTGGTCCATTCGAAGGAGACAACTCTAGGCCAATCGAAGAGCAAGGATAAGGTGTACTTTGAAGGCAGGTTAACAGAGTGGCCTTCAATTAGCATATCAGAGCAAGATGTCTTTAGATAAGTATATCAACAAAATCAAGGAATCAATGCAGAAGCTGACTGGTCGAAGAAGCTCTAATAAAGAAGTTTTTGAACACTTCGAATCAAAACTCTAGGTCAATTGAAGAGCAAGGATGGAGGGAATTCTAAGGAGCCAAATGTGTCCAAGTTCATCCCAAGGCTCAAAGAGGCATGAATATTTCAAAAATGGAAGTCTTTTAATGTGTCTGATTTTGGTTTAATGGCCTTCAAAGCTTGGTTAATGGTTGTCTCTTGCCATTTCCATGCACCCTCATATCCTATAAATACGAGACACATACACTGGAGACCTACGCTTACTTATTTCCTCATACGCTTACATATTGCCTCATACACACACAGGGATTGCCGATCGAAGGAGCACGCACAACCTATCTCAAAGCAAAAATTTTAAGCTCTCCAAAGTTTCCAAAAACAAAAGAGCACGAGGAGACTCGCATTTCCAACTAGTTCTAGTCGAACTCCAAGTCATCCCACGCCCAAGTCGAAGCATATCGTCCTTGGTAAAATTTCAAATTCATATTCTTGTTTTCATATGTACTGATGTGTTCTAGTGTCTGATTTATGCCCAGGATATTACATAGCACATCATTCACATGGGCATACAAAGATAGAGGGAACGATCTGTGCTTTTCACCGAATCTCAAGAAACCATAGTTTTTTAAGGCAAACAAACCCAGATTCGAATTCAAAGGATTCGAATTAGTGGGAGGTCAAATTAGGAAAAGACCTGGGTTTACACTCAGGTCATGCTTTTGTTTTGTTGACACTTTTTCTTGCAAAATTTAGCGCTTTTCTCCATAAGCAAGTCATCAGACGCCTCCAGCAACATTCTTTGCTGGATCGAAGGCTTATCTTCACAAGATCGAAGGTATGTCTCCATGGATCGAAGACGATCATTTTCCTTGATCGAAGGATTACTTTTTCTTGCATTAATTCTTAATTTTTTTCATTTCTTTTAAATCAAAAAAATCAAAAAAAAATATTAGTCTTAGGGTTTTTTAATTGATTTTAATTTTGTAAATTAATTATTTTAACTTCCTTTTATCAATTTAAAATCAACTAGACCTAGGTTTATTTAATTCAAATATTTTCTTAACAAAAACAAAAAAAAATATTTTCTTGTTTACTTAGAAAAAATTTTAAACGTCTCTTTTCCGTTTCGCGCGCGTTATTTATTTTTCGCATTTTTCATATTTTTGTATCTGCTGATGGAATGTAATAGATAATTAACTATGGCTTTTACTCCTTTTTCCTTTATTTTCTTACCCCCATTTGGACATGTAAATATCCCCTCCCCGAAGCATTGTAATAGCGTAGGCTTTACATTTTTGCACTTTTAATTCCTGTACATATATTAACTGTTAGATGTATGACTAATAGGATTGTATGGCAAAGATTAAAATCAAAACTCTAGCAAACCTAAACAAAAAAGACTAAAATAAATGAACATAACTCACATTGCACATATACACCTCTAAGGTACGCCCACTTTAGTTGCCTTTGGAAAAACAATCATGTCCCTCGAAACGGAGACGCTTTAGCAAAGACCCGTAAAGCAAAAGATCATAGTCCCTCGATGACCCTACAGTTGCCTTTTGGTAAATGATCTAGTCCCTAAACAAAGTTGCTAAAGCGTCTTCATATGTTTTCTTTATGATTGTACATCCCTTCGAATGTCCTTCATGCATCCAACGATAGGGCTACCTACTCACTAATAGTAGGATAGTGCTATCTAAAGGATAGGAAGAAAAGAACGAACCTTTTCGAGTATAAGTAGAAAGTTCTTAGATGTTATGCTCAAAACAAACTTTTTGCACCTACACAAAAAACATTTCAAAAAACACTTTTCAAAAACATTCGCTTCGTTAATACTCTTGAGGACTAATACAAGAGTTATCATAAAGCGAATTGCCTCACTAAGGCATTTTAAAATAATTTTCAAAAACAAAAAGCACAAGGTATTTCAAAAATGAGCTAAGCATCTAAGAGCCCGTAGAAAACTACGGATGGAAAGGGTGCTAACACCTTCCCTTTCCATAATCTACCCCCTTACTCAGAAAATTCTCGAAAAGGTATTTTTTTGTTCTTTTCACCCTTTCCTTTTTTGGATAAAAGAAAAGTCAGTGGCGTCTCTTGCTTACCGCAACATTTGCAAACACAAACACAAAACCAGTATAACAGTCGGTTCTGCCACCGTATCACAGATGGCCTCTATGGTCCACCTAAAGATGAAGTATCATAATGTCCATGAAGAGTCGATAGTAATATTTGATGATATAGAAGGAGACCAAAGAATACATAAGGCCTTACAATGTGACAGTGGTGGGAAAGGCAGAGAAAAGACAATGGAGATCAACATGAACTCCCTGACCAAACATTTGGAAAAAATGATAACCATCCACCAAAGGAAGGGACTGGTGCTCCCATCAGGCATGCCATGAATTACTCTAAAATGGTAATTTTATAAGACATCTATGATGGAAGGCTAAGCCAACCATGATACATTATGCAGAGATCAATAAATATTGACTTAGTTGCTTGGTTAAGTTTTTATAAACACGTGTAAACTTTTGTTTTGCATTATTATATAACATCTCTTTCATGACAAAAATAACATTTTCTCCAAACTCTATTCATTATGATAACAAAGGATATACACGACTAATGTGTGTTGTCATAAACACCATAGGTGTACAACTAAAGCAATCAAGACCCCCGCAACAAAAATCACAAGAATAAAGAGAACATACCATGAAATAAAGTGGTGATCAGAGCTCACCCCTACTTATAGCTATCCATTCCAGAGAGGTGAGGTGAGTCCCCACTACACCAACCTCAAACTAAATTCAAATTTGGGGGAAGGTAAGGGGTACCGACCCTTGGATGGGAATGGTCCTAGAGACGTCCAATAAAACTTCTGACCAAAATCTTAGTCGTAATAGAAAGAGTTAAAGAGGTCAAATTATTAGTGAGCCCCATAGTTAGAATTCTTCTAGTCGAAGATACATGAATGGCTTACTCAAGAGAAGGCATGTCCATAAGCATCTTATTCAGTTGGAGCATCGTCTTTTTGCACTCAATCTTATGTACAAGCAAGAAATAAAGAAATTAGAAGAAGCCTTTATTGGAAAATTATGAAAGAAACTCAGAAAATTCCTGTGTTGTTTACCAACCAAAGATGAACTCCCCTCTTCTCAGTTGGAAGCCTCCACCAGTAAGTGTGTATCTATATATTGTTTCTTTTGTTCTTTGATGTCGCCCCAAAAAACATATTATTGTCGATGAAGTCTAAAGTTTCCCAAAAGTCCACCAATTTCCTCTTCAAATAAGTCTCTTACTGAGATAAATCGTCTAGAAGGTAGACATAAAACCCAACCTCAACCAAGAAGTGACTCTGACACCAGAAATTTGGAAACCTATCCATACAATTAAAGGGAACCCTAGGATGGATATCGCATGGGCCATCCTAGTAAAAGGAGTAACCAAATAATATTGATCCTTTAAATTCTTCATAGTGCTCAAGTATACCTCAAACATTTCCTGACTCTTACTAATGGAAAGTAAGACTTGAACCCATTGGGAGTAATATAAATGAATTTGGACATTGAAAAGGTGGAAAATATCTTTAAAGTCGACACATTTTTCTTGTACTCACCAGCACTAGAAGACTTTGTTATAAGTCTAACTCACTAGATGCATTTGTGATGGGGCAATCACCAGCTGTTTAAGAATTCTCACCTCAAAGTAATTAAATGGGAGGAAGAAATTGATCAAGGAAAACAAACAATCATGAAGAGAGAGGATACACTCCTCATACTTGCTACATATCCTTTTGTTCTCTTATAGAGAAAGCCCTCCCTAGTCTGAAGAGGGATGTACATCGATGAGAGAATGACCCAAACAACCTTTTCTAGAAAATAAAGATACATCATTTGATGTTTCTTGGTCCACCCAAATATCTAAATTGTTTCCGATCACGTTTCGGGTTCCTAGGCAAGAGTTATCCATTTTTGAGTTACTACCAACACATAGAAAAGAACAACCATGAGTATAAGCCCAAGAGTGGGGTTCTAACTACCACCTTACTTCACCAGTTGTGAGTTCACAACCAAAATCACGATGATGCAATCTGTAACACCCCAATTCTACCTGGCAATTATATAAATAAATCAGAGTTATAAAGATCATTCATGCAAATGAATCAGGATGCCACAAATTCTTCTTTCAAAATTCATTGCATACATTGTTGATATATAACACTTTAAAACATCGTATGAACCATCGTCATAACAACTTTAATTAAATAATTCAACAATTCAACATCTACTCAGCCGAATTCTTAATAACATCTTTATCATCGTTACAACAACTTTGAAACAACATGTATTTAAGAATAAGCAACTTAAGGTTCAACATCTAAATAATCGACAATCAAAAGCAACAAGCGTTCATCCCCCCAAGTGTTACATATCAGAGCAATGACATCGACTCAAACTACTGAAGGTATACCGCCTTCACTCTCAATTACCTACACGTTACCAACATAAGGGTAACATTCAAACAGAAGGGGTGAGATATCTAACAATATAATACAGTGCATGATAATTAATATATTAAATTAGATCACATAACATCACCACTTCTCATATTACAAACAACAAACGTCGTAAAAAAATATCAACAATATACACATATACCACTTCAATGCACAACCTCTTTATGCAATCAAATAATACAACTCAATACTATGCAAATGCATGTGCTACCATTAAAGCAGAACTCCCATCTCAAAAATTGCCAATTAATAGAGGCATAAACAAGGCATAAGCCTTCATCTCAATATTCTCCAATACAGGCCATCTCAACGAGCATAAGCTCCATCTCAAAATGCAATGCATGCGACAAAATCATGAATGTAATGACAGCACCATAATTGATAACATCACAACACAACATCTTCGTTGGCCAAAAGCCTACATCTTAAAAACATCTCAACATCTTCTCATCAACATATTTTATCATCATAATTCATCAAACATCATATATACATCATAATTCATCAAACAAAATCTCATTAACATCATCTCATCAACAACTCAGTCGTACAGTAATATAACAGTACTCATCAATTTCACAATGTTGGCCATAAGCCTACAACAAGATATTGCCTATAACTAGTTAGTCAACTAAGGCTTACTTCTAAATTATCAATCCTCTACATACTACTATTCTGTAATACTGCATCACTATCATCATTAATCCTACCGTTACAAATCAGACAGTAATTTATAAACGTTTCATCCTCATCGTTCTTCACAAAAACCAACATAACGAGTATTGCGGGAACTAATCTGATTCCTAACTTGGATACTAGGATTATCCTTCATATTCTTCATTTTAATCCTCAAGAATAAAGCTCATCGCATTAGCTATTCAACGCTTCGAACGACACCTCAAACGGAATCTGAAAACTCAAGTTACAGCATTCCCAAACTGATTCTGACAAAAACCATACGACATGGATCGACGCATAACGTCTTGGGTCGATGCGTACTGAGTTTAACACGCCACATGAGTCGACGTATTACCCCCTTGTATCGACTTATACTGAATCTGTCACACTGCATGTATCGATATATGCTCCTTCGTGTTGACTCATCCTGAGTCTAAAAGCCCTCATGTATCGATGCAGAACCCCTTCGTGTCGACTCATACTGAGTCTCTAAGCTTTCTTGTATCGACACATAGCATTTGGGGTCGACACATACTGCTCTGCTAAGGATATTTTCTGTGATTTCTCTGAATTTTCACTACGGGTTCCATACTTTAAGCCCTAAAAACATCTCCTAATCATAGAAAATCATCTCTTACGATTATCCTATAATTCTACATCAATTAAACCGTATGGGGACGTCATCATTCATCTTTCAATTATCAATTCTCATCACATAACAACATATAATTCAATCATGAACAAAACAACACTTTCACATCTAACCCCACATACCAATTATCATGAACCCAAATATAGAGTAAGAACCCCACCCTTACCTTGGATTGAAGGTTGCTCTATAACTTTCTCCAATTTATTATGTTCTGCCTCTTTCCTCTTTTTCCAACAGCTTTCACGTTCTTCCTCTAACCCTTATTCTTCTTACTGCTTCTTATTTTTTATTCTTTCTAACAATAATAAAATAACCTATTATTCTCTTTATTCCTTAATGGGCTTAAGACTACTACACCCCCTTATTACTACTTCTATTCCTTTAAAACAAGCCCACATCAATTAACATCACTCTTCTAATATTATTTCACCACTTAATAAAATAATTAAATCCAACTAATCACCACACAACATCACAAATATTCCAGAAACAATTTAATTAAGTAATTAATTAAATTACGGGCGTTACACAATTTTATATAAGTATAAGCCTTGCGTTCTTGCTTAAAGTCATCTACAACAGATGGATTCGTCGAGGCCACCAACTACTCTTAAACCATCGACCAACTTCTTCTTTCAAATCCTATGTCACCACATTCTCTAGAAAATCTAATAAAGGCAAGATAATTATAGAAGACAATGGAACTTTAGGTCGATACCTTGAAAGAAACAAATTTGATTATTTGCATAGAGCAATATTCGTTGGAAGAAATGGTGCAAAAAACATCAGGATGATAAAATATGGAAACTGTTGACAAAGATAACTGGAAAATCCAGAAAAAAAGACAAAGAATCTTTGAGGTTTCAAAAATAGTGAAAATAGGCATAGTTACCCAAAAACCTTTTATATATTCTCTAGGCAATCAATCGATCCACAACAATATACCATTACTACAAATAATACATTTTATAATGAATCTTTCACCTCAACCAAAGATATATTTAAGCTCAAATGACCTAAAACGCGTCATTTTATTAGATTTTAAAAAAAAGTTTCATCAAATCCCTCAGTTTTTTAGAAAACTGACATGTTATGTAGCTCAGGGTTTAAGCTTTTATTCCTAGCTCCTACAAATTTATGCTTTATTTAGAACCAAAAGTTTACCTTTATTTTGTAGATCATTTTATACCTCGGTTTTTTTAGAAAACCGACATTAAAAGTTTATTAAAATTATATTTAAAAAAATTGAGCATGGTTTTTACTTCAATTTTTCTGGAAACCGAGATGTTAACTCTAATATTCTATCTCACTCATCAGAATACTAAGTTTCATTCATTAATTTTTATGCCCTAGAACTTTTCTTCGACTAAAACACCATTCTCTCCACCTTACAAACTGAAACACCATCTTCTCCAAGGAGGAAGGAAGCTCAAATCTCAAATCAACACTTTTATTCATGTTTCCGGTATGTAGAACTCTCCCATGTGAATCTTGTTGATGTTGTTGTTGTAGTTTTTATTGTTGTTGTTGTCATCGTTGTTGATATTGTTGTTGTTGTTTTTGTTTTTGTTGTTGTTATTGTCATGGTTTTGGGAACTTATGATATAATATACAATGTTTTTTTTTGGGTATTTGTAGTTTTTGTAGTTTATTTATATTGTTGTATTATTTTGGAATGTTCATTTTTAATTTACTTTCAGAAGTTGTATGTTATTATGGATCGTAGTTTGATGAGAGCCAATAGATTAAGTAAAGAGTATGAGAATGAATTAATTCAATTTATTGAATTCGTGGAAAAAACCTTCCTAACAATGATGAGATTTTTTGGTATCCTTGTAAAATTTTCCGAAATACGCAAAAAGATCTAAGGGTTGTTATATTCAATGATTGTGGTTGTGATGGATTATTCAAAATTACACGTAATGGGTATGGCATGGTGAAGTGACAAAAAAATACATGTGTTACATAGAGTTAAATATGATGAAGTTATGAATGATACTCTAGAAGATATGAGTCATGATATTGGAGTAGATGCTTTTAAGAAAGCCCGTGTGGAAGATACTTTGAAAAGTGACATAGAAGAGTCGTTATATCCGGGACGCAAAATTTTACAAGACTGTCAACTGTGTTAAAACTATTTAGTCTTAAGGCAAGAGGTGGGTGGAAGGATACATGTTTCACTTAATTACTTGAATTGTTACAAGAAATGCTTCCAGAAGGTAACATGTTGTTGAACTGTAGTTATGAGGTCAAGAAGATATTGTGTCTAATGGATTTGGACAATGTCGAAATACATGCATGTACTAATGATTTCATATTATATAGGAAAGAGTGTGAAAACTTAAAAGAGTGTCTGAGGTGTGGAGAGTCATGCTACAAGAAGAAGGACAATGGTTCTGAAGATGATGATGATGTAACAAGAAAGAGTGTTCCTTCGAAGGTGATGTAGTACCTACCAATAATTCAAAGGTTTAGGAGACTGTTTGCTAATGTAAATGGTGCAAATAATACTAGATGGCATGCAGATGAAAGATTATGTGATAAAAAAATTTGCCATGTAACTGATTCATTGCAATGGAAGAAAATGATATGTTGTTTCCAGATTTTCCCTCGAGCCAAGGAGCCTTATGATTTGACTTTCCACCAACAAAAAGAACTTGTTTGGTAATTTGAGTACTAATCATACTTTATGACTTGTTCTTCTCATAATTTACAACCTATATATGTGGTTGTACATGAAACGCAAATATATGATGTTATCAATGATGATTTCGGGTTCAAAACAACTAGTGAACGACATATATGTTTATTTAACGCCACTGATTAAATATTTAAGAATTTTGTGGGAGGAAGGATTTGATGTTGATGATGCATATACAAGTGATAACTTTAAGCTATGTGCCATGTTGTTTTGCATAATCAATGTTTTTCCGACATACAATAATTTGTCTGGGTATAGCGTCAAGGGATATAAAGTGTGTTCAATATGTGAAGATAATGCATGCTTCCACCAGTTAAAAAAGGAAAAAATATTTTTTACCTTGGGCATCGAAAATTTCTAAGATCTAATCATCCATACTATATATTGCGAAAGGCTTTTAATGGAAATTAGGAGTTTGATATCGCTCTAAAGCCCTTAATCAGGAATGATGTTTATAAAACAAGTTTTTATGTCACTGATCCTTCTAACACAAGATGTTCAATTGTTCTTCCAGGAAAATATATTTTTGAAAGTGATGAAAGTCAATATTTTAATTTTGATACCCCCTCTTTCGCAACACACATATGTCTCTCATCAGAAGAAAACGATTCTGATGATGATGTGCATGCTATTTGTCGTGATAATCAAGAGGATATATGGGAAAACTAGTAAGTAAATGGTTTATATATATATATATATATATATATATATATATATATATATATATATATATATATATATATATATATATATATATATATATATATATATATATATATATATATTCTCATTTATCTTTTTATTCTTTTTACTAAATATTTAATGTTGTTGTTGTTGATGATCTTAATTGGTTTCAAATTATAGGTGCTTAACAACCAGTGACAAATCATAGAAGAGAACTTTTAGATGGCCTATAAGAATTTTCATTTTGGTTATTGCTTTTGTTGGTTTATCATTTGCAAATGGTTATTGCAATTTAGTTTAAATTTATTGTAAAATTATAAGGTGTACATGTGTCATTTTAGCTTTGCAAATGGTGTAAACAATGAATATTTATGGTACATAGTGATTTTGTTTGAGAAATTGGTAAAAGGTACAAAGTATCTATTTCAGAAATGGCCAAAATATAGTTCTATAATAATTTTTTTGTTACTAAAATGGAAAAAATATGGTTATGTAATTACAGGTTAAAAGCAAAATATAGATAAATTAAAAAAAGTTATATAACAATGTTTTCCCCTCATTTATTATTTTAAATCGAGGTAATAATGTTGATCTATTACATTAGTTTCTTAAATAACCGAGAGGTAATGGGGGCACGTCATCTATTTCTGAAAATAATAAAAATGCAGAAGTTGGGGATCAAACCCATGCGAAGAATATTGTACCCCTCGTTTTTACAATGACCAGGGGGTAAAGTGACAAGTTTTTATGATTCCCTTCATTGCCTTGCCTCTATAACCAAGTTTAAAACCCTTTCATGTTCGAGGTCAAATCTTTTTTTATAGTAGTGTACATTGGAAAGTATGACCATTCCACCAATGGTCGTGATCTTGCATAGAACTCTTAAAAATACTTGAATTGAACACCCTGAGATAAGGAGGCGTCATTATTATTTATCCTAGGGCTATGTGTCTGAACCCTAGTTAAACAATAGTGAATTCCAAGGAGCATATTCAATGCATGTGTTCGCAGTGATGCTGACATAACGAAAATCCCACTCCCTTTGAGGAAGGGTCAAACTGGAGATCCACGCGACGAAACCTCCATCCCAACAAGCATAAACAATGGCTTCGGGAAACTATTTTGGGACACCTACAAAACCCATATGTCAAGACCCACTAAGAAACCATTAGACAGGAGAACGCAAGAAACATGTTCGGCCTCACTAAAGCATGAGGTACGTAATTCTAGTCCCTTGTCAACCCTTTATCGTCAGATATAATTAGATTGTGATCCGCATTTGACGCTGGATTAAGTGAAAGCAATTTTAATCACTTTCCATTTATGAAGTTCTTCTCGCACCAAGACCCAAGTATTCTACTCATTTTCACACTCATACTACTTCTCATTTATTCACTGACTTGAATGTTAAAGTTCTAACCTTGTAGGTCTAGCTCGCTTCGCCATACTAGAAACACGCTACACCGCATTTAAGTCCTAGCACACGCGCGCACACACACACATACACACACACACACACCACTACGCCAAAAAGGCCTTTAGATAGTGCATCTTAGACAGCGCTTTTATATAAAAGCGCTGCTATAAGTAAATTAAAAAATAAAACACGGAAACTGTATATAAAAATGAGTAAAAGCGCTGCTAAAAGGGTTGCTTTAGAAAGCGCTTAAAAAAACGCTGGTAAAGGACCATATTAGCCAGCGCTTCTCAAAAGCATTGTCTAAAGTCATATAATTAGAATTAAAAAATAGAATCCCTCCAGAACTCGTTTCTGTTCGCAGACCTCCAGAAACGTAACACTTTTCTCTTCGTCCTTCTGTCGTTCCTCTGATACCGCCCTCCTTCCTCCGTCCCTCCGACTGCCCTCCTTCCGCCGTCCCTCCGACCGCTCTCCTTCCGCCATCCCTCAGTTTCCGTCCTCCACCGTATCTTAAGGTAAGTTTCCCTTGTTCCTATCTCTACTGCTGCTATGGTTCTTTGGGTATTTGGTTTATAACATTTGGTTTTTTGGACTCTCTTGTAGGATTTCTATCAACCATTTCACCAACATTTGGTTTTGTTAAGCTTGGTTCAGCATTTCCTTCTACATTTCTAGGTATTCATTTTCTTCTACATTTCTAGATATTTCCTTCTACATTTCTGCAAAACCTGTGACCTGTTTATAAGTTCGGTTAGTTAGTGATATAAGCTCTATTAGGCTGTCCGGTTTTATTTAGTTTCGATGAAGGTTGGATGTTGATGTCGTGTTTATTCATATATAAACTAACCAAGAAACTATTGGGGCTACCCGTTTTGTTTTATTTGTTAGAGTTTCAGGTTTGAATTCAATGTTGTGTCACTTTGTATGAGAATATTTGAAAGAGACTTTGATGCGTGTTGTTATGAATTCAAGGTTTAATTCGGTTACGGTGCCACTTTGTTGTGATAGTTTGATTTCATTTAGGTTTCGATGACGGCTTGATGTCTATGCTGCATTATTCGCATAAGATATAGTCGAGAATCATTCATGGGGCAGCAATTCATCTTTTACTGTTTCTTTGAGATTCAGACAAATTTATTGTGTAATTTGATTTAAATTCAAAAGTTCGCATGGTTGTGACATCGGGTGCTTTCCCATTTTGTTTTGAATCTTCTTGAGTTGAAACTATCGAGCATTCATAATTTGTTATAGTTTCTTCCCGGTTTTTGTTTAATCGAATAAATCATGTGTTGAAATCAATTTTCCATGTTCCGATTCTTAAATTGTGTAACAAAATGAGTTCTTTGATTTTATTTTCATTTGAGGATTGGTATCGTGATTTTATTCTCAACTCTATGCATTTTCAATGTTAGTGTGCTTACTAAAAAGTTGGTTAAGACTTTTTTTGTATTGGTGTAGTTAGTCGAAGACCATCACTGATTCAAAGAACATCAAAGCAGCATCATCCGCCGTCAGCACCAATAACCCCTCTTCTTTCTTTGGTAAGTCAAGTTCAAATTCAACATTACCGACTCATTTATTTATTTACTATCTGCTTCCTAAATTATAAAACATTCTATCAATATCAATTAAAAAGCACAATTAATTTTATATAGAAATAATTAATTTTAGTCTATACCGATCTAGAACTAATCTGATTAAATCTTACGAAATATTTCTAAAAATTTGTATTAATATTCTTTTTGTGTTGCGAAAGTTTTTTTCTTTATGTTCTTTTGAAATAGTTACGTGAATAATTATAGTGTTTTTGTTTACCTTAATTAGTAGTAATTCCATGGATAAAAAATGGATGCCTTCCGATCGATTGTCAAAAGAGTATGAGAATGGGGTATTGGAATTCGTTAAGTTTGATATTAAACACGTCAAAGACTCCAGCCAAATGAAATGTCCTTACTTGGGTTTTTTTTATGTGGGTCGGGTTGACGCAGATGGATTGAAATCGCATTTACTGACGCATGGGATTGATCGAAGTTATAAGTGTTGGATATATCATGGTGATAAAATTAATGAGAATGTTGAACCGGGGGAGAAAAGTAATACGACGACCTATGCTCCAGACAAAAATGACACGGATACATACGATTGTGATCGAGTCGAAGAAATTTCAGAAGCACTTGAAGAAGATCTTAAGGATTGTCCCAAAATGTTTGAGAGGTTGGTAAGCGATGCAGAGAAACCGTTGTATAAAGGTTGCACTAAATTCACAAGACTGTCTACGGTATTAAAGTTGTACAACTTAAAGGCAGGCAATGGATGGTCGGATAAAAGTTTCAGAGTTATTAGCCCTTATGAGAGATATGCTTCCTGAGGATAATGTTCTTCCTAATCAAACCTATG
The DNA here is from genome assembly GCA_948472305.1 of Vicia faba. Classification (NCBI taxonomy): domain Eukaryota; kingdom Viridiplantae; phylum Streptophyta; class Magnoliopsida; order Fabales; family Fabaceae; genus Vicia; species Vicia faba. The sequence continues at coordinate 849,372,247 of OX451735.1, read as the reverse complement.
AGGCCAAAAAAATGTTGTGCTCTATTGGCATGAGCTATGATAATATACATTCTTGTCTAAACGATTGTGTTTTGTTTCGAAACGAATATGCATCGTTAAATGAGTGCCCTAAATACAGTTTTATCTCAATATAAGAAAAAATTGTCTCCAGCAAAAGTCTTATGGTATTTTCCTATAATTCTGAGATTTAGGCACATGTTTCATAGTGAAACTGATGCAAGACACTTAAATTGGCATGCAGATGAAAGAATTATTGACGGAAAGTATTGATATCCAGCAGATTCACCATAGTGGTTGAAAATTGAAGATGATTATCTTGATTTTGGAGAAGAAGCGAGAAACCTTTGCTTGGCATTATCTACTGATGGAATGAACCCACATGGTCTTCAAAGTATCTCACATACCACATGGGCTGTAATTCTTATGATTAATAACCTACCTCTATGGCTATGTATGAAGCGTAAGTACATGATGTTATCCATGTTAATTTATGGGCCTAAACAACCATGGAATGACATAGACGTATACTTGACACCTTTGATCGAAGATTTAAAGATTTTGTGGGAGAACGGTGTGGAGGTTTATGGTGGATATAGGAAATAAAGTTTCAATTTGAGGGCGATGTTGTTTGGCACAATTAATGATTTTCCAGCATACGAGAATCTATCTGGGTATAACATTAAAGGTCAACATGCGTGTCTTGTTTGTGAATATGGAACCGATATGACACAATTGGAACTTTGTCAGAAGAATGTGTTTCTCGGTCATCATAGATTCTTACATTTTAAACATCACTATCATGGGTGGAGAAAAGCATTCAATGGAGACATAGAACAACGTAAAGCTCCACCTACATTGTCAGGTGACCAAATTTTTGAAAAGGTGAAAGATGTGTGTACTTAGTTTGGAAAGCCTTTTGCATATAAGGTTGTCAAAGGTGGGTGGAAGAAGAGGTCGATTTTTTTGTTAATTTCCATATTGGAAGTTTTTGTATGTGATACATTTTCTCGATGTTATGCATATTGAAAAAAATGTATTCGAAAGTGTTATTGATACGTTACTCAATATAAAAGGAAAGTCTAAGGATGACCTTAAAGCAAGGGAGGACATGTTAAAGATGGGAATACGAACTGAATTAGGACTCGTGAAGAAAGGAAGACAGACATATCCACCACTTGCTGCTTTTACTCTATCTAGAAAGGAGAAAAAAATATTGTGCAAGTTTCTAAGTGAAGTTAAAGTTCCAGAAGGATACTCTTTAGATATTATAAGACTTGTGTCTATGAAAGACCTCAAGTTGAAGAGTTTAAAGACACATGATTGTCATGTTATAATGGAGCATTTTCTACCAATATGTATACGTTCTATTTTTCCAGAAAAAGTAAGAAGCGCCATAACTAAATTGTGTTTTTTCTTTAGGTCAATTTGTAGCAAGGTGATCGATCCCGAGGTCTTACCAACACTACAAAAAGAAATAGTTATTACCTTGTGTGAGCTTCAGATGTATTTTGTCCCTCTTTTTTTGACATAATGGTATATCTAGTTGTTCATCTTGTGAAAGAGACACAGTTGTGTGGACCAGCTTATATGAGATGGATGTACTTTGCTGAACATTATATGAAAATATTAAAAGGGTATGTGAAAAACCAAAGTCGCCCAGAGGGTTGTATTGTTGAACGACATTGTTGAAGAAGCGGTTGATTTTTGTACTGAATATTTGTCCAATGTTCAATCCGTTGGGCTCCCCTAAACTCATATTTTTGGAGAAAAAAAAAGGAAGGTAAAAAATTAATTGTAAATAGAATTGAGACAGTATCAAGGGATGAATGGGAGCAATTGCATTTGTATGTTCTGCACAATGACAATGAGGTTGAGCCATTTGTTGAAATGCACAAGGTTATACTCTGAGGGTTAAATCAGAACAAAAATGAAAATTGGATAGTACAAGAGCATAATCAAAGTTTTATACAATGGTTTAAGGATCATATTTATTCAAAGCGCTCTTCAGATCCCACTTCAATAACATAAAGGTAGAGATGTTTGGCATATGGTCCAAGTTTGCATGTGTTTTCTCATAGCGCATACGCAATAAATGGATACATATTTTATACCAAAAACAAGATGATAAAAGTACTATGCAAAATAGTGGTGTCACCGTGCTAGCTGAAGCAATGCACATATCAAGTATGAAGGACTTAAACCCCAAATATGCAAATCTGTCATATTTTGGGGTTATTGAGCACATTTGGATGTTTGATTACGAGAAGTTTCAGATTCCTATCTTTGATTGCAAGTGGATAAATAGTAGTGGCATACGAATGGATAAGTCAAGATTTCTGCAAGTTGATCTTAATAGGGTGGGGTACAAAGACGAGCCTTTTATTCTAGCATCTCAAGCTAAACAAGTGTTATATGTCACTGACTCGATGAGTACGAAATGTTCTATAGTGCTTTTATCTAACAAAGTGATTGATGATACCGGTGTAGATCAAGGTGATATTGATGTTGAGAATCACTCATGTATTATATGGAATGATCAAGATGAGAATATTATAGCAGATGAATCATATATTAGAAACGATCATAACGAGGGAATTTGGATCAATTCTGACATCCGCATTTCTAAGAAACAAGTAATTCATATTCCAACCATGAAAAGAAAGATATGTTAGTGAAGGAGGTAATATAGTAAAATGTTATATATTATGTCATTTTCAATAAATTTATATGCTCTTCTTTATTTGTCATTTGTTATATATTCAATTGATTATGGATTTTTATATTGGGTTTATGTTTTTCTTTATTACAGGTTAAATGGATAGTAACGAGGATCACCCACATGATGATTCTATTGATGATGGAGATCATGAGACCGTTATTGATCAGGAAGCGGAAATTAGATGGGGAATAACAGTTATGAAGAAAGTCATTCGTGATAGAGAATGAGGCATAAAATTATATGCACATTGGAGCCAAAGTGGCCAACTAATTGAGCCTAAAGGTTCAATGGTGACAAGTTTTATTGGTGCACTTGTAAGGAATGAAGTTCCAATTACTTGTGATGTTGGAGAAAACGAGAGTTGAAAGAAGCTACAGAAAAAAATTTGGAGTGAGATACAGGTACCTTATTTAATGAAGTTCTAATTTGTTTTTAATGACGATTATGTCTTTAAATTACTTGTACTAACGCACTCTGTGTATGTTTTTCGTAGAGGTCTTTCAACAACATTGATGATACTAGAAGAACTTTTTGTCTCCGATTGGCCAGAAAACTACTAAGAGGGTTTAGGACTTTTTTAAATATCAAGTTTCTTAGGGATGCGGATAAAATTTTTGTTGATTCAGAGCTTCCATCTAAATATGCAAGTTTGGTTTCACCTAAAGAATGGGAAACGTTTAAAGCCAAATGAAAAACTCAATAATTTTAGAGTATAAGTGAAACAAATCGGCAAAGAGAATCAAGTCCCGCGTATCCATACAGAAAAGGGCATATTGGATATGGACGCTTAGAAAAGTATATCGTAAGTATCTATAAATTTCAATGATATAATTTTTCATCATGAATTATATTTGATCATATTATTTGGCTTAATGTGTAGTTAGCAAAGGAGAATAGTTCTGAAACATCTCTTCCGGCACATGTTTTATGGAAGGAAGCCCGTGTGGGTAAGGATGGAGTTGTCAAAGAAGATGTTCAAAAAGTTTTTGAGAAATGCGTAAGTATAGCATCATTTCTTTAATTAAATCAAAAGTTTAGTAACATATAATTAAGACAAATTTTCAATATTCATATGAATTTCAAGAGACTCTATCTCAGTATATATGTCCATATGAAGACAATGATTGCAGGAGAATACTTAGTCGAGCATTAGATGTTCGTGAGTATTCTGGTCGGGTGAGGGCTAGGGATTTGGAATCACTCCAAAATCCTTGAAGATGAAAACACAAAAGACTCCTAGAAATAAAGAACTGCAGGAAACCTTGGAAGCACTACAAGCTGAAGTCCGTGAATTGAAAAGGGAAAAAGAATTAAGAGAGCAAGCTTCAGGTTTTAAAGCTAGTGACAAAGATAGTATCGGTTGTAATTTTCAACTGAATCTTCCAGAGGTATATATATATATATATAATATATATATATATATATATATATATATATATATATATATATATATATATATATATATATATATATATATATATATATATATATATATATATATATATATGAAATTAAAGTAGCTTAATTTTTTTAATTGAAATATATACACAATAATAATTTGAAATTTATTATTGGTTTTAGGGCATTTCACCTTTTCAACTCAACTTATCGTTACCGACTTATCGGATGGTTGGCAAGGAAAAAGTGCATAACACTTTGGGAGAATTAATTCACACTAAACCGCTCCCTACTGGCTGTTTGAAAGTATTGGTTGACATTGCTTTGGAGAGGGATGCGTTATTACCACATCCTGGCGATGTTTCGGATGCCACACTGATGGGAGATGGAATAGGTTCGTTTGTTGCATGGCCGTCAAGCCTCATTAGTATAGATGATGAGGTATGATTAAAACCATATATATGAACCTTTGAGTATTCAAAGTTTTTACGCGCATTTTACGTACATTTGTTTTTACATAGTTATGTTAATTAGACTCCAACAAAATCTAAAGCAAAAGACAAGGGGATTCCACGGAAAACCGAGTCAGTTGCATCAATAAAAGAGGTACATCACGACTATATGATATTTATGCATGAAAAATATTAATTTGTGATCTTATACTTCACATAACTAATTATATGATCTTTAGATTCATGCTAAAGAGAATGAAGATGTCGGTAGGGGTAAGAATCCTGAAATTATAACACTTCCACACAAAAAAAGGTTGTTTCTAAGAAGACCACGCCTAAAAAAACTACTTCCAAGTTTAGGTTGTGCCTTGGGACATTTTTAGAAATGTCTGATATTCTGGAAGGAAATACTCGTCTTCTACCTATGGAGTTTGGTATTTTTTATTTTGAATATTCCGAAACAATTGGTATGGAGGATTTTGATCAAGTTTTACAACATACGCAATTAGGCCTCGGTGTTGTTAATACATATATAAGGTATATCCGATCTACTTTGTCTAATTAATTGATCAATTCATTTACTCATTTCAAATGTTAATGAGGTCTTTTTTTAAAGGTTTTTGTATGAAAAATTGATACGCCCGAGTGGATTGGAGCAAAGATTCACTTTCTTAGCTCCTTACAATACCAACTTAGGATTAATCATGCATAAACCAGATGAAGTCATGGCGTATGAACTCGAGCGCTTTATGGCCGACAATGATACCAAAATGTTGTTCTTTTTACCGCTTAATACCAACAACGGGTTAGATTTTCATTCTAAATTCATCTATTATAATTTTTCATATTTTGACGTTGTGTAGAAAGTTTTCATCTTACATTTGTTTAATGTTACAATGGACATTAGATGTTGATCGCGATTAATCCTATCAGAGAAGTTGTATATTATCTGGATTCTTTACGCAATGATCCAAGTGCATACCAAGATATGAAGAATATGGTTGATACGTAACTGAGATTGTTCTAAATATTTGTGTGTATATTTATTTATTCATTTATATGAATTGTTCTAAATATGCGTTTATGTTTTATTAGCATTATACAAGTTTTTTGAGCACGAAGAGGTATTCAAGTATCAAAGAGTAAAGCCAACAATATTACATGGATTATAGTGGAGGTATATTAATTAATTATCACAATTTTGATTATATTAATAGTGATGATACTTGATAAAACTTAGACCTTATCCATATTTTCTTTTCATGTGTAGTGTCTCCGGTAGCGTAATGAAGTAGATTGAGGTTTTTACATGTTGAGATTTATGAGAGAAATCCTTCTTTTGAATCGAATAGAGATTACATCTAAGGTATGGATTTCTAACTTAGGAGTTATTTTAATATTTAACACATATTTCTCATATAATTAAATAGTTTTAACTTAAACATATTATGTTATATTATTATGTAGTACTTTGATGAATTCAAGTGTGTTTATTACTCAAGTTCTCAGTTGGATGAACTTAAGGAGGATTGGTGTCAATACATTATTGAGACGAAAGTTATATAAGGTATATTATAATCTTACTTTAATTGATGAGAATTTTGAGTATATTCAAGTGTTGTAATTTTATTGTTATTTGTCATGTGGTAAATTATATATATTTTATTTTTATCATGGTATGAATTACAATATTTTGGTGTTGTTTTAGGTTATATGTGCATATGTAGAAGATTGAGATGAATAGATGTTGTAATGGTATATAATGGTGTTGTTTTGGTGTTGTTTTTTTGTAAAAGTATATATGTACAAGAGTAATAGTATATATAAATACATTGGTGCAAATGTATAGTATCTTTTAGTATTATTTTTTATTGGATTGAAGCGCCAATATTAGTGAAAATATGGTGAAATTTGTAATGGTATATACAGGTGCAAAATATGGTGAAAATCTTGTGCAAATATGGTTAAAATATGTGCATATAAAATTGTATATATCAAACAGTGTTTTTTTCTTTCAAAAAGGTTATATAAAAAATTTCGTGGACATTAGACAGCACTTTATGTCTAAAGTCCCCCTTTAGACAGCGCTTTTACTGTAAAAGCGCTGCCTAAAGGGGCTCTTTTTTTTTAAAAAAAAATTGTTTCAGAAAAAGCGCTGGCTAAAGGGGTTCTTTAGCAGCGCTTTTAAAAAAAAGCGCTGCCTAAAGGAGGCTTTAGACATCGCTTTAACATTAAAAGCGCTGCCTAAAGGGATTTTTTTTTTTTTTTGTTTCAGAAAAAGCGCTGACTAAAGGAGGCATTTAGCAGCGCTTTAAAAGTAAAAGTGATGGCTAAAGAGGGACTTTAGCAACGCTTTAAAAGTAAAAGCGCTGTCTAAAGGGGGCATTTGACAACGCTTTCAAAATAAAAGGACCGCCTAAAGGGAGGATTTAACAGCGCTTTTACTTTTAACAAAATGTTGACTTTATCCACGGCAGCGCTGGAATAGACAGCGCTATCCAAAGCTAAAAAATATATTCTGATGGTAAGAGATCTCTTACAGCTTAAACAAAAGTATTAGATTTGAACTCAGCCAACTCACAGCAGTGTTAAATTCTCTAAAGAAAGAGCTTTGTCGTTTATTGTGGTTCTTTCCGACTCAAGGGATTAGGCTCTAATTTGTAAAAATAAACTAGTTGGTAACTTATACATTATGATTGCTGACTAGTGACTGATGACTTGTAGTTTATAGTTGATAGATGATGACATATAACTGATAAGTTAATGGAAGTGTTTGAAAAAATTAATAGTTTATGTAAATGATAAATATAAAATAACATAAAAGACATTTAATATGTAGTTGTTTTATAAGCTATAAAGTGATAAAAATGTTATTTGAAATAGTGTATGTAAAATAAGCTATAAGCAAATAAAATATACTATAAATTTTTAATGAAAAGAATATTATTAAACAAGTATTTTATTGTCATTGAAGTTTATAAGCTATAAATTATAAATTATAAGCTTAAAAATATGTCATACTAAACATAATTTTAGTCTCTACAATTATGTGCAAAGGATATTCGATTTTTATCCGAAAAAATGTGAATATTAATATACATTTGATACATACATTTAATTTTATTAATTTCTCTTAATTTAGAAGATTATAGTTAATACTCAAGAGATGATAAAAGTTTCTTCTGATTTAACCACAACTTTTAGGTTGGAACCCAATCGTGAGCATCAATAGAGTTTAGGATGATTAATTGTTTTAACATGAGAAAATCAAAATGAATAGTAAAATTTAATAAGTTCATATTATTTAATTGTTTTATGTATTATTTAATAATTTCATATTATTGTATTTCTAGGATAGAAAGAAAAAAAAGGGTATCGTCTTATTCAATTATTCATGCTATTTTAGAAAACTTTTTGTTGTCAAGTGTAGTTATCTGTCTTCCATAAAACTTAAACTCTTTTTTCAGTTAATGGACACTTACTTACCCTTTTTTCTTCCTTTTATTTTAGGTCTACATTCAATATATTTTGTTCTTTTAGTAAAGTGGAAAGTTCTGTCACTAGCTAGTTACTATCTGTTTTGCATTATATTATTCATTCATGAAGTGCCTATTGTTGCTCATCCTAATATTAGGTTCTCTTTTTTCTTCAACCATGGCTTTCTCAACTTGCTTTTTCCATTTCAAGGTAGAATTTATTTATTTTTATATGATCTTAATGTTTCTTTTTTTTCTTCTTTTCTATCTATGCATTTTATTTTTTAGTTCATGGTTTCAATGTGTTAACTTTTAAACTTTCATAATCTAACTTTTTAATTGAATATTCATTTAGTTCATATCTTTTATTTATGTGCATTTTTTAAATTTTATTAAGATTATTTATTTATGTGTTATCTAGATAGTTGAACAATGATTAGAGAATCTCATTGATTATTTTTAAATGAGAAAAAAAAAAATCAGTTGTAATGTAAGATAAAAATCAATCAAATTGGGTTTATCTGTTCTAATGTACCAATAACATTTTTGTATCTCTCAAATGGTGAAGGTTTCTTATGCCTTCTTCTCTTCTTTTCTCTATTTTTTCCTCCTAATGACATTGGCAACCTCTTCTCCATTCCTATCAGGTATGTTAATTTCTTTTTTTGTATGATATAAATATTTAGATATCAAAAATCTTTAAAATTTAATATAGTTTTAAATTATTTTTTTGACATAGATGACATATTTGAGTATGATACTTTCACTAGCCGCGCCCTACTACAAACTATTAAAGGTAATTAATAACAATTTGTTATATATCCATGATACTCTATATTTTTTACTTTTATTTTATATAATTCTCCATAAAATTGCTCTTTAATGCAAATAATTAAAGAGTTTTTTTATTGTAAATTATGCAGCTTGTGAAGTTGATTTTGAAAACGAGAACTACACAATCATAATAAGCCAATGTAAAGGTCCACGATATCCTCCAAAAGCTTGCTGTGAGGCATTCAAACAATTTGCCTGTCCATTTGCTGATGAGATCAATGATTTGACAACTAATTGTGCTACAACTATGTTCACTTACATAATTGCTTGTGGAAAATATCCACCTGGATTATTTGCTCATGAGTGCAGAGAAGGGAAAAAAGGTCTTGATTGCAGCCTAGTAAAATTAGCTAATAATTCTAATATTTCTAGTAGTGTTCGTATGGCTGCTCCTCACTCTATGATGTTGATTTTAGGTTTTTTTGGGTTTTACTTTCTAAGCATATGAGAGTGATTTTGAGGTATCAATGTCATCTAATCCTTTTCTGTAAGAGTGAGATGCATCTTTTATGTATGAAGATGGAGACTTTTATTTTAAGAACAATAAAAATTACTACTTATTAATTATTAATTATTGAAGTTGTGAATTTGAACTCAGCCGTGAACTTAGTTAGTTGTAATGGCTTTGTAAGGAAATCAGCCAGCTGTTTATGTGAAGATATTGGTAATAACTTCAAAATTCCTTGTTGTACTTTCTCTCGCACTAAGTGGTAATCTATCTCAAGATGCTTTGTTCTATCATGAAACACATGATTTGATGCTATATGCAAAGCACTTTGGTTGTCACCAATACTTTAATATTCCCAAGTCCTTGATTTTAAATTTTGCATCCAGAATTAACTTGATACGATCAAATTTCATCAATGAAGTTCCATCTAGTATTATGTCATCAACATATACTAGTAAGATGGTAATGTGTTCACCCATTTTAAAAGTGAACATGGAGTAATCAGCATTTGATTGAACATAGCCACGTTCTAATAAAAGAGATGTGAGTTTTTCATACCATTTTCAACTAGCTTGCCTCAAACCATACAAGCTTTTCACTAACTTGCATACTTTATTTGGTTTGACACATGAAACACCTTTTGGCATGGTCATGCACACATCCTCTTCTAAGTCTCCATGAAAGAAAGTATTACTCACATCAAGTTGATGTAAGTGCCAATGGTTGATGGATTCTATTGCAAGTAGAATTCTAACAGTAGATAGTTTTGCCAATGGTGAAAAAGCATTAAAAAAATCTAAGCCTTCGACTTGACTATAGCCCTTTTGCAACTAATTTGCCTTTGTATGTTTCTACTAAACCACCTACTTTGTGCTAGATTTTATAAACCCATATGTTCTCTATAGGTTTAACATTGGATGGCAAGTCCATCAATACCCAAGTACCATTTGCAGCAAGAGCTTCTAATTTAGAATACATAGATATCTTCCAATTTTCATCTTTTTATGCTTCCTCATAAGTTTTAGGTTCGGAATCCTGGGTGACAGACAAACTGAATGACTTATGATTAGCAGATAAAGACTCAAATGAATGGAAAGAAGAAATAGGGTATGAAATACCTGAAGGTAATGACGCAGTCAAACTGTGTGAGGAGTTGCAGATATAGTCCTCTAAGTGAGAAGGAGCCTGCATGTGTCTAATGAGTCTGTTATTGTTTGTTGGCGGATGATTTGTATTGTCTATGTTTGAGTAATGTTCAGGAGAACAAGGTTCAGGATGAGAAGTAGATAACTGATTTTCAGGTTGTTTGGAACTGTCATGGGGATCATGAGGTCGATGGGTTGTGTTATCACCATTGTGATATTGCCAATTTGGTTTAAAAGAAAATATGTGTTCAGGATGAATGACATTTCTTGAAATGAAAATTTTATTGTTGTTAATATCCAAGAGGATTGTTCCTTTTACCCTTTGCTTGTAACCCAAGAAATTGCATTTTCTTACCCCTATGGTATAATTTTGTTCTATGTTCATGAAGTGTTGAAGCATATGTAAGTGTTCCAAATATTTTTAAAACATGCAAGTGATGTTGAATATAATCAAATGAAAGTATTATTTTATCGTATCCGCAAGAGTTAGAGCGATATCAAAACCCTTCAACGATTTCTATATTTCTAAGCATAAGTTTCAAGATTTGTTTGGTTTATAAGTGACGAAAAGTAAAATGTGTAAAATACGAAAGATAAGTTTCAGAGAAATAAACTTGTTGGGAATTGGTGTTCATTTTCCGATTAAATATGCATATCAGAAATCAATTATACACAATTTAAGAATGTTTCTTTATCATCACGTATCGCACAAAAACAAAGCTCATGTCTAAACCTTGATGCGATTTCTACCTTATAGTTTAATCGATGATTTATCATCCTATTAAACAATACAATAGCATTATGATTCAATACTTTTAATGAATATTAAACCTAAATCTATGTCTAGAATTTAGAGTTTAATAGTTGTTATCTTGGATCAAGATTAGAACCGTATTTATCAATATCAATTCAATCCATGAAATAAACGCTAAAGCAAAGATAACAACGATAATGATTCAAACATATATTATATATAACACTGTGATTAAAGAGAATACATATTGTTTCGATGAACTACGACCAATCCCAACAAGAGAGGGGTTCAACTACTCATGGTGGCTTGAAGCACAATTGGAGAATTGAGTTGAAACGACATCAATGACAATTTCCCGACTCTTGATGGGTATCCAGCTCTTCTACCTAAAACCTCTTATATTCCTACTGCAATTACAATTGTATATTGTATTACAAGATAAAAAGTGGAATAATTTATTGAGTTGAGTTTCTGGTTTATTTATAGCAGTTTTGGCCGCTTGAGTTCGCTAAGCGAACTATACTTCGCTAAGTGAAGTCCCTATTTTCTTTTGCACTAAGTCTTTTGCTCTGAGTTTGCTAAGTGAAGTTTGGCTCGCTTAGTGAAGTTGCTTTCTTCAGTCTTAAGCTTTTTCAAATATCTTCCAGAAACCCCCAGAGTTCGCTAAGCGAAGTCTTTACTTCTCCATTTAAGATTTCAAATCAACTTGTCTTTAATAAACCGCCAAAGCTCGCTAAGCGAGGTGAAGTTCGATTAGCGAAATTGCTTTCTTTAGCCTAAAGTCTTCTCAAAATATCTTCCTTTGACCGTCCTATTTTGCTAAGCGAAGGCCCGATTCGCTAAGCAAACTTCTTCGCTTTTCCTCATTGCTGACGAAACTTGATTTACTTTTTTCTTGTATTCGCTACACGAACTATTCCTCGCTAAGAGAATTGGTCTATTAGCTACTGCTTTCTTAGCGAAGTGTCTGAAAGCTGGTTTTTGTTTTCATGGTCAAAACCTGCACAAAAGCAAATCAAACCAAGTAAAATTGCACAATAACACTTTTATTCAATAGTTGAGGTTTTTATGTTATAATCTTGTCAATTTAGTAAGATACATTCTATGTAATGATGTAAAAATTTCCATGAATCAAGCATTCATCAAACTCTCCCCAACTTGAATCTTTGTTTGTCCTAAATCAAATTAAATTAAAAGCAATAATTTCTATACCACCTTTCACATGATCAACCAAATTTTTCAAAGAAGTAATCAAGTGCATGGTTTAATGTTGAATTTCCACATCCAAGTATGCCATGTTTATCATTCTCCTAGCATTTAGGAATACTTATGAAAAGACTCCTCCACATAAAATTCATGTCAAGCAATCCAAATTAATAGACATGTCTTTTGATGAATCGCACCTATCACATTTTTGTGCAATTAAAAAATTATGAGGTATTTTGATCTCTCATATGATAAATTTGCTAACATCTTGATTAGTTCATGCATTTATCTAAGCAAAGTATGTTGACATGTAAAGGCAAAGATCACTAAGGTCTTTTTATGGTTGTAATATGGCCAAGGTACCAAACAAGTGTCATTTCCTATGGCTAATGGAAACAAAGTGTTTGTCTAGTTTTTCTTTGAAGTGCACTCATAAACTTTGATTTATTTGAATCAAATTACTTATCAAAACCTTTTCTTGTTTCTTTCTTTTTAAACACATTCATCTTTGCTATTCTTTGTTCTTTTCTTTTCTCACTTTTATTTTTCTTTCATTTTTTATTCTTACCACTTTCTATTTTTTCTTTTGAACTAAACCTCTTTCTTTTCCTCCTCCACTTGATCAAAACTTTCACTTTTCTTTGAATGCTCTTCAAAAAAATTCTCAAGATCTCAATGGTTTCAAGGTTCAATACAAGAAAAATATATTCTTATCAATTATGAACTTTTATGATTTTTCAAAGATATGAAATAATATTCACTAAGTGGCTTACTTAATGTATTATTCAGTTCATAGCTGATATATTCATGTCATATGGCTCAAAAACTGGTTGTAAATGATCACTTACTCACAAGGACTAATGAGGCTACATTTTGGTTTACTAGTTATGTTCAAATTCAAAGAAATGCATGTATCCCTTCTATGTCTTTATAATTATCAGTATAAGTGTAAGATTAAACATGAATTAAATGAGTTAAAATAAGAATTTATCAGTCTCCTAAGCATATGGTGAACCCTGGAAGGCTGCCTCACTTTTCTGGTTTTGGAACTAAGTGATTCATAAGGAAAACATGTTATTGCTTAGGATGAATGAGCTGATTTTATGCAAATTACTCATGTCATATTCATACTAAACCCTAAGAAAGAAATAAACACATACCTTGGTTTGTACAATTCTTTTAAAATTGGATCCATGCCATTGCACCTTTGTTGATTCATGTGACTTTGGTCTTCCACTCCTTGCCTTTTCCATTTCAATTATAGAAGACAAATGTTCAAGAAAGATATCATGGATTGATCATAATATACCTACATCTTAAAACTATTTAAAGATACACATATACTAAAGTGAAGAAAGTAGCATGAATGACATTTTTGCTGATTCTGCTATTTTCGCTTAGCGAAACAGGGCTCGCTTAGCGAATTCTACAGAATTCAGTTTTATGCAAAATTTTATTTTTGGCGTATTCATGCTATTTTTCTTCCTATTCAAAACTAATTATGCAAGGAAATAAATGTGTAAAGGGTTGGGTTACCTCCCAACAGGTTCTTGTTTAACGTCATTAGCTCGACGTCTGTTTTCGCGAAAAATTAAGGTGGTTTGTATGAATTCTTTAAAGTGTCCTTGCCACCATTCTTTGGTATTTCTTTGTCATTCATTTTTTCAATACCAGACCTATTTAATCAGGAGCTTTATCTTAGGAATAGTCTTCCTCTTTGTGTTGCAAGGCTTGAAATAATTTGAAGTTTACTTCTTTATTTTTGCACCTTACTTTCATCGTTCCTTCATCAACATCGATCATCATCCAGGCTATTTTTATGAATGGAAGGCCTAAGATCAGAGGTATGTTTTCATCTTCATCCATATTCATCACAAAAAAATCAGTTAGAAACATAAAATTTTCAAGCTTCACCATTACATCCTTTACTATGCCAACTAGTTGTGCGATGGATTTTTCAGCAAGTTGCAATTTCATTGTTGTTGGTTTCAAATCAAGCTTACAAATATTTTTGAGAATGGATAATGGGAGAAGGTTAATGCTTGATCCAAGATCCACCAAAGCTTTTTCAAACTTGATATTTTCAATTATGACTGGTAATGTAACGCTTCCAGGATCAACTTTGGTGTTTTCTTCCTTTTTCTCATTTTCAGCTCATTTTCCTTTGCCATTCTCCCCAACTTTGGTTTCAGTCACTTCTTCGATTCTTGTTGTGACAACATTGCAAGTTTCTTTTAGATTGGTTTGAGTGGTGGCGGTGAAAGTTCCTGTTTGTTGCTTACTCAAATGTTTTGCAATTTTCCCAACTCACGTTTTTAAATTTCTAATTGACACATCCGTATTCTTCTGATTTTCCATGGACAATTTGATAAATTGATTCAAGGTATCCTCTAATTTTGAAAGCTTGTCAGGCTGAGTGTAACTTTGGTACTTATTCTTCCTGTTTTAATTTTGGCCAAAGTTTGTGTTGTTGTTGTAAGGATAACCTTGATTGCCTTGACACATAACCTGTTTTTGCTGCTGATTTCCCATATAATTGACTTCTTTGCTAACTGGAGGACAAAAACTGGTTGGGTGTTCACCTGTACAAAGTTCACAAACAGCTACTTGTTGTGATTTAGGTGTTTCGTGCATTTATTTGAGCTGTTGTAGAAGATTTGAAAGTTGCTTTGCTAATTCTTCCACAGTTTGAGTAAAAAATTTGTTTTGCGCCAAAATCGCATCATTCGTATCAAACTTAAGAATGCCAGTTTTCTTTGGTGTTGTACCTTTGTTGTATTGTACTTGATGATCATTGAGATCCATACGGTTGATAATATACACTGCTTCCTCTGCACTTTTTGATAACAATGAACCACCAACTGTTGTGTCAAGTAAGATCATTGGTTGGGGCTGCAATCCATTACAGAAAACATGAATCTGTGTGAGATTATCAAAGCCAGGATTCAGACATTTGCGCAACATAGATTTATAACGTTCCCAAGCCTCACAAAGAGTTTTTGTTGCACTTTGCGTGAACGTGGCTATTGTTATTTTTGCATCCATGAATCGATTATGCGAAAAGAACTTGTTAAATTTTTTTCTCGTCTAATACAT
Organism: Vicia faba; assembly: GCA_948472305.1. Taxonomy (NCBI): domain Eukaryota; kingdom Viridiplantae; phylum Streptophyta; class Magnoliopsida; order Fabales; family Fabaceae; genus Vicia; species Vicia faba. The sequence goes on along the minus strand of OX451735.1, from coordinate 849,356,719 downwards.
TCCAATTTCTCATGCTTTCACTAGGTTGGTCAACGTACCAATCCTCTGCTTTTCGGATCAAGGAATACGAGAACAATCTCATGAAGATAACCTCTTCTTCGTCTTCGGGTGCACCTAACGTACCGGCCAGCTCATAGAATTTTGTGAGATAGGCGTATGGATCCTCATGATTCAAACCTGCAAAAGGGTTAGCGTAAAGAATCTGTAGAATACCTGTTTTCATTTTAGCTCGTCTTGCAGCTGGATTACTGTTGAGACAAGCCAGTTGCCTTGGACTGCTTGCGCACGGACCGTTGACAACTTCGGCCATTGTTTCGTTTGTTGGATTTGATGAGGAATTTGATGTAGATGCTTCTTTTTTATTTTTCTTCTTGGATAGTTGTTTCTGTTTTTTTCTGCCTTTTTTTCTTTCGGATTGTTCTTTCAATCTCAGGATCAAAGAGAAGTTTTCCTTTCAAACTTTTGCCTCGAAGCATAAACAGAATTTTCACCTATCAAAACACTTGAACAAATGGTTGCGAAAAAACAAATATATACAATATATAACAAATTCACAAAACTTGGAAGTATAAAAACGACTGTGATATTTTAATACTGTTGTGAATTCAATGCCAATAACAAAGTATAGAATAAGGGAAGAATAAAGAACAAGGAAGAAGAAGAACACAAGAATTGGTTATAACTGCTATTCTTTACTTTCTCTTAGAAAACAAGATTACAAGTTTACAAGAATAACAAATAACCCTCTCACCCTAAATTAGGATTTGCTGTGTTGCAATGATGAGAGACTAGTATGCTATTTATAATAAAACCTAACATACTAACTAATGGGCTTTTTCCACAAGGCCCATTATACAAGCTAACTTAACAAACAAGCTAACTTAACAAATTAGGGTTTAAACACTAAAACCTAATTCGACAAGAATCCTTCGACAAATACATGCTGGACCCTTCTTCGACTACAGCATGTACTTCGACCAACTAGAGTTCGATCCAAAATCCCACAAATCTCCACCTTGGACCTAACTCTACAGCATCAAGAGACACTAACTAGCTTTCTTCATGCAGCTTTATCAACTGCATACAGTGGAAAAACTTGCAACTTGGCAATGTTTTGGTGATCATATCAGCAGCATTGTGATCTGTCGAGACCTTCAGCACTTGGACTTCTCCACGCTCGATTACCCCTCTGACGAAATGCAGCCTCACATCTATGTGCTTGGTTCGCTCATGATAGGCTGAGTTCTTCGACAGGTGTATTGCACTTTGACTATCACATTTAACAGTGATACCTTGACCTTGAAGTTTCAGCTCCTTTGCAAAACCTTCAAGCCACAATGCTTCTTTCACAGCTTCAGTTAGGGCAATATATTCTGCTTCAGTAGTTGATAAGGCAACAACCTTCTAAAGAGTTGCTTTCCAACTAATTGCTGTACCAAACATAGTGAAAACATATCCAGAAATAGATTTTCTGGAATCCATACAACCTGCATAATCGGAGTCAACATAGCCTTCGACTGCTGCTTTACTATCTTCACCCAAGGCTCCACCATAAATTAAGACTCTGTTCAGAGACCCATTTATGTACCTTAAAATCCACTTTAACGCTTGCCAGTGAGCCTTTCCAGGATTCGCCATATACCTGCTTACAAGACTTACTGCATATGCTATATCGGGTCTAGTACAGACCATAGCATACATCAAAGAACCAACTATATTAGCATATGGGATGCTATTCATATAGGTTCTTTCGACATCAGTACTGGGACATTGATCAATACTCAGCTTGAATTGAGGGTTTGTTGGAGTCACAACAGGCTTCGAGTTCGACATACCAAACTTGTCAAGAATCTTTCGTAGGTATGCCTCTTGAGATAAGCATAATTTCGACTGCTTTCTATCTCTTCGAATGTCAATTCCAAGAATCCTAGATGCAGCTCCCAGATCCTTCATGTCGAACTCCTTATTGAGTTCAGCCTTCACCCTCATTACATCTTCGACATTGTTGCTTGCTATCAGAATATCATCAACATAAAGCAACAAAATAACAAATGAATTTTCAGGTCGAAATCTGGAGTAAACACAATGGTCGAACTGACTTCTAATGAAACCTATGTGTTCCATGAACTTGTCGAATCTCTTATTCCACTGTCGAGGAGATTGTTTAAGTCCATATAAAGATTTCTTCAGTTTGCACACATAATCTTCTTTCCCCTTTTCGACATACCCTTCAGGTTGCCTCATCAGGATCGTTTCATCTAAGTCACCATACAAGAACGCAGTCTTCACATCCATTTGTTCCAGTTCAAGGTCGAACTGAGCCACCATGGCAAGCAACATTCGGATGGATCTGTGCTTCACAACAGGGGAAAATACATCATTGAAGTCGACACCTTTTTTCTGAGTGAAACCCCTTGCGACTAATCTTGCCTTGTACCTCTTCGACATTACTCCTTCAATTCCTTCCTTAACTTTAAAAATCCACTTACAGCTGACTAACCTTGCCCCAACAGGTTTCTTGATTAGTTCCCAAGTGTGATTATCATGAAGAGATTTCATCTCATCATGCATGGCCTTTAGCCATTCAGTCTTCATTCGACTCCTCATAACTTCCTTATAATCTCTAGGTTCTTCGTCTAGAACTTCACTTGCAGAGATTAAGGCATAAGCTACAAGATCTGCATATCCAAGTCTCTGAGGTGGTTTTATGACTCTTCGTTGCCTATCTCTCGACAATAGGTAGTCATCAACAGTTTCCTCAACATCATCAGAATCTTCTGTTTCTTCTTCGACTTCATCTGGGATACGCATTTCAGCATCAACATGCTCCACCTCAACAGGAATCTCTACCTGTTCCAGCTCTTCGTCAACATCATCAGTTTTCTTGAAAGCCATTTCCGTTTCATTGAAAACTACATCTCGACTGGTGATACACCTCCTGTGACCTGGCTCTAGGCACCATAGCCTATAAGCTTTTACTCCTTCAGGGTATCCCATAAACATGCATTTCAGAGCTCTAGGTTCGACCTTGTCTTGCCTAATGTGAGCATAGGCTACACAGCCAAATACTCTTAGTTTGTCGAGATCTGGTGGGTGTCCCGACCAAACTTCTTCAGGTGTCTTCATATCTAACACTGTCGAAGGACATCTGTTTATCAGATATGCTGCTGTCGAAACAGCCTCAGCCCAAAACACCTTCTTTAATCCCGCACTAGTCAACATGCATCTAACTCTCTCCAAAATAGTTCGATTAAACCTTTCAGCCAAACCATTTTGTTGAGGAGTACCTGCGGTAGTTCTGTGCCTTGCAATACCAGAGGCAACACAAAAACTGTCGAACGCCTCATTGCAAAACTCAAGGCCATTGTCGGTTCTCAACCTCTTTACCTTTCTGCCAGTTTGATTTTCGACAAGAGTCTTCCAACTTTTGAAATTCTCAAAAGTTTCATCCTTAGTCTTCTGGATGAATACCCATAACTTTCTGGAATAGTCATCTACTATGGATAGAAAATACTTTGCTCCTGAATGTGATGGACACCTTGCAGGCCCCCAAAGATCGGCATGGATGTAATCAAGGGATCCATGTGTTCTTAGTTTGCCTTTGTTGAACTTCATTCTACAGGACTTTCCAAGTACACAGGGTTCACAAAACTTCAGCTTTTCGACTTTATCTCCACCAAGCAGATTTTGTTTCCCTAATTCGACCAGACCCCTTTCACTGACATGGCCCAATCTCATGTGCCAAATTTCTGTCTTCGACAAAGGTTTCGTGGATGCAACATTTGTCGAACCACTTACAACTTCAGCCTCAAGGGTATACAAGCCTTGTTTCTTCACGCCTCTCAAGACTTCCTTCAACCCTTTCATGACTCTCAGGATACTTTTCTCTCCTTGAAAAACATATCCTTTCTTGTCGAATTCACCAAGAGAGATCAAATTTCTCTTCAAATCAGGTACATACCTGACTTCAGTCAACAGTCTTATTGACTCATCATGGAGCTTGGATCTCACAGATCCAACGCCTGCAATCTTGCAAGCTTTGTTGTTTCCCAGCAATACAGATCCACCATCTTGATCACATAATTCCTCGAACAAGTCTTTGTTTGGAGTCATGTGCCAAGTGCATCCAGAATCCATAATCCACTCCTTCGACGAGTTGTTGCTTGAAACCACAAGAACATCAGATGATTCGAAATCATCTTGGACAATAGCTGCATTGCCATTATCCTTACCTCCATGATCCTTCAGGCGTTCAGGGCACACCTTTCTTGTGTGACCTACTTTCTTACAGTGATAGCATCTAATACCAGATGCGTCACCACTATAAGACTTCGACTGATTTTTACTTTTCCTCTTGTCGAATTTTCCTTTAACAGCCAAACCTTCACCCACCGTCGAAGGTTTATGTTCCTTACGTTCGTTCAAGTCCTTAGAGTACAAGGCTGATTGAACTTCTTCAAAGGTCAGGGACTCTCTTCCATACAAGAGGGTTTCTTTGAAGTGAGCATGTGATCTGGGCAAAGCGCACAATAATAACAGCGCTTGATCTTCATCATCAATCTTTACATCAATATTTTCAAGATCAAGAATCAGCTTGTTGAACATATCCAACTGCTCAGCCAACACTTTGTCTTCGATCATCTTGAATGAATACAAAGCTTGCTTCAGGTAGAGTCGATTTACCAGAGATTTGGTCATATACAAACTTTCAAGTTTCACCCATAACCCTGATGCCGTCGTCTCCTTTGATACCTGTCGAAGAACCTTATCACCAAGGCTCAACAAAATTGCGCTGTGTGCTTTCTCGATCATGGCCGTCTTCTCTCTTTCTGTTAGCGCAGCGTCCATCGCCGTCGCTCCCTTCAACGCTTCCAAACAACCCTGCTGAACCAGTAGGGCTTTCATCTTCAAGCGCCATAGACCGAAATCATTCACTCCGGTGAACTTTTCAATCTCATATTTTGTTGAAGGCATCTTCTCCACGCTCACCGCACCAATTTGTTGTGAATTCAATGCCAATAACAAAGTATAGAATAAGGGAAGAATAAAGAACAAGGAAGAAGAAGAACACAAGAATTGGTTATAACTGCTATTCTTTACTTTCTCTTAGAAAACAAGATTACAAGTTTACAAGAATAACAAATAACCCTCTCACCCTAAATTAGGATTTGCTGTGTTGCAATGATGAGAGACTAGTATGCTATTTATAATAAAACCTAACATACTAACTAATGGGCTTTTTCCACAAGGCCCATTATACAAGCTAACTTAACAAACAAGCTAACTTAACAAATTAGGGTTTAAACACTAAAACCTAATTCGACAAGAATCCTTCGACAAATACATGCTGGACCCTTCTTCGACTACAGCATGTACTTCGACCAACTAGAGTTCGATCCAAAATCCCACAAATACCTTAAACGCCAATCCCCGACAACGATGCCAATTTGATGTTTAGTATAATCAAATGAAAGTATTTTTTATGGTATCCGCAGGGGTTGGAGCAATATTAAAACCGTTCAACGATTTCTATATTTCTAAGCATAAGTTTTAAGATTTGTTTGGTTTATAAGTGACGAAAAGTAAAATGCGTAAAATACGAAAGATAAGTTTCAGAGAAATAAACTTGTTGGGAATTGGTGTTCATTCGCCAATTCAATATGCATATTAGAAATCAGTTATACATAATTTAAGAATGTTTCTTTATCATCACATATCGCATACAAAAAAACTCATGTCTAAACCTTGATGCGATTTTTACCTTATGGTTTAATCGACGATTTCTCAGCCTATTAAACAATAAGGTAGCATTACGATTTGATACTTTTAGTGAATATTAAATCTAAATCTATGTTTAGAATTTAGAGTTTAATAGTTCTTATCTTGGATCAAGATTAGAACTGTATTTACCAATATCAATTTAATCCATGAAATAAACGGTAAAGCAAAGATAACAATGATAATGATTCATACATAAATTACATATAACGCCATGATTAAAGAGAATACATACTATTTCAACGAACTACGGCCAATCCCAACAAGAGATGGGTTCAACTACTCATGGTGGCTTGAAGTACAATTGGAGAATTGAGTTGAAACAACATCAATGACGATTTCCTGACTCTTGATGCGTATCCAGCCCTTCTACCTAAAACCTCCTTTATTCCTACTGCAATTACAACTGTATATTATATTACAAGATAAAAATTGGAATGCTTTATTGAGCTGAGTTTCTGGTCTATTTATAGAAGTTTTGGCTGCCTGAGTTTGCTAGGCAAACTATACTTCACTAAGTGAAGTTCCTGTTTTCTTATGCACTAAGTCTTCTGCTCTGAGTTTGCTAAGCGAAGTTTGCCTCGCTTAGCGAAGTTGCTTTCTTTAGTCTTAAGCTTTTTCAAATATCTTCCAGAAATCGCCAGAGTTCACTAAGAGAAGTCTTTACTTCTCCATTTAAGATTTCAAATCAATTTGTCTTTAATAAATCACGAAATTTCTTTAATAGAGGTGACGTTTGCTTAGCGAAATTGCTTTCTTTAGGCTGAAGTCTTCTCAAAATATCTTCCTTTGACCGCCCGGTTTCGCTAAGCGAAGGCCCGATTCGCTATGTAAACTGCTTCACTTTTCCTCGCTGCTGGCGAAAATTGATTTGCTTATGTCTTGTATTTTCTACGCGAACTATTCCTCGCTTAGTGAACTGGTCTATTCGCTACTTCTTGCTTAGTGAAGTGTCTGATAGCTGGTTTTTGTTTTCATGGTCAAAACCTGCACAAAAGCAAATCAAACCAAGTAAAATTGCACAATAACACTTTTATTCAATAGTTGAGGTTTTTATGTTATAATCTTATCAACTAAGTAAGATAAATGCTATGTAATGATGTGAAAATTTACATGAATCAAGCATTCATCAACAAGTCAGGATCCTCATTATATAAGTGATAATAGAGTGACTTATTTTTCAAGACAACACTTGAAACTCGATGGATGATGAAAACAACATGACTGACAGCAAAAGACCAAAAGTTTTTAGGAACATTAGCTTGAAAGATAAGGGCTCTAACAATGTTTAATATATGATGGTGTTTCCTCTCCATCCTGCTATTTTGTTGGGCGGATTCAACACAACTTGTTTGGTGAAAAATTCCTTTTGATGCATAAAATTCAAGCATGATAAACTCAGGTCCATTATCACTTATAATTGTTTTAACATTGGTGTTATGTTGGATTTAAACCATTTTAATGAAATTGACCACATTTTGTTTGGTTTCAGCTTTGGTTTTCATCAAAATTAACCATGTGTACCTATTGAAATCATCTACAGTAATCAAGAAATAAGAATGACCATTATGAGATTTGATAACTAATGGACCCCACACATTAAAATGAACTAATTCAAATGGTTGAGAAGCTTTATTGAAACTAGAATTAAATGCTAATTTCTTAGGTTTAGCATAGTGGCATACATCATAGACAACTTTTTGATCAACAACATAAAAGGAAATGTGGAATGTAAAGCTTGCGTTCTATTTATTGAAAGGTGTCCTAATCTAAAATGCCATAAAGCATTATCAGGTATAGTACAAGTGGAGGTATGGTTTATGCTAGAGGTATCTCCATGCTTGCCTTTGAGAACTAGATGGTACAACCCTTCAATTTTGTTAGCTGAACCAATCATCTTCATGGATAAAGGATCCTGAATAAAACAGTCAGTATTATTGAATCTAACAATGTACTGAGAATTTTGACATAACTTTGGAGCAGATATAAGATTAACTGAAAAACCTGGTATGTATAAAACATTAGAAATGATTAAATAAGGGGAAAATTGTACTGTATCAATACCTCTAGTATAAAAAATTGACCATTTGAAAATTTGACATTAATAGGGTTAACTTGACTAATGTGTTGGAACCAAGAACTATCAGAGCATATGTGATCACTTGCTCCTGAATCTATGATCTAAGAGTCAAGAGTGGAACATTTATAAATGAATGAATGATGATTACCTGGGGGCATTTACAAGTTTATGACCTATAAATGAGGATGAACCAACTTGATTAGAAACTGTAGAAGATGAACTTTGATTGATAGCTTAATTCTGAAGAAGATTCACTAGCTGGTCAAATTGTTCTTGAGTGATTGATGCAGAACCACTCTTGTCAGTTTGTTGTTAAGTGGAGACATTATTGTCATCTTATTTTTCAATTGAAAAAGCATTATTTTCCATGGATACTTTACCAAAATTAGGTGGGAAACCATGCTTCCTACAACAAACCTCAATAGTGTGACCAGTTTTGCCACAATGAGTACACACCTTGAACTTGGAAGTATTGGATTAAAAATTGGAATTACACGATTTCACACCTGGCCTTTTGAAACCTACAACATTAATTAAAGTTTAAGAATCGTCAGAGGTAGCAAATTTACCTTTCCTTTCATGTTGCAGCACCATAGAAAATATCTTGTTCATGGTTGGGAAAGGATCCATTAAGAGAATTTATGATTTCACCGCAGCGAAATTCTCTTTTAGACATGTTAGAAAACGTATAACATACAACAAATTATGATTATCTCGTGCATTCCTCATGGATGCACATGAACACCTGATGCGATAAACGCAGTTTGGAATTGGTATATTGATCTCTAATTCTTCCCAAATAATTTTGAGTTGTGAAAAGAAACATGTAACAGATTTAGAATCTTGCTTCAAAGCATAGATTTCTTGCTGAAGTTACGAAATGCGAATAAGATCACCTTCTGAAAATCTTTTCTTGAGATCTTTCCATACATCAATGGTGTTTTCCATGTAAACTATTGACTAAGCAATAGACTTTGAAACTGAATTGATAATCCATGAAAGGATTAACATGTTGCATCGACTCCAAGCACACATGGATGGAACAAAAGAATCGTCTAGAATTGGGATAGAACCATCAATGAATTCCTATTTCATCTTGGAATCAAGAGCACGCCGCATTGATCTCTCCCAAGAGTGATAATTGGAACCATTGAGAAGAGGTGTAACCTTGAAAGAACCACGTCCATTACTGGGATGTACGAAAAATTGACTAGTTTGATCAAGTTGTGGATCAAGAACTTGAGTATTTTGCGGTGGCACAATTGATGAAGAAGATTGGAGCAGACAATTCAAATATTGAATGGAGCGGAAGTGTAAGGTTTAATCGAAATGGCGAATGATACCATGTTAGAATATTGAGATATTCATTTGATAAGAAAAGAAAGAAGAACAATGGAAGAAGAAGTTTGAATAACAGTTTGAATAACAAACTAACCAACTAAATACTAAAAACCAAAAACTCCAACTAGCTCATAACAAAGTTTTAGGTAAGAGTATTCCCAAAGTAGCATGGGATAATACTTAGTGATGAAGTTAACTCTTATGCCATATATTCTAACATCTTTAAACAATGCTTTTTGAAATCAAACTAATGAGACATTTATATCATAGTTTAATTGGTTCAATTACAATTTAATTGGATGACATATAAATTAATAATAAAGAAAAAAATGCAAAACATAAAAATCAGTTCAACCTACCATGATTTGATCATGTTATGAATCTTTCATCAGAGCACGATTAATCAAACACTTTAATATCAAGACAAATAGAACTTTAATAATGTATACTTAAAAAACATAATTGAGAGAAAAAATAGAAATTTAAATGAAATAGTCACTTTCTTGTTATTGATTGATATTGATTCCACATTACAATTTTGAAACATTATATATAGTTTTTTATACAAGATTACAAAGCTAATAGAATGTGAGATCGACATTAAACAACCTATACAAAGTATATGTTATTTATAGCTAATTAATCTAACCTTACTAAGAATAGTAAATAGTTAAGTTGTTAAAAACAAAAATGAACTTCATCATAGTTGGTTGGACCAATCCCTATAAATCTTCACCTTGGTCTAGTAATTATGATACTGAAAGATCAATAGTTATTGGTTTAGTCACACAATGGACTTAGGATTACTTCAGTTGAATCAAGTCTAAACAATAATGAAACTTGTTGATTGGTAAAAAATTAGTGATCATCTGAGATGGGTTATCTTCAGTAGCAACTTTCTGAATAGTTACAAATCATTTTAAGGTGACTTCTCTAACAAAATGTAGCTTGATTTTCACATGTTTAGTTCTTTCATGACAAAGTTAATTTTTGGTCATGTGTATTGCACTATAAGTATCACAATATATTATGATAATCTGATCTTGAAGCTTGAGTTCTCGAGCTATTCCTTTCAGCAAAATAGCTTCTATTACAGCCTACGTCAATGCAATATACTCTACCTCTATAGTGGGTAAAGCCACTAACTTTTGCAGGCTTTCTTTCCAGCTGATATATATGTGCCAATGTAGTAAAGATATACCATCTGATTGACTTTCTGGTGTCAAGGAAGCTTGGGTGGAAATAAGTTGGATCGTGTTAGGGTTTTTCAAGCCAGAGTCTAGTCTGTTAAAAATCTAAAGCCTAAGTCTGACCTGTAGCCTATCGTAAACATATTAATAGGCTTGAGTCTGGATTTTTCGAAAGTATGATTGATCTATTATCCTACTTAAAAGCTTATTTTATTTATACATTTGTAAAGCAATTTAACTAATTTTTAAATAGACTAACTGCGTAAAAGATCAATGAGACTAAACCTTTGTTTTCATTGACTTGTCTGAGTTGACTTAGTAACATAAGTTTTGTGATACTAATTATTTGAGATAGTTTATGAAAATAACTTATGACATTGTCCATAAGATTTTTCAGCTTATTTTCATGATTTTTCAAGGTATATAAGATTTATATTTGTATTTTAATTAAAAGTACAAAATACAATATTATAATAATAATAATAATAATAATAATAATAATAATAATAATAATAATAATAATAATAATAAAGTTATTCATTTGCATTTAAATAGGCTAGTCTAACAGGCTTAAAAGGCTTTTTTATAACCTGTGGCCTAGCTTTTTTTAATTAAATAGGTTTATAAAAATGTATAAGCCTTTTCTATCTAATAAAAGTCAGGTCTGACCTTGACCTATGTAGGCTAGCCTGTATGCTCCTATTGGTTGGTCTGGCCTATTCCCACTCCTAAAGGATGTCAACATAATCAGAGTTCACAAAACCCTCCATGACATCTAAACTGCCACAAGTCTTATCAGCTCCACCATAAACAAGACCCTTCCCATGTGGACCTTTGATGTATCTTAAAATCAACTTCAAGGTTTTTCAATGCACCTTCCCTGGATTTGACATGAACTTATTCACCAAACTCATCAAGTATGATATATAAGGTCAAGTACATACCATGACATACATCAAAAAGTCTACTTCATTTGCATAAGGAGTTCTAGATATAAATTCATTGTCTTCTTATGAACTAGGGGCTTGACCATTGCTCAGTTTGAACTGTTGATATATAAGTAGGGTTATTGGCTTAGCTTCTGACATTTCAAACATGTCCAACACTTTCTTTAAGTATGTATCTTGACATAGGAACAAGTAATTATTGATTATGTCCCTTTTGATCTCAATTCCCTAAATCTTACTGGTAGCACCTAAATCTTTCATCTTAAACTCCCTTTAAAGTTCAACTTTTACCTTTGTTAACTCACTTTTATCATTACTTATTAGCAAGATATCATCAACATATACAGTAAGAAAACAAAAGTATCATGTGTGATGAATTTGAAGTAAACACATTTGTCATTCTTACTTTTGTTGAACTTAATTCTTGACACGAAATCACCAACTCTCTTATTCCATTGTTTGGGAGATTGCTTCAGTTCATATAAGAAGTTTTTTAGCTTACATACATGATTTTCCTTTCCTTTTTCTTCATATCCTTCAGGTTGTCTCATGTATGTAGATAACCTTTTTCAACTCTTTATACTAAAAAGTTGTCTTCACAACCATTTGTTCCAGCTCCAAATCAAACTTTCAACCATAACTAGGAGTATCATGATTGACTTGTGCTTTACGAGTGGTGATAATACATCATTTAATCAATTACTTCTCTCAATTTGAAGACCCTATCAACTAGCCTTGCAATACATATGCCTTGTTCAACTATTAGAATCCCTTCTTTCAACTTGTAGACCCATTTACAACTTATTAACTTGGCACCAACAAGTTTCTTGACTAGCACCCATGTATGCTTTTCATGGAATGACTTCATTTCCTAATACATATATTTACCACCATTTCAATTTTTCTTAATAGTCATTGTAGCCTTGTCTCTTTTTGCCTCATCATATAAAACTTCACTAGCATCTACAAGGGAGAAAGCCATCAAATCAGCAAAACAAAAATTTTCGAGTGGGTTGATCAGTCTCCTTATCCTATTTTGAGCCAAAAGGTAATCATTTGTGTCATCTTCAACATTAAGTTGAGTTTTCTCTAGACACTCTTCCCCAAGTGGCCTATTGTCATCTAGTTTATTCAGAGTTGTATCAGCAAAATTCACCTTAAAAATTTATTTATTTTAGCTAGATCCAATTGTTCTTTGTTAGTAGTTGTTGTTATTTTATAAGTCATTTCACACTCAATGAACACCACATAACAATTCCCATATTCCTGCAATAATCATTGAAAAATCATAACAAAATTCTAGACCATTATTTGTACGAAATATCTTGATTCTTATTTCAGTTTGATTCTCAAACATTGTTTTCAAATTCTATAAGGTCTCATAAACCTCATTTTTAGTTTTGAGAATGTGAATCCATAACTTCCTTGAGAGGTCATCTACACAAGTCAAGAAGTATCTTGCACCAGAATGAGATGAGTTCTAGATAGTCTCCATAGATCAGGATGTATCAAATCCAAGACACCTTTAGTTCTTTCTTGATAAACTCAAAACTTTTCTCTATAGGCATTACCATAAACACAATGTTCGCATAAATTTAGTTTTTCCACTTTTTCGCCACTTAATCGACCTTGTTTATAGAGCTCCACCAGACCTCTTTCACTCACATGCCTTAACCTTCCATGCCATAAATTAGTTCTTGACATGTCTCTTACAGAAATTGAAGCTACTATCCTAACTATTACCTCTCCTTCCGACGAGTACAATTCATGCTTCCTTATACCCCCTCTTGATAATCCTCGAGTCATTCATGACCTCCAATATGTTGTTTTCACCTCTAAACAGATAACTTTTTCTATATAGTTATTGAAGTTACAGTGAAACAAGCTTGCTTCCATTGAAGAAGCAAGAGGAAGAGGATGAAGATCTAACTGAAAACAGTTATGCATAACAAACTTGCAATGTAATTGTAAAGGCCAAGATTATTATTCACTGTGTTGAATACAAAAGAATGATACAAGAGTTTATATAATGTATCCTAACAACTAATCTAAGCTGTACAAGTGGCAGTCATCTAAGCTACTTAATATAACACATAGAAAGCAATAGTGTAGATAAATATAGTGAGCTAATACCCCCCCCCCCCCCCCCCCAAGTTCGGTTGTGAATACTGCAAAGCCCTAACTTGATCAAGATCCTAGAGAGAGCAGGAAAATGCAGAGGTTTTGTAAACATGTCTGCTAGTTGATGTGAAGTGGAGATAGGAAAGAGATGAAGTAGCTTAGATTGAATTTTCTCTCTGATTACATGACAATCCAGTTCTATATGTTTGCTTCTTTCATGAAAAGTTGGACTATGTGCCAAGTAAATGGCAGATTTACTATCACAGAATACTGCAGTTGGCTGTGGAAGTTGAACTTGAAAATCTTGCAATATGTATTGTAACCATTGCAGTTCACATGACAAAGAGGCCAATGCTCTATATTCAGCCTCAGTAGAAGACCTGGAAACAATTTTCTGTTTCTTGGACTTCCAACAAACAAGAGAGGAACCAATGAGGATACAAAAACCTGTGACTGATCTTCTTGTGTCTGGGCATCTGACCCAATCAGAGTCAGCAAAAGCAGAGATTTTGAGAGGACTTGAAGCAGAGTAAAAGAGACCCTTGGCTGGTACTGACTTGAGATATCTGAGGATTCTAATTGCAGCCTGGTAATGAGGCATAAGAGGATTGGAAACATACTAACTGAGATGTTGAACTGCATAGGATATGTCAGGCCTGGAGTTGGTAAGATAGATTAATCTGCCAATTAATCTTCTGTAGATGGAGGGATCCTCTAATTGTTGTCCTTCAGTGATTGAGAGTTTGATTGTAGGATCAAATGGAACTGAAGATGGCTTAGAAGCTAGCAAGCCACTATCCTCAAGAAGCTCCAAGGTGTACTTCCTCTGATTAAGAAAAATACCATCAATGGTTCTAGCAATCTCAAAACCAAGAAAGAACCTTAACTGACCAAGATCTTTGATTTTGAAAGACTGATGAAGTAACTGCTTGACATGAGAAATTTCTGATGTAGATGTACCTGCCAAGACAATATCATCTACATAGACCAACAAAGCAGTAAAATCAGATGATGTAACTTTAACATAAAGAGAGTGATCAGCCTTGGATTGTTGATAGCCTATGGTGATAAGGAATGAAGAAAGTTTGGAATACCATTGCCTGCTGGCCTGTTTTAGACCATAAAGTGACTTATGCAATCTACAAACTTTAGAGGGATTAGAAGAAGGGAATCCAGGAGGGAGAGTCATGTATACCTCCTCATGAAGATCTCCATGAAGGAAGGCATTGTTCACATCTAGTTGCTCCAAATGCCAACCCTTGATGGCTGCTAAAGAAAGAAGGATCCTGACAGTAGCAAGCTTAGCTACAGGGGAGAAAGTGTCAAAGTAGTCTATCCCTTCTAATTGAGTATACCCTTTTGCTACCAAATGAGCCTTATGCCTCTCAATGGTTCCATCAGCCCTATATTTAACTTTATAAACCCATCTACAACCAATAGGATTTTTGCCATGAGGAAGGTCAACAACTTGCCATGTATTGTTCTCAGTAAGAGCCTGTAACTCAGTCTCCATGGCATGCTTCCAACAATCATGCTTTATGGCTTGGGTATAGGTCTTTGGTTCAATGTTAGAGGAGATGGAGCAACAGAAATGTTTATATGATGGAGAACATTTGTCATATGAAATAACAGATGATAAAGGATGAGCAATATTATGTTCATGAGATTGAGATGCAAGTGTATCATGAGATGCAAGATAGCAATGATAGTCTGCTAAGTAACTAGGAGGATGAGCAATCCTGGTGGATTGTCTTAAAGGTAAAGAGGGGGCAGAAGGTATATGTTGCGTAATAGAATCAGATGAGGTATTAGGTGAATTAGCAGATATAGGAATAGAGGAAGATTTGTTGGATAAGGAAGGGTTTTGATGTGGAGAATTATTGGTAGGTAAGGAAATGGATAAGGATCCAATGGTTAAAGGAGAAGAAGGAGTAGTAGGACTGATAGGGCTATGTAAAGTAGGAGATAAAGGTTGGGTGGGGACAGAATGTGGGGCCTGATTATTAATAAAAGGTGTGCAATCAGAAGAATCATTTATGAATGAAAGAGACAAGTCAGTTGTACTACTTGGAGAAACTGTAGCAGGTATGTCATCATAATGTGAAAAAGGAGTAGTGTTGTCATTAGCATTAATTGAGGTATGTGGCTGTAAAGTGTGTTTGAAAGGGAATTGATGTTCATAAAAGATAACATTTCTTGACACAAACACATTATGGTTTTGTAAATCATAAAGGATGTATCCTTTAGTACCATCTTTAAAACCAATGAAAACAGATTTCCTGGCCCTAGGTGAGAATTTTGTTCGATGGTCTTGGAGAGTGGTAGCATAGCTAAGACAACCAAAAACTTTTAAGTGGATTAAAGAAGGAGGCTGAGAGTACAGTAATTCATATGGAGTTTTAGATTTTAAAAGGGGTGAAGGAAGTCTATTGATAACATGGATGGCATGTTGAACTGAAAAATTCCACATGGTGAGAGGGATGTTAGAGTGAAAATATAAGGACCTAGCAACATTAAGAATGTGCTGATGTTTCCTTTCAACCACCCCATTTTGTTGGGGTGTTTCAACACAAGTGGTTTGATGGATAATTCCCTTTGATAAGAAAAACTGAGACAAGGCCATAAACTCAGAACCATTATCAGACCTAAGACATTTAAGAGATGTTTTGAACTGATTTTCTATGTATGCCACAAATTGAATAAGACTGGTTTTAGTCTGATCTTTGGTTTTTAGGAAGATCACCCAAGTATATCTACTATAATCATCAACCAATGTGAGAAAATATTTGTGACCTAGCATAGAAATTATGGAATAGGGGCCCCATACATCAGCATGCAATATATCAAAAGGAGATAGAGAATGAGATTTACTATTTGGGAAAGGTAACTTCCTTTGTTTGCTAAAATGACATGAATCACATGGAACATTATTAGGTTTACATGGTATAAAAGGAAACAAATGAGAAATAGATTTCATGCCTGTAGTAGAAAGGTGGCCTAATCTTAGATGCCACAAATTACATGAATCAGAAGTAGTAGAAGTAGAATTACAAACAGATGATTGGCTGGAAGAGTCCATGACATATAGACCTCTTTGAAGCCTAGTTGTACCAATCATTGCCTGTGAATGATTCTGCATTATGGTGCATACATCAGCCCCAAAATGTACAGAACAATCATTACTACTAGCTAGCTTGGCAATAGAGATAAGGTTAACATGAAAGTTTGGGATATAGAGAACATGGTGTAGTGTTAAGGATGGTGAAATGATAACACTACCAGACATACATGCAGTAAGAGATGAGCCATCAGGTGAATTGACATTGACAGGTACAATATTTTTGCAAGTAATAAATGTATGAATGTCATATGAAATGTGATCTGTTTCTCCAATATCTAAGATCCAGAGATGAGATGACTTACCATTAGTGATGGAAGAGTGAGATGTCATGGCCAAAGGAGAGGTTGAAACAGAGTTGGCTTGGGATGAAAGCTTTGATTGTTGGAGCAATGCAAGGAGATTAGTGTACTGCTCTTGAGTGAACACACATGGAGAAGCCTTTGAATCCTCTGAAGATGAATCACATACAACATTAATGGTGGCAGCATGCTGATTTTTATTGTGAGGAGTCTGAGTCTTGCTCTTGTTCTTGAAACCTGGGGGATAACCATGTTTGAGAAAACATGTTTCCACTGTGTGATTGGTTCTACCACAATGTGTGCAAACACGATTGTGGCCTCTAGGTGGTCCTGAAGGGTTGCCTTTGAGAGAACCATTTCCAGGTTTGAAGTTGGAATTGCCATAGTTAGCCTGAACTTGACAAGCAACATTCAATTCCTCGGGATTAGAGGATGCCTGAGCTAATGCAGAAGCTGAGCTATTCAACTCACGTTCCTGTTGAATGATTAAAGAAAAAGCTTTGTCTAGGTCAGGCAAGGGACTCATCATCATAATCTGTGATTTAGAATGAGTAAATTTCTCATTCAATCCCTTTAAGAAACGAATCACTTGATCTTGGGCATGATACTGCTTGGCAGAAGCAACAGCTCCACAAGAACAAGGAATAACACAAGAGCAAGCAAGAATCGACCTATAATTCTCAAGTTCATCCCATAAGACTTTCAACTGAGTAAAGTAATTAGTTACGTCATTGTTACCTTGACGAAGTTTGTAAATGTCCTCTTGTAGGTCAGAGATGCGGAAGAGATCACTGTGTGAAAATCTGAGCTGGAGATTTTTCCAAACACCTGCAGCGCATTCGATCCATAGAACAGATTTCGCAATAGACTCAGAAATTGAACGATGAATCCAAGCAAGAACCATTGTGTTGCAGCGAACCCAAGGAGCATAGAGTGGATCGGAAACCGGTGGTTTGCTGAGGGATCCATCAATGAACTTATCTTTATTCTTGGAGATTAGTGCAATTTGCACAGAACGAGCCCAGCTATGGTAGTTCTTGTCATCGAGGAGAGGCGAAACGAGCACCAATGCAGGATTTTCATTTGGATGAAGATAGAATGGATTGGTAGAATTCGTTGAGAAATCAAGAAATTGCTGGTACGCCATTGTTAATGGGGTTGTAGAAGAGATGAGAAATCACAACAAGAAAAACAACGCGAAGAAGAGAAAGAAACAAATCGCAAAGAAAGCGATGCAAATGAAGAAACAAGAAAAGAACACCAATAACGATGGCTACCAGAGCTTTGTGAGCTCTGATACCATATTGAAGTTACAGTGAAACAAGCTTGCTTCCATTAAAGAAGCAAGAGGAAGAGGATGAAGATCTAACTGAAAACAGTTATGCATAACAAACTTGCAATGTAATTGTAAAGGCCAAGATTATTATTCACTGTGTTGAATACAAAAGAATGATACAAGAGTTTATATAATGTATCCTAACAACTAATCTAAGTTGTACAAGTGGCAGTCATCTAAGCTACTTAATATAACACATAGAAAGCAATAATGTAGATAAATATAGTGAGCTAATAATAGTTCACCAAGATAAATTAGATTTCTCTTAAGTTCAGGAAAAAATATCACCTATTGGATAATCCTTTCAATCCAATCATGATTTAAACCTTACAAATCGAATACCTTGAATCTTACATGGTTTATCAATTCCAAGTAATACTAACCCTCCATGTAGATCAGTGAACTTCTCAAACCATGACTTATTTGGGGTCATATAGAAGGAACACCTAGAATCCATAATCCATTCTCCATATGATTTCCCAAATGCCACCATTAAAGTTTATACAGATTCATACCCATCTTGGTTCGTAGCTACATTTCCTTCTTCCTTTGATCTGTGAAAATTGTAACCATTCTTCTTTTTAAGACAAAATCTTCAAGTGTGACCTTCCTTCTTACAGTGGTAACATCTTATATTCGGCACATTACAACTATTTCCAAATCGTGGCTTTAATTTCTCATGAAGGTTGTCTTTCTTAGCTTGTTTACCTTAAACTATTAAACCTTCACCACTCACAGTTCTTTCATTTAACTCCTTTGAGGTAATGGTTGATTGAACTTCTACCATGGACAAATATTCTCTTCCATACAAGATAGTTTCTTTGAAATGAGAGAAAGACTTAGGTAAAATACATAATAGCAACGAGGTATGATCTTCTTCATTAATAGTCACATCTATATTTTCTAGATCAAGATTCAGTTTATTGAAAATATCCAATTGAGATTCAACAATTCAATTGTCTTGCATCTTAAAGGAATATAAGGCTTGTTTAAGATAAAGACGATTTACTAGATATTTGGTCAGGTAGAAACCTTCAAGACTTGACCAAATTCTAATTGTTTTTATCTCCTTCAAAACCTGTCTTAGTACCTTGTCCCCAAGACTCAAGATATTTGCATTGTGAGCCTTATCAACCAAGTTATTCATTTCCTTTTCCTCCAGCTACACATCAAGAGTAGTTTCACCTTGAAAAGCTTCTTCAAGACCCTGATGATCAATAAATGTTGACATCTTTAATATCCATAAGCCAAAACCATTTTGACATGTGAATTTTTCAACCTCATACATCACAAATGCCATGGTTGAATCGATCCACGCTCATTGTACTAATTTGTTATGAATATTTGATCAGGGCATAATTGATAAAACACATGAAGATCGAGACACCTAGGACTTTAACAATAAAGACTTAAAGAATATATGAAAGAAGAAGAAAAATTTGAATAAAATAGAAATTTTTGTTATTGATGAATATTGATTCCACATTACAATCTTGAAACACTATATATAATTTTGTTTTCAAGATTACAAAGCTCATACAAAGTGAAATCGACATTAAAGAACCTGTACAGAGTCTATGCTATTTATAGATAATTAAACTTAATCTAACCATACTAATCCTTATAGATCTGAATCAATTAGGCTACATTAAAATAGGAATCAAACTAACCGTTTCTCAGTTAGACCATTGGACCATCCGCTTGGGTTTTTAAATTCATTCAAAAAGTAAAATTTGAGGAATCTTTGCTTATTGTCCCCTATATATATATATATATATATATATATATATATATATATATATATATATATATATATATATATATATATATATATATATACACGAAGACAACTTATTTAGAGGGGGATGAATAGATCTCAAGTTAAAAATTTCTTTTAAAAAAATTAGTTTTAAAAACATTGTTAACTATCGCAAGGGGAAAACACCAGGATCAACAATCGTCTAATCTGAACCGTTATAAAAAATCTCAGATATGCGTTAAACCAATGTTATATGCAATGATAATGATAAGTAATTGAGACAATATATTTCCACAAACAACACATTTGAATATAATTACAATAGTAACGTATTTCCAATGAAATCTAAAACAACAAACACAAAGAAGCAAATTATCAAGCACTTGTTGTGTAATTGAGGTTGGTCAAATTTTTCTTTTTTTTTATTGATTTCAAAAATTAATTACAATCTTATATATTGTAATGAACTCAATGGAACTGTTTTAAATTTACAAAAGGTTTATCTAAACGTGTCAATTGCACAATCAATGAATTTAATAATTTGCAATTGAAAGTAAATGAGAGAGAGAGAGAGAGAGAGAGACAAAGAGAGAGACAAGGAGTTATTTTGGTAGTTTCCTAATCAGCCTCGCTATGGGTAGGTCTGCCCCCAATTTCGTTCGGAATTGAGATAATGAAAATTAACTTTTGCAAAATATTGTTTACAAGATAACAAGTAGTGATTCAACTATCCAAACCATAAGTATGATATTGATCCAATCTTCTTCTCTCCCCTTAATCATAGCATGATCAAGTGAACCCGATACTTCTAATTTGATCCAGTGTCTCACGCTACTCCTTTGCAAGAACCCCCGCTCTTCAAAGACTTCACTCGGCTGAATCCGAATTGCAAACTTATCGTGATCCAAGATTTACCAAATTGATCATTCTTTTATCGTTAATCCTTTAAACGAACCCACCACTTTTCGAAGCTTTCACTCTGTTGAATCTAAATTATGTAATCTTGTCCAAAACCTTCAAATCTCAATGACCTTAATGGAAAATCCTAGTACAGTTTTCTTATTTGAAACCCCCCAAAAATTCTCATCCCAATTTACAATTCAACAACCTAAATTGGACGTTATCAACTCTAAATCTAGATGACACCCAAACAAATAATGATTATGTGTAATTTGTTTGTATGTATGCATAAAAGAAGAGGTTAAAGATAAAGAGAGTTTACTTTGTATGTTCATGGTTTCATCTACTCTTTAATATATATATATATATATATATATATATATATATATATATATATATATATATATATATATATATATATATATATATATATATATATATATATATATATATATATATATATATATATATATATATATATATATATATATATATATATATATATATATATATATATATATATATATATATATATATATATATATATATATATATATATATATATATATATATGTGTGTGTGTGTATGTGTGTGTGTGTGTGTGTGTGTGTGCGCGCGCGCGTGTGTCGTTGTGTATATGCAAGTTGGAGACAAAAATAGAATGCAAGAAGTTTAGAAAAAATCACAAATTTGGAAACTTTGATTGTATGTGTAGACTCATGTAAGTCATGTGTCGACATATTATATGCATGTGCCGACCTGTATATGTCATGTGCTGACACATGCATTACAGAGCCTATAGGCTTTAAAAATCATTTGCATGTGTCGACTCATAGGTCGTATGTGTTGACACGTAAGACTGCATGTGTTGACTCATAGATCATATGTGTTGACACATGCGTTATGGAGCCTACAGGCTTTAAAATTCATCTACATGTTTTGACTCATAGCATGTATGTGTCAACACATAGAACTGTTTTTCACATAAAAAATATTTTTAATGCATGCAACCCTTTCTAAACAATTCATAAGATTCATAATACTAAGATGCACATCAAGACTCAAAGAATACCATCCAATATACATAAATACTAACAATTCCTAGTTTTGAAATCATACAAAACATCTCTAATAGGAAGGTGCACTCACATACTCCCCCTTTTTTATGATGGCAAAATTTGTGACGATGCATTTGATGCCTTCATGAAGGCTCCCGCTGAATGTGTGCATCATAACTTCGTCTTGCATCAGTTTATCTCCCTTTGACAACATAAAAAAGAGACAAAGAAAGCCAATAGAAGTATCACATAGATACAACGTAGCACATATACCATATATCACATTGAAGCGATAGTAAAGAATTAACAATCAACAAAAATAGCACTCACAAAGAATGATGTTAGAATGTATTCTTGCTTAACACCAAGGACGACTTACCTACAAACTCAAGGGCTTCAGGGAAGGTCTCTAATGAACGAAATTGTTTTGTATATTATGTTAAGGGACTTGGAGGCTTACACAAGTGTGCATGAGCTCCAAGCGACGCGTCTTGCTTACTCCTCAGTTAAGAGCCCTATTTATATGGAGGTGAATGGACTTCAATGATCGTTGTTCATAATCGTTGTGACACTTCATTGATCGTAACTGGGTTTCCATCAAAGCTAGAAACGTCTGTCGTCACTAATGATGGTATCTGTTATAACATGCACCGTCATATATTGATGAGCAGTTCCTCTCTTAAATAGCCGGCCACTGCGTAACGGTCTCATCAATGTCAGGTTGTTTATAACTTTTAGGCCCAGTGACAGTATCTAACGTATGAGCTCGTCCAATGCCTCTTCATCTTCTCGTATGACCAACCATAACCACCCCGGCCTCACTACTCGGCTCAGTCACTCAGCCAAACATTAAATTCCCGATTCGTCTACCTTTGCCTGGTCCTTCTTATCCTTCCTAACCCAACCAATGGATCTATGTATGAACAGAGTGAAAAAATAAACATAAATAACCAACAAATCACAAAAATACAAAAGAGATAAATAAAATGTGTAAGCATACTATCAAAATATATTTAAAACGCTAACATATTATGCCATGAAATACAAATGATGATGAACCATAAAAGATTAAAACATGATGTCACTATAAACATATGAATTAAAAATACTTATTGGTTCACAACAAAATTTTTGGAAGTAAACATTCATGGGATTGCGTTACACATAAAATATATCACATAAACACAAAATAAAATTACAAGTGATATAGATAAACAATACAAAAAATAAAAACTTACTATCAAAGAGATAATTGAAATGATATTACCTCACCGAATGAAAGACAGAGGAAGCACTTACAGAACGAGTAACGTTTGAATGAAAGTTGAAATATATATAAAGATTGCCTTACAAATTTTAGACTTCAACGTTTGTAACCCATTTATCTTTGCTAAAGTTCTCATTTGTGGGCATTGGATTATCAAGAGACTTTGCATCAACCTTTCTTGATAGAGCATTATTTGTCACATAAATATCCCTTCTTAGAGTAGTCTTAGAGAGGGTGGTCACTTATGGTGATGTCTCCAAGAATATTGTCGATTTGATACCATTATCATATTTAGGACCATCTTACTCCTCCCTATGTTTCACCACTTTAGGCTGATCAGTTCCTTCTTTGGTGTCTTTGAGTATGTCTTCTTAAGATATACCTACATTATAAAATGAAATACATTTCCCGACTTCTCTAGGATAATATTCATTACAAATCACAAGCACAAACTCTTCAACAATAAGTAACAATAGAGATAGTAATAGAAGAAGGATTTACCTACACTACATTTACCAAGTATGACACCTTTGTTTTTGTCTTCATAGGTTACAACCCCCTTCTTCATTGCTAAAAAGTCAATGAATAAAGGAAGTTTTACCCATCGCATGCCTTGAACACTCATTATCAATAATCTATATTCTTTCTATGGAGCCAAGACATTTATCCTACAAAATCAATTAAGAGTGCTAGGTACCCAATTTTCATTGGTCCTTGAGGGTGAGTGGAAATCATGTTGCACTTAGGAAATCATTGAAAAGCACCTTTAGAAATAAAATATTTCCTAAATTTGCATTTGACAATGGGGTGACCATTCTTGCAATAATAACGACAAGTCAAATGATGGTGAGAGGAACTATTTCTATTTGATTCCTTTTCAACAAATTTGTACCTCTTGTATGGTACATTCAAAGACCTTTTAAATTCGGTAGAATCAATAACATAAGTAACCTTTGATTCTAAAGCCTTGTTCAATTTGGTTTTTAAGATATTAACCTCTTTTTTCCAAACATGGCAAGTTTCACAACCAAACCAAAAATACTCCTTGTCATCATTTTTATCTTTTAAAATATCTAATATGGATTGTTTAAGAGCTTCCATTTATTTTTCGGTTTCTAAAACTTTAGCTTCTAAGTATGAAAAAAATTCTCTTATTTTAAGTTATTCTATTAAAATCATATATGAATTCTCCGTGTAGTTTTTCAAAAACAACTTAAAATACGGAATAAGCCAATTTATCAACATGTTCATATTTAGAATAATTTACATTATTTTTCTTCTTTTCACGATAATAGGCCGAGAGACAAACATTTGTCAATTCTTCGCTATCACTAGATCCTTCATCACTTGAGGAATCACTATCACTTTCCCAAGAAATATAAGCTCTTATATACTTGCTATATTTCTTGTGTTGACCCTTTCCTTTATCTTTACCAAGCAATGGACAATCCGGCTTATATTGACCGAATTTTCCACCATTGTAACATGAACTTTTTGATTTTTTTAAGTCTCATCTTGCCTTGAGGAATTTGAATGCCTTCTATAGTTGATGAGACCTTTTTTGGAATGCTTCATTCCATTATTCTTGAGATACCTATTGTATCTCTTAACAAACAATCTTATTTCTCCATCATCTGAACAATCATCAACACTTATTCCACTATAATCTTGCTCTATAGTATAGTACTTAGAGCTAGAAGCCATAAAAGCAATAGACTTCTTGTGTACCTCCTTTTCCTTGTTAATCTTCTTATCACGCTTCTCTAAGAAAGTGAGCTCTTGCTCAATGTAAGTGTTTGTTGGCAGCAATTTTGGTAAAACAATGTTTTGATAATGTTTTGCTAAATGTCTTGACATTTGAAGCAAACTGTTTTGAATGATATCAAAGCAGATGTCTTGACATCTATCTCATGAACTGGATGCAACTCATATCAATTTATGTTCTACGTTTCATGTTTTCATACGCTCCATAATTCAGGATATGTGCCTCATAGCTTGCAAAAAATATGGATGCATATTTTTCCATTTGAATTATCCTTATGGATTATATCTTGGCCTGTTTTCATGGAAATATTCAAAATATTGGAATATTTGTTTTTCATCCCAAGCTCACTGTTGCGCCTTTATAAGGACTTGCTTCCTTATTCATTAAACTGCAACTTTTGAAGAAGAATACTTTCTTTTTGTTTTAGAAGTCTAAGTATTTTAATTTTCATACACTCTAGTATTGATTTAATACTTGAGTTGTTATTTGAGTTATTAATTATGGATCATTCATAAGCTTTTAAGCATTGAATGATTGAAGTCTTTAAAACTTTTTTTTTTGTTGTTTCTTCACTGTAAGTGATTGAAGGGATTTGAGTAGGGCCTCATACCTAAGAGTGTCTTAGGTAGATGTATAGCACAGGTAGTGATTAAGTGATTAGATCGTAAACTGGTTATTTACTAAGAATCTATGAATTGATACTATTTAGTGGACTTGTCCCTGGCTTGGTAGCCCCCAGAGTAGGTGTTGTTGTACACTGAACTGGGTTAACAATCCTTTGTGTTTTTACTGCTTTTATAATTATTGCACTTTACATTGTCCTCAGATATTTTTTCCGTGACATCTCCTTCGACATCACATATCTGATAGCAGAAGGAGGACTTATGAACAGACCACCCATTCTGATGGAAGTAATTATGACTATTGGAAACCACATATGGTGGCTTTTTTAAAGTCTCTGGACAACAGAGCTTGGAAAGCTGTTTTAAAAGGATGGAAACACCCTGTCAAATTGGGAGAAAATGGAGAACCTACTTCTGAGTTAAAAACAGAAGAAGATTGGTCTAAAGAAGAAGATGAAATTGCTCTTGGAAATTCTAAAGCCTTGAATTCTATATTCAATGGAATTGATAAGAACATTTTCAGGTTAGTGAACACATGTGAAGTAGCTAAGGATGCATGGGGAATTCTTCAATCTACTCATGAAGGCACATCCAAAGTTAAGATGTCAAGACTTCGGTTACTTACCACAAAATTTGAGAATTTGAGAATGAAGGATGATGAAAGTATTAATGACTTCCATATGAACATTCCTGAAATTGCTAATGCATCCAGTACTTTAGGAGAGAAAATACCTGAACATAAATTGGTGATAAAGATGCCCAGGTCTCTTCCCAAGAGATTTGATATGAAAGTGACTGCTATAGAAGAAGCTCAAGACATTGACAAAATGAAAGTGGATGAACTTGTTGGATCCCTTCTGGCATTTGAATAAGCATCAATGAAAGATTTGAAAAGAAGAACAAAAGCGTAGCCTTTGTATCAAATATTGAAGATGAAGAGGAGGATTGTGATCTGGATACAGATGGAGGAATATCAAATTCCTTAGCTATGCTTGGAAGACAGTTTAACAAAGTGATAAAAATAATGGGTAGGAACCAAAGATCAAATGTCAAGAACATCTCATATGACATCCATAAGTCAAATGAGTTTGGAAGAAAAAGGGTTGAATAAAAATCCACTCAAGGGGAGGGAATACAATGTCATGAATATGAAGGCTTTGGTCACATTATAGTTGAATGTACTAAATATCTTACAAAACAGAAGAAGAATCTATCTGTTACTTGGTCTGAAGAGGACTCAGAGAGTGATCTTGAAGAATCTGCCAAGAATGTTAAAGCACTGACAGGAAAATATGTATCTGATGAAGAGTCTAGTGATGGGGAACTAACCTTTGATGAGTTAGTTGCTTCATACAAAGAATTATGTCTCAGAAGTGCAGAAGTGTGCCTAGAAGGGGAGAAACAGAAAGCCCTCATAACTCAGCTGAAGGCAGAAAGGGAATAGCATCTAAAAACTATTTCTAATCTGGAAAGTGAAGTGACTTATTTGAATTCAAACCTTGATAGAATGGTCAAATCTCTCAAGATGTTGAATAATGGGTCTGATACATTACATGAAATTCTTCAAGCAGGAAGAGTGACAAGAGACAAGAGTGGTCTAGGGTTTAATGAGAAAAAGGAACCAAATTCAAAAGAACCTTCATTAGATTCCACTCATGCCAAGTCTAAACCAAGGATGTCGAACCAAATGTCTAAACATCATGGCAAGAAAGGACATAATGGCAAACATCACGACAAGAAAAATTTTAATCACACCAGAGAGAATTCCCAGCCCTGGAGATGTCATCACTGTGGAAGGCTTGGTCATATAAGGACTTTCTATTTCAAGTTTTATGGGTACCCTAAGACTACTCCTCTTCCCAAGACTGATAAGATTCCCCAAAATTGCAAAAAGAATAAACAGTGGGTTCCCAAGTCTAATGGTGCTAGTTTCATAGCTCATACCTCTCTTAGAGTATCAACCAAAGATGATTGGTACTTTGACAGTGGATGTTCTAGACACATGACAAGTGTCAATAATCTGTTGGTAGATATCAAATCTCATCCCACCAGTTATGTGACTTTTGGTGATGGAGCCAAAGGTGGAATTCAAGGAGTTGGCAAGATGGAATGTTCAGGAGTCCCTAAGCTTGATGATGTGTTACTTGTTAAAAGGTTAACAACTAACCTGATAAGTATAAGTCAATTATGTGATCAAGGATTCAAAGTTAACTTCACCAAGGAAGAATTTATTGTTTGCAATGAAAAGAATGAAGTTATTATGAAAGGAATCAGATCTAAAGACAACTGTTATTTATGGGTTCCTCAAGAGTTGAACTTCTCCTCAACATGTGTTTTAGCCAAAGAAAATGAAGTTAAAATATGGCATCAAAAATTGGGACACTTGCACCTGAAAGGTATGAAAAAAACTATATCAGAAGAAGCAGTGAGAGGGATTCCTAAGCTCAAGATAGAAGAAGAAAGAGTATGTGGTGACTGCCAAATTAGAAAGCAAACTAAGATGTCACATCAGAAGATCTAACATCTTACTACATCAAAAGTTTTAGAACTTCTTCACATGGACTTTATGGGACCTATGCAAGTTGAAAGTCTTGGTGGAAAGAAGTATTCTTATGTTGTTGTAGATGACTTCTCTAGATACACATGGATAAGTTTTATTAGAGAAAAATCAGAAACTTTTGAAGTGTTTAAAGATCTCTGTCAAAAACTTCAAAGGGAAAAGATAGTCATGTCATCAAAATTAGAAGTGATCATGGAAAGGAATTTGAGAATAATAAATTTGCTGATTTTTCCTCTTCTGAAGGAATCAGCCATGAATTCTCTTCCCCCATTACTCCACAACAAAATGGGATTGTGGAACGTAAAAACAGAACCCTTCAAGAATCTTCCAGAGCCATGATTCATGCTAAGAAGTTACCTACCACTTTTAGGCTGAAGCTATGAATATTGCATGCTATATCCATAACAGAGTCACTCTAAGGAAAGGAACTTCATCCACCTTGTATGAATTATAGAGGGGCAGAAAACCAATTGTCAAATACTTCCATGTTTTTGGAAGTAAATGTTACATCATAGCTGATCGTGAACAAAGGAGGAAGATGGATCCCAAGAGTGATGAAGGAATATTCCTGGGTTACTCTACAAATAGTAGAGCTTACAGGGTCTTTAACTCCAGAACCAAAGTTATGATGGAGTCTATAAATGTTATTATTGATGATAGAGGATGGAATGATGAAGAATATGTCTTAGAAGATGTTGGAACATATTTGTCTAATATCCAACAGAATCAAATGACAGAAGTATTGATTCTAATTCACCTCAAGAAGATCCTGAGCCTAGCCATCTCAATAAAGGGCCTTCAATTAGAACCCAAAGAGATAATCCTAAGGAGCTTATAACAGGAGATCTAAATAAAGGAGTTACTACCAGATCAAGAGAAGGGATATTAAACTCTTGCTTTGTGTCAAAAATTGAGCCTCATAATGTCAAAGAGGCCTTAACTGATGAGTTCTGGATTAATGCTATGCACGAAGATCTAGAATAATTCAATAGAAATTGTAACACCCCGATTCTACCCCAATCGATAAATATAATAATTAGAGTTACATAATTCAAAGCCAAACCAGGATGCTATAATTAAAGCTTAAAAACCATTGCATTCAACATGGATACATAACACTTTAAAACTTCGGATGAACCAATAATAAATTAATCTTTTAAACCAACAATTTGAATAACTACGCAGCGGAATTGTAATAACATCTTTGTCCAACATTAAATCAACTTCAAAATAACAAGTACTTAACAACAACCAACTTAAAGTTCAACAACTAAAATAACAATAAAAAAACAAGCGTTCATCCCCCTGAGTGTTACGTATCAGAGCAAAGACACCGACTCGAACTACTGAAGGTATACCACATTCACTCTGAGATTCCTACACATTACAAACATTGGGGTAACATTCAAACATAAGGGATGGGATATCGAACAATATAAAATAATGTATGATAAATATTACATTAGAATCAGTTCATACATATTCACCACTTCTCATGTTTTAAAATCATAACCATAATCAAATCAATCATACAACGAATCAGAATGCAATACATGATGCAATTTGTCTTTATGCAAATGCATGTGGTACCAGTGGAGCAGAACTCCCATCTTGAAAATCTGCCAATAAATAGAGGCATCAACAAGGCATAAGCTTTCTTCGCAGTTTTCCAATCCAGGCCATCACAGGATATGCAAGTGAATGTGACTCAATGAATGGACTATCACATTCTCACAATAATCATCATTCATCATAAGGCATAAACCCACATAACCATTATTACCAATAAATAGAGGTAATTCATCATTATTTAAATTTTCCCGCAACTTCGCATTATCAACAAGGATTTACAGTTGCAATCACAACAACACGACAACTCAACATAAATCAATAAGGGCCATAAGCCTAACAATTCAATACCACCGTATCGACTAAAATATAAAACAAATATTCCGTAAAATTATTCGGACAATTCAACTATACCAGCTTAATAATTATCTACTAAAATTACTACTATTTCTTCTCTGTACTACTATTATCAAACCCACACTTTACTCTGCTAATTAAATAAACCTGCTACTAATTTATCGTTACTATTAATATATATTAGTTACTAATGGCTCTGTTATTTAATACCAACTCTACTATATTAATATTGTTCTGCTACTAAAATTATCTATACTTCCAGCACTTAATAAAAACTCCATTGATTTATTCATACTATAATCAAACTAAGTAATTAAACTATAGTTCCTAATTAATATGTTACTAATTTACAAAAAGTTACTGAAAGAATTAATAAAAGAAATCATTAATTTAATACTAAAAACTGCTACACAGAAAGTACTACTGAGACCCTTTCCTTTCTCTGTCCCCCTCGCCACAATAACATGTGCCAGGCGGCACACTCCCCTTCCTCTCCCATGTGCCACTCGGCACACATCCTCCCTCTCTCATCATGTGCCACTCGGCATATTCACACACACACACACACACACAGAGTTCCGCTCGACACCCCTTTCTCTGTCGGGCGTCACCTTTCGAGTTCCTCTTGGCACACTTCTTCCAGTACCAGTTTTCTACGTAAATTTCTCCTGAAAATTTATTAATAAAAATAACATATACCAACACTTTAATTACTACAACATCAAATTTTCACAAAAGCAATTCATCACCGAAACAACAACCCAAACACATGAAATTAACAACAATACTTTCAACACAGTTAACAGGATTTAACAACAATATTTCAGTTTATACAACCCAATTCCATGTATCATTTATCAAACAACCCGTTATAGAGTCAGAACCCCACCCTTACCTTGGATTGAAGGTCGCTCTATGATTTTTCCAGTCGAATCCCGATTTGCCTCTTCTCCTTATTCCTCTTCTTTGCAACTTCTCCTTCCTGTAACTTCTACGATCAATCTTTCAATTCTTTATTCTCCAAATAACCTAATTTCTATTATTACTAAACTTAATAATAATAATAGTCTATTAGGCCTAATTCTGACACCCCCCTTAATACAACATACCACCAAATTAGCCCAATCACTAATACCAATAATTCCAACATTTATTATTATTAATCAATTAATTAATTAATTAATAGTAATCTAACAACTTATACCGACGATTCTCAATATACCACAACTTCGACAAATAATCCAAAAATAATTTAATTAAATAATTAATTAAATCAACGGACGTTACAGAAATGAAGTTTGAGATCTAGTTCCAAGACCTGATGGGACAAATGTGATTGGCACCAAATGGGTATATAAGAATAAATATGATGAAAAAGGGGTGGTCACTAGAAATAAGGCAAGGCTAGTTGCACAAGGATACACTCAAATTGAAGGAGTTGACTTTGATGAAACCTTTTCTCATGTGGCCAGACTTGAATCAATCAGACTACTCTTGGGAATTGCATGCATACTAAAATTTAAATTGTTTCAAATGGATGTAAAGAGTGCATTCTTAAATGACTATTTGAATGAAGAAGTGTATGTAGAACAAACTAAGGGATTTATTTATCCAAGTTTTCCTAAACATGTGTATAAACTAAAGAAAGCTCTGTATGGATTAAAGAAGGCTCCAAGAGCTTGGTATGAGAGATTGACATAATTTCTTAGTGAGAATGGATACCTGAAAGGTGGCATAGACAAAACTCATTTTGTCAAGGAAGAAGAAGGGAAGATCATGATTGAACAGATTTATGTTGATGATATTATGTTTGGTTGGATATCAAATGAGATGGTTCAACATTTTGTCACCCAATGCAGTCAGAATTTAAGACGAGCCTTGTTGGTGAATTAACCTATTTTCTTGGTCTGTAAGTTAAACAAATGGAAGATTCCATATTTTTATCTCAGAGCAAGTATGTTAAGAATATAGTAAAGAAATTTGGGATGGAAACTACCAATCACAAAAGAACTCTTGCTACCACACAACTGAAGTTATCCAAAGATGAAAAAGGGGTAGCTGTGGATCAAAGTCTTTACAGAGGTATGATAGGCAGTCTTCTATATCTCACAGCTAGCAGACCTGACATTGCCTTTGTTGTAGGGGTATGTGCTAGATATCAAGCTAATCCTAAAGTTAGCCATGCCAACCATGTGAAGATAATTCTTAAATATATGAATGGGACAAGTGACTATGGTATGCTATACTCTCATGGATCTAGTTCTGCCTTAATTGGTTATTGTGATGCTGATTGGGCAGGAAGTGCTGATGATAGAAAAAGTACATCAGGAGGATGCTTCTTTCTGGGAAATAATCTCATATCTTGGTTCAGTAAGAAGCAAAATTGTGTGTCTCTATCCACTGCTGAGGCTGGGTATATTGCTACAGGAAGCAGTTGTTCTCAATTGGTTTGGATGAAACAAATGTTAACATAATATAATGTAAAACAATATGTCATGACATTATTCTGTGATAATATAAGTGCCATAAACATAACAAAAAATCCTATTCAACACAGCAAGACCAAACACATTGATATTCGTCACCACTTTATAAGAGAGCTTGTTGAAGAAAAGATTGATACCTTAGAACATGTAACCACTGAATTACAACTGGCCGACATTTTCATTAAGGCTTTGGATGCTAATCAATTTGAGAACATAATAGGAAAATTAGGGATTTGTTTATATGAGGGTTTGTAGAAATTAAGGGCGTGTGGGAATATAATTAAAGTGATATTATATTATTTATGTTTTAAACAAATAAATTTTCAAAAGCAATCATTACTAGACTGTCTCAAAGTGTTTCCCACACGCTAAGAAATCACATCCTTCTACTTTCACAAACTCTTCATTCTCCTTTAAAGAAAAAGAACCCTTGTCATTCTTCATCTCTTTGATCAAAAATCTTCAAAGATGTTTCAACATCATACATCGTCTTCCTCAAAATCTGTCAAAATCCCTGATAATCTCTCCCTTGACAGAGTACTTGACGTTACTCCTCTAACAAATATCCCACCTCTTGAGAAGAAGGTCAAGAAACCCATATCATCACCTGTAAAGAAATCCAAAGATGATAAAGGTAACGCTTCTACTACTAATGATGATAGGATAGAAGAAGAGATTGTTAATGTTGATAGAAGCATTAGAAGGCTAGTATATAGAGTGTTAAATGAAGGTTTTAATGTGCCTGGGATTTCTACCCCTCTTGCTCGCATGCATGCTCTGGGTGACAAAGGAAATGACCCTAAAAGTGTTGTTGAATCATCCATCTCCAAGAAAGATGTTGCTGAAAGAAAACTTGATAAGCTTGCTACTTCTTCTCTAAAGGAAGTGGAAGAAGATGTTGAACAAGATGGTGAGAAGAACTCTCCTACTAAGGAATATGCTTCTGGCTCCAAGGTTACAAAAGGTAAAAATGATGAGAATGTGGTTAATGTAAATGAGCTGTCTGACAATGAGCTAGTTATTAATATGGTGTCTGGAATTGCAAAAAGGCTCAAATCCAGGAAAGTGAATGATGTAAGTGTCACA
This sequence comes from Vicia faba, assembly GCA_948472305.1. Taxonomy (NCBI): domain Eukaryota; kingdom Viridiplantae; phylum Streptophyta; class Magnoliopsida; order Fabales; family Fabaceae; genus Vicia; species Vicia faba. The sequence goes on along the minus strand of OX451735.1, from coordinate 849,323,076 downwards.
CCCCCTGCCAAGACAATCAATAAGAAAACCATGTATGGTCCATTAAAACCCGTAAGTAAAGTGGTTCCTCCCTTCAGCAAGAGAAAGGTTAGACCTGATAACTCCTCAGATGATGATGAGGACGATACCCATGACATCTCTCATGTGAAAAGATCAAAAAGTAAGAAGAAAGTTGTATTAGTTGAAGAAGCTAACTCTGAGTATGATGTCGAGCAAGATGTCCAAGACATCTCTCATATCAAAAAGTATGCAAGCAAGAAACTTTCTGTTAGGGTACTTGATGCCCCTCTTGACAACATTTCCTTCCGTTCTATTGGGAATGCTGAAAATTGGAAATATGTGTTTCAAAGAAGAATTTCCCTTGAAAGAGAATTGGGAGCGAGTGCTCTGGAATGCAAATAAACATGGAGTTGATATCTTATGCTGGATTGATGAAAACTGTTACCAGGCTTGCCAAATGCTATGAGACTCTTGTTAAGGAATTTATTGTTAATATTCATTTTAATTGTGTTGATCATAAAATTAAGGGGTATAGAAAGGTGTATGTTAGAGGTAGGTGTGTAAAATTTCCCCCTGATATCACAAATAGATTTCTGGATAAGTTTGAAGATGACTATTGTGAGCTAGAAGTAACAGATAATTAAGTGTGCAAAGCCATCACTGCTAATCAAGTAAGTGAGTGGCCCGTGAAGAATAAACTTCCTGTTAGCAAGCTAAGTGTAAAATATGCTATTTCACATAGAATTGGAGCTGCTAACTGGGTTCCTACTAATCATACTTCAACCATCACTATTGGATTAGGAAAGTTTGTCTATGTTGTTGGAAACAAGAAACTGTTTGATTATGTGCCATTAAGATGCATATTGCCTTTCCTTCCCTTATTTGTGGAATTCCGCTTCGAAACCCATTATCTCTAGCCATCTTCCCGCAATTCTTCACCTTCCAAATGTAACAACCTCCTGACCGCCTTATCCTTCCCTCCGCTCTCAACAAACCTTCGTTTCATCTTCAACAACAATCGTCCATGTTTTTCTTCTGTGTTGAACATCGAGCCACGATTCCACCATCTGCTCCACATCCGCCTCCAGCCTCATCAACATCATTAACCGCGATCCTCTTCCCTTCATCAAGCTCTCCACCTCTGTGCTCCAGCTTCACCATCATTCTTCGTTCAAGCTCACCACCACAACTCTCCATCTCCGCTCAAAAATTTAACCGTTCACAGCTTTTCCGCTTATCTCAGTCTCAATAATCCACTGTCATATTCAATCCAACTCTATCAGTTCAAACTTTATCACGATGATTCACCTCCGCTCGATGATGCCATCATCAACATCTCTTACCCTCCGTCTATAGTGAAACTCATCTCTTCATTTATGGGGAAATGTTATGTAGATTGTGTTTAATTTCTGTTAACAGTGCTAGGTTTTACGTGTTTCTCATTTTTTGAGTTAGATATGTTACCGTAAGAAATATGATTGAAATATTGATGAAAATGCCTACTTTAAATGTGTCGGGATCTGTTGAATTATCGCGTCAGATGCCTTTCATTGGTGTATGTTAGAGTTATTATCATGTTATTTGTTCGAATTCTATTAGAATCTATACCATGTTGTTCTTTTATCTGTTTTGATTTCAGTTGAAGTTTTGTAATATGTTTTCGTGTTATATTCGATGAAGGTTTGATGTTGATGCCGCGTTTATTCGTGTAGAATATGACCAAGAAACTATAGGGGAAACATGTTTGTTCCTTTTTTTGTGTGTGAATTTGAGAGAGAAAGTATAGTATATCATCGTTGTGTATTTCGTTTGTGTAGAACTCTTTTTTGCGATGGAATTATTGAGCATCATTATGCTTGCTTAGTTGCTGTCCGGGTTTTAGTTTAGGGGTTTAAAGCTTATTTTGAACCCGATTTTTCATGTTGCAACACGGATTCTTGAGTCTTGTTTTCTCTCGTGAATTGAAACCATGTTTACTGTTGAGTTTATTTGATTAAATGTGCTTGAAACAATGTATGAATGCTTATTTTTGTATGCGCATTGAGCAATAACATGGATTCTTAGTTCTTTGATTGAGAAATGCTTAATTGTACATGTTCAATTATACAAGTTTCATTTAGTTTTAAATTCACTTGTGATTACTAACTTGTTTTTTTGGTTGATGTAAGTTAAGGTGGCCAAGTTTCTTTCTCCTTAATCCCATCTTATTCCATTTTTCTTTCATTTTATAATCTATTAGTTCTATATTGTTTTAATTAATTGATGTTTGTTAATTAAAATGGATTAGTTTACTAATATATTTTTCTTAACTTGATTAATTGATTTAATCAATGTTTAACTAATTGATTCGTTCTTTATTTTCTTCCTCATTCGATAAATTGTATTCCACTCCCCCGTTGTGATGTAAATAATTTATCGCTTTCTTTTTTATCTATAAATCCCCATTCATAAACAATGTATCCCTCTGCCCTAAAGTTTGTAATAATTATTTATATTTTGCATGTGTTTACTTAACTATCCATCATCATTTGCATGTGCATAACTAAAACATCACTTTTCAAACTAAAATTTGATTGCAAATCATTTTTATCTCGTAAGTTGACAAAGCTTTTAAGCGTCGCAATGACCACACAAGCACACTTCCATGCTGATTCACGGGCCTTCTTATACTATAGTCTTATTCGGTCAATTGTTCTAATTGGTCATTTAGAGGCTAGTTCACTTTGCTAGCTTACACTTAGAAATTAGGTCACGTGCTTTACAATTTATGTTTATGCGAGACACCTTGTATGAGATTGTATACTTTAATTGATTACCATACTCCCCATTTGATCAAGTGTACCCCATTCCCAATGCATTGGTATAATTTTACCGCTTTCTTTATCGCTTTCCTTATTGTTATCCTTTACTTTGTTTGCTTGTTTTATATATTGTCATTGCATGCTAATAAAATCAAATTACCCTGCATCTTGGTCCATATACCAAGCCCAAAAACACTTTCATAATCAAAGTATCAAACCTTGACCCAACTTCGAGTGACTTTTCAAAATTCTTTTCTTAAAGGGTTTCATAGTGGGGGGTAGGCAGGTGCATATTATCTCGAGATTAATCAAGGACAAGTCATGTGGCTTGTATTGATTAATCATGACTCGACTAAAACACTCTTAAATGGAAAGGATAGACACATATCTTTCCTCTTCCTAAGTTTATCAAGAACAAGTTACCTAACTTGTATTGATTTCTCACTCTTTTCATAAAAAGGATTAAATAGGAGGGTTTAGGTACCTACATTTTATTGCCCTAAGTGTGTGTGTCCTAAGTACCTACTTTGGACATTCAAACACTCGTGTCCTATAAAATTAATCTCAACTCATTCAAACATTTTCCGCTTGGCTTTTACAATTTAAAACCTTTTCCACTCGAATTCAATGATGGAAAGAGTCCGTGCATAATACAGACTTATTCATTCATTCATTCTTGAAGTGATGCAATCGTTCAATTATCCAGGTTTCAGGTATCAATGTTTCTGTTCAAATATGATCGAGTATCTCTCACTAAAAAGAACCAACAAAAACATTTTCTTCCCGAACTACGAAGCTCTGATATCCCTTTTGCACTATAGAGATACATAGGCGCAAGGTTTTAAAATCGTAGCGAGTACAATAATAAAAAATCCAAAAACATTTCTCCTTTCTTTCTTTCTCCCTTCTAACTTAGAAGATGGAAAATTTTCATACTAACACACGAACACATGATTAACTAAATTATTCCCATTGAGTATGATGGATGTGAGGGGTGTTAATATATTCCCCTTGCATAACCGACTCCCAAACCCTCTATTTGGTCTTGTAGACCATTTCTCTTCTCTTGTGGGTTTTATTCAATATTTTCCCTTTCCTCTTGGAATAAATAAATCTCGGTGGAGACTTTATTGAATCGAATAATTTTTCGAGGCGCTACACTAAGTTAGTGAGAAAAATTCTCAGATATCTACCAAAGAGGTTTGACATGAAGGTAACGACCATTGATGAAGCCCAAGACATAAATAATATGAAGGTTGATGAGCTTATGGGGTCCCTACAAACCTTTGAGTTAGGGATCAATGAAAAATCTTAAAAAGAAGAAGAGCATTGCCTTTACCTCTAATATTGATGATCCAAAAGATAAATGTGACTTGGATACAAGCGAAGGTATATCTAATGCTATTGTGTTACTTGGAAGTTAATTCAATAAAGTATTGAAGATGGTGGACTGGAAGTCAAGATCATATGTCAAGAACAAGTCATTTGACAAGTCACTCGACATTAACAATAATCAAGATATTGAAAGTAGGGCCAAAACTGACGACAAGTCCAGCCAAGGAAGATGAGTTCATTGTCATGAATGTGAAGGGTTTGGACACATAAGAGCCGAGTGCCCAACCTATCTCAAGAAGCTAAAGAAAAGCTTGTGTGTGTCATGGTCAGAGGAAGACTCTGATAGTGATCATGAAAAAGAAGGTGCCAAAAGGTCAATACCTTGATCGGAGTCTGTAACTCTGATGAAGACTTATACTATGGAGAATTAACCTTTTAAGAACTTCTTGCTTCATATAAGAAATTGAGCATCAAAAGTCGAGAGATGGGTCAATTCAAACAAGAGAAAAAGAAAACTATTGATCAACTGAAGATTGGAAAATTGGAGCAATTGTCTATCATCTCTAGACTGAAGGGTGAAGTTCTTCTGCTCAAGTCTCGGCTTGATAATATAACCAAGTCCATAAAAATGATTAACAGTAGTTCTGATGTGCTTGATGAGATTCTTCATTTTGGAAAGAATGCTGGAAATGTTAAAGGAATTTGCTATAATAATAAAGCTATGAAGAACAAAGGTAAAGAGGCTAAAGTGAAGTTTGTTCGTCCAAAGAAAGAACTAAAACAAAATATGTAAAATAAAATGTTCCAACATGAGGATCGACAACAAAATAATCACTCAGGATACAAGACTAAATGAAGGAGATGCTATTATTATGGAAGCTTTGGTCATATAAAGTCCTTTTGCTATAGGTTGTATGGCTATCTATTGACAAGTAATTTTCGACTGAGAGATTAGGACACATGTCCGACTATACCCTTCGGAGGAGTGTTAATAAAGAGTTGTGAGCACGTCGACAAGATTCTAGGGATTACACTTGAAAGAAGTAGAAGAGGTAGTATCAAGAGAAAAGTGAGGTCGGTGACGACCAGGCAGGTCGAGGGAAAAAATAGATGGCGATAAAAGCGATTATCAACAATGAGTATTGAGCGAGACATGGAAGTTTCAAAATTAATGCCACACGAATCATCAACATGAAAGGCTTATGTAACCTTTTACGATTACATTTTTTGCATTTATTTAAGCAAAATAATGTATTCATTTTAGAGTTTGCATTTTGTAATATTGTAAGAGAGCACTCAAAGTACCAGCGCATAGAGAAACAAGCCAGTTCTGGAAATGTATGATTGTGTCCACCTTTAAATTCAAAGCACTCTTATCTTTACAAGTCTTATTTATCATTTCAGTTTTTATCAATTTATCTACCATTTACTTGTCTTTGTTTTCTTATTTGTACCCTTCGCGCCTTGATCTTGTCAAGCACCAAAATATTGTCTTAACATGATAGTCTAGAACTCTTGTAATCGGTACTACAAGTAACCTTTAATTAAGAGGCTAGATATTATTCGCGAGAAACTCCCGCGAACAAATTGGCACACATGGTGGGACACATTTTTGTTAAGTTCGTCTCAATTCGTGTATGAGATTGAGAAGTGGAAGAAAAATGGAAGATCCTAGAACTTATGAAAGAGATCAAACCATGGGAGGAAATACCAGCGCAAAGGAGAGTGTGGGTTCAAGTTCAGTGGTTGTGTCTTCGAATGACCCCAACATAGTTACCACGACTCAGCCAGTAACTGCAAGACCAACTATGGCCACAACTGCTGGGCAATATGTGCATAGTTTTGCAAGAGATACGCACAATGTTGAACACGAGTATGGAATGCCAACAACAATGATGGTAGACCTGCATAATTGTAGTTCGACAATTGGTGAAAACTCAGTGTCATCATTTTCCCCGTATCATGCCTCAGGGCCAATGGGAAATTAATTTGGTCGTTTGACTGGATTAGGATTTTCCCACCAAATTATGCCTACTTTCACTCCAAGTATCGTTGCAATCATGAGGAAATAGATAAATTAAATTAATCACGAGATGGTCAATATGCTTACTCAACAGATGAGTGTCATATTAAGAGTATTGATCAAGAATTTAATGCAGAGTTATCAAACTTTGGCAACTCAAATGACTCGCATCAGTGACTTTCTTGGAGCCTCAAGAGCGTCAGTTCGACAAGCTGCACTGCCCCTACGCGAGGAACCAGTGCAGTACGAGGAGGTGGTCAATGAGACACTCCGTCAAGAACCACCAATTCCCCACCGTGACGATACTATACCTAGGGTGTTCCAACAACCTCCAGTAGTGGTAGTGGGTCGAAATCAGAATGCCAACCAAATTTCTAAACATGTTCGACGAGATACAAAGGCTGGGGAGCAAACCTAGAATCCATTGTTGAGCAAATTATGTTCTGAAATATGATTAATACTAGTTCTCAAATACCAACTTATTCTTCTCCATTACCAAATTTTGTTCTGAAACAAAACTTCCTAGGGGTTGGAAAGTCCCTAAATTTACTAAGTTTGTAGGGGATACAAAAGAATCCACTGTTAAGCATGTCGCCAGGTATCAAACAGAAGTTGGTGATATAGCCAAGAATGAGGATCTGAAATTAAAATATTTACCAAACTCCTTGTCGAAGAATGCGTTCACTTAGTTTAAAATGCTACCTCCCCAGTCGGTTCACACGTAGACTCAGTTGGAGAAATTATTCCATGAACAGTTTTACATGAGGCAGTCAAAAATTAGTTTGAAAGAACATGCCGGGGTCAAACCAAAGGACACTGAGACAATAAACCAGTACTTAAATAGGTTTATACATTTGAAAGCTAGATGCTTTACTCAAGTTCCTGAGCACGAACTGGTCGAGATGGCTGCGAATGACCTAGACTATTTGATCAGGAAAAGTTAGATGTCCAATACTTGAGAGATATGGCGTAGTTAACTATTAGGGTTCGACATATCGATCGATTGAAAGCTGAGAAAGACAAATCTAGAAAATATCAAGAGAAAGCCAAAACTAGAAAGTATTAAAAGAAAGGGAAAGTTGCATACGTAACCACTGAAGATTATTCTTTAGACGATAGTGATTCAGTCAGAGAGACCGAGGTTAATGTGGTTGAACTCCAGCCTGGACCTCGTATGCTTGAAAACCATTAAGGTCGTCGAACGGGAAGAATCTTGTCAAGACCGAGTAAAATGACAAAGGCATTACAAAAAATTACACTTTTGATATAACTAAGTGTGATGAAATATTTGATTTGTTAGTATCTGACGACCAAATTATTGTGCCTTAGGTTCTAAAGATTCCCCCTTTAAACCAAAAGAAGAAAATGGGATTTTGAAAATTTCATAATTTTGTTGGTCATAAAACATCTCAATGTGTTCTTTTCAGGGATTTGATTCAAAAAGCTCTGAAGAAAGGCAGACTTCAATTTGGCAAAAAGCCAAAAATGCAGGTGGGCATTGATCCGCTGAAAGTCGATGAGGCTTTATTTGCCAAACCTTATGAGTGCATGATGATCGAAGCTACTGAGGGTTTTGACAATGAAGCCATGATGGTCGAGGCTACGGACAACCTTGACGAGATAACGAAAAATGAATTTCCAGTGGTTTTCCTCAGCCTGAGGAAAGTTTGGCTGATTTTCAGGAAAAATGCAAATTGAATGGGTCATAAGCCAGATTATGCCCAAGGTGTAATGTTATTTATGATGAGAAAGCGGCTGAAAAATACGAAACTACAACAAAAGAGACTTCTAAGAAGAAGGAGCTTCCAGTATCAAGGTTTGTGTTCGACAAAGAAGGGGTTCCTCCACACAACAAAGAATATCGGAGGCAATTTCAGCATCCTCGACACAAGCATTTTTGTCCTCCGTCGGATATTCCACGGGAAAAATGGGTGTATATAGTGAATAAAAAAGGAGGGAAAAGACCAAAGTGGAGAGTAGTTGTTTAGAAGGATGGGGCTCAAGAGAAGAAGCCAGAAACTAAGGGATATCAGGTTTCCCAAAATTATAAAAGGAAGAACCCAATGACCAGAACAATGTGGAGGCGTTACCAGAGGAACAAGAAGGCTGTAAAAGAGGCCTCAACATCAAAAGTAAGGCTTGTCAAAAATTTGAAAAATAGGGAGATGATAAGGCATGTCGTAAATCAGAAGAAAATGGGATCCAACGAAGTTGTTGGGGTGTTAGCTCAAACAAACAAAAACCCAAGAAGTTATCTACGGGCTCTTAGTTGCTAGTTCACTTTGAAAATGCTTTTTTGTGTAAGTGTATTTGAAAATATTTTGAAAAGATGCCTTAGTGCGACAAACTTTGTAATGACTCTCGTATCGTTGAGAATGCATACAAAGTGTTTTGTCTTTGAAAATATTTAGAAAAGAAAGTGTACATGTGAGAAATTATTTTGTTTTGTGAGCAAGCAACTATAAGCTATCTACCTACTCAAAAGATCTTTGTTCTTTTCCTCTTTTCCTTTAGATAGTGTTATCCTACCATTAGTTAGTAGGTAGCCCTATCATTGGATTTTTTTAGGGACAGGCGCGGGTCATCTTACAATCATGGAAGCAACTCGTAGGACACTTTAACAATTATCCTAAGGTACTAAGATCGTTTACCGAGGCAGTATCAAAGGGTCATCGAGGTACTACGATCTTTTAAACAAATGAACTATGCTAAAATATCCCACGTTCGAGGGACGTGACTGTTGTTTTCCGAAGACAACAAGTGGGGGTACCTTAGAGGTGCGCGTGTGCGAAGTGTGTTATGCTTCAGTTATGTTTATCTTGGATTTATGGTTATCTAGCATTTGCTTTTATTTGGCCATATAATCCTATTAAGCTAATAGTTAAATATATATATATATATATATATATATATATATATATATATATATATATATATATATATATATATATATATATATATATATATATATATATATATATATATATATATATATATATATATATATATATATATATATATATATATATTATATATATATATATATATATATATATATATATATATATATATATATATATATATATATATATATATATATATATATATATATATATATATATATATATATATATATATATATATATATATATATATATATATATATATATATATATATATATATATATATATATATATATATATATATATATATATATATATATATATATATATAGTAGTGCGAAAAGTAAAAATACGGAAATTGAATCTACGCTACTACAATGCTTTGGGGATGGGGAGTACAAACCATAAAATAGGGTGGGGGAGGGGGGGAGTAAAGAAAAACCCTAATTTAAACTATTACATCCCTTTGAGCAGTTACAATTATTCATGAAAATAAATGCGAGAAATAAATGAGTGCCCAGAGATTAAAAAGGGAAATAATTTAAAACCTAAAAAAAAGTTCTAAGTGTTTAGAAGAAAAATATTTTTGGTGTTTTTATTTAGAAAAAAAGTTTGAAGTAATTAATCCTAATTCTAGTTTAATTGCCAAAATAAAACTAAAGTGTGACTAAATTAAATTAATTTTAAATTGTAAAATTAAATTAATTAATCCAAAACTTAAGTCTACTTTTTTAATTTATTTTATAATTATTTTTTCTAATTAAAAAAAATTAACTAAAACAAAAAATAAGTGATAAAACAACAACAACAAAAAAAGAAAATTACAAACGGGCCAGCGTTGAAAAGAAATTGGGGGTGCATTTCAGAATTCTCTAGGCCTAAGTTAAGGAAGCCCAAGCTGCACTGCATGATCCTCTATGGGAGCTTCCAAGAGGTGCGTCATGGGGTGTTGACTTGGGACCACTGGATCAAGATCAGTTGAGATCTTATGGTCTGAAGATGAGGTGTACTATGCGCATATTGGATCTGATGGCATTGGATCTATTAGAAAATAACATGAAAAACCAAAACGCCTCAAGCCAGGATCGAACCCAGGATCAGGTGTAATACCCCAAATTTGTCCTACCCTCTTACTTTTATCTGGCTTATGCATTATTATGCTTTTCTCATGTACATAACTCCATTAGGTCATCTAACACATCATTCATACATTAATTGATAAAGTGTGGCATGGGATCCAGGATGTTGAGGGATTAGAGTTGGTTTTCATTGGGAATTTCCTCCTTTATCAAAAGACTCATTTTCATCAAAAGACAAAGTCAGTCCTCCAGGTTTCTTTAGGGTTGAAAGAGTTAGGGTTCACTTCCCTAATCGTGTAGGCTTAAAGAAGAGTTCCATGTGGATTTGTTTATTAATAAATTTCAAAGGGGTTTTATCAATACTTGAGGTGCAAGCTATCAGAGATATTGGTATGGTTATTACAAGCTTGGGTCTAGTGAGTTTTCTTCGTCTAAGAAAATTCAATTAATATTTGGACCACATGGCTTTGGGTACAGATCTCACACCAAAATAAGGGTATTCAAGAGCTCTAGGTGCAAGCATTGAGTTAGAGGCTATTTGTATTCAATTATGGAATGCGTGGATATTCAATTTAATGTGAGAACATGGTAATAAGGTGAATTCAAGATACAAGGGTAACATCATTTTGACTAAAAGAAGTTTCAAAGCCATTTATTTGGATTATTCATCAGAAAGTGAAAGCAAACTTCTTTACAAAGAAAAATAATCCATATTTCACGTTACATTCAATCATACCATTACAACTTCAAATCATCTACATTCCAATTCCAAAGAAATTCACAGAAAAAAGGCCTACTTTCTACCAATACCTATACAATGCCTAATCGTGTTGTTCCTAATTCTAAGCTGCATCATGGCTTTAAAATCATTGCCTTAACTCCATGCCTTCTCCAATTTCTTCCCTCACGACTTGCTTTCCTCGCTCAACATGGCTTCATCATTGTTTTCATTGAAGAAACTTTGTGGTAGCCCTTCTATATTCACGCATGACCAGTAAATAACTTTACATCAGTTGAAGAAACACCACAATTTAAAGAGCCTTACATTGGTATGTAACCTGCCCTGCATTTTCTCACAAAGGAAAATCAATACAGAGATAAGGGTTAAATCAGAAATCGAAATTAACAGTTCAGCATCTATCCCGCCATCAACTTTGATCTCTAACAGATTCTTGTAATCGAGAGGCTGAGATTTCTTCTTTGTTTTCCAGATAAAAAACAGAATTCTCTAACTTTTTCCAACTCTTAACTATTAACATCATCGTACCTATACTGACTATCAAGTTTTTTTATAACCTAACATGTTTACTAATCTTTTAATCACTGACTTTTGTCAACATCAACAACTAACTTATAGACCTCCACTTGGCCGCTAACACTTCCTAACTAACTCTTCTAATAATTTGCAACCCTCCAACTGTTTCCTAACAGCCCTGTCCATAACCTCTCAAACAAGTGCTAACCATTTTCCAGCTAATTTCCAGAAAAAAACTCCAAACTGCCATGCACTTCATGTATCCATATCCAAAACAGAAAGTTAGTTACAACCATCTGTAACTAACTCAGGAAAAGTTCACAACTAACAGTATATCCCCAAACTTTTCCTAACCATTTTTCTAATAGGTGTTCTAACTCCCCTAAATTAACAATAACAGTTAACTAACTTCCAACCATAACCAGAAACAGAACTCTATTCACGATTTCCTAGCAGTTTCAAAACCCAAACTGCATAACAGAATTCCTCAACCATTTCCCCAAAACAGAAAAACTAACTTTCCTAACTGTCATAACCAACATCCCTAACAGTAATTGCTAACCAAAAAAATCCAAACAGCCCATCACAAAACAACCAAAACAGAACCACCTCTAACAGAACTGCTAACTAACGTTCTATTCTGTAACAAACTTCCAGCGGGGGATTCATGATTTTTATAACAGAAAAGGGATAGAAAATCAGGGCTCACCTGTCAACCTCATTCTCTCAGTAATTTCCATCTTTAACCTTCATCCTCGACTTTTCATTCTCTTGGCAATCTCCATCATCAACCTTCATCCCTCTTACTATTTTCTAACTGACTTCCCCAATCTTCCAAACCGCTAACGAATTTATGAACAAACGGTGACCAACCCTTATCCAACTAAAACTAATTTCCCAACAGTCCAAAAAAGCTTTCAATCAAACTTCCAAGTTGTAACAAGAAAACCACATAACAGAAAACATAATTCCCCGTCCAGCTTCTAGTAGAAAACCAAATCTTCTAACCATTTTCCAGATAACTCCCTAACTTTTTTTCTAAGCCCAGCTAACTTCTAACAGAAAAACCTATAACCAACTCCTCTAACCCTTCTAACTGTCGGCATCCTGTAAATATCTCCCAACAGAAAACTAACTACCTAACCATTTTTTCCTAACTGAATCACCTAACTACTTCTAACCGAATCCCCGCTCCTAAGAAAAACCTCACAATAGAACTCACCAGAAATTTGAGGGAAAAATAAGTTATAGGAAAACTCACCAGAAAATTATCTAGAAAAAATCTCTTTCTGCTCTCTTCTTCATCCTCTCAATTCCCTCTTCTCTATATCTACATTGCATCTTCATCATCATCTCTCGATTCCACCTTCTCTTCTCCATAACTGATTCATTATCAATCTGCTTCGCAACTTCCATCATCTTCACTATTTCGATCAAAATCAACAACAATCGCAATACATCAGGTCCATAGCAGAAACGCAAGAATTGAGGAAGAAGAAGTGAATTAAACGTAGAAGAAAAAGTAATCTGAAGAAAGATCAAGAAGAGAAATAGTTGTATTACCTCACCTCTGGATTTCTGGTTTTCTTTCTCTTCGTTGTCATGGAAGCGCCACCGTGTCTCCGACAGGTAAGCTTCATCTCTTATTTTCATTATCGCACACGAAATTTTTTTTGAACGATTGTTGAACTGTGACTGAAATCTGAGGACTTTGAACCTTCATCATCTTTCTGTGCTCTGATTCGAGATGCTTATCTGAAGAAAGATCAAGAAGAGAAATATTTGTATTACCTCACCTCTGGATTTCTGGTTTTCTTTCTCTTTGTTCTCGTGGAAGCGCCACCGTGTCTCCGACAGGTAAGCTTCATCTCTTATTTTCATTATCGCACGCGAAATTTTTTTTGAACGATTGTTGAACTGTGACTGAAATCTGAGGACTTTGAACCTTCATCATCTTTCTGTGCTCCGATTCGAGATGCTTATCTTGTTTTCCGAGCATATAGTGCCTAAGGATGTCCGTTCCGTTTGAGATGAAGAAAAATGGTGTTTCGACGGTGGAACGAAAGTGGAGCCGTAAACTAAAATCGAAAGAAGCAACGGTGGAGCTCAATTTGTCCGATCAAAGAAGGTAATGTGAGAAAGGCTGAGCCGCCGCGTGAGGAAGAAAGACGGTCGAAGAAGTTTAAACGTCATACTGAACCCTAATCCATTTTCAATTCATTTAGTTTGTTTTTTCTTGTTTATTCTCTTAATCAGTTGAATAAGAATAATGATGGACCCAACCTGTTGCATCTTAGTCCATGGACTGTAAGTAGAATTCCTAGGCCCAAACCCATCCTTGTTTTTCAGTGGATGAAAATGAATACAACAAAAACAACTCTTGGACTTTGTTCTAATTGGGCCTAACACCAGAATTCTGAACTATTGAGCTTACCATCCAGATTCCAACATACACCCCTGATCCTACCTTTATTAGATTTAGGATTTTATTTTATTTTCTTTGTGACAAGAAAACTACAAAATCAATAAAACTTAGACCCTTTTAACTGATTTTAAAAATTAATTTTTTAGAATTTTTCTTACATAACAAAACTAATAAATAAAAATACTTTTCTTTTTGGGTTCTTAAAAACTAATAAATAAAAATATTTTTTCTCATTTTAGTTTTATCCATATTTTCATGCTGCTTCGCCATGTTATTATTGACGTGTTTGTTCATTGTGCAAGGTACATTTATATGCTTTCGATCATGTAACATAACAGGTAGTTATATGATTGAAGCATGCGACTTATGCTCGCTTACGATGCGACACACCTTATTTCTCATCGTCCTGAGAAATTCATATCATATTATATGTTGTCCTGATACATGTGGTCTTTTGTGATACTTTGCACATGAACTTCTGATTACGCGCTGCCTTCGCAACACGTGTTTGCCTTTATCTTAGTTGGATATTGTTTCTGACTCTGTTTGTTTCTTGGTGAAGCTTGCTCGACGTGTACTCCCTGCTTCTCCAGTGCTTTCGTCTGCTCTTGCCGACTTGCTCGCTTTGGTAGGCGTCACTACTACCTTCGTATTTCTTCTCACTTTATTATGCTTACTTACTTCTTTTCTAGATACCATGAGAAGTAGGAAATAAAGAGTGTGCGCTCGAAGTCGCTGTTTAAAGACCTGTAGCAGGCATTCCGCACTTCATTTGCTATGTGTGTTGTGCTTGTGCTTGTTTCTGTGATTGTTGATCGATGAGTCACTCAATTTAGAAATTGAGATCACGACTTCACTCTCAGTGCATGTTCCCTATAGGACTTTATCGATTTCCTCTATTTCTTTTTGATCGATGATTCACTCAATTTAGAAATTGAGATCACAATTTCGCTCTCAGTGCATGCTCCCTATAGGATTTTATCGCTTTCTGTTATTTCTTGTTGACCGATGAGTCACTCAATTTAGAAATTGAGATCACGACTTCGCTCTCATTGCATGTTCCCTATAGGATAGTTTTGTTAGACTTTTTTTGGCATGCTAACTCAAATAGGATCTCTCTAGCTATGCTCTCTTATGCTTATTAGCTTTTTTTCTTTATCCTTGTACATACTATGTTCCCTTAGGATGCGCTTGCTCCGTTCGGATTTAAGTTAGACCTTAGGTTGCAAGCCATGCATGCTAACATTAGGTAGAAACTTCCCCTTTCATCCTTGACATAGGACTACCATTGTATGATAACATTAGGTTAGAAATAGGCTAGTCTCCCTTAGACTCTTTTCTTCCCTTTTTTGCATCCTTGCATCTAAAACAAAAATCTTTTTCTTAGAAAATAAAAAACATGCTAATCTCACTTAAACCCTTTTTTAAGGTAATAAAACACAAACCAATTCAAATCTTTTCGTGCGTCTAAGCACCATTTCTCTAAAACCCTTTTCAGGTAAGGACATGATTAATTTACTTCTGTGCCAACGCATAAGTCTCCAAAGGTTAGGCTGTGCAGAAGGAGGAATTAACTTCGTCCATAAAAAACACAAAACAAACAAAACATGTGAGCCGAACTACGGTAGCTCTGATTCCTCAAAAAGGATACGTAGGCATTGGGGTAGGGCCCAAGCGAGTACAATTTTATTTTCCCAAAATTCATTTCTCCTTTATTTTGCATGCATTCTCCCTTTAGCAGTAGTAAACAGTAAGCATAGATTAAACACACTGTTGTACCCCAAAATTTGCCCTCCCATACTCTTCAAGATTTGTCAAAAGCATGCTTCAAAATTCCCCAAGGGTTGCACAGTTCAAGGGCCTCCTAACAGTAAAAATTAGGGTTTTGGTTCTGACAAAGAAAATGAAGTTTCCAAGGGTCCAATCAAGTCCCATATGCTTATAAACATGGTCAAGCATCCTCATACCAAGTTTCAAGACTCACAGCACAAAATTGCACAGTCAAAAACCCTAATTGCACTACAGTCAACTGTAGGGGCAAAATGGTCATTTGACAGTCAAAAGTTCAAATTTTTGGTCAACATCTCATTTTGAAGCCACAAACATCATTTGATCAATGCTTGATCATGATTCTCAAAGCTTGGCTCAAAAATCATCAAGATGCAAAAGTTTCCATATTTGGACATTTGAAAAAGTCAACTGTAAATTGACCAGGGCATAACTTTCACATGGATTATCAGAAAAATTCCATCCAAAGCTCATTTTGAAGAGAAAGACATTTCCTATAACTCCTCTTCATACTTAAAATCCAAGAAATGCTCTCACAAAAAGTTATCAATTTCAACATTATAGGTCATTTTCAAAAGTCAACAAAAAGGGACTTTATGTCAAAGGCCATAACTTGAGATTGGTAAATCAAAATGACATGGGACCAAAGACATTGGTTAGAGGACTCAAAGACCTTTCCAAAATGTCCAAGAACATGAGCAAAGCTTAAAAATTGACCAAGTTATGCCTTGTGGAAGTTGGGAAATTTTTGGATATTTTGAAAAGTCAACATTGCTTCAAATGACCTAAAAATGCTAATGGGCCTCTTTTTCTTCCACAATTCATCATCCAAGGCATGTGCACGACCATTTGGCCCAAAGGGAAGTTTTTTACCATTTTTATTTATTTATTTGGATTTTTAATTATTAATAATTCATTTAATTAAATTAAATAGGTGAAAAATGCTAAACCTAATGTTTTAAATCTTTTTGTGCATAGAATAGGCTTAAGATTTCGTGTACAATCAAATATGGAAGGAATTATGGTGATTGGATATGATTGAGACCAAATATGCATGAAAAGATTGAAAGACCAAATATGCATGAAAAGATTGAAAAAATAATGCATGGAAAATCAAATATTTTCTCATTAATTCTTTGATTCCTTGGACCTCTTTTCCAACCCTAATCGTTCATACATACATATACATGCTAACCCTATTCAGAATGACCTCCAAGCTACGCCAGAAAAGCATAGAGAAACTTGAGTTTTTGCTAAAAAATTTTGGAAACTGAAAACTAGGTTCTAAGGTGATTCAAGCCACCATACTTATTCCATTGTGTTCCTGAGGCTTCAAGGAACATATACAGATCAAAATCATCGTCCCTAACACAGGAAATAGGTAGAACAATCTTGATCGGTTCAAGCTTTTTTTCAGATTCTTGAAACATGATTCATGCATTATTTGTAAATTCTAATATTTGATTTGTATTCATTATATCATTCTGAAGCTAACGGTGTACTTTGATTGAATTTTTATGCACCATATGCGATTTCACCATGAACAAGACCTAGGGTTTTCAAAACTGTGAATTGGGGTTTCCCAGTTAAAGAAAAATTGGAACATGAAACCTATTCCATTCAACTCAGCATGCTTAGACGATGCTAAATCCACCCTCGCGCTCAATTTATGAGCTACCACAAGCTAATCACTATTTTCTGGAAAGACATGTTTTGGAACGGTTCAAAAACCGTTGCTGATTCTTTTGTGTTTCAGGAAAAAAAACAAAAGCGAGGAAGACGATGATGTGTAGGCTGCTGATTGGAGTATTCAAATTTTACGCGCTAATTTTCCACTAACCATTATTTTCTCTTATAATATTTGTTTACTATTACGTATACAAGATGCGCGTTTGGAGCAGTTGGTAAGGCGTAAGACTGGTAGTCTCTAGGACCTGGGTTCGAGCCCCAGGTCCCTCACCCTTTCCATATTATTTTTCAATTAATACTTCTATGCAGTTTCAACGCTAAGGAACACCATGCATCCATAATCCCAAGCTTGCAACGCGTGTAGAGAGACCAATCCAAGGGCGCTGATTGAAAGAACAACATGGAATCTAGTCAAACGTGCCACATGCTTCCTGAAAAGGTCAACCAGGCCAAAGGCTATTGGGCCCAAAAATGCTAATCAAAACCTCCATTTGGGGACAGACCCCCCCTAGGTTTGCAAGTTTCTTTTTATATTTTTTTCATTTTTATTTTGATTCAATTATTATTTTTAATTAGTTCTTTAATTTAAATATTTTCATAAAAAATATAAAAAACAATATAAAATCAAAAAAGACAAAAAATAAGTATTTTTATTTAATATTTTAATATTTTGTAAATAAAACCTTTATTAATTAATTAGTTTTAATCTAGGGTTAATCTTAATATTTTTCAATAAAACTTAAAAATTGATAGGATTAGGGTTTCAAATATTTTTCATACTTTTATTCTTTTTTTCACCATTATTAATAATTAAATATTATTTATTTTTGTAATTAAATTACCATGTAATTAATTAGGCTTAATTTTAGATAATTGTCATATTTTCTTAATAAATTAAAAAAGTTGTAGAATTAGGTTTTTAATTTCATTAAATTCTCATAAATGCAAAAAATCTCAAAAACAATTTCTTTTCTCATTTTAATTTAATTAGTTTAATAATTTAATTTCATTAAAAAGGGTCCAACGCCCTCGTTCCTAATCTTATTTCAATTCGCGCGTTTTATTTCGTTTCTTATAATTTTTATGTACCTCTCCCAAAGCCATGTAAATATTTATCTTTCGCACTTTACTTTATTTATTTACTTTCTGTCAAATCGGGTCCTGGAAATTTTGGCGATGTGGACCCGCGCCTTTGTAATAACTTAGAACTTTTATCTTTTTCGCACTTTTTTTAACTATTAAATAAATGCATGCAAGAATGAATGTCAAAATAAAAACGAACGCGTAGATCACCATAACATGAAAAGACAAAAATATCTGAAAACGACACACTAATCACACATCACCCCTAGGGTACGCCTCATTATTGCCTTGCCCCCTCGAAAGGTGATCGTCGAGTAGAGGATGTTTTAGTAAGTCCTCATGTCCATGAACATGGCATGAGGGTAGCTTCTAAGGTGTCTTCCTATTGCTCCGGTGATCACCATGTCCCGAACCCTCGAATTGACCCGAACACCTCCAACGGTGGTGCTACCTACCTCTCAATGGTGGAATGGCACTACTTCAAGGACATTTACACAGAAGAATTCCTTAGGGTAGGTAGACAACTCCTAGATACTTGCTCTAATTTCAAACAAATCAAAAAAATACTTTTCACACCGACACCTTTTCAAAAAGCTTTCGAAAGCAACTTTTCAAACACTCTTGAGGACTGATACAAGAGTCGAACTGAAATTTTCAAAGAAACTTTTTTAAATCCACAGTTGAAAAGCAAACAAACCATTTTTGAAAACACAAATGAGCAAGTATCTAAGAGCCCATGGATAACCATGGATAGAAAGGGTGCTAACACCTTCCCTTTCTATAACCTACCTCCCGAACCGAGAGCAATCTCTATAAGGAATTTTTCTGTGCTTTTGTCCTTTCCATTTGGAGAAAATAAAAGACGGTGGCGACTCTTGCTTCCGCGACATTTCGCGAACCAGCGTTAAACAGTCAGTTCCAGATCCACCGATCACAGAACTGGCGACTCTGCTGGGGACTTAAACTTAAAGTGAGGTGTACCTTAGGGTTAGCTCATAACTGTGTTTTCAATTGTATTGACTTGTCTGCTTTAAATTTGTGGGTTGCATGGGAGTTACATAGATCCTAACCCGGATCTGGGGATACCCTGTTTAGGTAGCATAAGCTGTGAGGGACCTGTCCGGCATAGACCGACACGGGTGAAGCAGTGGCTACGTTGGTGTGGCACCTTGGTCTGTACCGATATCCCTTGTGTCGCAACGAGGAGAATATGGGTCTTCTGAGGAGTCATTAAGCACCAACAACCTTAGAACCTTAAATGACACAACTTGGCCATTAGAACGGTAGCAGTATGCTACGCCCATTGAGGCTAAACTCTCGTGATGGTTCTGGCCGCAAGAAAAGATTGCGATGCTGGAGTTATGACCGATTGAGGGTAGTCAATGATATTGGGATCCTCTAAGAACCCGGTTACTTTGATAGGACAGGTACGAACCAACAAATTGAAAGAGGGTAGTACCTAGACCTCATGCTGGCCTAAACTATAGGGGCTTGCCTTGTGTGACTTGTGTGCCTTACCATGTTTGCCTTTGTATCTATTTGTGGTGTGCTTTATCATAACATCATAACATCATGAGCATTGCATGCATCCTGCATAAGGACTGACCGTTTCAAAGACAAGAGGGTTTCACCTTTGCTCTGTTTTGTAGGACATCATGATGCCTGTGCGAAGGAATACTATCCGGTTCAACTTTGTTCATTCCCCTGAGTTTCTTAAAGAGTTGGTTAGCAGAATTCCAAATACCACTTCCTTCATTCAGAGGCATGGTTCTCTTCTCAGTTTAGTCACTGCAAAGCGGGATCAACAGTTGATGAGTGTTCTGACCCAGTTCTATGACCCTCTGTACCAGTGCTTCACCTTTCAAGACTTCCAGCTGGTCCCTACCCTGGAAGAGTTCTCTGATTTGCTTGGTATCCCTATCTTGGATCAGACTCCCTTCACTGGTTGGGAAAAGACCCTCAGGCTTGAGGATGTTGCTGCAGCTCTTCCCCTGACACATCAAGAGGTAATGGACAACTGGGTAACTAGAAGCGGAGTTAAGGGTTTCTTGGCCAAGTTTCTGATTGGTAAAGCTAACAGTTTCTGGAATGACCTGGACTTTAGGGCATATGAAGACATCTTAGCTCTCTTAATCTATGGGCTAGTCTTGTTTCCTAATCCTGACAACTTCATCAATGTCACTGCCATAAGGATCTTTATGTCTCAGAATCCGGTGCCCACTCTCTTGGGCGACATCTTGCAACAACTTCATGCTCGTACTACCCGAAGACGAGGAACCCTATGGTGTTGTATCCCTTTGTTGGTGAGGTGGTTTATTTCGCACCTCCCTAAGTCCGTACTGAAGAACTAAGAAGGAAGAGGTTGGGCTCATAGGTTAATGTCTCTCACCGATAAAGACATCATTTGGACTTGCATAGGTTTGGACGAGACAGCTGTTATTGATCGATGCGGGGAATACCCTAATGTTCCTCTGATTGGTACCCAAGGAGGAATCTCTTACAATCCATGTCTAGCGCTCCGTCAGTTTGGAAGAGCCAGAAGAGCAGGCCCCCATGAGATGTTGGTGCCTCACATCAGTTTTGAGTTTCAGGTGGATAGCGACGAGCTGCGTCGTAGGTTCATCAAGGCTTGGGACAAAGTTCATAAAGCTGACCCACAAGAGTTGGGGCCAAGGACTTCTTTACCTATGGAAGCCTACTACAAATGGGTTCGCATCCGTGCTCAGAAGTTAGGTATGCCGTATGAAGCTGTCAGACCTATCATTCTTGAGTCTCCTGACAAAGATGGTGTTCCTCCAACTGTCCTTCCTCCTCAGATACCTAATGATTATGAGACATTGAAGAGATCTTGGTCGCAACTGCGAGAAGAACGGGATTCTTACCGGGAAAAGTTCAACGAGCAGGAATTAAAGATCCAGAAGCTGACAAAGCAGTTGGAGAATGAGCGAGCTCTGAATGCCTACATCCGTACTGAGAAGAGGAGACCATGGGATCAATAAGGAGCTCTGGATGTTCTTTTTACAGTTTTACTTCCCTTTTCAGTATTTCCTTTCATGTAACGCCTAAGGGCAACCTGTTGAACAGTTTCAGTTTCAAAGTTGAATCTAATGAAGTGTGTTCTTTTTTTTTTGTTTACAAAGTTGATTCCCGATTGTCTTTGAAAACATAAATCATACGCATTCCATTCATCATGTGCATAGCAGGTTTTCCTCTTTTCAGGTTGCTTACTGTTCTTCGCTGTTTATTTCAGCATCATGAATCATGACTCATCATCAACTGAGATGTCCATCAAAGCTCTTCAGGCGCAGAATGCGCAATTTCAGGAACTGATCATGGGTTTGGCTCAGGGCCAAGAAGAGCTGAAGGCTCTGCTCCTGAAGAAGGAGAAGAAGAAGAAGAGAAGAACTGTTCAGTTCAACTCGGGCCGAAGGTTTGGCAACACTCTGCAGAATGAAGAGGCTGGTTCTTCTATTGGCAAGGGTACTCCTCAAGCAGAAAAAGGTCCTAGTCCGGTAGTCTCCGACAACGAGACTGATTTTGATGAAGAGCAATATCCTCCGGCAGAAGACCGTTACAAGCAGTTGAAGGACAGGCTGAATGCTATGGAGATACAACAGGTACCTGGGCTGGATTTCAGAGATTTGGGTTTGTCTACCGGTGTGATTATTCCTCGTAAGTTCAAAGCACCATCTTTCACTAAGTACGACGGGGCGTCTTGTCCAAAGCTACACCTCAGGTCTTATGTGCGGAAGATTCAACCGTACTCAGTGGATAAGAATTTGTGGATCCACTTCTTCCAGGAGAGTCTTTCAGGGACTCATCTCGAATGGTTCTATCAGTTGGATGGGACCAAGGTTCGTAACTGGGAGGAGTTGGCTACTGCTTTCTATAAGCAGTATCAATATAATGCCGACCTTGCCCCTACACGTACCCAACTCCAGGGTATGTCGTTAGGTTCAAGTGAAGGTTTTAAGGAGTACGCTCAGAAGTGGAGGGATCTGGCAGGCAGGGTGCAGCCTCCGTTGACTGATCGGGAGTTGGTAGACATGTTCTTGGGGACCCTATCTGGGCCGTTTTTCAACCATCTTATCGGTAACTCGTCTGCAGGGTTTACCGATCTTATTATGACTGGAGAGAGAATTGAGGCTGGGTTAAAGTCTGGTAAGATTCCGAAGGGCGCATCTACAAGTTCAGAGAAGAAACCCTTCAAGAAGGAGGCTAGTTCTGTATATGGCTCTAGAAGACAAGAGAAATCTGAGCGTCGCCAATCTGTCAGTGCGGTGATGATTGCTAAGCCTGCTGCCGCTCCTCGGCCAACCAATCCTCAAAGGGCTGAAAGACCCCGGAGAGAGTTTACCCGTTTGAGCATGACCTTATCGCAGATCTTACCACAGTTGCTGTCCACCAATCTAGTGACTGCCAGAGAGGCCCCAAAAGCTGTGAACACTGCCTCCCCCAAATACAACCCAAATGCTTGTTGTGCTTATCATTCTGATAGCCCGGGGCATTCCACTGATGACTGTTGGGCATTAAGGAATAAGGTGCAAGACCTTATTGACGCAAAGGAGATACAGTTTGAAGCGCCTGAGAGGCCGAATGTGGTTACTGCTCCTATGCCTCAGCATGGGGTAAATGCTGTTGATGAAGAGGTGTACGCTGTTTCTGTGGATGATCTAGCCACTTCCTTAATAACTGTCAAGAAGAACCTACTGCTGGCCGGTTTATTTCCGGGTTGCAGTGAGGGTTGCCTATTCTGTGCTGTTTCCCTATCTGGTTGTCCCTTGCTGAAGTTGGGCATCCAAAGCCTGATGGACAGTAAGGAGATTCTGTTCAAGAAGTCTGCTGTTCAGTTGGTTCCGGTAGAAGAAGTTTCTGTGGTTACCATCTTCAATAATCCAATCAAGGCTCTTCCGAAGAAGCCTGTCCAAATCATGACTGTCGCACCTGTTGTTATCACTGTTCCGGGGCCTCTTCCCTACGTATCTGATAAAGCTGTCCCCTGGCATTATGGGGCAAACGTATATGTGAATGGAATCAAACAAGAATTCAACACTGGCGCCAGTATCTGCGATATCACTGGCCCAACCAAGGTTACCCGCAGTGGCAGGCTCTTCTCGCCTGACATTGCACCACCCGCTACTCGAAGACCCCTCCTTATAACACCTACAAGTGTACCTGTTCCTGTTACTGACCAAGTTGTTTCCCCTGCTGCCGAGTCATCCAATGCTCGGGGCAAAGGAATTGAAGATGAGCCTGCCCGGATGGAGGCACCGATACCTATAAATGCTGAGGCCTCCCAACAAGAAATGGAGGAGATTCTAAAGATAATAAAAAAGAGTGACTTTAATGTTGTGGAACAGCTGGGGCATACGCCCTCCAAGATCTCCATGCTCTCCTTATTGCTATGCTCCGAGGCCCATGCTAAGGCCTTGATCTCATTTCTCAAGACGGCCCATGTGCCACAGGAGACATCTGCAGTCCAGTTCACTGATTGCGTAGCAAATCTGACAGCGGACAATGGCTTGGGTTTCTCAGATGCTGACTTGACTGCGAAGGGAAGAGACCACAATGATGCCCTGCATGTCTCTATTGAATGCAGGGGCACTACTCTGGCGCATGTGTTGGTGGATACTGGTTCTTCTTTGAATGTGCTACCCAAGAAGGCTTTAGACCGTTTGGATTGTGAAGGCCTGGAATTAAAACCCAGCAATATCATCGTCAGGGACTTTGACGGTTCAAAAAGGATGGTTCATGGAGAGGTTGACATTCCTATTCGTGTGGGCTCTCAGGTGTTTGACTCTACTTTTTATGTGATGGATATCCGTCCATCTTACTCTTGTCTACTGGGTCGACCTTGGATCCACAAAGCTGGGGCAGTGACTTCTACCTTGCACCAGAAGCTGAAATACCCCGTCAGAGGGAAGATCATCACTGTACAAGGAGAAGAGGAGTATATGGTGAGCCATTTGAATTCCTTCAGATACATTGAGATGGACGGGGAGTTTATTGAAACCCCCTTTCAGCATTTCGAGGAGGTACTTCCAATTTCAGCAGCAGCAGAAACAGCAGTCGAAGAGAATGCTCCTTTGAAGATGGCTTCTCTGAAGGATGCCCGGGCTGTGGTTCAGAAAGGTGAATGTGCTAACTGGGGAAGGCTTCCTGACTTTACACAGAAAACTGACAAATTTGGACTGGGTTTTACTGCAGAGGGTCAGAAAGCTATACGGAAGGCAAAGACTAGAAGACCTCCTGTGCTCATTACAAATCCAGGAGTGAATGCTGTTGGGGAGGACAATGAAGTGGATGAAGCTGAGTTCAATAGCTGGATCTATCCGACGACTGAAGGCGGATTAACCAATTGGATCGTCAAAGACCATACTCCTGTTACTTTTGTTACGCAGTAAAAAACTTCTTTGTTTTCTTATTTGTAATAAACAATAAATAAACTCTATGACCCGGTGTCTTACCCGAGGCACCGTGGTTTCATTTGTGAGGGCATATAAATTGTCATTTCATATATCATAAATGAAAATCTTGGACGTGTTCTCGCATTTCAAATCTTATGCTCCTTTTCTGTCTTTTCTTCCTTTATACATATTTCAAAACAGCTGTATTTACACACACTCACTCATACAGGTTCCAATCCACTCTGGATCTCACTGGTAACGACTCTGCTACTGCCAGTTATGACTTCGAAAATCCGATCAACTTAGCCGAAGACGAAGGCGAAGATGATTGCGAAGTGCCTGGCGAGCTTGCAAGACTGTTGCTTCAGGAAGAGAGGGTAATTCAACCATACGAAGAGCCAGTGGAAACAATAAACCTGGGTACTGATACAGACAGAAAGGAGGTAAAGATTGGTGCTAACCTGGAGCTCAGCGTGAAGCAACGGTTGACTAAGATGCTACATGATTATATGGAGATCTTTGCCTGGTCCTACGAAGACATGCCCGGGTTGGATACCGATATTGTGGTCCATCATTTGCCTACTAAGGGAGACTGCCCTCCATTTAAGCAAAAGGTCCGTCGTATGCGTCCAGAGATGTCTGAGAAGATCAAAGCCGAGGTTATGAAACAGTTTGATGCTGGGTTCCTTGCAGTGACTTCTTACCCTCAGTGGGTTGCTAATGTGGTGCCGGTACCAAAGAAGGACGGTAAGGTCAGAATGTGTGTCGACTATAGGGATCTGAACAGGGCCAGCCCCAAAGATGACTTCCCCTACCTCACATTGATGTCCTTGTTGACAATACAGCTCAGCACAAGGTATTCTCTTTCATGGATGGCTTTTCAGGTTACAATCAGATCAAGATGGCACCTGAAGACATGGAAAAGACTACATTTGTTACTCAGTGGGGCACCTTCTGCTACAAGGTCATGCCTTTTGGACTGAAGAACGCTGGGGCAACCTACTAACGTGCCATGGTTGCTTTATTTCATGACATGATCCATCATGAGATAGAAGTATATGTTGACGACATGATCGCAAGGTCCCAGACGGAGGAAGAGCACCTAGATCATCTGCAGAAATTGTTTGACCGGTTGAAACTGTACAAGCTGAGGTTGAACCCGAACAAGTGCACCTTCGGGGTAAGATCTGGAAAGTTGCTAGGCTTCGTTGTAAGCGACAAGGGCATTCAAGTGGACCCTGCCAAGGTTAAAGCTATTCAAGAGATGCCAGTTCCTAGGACAGTGAAGGAAGTCAGAGGCTTTTTAGGACGCCTGAATTACATTGCTCGCTTCATCTCACACCTGACTGCTACCTGTGAGCCAATCTTCAAGCTGCTGAAGAAAGATCAGGTAGTACGCTGGAATGATGAATGTCAGGCTGCTTTTGACAGAATCAAAGAGTATCTCCAAGAACCACCTATCCTTATGCCACCGGTTGAAGGGAGACCTCTGATACTATATCTAACAGTGCTTGACAACTCAATGGGGTGTGTGCTGGGGCAGCATGACGAGTCTGGCCGAAAAGAGCATGCCATTTATTACCTTAGAAAAAAGTTTACCGACTGTGAGACCCGATACTCACTGCTTGAGAAAACTTGCTGCGCTTTGGTATGGGCTGCTCGCCGGCTGAGACAGTATATGCTGACTCACACTACCTTGTTGATCTCAAAGATGGATCCTATAAAGTACATATTTGAAAAGCCCGCTCTGTCTGGGAGAATTGCAAGATGGCAAATGATCTTGACGGAATACGACATTCAGTACACGACCCAGAAAGCCATCAAGGGAAGTGTATTGGCAGACCACTTGGCACATCAGGCCGTAGATGACTATCAGTCAATGAACTTCGAGTTTCCGGATGAAAGCATCATGATAGTAACTGATTGTGAAGTACCTGGACCGGATGAAGGACCTGAGGAAGGATCCCGATGGTCTATGCACTTTGATGGAGCCTCCAATGCTTTGGGTAACGGTATCGGCACCATAATCATATCACCTCAAGGCACTCATACTCCACTCACTGCCCGACTATGTTTCAACTGCACCAATAACATGGCGGAGTATGAGGCGTGCATCATGGGTCTTCAAGCTGCGATCGACTTAAGGATCAAGTTTCTAAGTGTCTTCGGAGATTCCGCTCTCGTGATCAATCAGATCAAAGGAGAGTGGGATACGAAACATCCAAATCTTATTCCTTACAGAGAATGTGTGTTGACTTTGATCCCCCACTTCACAGAGATAACCTTTGAACATTTCCCAAGAGAGAGAATCAGTTAGCAGACGCGTTAGCTACAATGTCTTCTATGTTCAAGGTCAAATGGTACAATGAGGCTCCCCGGATCATCATCTGGAAACTGGACGAACCAACATACTATTGTGATCTCGAAACTGAATTGGTGACTGAGAAGCCTTGGTACCATGAGGTGAAAAGATACTTGGAAGCTCAGGAATACCCTGAAGGTGCCTCTGTCAATGATAAGAAGTTCTTGAGAAGGTTCGCAGCAAAGTTCTTCCTTAGTAACGGCATTTTGTACAAGCAAAACCATGATTCGACCTTACTGCGTTGTGTGGATAAGACAGAAGCAGAAAGGATCATGGAAGAGTTACATGAAGGGACCTTCGGGACACACTCAAGTGGACACACTATGGCAAAGAAAATCCTTCGGGCAGGATATTTCTGGTCCACAATGGAAGCTGACTGCTATCAACATTCTCGGACGTGCCATAAGTGCCAGATTTATGCAGACAAGGTGCATGTTCCTCTAGTTCCTCTGAATGTTCTGACTGCGCCTTGGCCGTTTGCAATGTGGGGCATAGACATGATCAGTGAGATTAAACCTACGACATCTAATGGGCATCGCTTCATCCTAGTTGCGATTGATTATTTTACAAAGTGGGTTGAAGCAGCTTCCTACGCTACGGTAACCAAGACTGTTGTGGCACGGTTCATTCGGCATAATCTGATCTGTCGGTACGGCGTCCCAGAGAGGATCATCAAAGACAACGGTACCAATCTGAATAATAAGATGATCACTGAGCTCTGCGAGCAGTTCAAAATACAGCACCACAATTCTTCTCCTTACAGACCGAAGATGAATGGGGCTGTAGAAGCAGCAAATAAAAATATCAAGAAAATCGTGCAGAAGATGACAGTGACTTATAAAGATTGGTACGAGATGTTACCGTTCGCTCTACATGGGTACCGTACCTCAGCCAGGACGTCAACCAGGGCAACTCCTTTCTCCTTGGTTTATGGTATGGAAGCAGTCTTACCGATCGAAGTGCAAATACCCTCTCTCCGGATAATGAAGGATGCAAATCTGAACGAAGATGATTGGATCCAGACACGACTTGATCAGTTAAACCTTATTGACAAAAAGAGACTTGCTGCTATCTGTCATGGTCAGACGTACCAAAAACGGATGATCAGGGCATTTAACAAAAAGGTCAGACCACAGGAATATCAAGTTGGGGATATGGTAATCAAGCGAATCATCCTTCCTCAGAGTGATCCAAGGGGCAAATGGACCCCTACGTACGAAGGGCCATTTGTGGTTAAGCATGTGTTCTCAGGAGGAGCCATGATTCTAACCAACATGAATGGTGACGACCTTCCTCACCCCGCCAATGCAGACATAGTAAAAAGATACTACGCATAAAAAAGACCCGCTAGGCTGACATGCCTAGGCAAAAATTAGGGCTTCCCGGCGAACCAAAAGGGTTCGGGCAAAATGAAGGGATGAAATGAAAAATCTGTACACCCGGCAAGTCGAAAACCTGAAAAGGCGGCTTGGGCAAAAATGGGTATCCCGGTGGACTGAAAACCCGAAAGGGCGGTCCAGGCAAAAGTTAGGGATAAAAGCGTAATACTATGTCTCATTGGATCACTTTGCATCCAGAATCCGGTATCGGCATCAAGTTCAGACGGCATTGATCAGTCAGCTTCATCTTCAACCAAGGTCATCAAGTGATGAGACGCTCGGAGTTATAAAGGCAATAGCAGAGTTGAAACCCAGTGGATCATTCATTTCACACAGCTGTTTTATTTTCTCTTGTACAAAATTTGTATAAACTCTTTTGTTTGGCGGCGTTCTCTTACTAGGACGTCAACCTCTTGTATATAAACGCCTATTTACAGGCCATTCAAAATCAATACAAATATATCTTTTAGTTAAAATTGCCAATTGTTTTTCCTTTTTTGTTTTGTTTTGCGAAGAACGTCCAAGGTTCAATTTGTGATATATGCATTGACAATAAATTGCTAACTCATGAATATTTGCATACGAAACAAAGGATTAATTACAGGTAACATTAGAAACAGGGGAAATAAAGAGTTGTCTAAGCAATCTAATTGTTCGGTCCTCCAAGGTACCAAGGTAGGTTCAACTGAAGAACATAACCAGATATCTTAATTCCCCAGAGAGTGAGTCAGCAAGTCAGTACACTCTCCCCAAGCAAAGCTATATTATCAAGCCTTAAGGAAGTTGGGTACCCTCCAGCAGGTCTCAACATTCCCCAGCAGCATATATACATTCCTAACAAGCATCCCCGGCAGTCTTGGCCTAAAGATTGTTCCCCGGCGGTATATCAAACATTCAATGGAGTCACTTCCCTGATACATCTCAAAACTTCCCCAGGAGAGTCCAATCCAGTTTCCCCAGGAAAGTTGGAATCCATCTCCCCAAGCAGTAAGCTTATCCCCAGTAGATTCTAGAAGCTTATCCCTCGCAGAATACGAACGCGTCGCCCGACTTTATTCAAAGAGTTATTTCCCTACCAGGATATAACTGGGTTATCCTCAGCCAAAAGCCACGGAAAGGTCGTCGTCAACACAGTTCTTTCTTATCCCCAGCGAAGTCTATTAACACTTCCAACACAACAAGGGTATTCCTAGCAAGTTATCATCAAGAACTTAGCAAAGTACCCCTCTCCCCACAGAGTATTGCTCCCCAGCAAGATCATTAGAGTACTTTTCTCCCCGCAGAGCAATTCATTCGCCAAGTTCATTCCCTAACGGAGTCATCTTTTCCTACCGGTATTCTTGCAACTATCATCCCCAGCAGAAGCAAAATCTATTCTCCAACATCAGCCCAGGAGTGACTTCCCGGCACCCGTCAAGGATTTACTTTCCTAGACGAAAAACATACGTTCATAAACATCGCACTTCCCATACATTATAGCATGCATATACGCATCATATCTTACAATCTCATTTATGTTGAGAACATCATTGCTTGATTCATATCATGCATTGCATATAACTGACCTTTACCTTTCAGGAAAGATCCAATTAAGTTCTCAGCTATATTCAAGACCTAGACCGGTTCAGTTAAATCGACTCCAAAGATTTCTATGTTTCTTATCGAGTCAAAGGCCTTCTCTGGTTCAGTCAGATCGACCCTAAGATCTCCCTGTTTCTTACCCAGTTGAAGACATTTCAAGACCTAGACCGGTTCAGTTAATCGACCCTAAGATTTTCTGTTTCTTATCCAGTCCAAGGCCTTCTCTAGTCCAGTTAAATCGACCCCAAACAGATTTTCCTGATAAAGACTCAGTAGAAGTTATCCAAGATTCTCTCAATGATTGCTGTTGAGGTTGTAGTCGCCTATGGTTCTCTCCCCGATACTGCGGAGGTGGTAATCCCAAGATTCGCTCAACGATTGCTGTTGAAGTTGAAGTTATCCAAGATTCTCTCAATGATTGCTATTGAGGTCGTAGTCGCCTATGGTTCTCTCCCCGATACTGCGGAGGTGGTAATCCCAAGATTCACTCAACGATTGCTGTTGAGGTTGAAGTTATCCAAGATTCTCTCAATGATTGCTGTTGAGGTTGTAGTCGCCTATGGTTCTCTCCCCGATACTGTGGAGGTAGTAATCATCCCAAGATTTTCTCAACGATTGCTGTTGAGGTTAAAGTCATCCAAGGTTCTCTCACCGTTCCTGTTGAGGTAATAACCATCCCTGGTTCATTCGTCACCGTTTGAAGCTCTAGATCCAGCTCCTGTAACCAGTCAGGACACATCTACACAAAGAATTTGAAGACCAGCTCCCGTAACAGGTCAGGTACTCATTTTTCTTTTTTTGCAGGTGTGATCGGTGGATCTGGAACTGACTGTTTAACGCTGGTTCGCGAAATGTCGCGGAAGCAAGAGTCGCCACCGTCTTTTATTTTCTCCAAATGGAAAGGACAAAAGCACAGAAAAATTCCTTAAAGAGATTGCTCTCGGTTCGGGAGGTAGATTATAGAAAGGGAAGGTGTTAGCACCCTTTCTATCCATGGTTATCCATGGGCTCTTAGATACTTGTTCATTTGTGTTTTCAAAAATGGTTTGTTTGCTTTTCAACTGTGGGTTTTAAAAAGTTTCTTTTGAAAATTCCAGTTCGACTCTTGTATCGGTCCTCAAGAGTGTTTGAAAAATTGCTTTCGAAAGCTTTTTGAAAAGGTGTCGGTGTGAAAAGTATTTTTGATTTGTTTTGAAATTTAGAGCAA
Source organism: Vicia faba (assembly GCA_948472305.1). Lineage (NCBI taxonomy): Eukaryota > Viridiplantae > Streptophyta > Magnoliopsida > Fabales > Fabaceae > Vicia > Vicia faba. The sequence continues at coordinate 849,291,758 of OX451735.1, read as the reverse complement.
GTATCTAGAGTCGTCTACCTACCCTAAGGAATTCGTCTGTGTAAATGTCCTTTAAAGTAGTGCCATCCCACCATTGAGAGGTAGGTAGCACCACCGTTGGAGGTGTTCGGGTCAATTCGAGGTTCGGGACATGGTGATCACCAGAGCAATGGGAAGACACCTTAGAAGCTACCCTCATGCCAGGTTCCCGGATCATGAGGACTTACTAAGACATCCTCTACTCGACGATCACCTTTCGAGGCAAGGCAACATTGAGGCATACCCTAGGGGTGGTGTGTGATTTGTGTGTCATGTTCAGATATTTTATCTTGTCATGTCAAAGTGATCTATGCGTTTGTTTTTTATTTAAGGCCATTCATTCTTGCATGCATTTATTTAACAGTTAAAAAGTTTGCGAGAAATGTAAAGTTCTAAGCTATTACAAAGGCGCGGGTCCACATCGCCAAATAAAATCCCGGACCCGATTTGACAGAAAATAAAGAAATAAAGGTAAAGTGCGAGAAATTAATTACACGGCTTTGGGAGAGGTACATAAATAATTAAAAGAAAATAAATGCGCGATTTGAATTAAAGTTGAAACGAGGGCGTTGGACCCTTTTTTGATTAAATTAAATTATTGTTAAATTAATTAAATTAAAGAAAAGAAATTGTTTTTGGTATTTTTGTATTTTAAGATTTTAATGAAAAAAGAATTAAATGAAATTAAAAGATTAACCCTAATTCTAATTGTTTTTAGTTTATTAAGAAAGAATTAAATTTTAACCTAAACTTAATCTAATTATTTACATGCGAATCTTGATTTATAAAAATAATAGGAAATATTTAATTATTATGAAAGAAAAGAAAAAAAAAAGATAAAAAATTATTCAAACCCTAATTCTACCAATTTTAAGTTTTATTGAAAAGATATTTGCATTAAACCTATTTTAATAAGCCAAAATTAATTAATAATATTTATTTACAAAAATATATTAATTAAATAAAATACTTATTGTTTTTGTCTTTTCCTGATTTTTTTGTGTTTTTTATTATTTGTGAACATATTAAATTAATTCAAAAACAATAATTGAAAGAAAGTAAAAATAATGAAAAACAAAGAATGTAAAAAAAAGTTTGCAAACCTAGGGGGTTCTGCCCCTAATTTGGAGGTGTATATCAGCATTTTAGGCCCATCAAGACCTTGGCCTGGTTGACTTCCATGCCAGCGTGTATGTGTGTTGACCAACGATCATGGTATGCTTCCAACGACAGCCCTTGGATTGATCTCATCATGTGCGTGAAAGGCTTGATTTTGAGGATGTATGGTACACCTTAGCGCTGAAATTGCATATGAACGTTATATGAAAAATAATATGAAAGGAGGTGGGGACCTGGGCCTCGAACCCAGGTCCTGTGGTTTACCAACGTATATGCCTAGCCACTGGAGCACTTCACGCGTTTTGTAAGTATTATGGAAAACAAACAATATAATGTGAAAATAATGGTTAGTGGATTTTGCGCGCAAAAATTCAAATGAACCAGTTATGCCTCGCCACCTAAGCGTCTTCCTCGTGTTGTTCTTTTTTTCCTGAAACAAAGAAATAATGGGCAACGGTTTTGAACCGTCCCCAAAAGCAACTTTCAAGAAAATAGCGAATAGCATATGGGCATGTATAAATTTTTCGGACTAGGGCCATTAGAATCGTCTCTCTCTCTCACGATTCCAATGATGTATCTCTCATGGCCTAATTGTTCAAGGTTTGGAAACCCCTAAATCAATTTTCACGAAACCCTAATATGCTCTCATGGTGGATCCTTCGTTTTAGCCTGAAACTCCAATCAAATTAAGCAGGTAGCTTGCAAACATCATTCTAAACACAAAACAACAATGAAATGTGTTAAAAACGCATGAATGATGGAAAACAATTTTGGAATTTTTCTCACCAACTTCAATGGGGATTTCGTGTTCTCTTGAGTATGGGACTTAGTGAATGATTAGAAAACGTTCTATGATCCTCAAGGAAGGTGTTTGAACAGCTCTTGCACCTTGAATTCACCTGTAAAACCAAAATCGAATTTCAAAAATATGTGAGTTTCTTGAGTTCTTGTATGGCTTGGTTATGCAGCTTCTCAGTCTGTGAGCACGAGGGTTTTCATCCTTATATGTATATGAGTGATTAGGTCAAAGAAAATTGATCCAAAATCCATGAATTGATGAAACAAATATTTGATTTTTATGGCATTAGCTTTCAAATCTTTTTCATGCAAACTTCTACCAAATCATGACCAATTCCATTGATTCTTTCTATATTTGGTTAGGCACGAAATCTTGGAGATATTATATGCATAAAAAGATTGAAAAACCTAGGTTTAGTATTTTTTATATATTTAATTTAATTAAATGAATTATTAATAATTAAAAATCCAAATAAATAAATAAAAATGATAAAAACTTCTCTTTGGGCCAAATGGTCGTGCACATGCCTTGGATGATGAATTGTGGAAGAAAAAGAGGCCCATTAGCAATTTTAGGTCATTTGAAGCAATGTTGACTTTTCAAAATATCCAAAAATTTCCCAACTTCCACAAGGCATAACTTGCTCAATTTTTAAGCCTTTCTCATGTTCTTGGACATTTTGGAAAGGTCTTTGAGTCCTCTAACCAATGCCTTTGGTCCCATGTCATTTTGACTTACCAATATCAAGTTATGGTCTTTGACTTAAAATCCCTTTTTGTTGACTTTTGAAAATGACCTATAATGTTGAAATTGATAACTTTTTGTGAGAGCATTTCTTGTACTTGAAGTATGAAGAAGAGTTGTAGGAAATGTCTTTATCTTCAAAATGAGCTTTTGATGTAATTTTTCTGATGATCCATGTGAAAGTTATGCCCTGGTCAAGTTACAGTTGACTTTTTCAACTGTCCAAATATGGAAACTTTTGCATCTTGATGATTTTTGAGCCAAGCTTTGAGAATCATGATCAAGCATTGATCAAATGATGTTTGTGGCTTCAAAATGAGATGTTTACCAAAAATTTGGACCTTTGACTGTCAAATGACCATTTTGCCCCTACAGTTGACTGTAGTGCAATTAGGGTTTTTGACTATGCAATTTTGTGCTGAAAGTCTTGAAACTTGATATGAGGATGCTTGACCATGTTTATAGGCATGTGAGACTTGATTGGACCCTTGGAAACTTCATTTACTTTGTCAGAACCAAAACCCTAATTTTGAATGTTTAGGATACCCTTGCACTGTGCAACCCTTGGGGAATTTTGCAGCTTTGACTTTGCAATTCTTGAAGAATATGGGAGGGCAAATTTTGGGGTACAACAGTTGCCCCTGTTCAATCTTCTTATACCTGAGGATGCAGATTGGCTGACGTGCCTTTCGTAATCCGAGGGTGGAAGATGATTAAACACTAGAGTGCCCAGAAATTTGCGCTCACATAGTAGCAGTGTGATGGTGGGAAATAGGCGTATAGATGCCATTTGGAGATTGATGAATAGGATGATGGGCTTATAGATGCCATGCTAAGAGATGATGGAACGTGGATGGGCTTATAGATGCCATCTGGGTGTTGATCGCGTAAGAGATTCCTTAGCGAGAACTTGCGTACCTGCAAAAGAAAAAACGATTACCTGACCTATTACAGGAGTTGGTCTTCAGATGCTTTGTATAGATGTGTCCTGACTGGTTACAGGAGCTGGATCTGGAGCTTCAAACGATGATGAACGAACCAGGGATGGTTGCTACCTCAACAGGAACGGTGAGAGAACCTTGGGTGACTTTAACTTCAACAGCAATCGTTTGAGCGAATCTTGGGATTACCACCTCCGCAGGATCGGGGAGAGAACCATAGGCGACTACAACCTCAACAGCAAACATTGAGAGAATCTTGGTGGGAATTATCATCTCCGCAATATCGGGGAGAGAACCATAGGCGATTACAACCTCAATAGCAATCATTGAGAAAACCTTGGATGGAATTATCATCTCCGCAGTATCGGGGAGAGAACCATAGGCGATTACAATCTCAACAGCAATCATTGAGAAAACCTTGGGTGGAATTATCATCTCCGCAGTATCGGGGAGAGAACCATAGGCGATTACAACCTCAATAGCAATTATTGGGAAAAACTTGGATGGAATTATCATCTCCGCAGTATCGGGGAGAGAACCATAGGCGATTACAACCTCAATAGCAATTATTGGGAAAACCTTGGATGGAATTATCATCTCCGCAGTATCGGGGAGAGAACTATAGGTGATTACAACTCAATAGCAATTATTAAGAAAACCTTGGATGGAATTATCATCTCCACAGGATCGGGGAGAGAACCATAGGCGATTACAATCTCAACAGTAATCATTGAGAAAAACCTGGGATGGAATTATCATCTCTGCAGTATCGGGGAGAGAACCATAGGTGATTACAACTCAATAGCTATTATTGAGAAAACCTCGGATGGAATTATCATCTCCGCAGTATTGGGGAGAGAACCATAGGCGATTAAAATCTCAATAGCAATCATTGAGAAAAACCTGGGATGGAATTATCATCTCCGCAGTATCGGGGAGAGAACCATAGGCGATTACAATCTCAACAGCAATCATTGAGAAAAACCTTGGATAACTTCTACTGAGTCTTCATCAGGAAAATCTGTTTGGGGTCGATTTAACTGGACTAGAGAAGGCCTTGGACTGGATAAGAAACAGAGAATCTTAGGGTCGATTAACTGAACCGGTCTAGGTCTTGGAATGTCTTCAACTGGGTCTTTATCAGAAAAATCTGTTTGGGGTCGATTTAACTGGACCAGAGAAGGCCTTTGACTGGATAAGAAACAGAGAAATCTTTGGAGTCGATTTAACTGAACCGGTCTAGGTCTTGGATATAGCTGAGAGCTTAACTGGATCTTTCCTGGAAGGTAAAGGTCAGTCATATGCAATGCGTGATATGGATCAAGCAATGATGTTCTCAACATAAATGAGATTTGTATGATGCGTCTATGCATGCTATAATGATGTATGGAAGTGCGATGTTTATGAATGTATTTTTTCGTCTAGGAAAGTAAATCCTTGACGGGTGCCGGGAAGTCACTCCTGGGCTGATGTTGGAGAATAGATTTTGCTTCCGCTGGGGATGATAATTGCAAGAATACCGGTAGGAGTAGATAACTCCGTTGGGGAATAAACTTGGCGAATGGAATAACTCTACGGGGAGAAAAGTACTCTAGTGATCTTGCTGGGGAGCAATACTCTGTGGGAAGAAAGGTACTTTGCTGAGTTGTTGATAATAACTTGCTGGGGATACCATTGTTGTGTTGGAAGTGTTAATGGACTTCGCTGGGGATAAGAAGACTCCGTCGAGGATGCTCTTTCCGTGGCTTTTGGCTGAGGATAACCCAGTTATATCCTAGTGAGGAAATAACTCTTTGAATAACTCCGGGGGACGCGTTCGTGCCCTGCGAGGATAAGCTTCCAGAATCTACTGGGGATAAGCTTACTGCTTGGGGAGATGGATTCCAACTTTCTAGGGGAAACTGGATTGGACTCTCCTGGGGAAGTATTGAACTGTATTGGTTATGTTCTTCAACGGAACCTACCTTGATACCCTGGAGGACAGAACAATCAGATTTCTTAGACCACCCATTATTGCCCCTGTTTCTATGGGGGAGGCACATGTGGGGTACTGATAGTTGTTGATGGACAAACCTTCTGCTGGTAGGCAGGTGACAAGATGACAGGACATAGTCGTACACTTTGATCCCTAACTTTTGCCTGGACCGCCCTTTCGGGTTTTCAGTCCACCGGGATACCCATTTTTGCCCAAGCCGCCTTTTCAGGTTTTCGACTTGCCGGGTGTACAGATTCTTTCATTCCATCCCTTCATTTTGCCCGAACCCTTTTGGTTCGCCGGGAAGCCCTAATTTTTTCCTAGGTATGTCAACCTAGCGGGTCTTTGATTGTGCGTAGTATTTTTTCCGACTATGTCCATGCTTTCAGAATGTAGGGAGTTGCCCCTGTTAGAAGTGTTTTGTCATGCCACCAGAAGGTGTTTGATCAGGCAAGATTCGTTGTGGGAATGCCCCAAGTGACCTAGGCGGAGATTTGCCCCAGGCTACTTGGCCTTTGAGAGATTCTCCGAATCTTGATTGGATTGCCTCAGATGATGGGCCATGCTCATGTCGTGCCCCTTGATTGGAAGTGCTTTTGTTCACTAGGTATTCATCGTGCGAATTTCTATGCTGTTCAAACAAAAAGTCATATGCAAACAAAGTTATATAAAAAATGCAAAGCTTATGTCTGTCTTGAAGATTTTGAAAATGCATTCTTTTTCATAAAACAAATGAATGTTTGTAAAACGTGATGTCAACTCCGTATTTACCGTAGGCCTTCAGGAGTCAGGATACCTTTCGTAACAGTATGCTTTCGAACTAACCCATGCTTCAGCTAGGACTTTTAAGGGTTGTAGCGTGGCCTGGTTCACGGTTTAAGAAACAAAGGATAAAGGCTCAAATTATTTGTACCCACCCGCTCTTCGTGATGTTCTTCAATCCTAAACTCAGCTGATCGTGCGTTAGACCTTATTTGAGTTTTTGTCCTGATGTTCCAATGATGATTCGGATGTTGATAACTTATTTTGAATAGGCAGTCATTCCTTTTTGTTGAGGGTTTATAAGACCTCTTTCTTTTTGATTTTATTATCCCTGTTTTTTGCCTGAGCTGTTTCCTTTTTTGGAATTACAGTCAGCGGGATGCCCTAGTTTCGTAAGTCCCCTTTATAGGTTTTGACTTTTTGGGCTTTTCATTTATGAATTTTTTGATAATGACTGCCTGTCTTTACGATTGTTCGGAACCATCACTGTCTTTCTTTTTTTCGTAAGGATCTCTTTGGTGCCATTTGTTGCGCACTTGGATCAACTGAGAGAACTACCCTGCCCCAGGTTATGATAAAGGGTTTTAATTTTCGAAAAGAAAAACTCCTACTTCTTTGGCTCAGAGGGGTTGACGAGGGATTATCTTCCTTATTACTCCAGTGTTTAGGAATTGAAACAATGCCTGTACTTCATCAGCGGGGTCTGTTCAAAAGCATACTGTAAAGATTGCGGTATCGTTTTCGTCATCCTCCCTCAAGAGGCTTAGGATTTTAGATCAAGAGCTGACATCAGAAAAAAAATGAAAATAATTTGCATTTAGTGAATACGAATATATTGTTTCAGAACAGACATATGTGATGCATTAATGAGATAACAATGTTTAGCATGAGTAAATGTTTGAACAAAAGAAAATTGCAACTTGAACATTCGAATGAACAAAAATTTCTCAATCCTAGCCATGTTTTGACAAGGGAGCAATGATCATATTGGGAGTCTCGACGGGCTCGAACTCGATCTCTTTAGCATCGATCATATTTTGAATCTTGTACTTCAGTGCCCAACAATCCTCAGTATCGTGCCCCGGGCTACCGGAATGGTAAGCGCACCTTGCTTCTGGGTTGTAATTTGGAGAGGAAGTCCTTGGATTTGCAGGAGGGTTGATCACCGCAATCAGGTTCATCCTTAACATGTGCTGCAAAGCTCGGGACCATGACATGTTGATGTAGGTGAATTGTCTCTTAGGCTCGTCCGACCTGTTCTGATCAACCCGCTGTTCTTGGCGCGGTCGTTGTTGGACCTGAGAAGTAGTAGCAACTCGGAGAGGTCTATTCATTGGACCCGACCTTTGCCTTCTTGGAAGCTGTTCTATGACCTGGTCCCTGATTTGGGCTGGTTGCTTCATGCCTTGAGGAAGCTGGCTGATCATGGCTCTCAGCTCTCTTTGCTCCTGAGCTAAACCTTGAATGAGGGCCTTTTGCCCCAGCATCTGGGTTTTCAATGTGTCTACCTCAGCTTGCAGACGTTTCAGCTGTTCGTCCTTGTCATCTTCAGGACTCTTTCTGATCAGATTCCCCATGAGGAGTGTCCTCAACTCTTCCTGCCCCTTGGATAGGCCTAGGAAGATTTCCCTGAACTGAGTCTCTTGAGCGTGAAGGTCCTGGTTATCTTGTTGTGAAGCCATTGCTGAAATAAACAGCGAGAAAGGTAAGTGACCTGCAACAAGGATACCTGTTATGCAATGATGAGTATGACATGCATGTAATGTTTTCAAGGACCTCGCGGGGTAAACAAGAAAATTTGTTAGCATTTGGATCTGGTAGCTTGATTGAAAGAACTTCATATTTGTTGAGAGTCTTTCTTACAAGGGTCAAAGGCTCACCATATCCAGTGGGTCATAGCCCCTGACAACCTTAGCTAGAGGAAAATAAATCCTCTTTGCCCCTTGCTAGATGTTTGATTTATCATGACCTGCATCACAAGCCCTTGAGATCCTTGAAATGGGTTAGGATGTATGCAATGGTATGATGTCATGCTATGCATGGGGTGATGTAGGTAAACCATGTTATGAGTCCTAATTAAGGACTATAAACAAAACCTGCAAGTAGTTCATGTGTCAGATAACAAGCATGCAAGTAGTCAAGTACGAAGGCACACAAGTCACACAAGAGAAGCCCTGAGAGTTTAGGCCAGCATGAGGTCTAGGTATTACCCTCTTGAAGTTGGTGGGCTCAACCTGTCCTATTAGAAGTAACCGGGTTCTAAGGGTCCCAATATCACGGGATTGCTTTCATTGTTCATCATTTCGATTTAGCCACTGAACTGGCGACCGAAATATTCCAGGAAAGCAACCCTCAATTGAGTGTAGTATCGAGTATCAACCAACCTCGGACTGCACCAAAGCCAGTTATCTCACTACCCTAAAGAGGCCAAGAAAGTTCAATTAAGGTTCCTAAGGTCTGTTGATGCTTCACGACACCATGCGGAGGCCCCGTACTCTCCTTGACTGAACTCAAGGGTTACCGGTACACACCAAAGTGCCACATCAACGTAGCAGACTGTTTCAACCATGTCGGTATACCCTGCACAGTTCCCTCACAACCTTGTTGCTACTTTCTAAGAAGGTATCCCCCAGATCCGGGTTAGGATCTATAGAACTCCCAAGACAGTCCCACAATAATAAAGCAAGCAAGTCAATACAATTTAAAACACAGTGATCTTAATCCTAAGGTACACCTCACTTTAAGTTAAATCCCCAGCAGAGTCGCCAGTTCTGTGATCGGTGGATCTGGAACTGACTGTTTAACGCTGGTTCGCGAAATGTCGCGGAAGCAAGAGTCGCCACCGTCTTTTATTTTCTCCAAATGGAAAGGACAAAAGCACAGAAAAATTCCTTAAAGAGATTTCTCTCGGTTCGGGAGGTAGATTATAGAAAGGGAAGGTGTTAGCACCCTTTCTATCCATGGTTATCCATGGGCTCTTAGATACTTGCTCATTTGTGTTTTCAAAAATGGTTTGTTTACTTTTCAACTGTGGGTTTTAAAAAGTTTCTTTTGAAAATTCCAGTTCGACTCTTGTATCGGTCCTCAAGAGTGTTTGAAAAATTGCTTTCGAAAGCTTTTTGAAAAGGTGTCGGTGTGAAAAGTATTTTTGATTTGTTTTGAAATTTAGAGCAAGTATCTAGAGTCGTCTACCTACCCTAAGGAATTCGTCTGTGTAAATGTCCTTTAAAGTAGTGCCATCCCACCATTGAGAGGTAGGTAGCACCACCGTTGGAGGTGTTCGGGTCAATTCGAGGTTCGGGACATGGTGATCACCAGAGCAATGGGAAGACACCTTAGAAGCTACCCTCATGCCAGGTTCCCGGATCATGAGGACTTACTAAGACATCCTCTACTCGACGATCACCTTTCGAGGCAAGGCAACAGTGAGGCATACCCTAGGGGTGGTGTGTGATTTGTTTGTCATGTTCAGATATTTTATCTTGTCATGTCAAAGTGATCTATGCGTTTGTTTTTTATTTAAGGCCATTCATTCTTGCATGCATTTATTTAACAGTTAAAAAGTTTGCGAGAAATGTAAAGTTCTAAGCTATTACAAAGGCGCGGGTCCACATCGCCAAATAAAATCCCGGACCCGATTTGACAGAAAATAAAGAAATAAAGGTAAAGTGCAAGAAATTAATTACACGGCTTTGGGAGAGGTACATAAATAATTAAAAGAAAATAAATGCGCGATTTGAATTAAAGTTGAAACGAGGGCGTTGGACCCTTTTTTGATTAAATTAAATTATTGTTAAATTAATTAAATTAAAGAAAAGAAATTGTTTTTGGTATTTTTGTATTTTAAGATTTTAATGAAAAAAGAATTAAATGAAATTAAAAGATTAACCCTAATTCTAATTGTTTTTAGTTTATTAAGAAAGAATTAAATTTTAACCTAAACTTAATCTAATTATTTACATGCGAATCTTGATTTATAAAAATAATAGGAAATATTTAATTATTATGAAAGAAAAGAAAAAAAAAGATAAAAAATTATTCAAACCCTAATTCTACCAATTTTAAGTTTTATTGAAAAGATATTTGCATTAAACCTATTTTAATAAGCCAAAATTAATTAATAATATTTATTTACAAAAATATATTAATTAAATAAAATACTTATTTTTTTTGTCTTTTCCTGATTTTTTTGTGTTTTTTATTATTTGTGAACATATTAAATTAATTCAAAAACAATAATTGAAAGAAAGTAAAAATAATGAAAAACAAAGAATGTAAAAAAAAGTTTGCAAACCTAGGGGGTTCTGCCCCTAATTTGGAGGTGTATATCAGCATTTTAGGCCCATCAAGACCTTGGCCTGGTTGACTTCCATGCCAGCGTGTATGTGTGTTGACCAACGATCATGGTATGCTTCCAACGACAGCCCTTGGATTGATCTCATCATGTGCGTGAAAGGCTTGATTTTGAGGATGTATGGTACACCTTAGCGCTGAAACTGCATATGAACGTTATATGAAAAATAATATGAAAGGAGGTGGGGACCTGGGCCTCGAACCCAGGTCCTGTGGTTTACCAACGTATATGCCTAGCCACTGGAGCACTTCACGCGTTTTGTAAGTATTATGGAAAACAAACAATATAATGTGAAAATAATGGTTAGTGGATTTTGCGCGCAAAAATTCAAATGAACCAGTTATGCCTCGCCACCTAAGCGTCTTCCTCGTGTTGTTCTTTTTTTCCTGAAACAAAGAAAGAATGGGCAACGGTTTTGAACCGTCCCCAAAAGCAACTTTCAAGAAAATAGCGAATAGCATATGGGCATGTATAAATTTTTCGGACTAGGGCCATTAGAATCGTCTCTCTCTCTCACAATTCCAATGATGTATCTCTCATGGCCTAATTGTTCAAGGTTTGGAAACCCCTAAATCAATTTTCACGAAACCCTAATATGCTCTCATGGTGGATCCTTCGTTTTAGCCTGAAACTCCAATCAAATTATGCAGGTAGCTTGCAAACATCATTCTAAACACAAAAACAACAATGAAATATGTTAAAAACGCATGAATGATGGAAAACAATTTTGGGATTTTTCTCACCAACTTCAATGGTGATTTCGTGTTCTCTTGAGTATGGGACTTAGTGAATGATTGGAAAACGTTCTATGATCCTCAAGGAAGGTGTTTGAACAGCTCTTGCACCTTGAATTCACCTGTAAAACCAAAATCGAATTTCAAAAATATGTGAGTTTCTTGAGTTCTTGTATGGCTTGGTTATGCAGCTTCTCAGTCTGTGAGCACGAGGGTTTTCATCCTTATATGTATATGAGTGATTAGGTCAAAGAAAATTGATCCAAAATCCATGAATTGATGAAACAAATATTTGATTTTTATGGCATTAGCTTTCAAATCTTTTTCATGCAAACTTCTACCAAATCATGACCAATTCCATTGATTCTTTCTATATTTGGTTAGGCACGAAATCTTGGAGATATTATATGCATAAAAAGATTGAAAAACCTAGGTTTAGTATTTTTTATATATTTAATTTAATTAAATGAATTATTAATAATTAAAAATCCAAATAAATAAATAAAAATGATAAAAACTTCCCTTTGGGCCAAATGGTCGTGCACATGCCTTGGATGATGAATTGTGGAAGAAAAAGAGGCCCATTAGCAATTTTAGGTCATTTGAAGCAATGTTGACTTTTCAAAATATCCAAACATTTCCCAACTTCCACAAGGCATAACTTGCTCAATTTTTAAGCCTTTCTCATGTTCTTTGACATTTTGGAAAGGTATTTGAGTCCTCTAACCAATGCCTTTGGTCCCATGTCATTTTGACTTACCAATCTCAAGTTATGGTCTTTGACTTAAAATCCCTTTTTGTTGACTTTTGAAAATGACCTATAATGTTGAAATTGATAACTTTTTGTGAGAGCATTTCTTGGACTTGAAGTATGAAGAAGAGTTGTAGGAAATGTCTTTATCTTCAAAATGAGCTTTGGATGGAATTTTTCTGATGATCCATGTGAAAGTTATGCCCTGGTCAAGTTACATTTGACTTTTTCAACTGTCCAAATATGGAAACTTTTGCATCTTGATGATTTTTGAGCCAAGCTTTGAGAATCATGATCAAGCATTGATCAAATGATGTTTGTGGCTTAAAAATGAGATGTTTACCAAAAATTTGGACCTTTGACTGTCAAATGACCATTTTGCCCCTACAGTTGACTGTAGTGCAATTAGGGTTTTTGACTGTGCAATTTTGTGCTGAAAGTCTTGAAACTTGATATGAGGATGCTTGACCATGTTTATAGGCATGTGAGACTTGATTGGACCCTTGGAAACTTCATTTACTTTGTCAGAACCAAAACCCTAATTTTGACTGTTTAGGATACCCTTGCACTGTGCAACCCTTGGGGAATTTTGCAGCTTTGACTTTGCAATTCTTGAAGAATATGGGAGGGCAAATTTTGGGGTACAACAGCAGGTATGCAAGTTCTCGCTAAGGAAACTCTTACGCGATCAACATCCAGATGGCATCTACAAGCCCATCCACCTTCCATCATCTCTTAGCATGGCATCTATAAGCCCATCATCCTATCCATGAATATCCAAATGGCATCTATAAGCCCATTCCACCATCACACTGCTACTATGTGAGCGCAAATTTCTGGGCACTCTAGTGTTCAATCATCCTCCACCTTCGGATTACGAAAGGCACGTCAGCCAATCTGCATCCTCAGGTTTAAGAAGATTGAACAGGGGCAACTGTTGTACCCCAAAATTTGCCCTCCCATACTCTTCAAGATTTGTCAAAAGCATGCTTCAAAATTCCCCAAGGGTTGCACAGTTCAAGGGCCTCCTAACAGTAAAAATTAGGGTTTTGGTTCTGACAAAGAAAATGAAGTTTCCAAGGGTCCAATCAAGTCCCATATGCTTATAAACATGGTAAAGCATCCTCATACCAAGTTTCAAGACTCACAGCACAAAATTGCACAGTCAAAAACCCTAATTGCACTACAGTCAACTATAGGGGCAAAATGGTCATTTGACAGTCAAAAGTTCAAATTTTTGGTCAACATCTCATTTTGAAGCCACAACCATCATTTGATCAATGCTTGATCATGATTCTCAAAGCTTGGCTCAAAAATCATCAAGATGCAAAAGTTTCCATATTTGGACAGTTGAAAAAGTCAACTGTAAATTGACTAGGGCATAACTTTCACATGGATTTTCAGAAAAATTCCATCCAAATCTCATTTTGAAGAGAAAGACATTTCCTACAACTCCTCTTCATACTTCAAATCCAAGAAATGCTCTCACAAAAAGTTATCAATTTCAACATTATAGGTCATTTTCAAAAGTCAACAAAAAGGGACTTTAAGTCAAAGGCCATAACTTGAGATTGGTAAATCAAAATGACATGGGACCAAAGTCATTGGTTAGAGGACTCAAAGACCTTTCCAAAACGTCCAAGAACATGAGCAAAGCTTAAAAATTGAGCAAGTTATGCCTTGTGGAAGTTGGGAAATTTGTGGATATTTTGAAAAGTCAACATTGCTTCAAATGACCTAAAAATGCTAATGGACCTCTTTTTCTTCCACAATTCATCATCCAAGGCATGTGCACGACCATTTGGCCCAAAGGGAAGTTTTTTACCATTTTTATTTATTTATTTGGATTTTTAATTATTAATAATTCATTTAATTAAATTAAATAGGTGAAAAATGCTAAACCTAATGTTTTAAATCTTTTTGTGCATAGAATAGGCTTAAGATTTTGTGTACAATCAAATATGGAAGGAATTATGGTGATTGGATATGATTGAGACCAAATATGCATGAAAAGATTGAAAAAATAATGCATGGAAAATCAAATATTTTCTCATCAATTCTTTGATTCCTTGGACCTCTTTTCCAACCCTAATCGTTCATACATACATATACATGCTAACCCTATTCAGAATGACCTCCAAGCTGCGCCAGAAAAGCATAGAGAAACTTGAGTTTTTGCTAAAAAAATTTGGAAACTGAAAACTAGGTTCTAAGGTGATTCAAGCCACCATACTTATTCCATTGTGTTCCTGAGGCTTCAAGGAACATATACATATCAAAATCATCGTCCCCAACACAGGAAATAGGTAGAACAATCTTGACCGGTTCAAGCTTTTTTTCAGATTCTTGAAACATGATTCATGCATTATTTGTAAATTCTAATATTTGATTTGTATTTATTATATCATTCTGAAGCTAACGGTGTACTTTGATTGAATTTTTATGCACCATATGCGATTTCACCATGAACAAGACCTAGGGTTTTCAAAACTGTGAATTGGGGTTTCCCAGTTAAAGAAAAATTGGAACATGAAACCTATGCCATTCAACTCAGCATGGTTAGACGATGCTAAATCCACCCTCACGCTCAATTTATGAGCTACCACAAGCTAATCGCTATTTTCTGGAAAGACATGTTTTGGAACGGTTCAAAAACCGTTGCTGATTCTTTTGTGTTTCAGGAAAAAAAACAAAAGCGAGGAAGACGATGATGTGTAGGCTGCTGATTGGAGTATTCAAATTTTACGCGCTAATTTTCCACTAACCATTATTTTCTCTTATAATATTTGTTTACTATTACGTATACAAGATGCGCGTTTGGAGCAGTTGGTAAGGCGTAAGACTGGTAATCTCTAGGACCTGGGTTCGAGCCCCAGGTCCCTCACCCTTTCCATATTATTTTTCAATTAATACTTCTATGCAGTTTCAACGCTAAGGAACACCATGCATCCATAATCCCAAGCTTGCCACGCGTGTAGAGAGACCAATCCAAGGGCGCTGATTGAAAGAACAACATGGAATCTAGTCAAACGTGCCACATGCTTCCTGAAAAGGTCAACCAGGCCAAAGGCTATTGGGCCCAAAAATGCTAATCAAAACCTCCATTTGGGGACAGACCCCCCCTAGGTTTGCAAGTTTCTTTTTATATTTTTTTCATTTTTATTTTGATTCAATTATTATTTTTAATTAGTTCTTTAATTTAAATATTTTCATAAAAAATATAAAAAACAATATAAAATCAAAAAAGACAAAAAATAAGTATTTTTATTTAATATTTTAATATTTTGTAAATAAAACCTTTATTAATTAATTAGTTTTAATCTAGGGTTAATCTTAATATTTTTCAATAAAACTTAAAAATTGATAGGATTAGGGTTTCAAATATTTTTCATACTTTTATTCTTTTTTTCACCATTATTAATAATTAAATATTATTTATTTTTGTAATTAAATTACCATGTAATTAATTAGGCTTAATTTTAGATAATTGTCATATTTTCTTAATAAATTAAAAAAGTTGTAGAATTAGGTTTTTAATTTCATTAAATTCTCATAAATGCAAAAAATCTCAAAAACAATTTCTTTTCTCATTTTAATTTAATTAGTTTAATAATTTAATTTCATTAAAAAGGGTCCAACGCCCTCGTTCCTAATCTTATTTCAATTCGCGCGTTTTATTTCGTTTCTTATAATTTTTATGTACCTCTCCCAAAGCCATGTAAATATTTATCTTTCGCACTTTACTTTATTTATTTACTTTCTGTCAAATCGGGTCCTGGAAATTTTGGCGATGTGGACCCGCGCCTTTGTAATAACTTAGAACTTTTATCTTTTTCGCACTTTTTTTAACTATTAAATAAATGCATGCAAGAATGAATGTCAAAATAAAAACGAACGCGTAGATCACCATAACATGAAAAGACAAAAATATCTGAAAACGACACACTAATCACACACCACCCCTAGGGTACGCCTCATTGTTGCCTTGCCCCCTCGAAAGGTGATCGTCGAGTAGAGGATGTTTTAGTAAGTCCTCATGTCCATGAACATGGCATGAGGGTAGCTTCTAAGGTGTCTTCCTATTGCTCCGGTGATCACCACGTCCCGAACCCTCGAATTGACCCGAACACCTCCAACGGTGGTGCTACCTACCTCTCAATGGTGGAATGGCACTACTTCAAGGACATTTACACAGACGAATTCCTTAGGGTAGGTAGACAACTCCTAGATACTTGCTCTAATTTCAAACAAATCAAAAAAATACTTTTCACACCGACACCTTTTCAAAAAGCTTTCGAAAGCAACTTTTCAAACACTCTTGAGGACTGATACAAGAGTCGAACTGAAATTTTCAAAGAAACTTTTTTAAATCCACAGTTGAAAAGCAAACAAACCATTTTTGAAAACACAAATGAGCAAGTATCTAAGAGCCCATGGATAACCATGGATAGAAAGGGTGCTAACACCTTCCCTTTCTATAACCTACCTCCCGAACCGAGAGCAATCTCTATAAGGAATTTTTCTGTGCTTTTGTCCTTTCCATTTGGAGAAAATAAAAGACGGTGGCGACTCTTGCTTCCGCGACATTTCGCGAACCAGCGTTAAACAGTCAGTTCCAGATCCACCGATCACACACACCCATAAGATAGATAACAATAGTGGATACCGTAGAGTTCTATGGGCGTGTGGGGTGCTAATACCTCCCCCTCGCATAACATACTCCCTTACCCGATCTCTTGGTCGCAAAACCGTGACTTCTCCCTTCTCAGGTTTTCTCGATGTTTACCTTTCCCTACATGTGGGATAAAAGACGTTCGATGGCGACTTCATTGTTTGATGATTTTCAGCCGGTTGTTTCAGCTGGCGACTTCACTGAGGAATAGATCGACCAAATGCTGGTCCATCCCGGAGTCGCTCCTAGCTCTTGCTTTCTTTTCTTTGGGTGTTTATTTTTATGCTTTCAGTTAATTCTCTCATTTTGTATATACTTGAGCATATGTATGCATTGCATTTTACTGTCTTCCATATACTACTGTTGTACTGGATCTGCTTCTTATTGGGTGGGTGTTACTATAAGGTAAAAGGCCCAATACCCAGGCCATAGTTTTATACCATAGGAACCCTAGGAATAGAGTGGAACATGAACGGCTAGTTGACTTAGGTCTCACTATTGCTGCCATGTCGTCCATGCTCAAATGAGGTACAAATGAGGGGCTATCATTTTCACGTAGGTGATACGGCGATAGTTTTTCAGGAGTACCCTCGATTCTGAGTTACCATTTCCTTACCCTAACCTAGTCTTCACCCGTGAGTGGGGGGATTATCATCACAGGTACATATGGTGATTATGCTCAGATGGTGACTATGTTCAGATGGTTTCTCATAGACAGTGACTATTGGTTCTAATGGTTATGTCCTGGATTTCTATCAGTAACTAGGAAATTCTCAGATTTATTTTCTGGGTTCCGAATCTGTTCATGAGGTTCTTTGGTTTATGTTTTGGACCTATGATCCTGGTACTCACAGACTGCAGAAACAGTACAATAGATACCTGTATCATGGAAGTAGTAACCCCATGATAATTTGCACTCACATTATATCATATTTATTTTTCAAAAGAAATGTCATAAAAATAAAACTATATACTAACCCTGCATGTGCACGTCCATTCTGGGTTACTTCACGAAGTTATAGTTTCCGTCAGTGACGTATAGAAACCGTGATGTTCTCAAGAGGATCAGGAGGGATGATTGCACTTATCCGTGCTACCCAAGCTTCCCGCTCAAGTCCTTGGCCTTTTTTTTGAAGAGTTTAAAAGACCGTTTAGTCCGCCCTAATGCAAAAAAAAAACCTTATTGAAAGACATGGTGGTGCTTTGAATCTACTTCAGTTTTACGACCACGAGTTACATTATTTCACCTTCCAGGACTATCAGATTGTTCCAACTCCAGAAAAATACTCTCGTTTGTTCAAGATTATCGAGAACACACTTGTTGCTAGTCCGAACGAGCATAATTTTAAAACTATCACTAAGGCACTTTATTTGGGCCTTGATGATGTGAGATAGAAATGGAAGAAGAATGGTAGCTTACCTCTAGACTGATTATTATATTGTTACTTTAATTACCGTCAAGCTTGGTAGATGGAGTTGCTCATCTTGTACTCCCATAACTTTCTTGTATTCAATTCTGTGGGAATTTCTCTTATTTCTAGATATTTTCTTCATACGGTCGTTCTTATCATCATGTTGCTCGATTACTGCTGACGGTAATTGAACCGTGGAAAACCGGAATGGACAATCATTTCATACATTATACATATCATACATTTCATGAATTGCAGGTTTGCTTGCGGGATTTTTATCTGATGGTTTTGGCTCTTATTATCAGAATCTTCAAGACAACTTCCCTACATCCTTATCGCACTTGAGCCAACAAGTTGAGGATTATGGAACATATTGAGAAGAACAAGGCCGCTCTCCGTAAAGACATGGACACCATGGGTGATCGAATGGATCAACTCATGGAAACTCTTCATGCCGTCATCCAAGGGCAGTAAGAGCTCAGAATAAGCGTTACTAAACTGGTAAATAGTGCCTCCACATCCGAGAATGGTGGACCTAGGAATGACCATGGGGGGATTCCTAAGGAGAACCCACGACTTATTGTGGATGACCACCATGATGTCATCGATCTCGATGACCCTCCAAAGGATTCTACGGATGATTTTTCTGAAACGGCTAAGATGTACAAGGCTTTGGAAGAATGCTCGAAGGCTATGGAGACTTATAAGAAACCAGGATTCAGTGCCGCTGCTATGTGTTTGGTTCCAGGGGTTGTGATTCCATAAAAGTTTAAGGTACCTGATTTCGACAAGTATAAGGGGGTTGCATGCCCAGATACTCATCTCCGATCTTACTGCAGAAAGATGGCTGCTTATGCTAGCAATGAGCCGTTGCTCATGCATTTCTTTCAGGACAGTCTGGCTGAAGCTCCATTAGAGTGGTACATGCAGTTGGAGCAAACTCATGTTAGTAACTGGGGTGAGCTTGCTGATGATTTCTTAAAACATTATCATTACGACATCGCCATGGCACCTAGCCATGCACAGTTGCAAAGTATGTCTCAAAATACTGATGAGTCTTTCAATGAGTACGCCCAGAGATGGCGCAGTTTAGCCATGAGGGTTTAACCTCCTCTCCTGGATCGGGAGATGGTATATCTATTTATGAGTACACTCTGAGGCCCGTATTTGCAACATATGATCGGCAGTACTTCTGATTCATTCTCGGATATGGTCATCATCGGAGAGCGGGTCGAAATGTGTATTAAAGTAGGGACTATTACAGGTGCATCTAGCACAAATGGTAACAACAACTCAGGTGGTGGGAAGAAACCGTACTCTAGCGGTTTTATTAAGAAAAAGGAAGGAGAAGTGAATAATGCCTCTGATGATAAAGGGAAAGCTATTGTACAAGTTCCGTATTACACAACTCCTGCTACCGCTCTACAACAATAATATGCACCGCCGCGAAACTATCAACAAAACCAAAGGCCCCAAGGAAAAAGGGGTCAACAAATGCCATAAAGGTACCCAGAGAGGAGGTTCGATCCAATCCTGATGTCAATTGCTTCCACAATTGTTAGCCGGTCAGGTTGTACAACTTTGAGAGTTAGCTCCTCTACCAGCAGAACTTCTGATGGGTTATGATGTTAATGCATGTTGTGAATTTCATTCAGGTGCTCCAGGCCACTCGATCGAAAATTGAAAAGCTTTAAAGTACAAGGTGCAAGCTCTTTTGGATGCCAAATAATTAAGCTTCACTCCTATAGGCCATAATGTTCAGAACAATCTTATGCCTCCCCACCATGGGGCTGCTGCCAATGCTATTGGGTTTGATGATGTCCACGACTTAGTGACTTAGGTTGAAGAGATTTGGATGTCAATGTCAGTTTTAAGAGAACATCTTTTACAACAGGAAGTTCTGCAAGAGCTTCACAACTTTTGTTTGAAATGCTCGTCCAACCTGGACGAGTGTGAGGATTTGAAAAATTCCATTCAGAGACTGATGGACGAGGGGGTTGTTAGGGTTGAGAAAGTCATCCCCGAAGGTGATGTCGCTATTCTAGAGATTCCGTACTATCCGGCCGATGTTCAGATGAATACTTCAAGAATTCCATTGGTTATACAAGTTCCAGTGCTCCCTGTGCTAGATCAGAATCCCATTGCTCCCCTGCCAATCCAAACATCAACGCCTCCAAATCCAGTTCCCGTTCCAATGACTGATGGCAGGGCAGTGCCATGGGAATATAATTCCGTCTACATTCGTGGGAAGAAAGTTATATGTCCGCTGATTGAAAGTAAAGATATAACCAACATTTCCAGGACTAGCAGAATAACTCGAAGCGGAAGAGTCTTCGCACCTACTCCAGCACCTCCTGAAGAAGTTATAGAAGAGATTCCTGTGAGAGATAAAGGGAAACAAGTAGTCAATGATTCTCCTGGGACGTCTTTTGAACAACAGGTGGAACAACTAATCAGGGTGATCAAGAAGAGTGATTTTAAGGTGGTTGACCGCTAAACCAGATGCCTGCAAAGATCTCAATCTTATCCCTCCTTTTGTACTCTGAAGCTCATCGAACCGCCTTGATGAGAATTCTGCATGGTTCTCATGTGAATCCTGAAATCTCGGTGGCCCAATTTGAAGGGGTTGTTACAAATATTTCTGCTGGAAACTGTCTGGGCTTCAGTGATGACGAGCTCCCTCCTGAGGGCCGAGCTCATAATAAAGCGCTGCATATTTCCATAAGATGTTTAGAAACTGTGATGTCTCGAGTCCTGGTAGACATTGGGTCTTCTTTGAACGCGATGCCTAAACATACTCTATTCAAGCTTAACAAGGACATGGTTATGATGAAACCTAGCATGCTGACAGTCAAAGCTTTTGATGGGTCGAGGAGATCTGTGGATGGGGAAGTTTACTTGCCCACCAAAATCGGCCCCCACTTGTTCTACCTATCCTTCTATGTTATGGATATTCGTCCATCTTATACTTGCCTACTGGGACGCCTGTGGATCCACATGGCAGGGGCTGTAACCTCAACTCTACATCAACGTTTGAAGTTCATCGTCCAAGACAAGGTCATCTTCATTGGCGGAGAGGAATATGTCGTGATCAACAATGTTACTTCATTCTGTTATGTCTAAGTGGATGGGGAAGTCCATGAAACCCCTTTCCAAGCCTTGGAAATCATTTCTGTTGACAGAACCCCCACCATGCTGGAAATTACAAAGAAGTCTAGAGTTCCAATGGTTTCCTGGAGGGATGCCAAAGCCATTGTAGAGTATGGGATTCCTAATAAAGACTGGGGCAAAGTGATTGAGGTGCGCGAAAAGCAGGACAAGTCTGAACTTGGGTTCGGGCCCTCTTTTTCAGATCGTGTTGGTACGGGTCCAATTGTGCTCAAAGGAAAACAAGTTCCTCCGCTTTCAGAGGTATTTGTTAGGGCCAGTCTGAGTGTTCAAGGAAAAATCCATGCAGTAGATGATGAAGATGATGCAGATATGGCTCAGTACATCTAACAGATTGCACCTGATCAAGAGCTCGACAATTGGACTGCCATTGATATTCCCGAAGTGGTTTTCTTTGACATGTAATGTTCTTGTTTTAAGTAAGTCACATGCTTTTGCCTGAAGCATGTTGACAACTTGTGAAAAGGGCCCCCTCATGTTTCTATGTTTGTTTAAAAAATTGAATAAAATGTCATTTTACATACAATTTTTGCTCTCTATCTTTTCATATTTTTATAAATGGCAATGCTTTTCCTTCTAACTCCTTAACCATTTTCCAATTCGCATCCATATTCTAAAATAAGGCATGATTCATCAATCATGAAGGTCTGCCTCGAATTCCATAAAAAACGATGATGTTACGGTTCCCTGCACCAATATCCTTGGAAATCTGAATGACCAAGCCGATGAAGATAGTGGGAAAGATTGTGAAATTCCATAGGAATTAGCAAGACTGTTGAGACAAGAAGAGAAAACGATCTTGCCTCATCAAGAAGCTATTGAGGTCATCAATCTCGGCACTGAAACGGTAAAAAAGGAGGTCAAGATAGGGGCCGCTTTGCAAGATGATGTAAAGAAGGGGTTGATTGAGCTCCTCAGAGAGTACTCCGACATCTTCGCCTGGTCATATGAAGATATGCCTGGTTTAGATACGGATATAGTCATGCACCATTTTCCACTCAAACCAGAATGTATTCCGGTAAAGAAAAAGCCGAGGAGAACTCGTCCAAATATGTCTCTCAAGATCAAAGAAGAGGTTGAAAAGCAGTTAAACGCGGGCTTTTTGTTGGTATGTGAATACTTAGATTGGATTGCCAACATCGTACCTGTCCCTAAGAAAGATGGGAAGGTGCGTATGTGTATGGACTATCGAGATTTGAATAAAGCAAGCCCAAAGGATGACTTCCCATTACCTCACATCGATGTATTGGTTGATAATACGGCTCAGTCCTCGGTTCTCTCCTTCATGGATGGTTTTTCGGGATACAATCAGATAAAGATGGCCCTGGAAGACATGACAAAGACTACATTCACTACTCATTTGGGTACTTACTGTTATAAGGTCATGCCTTTTGGCCTAAAAAATGTTGGTGCAACGTATCAACGTGCCATGGTGACGCTCTTCCATGATATGATTCATAAGGAGATCGAAGTATATATTGATGATATGATTGCAAAATAACAAACCGAGGACAAACACTTGGTCCATCTGCAAAAGTTATTTGCGCGTCTGCAAAAGTTTAGACTAAGGCTTAGTACGAATAAGTGTACCTCCAAGGTGCAATCCGGAAAACTAATCGGTTTTATCGTGAGTCAACGAGGAATTGAGGTAGATCCTGACAAAGTAAAAGTAATACAGAATATGCCAGCACCAAAAAATGAAAAAGAAGTAAGAGGGTTCCTTGGGAGATTGAACTACATAGCCAGGTTCATTTCTCATCTCACAGCTACTTATGAACCCATCTTTAAATTGCTACGCAAGAATCAAGATGTCTGATGGGATGATAATTGCTAGGAAGCCTTTGAAAAGATCAAATAGTACCTCCAAGAGCCACCAATCCTTATCCCTCCAGTTCCTGGGAGGCCACTCATTATGTACTTAACTGTGATGGATGGATCCATGGGTTGTGTGTTTGGGCAGCAGAATGAAACAGGACGTAAAGAGCATGCAATTTATTATCTGAGTAAAAAGTTTACCGATTGCGAATCCATGTATTATTTGCTTGAAAAAACTTGTTGTGTGCTTGCTTGGGCAACTCGACGTCTGAGGCAGTATATGCTGACATACACGACCTTGCTAATATCAAAAATGGATCTGATAATGTATATCTTTGAAAAACCAGCACTCACAGGCAAGCTTGCTCGATGGTAGATGCTTTTATCAAAATATGACATCCAGTATGTTACATAAAAGGCTATCAAGGGTAGAGTTCTTGCAAACCATCTCGCTCATCAGCCGTTAGAAGAGTATCAATCAATGAAATTTGACTTCCCTGATGAAGATGTTATGAAGCTTGATGATCATGATGGGTTCGATCGGAAAGAGCGATGGACTCTTACGTTCGATGGTGCCTCGAACGCTGCAGGCCATGGCATTAGGGCAGTACTTACTTCTCCATGTAATACTCATACACCGTTTACGGCCCGGTTATGTTTCGATTGTATGAACAATGTGGAGGAATACAAAGCATGTGTGATAGGTCTAGAGGCAGCCATTGACCTTAAAATCAAAATCCTTGAAGTCTTTGGAGACTCTGCTTTGGTCATACATCAGGTACAAGGTGATTGGGAGACGAAACACCCCCGTTTGATTCCGTACAAAGACTACATCTTGCAACTAATACCCGCTTTTGATGAAATCACCTTTGAACATATTCCCAGAGACGAAAACCAGCTGGCCGATGCTTTAGCCACATTAGCATCGATGTTCTCGGTGAGCTTTCCAAATCAGGCACCCAACATACGCATCCTCAGGTATAAAGAGTCGGCGCATGTCCTTCCTGCCCATTGCCTCTCAACCGAGGATATGTCCGATGAGAAGCCGTGGTATTACGACATCAAACGGTACCTCGAAAAGCAAGAGTATCTCGAAAATGCTACAATTTGTGATACACGCATGCTTAGAAGGTTAGCATCCAAGTTCCTCTTATCAAGAGACGTCTTGTACAAGAGAAATTATGACTCGATTCTTCTCAGATGCATGGATAGACACGAAGCATAGTTGATCATAAAGGAAATACATGAGGGTTCCTTCGGGACTCATTCGAGTGGGCATTCTATGGCAAAGAGAATCCTATGAGCAGGATACTTCTGGATGACAATGGAGAGCGACTGTTGTGTATATGTAAAATTGTGCCACCAATGGCAAGTATATGCAGACAGAATTCATGTTCCTCAAACTCCTTTGAATGTTATGACCTCCCCATGGCCGTTTGCGATGTGGGGAATTGATATGATTGGAAGGATTGAACCAACTGCTTCGAATAGTAATAGATTCATCCTAGTAGCTATTGATTATTTCACCAAATGGGTGGAAGTAGCTTCTTACAAGAATGTAACCAAACAGGTCGTCACCAACTTCATCAAGAAAGAAATCATATGTCGTTATGGAGTTCCTCACAGAATCATCATTGATAATGGTTATAATCTTAACAACAACATGATGAAGGAGTTGTGCGAAGAGTTCAAAATTGAACATCACAATTCATTACCGTGTCGACCAAAAATGAACGGCGTTGTCAAAACTGCTAACAAGAACATAAATAAGATCGTCCAGAAGATGGTCAGAACATATAAAGATTGGCATGAAATGTTTCCTTTTGCTCTGCATGGCTACAAAATGTCTGTGCGGACTTCAACATGGGCAACTCTATTTTCGCTTGTCTATGGCACAGATGCAGTGCTTCCTGTCAAAGTAGAAATTCCTTCGTTGAGGGTTCTGATGGAAACCAAGCTTGATGAGGCATAATGGGTTCAGAAAATATTCGACCAACTTAATCTGATTGATGAAAAGCGTTTGGAGGCAATTTGTCATGGCCAGTTGTACCAGCAAAGGATGAAGAGAGAATTCGACAAAAAGATTCGTTCTCAGAAGTTTTATCCTAGTGATTTAGTCGTGAGAAGGGTCATCGTGCAAAGCCATTCCGATCCAAGGGGAAAATGGAATCCCAACTACGAGGGACCATATATCGTGAAGAGAGCTTTTTCAGGAGGTGCTCTAATCCTGACAGACATGGATGGGGAAGACGTTCCACTCCCAGTCAATTCAGACTCAGTCAAAAAATACTACGCATAAAGAGACCCGTTAGGTCGAAAAACCGGAAGGGCGACTTAGGAAAAAATGGGCATCCCGGTGGACATGAAAGTCCAGGAAAAAATTAGGGATATAATGAAAAAAAGGTAATAACTCGCTAGGTTGAAAATACGGACGGGCGACCTAGGCAAAAAAGGGTATCCCGTTGGATCGAAAACCTGAAAGGGCGGTCCAAGCAAAAGTTAGGGATCTTAAGCGAGAGGTTGTAGTCTGAATTCTCTTCACAAATGACACGTGCGCATCTATAGCACCTCGGCAGCGAATTGATCGATCTAACTACTACTCTTTAAAGGCAAGGCATTGAGACTACTTAGGATATGGGAACTATAGTAATACCGGTTTTAATGGAAATTCGAGCATCTCTCATTGCCATTTATACTTGTTGTATTCTCCTTTTCTATTTCGCAGCTACCTCATATAGGAGTTGCTTCCTTGTACAAATTCCTATTCACAAGCCAATCAATAAAATCTGCTTTCATCAAAATTTGCCTCTTACTATCATGAAATGTTTTCTATGCAGAATGTGTTTTATTTGTTATTAAACATTGCATTAGAAACATGGGGAATATAAATTCTCAAGCCAAGATAAAGCTTGACTTTACATCAATATATAGCCATGTGGGAATGTCGTATGCATTCCAAGTGTTGTTTTTCCTTGTAGGTAGAAATTTGTAACGGTCACCCTGACCTAGCCAGTGCATGAATCCACTTTCATCTCCTATAGATAATTTCAAACCTGATTCCCCAAGTGAATTTAGAAAGTTCAAAGTCGCCGCTTGACTGGCATGTGCAAGTATACACCCCCCAAGAGCTAAATGAGCGCATCCCCAGTGGAGTTAAACAAGTGCATCCCCAAGGGAGCTAAACCGGGGCATTCACAAAGCTAAACTGGGGCATTTGCAGAGCTAAACCGGGGCATTCACAGAGCTAAACCGGGGCATTCACAGGTGTATATGCCCATCTCTTATCCCCAAGTGATTCAAGAAGCAATTCCCTAGTGTGGCATAAACTTGGGGCATGTATTCAAAGAAATCCACATGGTGTTTAGTATCCATTCTTCGGCATATTCAGTTCTACCATCTTCTTCAGTTCAGTACGTATGGAAGACTAGCCAGATCATCTCTCCCCCCAACGGTATGATTCAGAATTCAGCAGCGTATCGGTAAAACTCGCTTCGTCGGCAATTCAATCTTCAGTAGAGTCATCAATAATATGCGGTATTGTGAGCTCCCCAGGGAAAATTCTTCCCGGTATCCCCGACAATATTTGGTACTATAGGTGTCCAGCGCCGATATGTAATAGCATCCCCAGTGATGAGCAATGTTTCCCAGCGAGCATTTGCTTATCCCCATGAATTCTATTTCTTCGCATTACATATAGTTATCACTGCATAACATTGCATCTACAAAAGCGCGTAGCTGATCCATCAGTATGGATCTTTGTTGCAAAATAAATTCAAACATGCATACGAAGCATAAGCCAGATCAGGTACCTTGCACGAAAGACCTGAATCATTCAAGGACAACAATACATCCCCAAGAGGGTATCACTTCCCAAATCCCCAATTGGTGTCCTTCACCTCCATCAATTCCCAATAAAAATCAATACACCTTGTCATAGGTTCCCTGGAAGACCATATATAGATCATCTTCAAACCTAAGATCACCCGTAAGCTAGGTTCTTCCTTATATCATCTTAGAACCTGAAATCGCCCGAAGGCTAGGTTCTTCCTTGGATCATCTTAGAACCTGAGATCGCCCGTAGGCTAGGTTCTTCCTTAGATCATCTTAGAACCTAAGATCACCCGTCGGCTAGGTTTTTCCTTAGATCATCTTAGAACCTGAAATCGCCCGTAGGCTAGGTTCTTCATTAGATCATCTTAGAACCTGATATCACCCGTAGGCTAGGTTCTTCCTTAGATCATCTTAGAACCTAAAATCGCCCGTAGGCTAGGTTCTTCCTTGGATCATCTTAGAACCTGAGATAGCCCGTAGGCTAGGTTCTTCCTTAGATCATCTTAGAACTTGAGATCGCCCGTAGGTTAGGTTCTTCCTTGGATCATCTTAGAACCTGAGATCTCCCGTAGGCTAGGTTCTTCCTTAAATCATCATCGAACCTAAGATCGCCCGTAGGCTAGGTTCTTCCTTAGATCATCATCGAACCTGAGATCACCTCTTGGCTAGGTTTTTCCTTATATCATCGTCGAACCTGAGATCGCCTGTAGGCTAGGTTCTTCCTTAAATTATCTTAGAACCTGAGATCGCCCGTAGGCTAGGTTCTTCCCATAGATCATCGTCGAACCTGAGATCGCCTGTAGGGTAGGTTCTTCCTTAGATCATCGTCGAACCTGAGATTGCATCTTGGCTAGGTTCTTCCCATAAATCATCATTGAACTTGAGATCGCCTGTAGGCTAGGTTCTTCCTTATATCATCATCAAACTTGAGATCGCCTCTTGGCTAGGTTCTTTCCTCAGATCTTCGTCGAACCTGAGATCGCCTCTTGGCTAGGTTCTTCCCTAGATCATCGTAGAACCTGAGATCGCTCTTAGGCTAGGTTCTCTGTCAAATCACTCTCATGTTTCACCTTAGGATCGTAGGTTGCCCGTAGACCTTGTCCTCTGTCTTTTTGTACCGACCCTTGTCTTGTATTGGCATCACGCTACGTTACAAGTCCAATCTCCGTTTTTTCACAAAAAAACAAAAAAATTCTTTCCCCAACAGATATCACAAAAATAAATAAACACTCACACTTCCTCTCAGGACAAATTTTTGGCATTGGTATTTAATCATCTTCTACCTCGAACTTCTGAAAGACACGCGCCAATCGTACTTTAAGGTTTAATACGATTAAATAGGGGGCAACTGTAATACCCCAAATTTGTCCTACCCTCTCACTTTTATCTGGCTTATGCATTGTTACGCTTTTCTCATGTACATAACTCCATTAGGTCATCTAACACATCATTCATTCATTAATTGATAAAGTGTGGAATGGGATCCAGGATGTTAAGGGATTAGAGTTGGTTTTCATTAGGAATTTCATCCTTTATCAAAAGACTCATTTTCATCAAAAGACAAAGTCAGTCCTCCAGGTTACTTTAGGGTTGAAAGAGTTAGGGTTTACTTCCCTAATCGTGTACGCTTGAAGAAGAGTTCCATGTGGATTTGTTTATTAATAAATTTCAAAGGGGTTTTATCAATACTTGAGGTGCAAGCTATCAGAGATATTGGTATGGTTATTACAAGCTAGGGTCTAGTGAGTTTTCTTCGTCTAAGAAAATTCAATTGATATTTGGACCACATGGCTTTGGGTACATATCTCGTACCAAAATAAGGGTATTCAAGAGCTCTAGGTGCAAGCATTGCGTTAGAGGCTATTTGTATTCAATTATGGCATGTGTGGATATACGATTTAATGTGAGAACATGGTCATAAGGTGAATTCAAGATGCAAGGGTAACATCATTTTGACTAAAAGAAGTTTCAAAGCCATTTCTTTGGATTATTAATCATGAAAGTGAAAGCAAACTTCTTTACAAAGCAAAATAATCCATATTTCACGTTACATTCAATCATACCATTACAAATTCAAATCATCTACATTCCAATTCCAAAGAAATTCACATAAAAAAGGCCTACTTTCTACCAATACCTATACAATGCCTAATCGTGTTGTTCCTAATTCTAAGCTGCATCATGGCTTTAAAATCATTTCCTTAACTCCATGCATTCTCCAATTTCTTCCCTCACGACTTGCTTTCCTCGCTCAACATGGCTTCATCATTGTTTTCATTGAAGAAACTTTGTGGTAACCCTTCTGTATTCACGCATGACTAGTAAATAACCTTGCATCAGTTGAAGAAACACCACAATTTAAACAGCCTTACATTGGTATGTAACCTGCCTTGCATTTGCTCACAAAGGAAAATCAGTACAGAGATAAGGATTAAATCAGAAATCGAAATTAACAGTTCAGCATATATCCCGCTATCAACTTTGATCTCTAATAGATTCTTGTAATCGAGAGGCTGAGATTTCTTCTTTGTTTTCCAGATAAATAACACAATTCTCTAACTTTTTCCAACTCTTAACTATTAACATCATCATACCTATACTGACTATCAAGTTTTTTCATAACCTAACATGTTTACTAATCTTTTAATCACTGACTTTTGTCAACATCAACAACTAACTTACAGACCTCCACTTGGCCACTAACACTTCCTAACTAACTCTTCTAACAATCTCCAACCCTCCAACTATTTCCTAACAGACCTGTCCATAACCTCTCAAACCAGTGCTAACCATTTTCCAGCTAATTTCCAGAAGAAAAAAAACTCCAAACTTCCCTGCACTTCATGTATCCATATCCAAAACAGAAAGTTAGTTACAACCATTTGTAACTAACTCAGGAAAAGTTCACAACTAACAGTATATCCCCAAACTTTTCCTAACCATTTTTCTAATAGGTGTTCTAACTCCCCTAAATTAACAATAACAGTTAACTAACTTCTAACCATAACCAGAAACAAAACTCTATTCACGATTTCCTAGAAATTTCAAAACCCAAACTGCATAACAAAATTCCTCAACCATTTTCCCCAAAACAGAAAAACTAACTTTCCTAACTATCGTAACCAACATCCCTAACAGTAATTTCTAACCAAAAAATTCCAAACAGCCCATCCAAAAACAACTAGAATAGAACCACCTCTAACAGAACTGCTAACTAACGTTCTATTCTGTAACAAATTCCAGCGGGGGATTCATGATTTTTATAACAGAAAAGGGATAGAAAATCAGGGCTCACCTATCAACCTCATTCTCTCAGTAATTTCCATCTTCAACCTTCATCCTCGACTCTTCATTCTCTTGGAAATCTTCATCATCAACCTTCAACCCTCTTACTATTTTCTAATCGACTTCCCCAATCTTCCAAACCGCTAACGAATTTCTGAACAAACGGTGACCAACCCTTATCCAACTAAAACTAATTTCCCAACAGTCCAAAAAAGCTTTCAATCAAACTTCCAAGTTGTAACAAGAAAACCGCATAACAGAAAACAGAATTCCCCGTCCAGCTTCCAGCAGAAAACTAAATCTTCTAACCATTTTCCAGATAACTCCCTAACTGTTTTTCTAATCCCAACTAACTTCTAACAGAAAAACCTATAACCAACTCCTCTAACCCTTCTAACTGTCAGCATCCTGTAAATATCTCCCAACAAAAAACTAACTACCTAACCATTTTTTCCTAACTGAATCACCCAACTGCTTCTAACCGAATCCCGGCTCCCAAGAAAAACCTCACAATAGAACTCACCAGAAAATTGAGGGGAAAATCAGTTATAGGAAAACTCACCAGAAAAATATCTAGAAAAAATATCTTTCTTCTCTCTTCTCCATCCTCTCAATTCCCTCTTCTCTATATGTACATTGCATCTTCATCATCATCTCTCGATTCAACCTTCTCTTCTCCATAACTGATTCATCATCATTCTGCTTCTCAACTTCCATCATCTTCACTGTTTCGATCAAAATCAATAACAATCGCAGTACATCAGGTCCATAGCAGAAACGCAAGAATTAAGGAAGAAGAAGTTAATTAAACGTAGAAGAAAAAGTAATCTGAAGAAAGATCAAGAAGACCAATAGTTGTATTACCTCACCTCTGGATTTATGTTTTTCTTTCTCTTCGTTGCCGTGGAAGTGCCATCGTGTCTCCGACAGGTAAGCTTCATCTCTTATTTTCATTATCGCATACGAAATGTTTTTTGAATGGTTGTTGAACTGTGACTGAAATTTGAGGACTTCGAACCTTCATCATCTTTCTGTGCTCCGATTCGAGATTCATATCTTGTTTTCTGAGCATATGGTGCCTAAGGATGTCCGTTCCGTTTGAGATGAATCGCTTTGAGGAAGCGAAGATGAAGAAAAATGGTGTTTCGGCGGTGGAACAAAATGAAGTAGTGAAAAACACAAGAAGGGGGGGTTGAATTGTAAAACTGAAAATCAATGCAATGAACAAGATATTTTTATCCTGGTTCGTTTGATCTCAAACTACTCCAGTCCACCCGTCAAGGTGATTTCGCCTCTCTCCAACGAGGTCTTAATCCACTATATTCAACTGAATATTACAGACTGCTTTAACAACTGCTAAGGCCTTCTTGATGCAAACCACAACCCGGTTTGTCAAGGAAACACTTTCTTACAAAGAAGATAAATCTAAGTGTGTGAATGTTTTCTACAAAACTATATCACAACTGTGATGTATACACAACTTAAAGCTTAAAAACTAGATTGCTAAACAATGATTGAATATGAGAATGTGTAGTGTTTAGCAAACTGAGAGAAGGAAGATTTTGATCAGCTTTTTATGCGTGTAAAGATTTGGAGAGCATTAGCAAATTCAATCTTCAAAGTCTTGTTTATATAGCACTGAGATGTTGAACGTTGGAGCAATATTCTTGATTCAATGCTAATAACAAACTTTCCTTATCGAGCAGATCTTGTCTGGAATGAGGCCGTTGGTATTAATTTGCTTTCAATGCACAGTACCGTTGCTTACTTAATGCAAGTTCTGGCTTGGCTCATTCTAACTCTGCTTAGCTGCTGATGAACTGTTGTGTTTCTTTATCAGAGTGTTGAGCGCAGTTCTGTTCACCAGACTTCAGCATATACGTGAGTTAATCTTCTGATTCTGACATTCTGATATGGCAACTTCTGATGCTGATGTCAGGAACCAAAATTCTGATGCTGATTAGGTGTGATCTTGCTTATATCAATCAGAGTATCTGCAAATCAGAACGTAATAACTTAGGCAGCAGATAGTTCATACATGAATCATATAAATAATATATCTTTTCACTTTGTTATCATCAAAACTTAAACATAGGGTAGTAGATCAAACTTTGTTCTAACAATCTCCCCCTTTTTGATGATGACAAAAACTAGATATTTTTAAATGAAAATAACGTGAAAAGGTATCAGAGAGATGCATCAGAGTAAGAGGTTATCAAAGATAAGGGGTAAAAAGATATCAGAGTTGAGAGATACTCCCCTTGAGTTTATTGCTTCCCTTTGATTACAAGTGTTCTTCAGGATCAGATCTTTTTGCCTTTCTTTGAACATCAGAGTATCAGAGTCTTTGACTATCATCAGCATATCAGAGCAGAGCTTCAGATCAGCGTATCAGAGCTTTTCTTGTCAGAGCTTTGCTTTGGATCAGAGTATCAGAGCGGATCAGAGCTTCATAGCTTTTAGTCTTCAGAGTGTCCAGGAGCTTCCTTGTACCTGTAGACTTTAAGCAAAACAGAAAAAACATTTTCAAGTAATAGATTTAGAAAGTTTGAGAATTTCTGTCTTAGTTAACCGTTATTGTTTAAAATATCATTCTTGTTCTCCCCCTTTTTGTCAGCAATCAAAAAGTGTAGGTGAGTGCTAAAACAATTAAGATCAGAAAGACTTGTCATATT
Organism: Vicia faba; assembly: GCA_948472305.1. Taxonomy (NCBI): domain Eukaryota; kingdom Viridiplantae; phylum Streptophyta; class Magnoliopsida; order Fabales; family Fabaceae; genus Vicia; species Vicia faba. The sequence goes on along the minus strand of OX451735.1, from coordinate 849,258,703 downwards.
AAAAGGGTTCAGAATCAAACAAAACATATTCAAACAGTACATCAGCAAATTAAAGAAAACATGAAAAAGACATGAATGAAAAAACTAAGGTTGGGGAGGAAAGCGTGTGAACAGGTTCTCTAGCATGGCTTTAATCTGATCAGCAGTCTCATTCTGCTTGTGCACCATGCTGACAACAGTGTCAATCTTGCTATCCTGCACATCCATTCTTTCTTTCATCTTCTGGTCGTTTTCATCCATCCTCTGCTGCAGACGCATGTCATTCAGCTTCAGTTCTTCCAGAGTCTGCCTGTCCAAGGCAGCTTGAGAAGCATAAGAAGCAGGAAGCTTCTGAGAGCTTTCTGCAACATCTTCTGCTTGACTTGCTTCATCTTGAATGGTCTTGTCTTCTTCTGGTTGCACCTTTGAAGCTAGCTGTTTCTCAGACCAAGGTTCACTATCCAGAGGGAGCACAGCTTCATGAGGCAGCAGACTGTCAACTTCCTTCAGTAGCTTGCTGAAGTTCTGTTGTGCCTGCTCATAGTTGATATCCTGCAACTTGAGGGCTTCAGCACGTACCCAAAGTCTGAATTGTGACCAGAGCTGATCAGAAGCAGCTGGGTCAATCATTCCAGGACAGACTTGCTTCAAAGAAGCAATCCATTGCTGCACACCTGTTTCAAAATTCATAATACCAGAGCCAACATCTGGTTGTTTTGGTTTAGGGATGGCTATTTTATGTTTCATATCAGCAAGACGGTCAAGACTGGTTAAGTCTATGAATGTCCTGCTGGGGTTTTCGGTGGTTTGCTTGGTAGCTGTTTGTTTTGGAGATGGAGTGGGATAATCAGAAATTATGATTGGATTGTGTGGTGTTTTGGGAGTATTTGGTGGTGTAGATTCTGGTGAGGATGGCAACTGTGCCAAGGTGATTGTTGTTCCACCTGGCAGCTGGATTGCCAGAGGTGATGGTTGTGGTGAATGAGGTTCAGATGGTTGAGGAGAAGGAGTTTCAGAGTGATGAAACTCAGGTTGAGGTGATGGTGGATGAATTTCTGGTTGAGGAGAGGGAGACAAAATTGCTGGTTGAGGAGAAGTTGTTGGAATTTCTGGTTGTTCAGGGATAAGGGGTTCTTCTGGAATTGATGAGAGAGGTTGTTGTTGTTCTGGTTCTTCAGCAAATTGCTGTTGTTCTGGTTGTTCAGCAGATTGCTGTTGTTCTGGTTGTGGAGGAGGGACAATTTGTTGTTCAAAGTTTGGATTGGCGGAGTGATCAGAAGTGTGTTGATCAATGTCAGACATCACTTTGTCAATTGTTGATGTTGTTGAGATTGGTTTGGGATGTTTAGTTCTGGGTCTTCTGAGTTTTAATGCCTCAGAAGGGTCATCTTCTAGTTCAGTTTCATCTATTGTTGGGATGGGGATTGAGATTCTATGAGAGGTTGGAGGAGGAATAGATGCTGGAATAGTAGAAGAATTTAAAACAGAAGCAGCAAATAAATTACCTCTTTTCTTGGGTGTCTGCTGGGATGATCCTTCTGAAGGTGCCTTCCTCTTCTTCGTCTTCTTCAGAGTCACTTCTTGTTGAGGTTGATGCAGAGCTTTGATAATCAGATTTGGATCTGTACCATCTGCCTTGCACGCATCTAAGTATCTGAGAACCACCTCTGGTTTAGATTCTATCTCAGAAAATAAAGGAAAGTCACTCAGTGGAACTCTTCTGCTGGTGATATCAGCAATAGGAGTAGCTCTGGGTTCCTTTTTGATATTCTCTATCAACTTCATTTTCTTCAAGTTCTTCGCGTTCAGAGGCTTCCCAACTGTTGGTTCAATGGTGCTTAACTCTTGAGCTTCTATCAGATGCTCTATCAGCCTATTCTCTGTCAGAATATCTGATATCAACCTTCCAAAGGGTATCCAATCCCTCTTTGTTCTTTCTTCTTCCCTGGTTTCCTTCACACTTGTTCTGAAGTGGTTGAACAGAAGATGAGCTAAGTTGATTTTTACCTTCTGATCAATAAAGTAGATCAGAAACTGCTGATCCACATTTATGTAATCAGGTGAACTAGTTGGCTTCCTATGGTTGAAGCACCCCAGAATTATCTTAGCCCAAACTCTGTGATGATCCTTCAGATCTTTGATCTTGTTGCTGGGCACCCCATGGGTGAAAATCCTTGCAGCTATCACGCCCACGTCAGCACATCTCTCAGCCATATCAACACAGCGGACGCCACCGCCACTGTAACCGATTAACCTTGCTATGTGATCCTCAGTGATCACAATCTTCTTCCCCATAACGAAGGAGGTGACTAGATGCGTTGAAGCCTTCGCATGAATCCAGAATTCCTTGACTAACATAGGGAATGTTGGTCCAACCAATCTGTCAAAATACCTTTCCCATTTCTGTGCCCTAACTTCTTCTGTTAGGTCAAAACCGTTCTCCTTCAAGCTTCCAAAATCAATGATCAATTCAGATAACACTTCAAGATTCTTCACAGGAGTGAGGAGTGTTCTGAATGGTACTTGATACTGTTCAGATGATGCTTTCTTCTGAGGACCTGCAGAAGCACTGCTGGAGGTTGCCATGTTCACACTAAAAGATTTTGAGAAGAAACTGAGAAAAAAGAGGTTTTGCAAGAGATGAACACAGAGAAATGCAGAGAATGCTTTGAGTATTAGTGATAAACTGTAAAGAATTAGAATGAGAGGTTAATGTGTTTAAATAGAGTTTCAGAATATTTTGAAAAAAATAAACGTTTTTAAGAAAGAAAAAAAATCATGATTGCATTTTAAAAGCATGATTACTTTTATTAAATGCTTGCTGATTTTGGGGGATTTGAGAAAGATACTTAAAAACGGTTACCAGACATGTGTCTCAATGCACCCAATCAGCGCTTTGCCTTCTCATAAGCGTGCACGCGTTCTGCTTCAGAGATTTGCTGATGATTGGATGACACTTGTTTGATGTAGTGATCAGCACGTCTGTCTTTGAGCTTAGACTCTCAGATCTTTAGAATTGCATCTGATACAATCTGCATGTTCTATCTTTCTGAAAGAAGATTGATCAGAAGTTCACAGTAAAACAATTACATTCTGAAGGTAAATATATGGAATTAAAACATTTTCACTCTGGGCAAACTTTCATGCTGAGATGTTTCAGAATGAAATTAAACCTATCTTCTGAAAGGGGTTTAGTAAAGATATCAGCCCATTGATGGTCTGTATCTATAAATTTTAAGTTCAAAATTCCTTTCTGAATATAGTCCCTAATGAAGTGATGTTTTATTTCTATATGCTTAGCTCTAGAATGTAAAATGGGATTCTTACTTAAGCAAATAGCAGAAGTATTATCACAGAGTGTAGGAATGTTACTCTCAAAAATCTGGAAGTCTTCAAGCTGACTTTTCATCCAGAGCATTTGTGTGCTACATCCTGCTGCTGCTATGTACTCAGCTTCTGCTGTTGATAGCGCAATTGTTGATTGCCTTTTGCTGGACCAAGAGATCATATTTTCTCCCAGAAACTGGCAGCTTCCAGAAGTACTTTTACGCTCCACTCTGTCTCCAGCAAAGTCAGCATCGCAGTAGCCTACTAAGCTGTAATCACTAGATTTTCTATAAAACAAACCCAGATTAGTAGTACCTTTCAGATACTTGAAAATTCGCTTAACAGCTATTAAGTGAGATTCTCTAGGATCTGATTGGAATCTAGCACAGATACAAACACTGAATAATATGTCAGGTCTTGAAGCAGTCAGATAGAGGAGAGAACCAATCATACCTCTGTAGACTTTCTGTTCTACATTTTTTCTTACCTCTTCTCTTTCCAGAATGCACGTGGGATGCATTGGAATCTTTGATGGCTTACATTCTGAGAGGTCAAATTTCTTCAGAAGATCTCTGATGTATTTGCTCTGATGAATGTAAGTTCCCTCTGGAGTTTGATTGATCTGAATTCCTAGAAAGAATTTCAGTTCCCCCATGAGGCTCATCTCAAATTCTGCCTGCATACACTTAGCAAATTTTCTTCCAAGAGAAGGATTAGTAGAACCAAAAATAATATCATCAACATAAATTTGACAGACTAAGATGTCATTCTTAACTGATTTACAGAATAGAGTAGTGTCCACTTTCCCTCTGGTGAATTCATTTTCTAATAGAAAGTTACTTAGCCTTTCATACCAAGCTCTGGGAGCTTGTTTCAGACCATATAGTGACTTCTTTAGTTTGAAAACATGTTCTGGATGTTTTGTATTTTCAAAACCAGGGGGTTGGTGTACATAAACTTCTTCTTCTATATAACCATTTAAGAATGCACTTTTGACATCCATCTGATACAGAGTGATGCCTCTATTAACAGCAAATGAAATTAAAAGTCTGATAGATTCTAACCTGGCGACTGGTGCAAAGGTTTCTGTATAGTCTATCCCCTCTTGCTGACTATAACCTTGTGCAACCAGTCGTGCCTTGTTTCTGATGACTTCACCTTGTTCATTTAGCTTGTTTCTGAACACCCATCTTGTTCCAATGACGTTGAATCCTTTTGGTCTGGGAACGAGATCCCATACGTCGTTTCTGGTGAATTGATTCAGCTCTTCTTGCATTGCCAGAATCCAGTCATTATCCAGAAGTGCTTCATCAATAGAAGAAGGTTCAATCAGAGACACAAGTCCCATGAGAGTTTCTTCAGAGTTTCTGAAGCTTGCTCTTGTTCTGATTGGATCTTCCTTTCTTCCTAAGATAGTCTCTTCTGGGTGATCCAAGCTGCTTCTGGGTAATCTCTTCTGAGGTTGATCAGCAGCTGTTGTAGGATTGCTAGCAGTGCTCCTTTTAGACGTTGAAGGAGTGTCTGTATTGAGAGCTTCTGATGACTTGTCTTCAGAACCTACAGTTCCAGAGCCAATTATCTTTCCCCTCTGATTGCCTCCAAAACCAACGTGGCCTCCAGGCTTAAGTTCCAGGCTTTGGAACATATGCCTTCTCCCCGTCATGTGTCGCGAGTAGCCAGAGTCCAGGTACCATGACTGGTGTTTCTGACTTGCTGCTAAAGATATCTGCAACATGTATTATTTTATCCTTAGGTACCCAGATTTTATTGGGTCCTGATTTGTTAGTTTTACCAAAACTCTGGTTAAATTTTGGTTTCACAGAGTGCTTACTGCTAGTGTATTTAATATCATGTGTGAGACCATACACAAAATGTGAGTTCAGAGGAGTGTGTTTAATGGTTAAGTCCATGACATTCTTTGGTGTAGGAACCTTACCTTGGTATCCTATTCCTTTCCTGCCGTTTCTGCTAACTCCATAGATCATTGAAGCCATTTTGCTTCTATATATGCTTTTAGCGAGGAACTTCTGGAAACTGTGATCATACTCCTTGATGATCTCATCAGCGTTGCTGGGAGTTTCAGAAATTGGTTCCTTCTGAGAGTTTAGTAAAGTGTTTTCTAATTTTGAAATCTTATTTCTCAGCTCAGAATTCTCCAATTTGAGACTCTCAGTCTTATTAGATTCAGATTCAAGATTCCTTTTCAGGTCTCTGAATTTAACTCTAATTTGCTGATACCGTTCCAGAATCTCATTAAGGCTTTCAGCAAGTTCAGCCTTTGTAAAGTTAACAACAAAGTTAGGAAATACCTCTTCAGTATCTGATTCTGATTCTGATTCAGAAGCTTCACTATCTTCTGAGATGTTAGCCATGAGAGCTATGTTTGCCCTCTCATCATCTGATTCTGAGTCAGCTTCAGACGAGTCAGAGTCATCCCATGTAGCCATGAGACTTTTATTCTTCTCTCTTCCAAACTTCTTTTTGGGTTTTTCCCTCTGAAGCTTTGGACAGTCACTCTTATAGTGTCCTTGCTCATTGCACTCATAGCAGATGATGTCCTTGATGTTTGGCTTTTTGCTGCTAGAGGAGCCTTCAGATCTTCTGTATCCAGAGGAAGAATTTGTCCTTCTGTATCTGGAAGAAGACTCGTTCTGATCAGATCTTCTGGGATTCCTGAACTTCCTTTGTCTTTTCTTCCACAGTTGATTTACTCTTCTGGAAAGGACGGAGAGTTCGTCTTCTTCTGATGAGGATCCATCAGATGTTTCTTCAACTGCCTGCAACACTTTAGACTCAAATTTTTTGTTAGATTTTAATGCTAAAGGCTTACCTTGCTTCTGAGGCTCGTCAGCTTCTAGCTCTATCTCATGACTTCTGAGGGAGCTGATAAGTTCCTCCATAGTGATTTTGTTGAGATCTTTAGCTAGCTTCAGAGCTGTAACCATTGGTCTCCACTGCTTGGGTAAACTTCTGATGATTTTCTTGACATGGTCAGCAGTAGAGTATCCTTTGTCCAGAACCTTGAGACCAGCTACCAGAATCTGGAATCTTGAGAACATTGTTTCAATGGATTCAGATTCTTCCATTTTGAACGCCTCATACTTCTGAATGAGCGCCAGAGCTTTAGTTTCTTTGACCTGGACGTTGCCCTCATGCGTCATTCTGAGTGAGTCAAAAATGTTCTTTGCTGTGTCTCTGTTGGATATCTTTTCATATTCAGTATAGGAGATGGCGCTGAGGAGGATGGTTCTGGCCTTGTGGTGATTCTTGAAGTCACGCTTTTGTTGGTCAGACATTGTTTTTCTATCAATCTTCTGACCGCTTGCATTCACAGGGTGCGTGTATCCGTCTGTCACCATATCCCACAGATCAACATCATGTGCCAGAAAGAAGCTTTCAATTCTGTCTTTCCAGTAATCAAAGTTTTCTCCATCAAAGACTGGAGGTTTGCCGCTGAATCTGTCTCTGTCCTCATTGTTGTCATTGCTGGTGTGAGAAACGTTTCCTGCCATTGTGTTTTTCTGACGCTGGATCTTGTACTGACACGGTTAAGTGTTTTAGCTCAGAACCAGGCGCTCTGATGCCAATTGAAGTAGTGAAAAACACAAGAAGGGGGGGTTGAATTGTAAAACTGAAAATCAATGCAATGAACAAGATATTTTTATCCTGGTTCGTTTGATCTTAAACTACTCCAGTCCACCCGTCAAGGTGATTTCGCCTCTCTCCAACGAGGTCTTAATCCACTATATTCAACTGAATATTACAGACTGCTTTAACAACTGCTAAGGCCTTCTTGATGCAAACCACAACCCGGTTTGTCAAGGAAACACTTTCTTACAAAGAAGATAAATCTAAGTGTGTGAATGTTTTCTACAAAACTGTATCACAACTGTGATGTATACACAACTTAAAGCTTAGAAACTAGATTGCTAAACAATGATTGAATATGAGAATGTGTAGTGTTTAGAAAACTGAGAGAAGGAAGATTTTGATCAGCTTTTTATGCGTGTAAAGATTTGGAGAGCATTAGCCAATTCAATCTTCAAAGTCTTGTTTATATAGCACTGAGATGTTGAACGTTGGAGCAATATTCTTGATTCAATGCTAATAACAAACTTTCCTTATCGAGCAGATCTTGTCTGGAATGAGGCCGTTGGTATTAATTTGCTTTCAATGCACAGTACCGTTGCTTACTTAATGCAAGTTCTGGCTTGGCTCATTCTGACTCTGCTTAGCTGCTGATGAACTGTTGTGTTTCTTTATCAGAGTGTTGAGCGCAGTTCTGTTCATCAGACTTCAGCATATACGTGAGTTAATCTTCTGATTCTGACATTCTGATATGGCAACTTCTGATGCTGATGTCAGGAACCAAAATTCTGATGCTGATTAGGTGTGATCTTGCTTATATCAATCAGAGTATCTGCAAATCAGAACGTAATAACTTAGGCAGCAGATAGTTCATACATGAATCATATAAATAATATATCTTTTCACTTTGTTATCATCAAAACTTAAACATAGGGTAGTAGATTCAAACTTTGTTCTAACACGAAAGTGGAGCCGTAAACTCAAATCAAAAGAAGAAGCGGAGGCACTCAATTTGTCCGATCGAAGAAGGTACAGTGAGAACGACTGAGCCGCCGCGTAAGGAAGGAAGACGGTCGAAGAAGTTCAAACGTCATACTGAACCCTAATCCATTTTTAATTATTTTAGTTTGTTTTTGATTGTTTCTTCTCTTAATCAGTTGAATAAGAATAATTGTGGACCTAACCTGTTGCATCTTAGACCATGGACTGTAAGTAGAATTCCTAGGCCCAGGCCCATCCTTGTTTTTTGGTGGATGAAAATGAATACAACAAAAACAGCTCTTGAACTTTGTTCTAATTAGGCCTAACACCAGAATTCTGAACCATTGAGCTTACCATCCAGATTCCAACATACACCCCTGATCCTACCTTTCTTAGATTTAGGATTTTATTTTATTTTCTTTGTGACAAGAAAACTACAAAATCAATAAAACTTAGACTCTTTTAACTGATTTTCAAAATTAATTTTTTATAATTTTTCTTACATAACAAAACTAATAAATAAAAATACTTTTCTTTTTGGGTTCTAAAAAACTAATAAATAAAAATATTTGTTCTCTTTTTAGTTTTATCCATATTTGCATGCCACTTCACCATGTTATTGTTGACGCATTTGTTCATTGTGCAAGGTACATTTATGTTATTTCGATCATGTAACATAACAAGTAGTTATGTGATCGAAGCATGCGGCTTATGCTCTCTTACGATGCGACACACCTTATTTCTCATCTTCCTGAGAAATTCATATCATATTATATGTTGTCTTGATACATGTGATATTTTGTGATACTTTGCACAGGAACTTCTGATTACGCGCCGCCTTCGCAACATGCGTTTGCCTTTATCTTAGTTGGATATTGTTTCTGACTCTGTTTGTTTCTTGGTGAAGCTTGCTTGACGCGTACTCCCTGCATCTCCAATGCTTTCGTCTTCACTTGACGACTTGCTCGCTTTGGTAGTCGCCACTACTACCTTCGTATTTCTTCGCACTTTATTATGCTTACTTACTGCTTTTCTAGATATCAAGAGAAGTAGGAAATAAAGAGCGTGTGCTCAAAGTCATTGTTTAAAGACCTGTAGCAGGCATTCCTCACTTCATTTGCTATGTGTGTTGTGCTTGTGCTTGTTTCTGTGATTGTTGATTGATGAGTCACTTAATTTAGAAATTGAGATCACGACTTTGCTCTCAGTGCATGCTCCCTATAGGACTTTATCGCTTTTCTCTATTTCTTATTGATCGATGAGTCACTCAATTTAGAAATTGAGATCACGACTTCGCTCTCAGTGTATGCTCCCTATAGGATTTTATCGCTTTCTGTTATTTCTTGTTGACCGATGAGTGACTCAATTTAGAAATTGAGATCACGACTTATCTCTCATTGCATGTTCCCTATAGGATAGTTTTGTTAGACTTTATTTGGCATGCTAACTCAGATAGGATCTCTCTAGGTGTGCTGTCTTATGCTTATTAGCTTTTTTTGCTTTATCCTTGTACATACTATGTTCCCTTAGGATGCGCTTGCTCCGTTTGGTTGCAAGTTAGACCTTAGGTTGCAAGCCATGCATGCTAACATTAGGTAGAAACTTCCCCTTTCATCCTTGACATAGGACTACCATTGTATGATAATATTAGGTTAGAAATAGGGTAGTTTCCCTTAGACTCTTTTCTTCCCCTTTTTGCATCCTTGCATCTAAAACAAAAATCTTTTTCTTAGCAAATCAAGAACATGCTAATCTCACTTAAACCCTTTTTTAAGGTAATAAAACACAAACCAATTCAAATCTTTTCATGCGTCCAAGCACCATTTCTCTAAAACCCTTTTCAGGTAAGGACATGATTAATTTACTTCTATGCCAACGCATAAGTCTCCAAAGGTCGGGCTGCGGCAGAAGGCGGAATTAACTTCGTCCATAAAATACACAAAACAAACAAAACATGTGAGTCGAACTATGGTAGCTCTAATTCTTCAAAAAGGATACGTAGGAATTGGGGTAGGGCCCAAGCGAGTACAATTTTATTTTTCCTACATTCTTTTCTCCTTTCTTTTGCATGCATTCTCCCTTTAGCAGTAGTAAACATTAAGCATAGATTAAACACACCCATAAGATAGATAACAAGAGTGGATACCGTAGAGTACTATGGGCGTGTGGGGTGCTAATACCTTCCCCTCGCGTAATAGACTCCCTTACCCGATCTCTCGGTTGCAAGACCGTGACTTCTCCCTTCTCAGGTTTTCTCGATGTTTACCTTTCCCTACATGTGGGATAAAAGACGTTCGATGGCGACTTCATTGTTTGATGATTTTTAGTCGGTTGTTTCATCAGACACATGAATGAATTTCAGTGTAAGTTTGTTGCCACTAGGGTGGCGTGTTCATCCGGTGTATATATCAAACAAAAATAATATAACATACAATTATAACTAATCTTATACAGAAAAAACACCCGTGCATTAAATGGCCCCTTGGAATTTGAATCTGCCATTCAGAAGGGTTTATTAGGCCACGCTGGCTCTGCCGGGGTCAACAATATTCAGGGACACTGGATTCAACCTCCGGTCATCTTCCCTGACTGTTCCAAATGCCAAAACTTGTAAAAATGTTATTTTTAAACAACCAAAGGTATCCTACCCTACTAAATCAAGCATTGCAAATCTGTTGGTGAGGTCCTTTTGGTCTGAAAACGTTTCTACATAGAGATTCGAAGATCTCAATTTGTGTTGTCCTAACAATGGTAAAACACCATTTCCGCGTCAAACATTACATGTGACGTACCTACCCTATTCTAATAATGAATAGGAGGAGATCAAACATGTTAGCAATGATTAATTACACAAGGAAACACAATTTTTATTTTTTTACCAATTTAAGAACCGGCGTAATGAAGAAGCAAAGTTCTGGTGCTTGAGGAGTGCGGTTATAGATCTAGATCAACTCCTTTGATCTTTAGGAGGTGAATTCAAGCCTTAGTCACGAGTGAAAAGGGCTGGAACTCCAGTTACATGTTTCACACTTCTTTTGAAATTTTGTGAATTTTCTGGAGTTTTTTTGTGCAATGATTTTCTTGTCCTTGAATCTGTTTGGCTTGTCCTTTTATAAAGAATGGAAATGACTCCACAAATATGGATCAAAATCGAGCCATGATGGCCTTAATCAAAACAAAATAAAACACTTTGAAATATTTCCATCTTGAGATATTCTCTTCCTTTTTGAACCTTGCATAAATTTTACAAGTTGTCATGAGCTTCTATGGGCCTAAAATGGACTGAAGTCAAAAGGCCCAAGCCTTCAAACATGGTTTTCATTTTTATTTAATTTAATTTTATTTATTTTAAATGAATAAAAAATTAAAATAAAATAAATAAAAATCATAAAAATGTGTGAATGCTTTTTAGAGGCCCTGTAACATCTTATGAACATGTTTGAACATCAAAAGTTAGGCCCACTAGTTCAAAATCTCAAGTTTGCTCATTTTGCATTTCATGAATTTCCTAAAAATCTCCCAACTCGTGAAACTCATAACTTGCTGAATTTTCATCCTTCGAAGATGATCTTGGACTTTTTGAAAATCTAAGGTGTCCTCTACAATTTCTATTTTTATCATTTTTTCATTTGGAGACATTATCTTGATGTAATTTGCCTTAACAAAAAGTGTCTTTTGTTGACTTTTGAAAATGACCTATAATGTATTAGCTCATATCTTTCCAATAAAGCATTTTTTGGACTTGAGCATAAACAAAAAGTTTTAGAGAATTGAATTTTCTCCAATATGGGCTTTGGTTGGGGAAAAGTTGATGAAACATGTGAAAGTTATGCTTGGTCAAAGTTCAGTTGACTTCTCCTATGGAAACCCTAATTTGACAATTCTTGACTTTTGATGATTTGAGGGCTTTCCTTGAGGAATCATGATCAACGCTTGATCAAATGATGAATATCACTTAAAAATGTTGATGTTGACAAAAAATCTTGAAGTTTGACTGTATGTTGACCATAGTTGACTTTTTACCCAATATAGTTGATTTTTAATCATCTGAGCCATTGACTGAGCAAACTTGTGATGCAAGACTTGAAACTTGACATGAACATTCTTGAAAACCTATGGAGAACCATGGACACCACTTGAGACCTTTTCAACCCAAATTTCCTTGAGAAACTCAAACCCCTAGTTGTAGACCTTTGGCTTAGGATGAACATTTGACTGGTCATCCCTTGAGATTCTTGAGTATTTGAAGAGCCTTGAAAGAATGCTTTGAAAAAAATGAGAGGGAAAATTTTATGGTACAACAAGTGCCCCTGTTCAATCTTCTTAAACCTGAAGAGTTAGATTGGCATATCCGCCATTCGCAACCTAAAGGTAGAAGAGGATTGAACACTTAAGTGCCCAGAAATTTGCACTTGTCTGTGCAAGAAGTGATGCTACTGGTTGATTATATTGGGAATGGGATTATATATGCCATTTGGAGAGGTGGCGGAGTGTCGTCGGAGATGGGCTTATAGATGCCATCCAAAGTAACTGCTAACTTCAACTGGAAGAAATATCAGAATAAATCTTATGGTTGATTTAATCTGAGCCAAAAGATGTCTATGCTTATCTGCAACTGGAAGAAGTATCAGAATTAATCTTTGGTCAATTTAATCTGAGACAGAAGATGTTTATATCCGACTTCGATTGGAATAATTATCTGAATAAATCTCTGGTCGATTGAATCTAAGCCAGAAGAGGTCTCTTTGTCTTTAACTGGAAGAAGTATCAGACTGAATCTATGGTCGATTTAATCTGAGCCAGAAAAGGTCTCTTTATCTTTAACTGGAAGAAGTATCAGAATAAATCTTTGGTCTATTTAATCTGAGCCAGAAAAAGGTCCACTGGAAGAAGTATCAGAATAAATATTTGGTCGATTTAATCTGAGCCAAAAGATGTTTATATCCGACTTCGACTAGAAGAAGTATCAGAATAAATATTTGGTTGATTTAATTTGAGCCAGAAGAGGTCTATTTGTATTTAATTGGAAGAAGTATCAGAATAAATCTTTGGTCGATTTAATCTGAGCCAAAAAAAGGTCTGTTGGAAGAAGTATCAGAATAAATACACACTTGATTTAAACTGAGCCAGAGGTTTTGTCTACTGGAAGAAGTATCAGAATAAATCTACATTTTATTTAAATCTGAGCCAAAAGATGTCTACGCTCGTCTTCAACTGGGAGAAGTATCAAAATAGATCTATGCTCGATCTAAACTGAGCCAGAAGATGTTGTCTTTGAGAAGATTGTCTGGTCATACCAGTGATTAATGATATTTGTCTGTTGATTGATCTTTTTCTGAAAAGGTAAAGAGTGAGTTGTATGCAATGTCATGATGTATGGAATGCATTGCGTAATTATGTTCTCAAAAATAAATGAGATTGTGTTATATGCGGTTTGTATGCGTATGCTATGCTGTTCGCAAATGATGTATGAATATGAAATGTTGTTGAAGTGTTTTTGTAAACTTGAACAACATTTTTGTCTGAGGAAAATGAATCCCTGACTATTGCTGGAGATGAAGAGTATGTGTATCTTCGATCTTCTGGGGATTGTCTCCGATGGGGATTCCTGCTCTCTGTTTGAGGGAACTCTACTGAGGAATGTTGATTTTTGCTTGGGAGGAAAAGTTTAGGGACATTGGTGTTCCTTACTCTACTGAGAATTATAATTCTTATATACGCTGACTGGGGATAGAAGAGATGGATATTCTTTCGAGGTGTTGTTTGACCGAGTTTCTGATACGGGGACCGACACGTCTGGTTGACCGATATCTAATCCAGTTTTAGATTTCGTGGCAACCCTCTAGGGATAGCAATCTGGGTTGTCCTTTGCCGGAGGCAGGAATCTTGTCGGTAATCTATAGTGGAAACAGATTTAAGTTAGGGAGATTAAAATTCGCTGTGGAAATAAACCCTGTTGACGGAAATCCGAACTCCGTTGGGGAAGTAAACCCTATTGATGCAGAAGTACTCTACTGAGGGAAACTCCTTGCTAAGGAGAGTGAGCTCCGTTGGAGAGAAGTAGTCTGCATGGGATTTTACAGTTTTGAAAACTCAACTGGGGAGAAGAATTTCCATAAACTGTAATGATTGGGATTCCGTAGATGGGAGATATTATTGGGAAGAAGACTATACTCCTTTATCTGCCAGAGCGGTCTTCCAGGGAAATTACAGGGAATGTAAGAACTTGTGAAGATTACTTCATAGGGATATTCTCATGGAAGTGGCTCTGTGGGGATATGTGGATGGCTTGGACGTTATTCCAACTCCTAGAGTCTTGAGTAAATGCTTATTCTTGTCTTATGTATTTGTTAACAATCAATTGTATTCATATGCATATGCTCATTCAATTTTAGTCATTGGACGTCTTGCAAACAAAACAGAAAAAGTAAAAAAAGAGTTTGAATTTTGAAATTGAATTTATTATTGATAATTTTCTCATAAACGGGCAATTTTGTAAACAAAGTGTAAACAAGATAATAGCTATGTGGAAATAATCTCGTCGGGTTCCAACTCTGCTATTGCCCCTATGTCTTCAAGTATCTCATACCTTGCTGTCGGAAGAAAGTGAGGGAATTGATTTGTACCGCTTGGACTTTGACTTTGGTAATAAAGCTTGTTGTAAGTGATCCAATGGGGACATAGTCGTACGCTTTAATCCCTAATTTTTTCCTGGATTGCCCTTTCGGGTTTTCAGTCCACCGGGATACCCTTTTTTTCCCAAGCCGCCATTTCAGGTTTTCGAATTACCGGGTGTACAGTCTTTTCATATATATCCATGAGTTTTTCCAGAACCCTTTTGGTTTGTCGGGATGCCCTTATTTTTGCCTAGGCCAGTCAACCTAGCGGGTTATTTTTGTGCGTAGTATCTTTTGACTATGTCCATATTTACAGGGTGCGAGAAATCGTCACTGTCCATGGTGGTCATTATCATAGCTCCGCCAGAAAATAACTTCTTGATTACAAATGTCCCTTCATAAGTGGGAGTCCATTTGCCCCTGGGATCACCCTGTGGTAGAATGATGGGCTTTATTACCAAGTCACCAGCCTGATATACCCGATGCTTGATCTTCTTGTTGAATGCCTTGAGCATGCATTTCTGATACATCTGGCTGTGACAGATAGCCGCAAGCCTTTTCTCGTTGATTAGATTCAATTAGTCTAGCCTGGTTTGGATCCACTCGTCTTCGTCTAAGTCTGCATATTTCATGATTCTCAGAGAAGGAATCTGAATTTCAACAGGAAGGACAACTTCCATACCATAGACCAGAGAGAATGGGGTTTCCCCAATTGATGTTCTAGCCTAAGTGTGGTAGCCTTGAAGAGAGAACGGTAACATCTCATGCCAATCTTTTTATGTCACTGTAGTGGTATAAATGTTGAGACTAAGCCATTAGATTTGACTTGACTCACACAGATCAAAATAAAAATCTCCACCGCGCTTTATTGTTTCCAAAGGAATGGGAAAAGAGAGAATAACCAAAAAGAGGGGGGGGGGGGGGGGGGGGGGGAAAGATTCTAGGTAAGGGGGTTGGTTATGAAAAGGGAAGGTATTAGCACCCTAAACATCTATGGTACTCCGTAGAAACCTCTTTGTAAAATCTGTATATTTTGGCTATAAAATGTTGTATGAAAATAGATTGTGGTGGTGAGAAAAGAAGTATATTTTTTATGATTTTTGCACCCTCCGCGGTTGTGAACCTTTAGTGCCTACGTACCATATTCTGTGCAATAGGGGATCAGGGTACACGTAGTTCCTCTTTTAATTTTTTTTAAAACACAAGTGTGTTGGTTAATTTTAAGAGACAAGACATCATTGTCATTGTCCGTGTGGAAAACATACTTACTACTCACAATTATGAGAAAGGAGAATTTGCGTCATCTCAAAGTGGAGGATATGGCTTGGATTTTTAAATCAACAATGCCTCACTCAACACCCAAGTGGAAAATATCTCACTTCACTACATATTGTTGAAGTATAGTTATTTGCATCACTACAAGGATTAACAAGAGTCTAATCTTTTGAGAAAGGTTTTTAAAGATAAAAGCCAAAATGGAAAAATATTTTGAATGAGGTTTATTGACTTTTAGTCTTCTCACAAAAATGTCAAAGTATTGTTAAGTTGATTGAAATTTGATTAAGAAATAATTTTTGAAAATGCATTGATATAAGTCCAAGTTTATTATGAAAGTGGTTCAAGTTTTAAAACAAGAAGAGTTTTCAAAAGGAGGGAGAAGATTTTTGAAATTAAAGAAGATGGGAGGAGATGAAGAGACTTTCGTAAAGCATAAGGTAAAAGCTAAGGAGAAAGACCATCTAACCAAACAAGAAGGCAACACTTGACATAATGAGTCAATGTAGAATTCCATCCTTTGGATTTGGAACCAAGTAAACAATTAATAAATCCCTTAAGAATACCAAACTTTAATTGCATTAAGTCTTTGCAAAAATTAGGTAGAGTAACAGTTGTATTTAGATGAACCCCAGATCACAAACAAAGCATGTAATCACAATAATCTGAACACAAAAACAAACAAACAACCCAATGTCTTGTGGTAAACCCCAATAACTTCAGACAAAATAACAATTGAAGTCACAAGGTCTCAAGGTAGATCAAGGCTTCTAATCTTAAGTCCAAGGAATTCACAATCTCCATAGTGCCAAAGATAGTAACCAAGTAGTCCAAGTAACATTAAAGGTTTTTTAGGGTTTAAGTTGATTATTAGGTTTTTTAGGCTTTTCATTTCAATCCAAGATCAGCCAGAATATATATAGAAATAAAATTGTATTTTAAATAAAAGAAAAGGTTTTTTTTAAATGATAAAAAATGAAAATAAGAGAGAGAAAATAGCAACTATGGTCAAATTAATCAAGAAAAATTAAATAAGACCATAGAAAAATCAGAAATAAACTCAAAAAATTTTATGAAATTTTTGGTAATTTTTAAAAGTCAGAAACTATTTTTAAAATTAAAAGAAATAGAAAAAATAAACCAAAAATAAAGAAAAATAGTAAAGTCAGAAATAAATAAAAAATGAGATCACCAATATTTGTCAAAATATCATTGGATCCTTCCCTATTTTTTTAGAATTTAAAAATGAATAAAGATATTTTTAAACATTTAAAACAATTCAAATAAAGTGAAAAATTATAAGAATATCAAAACACAATAAAATTGTGAAAAAATAAAAATCAGAAAAAGAAAAATCAAAAGTATTTCCCATAATGTTTTCAGATTCTTTGGAGTTAAAATGAATTTTTTATGAATTTTTGAAGTTTAAAACAATTAAATGTAAAAAAATCAGAAATAAAATAATAAACCAAAAAAATATGGGCCATCTGGTCATTGTCAAAACGCGTTAGTAAACAGATCCAGTGGATCTGGTGTGCTGTGCATGTCATGGACTTTATTAGATATCACACCTGATCATTTATTTTTAAAATAAAACAACTTAAAATATGGTACGTTGGATGGAGTCTGACTCACTAAAGTAATCAGATCCAAGGGCTCCTGAGGCACGCACATGGTAAGGCAAGCATACTGCATCTGTTTCAAACAAATAACATGGCTACATATCATTGGTTGAAGACGGACATGTCATCATCTTCAACATCCAGCCATCCCCAAATCGCATCTCACAAAATGTAAAATTAGTATACCAGACGGGTACCATTAGATTCGTCTCTTTAAGACGATTCTAATGGTACCATCGTGGCATATTTATATAAACTGTGCAAGACTGTGTTTGAAGAAAACCAGAATAAATAGCGACTATGAAAATCTGGGATATCTCACTCAAATCTCAATGAAATTGCAAATTATAAAGAGCACGAGGATAAGAAGGATACAAAGAGTAGATTAGTCTTTTATTTGGATCAATTTGACCAATAAATCTACCTGAACAAAGTAGTGAGAAGTTGCTCTGAAACTGGACTTCTGTAGATCAATATAGGTCACGATTCTTGAGGATAATTATATGGTTAGATTCACAGAAGTTCAATGAAGTTAACTGAATTGAGCTTTTGGTGTTTGAAGGTGAGAAAGTAAGAAATCAGAAATTCAAATTCAGAGTTCGTGTGGGATCTGAACAGGGGTCAATTGTCCATCAAAAGCTTGAAGAAATGAATGAGGGGTGATCCTCTATTTATAGAGGAGTGAATGAGATCCTTAAGCGTGTGAGATGATGAAGTTTGGAGGGAAATCGTATGGGTCTGCAGCATGAATAAAGTGTGACTTGTTTAGCATCAAAACTTAGCTAAATCGTGTGTTTCATGATACTAAACGCCTTTGAAAAGTTGCTAAACATGATTAGAAGCAAAAACGCATGGAAATTTTATGATTAGAAGCCAAAACAAAGATTTCAAAATCTGACTTGTGATGAAACTTCAGTTTCAAGTTACCAAATTCAAAACAATGGCATTCTCAACTCAAGGGGTCTTAGGGCATGATTCTTGAAGCTTTAGAAAGATGAGTTTTCAAGATTTGCAATGAGAAAAGAATGGGATAATATGGTTTATCGAGGTGAAAGTTGCAATGAGTCAAAGTTGGGAAAAAGAAGTTGACTTTCCATACTTAGAAAATTTCTAAGTTTTTTCTTCAAAAATGACTTATAATGTCTTGCATCCAAACATGGCCTTCCACTTGGAATTTGCTCTTGACTAAGAAAGATGGCATGGAGTAGATCTATTTAATGACATTTTGAAGTTTGAACCATTCAAAATCTACAAAAATTGAGAGAGTTCTGACTTGTTGAAGTTGGCAAAAATTCATAAAATGTCCTATAATCTTTTGCATCCTAGGGCATATTTCATCCATTTTCATACTTTGCATATAAAATAAGGGTTGAAGTTCACATCTTGGAGATCATTATAGAAAAAGGATGGGCTCAAAGTGATAAAAATTTATCAAGTTATGATCATTTGAAGTCACACAAAGGAATTTGAGGGTTCATCTAGAGGACTTGTAATCTTTCTTCATCATCAAGTTTCTTACACACAAAATTTCCTTGGAACTTTTAAAGTGATTTGTTAATAAACTTAAAGAGAAGGATGTCTTTGGAATCACTCAAAAATACCAAAATATGAGCAAGATATATCCCTTTGAAGTTCAAAACCCTAATTCCTAGAGCAAGAAAAATGCTTTGGGAAATATTTTCAATTTTGATCAACCTTCTTGCAACAATACCTTTGTCATATAAATAGAAGTTGTTGAGGATGATAATGAAAATTCAAAGCAACAAACACCACTTTCATATCTTGATAATTGAAGGAGATATGCACTTGTGATCAATGGAAACAAAGACTTGTCCATTTGAGTCAAACTTCTTCAATCAACTCTTGTACTTTTGAACTAATTTTGACAATCTTGAGGCATGATGAATCATAAAAGAATTTTCCATTATATTACTTCAAAACATCTTTAATGATGAGGCTTGAATCTCAATGAAGCTTGGTTGAGGAAGGCACATAAATTAACTCATTAATCCCTAGATCAACCTTGATGGAATGTATTGTGCTTTCACCTACAACATCAACAATTGGGGAAAACACTAATTTTATTTATTAGTCAAAGGATAATCAATACAAAACATAGATGATCATAAAATATAAGTCAAGGTGCTTGGTGACTCCTCCTAGAGAAAAGTCAAAGATAGGGAGAAGAACCAAACCCTAATGTGATTTTGTTGTGATTGAATTGATATGATATGATGAAGGGATCTTAGGGGAAAAAATTGGGGTACTATAGTCACAACCATCTTATGTATGATCTTCTTTATATTCTTATTTAAGGCTTCCACTTCTCCATTAATATTAGGATGATACAGAGAAGAATTGTGATGCTTGATCTTGAACTGCGTGCAGAGTTCAGTGATCACGGTATTGTTGATATTGGTACCACTGTCTGTAATAATCCTCTCGGGGATACCAATACCGACAAATTAGGTTATGTTTGATGAACCGGGAGACCACATTCTTGGTAACAGAGGTGAATAAAGCTGCTTCTACCCATTTTTTAAAGTAATAAATGGCGAAAAGGATGAATGATGTTTGTTAAAGGCAGTAGGATTGATTTCTCCTATCATATCAATGCCCCATATTGCGAATGGCCAAGGAGCAGTCATGACATTCAAAGGTACTGGAGGCACATGAATTTTATCAGCATAAAGTTGGCACTTATGACAAGTTCTCGAGTGGTGGTGACAGTCAGTTTCCATAGTAGACTAATAGTAAACAGATCTTAAAATCTTTTTAGCCATAGTATGCCCACTGGAGTGAGTACCATAGACGCCTTCGTGTATATATTTCCTAATTTCTTCTACTTCCTTCTTGTCCATACAATGAAGCAGAGTTGAATCGTGATTTCGCTTGTATAAAATCCCATTTCTCAAGAAGAACTTAGCCGAGAACCTCCGTAGGAATTTCCTATCATTGATGGATGCCCCTTCAGGGTATTCTTGAGCTTCAAGGTACCTTTTCACTTCATGAAACCAAGGTTTTTCCTCTACTCCATCAGTGTCAATTTCATAGCAGTGTGCTGGTTCATTGAATCTTTCGATGGTAATTCTGGGAGCCTCATTGTCCCATCTGACCTTGAACATGGACCACATGGTAGCCAATGCACCGCCAGCTGATTCTATTCTCTTGGTATGTGCTCAAAGGTAATCTCTTCGAAATACCGGATCAAGGTTAACACATGCTCTTTATAAGGAATGAGATTTGGTTGTTTCGTATCTCAATCTCCCTTAACCTGACTGATGACCAAGGCCTAGTCTCTATACACGCTTAAGAACTTGATTCTCAGGTCAATAGAAGCTTTAAGACCCATGATGCACGCTTCGTATTCAGCCATATTGTTGGTGCCGTCAAAGCATAGTATGGAGGTGAATGGTGTATGGTAACCTTCGGGGGAGATTATCCCAATACTGATTCTGTTTCCAAGTGCATTGGAAGTTCCATAAAAAACCATAGTCCATCGTGATCCTGACTCAGGCCCTTCATAGGGTCCAGATTTTTCACAATCTGTTACTAGCATAATGTTCTTGTCTTGGAATTCGAAGTTCATAGACTGATAGTCGTCTACATCCTGATGCACCAAATGGTCAGCCAATACACTTCCTTTGATTTCTTTTTGAGTGGTGTACTGGATATCGTATTATGTTAAGAGCATCTGCCATCGAGCTATTCTTCCAGAGAGAGCTGATTTCTCGAATATGTACTTGATAGGATCCATTTTAGAGATCAACAAGGTAGTATGGGTCAACATATACTATCTTAGTCGGCGAGCAGCCCATGCCAAAGCGCAACAAGTTTTATTGATTAATGAATATCTTGTTTCACAGTCGGTAAACTTTTTGCTAAGGTAGTATGTTGCATGCTCTTTTAGACCAGACTCGTCATACTGCCCCAGGACACACCCCATTGAATTCTTTAGCACTGTTAAGTACATGATTAGAAGTCATTCTTCAACTGGCGGCATCAGAATAAGAGGTTCTTGTAGGTACTCCTTAATTTTATCAAAGGCTATTTGACAGTCGTCGTTCCATTTTACTACTTGAACTTTCTTCAGCAGCTTGAAGACTGGCTCACAAGTAGTAGTCAAATGAGAAATAAAACGGGCAATGTAATTCAGTCTTCCTAAGAAACCTCTGACTTTCTTCTCAGCATGGGGAGTCGGCATTTCTTGAGTTGCCTTAAAATTTTCCAGATCAACCTCAATACCTTTACCATTGACTACAAAAACCAGGAGTTTACCGGACCTCACCCAAAAGGTGCACTTGTTCGGGTTTAACCTTAGCTTATACTTCCTCAGTATTTTAAACAGCTTATGCAGATGATCAAGATGCTCTTCTTCAGTTTGTGACCTTGTTATCATGTAGTCAATATAGACCTCTATTTCATGGTGAATCAGGTCATGAAATAAGGCTATCATGGCACGCTGATAAGTTGCCCCGACGTTCTTCAACCCAAAAGGCATAACTTTGTAGAAGAAAGTGCCTCACTGTGTGACGAAGGTAGTTCTCTCCATGTATGAAGGAGAATATCTTGTGCTGAGCGGTGTTAACAACCAAAACATCAATATGTGGTAGTGGGAAGTCATATTTGGGGCTTGCCCTGTTCAGGTCCCTGTAATATACGCACATACGTACCTTGCCGGCTTTCTTTGGCACCGAAACAACATTAGAAACCCATTGAGGATACGACATCACTGCCAAGAACCATGCGTTGAATTTATTCATAACCTCGGCTTTGATCTTTTTTGACATTTCAGGACGCATGTGACAAACCTCTGTTTTATCGAAGCACAACCCTCTTTCATTAGCAGACGGTGAACCACAATATCAGTGTCGATCCCTAGCATATCTTGGTATGACCAAGCAAAGATTTCAACATATTCATGCAGCATCTAGATTAACCTATTTTTGATACTTCTCTCTAAGTTTACGCCGATATTCACCTCTTTCTTGTCTGTCTCGATACCCAAGTTTACAACTTCGACCAACTATTCATATGGTTGAATAGCCTTTTCTTCTTGTATCAAGAGTCTGGCAAGTTCTCCAGGTATTTCATAATCTTCCTCACCTTCATCCTCGGCTTGGTAGATCAGATTTTCGAAGTTATATGTGGCAATAGCAGAATAGTTATCGACGAGATCCAGAGTGGATGAGGATCTGCAAATATAATTTGTAGGTGTGTGTAAGAACACATAGCTATTTTGAAAATGCAATAAGATAAAAGAAAAATAGAGATCACAAAATTTGCATGCAAAACGTCCAATTTTTTTATTGAATGAACAAATGTTTATGAATTATTAACCCTTAACAAATGAACCATTATGACCCGAGTAAGACACAAGGTTTTAAAGTCATTGTTTATTACATAATCAAAACTTTTTGAAAACAATAAGACAAGAATATAGCTATTACTCATGACTAAAGGAGATGGGAAAGATGTCTTATGCCTTCCAGTTATCCAGTCCATCACCAACGGTAAGGAATGTCCAATTGTTGAAGTCACAATCACTATCTGCATCCTCTATAGAATTGAACTCGTTGTTGATGATGCGGAACGGAGGTCTTCCAGCACGAGCATGACGAACGACCCTCTGACCTTCTGCAGTAAAGCCCATACCAAACTTGTTAGATTTAAAAGGGATATCAGGTAGCTGACCCCAAATTGTACTGCCACCTTCTTCAATAGTAGCTTTGGAATCCTTCAAAGAAGTCATCTTGTGTGGAATTTTTGTGATCTTTGGGATGGAAGAAACGATTTCAATAGCAGCAGGGGAAATCACTTCAAAGGTTTGACAGGGTGTTTCAATAAATTCTCCGCCCATCTTCACGTATCAGAATGAATTAAGGTGGCTGATCATATACTCCTCTTCTCCACCAACAATAACAACTTTCCCTTTTACCAGATATTTCAGTTTCTGGTGCAAGGTGGAGGTGACAACACCTGCCCCATAGATCCAAGGGAGTCCAAATAAACATAAGTAAGTCGGCTGGATCTCCATCACATAGAAGGTAGACTCAAAAATCTGTGAACCCACCTTGATTGGGAGGTCCACCTCTCCATGTACCATTCTTTTCGATCCGTCAAAGGCTCAAACTATGATTTTTTGGGCTTCAACACAACCCCTTCACAATCTAGACGCTCAAGAGCACCCTTTGGCAGAACATTCAAAGAATATCCTGTATCGATTAACACATGGACCAACGTAGTGCCCCTGCATTTAATGGAGACATACAGGGCCCTATTATGATTTCTCCCTTCCGGAGTCAAGTCAACATCGGAGAAACCCAAACCATTATCAGTGGTCAGACTAGCCACATAGCTTCCAAATTGATCGGCTGAAATCTCTTGCGGCACATGGGAAGTCTTCAAGAACTTTACTAAAGCCTTCTCATTGGCTTCTGAACACAGCAGCAAAGAGAACATGGATATTTTATACAGGATCTTCCCCAAATGTTCCACAATTTTATAGTCGCTTCTGCGAATGATCTCCAAAACTTCCTCTAAATCCCGTCCAGAGGTATCCTTGACCGAAGCTTCCTTTGATGCCTCCGTCTGGGCAGGCTCTATCACTGGCTCTTCACCCCGAGCCTTGGCAGTTATCTTGGTGGCTGTGATTTGAATAGGCAGGGAGGTTTCTGCGGATAAAATCCTTCCGCTTCTTGTAATTTTGCTGGTCCCTGCAATATTGGAAATATTGGGATCAGCCTTTTCACTATCTTCATCGGACAACTGTTGTCTAACGCCATGGTAATAGATGTCAGACCCATAATTCCACTGGATAGCCTTCTCCAAGGAATATGGGATAGGCCCGGGCATTGTAATAACCAAAGGAGCAGCTTTTGGATTGGCGGTAATCCTTATAGGACCTTTGGAAGGGATCCTAAAAGGAGTACCAGAGATAACAAACAAATCTTGACACAAATTCGGAATCTCCTCAATCAGAATAACATGTTCGTCCATCAGGCGCTGAACGCCTTCCTTTAGTAACCCACAACCATTGGGTTGAACTGCACAACAATTTCATTCTTCAGCACAACTTGGAAATAAACTAGCTTGTAACAAATTCTTCTTAATTGTAGAGAGAGGAGTAACCACATCATTTATAGAGGTAATGTACAACACATCTTCAATAACACTTATGCCCTTGTCATGCTTAGGCATAGGTGCGGTAATCACATTTGGAGTCTCCGAAGGATAAAACTCAATATCTTTATTATCGATCATGTCCTGGATCTTGCTCTTTATAGCCCAACAATTGTTGGTGTCATGACTAAGACTATTTGAATGATAAGCACACCTCGCATTTGGATTATACTTTAGAGAGGAGGTGTTGGGATTCGAAGGAGGATCCCGTAGTGAAATGAGTTCAGCCTTCAACAAATGTTGTATTTCCTGAGATAAAGGCATGCCAAATTTGGTAAACTACCTCGACGGAGCGTCTGGCCTTCGTCGATTACCCTGTTGTTGTTGTTGTTGAACAGGCGCCATATTGGAAATTAACACTGCTCCCACAGACTGATGGAGACTACTTTTACTACGACTCTTCTAGCCATAGACATCATAGACATCCTTGACTTCCTTTTTACCTCCAAATGGCTTCTTCACAGCATTCGAAGATATAGCCATCGGGATCTTCCCACTCTTGATACCACTTTCAATTCTCTCCCCTGTCAAAATCATCTCTGTAAAACCCGACGAAGAGCTTTCGATCAACAAATTAAAGAATGGTCCTGTAAGAGTGCCCATAAACATATCTACCATTTCTCGATCAGTTAAGGGAGGTTTCACCCTTCCATCCATGTCCCTCCATTTCTGTGCATATTCCTTGAACCCTTCATTAGAGCCCATGGACATATTCTGCAACTGCACTCGAGTTGGTGCCAGGTCAGCATTATATTGATATTGCTTATATAAAGCAGCAACCAAGTCTTCCTAGGTATGAATGTTGGTTCCCTCCAGCTGATAGAACCATTTCTGAGTGCCAGCCAAACTTTCTTGGAAGAAATGGAGCCATAACTTCCGGTCAGCAGTGTGAGATTGTATCTTCCGGACATACGACCTTAAATGGAGTTTAGGAAAAGAGATCCCATCGTACTTAGCAAACACACATACCTTGAACTTATGTGGTATGACCATCCCCGAAACCAGACCCAATTCACTAAAATCCAATTCGGGTACCTTCTAGATTTCCATAGCCTTGAGTCTGTCTTCCAACTTCTTATATTTGTCATTCGCTGGAGGATATTGTTCGTTAGAAAAGTCTTCATCCTTAGGAGTATTCTCATAACCCTGATTATTCTTGCCTTAATTCTTGATGCTTCTACCATCTTCATCATGGTTGTCATCTTCTTCAAAGGAGACATCTTCCACTTGGACGGGTTGAGCATGACCTTTGAACCTTCTCCCCATATTGAGGACAGCAGTTGGTTTCTTGGTCTTCTTTTTCTTGGCAACAAGCACCAACAACTCTTTCTGTCCCTATTCTAGATTCATGAGAGTTTCTTGGAATTGTGCATGTTGAGCCTGAAGATCCTTAACAGTTTGTTCGAGGGACATTTTTCTGCTGAAATAAACAACGAGAAAATTAGAAACCTGTATGACAAAGTTATTATGAAATGATGCATGATATGTAAATGCAATGATTTCAAAGACTTCAAGAGATTTAAATTTTCTAACCAAGAGGAAACAAAAACAAAGATTTTATTAGCAAAGTTCAAATTACAACTGCCTTTTAGGCTTACAATGACAACAAAATCTCTCAAAGAGACAATAAAATGAACTCCTAACATCTAAGAATCAAATCTCCGATGGATGCTTCCTCTTTGTGCTGATGTATGCATTTAGACTCTGCTCCTCATGAAGTTTCCTGGTGAGCTCCAACACTCTCTTCTCACTTGCATAGAATTGAGTCTCAAAGGTGTGCCATTCTTCTTTGAGCTGAATACAGGATTTCTTCAATTTTTCAAGATCAGTGGGCATGTCTGGATGGAGGATGGTACGAGAAACGTCCCCTTTGACAATAGGCTCCATGATCACTGGTAAGATAGCTGGATATAGCAACCTCAAGTTTTGAGCGCAAGCTCGTACCCATTTGAGATAAGGCTTCAGAGGGATGGAATTCTTCTTCCCTAAAGCCTTACTATCAATCTTACTTACGATGCCCTAAACACGTATAAACCTCTGACGATGACCTTGAAGATCACTTTCATAATTGAACACAATACCCTGGATAAGTGCGTTATGAGGACCATCTCTTCGAGCGTAACCAAACTGATGTAAAGCCAAGGAAGGGTTGTAAGTAATACCTCCCATAATATCGAGGAGTGGAACATTAGGGAATTCCCCACAACAATCAATGATAGTGATGTCTTTATAAGATCGGGAACACTAGTAAATATATGTATGAGAAAGTGACATTATTCTTTGCGACCATCTCAAACCTTGTTCATTCTTTATTACCGAGCAGGGAAGGTGCGAAATAAACCACCTGGATAGCAGAGGTATACAACACATGAGAGTTCCTCGCCTCTTCATAGTACGAGTGTGAAGAGAATGCAGGATATCTCCGAGCAAGGTAGGCACAGGCTTACAAGCAAGGAAAATCTTGACAGCATTCACATCTATGAGTTGGTCTGGATTAGGGAATAATACCAACCCGTAAATTAGAAGATCCAAGATATCCTCAAAAGCCTTGAAACTCATAGCATCTAGGAATAGCCGAGCCTTCTCAATCAGAAATTTAGCCAGATAACCTTTGACTCCACTTCTTGTTTCCCAGTTGGATACAATCGGACCGCTTCAGATGTAAGGCTGCTGCAATACTTTCTGTTTTCAGAGCTTC
Source organism: Vicia faba (assembly GCA_948472305.1). NCBI lineage: Eukaryota > Viridiplantae > Streptophyta > Magnoliopsida > Fabales > Fabaceae > Vicia > Vicia faba. Next base: position 849,231,434 of record OX451735.1, on the reverse strand, counting down.
CTCTAAACCGGTGAAGGGAATTGTGATATGGTGGCAAAACTGACTATTGTAGAGGTTTTGCATTTGTGTTTGCAAATGTTGCGGTAAGAAAGGGTCGCCACCAGATTTTTTTTATCCAACAAAGGAAAAGGTGAAAAGAATAGAAAAAGAAATTTCGAGATTATTTTCGAGTAAGGGGGTAGATTATGGAAAAGGAAGGTGTTAACACTCTTTCCATAGTGAGATTTTGAAATGCCATAGTGAGACAGTTGGCTTTATGATAACTCTTGTATCAGTCCTCAAGAGTGTTGATAAATCATTTTTGAAAAGGTTTTTGAAAATTGTTTTGTGTAAGTGTAAAAAGTTTGTTTTGAGTATAGCATCTAGGAACTATCTACTTTACTCGAAAGGGTCGTTCTTTTCCTCCTTTCCTTTAGACAATGTTATCCTACTATTAGTGATTAGGTAGCTATAGTCGTTTGGATGTATGAGGGACATTCGAAGGGACGTTTTATAGTCACAAAGGCAACTGGGCGAGAAACCTTAGTAACTACCCTAGGGTTTTAAGATTATTGTTTACCGAGGCAACATCTATAGGGTCATCGAGGGACTTATGATCTTTTTAAACCAGAGGATATCCACTAAAATCTCTCATGTTTCGAGAGTTGTTACTATTTTTCCGAAGGAAACCAAAGTGGGAGTACCCTAGAGGTTTGCATGTGCAAGTGTGTTTGTCTTCAGTTATTTTTGTCTTGTGTTAAGTTTTCTAGCGTTTTATTTCATTCTTGCCAAAAAAATCCTATTACCATGCATCTAAACAGTTTATTAGTTTACATGAATTTAAAATGCAGAAAGATAAATCCTAAACTATTACAAGACTTCGGGGGAGGGGGATTATTACAAGTCCAAAACTTGGAGAAAAATAAAGAAAGCGGTAAAAGAGTCCTAGTTAATTATTACATCCCAAAAGTAGATACATTAATGAAAATGATAACAAAAGCAATATACGCACGCGAATTGAAAATAATGTCCAAATCCTAAGTGAAAGGAAACATTTTTTTTGTGTTTTATTTTATTTCAGGAAAATGATTTAATTGAAATCCTAAGTCTATTTAGTTTTAAATTAAAGAAAAGGTTAAAATAATTAAATAATTAGTTAACAAAATTAATTCAATAGACAATAACTAAGCCTAATGTTTTTTATGATTTTTGATTTTAATGTTGATTAAAACTAGAAGAAATAAAATAATGAAAAAAAGACAACATAAATGGACCAAGCGGTAAAAAAAAAAGGGTGCAATTTGTAGGATGCAGGCCCGATCGAAAAGAGGCCTAAGTTGCCTTTCGATCCAATGAGAAGGGTTATCGAAAGTGCATGATGTACTACACGTTGATGGCACCAAATCTGGACTGGTCAGTAATATGGAAGTAGGGGAATGATGGTGTACTATGCACTCCTTCGATCTAGGAACACTGGATCTGCAAAAAATTATTAGAGAAAAAACAAAATGCGGACCTGGGTGTCGAACTCAGGTCCTTCGATCCTGTGCGTGTTGATCTATTTAGGTCGGATCTTGAATATAAGCGTTAGAGATAAAAAACAAATGTGGACCTGGGTGTCGAACACATGTCCTTAATCCTGAATACAAATCGAATGACTATAAGTATTAATATGACATGCAAAATGTAAAATTTGATTTTTTGCCAATTCTTACCAACGGTAATGTATGGATCTGTGGCTTTAGGTGTGGATATGCTTGTTTAAGGTTTGTTTTGTTTTTGACAACCTTTGGAGATTTTGAGAAGTTTTGGTGTGGCTTCCCGAGGCAGTGTGTGCGCAGCTTTAATAGGCAATGTGTGATCTCTCTGCAAGAATGTTTCTGTGGCAATGTTTTTTTCTTGTCTCCTTTTTTTTTCGTCCTTTGGCAATGTGTCCTTAGGCCTGTATTTATAGGGGTGGAGGTGAATGTAAATGGAAAGGGACGTCCATTAACCAGGATTTTAAGGAAAAATTAGACAAATTAAAGGATTACCTTTTTTGATGAATTCTTACCCTTTTGGGTTTTGGGATGAACCTGGACATGTTTCACTCCCTGACTCCTTTGAATGCCCTTAAGCCTTGTTCTTCGATTGGCCCTGAGTTTCTCTTCAAATGGCTCCAGGCCTCATCATTGTGGCTTCTTTGATTGAGCAACTATTAGCCCTGTTCTTAGATTGGCTCTGAAAATACTCAACTAGCCCAACCGAAAACTTCATTCTGGCTAGTTGAAGCTTCTTTTGTCATGAATGTAATTGTGCATGAGGCTTTGGCTTTGTAGCATGTTGGACTTTGGCCAGCAAGCATCTTGAGCCAAACTCATCAACAGGCAAAACAAACTTGTTTCCTATAATTGTGTATCCTTCGAATGGACCACATGTATGTCCTTCGAAGGCACCATTTGTGTGTCCTTCGAATGACCCTTTGGAATGTTTCATCGAATGGACTATACTATGTGTCAAAGTGTAGAAACTATGTTGAGGGGTTTTAAAGAAGGAGTTTAAGCAGACCTGAAGATAAACATTGCCCAGTCAAATCTTGCATGTAGATAACCATTGCTTTGTGAATTGAAGGTCAGTTGAAGGGGCCTTTGCCTTGTGGACCGAAGGCAAGTTGAAAGAGCCTTTTGCCTTGTGGATCGAAGGAAAGTTGAAGGGGCCTTTTGCCTTGTGGGTCGAAGGCAAGTTGAAGAGGCCTTTGCCTAGTGGATCGAAGGCAAATTGAAGGGGTCTTATTGCCCAAATGAAACTTGTGGACTAAAGCTTGCTCGAAGGGTACCCAACGCTCAATCAAAGCTGGTGGACCAAATCTTGATTGAAGGAGGCCAAGTAACCAATCGAAGCTTATGAATCAAAGCATAATCGAAGGGGGATCAATGTTCAATCAAAGCTGGTGGACCAAAGCTTGATTGAAGGGGACCCAATACTCAATTGAAGCTGGTGGACCAAAGCTTGATCGAAGGAGACCAAACACACAATCGAAAGCTTATGAACCAAAGCATGATCGAAGGGGCCAAATACCCAATCGAAGCTTATGAATCAAAGCAAACTTAATCTTCTTCGATTTGATGCCTGAAAGCCAAAAATCCAATTGTATTTGTCCAAAATTGCCCTTGGGAAAATCCTTGTGAGAAAATGTCTTGAGAAAAAGGGATGGCAAATTTTGGGGTACAACAGCTGCCCCTATTCAATCTTCTTAAACCTGAAAATTTAGATTGACTTGTTTGCCTTTCGTGATTGGAAGGTGGAAGACGATTGAACACTAGAGTGCCCAGAAATTTACACTCGCATGTTGTGATGGTTGATTGTGTAGGGAATGGGCTTAAAGATGCCATTTAGAGAAGATGACTAAGAATTATCGGAGATGGGCTTAAAGATGCCATCCAAAGTAGGTGTTGACTTCATAAGAGGTCTCTTTGTAGGGGATTCCCGTTCCTACTGTCCGTGGAGGCGTCCGCTGGGGAAAATTGATTTATGTTGTTCTCCTACTTAAGGAAAACTCTGTGGGGAATAGAGTCTAGGAACTTCTGTTGTCCAAGGCTCTATTAAGGAGTAATCTCTGGATTGGAGAGATGAAAGTGTGTTATTTTCTAGTTGAACTCCAGGCTTCAAAGTATCTTACCGGGGAGAATGAAACTAACTACTATTTGGAAATGTATTAGAAGGAACATGTGTAGGGCTGCTTCAGGCCGAGTCCGTGTTAGACTGTATCTAAAAACTGCGAGAAGGAATCCGTATAAGATTTCTTCAGGATGATTCCATGTTAGACTGCATCTGGAGATTAGGAGAAGAAACCTGTGTAAGATTGCTTTAGGATGAGTTATGTGTTAGACTGCATCTAGAGATCATGAGAAGAAACCCGTGTAAGATTGCTTTAAGAGAAGTCCGTGTTAGACTGCATCTGGAGATCATGAGAAGATACCCGTGTAAGATTTCTTCAGGATGTTCATGTAGATAGTCTCCCCGTCTTGTTTCAGGAATTGATCCATAATTAGTTGTTTCACAGATAGTTGTGCTGTCTTGTTTCAGGTATTAATCTGGAACCTGCTTTTGTTGGTCGTTGAAATAGTAGTCTTGTCTGGTTTCAAGTATTAATCTCTAACCTGAGAGAAAGAAAGATAGTTTCTTTGTCCTATTTCAGAATTTAATCTTCAATCTGCTAATGTAAATAGTTATCCTGGCTTGTTTCAGGTATTAATCTACAATCATTCGTTCACAGATAGTTATCCTGGCTTGTTAAAGGTATTAATCTGGAACTTTTTTTGTTGGTCGTAGAGATAGTTGTCCTAGTTGGTTTCAGGTGTTAATCTCTGACCTTAGAGAAAGAAAGATAGTTTCCCCGGCTTGTTTCGGGAGTTAATCTTGAATCTGCTCATGTAGATAGTTGTCCTGGCTTATTTCAGGTATTAATCTATAATCAGTCGTTCACAGATAGTTATCCTGGCTTGTAACAAGTATTAATATGGAACTTTTTTTTGTTGGTCATAGAGATAGTTGTCCTTCCTGGTTTCAGGTATTAATCTCTGACCTTAGAGAAAGAAAGATAGTTTCCCCGGCTTGTTTCGGGAGTTAATCTTCAATCTGCTCATGCAGATAGTTGTCCTGTCTTGTTTTGGGAATTGATCCATAATTAGGCGTTTCACAGATAGATTTCATGTCTTGTTTCAGGTATTAATTTAGAACCTGCTTTTGTTGGTCATTGAGATAGTTGTCCTGGATGGTTTCAGGTATTAATCTCTAACCTGAGAGAAATAAATATAGTTTCCCTATCCTGTTTCGGGAGTTAATCTTCAATCTGCTCATGTAGATAGTTGTCATGGCTTGGTTTAGGTATTAATTTACAATCATTCGTTCATAGATAGTTATCCTGCCTTGTTATAGGTATTAATCTGGAACTTGTTTTTGTTGGTCGTATTGATTGTTGTCCTGGATGGTTTCAGGTATTAATCTCAAACCTTAGAGAGAGAAAGATAGCTTCCCCGACTTGTTTCAAGAGTTAATCTTCAATATGATCATATAGATAGTTGTCTTGGATTGTTTCAGGTATTAATCTATAATCAGTCGCTCACAAATAGTTATCCTGGCTTGTTACAGGTATTAATCTGGAACTTGTTTTTGTTGGTCGTAGAGATAGTTGTCCTGTCTGGTTTTAGGTATTAATCTCTGACCTGAGAGAAAGAAAGATAGTTTCTCTTTCCTATTTCGGGAGTTAATCTTCAATCAGCTAATGTAAATAGTTATCCTGGCTTGTTTCAGGTATTAATCAACAATCATTCGTTCACAAATAGTTGTCCTGGCTTGTTATAGGTATTAACCTGAAACTTGTTTTTGTTGTTCCTAGAGATTGTTGTCATGGCTAGTTTCAGGTATTAATCTCTGACCTTAGAGAAAGAAAGATAGTTTCCCCAGCTTGTTTTGGGAGTTAATCTTCAATATGCTCATGTAGATAGTTGCCATGACTTGTTTCGGGAATTGATCCATATTTAGCTGTTTCATAGATTGTTGTCATGTCTTGTTTCAGGTATTAATTTGGAACCTGTATTTGTTGGTCGTAGAGATAGTTGTCCAGGTTGGTTTCAGGTATTAATCTCTGACCTTAGAGAAAGAAAAATAGTTTCCCCGGCTTGTTTCGGAAGTTAATCTTCAATATGCTCACGTAGATAGTTGTCCTGGCTTGTTTCAGGTATTAATTTACAATCAATCGTTCACAGATAGTTATCCTGGCTTGTTACAAGTATTAATCTGGAACTTGTTTTTGTTGGTCGTAGAGATAGTTATCCTGACTAGTTTCAGGAATTAATCTCTGACCTTAGATAAAGAAAGATAGTTCCCCGGCTTGTTTTAGGAGTTAATCTTCAATCTGCTCGTGTAGATAGTTGTCCTTGCTTGTTTCGGTAATTGATCCATAATTAGCTGTTTCACAGATAGTTGTCATGTCTTATTTCATATATTAATCTGGAACCTGCTTTTGTTGGTCATTGAGATAGTTGTCCTGGCTGGTTTCAGGTATTAATCTCTGACCCGAGAGAAAGAAAGATAGTTTCCCTGTCCTTTTTCGGGAGTTAATCTTCAATCTGCTCATGTAGATAGTTGTCCTAGCTTGGTTCAGGTACTAATCTACAATCATTCGATCATAGAGAGTTATCCTGGCTTGTTACAGGTATTAATCTGGAACTTGTTTTTGTTGGTCGTAGAGATAGTTGTACTGGCTGGTTTCAGGTATTAATCTCTGACCTTAGAAAAAGAAATATAGCTTCCCCAGCTTGTTTCGGGAGTTAATCTTCAATCGGATCATGTAGATAGTTGTCCTGGATTGTTTCAGGTATTAATCTACAATCAGTCGCTCACAGATAGTTATCCTTGCTTGTTATAGGTATTAACTTGGAACTTGTTTTTGTTGGTCGTAGAGATAGTTGTCCTTGATGGTTTCAGGTATTAATCTCTGACCTTAGAGAAAGAAAGATAGTTTCCCCGGCTTGTTTCTGGAGTTAATCTTCAATCTGCTGATGTAGATAGCTATCTTGGCTTATTTCAGGTTTTAATCTACAATCATTCGTTCACAGATAGTTATCCTGGCTTGTTACAGGTATTAATCTGGAACTTGTTTTTGTTGGTTGTAGAGATAGTTGTCCTGGCTGGTTTCAGGTATTAATCTCTAACCTTAGAGAAAGAAAGATAGTTTCCCCAGCTTGTTTCGGCAGTTAATCTTCAATCTGTTCATGTAGATAGTTGTTGTAACACCCTAATATTTAATTATTTATTTAATTAAATATTTTTTAATATTTTATATTAATTCGTTTTTTTATCATCGAAGTCGGAATTATTTTATTTAGTGGCATGATAAATAATCGGATTTAATTTGGTGGAATTAATTTGAGAATTATCAGTATTATTCTAAGAAGCATAATTGGATAAATATGTTGAGTTGAGCGGTAAGTTGATTGTCGGATAAATTTGACGGTTTAGTCGGAGAACTATTATTAGAATATTATTTGTGAGTTAGTATTATTTAAAGTGTGGATCGATCATAGTTGAAGAATATTATTGGAAATGATATTAGATTATATTATGTGATTATTTATTTAATTGGCCTTATATTGTGATAGTAGTAATTATGGGGTGTGTATGTAGGCCCACTAAGAGAAACACTATTATTTGGATCAATAGAATAATATATATTATTATTAGAAAATAAGAGAGGAAGAGAGTTAGTGTTATCAGGAAAAAGAAAGAAAGAGAAGTGAAAGAGGAAAATAGGGTTTTTGGAGAAGAAGAGAGCTACATGAAGTTGAACCAAGAGGCCAAGAGGAGATTCAAATCGGAGACACATAGAGTTTTCATCAAACCAAACCAGGTAAGGGTGGGTTTCTAATCCTATAATAGGGTATATGATATTTTGTATGTGGGAATTCGTATGTGGAATTTTTATTGTTTTATTGATTTGTGTTGGTTTGCATTGTTGTGATAATCATGATTAATATTGTTTTAGTTATAGAACTGTCAAAGAAGTATGTGGGTTGCTGTGTTAAATGCTTGTCTGGATTGGATTTGGAATAGTCGATAGCAGGAAATATAAAAGAAAAATGTGCCTGGAATGCTGTCGAACGGCAGCTTGTTGTTGGTTAGATGCTGCCAAACAGCAGCTGGTTGTTGTATATGGGGGTTGTCGTTCGACAACCTTGGGAGAAAGGAGGATGTGTCGATCGACACTAGGGCAATGGTGGAAGGAAAGTGTCGTTGGCACTGAGTGTTAGGAAGGGGCACTTGTTTCAATTTCTTTTTTCTGTGGCACTATGCTATATAACTGTTAATATGGTATCAGTATATAGTTTATTAATAGAAAAGTAGTTTGGGAACAAATTAAACTATTCTTATCAGTAGCATGTTATAGCAGAAGGAACATTAATAGAAATAGCATATTTTTGTGGAGTTGTTTTATGTGATAGAGGATAATAGCAGAATTAATAATAAGTAGTAAATTTAGATGAACAGTAGAATAAAGTAACAGAGTTAATAATTAGACGAATTATATTAGCCGTAGTCCTAGAAATTAAAATAGCAGGGATGGTTTTTAGTCGTAGAATTGGAAATGAATAATTTAATAGAAGTAATATATTAATAGTAGTAAGCTAAATAACGGAGGTAGAGTAATTTAGTAGAATAAATTGATTAGTAGCAGTATAAATAAATAGTAGTAATAACAGTACATTAAGCAATATCGATTAACCGAATTTGTAGATTTGGACGGTAAAATTGGTTAACTGGAATTAGTTGAAATTGTCGGAATAAGTCGTATATAAATATGGGTATTTTTAGTTAATTTGTTTTGTTAGTGTGATACGGTGGCAGAACCGACTGTTTTTACTAGTTTGCGTTTTGCGTTTTTTGTTAGCAAAATGTCGCGGTAAGCAAGAGTTGCCACCAACTTTTATTTCATCCAATCATGGAAAAGGAAAAAGAACAGAAAAAACCTTTTTTCGAGATTTCTGAGTACGGGGGGTAGATTATAGAAAGGGAAGGTTTTAGCACCCTTTCCATCCATGGTTTTCCATGGGCTCTTAGGTATTTGCTCATTTTGAAATTGCTTGTGTGTGCTTTGCTTTAAAAAGTTTTTTTTACTTCGTTTTAAACCTTGTTTCTGTCCTCAAGAGTGTTACGAAGTGTTTTGAAAGTTTGTTTTGAAAGGTGTTTGTGTGAAAAGTTTTGTTGAGCAAGTACTGAAGATTCTACCTACTCGAAAAAAGATTGTTCGTTCTCGTTTCCTTTAGACAACGCTATCCTAATATTAAGGGGTAGGTAGCCCCGTAGTTGGAGTTTGTAAGGGACGTTCGAAAGGGACAAGTACAGTCACTAAAGCAATGGTTAGAAAAATTTAGTAGTAACCCTAGAGTCTTAAGATCTTTTCGAGGCAGCATTTCCGAGGCAACATTTCTGAGGCAACATTCGAATGGGACATTTGATCTTTTAGACAGGAGGGCAACCACTAAAATCTCCTATGCTTTAATGATTGTTTTACCGAAGTGAGGCAAACCCTAGGAGTGAATATGTGCACGTGAATTTTTCAGTTAATTTAGTCTTTGCACATTAGGTGATCTACCATTTTAATTTTCAAGCATTCTTCCCATAAAATCCTATTAACCATGCATCTAACAGTTAAATATTTGCAGGAATTTAAAGTGCGAGAAAATAAACCTAGCTATTACAGGGCTTTGGAAATCACATAATCGGCTTGACGTAAAATAAAAATGCGGAAGTTTAAAAACCTAATTACTATTACAATCTCGAAGAAGTTACAATAATAATAAAAGAATTAAAATGTGCGCGGCAAAGTAAATGCGAGAAAAATTGAAAACCCTAAAAATCTAATTGAAAAAATATTTAAGTTATTTTTTGAGGAAAAAAATTAATTAAGTTATGTACAATTAAAACCCTAATTCTAATTTTTTTAATTATATATAAAAAAGGATTAAATTGCCCTAAGTTAATTAAACTAAATTAATTAAGAAATGAAAATTATTATTTTATGAAAAAATAATGATTTTGGTGTTTTGTGATTTTTTTGATTAAATAAAAAAATGATTTTAGATATTATTTGTGAAAAGAAAAGTAATTAAGAAAATAAATAAAATAAATTAAAAAAATAGAGAAAGAGAGGAATTGGGCCTGTGTTGTGCTGAATGGGGAGGTGCAATGTTGAATTTCCTAGGACCATTAGCCATCCAAGCCCAGTCAGCGCTTGGTTCCATGTGGCGTTGACCTGAGGGTGTACCATGGGTCCTTCATTGCTATGCGTTGGATCTGGTTGACTATGAATCTGCTGGCTAGATATTGATGGCGCATGGTAGTCATCTGGGCAGGTGACACATATGATATGTAAATGGAAAATAAGAAAATAAGGTTTTGCTGGGACTTGGGATCGAACACAGGTCCTTATACTCACCACCAACGCGCCTCACCACTGGGCCAACTTGCTTTGTTGAATAAATACTGAAAACAAAATATAATATAGAAAAAAAAATGGTTAGTGGAAAGGCACGCGCGAAATTTCAAATGGCCCAATGGTTGGCTGCCACACAAGCTTTTTCTACCTTCCTCCATCGCATTAGATAAGGACCTTATACCCACGAACATCTACCATGGCTAGAAACCTGTAATATCTTAAAACATGATACAAGCATGATAAATCACTTATGAATACATTGATCAATTTGTTTTGACCTCATGAACACGATGGCACCCTTTATTTAGGCTAATTTCACCTGTGGACAAAAACCCTAAAAATGCAAGGTGAACCCTAGCAATGCCAGATACGCGTATAGGCTTCAAAAATATAATTAAACTATCCAGTCAGCTTGCAAACATGTCAAATATCACAAATATATCAATTAAACATGCTAATGATGCAGGAATTATGGTAATCGATTCAGGAAAAAAATTGCAAACTGTGTGAGTTACAACTTGCGTTTCTTAATGCTTCAGACCTTGCAAATGACTGGGATGGCTTCCTGAGACGTCCATAAATTGATTGGCAATGCTAGGATGGTTTTAGATGGCCTGTGGAGTGAAAACTGATTCACACTTTTCTTTTAATTTTTTGAATTTTCTCTGCCTCTTTCACGACTGCTAACCCTTGTCTTATGCCTTGTACATGTTCATTATATATCCTAGAACGAATTAGGGTTATAAATTTGGCTTGTATCTTTGCAATTATGGAAGATTTGATTTGATTTCCATGCCATATGCAAACTTGCCATATTGAGCCAAATTATCCCTTTCTTGTACCAATTATGCTTGATTCGATTTGGCCTTGATATTTCAGCATATTTTGATTGCAAACCTGTCAAAAATCATATCAAAACAGATCTTTGATATTATTTACCAATTATTTGATTTAATTCAATTTTAATTAAGAAAAAATCCCAATAAAATGGAAAATGAATCAAATAACATGTGGATGGATATTTGGGTCGTGGATCATGCTACAAGTGAGGTGCAATCATGAAATGCTAGGCCCATTTAGTAAAAAATGCATTTTTGAGCATATTTGACTTTTGGAAATTTTGCAAAAAAGGTCAACTTTGACAAGGCATATCTCTTCCAATTTTAACTCTAGAGAGGTGTTCCTGGAATTTTTAGAAAGCTTAGGATGTCCCCTAATCAACCCTTTTGGTCTCATATCAATTTAGACTTCCATGTTAATGTAAGAAGCTTTGACTCAAAAGGTGTTTTTGTTGGCTTTTTAAAAGGACCCATAATGTGGAAATTCATATCTTTTTATGAGTGAATATTTTGAACTTGTGGGATGAATATGAGTTATAGGGAATTGCATCCTCTTAAAAATGAGCCTTGGATGGAAAATTTCTAATAAAGCATGTGGAAGTTATGCTTGGTCAAAGTTTGGTTGAATTTTCTTGAGAAACCCTAATTTAGAAACTTTTGGGTTTTGGTGAATTTAGGGAATTCCTCGAAGAATCATGATCAAACCTTGATCAAATGATGGAGATCACTTCAAAATGTTGATGTTGACCAAAAATCTTGAAGTTTGACTGTATATGGGCCACATTTGACTGTTGACCTAATAAAGTCGATTCTCAAGCATCTGAGCAGTTGACTGAGCAAACCTCTTGTGCAAGGCTTGAAATTTGACATGGAGGGTCTTGATAACATATTAGGACCATGGAGAGCATATGAGGTATTTGGAGTCCACCTATCGTGATGAAAATGGAAACCCTAATTTGAGACACACTACCTTAGGAGAGAGCATGTCTGGTCAACTGTTGGGAAAACTTGAGCAAAATGAGGATCTCTAGGAGTATGTATTGAGTAAAATGAGAGGGAAAAATTTGGGGTACAACAGCTGCCCCTGTTCAATCTTCTTAAACCTGAGGATGTAGATTGGCTCGTCTGCCTTTCATGATCTTAAGGTGGAAGATGATTGAACACTAGAGTGCCCAGAAATTACACTCGCATAAAGTGATACTTGATTTGTGATATCGGGAATAGGCTTATAGATGTCATTTGGAAGTTTCTAGAGAATTGTCGGAGGTGGGCTTAAATATGCCATCCAAGATGTGACGGAGTACTGTCAGAGATGGGCTTAAAGATGCCATCTAAAGAATTTTGATTTCCTGAGATATTCCTTTGATGAGAGTCCTTGCTCCTATCGATGAGGAGGAATCTGCTGAGGAATGTTGGCATCTGTCTTGGGATAAATAGAATTTTAGGATCTTGAGTTGTCTGTTACTCTACTGGGGAATTAACTCCGAAGGTGAACTGCATATCTGGTCAGGGTACAAACTGCACCGCGTCTTACTAGGGAAATGAGAAACCAATCGTGTTTGATCAGGTCCAGGTCTTACAGTGTTATGGATTGCTGTCTAGAGGTAAGAGAAAAGAAACCTGGATGGTAAGGTTTTGAGAAAGAACCTGGGTAGTAGGGTTTCTTCGAAATGAAATCCTTGATAGTAGGGCTGTGAGAAGGAACCTGAGTCGTAGGGTTACTTCGATATGAAAGCCTGGATAGTAGGGCTATGAGAAGGAACCTGGATAGTAGGGTTACTTCGATATGAAAGCCTAGATAGTAGGGCGGTGAGAAGGAACCTGGATAGTAGGGTTACTTCGATATGAAAGCCTGGATAGTAGGGCTGTGAGAAGGAACCTGGATAGTAGGGTTTCTTCAATATGAAAGCCTGGATAGTAGGGCTATGAGAAGGAACCGGGGTCGTAGGGTTACTTCGATATGAAAGCCTGGATAGTAGGGCTGTGAGAAGGAACCTGGATAGTAGGGTTTCTTCGATATGAAAGCCTGGATAGTAGGGTCGTGAGAAGGAACCTGGATAGTAGGGTTTCTTCGATATGAAAGCCTGGATAGTAGGGCTGTGAGAAGGAACCTGGATAGTAGGGTTTCTTCGATATGAAAGCCTGGATAGTAGGGCTTGTGGGAAGGAACCTAGATAGTAGTGTTACTTCGATATGAAAGCCTGAATAGTAGGGCTGTGAGAAGGAACCTGGATAGTAGGGTTACATTGATATGAAAGCCTGGATAATAGGGCTTGTGGGAAGGAACCTGGATAGTAGGGTTACTTCGATATGAAAGCCTGGATAATAGGGTTGTGAGAAGGAACCTGGATATTAGGGTTTCTTCAAAGCGATAGTGTAGATTAGTTGACCCATTTGGTTTCGGGAACTGAGTTTTCGTTAGTCGTCTGCAGATGTGACTTGCATAATTGCTGAATTTGTTGAAGCTAATCCTCTTTTCTTAGAAAGATATCAGGGCTAGTTATATGCGATGCATGAAATGCAGGGTGAGGTGATGTTCTCAAAATAAATGAGATTATGCTGTATATGATATGTATGCGTATGTCATGATGTATGTTCATGAAATGCTATCGGGGTATGCTTGCGTCTGGGAAAATAAATCCTGACAGTTGTTGGAGATTTGTAAATATTCTGTCGGGAGGAGATGCTGCTTGAGAATAAACTTTGCGGGCAATGAACTTAGAAAATGCATTTTTGTAGCTTAAGTGATGCACTCTGTCGGGGATTGAGCCTCTGTATCTGGAGAAATAAACTCTGCTTTGGGGATGAAATTTACTGACTTAACTGGGGTGGTTACGTCCTGTTTCAGGAAAGCTGACATCAATGCCTTTGGATACTTTTACCCTTTGGGGAGTGTATGTACCAATAATTATGTTCCCAAACTGGCCATATCCCGGTACCTGCTGGGAAGATTAACTGTAGGGTTTGACACCTCTGGTTTTCCCCTATTTCTGGAATTACGAGTAATTGTCTTTTGTTTCTTATGTAAACATTTATGAGTAGCAATAATTTTCAAATGCATATATAAAAAATAAGTCATTGGACTTTCTTGCAAAACAAAACAGAAAAAACAAACTCGAAGTAAAAATAATTTGTATTGATTTTTTTTGAAGTTGGCCTGTAATAGGCGTTTTTGTACAAAGAGGCTGACGCTCTAGTAAGAGAACACCGCCAAAAGATAGAAATTATAAAATTTTGTGTAAAATAAAGAAAAAAAGCTATGTGAAACAACCCCATTGGGTTCCAGCTCCGCTATTGCTTTTATATCTTCAAGCGTCTCATCACTTTGCTTCTTGGCCAAAGGTTGACCAGATTTATTGGCGTCGTCCGAGCTTGATAGTCGATACCGAAGTCTGGTCGTAAGATGATCCAATGAGACATAGTGGTACACTTTATATCCCTAACTTTTGCCTGGACCGCCCTTTCGGGTTTTCAGTCCACCGGGATACCCCTTTTTGCCCAAGCCGCCCTTTCGGGTTTTCGACTTTCCGGGTGTACATATTTTTTTCATTTTCATCCCTTACTTTTGCCCGAACCCTTTTGGTTCTCCGAGAAGCCCTTATTTTTGCCTAGGCCAGTCAACCTAGCGGGTCTATTGATTAGGCATAGTATCTTTTCACTATGTCTGCATTGACAGGGTGAGGAAGGTCGTCACCGTCCATGGTGGTTAGAATCACAGCTCCTCCCAAGAAAATGTTCTTAACCACAAATGACCCTTCGTACGTGGGGGTCCATTTCCCCTGGGATCACCTTTCCATAGTATGATGCGTTTGATCACCAGATCCCCGACTCGATATTCTTGACGCTTGACTTTCTTATTAAAAGCCTTGATCATTCGCTTTTGATACGTCTGACCATGGCAGATAGCAGTAAGTCTCCTTTCATCGATTATATTTAACTGATCAAGTCGGATTCAGATCCAATCGTCCTTATTCAACCCTGCATCCTTCATAATCTTGAGAGAAGGTATCTGGACTTCGATGGGTAGGACTGCCTCCATGCCAAATACCAGTGAGTAGGGTGTTTCCCCTATCGACGTCCGTGCTGAGGTACGGTACCCATGAAGAGCAAATGGTAACATCTCATGCCAGTCTTTATATGTCACTGTCATCTACTGTACAATCTTCTTGATGTTCTTGTTAGCTGCTTCAACAACTCCATTCATCTTCGGCCGGTAGGGAGAAGAATTATGATGCTGTATCTTGAACTATTTATAGAGCTCGGTGATCATCGTGTTTTTGAGATTCGTACCATTTTCAGTAATAATTCTCTCTGGCACACCATATCGAGAAATCAGATTATGTCGAATAAACCGCGCCACAATGCTCTTAGTTATTGTAGCAAAAGAGACTGCCTCAACCCATTTTGTTAAGTAATCAATGGCTACTAGGATGAAGCGATGTCCATTAGAAGCGGTGGGCCTGATTTCTCTGATCATGTCGATGCCCCACATTGCAAAGGGCCACGGAGCTGTCAAGACGTTTAAGGGGACCAGAGGCACATGCACTTTATCAGCATAGATTTTGCACTTATGACAAGTTCGAGAGTGCTGATAACAATCGGCTTCCATAGTGGACCAGTAGTATCCTACCCGTAGGATTTTCTTTGCCATGGTATGTCCACTGGAATGAGTTCCAAAGGTGCCTTCATGTAGATCTGTCATGATCCTCTCTGCTTCGCTCTTGTCTACACACCGTAATAATGTGGAGTCATGGTTGCGTTTATATAGTATTCCATTATTGACGAAGAACTTTGCAGCGAACCTTCTCAGAATCTTCTTATCATTGACAGATGCGCCTTCGGAATACTCTTGAGCCTCAAGATACCTTTTCACTTCGTGAAACCAGGGTTTGTCTGCCACTTCTTCGGTGTCGATTTCACAGCAGTGTGATGGCTCATCCAACCTCTCAATGGTAATTTGGGGAGCTTCATTGTCCCACCTAACCTTGAACATAGAAGACATGGTAGCTAGCGCGTCCATTAACCGATTCTCCTCTCGAGGGAAATGTTCGAAGGTTACCTCCTCAAAATGTGGGAGCAATGTCAGTACATACTCTTTGTACGGGATGAGATTCGGGTGCTTCATATCCCACTCACCTTTGATTTGACTTATCACCAAAGCGGAATCCCCGAATAAACTCAAGAACTTGATCCTTAGGTCAATAGCAGCTCGTATACCCATGATGCACGCTTCATACTCCGCCATGTTGTTGGTGTAGTTGAAACATAATCGGGCAGTGAATGGAGTATGACAGCCCTCGGGGGATATGATTATAGCGCCAATGTTGTTACCCAGTGCGTTTGAGGCTCCATCAAAATACATAGACCATCGGGATCCCTCCTCAGGTCCTTCATCCGGTCCAGGTTCTTCGTAGTCAGTCACCAACATAATATTCTCATCCGGGAACTCGAAATTCATGGACTGGTAATCATCAACGGCCTGATGAGCCAAATGATCATCCAATACACTCCCCTTTATTGCTTTTTGGGTTGTATATTGTATGTCTTACTCAGTTAAGATCATTTGCCACCTTGCTATCCTTCTGGAGAGAACGGGCTTCTCAAAAATGTACTTGATATGATCCATCTTCGATATCAACAAGGTAGTGTGAGTCAGCATATACTGTCTCAGTCGGCGAGCAGCCCATGCCAAAGCGCAACAAGTTTTCTCGAGAAATGAGTATCGTGTCTCACAGTCGGTAAACTTTTTGCTAAGGTAGTATATCCCGTGCTCTTTTCGACCAGACTTATCATGCTGCCCCAGCACACACCCCATTGAATTGTCTAGCACTGTCAAGTACAATATCAAAGGTCTTCCTTCAACTGGAGGCATCAGAATTGGTGGTTCTTGAAGGTACTCCTTGATTCTTTCAAAAGCGGTATGGAATTCATCATTCCACTTTACCACTTGATCTTTCTTCAGAAGTTTGAAGATTGGCTCACAAGTAGCGGTCAGATGTGAAATGAACCTGGCGATATAATTCAGGCGTCCCAAGAAACCTCTAACTTCCTTCTCTATACGGGGAGCTGGAATTTCTTGTATAGATTTTAGCTTTGCAGGATCTACTTGGATGCCTTTGTCGCTGACAATAAAACCCAGAAGTTTCCCAGACCTTACCCCGAAGGTGCACTTGTTTGGATTCAACCTCAGCTTATATATCTTCAATCTATCGAACAACTTTTGGAGATGATCAAGGTGCTCTTCCTCCGTCTGAGACCTGGCTATCATGTCATAAACATAAACCTCTATCTCATGGTGAATCATATCATGGAACAAAGCGACCATGGCGCGCTGATAAGTTGCCCCAACATTCTTCAACCCAAAAGGCATCACCTTGTAGTAGAAGGTGCCCCACTGTGTAACGAAGGTTGTCTTCTCCATGTCTTCTGGAGCCATCTTGATCTGGTTGTAGCCAGAGAAACCATCCATGAAGGAGAAGATTTTGTGTTGTGGACCAGAACGTCAATGTGAGGAAGTGGGAAGTCATCCTTGGGGCTTACCCTGTTCAGATCTCTGTAGTCTACACACATCTATACCTTACCATCTTTCTTAGGTACCAGAACGACGTTAGCAACCCACTGTGGATAAGAAGTGACAACTAAGAATCCTGCGTCGAATTGTTTCATGACCTCTGCCTTGATCTTCTCTGACATTTCAGGATGCATACGGCAGACCTTCTGCTTAAATGGAGGACAATCTTCTTTAGTCGACAGGCGATGTACCACAATATCAGTGTCCAAACCAGGCATGTCTTCATAGGACTAGGCGAAAATCTCAACATAGTCGTGCATCATCTATATCAACCTCTGTTTGACGCTAAGCTCCAGATTTGCACCTATTTTAACCTCTTTTTTGTCTTCCCCAGTACCCAAATTCACTGTCTCAACCGACTCTTCATGAGGCTATATGGCCCCTTCTTCCTGCTGTAATAGTCTAGCAAGTTCTCTAGGCACCTTACAATTATCCTCACCTTCGTCCTCGACTTGGTTGATCGGATTTTCGAAGTCATAACTGGAAATAACAGAGCTATTATCAATGGGATCCAAAGTAGATATGGATCTGCATTATGATACGTGAGTGTGTGTAAGAGAATAGCTGTTTTGATAAAGTGAAAACAGAAAAGAAAAATAGAGAGCTCAAAATTTGTATGCAATAAACCTCCAATGCTTTATTAATGATATATGAAATGACAAATAATAGCCCTCACAAGCAAAGCCAATGTGCCTCGGGCAAGGCACAAGGCTGTAAAGTTTTAAATTGTTTATTACAAATCTCAAAACAAGCAAGACAACTACTGCGGAATAAAAGAAATTGGTATAAGTCCCTAGCCGTCCGATTACTCGGTCCACCATTGGTAGTTGGGTAGATCCAGCTGTCGATGTCTGAGTCTTCCTCGCTGTCTTCAATGGAATTAATTCCCCGATTACTGATGCGTAAGGGAGGTCCTCCAGCCCGAGCGCGTCGAACATCCCTTTGAGCCCCTGTAGTAAAGCCCAAACCGAATTTGTTAATTTTGTGAGTGAAATCAGGGAGCTGACCCCAATTGGCACACCCACCTTCTTCAACCACGGCCCTGGTGTGCTTGAGGGAAGCCATCTTCAGAGGAGGTTTGCTGCTAGTAGTAGTTTCAGTCGATGCCAAAATCTGAGGGACCTCTTCAAAATTCTGACAAGGAGTTTCTATGAATTCCCCGTCCATTTGTATGTACCGGAAGGAATTGAGGTGGCTCACCATATACTCCTCTTCACCCCGCACAGTGACAATCTTCCCTTTCACCGGATACTTCAGCATTTGGTGTAGTGTGGAAGTAACTGCCCCAGCCTCGTGGATCCAAGGACGACCCAGAAAAAAAGAATATGACGGCCTGATGTCCATCACATAGAAGGTGGACCCAAAAGTCTGAGAACCCACTTTGACAGGGATGTCCACCTCCCCGTGCACCATTCTCTTTGATCCTTCAAAAGCCATTACCACAATTTTACTAGGATTTAGAGTCAAACCCTTGGAATCTAACTGGTCCAACGCCTTATTCGGCAGAACAATCAGCGAAGACCCAATATCTACCAACACATGAGCCATAGTGGTGCCCCTGCACTCAATCGAGACATGAAGAGCATCATTATGCTTCCTTCCCTTCGGCGTTAAGTCTGCATCTGAAAACCCCAGCCTATTATCAGAAGTCAGGCTGGCCACACAATCTTTGAATTGATCAGCTGAAGTTTCCTGCGGCACATGCGCGGTCTTGAGGAATGAAATCAAAGCCTTCGCATAGGCTTCAGAACACAACAACAAAGACAACATGGATATCGTCGATGGGGTCTGCCCCAGCTGCTCGACCATATTGTAGTCGCTCTTCTTAATTATTTTCAGTATTTCCTCTATCTCTTGCTTAGAGGTTTCAACAACAATTTTCCTAGGTGCCTCCGTCCGGGCAGGCTCACCTATAACTTCTTTGCCGCGGGTATCAGATGATTCACTAATAGGGGTAATAACTAGAGTAAGAAGAGGAGCAGTAGTTGATGTATTAGCAGGAGGAGCAGATGGAATGACAATAGTCTTGTTGACAGTCTTAGGGGAAATCTCGGGAGAGAAGACCCTTCCACTTCAGGTGATTTTGCTGGTTCCGACAATGTTACCAATATCAGGATCAGCCTCTTCATCTTTCAAATCTTGTTTGATGCCATGATAGTACACATCAGCACCATAATGCCAGGGGACATCTTTGTCCGAGACATACTTGAAAGGACCAGGAACAGTAATTATCAGCGGAGCAATTCTTGGAGCAGATGTAATCCTAACAGGTCTTCTCGAGGAAACCTTGGAAGGATTTGCGGAAATGGTTATAATGGCAATGTCTTCAGATGGGACTACGGGAACCTAAGTTTTCTTAAACAAAATTTCCTTGGTGTCCATCAAGCGTTGAACACCTGATTTCAGCAAATGGCAACTAGAAGGTAGAAATGAACACATATGGCAACCTTCACCACAACCCGGAAATAAACCGGCCAACAGAAAATTCTTCTTCACAGTCATGAGAGAAGTAGAAACTTCATCCACCAAGGTCACAAATAAGTCGGTATCAACAACATTAATTCCACGACCGTGCTTAGGCATGGGAGCAGTTATGACATTTGTCTTCTCCGGAGCATCAAACTCTATTTCCTTGGCTTCAATCAAGTCTTGTACCTTGTTCCTCAGGGCCCAGTAGTCATTTGTATCGTGGCCAGGACTCTCAGAATGATATGCACACCAAGCATTTGGATTATATCGAGGAGATGTAGTATTTGGATTCTTGGGAGCCTCTTTCAAGGTTGTCAAGTTGGATCTCAGCAGATGAGGTAGAACTTCAGCCAATGTCATGTTGATTAAGGTAAACTACCATTGTGGTCTTTCCACTCTTTGTTGATTATTGCATTGTGGAGAAACTATAGGCCTAGGTATCATTGCGGCACTTACTGTCTGACGATGTTCAGCCCTGTTTTGGCCCCTCGGGCTATAGATTTCACTGGCTTCCTTTTTACCAGCAAAAGGCTTCTTTGCTGAGCTTGAAGAGGCATCCTTCGGTATCTTGCCGCTCCGAATCCCAGCTTCTACTCTTTCTCCTGTTAGAATCATATTGGTGAAACCATTTGACGAGTTGTCAATCAAATGATTGAAAAATGGACCAGATAGCATCCCCAGAAACATATCAACCAACTCCATATCAGACAACGGGGGTTGAACTCTTCCAGCCAAGTCTCTCCATTTTTGTGCATAGTCCTTAAACCCTTCACTTGCACCCATGTACATACTCTGGAGTTGAGTACGAGTAGGAGCAAGGTCGGCATTGTATTGATACTTCTTGTAAAAAGTAGCAGCCAAATCTTCCTAATTTTGTACATTGGCTGCCTCCAGCTGATAGAACCATTCAAGCTGAGTCCCTGACAGACTGTCTTGAAAGAAGTGAACCCACAACTTTCTATCAGTGGTGTGGGGATGGATTTTTCTGACATAAGAACAGAGATGGAGTTTTGGGCAGGACACCCCATCATACTTAGCAAAAAATGGAGCTTTGAACTTCTGCGGGATGACTACTCCCGACACCAATCCCAATTCTTAGAAATCCAGCCAAGGTATCCTCTGAACTTCCACGACACTCAGACGATCTTCCAACTGCTTGTATCTATCCTCAGCAGGAGGATATTTCTCATCATTATAGTCGGTATCATTGTCAGAACTGCAGGACTAGGATCCTTTTCTTCTTCTTGATTCTCCCCTTCCTTATATAAAGAGGTCAGATCGACTTATCGCTTCAAACACTCTCCAAACATTCTGCCCATATTCAGAATACCGACAACCTTCTTCTTTTTCTTCTTCTCTTTCAGGATGAGGGCTTTAAGATCCTCCTGCCTTTTTTCTAGACTTATGAACATTTGTTGGAAATGGGCGTTCTGTGCCTGAAGGTCCTTGATGCTTTGTTCGGAAGACATTTCTACTGAAATAAACAGCGAAGAAGATGAGAAACCTGTAATGGTACTTGTACATGCAATGTTATGAATGGGATGCACATGCAATGATTTCAAATACTTTAGGAAATTTAAATTTGAAAACCAAAATAAACAAATATTTTATTATCTGAATTCAAAGTTCGAATTCCTTTTAGGCGTTACAATTAAAACAAATTTAAAATTATAAAATACATCAAAATTCCCATGGATGCTTCCTCTTTGTGCTGAGATAATCATTGCGTCATTTTTCTTCCTAGAGATGCTTTGTAAGCTCTAAAACCTTCCTCTCCTGAGCATGGAACTGGTCCTTGTAAGTATCCTGCTCCTTCATCAACTGAATCCAAGACCTCTGTAATTCCCCAAGATCAATGGGCATATAAGGATAGAGAACAGTATAAGGAATACCCCCTTCAGTAGTGGGTTCCACAATCACCGATAAAACTGCCACATAGGGAATCATAAGCTTCTGGGCACGATCTCGTACCTATTAGAGGTAAGGTTCCATAGGAATGGAAGCCTTTGGCCCTAAAGCCTTGATTCCAGATCTGTTTACCATGCCCCAAGCTCGTATGAACCTCTGACGATACTCGTGAACATCATCCTCATAGTTGAATACAATGTCCTCAATAAGTAACTCGTGGGGACCATCTCTTTGAGCGTAACCAAATTGTCGCAGAGCTAAACAAGGATTGTAGGTTATGCCCCCTCTGATGCCAAGTAACGGGACATAAGGGTACTTCCCGCAGCGGTCAACAATAGCAGTGTTTTCTATAGCTCGGGAACACCAGAGAATATCCATGTGAGCGAGTGACATTATCCTTTGCGACCAACCTAAACCTTCTTTATTCTTTAGTACAAACTTAGAGAGGTGAGAAATAAACCACTTCGACAGCAATGGAATATAACACATAAGAACCCCTCTTCTCTTCATGGTACGAGTATGGAGAACGTGCCAAATATCTCTGAGCAAGGTAGGCACAGGGTTGTGGGAGAGGAAGATCTTGATAGCATTCACATCTATGAATGAGTCCGAATTAGGGAATAGGACTAACCCATAGATTAGAAGAGCCAAAACCTCCTCAAAAGCCTGAAAATCCATATCATCCCAAAACAACTGGGCCTTGTCTATCAGAAACTTAGCTAGATAAACTTTGACTCCGCTTCTGATTTCCTAATTGGATACCACGTCAGCCCATTTCAGATGCAAAGCTGAGGCAATGACTTCTGGATTAGGAACTTCTTCTAGACCTGTGAAGGGAAACTGTTTAAGAATGGGTATATCCAAAAGCTGAGAGAATTCTTCCAAGGTAGGCACCAACTGATAGTCTGGAAAGGTGAAGCAGTGGTGCTTGGGATCAAAGAACTGAAAGAGTACACTCATCATCTTTTCATCAAAGTTTTAAGTAACTAGGTTGAGAAGTTGACCATGTCTCTTGGTGAACGCAGAAGTTTCAGAAACCCTTGATACCAGCTCTTTGAGTTGGGAAGGTATCTTCACAAAGCTGATTCAGATAGTGTTTCTATGAACGGAAGCCATGATATGCAAAACATAACAAAGATAAATTCCCTTGGTCTTTGAAATGGTTAGTGAAATAAGAATGGATTCTATGTTATGATGCATGATGTCATGATAAACCACATGTATAGCAAACACAGACAAATCACACCAATTCCTCGGGTTTAAGGCTTGCATGAGGTTAAAGGTCATACCCTCTTGAAGTTTAGTTGGTTTCAAACCTGTCTTAAAAAGTAATCGGGTTCTAAGGGATCTCAATATCACTGACCATCCTTTATTGGGCATTATCTCAGCTCAAGCAATCTTTTCTTGCGGCCGAAATATCCTAAAAGTCAGATCTCAATGAGTGTAGCATCGAATATCAACCAATCCTCAGCTCTACATCGAGGCCGGCTATCTCACTACTTTCTAATGGCCAAGTTTGTTCAACTAAGGTTCTAAGGTCCGTTAGTGCTTCGTAACACCACGCGGCGGCCCCGTATTCTCCTTGTTTCCCCACGAAGGATACCGGTACCAACCAAAGTGCCACACCAATACAGTTATCGCTTAAACCATATCGGTCT
Organism: Vicia faba; assembly: GCA_948472305.1. Taxonomy (NCBI): domain Eukaryota; kingdom Viridiplantae; phylum Streptophyta; class Magnoliopsida; order Fabales; family Fabaceae; genus Vicia; species Vicia faba. Next base: position 849,208,034 of record OX451735.1, on the reverse strand, counting down.
ACGCCGTATAGTCTCCACGATCTATTGTTGTTTACCTAATGAGTGTCCCAGATCCGGGTGTAGGATCTATAGTAACCCAAGAAATAACCCTTTAAGAATAAAGCAAACAAACAAGATACAAATTTGAAATGATCTAGATCCTAAGGTAAACCCCACTTTATTCATTCCCCAGCAGAGTCGCCAGTTCTATGATATGGTGGCAGAACCGACTGATTTTACTGGTTTGCATTTTGCGTTTTTTGTTTGCAAAATGTCGCGGTAAGAAAGAGTTGCCACCGACTTTTATTTCATCCAATCATGGAAAAGGAAAAAGAACAGAAAAAACCTTTTTTTCGAGATTTCTGAGTACGGGGGGTAGATTATAGAAAGGGAAGTTGTTAGCACCCTTTCCATCCATGGTTTTCCATGGGCTCTTTGGTACTTGCTCATTTTGAAATTTCTTGTGTGTGCTTTGCTTTAAAAAGTTTTGTTTTACTTCGTTTTAACCCTTGTTTCGGTCTTCAAGAGTGTTACGAAGTGTTTTGAAAGTTTGTTTTAAAAGGTGTTATGTGAAAAGTTTTGTTGAGCAAGTACTTAAGATTCTACCTAATCGAAAAAAGATTGTTCGTTCTCATTTCCTTTAGACAGCGCTATCCTACTATTAAGGAGTAGGTAGCCCCGTCGTTGGAGTTTGTAAGGGACGTTCGAAAGGGAAAAGTACAATCACTAAAGCAATGGTTAGAAAACTTTAGTAGTAACCCTAGAGTCTTAAGATCTTTTTGAGGCAACATTTCCGAGGCAACATTCGAATGGGACATTTGATCTTTTAGACATGAGGGCAACCACTAAAATCTCCTATGCTTTAATGATTGTTTTATCGAAGGCAACCGAAGTGAGGAAAACCCTAGGGGTGAATATGTGCACGTTAATTTTTCAGTTAATTTATTCTTTGCACATTGGGTGATCTACCATTTTAATTTTCAAGCATTCTTCCCATACAATCCTATTAACCATGCATCTAACAGTTAAATATTTGTAGGAATTTAAAGTGCGAGAAAATAAACCTAGCTATTACAGGGCTTTGACAGTCACATAATCGGTTTGACTGAAAATAAAAATGCGGAAGTTTAAAACCCTAATTACTATTACAATCCCGGAGCAGTTACAATAATAATAAAAGAATTAAAATGCGCGCGGAAAAGTAAGTGCGAGAAAAATTGAAAACCCTAAAAATCTAATTAAAAAAATATTTAAGTTATTTTTTGAGGAAAAAAATTAATTAAGTTATGTACAATTAAAACCCTAATTCTAATTATTTTTAATTATATATAAAAAAAGGATTAAATTGCCCTAAGTTAATTAAACTAAATTAATTAAGAAATAATAAATATTCTTTTATGAAAAAAAATGATTTTGGTGTTTTTTGTGATTTTTTTGATTAAATGAAAAAAATGATTTTAGATATTATTTGTGAAAAGAAAAGTACTTAAGAAAATAAATAAAATAAATTAAAAAAATAGAGAAAGAGAGGAATTGGGCATGTGTTGTGCTGGATGGGGGGGTGCAATGTTGAATTTCCAAGGCCCAATAGCCATCCAAGCCCAATCAGCGCTTGGTTCCATGTGGCGTTGACCTGAGGGTGTACCATGGGTCCTTCATTGCTATGCGTTGGATCTGGTTGACTATGAATTTGATGGCTATATATTGATGGTGCATGGTAGTCATCTGGGAAGGTGACACATATGATCTGTAAATGGAAAATAAGAAAATAAGGTTTTGCTGGGACCTGGGATCGAACCCAGGTCCTTATACTCACCACCAACGCGCCTCACCACTGGGCCAACTTGCTTTGTTGAATAAATATTGAAAACAAGATATAATATAGAAAATAAAATGGTTAGTGGAAAGGCACGCACAAAATTTCAAATGGCCCAATGGTTGGCTGCCACATAAGCTTCTTCTACCTTCCTCCATCGCATTAGATAACGACCCTATACCCACGGACAATTGCCATGTCTAGAAACCTGTAATATCCTAAAACATGATACAAGCATGATAAATCACTTATGAATACATTAATCAATTCGTTTTGACCTCATGAACACGATGGCACCCTTTATTTAGGCTAATTTCACCTGTTGACAAAAACCCTAAAATTGCAAGGTGAACCCTAGCAATGGAAGATACGCGTATAGGCTTCAAAAATACAATTAAACTATCCAGTCAGCTTGCAAACATGTCAAATATCACAAATATATCAATTAAACATGCTAATGATGCAGGAATTATGGTAATCGATTCTGAAAAAATTGCAAACCGTGTGAGTTACAACTTGTGTTTCTTGATGCTTCAGACCTTGCAAACGACTAGGATGGCTTCCTGAGACGTCCAGTAATTGATTGGCAATTCTAGGATGGTTTGAGATGGCCTGTGGAGTGAAAACCGATTCACACTTTTCATTGAATTTTTGAATTTGTTCTGACTCTTTCACGACTGATAACCCCTGTCTTATGCCTTGTAAATGTTCATTATATATCCTAGAACGAATTAGGGTTATAAAACTGGCTTGTATCTTTGCAATTATGGAAGATTTGATTTGATTTGATTTCCATGCCATATGTAAACTTGCTATAATGAGCCAAATTATCCCTTTCTTATACCAATCATGCTTGATTCGATTTGGCCTTGATATTTCAGCATATTTTGATTGCAAACCTATCAAAAAACCATATCAAAACAGATCTTTGATATTATTTACCAATTATTTGATTTAATTCAATTTTTAATTAATAAAAATTCCCAATAAAATGGAAAATGAAGAAAATAACATGTGTATGGATATTTTGGTCGTGGATCATGCTACAAGTGAGGTGCAATCATGAAATGCTAGGCCCATTTAGTAAAAAAATGCATTTTTGAGCATATTTGACTTTTGGCAATTTTGCAAAAAAGGTCAACTTTGACAAGGAATATCTCTTCCAATTTTAACCCTAGAGAGGTGTTCTTGGACTTTTTGGAAATATTAGGATGTCCCCTAAGTAACCCTTTTTGTATCATCTCAATTGAGTCTTCCATGTTCATGTAAGAAGCTTTGACCCAAAAGGTGTTTTTGTTGACTTTTCAAAAGGACCTATAATGTGGAAATTCATATCTTTTTATGAGTTCATATTTTGAACTTGTGGGATGAAGATGAGTTGTAGGTAATTTCATCCTCTTCAAAATGAGCCTTGGATGTAAAATTTATGATAAAGCATGTGGAAGTTATGCTTGGTCAAAGTTTGGTTGACTTTTCCTGAGAAACCCTAATTTAGCAACTTTTGGGTTTTGATGAATTTAGGGCATTCCTTGAAGAATCATGATCAAACCTTGATAAAATGATGGAGATTACTTCAAAATGTTGATGTTGACCAAAAATCTTGAAGTTTGACTGTATGTGGGCCATAATTGACTGTTGACCTAATATAGTCGATTCTCAAGCATCTGAGCAGTTGGCTGAGCAAACCTCTTGTGCAAGGCTTGAAATTTGACATGGAGGGTCTTGAGAACATATTAGGTCCATGGAGATAATATGAGGTCTTTAGATTCCACCTATCTTGATGAAAATGGAAACCCTAATTTGAGACCCACTGCCTTAGGAGAGAGCTTGTCTGGTCAACTCTTGGGCAAACTTGAGCAAAATGAGGATCTCTAGGAGTATGTATTGAGTAAAATGAGAGGGAAAATTTTGGGGTACAACAGTTAGAATCCTGTATAATAAAGTTTATTTGTAGGTGAAGTCAAATTAAGTTGAATGGTTCTGGTATATGGGATTGTGTTGTTAGTTATTGCTGTGAATAAGTTATTATCGAATAAATTATATGTTTGTCACATTACTAATTGTTGATATGATATTTTTGTTGTGACATACTATACTGTAGGCTTATGCCAACATTGTTGAATACATTGTTGTTGTTGAATATGTTGTGATTGATAAGTTGATTAAGTTGTAGGCTTATGCCAACGTTGTTGAATACATTGTTATTGTTGAATATATTGTGATTGATAAGTTGATTAAGTTGTAGGCTTATGCCAATGTTGTCGAATATATTTTCGTTGTTGTATGTGATTATTGCATTCATTAAGTCACATACATTTGCATTATTAAGTCGGCCTGGATTGGCACCATGTTAGCCTGGATTGGCAAAATATTAAGTTGAAGGCTTAGGCCTTGTCGATGCCTCTATTTATTGGCAGATTTTCTAAGTTGGGAGTTCTTCTCCAATGGTACCACATGCATTTGCATAACATTGAGTCACATTCTAAGTTGTACAATTGAGATGTTGTGTTGATGAATTAATTGTTGCATTTTGATGATATCATGTTGCAATTGTTGTTGTGAAGTGTTGATTTTTGCATGACCTGGTTCTAATATATTATTTATCATGCGCTCACTTATACGATTTAAGAATCTCACCCCTTCTGTTTGAAAGTTGTCCTCTGTTGGTAACGTGCAGGTAATCAAGAAAGATAGTTGTACATCGTTAGTTCGAGTCGGTGTCGTCGATCTGATACGTAGCACTCAGGGGGAAATGATCGAATAGTTATTTACTTGTTGAAATTGTTTTAGTTGTTGAATCCTAAGTTGAATTATGTGAAATAATATGTTGCTCCTCAAGTCATTTTAGTTGGACGAAAAATATGATGCTACTTGAAGTTATAATTACGATTCTGCTGCGTTATTAATAAAAGAAGTGGTTTTGTTTTAAAAGCTGATGCAAGTTGTTATATGATCCTCTGTATCTGTTTATGTGTTGTAACATGTTGAAATGTGACATCCCAAATGTGTTGTAAGCTTTTAAATACTCCGATTTTCGTTATAACTAACAGGTAGAATTTGGGGTGTTACAATAGTGGTGTCAGAGCAGGTCGGTCCGTCCGACCAAGTTGTCTAATGTCGTTTATTCCTTAGTGCGCGACAAGTGTGTGGAACATTGTCGGTGCTTGTTTTTTTTCTAATCGAGTTGTATGCAGGAAGTTGGTTGAAGATAAGTGGGGGAGAAGCTTTGCTTCTCGGATATGTTCAATTGAAAGGTGCTGGTGCATTGTGCTGCCGACGACAACAATGTAAGAATTGTGGGAGTCTTGTTGTTCCTGAATTTGAAGGTGACTTGGATTCAAGGTCTTGTTGTTATTCGAGTTAGAGCGCCTTGAGAGAAATTAATTAGACATTGTTGGTGCTTACTTCTCGAAGAATGAAGAACGATGTAATATTTGTTGATTTACAAAGCAAGTGTAAGATGTCGATGTTTGAACAATGATGGAGTAATAAAGTTGTGGTAACTTTTATGTTGGTATCACATAAGTGGTTGTCAGAAGTAGTTGACATTGATAAGTAGTTGTGGATCGAGAGTCTGAGTCGAAACTTGAAGAAGTGAGTAGCGTTGCAGAAGGAATTGTTGTCTCGGTGTTTTGGAACCTGAACTTTGGTGGAGGAATGCATCTCTCGAGTTATAGGAAGTTTGGGAGCACGAGATATGTTAAGATTTGTTTGGAATATGTCTAAGTTGAAGGAAAATGAGTTTCAGAGTGGAATTTCCGTAAGTGAATCGCATGAAACTGCAGAATTATTGCGGGGCTTCGAAAATTCACAACTAGAGTTCCAGGCATCCGATTTGAGTTCCGTTTGAAGCGTTGGAAAGCTAACGAAATGTGATTCATTCTAAAAATGGTTCCAATAGATGTAATAGATTCATTTATCACGTGATGATATTGGAAGTAAGTGCAGTTTGTTGTTAAGCTTGTCCTTGGGACTAGACTTGTTCTTTAGTGTTGTACGGGACGCCAGCGTCCGAGTTGGGTGAAATAAAGGAGAAATTAGAAGATTTATTCAAAGTAATTTGTGAAATCAAATGTATCATTTGGAAAGATTTGGTGTTATTAATTAGAACGAAAGGCGATAGTACGAGTTGTGTGGAATTTACGATGTCGAAAAGGAGGAAGATTTATACGAAGTTGTCAGGATGTATGTTATAGTTTTGGGAGAAGAGTTCTCTTGAGTAATTTTATTTTCAAGTTAAAGTTTATGTAGATCCATTCAAGGTGGATGCAATTCTAAGTTGGAGAACGACGAAGTCTATTATAGAGGTTAGTAGCTTGTTAAGCTTAGATGATTACTATTATAGTTGTTTGAGGTGTAGATATATATGAAATGTTGTTAGATAAGATGATACTGTTAAGAGTGTGATTGGAATGAGTTTGAGAGGTGGAAATACATGTATTTTTGATATTGTGAAATTCGGAAGAGGATTAAGAGTTTAAGAATGTTGTTAGAATCCTTTATGTAGATAAAGACTCAGACTAGAGTGGAAGGATTTGTAATGTATTGATATGTCAACAACTTTCGAGTTAGAAATGATTGATCATCGTGGGATGGTGGATGAATGGGGATTAGACTTGTTGTGTTTTAGAAAACTTGAATACGAGTTTTAAGGAAATGCTATTGTAGTTTGGTACGACGATTTGTACTCCCTTATGGTTGTCGAATACTAATTGACAAATTAAGGAACTGATCACCCTCAATCCATTATTAATAGTAGACGAGATTATGTTGGATGTTATAGATTTGTCTTGCTATCTTAATGGAGTGTTTTAATCTGAATGCTTAATTTGGTGGATTATTGATATAGAGAGGTGGATGTTGGTGGATGGTGAGTTGTGTGTATAATTGCCGAGTTATACTGTTAAGTTGATGTTATAATGATTTTGTTATCATTATTGAGATGTTATTGTTGGTTACCGTAAGTGATGAATAATATCCTATAATATGACGAAGTTAATTTTGTTGACTATGTTGATGTCACTATAATGGTGAATAGAGTTGTGGATATTTTGTTGATAGTTGACATACATATACGTATGAGAATAAAGTTGTATACGCGCTTTGGTTTTGGGAAAGTTGTTAAGAGTTGACGTGGTATATCCAAGTATAAGTGAGTTATGGTTGTTACATTTCTACTGTGAAAGTTGTTATGTCAGAGTGTTGCTGAAAAGGTTGGTAAGTTATTGGCGGGTATGTCGTGAGGGTGTTGAGTGATTAGCATGCGTGTAGTAGATTTACATCATGATTTAGTTGTTACTATATCAAAAGGTAGTAGTCAAAGTGTTGCCAAGTGCAACTGAGAATCAGAAAGGTTGGAAACGAAGTTGAGGATGGTTGTATCGAGTAGATTTTCGACGACGAAAATATTCTAAGTGGGGGAGAGTTGTAACGCCCCGATATTTAATTATTTATTTAATTAAATATTTTTTAATATTTTATATTAATTCGAATTTTTATCGTCGAAGTCGGAATTATTTTATTTAGTGGCATGATAAATAATCGGATTTAATTTGGTGGAATTAATTTGAGAATTATCAGTATTATTCTAAGAAGCATAATTAGATAAATATGTTGAGTTGAGCGGTAAGTTGATAGTCGGATAAATTAGATGGTTTAGTCGGAGAACTATTATTAGAATATTATTTACGAGTTAGTATTATTTAAAGTGTGGATCGATCATAGTTGAAGAATATTATTGGAAATAATATTAGATTATATTATATGACTATTTATTGAATTGGGCTTATGTTGTGATAGTAGTAATAGTGGGGTGTGTATGTAGGCCCACTAAGAGAAACACTATTATTTGGATCAATAGAATAATATATATTATTATTAGAAAATAAGAGAGGAAGAGAGTTAGTGTTATCAGGAAAAAGAAAGAAAGAGAAGAGAAAGAGGAAAATATGGTTTTTGGAGAAGAAGAGAGCTACATGAAGTTGAACCAAGAGACCAAGAGGAGATTCAAATCGGAGACACATAGAGTTGTCATCAAACCAAACCAGGTAAGGGTGGGTTTCTTATCCTATAATGGGGTATATGATATTTTGTATGTGGGAATTTGTATGTGGAATTTTTACTGTTTTATTGATTTGTGTTGGTTTGTGTTGTTGTGATAAGCATGGTTAATATTGTTTTAGTTATAGATATGACAAAGAATTATGTGGATTGTTGTGTTAAATGCTTGTCTGGATTGGATTTGGAATAGTCGATAGCAGGAAATCCAAAAGAAAAGTGTGCCTGGAATGCTGCCGAATGACAGCTTGTTGTTGGTTGGATGCTGGCGAAGGGCAGCTGGTTGTTGTATATGGGGGTTGTCGTTTGGCAACCTTGGGAGAAAGGAGGATGTGTCGATCGGAACTAGGGCAATGGTGGAAGGAAAATGCCGTTGGCACTGAGTGTTAGGCAGGGGCACTTGTTTCAGTTTCTATTTTCTGTGGCACTATGCTATATAACTGTTAATATGGTATCAGTATAGATTTTATTAATAGAACATTTAGTTTGGGAATAAATTAAACTATTCTTACCAGTAGCATGTTATAGCAGAAGGAACATTAATAAAAGTAGCATATTTTTGTGGAGTTGTTTTATGTGATAGAGGATAATAGCAGAAATAATAATAAGTAGTAAATTTAGATGAACAGTAGAATAAAGTAGCAGAGTTAATAATTAGCAAAATTATATTAGTCGTAGTCCTAGAAATTAAAATAGCAGGGATGGTTTTTAGTCGCAGAATTGGAAATGAATAATTTAATAGAAGTAATATAATAATAGTAGTAAGTTAAATAACAGAGGTATAGTAATTTAGTAGAATAAATTGATTAGTAGCGGTGTAAATAAATAGTAGTAATAATAGTATATTAAGCAATATCGATTAGCTGAATTTGTAGATTTGGGCGGTAAAATTGGTTAACCGGAATTAGTTGAAATTATCGGAATAAGTCATATATAAATATGGGTATTTTTAGTTAATTTGTTTTGTTAGAATCATGTAGAATAAAGTTGATTTGTAGGTGAAGTCGAATTAAGTTGAATGGTCCCAGTATATGGGATTGTGTTGCTGGTTATTGCTGTGAATAAGTTATTATCGAATAAATTGTGTGGTTGTCACATTACTAATTGTTGATATGATATTGTTGTTGTGACGTACTAAATTGTAGGCTTATGCCAACGTTGTTGAATACATTGTTGTTGTTGAATTTGTTGTGATTGATAAGTTGATTAAGTTGTAGGCTTATGCCAACGTTGTTGAATATATTGTTTTTGTTGAATATGTTGTGATTGATAAGTTGATTAAGTTGTAGGCTTATGCCAATGATGTAAAATATATTGTCGTTGTTGTATGTGATTATTGCATTCATTAAGTCACATACGTTTCATTATTAAGTTGGCCTGGATTGGCACCACGTTGGCCTGGATTGGTAAAATATTAAGTTGAAGGCTTATGCCTTGTCGATGCCTCTATTTATTGGCAGATTTTCTAAGTTGGGAGTTCTGCTCCAATGGTACCACATGCATTTGCATAACATTGAGTCTCATTCTAAGTTGTACAGTTGAGTTATTGTGTTGATGAATTAATTGTTGCATTTTAATGATATCCTGTTGCGATTGTTGTTGTGAAGTGGTGATTTTTGCATGACCTGGTTTTAATATATGATTTATCATGCACTTGCTTATACGATTTAAGAATCTCACCCCTTCTGTTTGAATGTTGTCCTCTGTTGGTAACGTGCAGGTAATCAAGAAGGATAGTTGTACATCGTTAGTTCGAGTCGGTGTCGTCGCTCTGATACGTAGCACTCAGGGGGAAATGATCGAATAGTTGTTTACTTGTTGAAATTGTTTTAGTTGTTGAATCCTAAGTTGAATTATGTGAAATAATATGTTGCTCCTCAAGTTATTTTAGTTGGACGAAAAATATGATGCTACTTGAAGTTATAATTACGATTCTGCTGCGTTATTAATAAAAGAAGTGGTTTTGTTTTAAAAGTTGATGCAAGTTGTTATATGATCCTCTAAAACTAAAGTGTTATGTATCTGTTTATGTGTTGTAACATGTTGAAATGTGATATCTCAAATGTTTTAGAAGCTTTTAAATACTCTGATTTTCGTTATAACTACCGGGTAGAATTTGGGGTGTTACAGTTGTCCAATCTGGTTTCAGGTATTAATCTATAATCAGTCATTCACAAATAGTTATCCTGGCTTGTTATAGGTATTAATCTGGAACTTGTTTTTGTTTGTCGTAGATATAGTTGTCCTGGCTAGTTTCAATTATTAATCTCTGACCTTAGAGAAAGAAAGATAGTTTCCCCGACTTGTTTCGGGAGTTAATCTTCAATTTGTTCATGTATATAGTTGTCTTGTATGGTTTCTGGTATTAATCTACAATCAGTCGTTCACAGATAGTTGCCCTGTCTGGTTTTAGGAATTAATCTGGAACTGTTGAAAATTGGTGATGATGTTTGTTCGCTTGCTAACTTTCCGGAAAAAGGTATGGAGTCAGCTGCATGCAGTGTCATGATGCATGAGATGCATCGGGTGATGATGTTCTCAAAATGGATGAGATTGTGATATATGCATTTATGCTGCATATGCTATAATATTTGTAGAATGATATATGAGTGAAATGTATGAACATATCAGTTGTTCTGTTGTTGTATTGTTGAACCAGGGAAAGTAAATCCCTGATTGTTGTTGGGGATGAAGAGTGTAAGTCCTCAAATTCTGTTGAAGTTTGAAAAGCTGGGAGACAAATTCCTGTTGTTAGAGAAATAAACTCTATTGGGGAAGGGAAACTCCATGAACTTCTTAGGGATTTTATTGAAATCCTGCTGGGGAATCTTGAAAAGCTTGTGAACTAGGCTAAGGAATTCCTTGAGATGTCGGGTAAGTAATTGGAAATTTTGCTCCGCTGGGGATATCAAAAACTTTGACATCATTAGGCTGTATGTTGAGGATATGGCAGTGAATTATGGTAAGATGCCCCTGCCTCTGCACCTGCTGGAGAAAGTATCTGCCGGGGATTTTATAGATGGTCTGAATGTTATCCCAACTCCTGGAGTCTTTGAGTAAATGTTGTCAGGGTGATAAGTCTTCTACTGATAGACAAGTGACGAGATGACGAGACATGGTCGTACGCTTTAATCCCTAACTTTTTCCTGGACTGTCCTTTCATATTTTCAGTCTAGCGGGACACCCTTTTTTGCCCAAGCTGCCTTTTCGAGTTTTTGACTTGCCGGGTGTACAAATTTTTCATATGTATATCCCTAATTTTTTCCCAAACCCTTTTGGTTCGTCGGGATGCCCTTATTTTTTCCTAGTCCAATCAACCTAGCGGGTCTTTGCTCATGTGTAGTATCTTTTAACTATGTCTGCGTTCATCGGGTGCAGAGAATTGTCATTTTCCATAGTAGTAAGTGTTATCACACTGCCAGAAGATGTTTGCTTGATTGCACGTGATTTGTTGCTGGAATTCATGTCCAATGCCCCAAGTGATTCAGATGGAGATACGCCCCTGGCTATTTGGCACTTTTGAGAGATTCCTTGAATCTTGACTTGACTGCCCCAAATTAGCTGAACACCATGCTATTCCCCTTGATTATGAAAGTCCTGTTACTGGAATGTCTTTCCATCTGAGGTAATTCTGTTCATTGAGAGGATTTTTGTTCATCGAATATCCGTTTGTGCGAATTTCATTGTTGTTGAACAATTAGTCATATGCAAACAATGGTATTTTTAAAATGAAAAGCTTATGTCTGCCTTGATGTTTGGAAATTCTTTTTTTTTTAGTAAAACAAACAAATTTTGTAAGAGTGTGATATCAACTCAGGATTCATAGAAAACCTTACAGGAGTCAGTATACCTTTTGTAAAAGTATGCTTTCGAGCTAACCCATGCTTCAGCTAGAACTTTTAAGGGTTGTAACATGGCCTGGTTCACGGTTTAAGAAACAAAAGATAAAGGCTCGAAATTTATTTGTACCCATCCCGTTCTTCATGATGTTCTTCAATCCTTTACTCAGTTGATTGTGCGTTTAAATCCCAATTGACTCTGGAATCTTTGCCTTGATATTTCGATGATGGTTCGGACGCTGAAAGTTTATTTTGTGGAAGGCAGTCATTTTTGTAACCTTTTCTTTTTTTGTTGATGATTTGCAGCGACCTCTTTTTTTGATTTTATTATCCCTACTTTTGCTTGAACTGTTTCTTTTGTGATTATAGTCAGTGGGATGCCCCAGTTTTTTTCTTAAGTCTCCTTCATAGGTTTTGACTTACCAGGCTTTTCTTTTTGAAAAATAATGACTTCCTGTTTTAATGATTATGCAGAACCATGATCGTCTTATGTTTTGGAATGATACCTCCGACACTACTTGTCATGTACGAGAGGAAGGCTTGCGATTGTAATGAATCTTTTAATTAACTGAGAAACTAACCTGCCCTAGGTTATGATTAAGGGTTTTAGTTTGTGTGAAAAGAATAAAAAACACTCCCGCTTCTTAGGCTCAAAGGGGTTGACTAGGGATTATCTTCCTTGTCACTCCACTGTTTAGGATTTGAAACAATGCATGTACATCGTCAGCGGGGTCTATTCAAAAGCATACTATTGAGTTTGTTGTATTGTTTTCGTCATCCTCCCTCTAAAGGCTTAGAGCTTTTGATTAGGAGATGAATATTACAAAAGAAGTAAAAGCACGGTTTAATATAGTTATACGAATGAATTGATTGAAGACAAACATATGCAATGCATTGATGCAGTAACAAAGTTTGACATAAATAAGTGTTCGAACAAATTAAAAGAAAATTACAATTTGAAAATTCTAATGAACGAAAATCCTCCTTGTCAAAACTTGTCAATTCGGATTGTGTGCCTTTGAGGGATGACAGAAGAATTCAGCTTGACCATCTTGTGTAAACTCCAGCAGTCATTCATCGATCAAGTCTTGAATCTTATTTCTCAACGTCCAACAGCTATTAGTGTCATGTCCAGGACTGTTGGAGTGGTACGCAGACCTTGCATTTGGATTGTACATGGGGGAAGCAGTATTGGGATTCTGAGGAGGATCCTTCAATGTAACCAACTTGGCTTCCAACAACACAACTTGGAAAGGTCTACTCTCCACTGATTACCCTGTCTTTGTTGGCGAGGTTGTGATGTAGCAGCATTTTGGAAAGGTCTACTCTCCACCAAGCCAACTTCTTGTCTCATCAGGGGCTGATTAATAACTTGATCCTCAGCCTCGATTGTTTTCTTCATACGGTTACATACGTCTTGATAAAGCTTACTGATGTGAATCCTCAACTCTTCCTGTCCCCGAGCTAAATTTTTGATAAGAGCCATTTAATTACTCATCTGGATTCTCATCCTTTCCATCTCAGCATGCAGTTGGCTCAACCTGTCCTAGTAATAGTAACCGGGTTCTAGGAAATCTCAATATCATTGATCTTTCTTCACCGGGCATTATTTCAGCGCAAGCCTCTTTATTAGCGACTGAAATATCCCGGAAGTCAGATCTCAATGAGTGTAGTATTGAGTATCAACCAACTTCGGACTGCACCAAAGCCGGTTATCTCACTACAACCTAATGTCCAAGTTGTTCAATTAAATGTTCTAAGGCCAGTTGGTGCTTCGTGACACCACACAACGACCCCGAATTCTCCTTGACTACTCAAGGGCTACTGGTACCAACAAATGTTTCACACTAATGTATCTATCGTTTCAACCGTGTCGGTATACTCCACACAGTCCCCACGATCTATTGCTACTTACCTAAACGGTGCCCTAGATCCGGGTGTAGGATCTTTACAAGTAAATCCAAGCAAACCCTCAAAGTTAAAGCAAACAAAAACACATGATGAAAGCAAATATAGAATGAACTAAACTCTAAGGTAACCCACTTTTTATATATCCCCAGCAGAGTCGCCAGTTATGTGATACGGTGGCAGAACCGACTATTGTACTGGTTTTTCGTTTGTGTTCACAAATATTGCAGTAAGCAAGAGTAACCACCAACTTTGCTTTTATCTAACAAAGGAAAGGGTGAAAAGAACAGAAAAAGACCTTTCAAGATTATTTCTGAGTAAGGATGGTATATTATGTAAAGGAAAGGTGTTATCACCCTTTCCATCCGTTGTTATCTATGGGCTCTTAGATGCTTAGCTCATTTGAAAAATACCTCGTGCTTTTGCGTGTTTTTAAAAAGTATTTTTAAATGCCATAGTGAGGCAGTTGGCTTTATGATAACTCTTGTATCAGTCCTCAAGAGTGTTGATAATGCTTTTTTGAAAAGGTTTTTGAAAATTGTTTTGTGTAAGTGTAAAAAGTCTGTTTTGAGCATAGCATCTAGGAACTATCTACTTTACTCGAAAGGGTCGTTCTTTTCCTCCTTTCCTTTAGACAGTGCTATCCTACTATTAGTGAGTAGGTAGCCATAATCATTTGGATGTATGAGGGATATTCAAAGGGAAGTTTTATAGTCACAAAGGCAACTGGGCGAGAAACCTTAGTAACTACCCTAGGGTTTTAAGATCATTGTTTACCGAGGAAACATCGAGAGGGTCATCGAGGGACGTGTGAACTTTTTAAACCAGAGGATAGCACTAGAATCTCTCACGTTTCGAGAGTTATGACTATTTTTCTGAAGGCAACCAAAGAGGGTGTGCCCTAGAGGTGCGCATGTGCAAGTGCGCTTGTTTTCATTTATTTTTGTCTTGTGTTAAGTTTGCTAACGTTTTATTTCATTCTTGACATACAATCGTATTACCATGCATATAAACAATTTATTAGTTTGTAGGAATTTAAAATGCAGAAAGATAAATCCTAAACTATTACAAGGCTTCGGGGGAGGGGGATTATTACAAGTCCAAAACTTGGGGAAAAAATAAAGAAAGCGGTAAAAGTGTCCTAGTTAATTATTACATCCCAAAAGTAGATACATTAATAAAAATGAAAACAAAAACAATAAACGCGCGCGAATTGAAAATAATGTCCAAATCCTAAGTGAAACAAAATATTTTTTTGTGTTTTATTTTATTTCGGGAAAATGATTTAATTGAAATCCTAAGTCTATTTAGTTTTAAATTAAAGAAAAGGTTAAAATAATTAAATAATTAGTTAACAAAATTAATTTAATAGTAAAAAACAAAGCCTAATGTTTTTTATGATTTTTCATTTTAATGTTGATTAAAACTAGGAGAAATAAAAAAATGAAAAAAAAGACAACATAAATGGACCAAGCAGTAAGAAAAAAAGGGTGCAATTTGCAAGATGCAGGCCCAGATCGAAAAGAGGCCTAAGTGGCCTTTCAATCCAATGAGGAGGATTATCGAAAGTGCATGACGGACTGCACGTTGAGGGCACCAGATCTGGACAGGTCAGCAATCTGGAAGTAGGGGAATGATGGTGTATGATGCACTCCTTCGATCTAGGAACACTGGATTTGCAAAGAATTATTAGAGAAAAAACAAAATGCAAACCTGGGTGTCGAACCCAGGTCCTTCGATCTTGTGCGTGTTTATCTGTTTAGGCTGGATCAGTAATATAAGCGTTAAAGATAAAAAAAAAACGCGGACCTGGGTGTTGAACCCAATCCTTAATCCTGAATACAAATCGAATGACTATAAGTATTAATATGACATGCAAAATGTAAAATTTGATTTTTTTTTGCCAATTCTTACCAACAGTAATGGATGAATTTGTGGCTTTAGGTGTGGATATGCTTGCTTAAGGGTTGTTTCAATTTTGACAACCTTTGGAGATTTTGAGAAGTTTTGGTGTGGCTTCCTGAGGCAGTGTGTGTGCAGCTTTAATAGGCAATGTGTGATCTCACTGCAAGAATGTTTCTGTGGCAATGTTTTTTTCTTGTCTCCTTTTTTTTCGTCCTTTGGCTATGTGTCCTTAGGCCTGTATTTATAGGGGTGGAGGTGAACTGAAATGGCAAGGGACAACCATTAACCAGCCTTTGAAGGAAAAATCATAAAAATTAAAGGATTGCCTTTTTTGATGAATTCCTACCCTTTTGGGTTTTGGGATGAACCTGGACATGTTTCACTCCCTAACTCCTTCGAATGCCCTCAAGCCTTGTTCTTCAATTGGCCTTGAGTTTCTCTTCGAATGGCTCTAGGCCTCATCATTCTGGCTTCTTCGATTGAGCCACTATTGGCCTTGTTCTTTGATTGGCTCTGAAAATACCCAACTCGCCCAATCGAAAACTTCATTATGGCCTGTCGAACCTTCTTTTGTCATGAATGTAATTGCGCAGAAGGCTTGGGCTTGGCAGCATGTTGGACTTTGGCCAACAAGCATCTTGAGCCAAACTCATCAAAAGTCAAAACAAACTTGTTTCCAATAATTGTGTATCCTTTGAATGGACCACATGTATGTCCTTCGAATGCACCATTTGTGTGTCCTTTGAATGACCCTTTGGAATGTTTCTTCAAATGGACCATACTATGTGTCAAAGTGTAGAAACTATGTTGAGGGGTTTTAGAGGCGGAGTTAGAGCAGGCCTGAAGATAAACATTGCACAGTCAAATCTTGCATGTAGATAGCCATTGCTTTGTGAATCAAATGTCAGTTGAAGGGGTCTTTGCCTTGTAGATTGAAGGAAAGTTGAAGTGGCCTTTTGCCTTATGGATCGAAGGCAAGTTGAAGGCGCCTTTTGCCTTGCGGGTCGAAGGAAAGTTGAAGAGGCCTTTTCCTAGTGGATCGAAGGAAAATTGAAGGGGTCTTATTGCCTAAATGAAACTTGTGGACTAAAGCTTGCTCGAAGGGGACCCAACGCTCAATCGAAGCTGGTGGACCAAAGCTTGATCGAAGGAGGCCAAGTAACCAATCGAAGCATGATCGAAGGGGGCTCAAAGCTCAATCGAAGCTAGTGGACCAAAGCTTGATCAAAGGGGACCCAATGTTCAATTGAAGGTGGTGGACCAAAGCTTGATCGAAGGAGACCAAACACCCAATCAAAAGCTTATGAACCAAAGCATGATCGAAGGGGCCAAATACCCAATCGAAGCTTATGAATCAAAGCAAACTTGCTCTTTTTCAATTTGATGCCTGAAAGCCAAAAATCCAATTGTACTTGTGCAAACTTGCCCTTGTGAAAATCCTTGTGAGAAAATGTATTGAGAAAAAAGGAGGGAAAATTTTTGGGTACAACAGGCGTCTGATCAATAATAGGTACTCCCAGTAATTGGGATAACTCTTCCATAGATGGTACCAACTGATAATCAGGAAAGGTGAAACAGTGATGTGCAGGGTCAAAGAACTGGAATATGAAACTCATCATATCTTCATCAAAACCTGGAGTAACCAAACTAAACAGTCAACCATGCCTCTTGATAAATGAAGAACTTTTGGGAACCCTTGAAACCAAATTTTTAAGTTGTGGGGTACCCTTACAAAGTTAACTCGAATAGTGTTTCTGCGAGCAGAGGCCATAGTCTGCAAAACAGAACAAAGATAAACTCCCTGGTCCTTGAAATGGTTAGTAGAAATGAAATGGTATGAATGTTATGATGCATGATGTTATGTTTGAACAATTTAATCATACAAAAGCAAAACATACAAGGCCTTAGGTTAAAGCTTGCATAGAGTTGTAGGTAAGTACCCTCTTGAAGTTTTAGTTAGCTCAACCTGTCCTAAAAGAAAGTAACCGGGTTTTAGGAGTCTCAATATCATCGATCTTTTTCCCGGGCATTGTTTCAGCTCAAGCATCTAATTTACGACTGAAATATCCTGAGAGTCTGACCTCTACGAGTGTAGCATCAACTATCAACCAACTTCAGTCTTCACCAAAGCCGGCTATCTCACTACCTTCCAAAGGCCATGTTGTGTCAACTAAGGTTCTAAGGTCAGTTAGTGCTTTATGACACCATGAGGCAGCCTAACATTCTCCTTGACTTAACTCAAGGGACATCAGCACCAACCAATGTGTCACACTAACGTGGCCATCATTTTAACCGTATCGGTGTATGCTGTAAAGTTTTCACGATCTATTGTTACTTACCTAAATACCCTAGATCTGGGTATAGGATCTTTACAAGAATAACCAAAAAAACCCTTTAATAATAAAGCAAGCAAGTCAAACAATGAAAGTATTTAAATGTGAACTATCTCTAAGGTAACCCCACTTTTATATCTCCCTAGCAGAGTCGACAATTCTGTAGTACGGTGGGAGAACTAACTTTATTAGTTTTGTGTTTTATCGCAAATGTTGCGGTTAGCAAGAGTCGCCACTGACTTTTCTTTTATCCAATAATGGAAAGGGTGA
Source organism: Vicia faba (assembly GCA_948472305.1). Lineage (NCBI taxonomy): Eukaryota > Viridiplantae > Streptophyta > Magnoliopsida > Fabales > Fabaceae > Vicia > Vicia faba. Next base: position 849,189,927 of record OX451735.1, on the reverse strand, counting down.
AAAGAACAGGAAAGACCTTTCGAGAATTTTTCTGAGTAAGGGGGTAGGTTATGAAAAGGGAATGTGTTAGCACCCTTTTCATCTGTAGTTATCTACGGGCTCTTAGTTGCTAACTCACTTTGAAAATGCTTTTTTTGTGTAAGTGTATTTGAAAATATTTTGAAAAGATGCCTTAGTGTGGTGAACTTTGTAATGATTCTCGTATCGTTAAGAATGCATACAAAGTGTTTTGTCTTTGAAAATATTTAGAAAAGAAAGTGTACGTGTGAGAAATTGTTTTGTTTTGTGAGCAAGAAACTATAAGATAACTACCTACTCAAAAGATCTTTGTTCTTTTCCTCTTTTTGTTTAGATAGTATTGTCCTGCTATTAGTTAGTAGGTAGCTCTATCATTGGATGTTTTGAGGGACAGGCGTGGGTCATCATACAGTCACGAAAACAAATCGTAAGACACTTTAGCAATTATCCTAAGGTACTAAGAGCGTTTACCGAGGCAGCCTCAAAGGGTCATCGAGGGACTACGATCTTTTAACCAAAGGATCTTTGCTAAAACATCCCAGTTCGAGGGACGTGACTATTGTTTTCCGAAGGCAGCAAGTGGGGGTACCTTAGAGGTGCATGTGTTTAAAGTGTGTTATGTTTCAGTTATGTTTATCTTGGATTTATGGTTATCTAGAATTTGCTTTTAATCTTGGCCATACAATCCTATTAAGCTAATAGTTAATCATATACATGCATTCGTACAGTAGTGCGAAAAGTAAAAATGTGGAAATTGAATCTACGCTAATTTAAAATATTACATCCCTTTGAGTAGTTACAATTATTCATGAAAATAAATGCAAGAAATAAACGAGTGCATGGAGATTGAAAAGGGAAATAATTTAAAACCTAAAAAAAATCTAAGTGTGTAGAAGAAAAATATTTTTGGAAATTTTTTTGAAGTAATTAATCCTAATTCTAGTTTAATTAACAAAATAAAACTAAAGTCTGACTAAATTAAATTAATTTTAAATTGTAAAATTAAATTAATTAATCCAAAACTTAACTCTACTTCTTTTTTATTATTTCAATGATTTTATGATTATTTTTGTGATTAAAAAAAATTAACTAAAACAATAAATAAGTGATAAAACAAAAAAAAATTACAAATGGGCCAGCGTTGCAAAGAAATTGGGGGGTGCGTTTAAGAATTCTCTAGGCCCAAGTTAAGGAGGCCCAGGCTGCGCTGCATGATCCTCTATGGGAGCTTCCAGGAGGTGCGTCATGGGGTGTTGACTTGGGACCACCAGATCAAGATCAATTGAGATCTGATGGCCTGAAGATGAGGTGTACTATGCGCGTATTGGATATGATGGCACTGGATCTTTTATAAAATAACATGAAAAATCAAAACGCCTCAAGCCTGAATCGAACTCGGGATCAGGCACCTGAGTGAATTTCAGTGTAAGTGTGTTAGCACTGGGGTGGCGTGTTCATCCAGTGTATATATCAAACAAAAATAATATAAAATAAAATGCCAGCTAATCTTATACAGAAAAAACACGTGCGCATTAAGTGGCCTCCTGGAATTTGAATCAGCCATTCAGAAGGATTTATTAGGCCACACTGGCTCTTCTGGGGTCAACAATATTCAGGGACGCTGGAGTCAACCTCTGGTCATCTTTCCCGACCGTCCCAAATGCCAAAACCTGTAAAAAAAAGTTAGTTTTAAACAACCAAAGGTATCCTATCCTACTAAATCAAGCATTCTGAATCTATTGGTGAGGTCCTTTTGGTCTGAAAACATCTCTACATAGAGATTTGAAGATCACGGTTCATGTTGCCCTAACAATGGTAAAACACCATTTCTGCGTCAAACTTTACATGTGACGTACATATCCTGTTCTAATAATGCATAGAAGGAGATCAAACGTGTTAGAAATGATTAAATACACAAGGAAACACAATTTTTATTTTTACCAATTTAAGAACCAGCGTAATGAAGAAGCAGTGTTCTGGTGCTTAAGGAGTGCGGTTATGGATCTAAATCAAATTCTTTGATCTTCAGGAGGTGAATGTAAGCCTTAGTCGCGAGTGAAAAGGGCTGGAACTCCAGTTACAGGTTTCACACTTCTTTTGAATTTTTGTGAATTTTCTGGAGTTTTGTTGTGCAATGATTTTTGTGTCCTTGGATCTGTTTGGCTTGTCCTTTTATAGAGAAGGGAAATGACTCCACAAATATGGAACAAAATTGAGCCATGATGGCCTTAATCAAAACAAAATAAAACACTTTGAAATATTTACATTTTGAGATATTCTCTCCATTTTTGAACCATGCACGAATTTTACAGGTTGTCATGAGCTTGTATGGGCCATAAATGGACTGAAATCAAAAGGCCCAAGCCTTCAAACGCGATTTTCATTTTTATTTGATTTTATTTATTTTAAATGAATAAAAAATTTAAATAAAAGAAATGAAAATCATAAAAATGTTTGAATGATTTTTAGAAGCCCTCTAACATCTTATGAACATCTTTGAACATCAAAAGTTAGGCCCACTAGTTCAAAATCTCAAATTTGCTCATTTTGCATTTCATGAATTTCGTCAAAATCTCTCAACTTGTGCCACTCATAACTTACTCAATTTTCATATTTTGAAGATGATATTGGATTTTTTGAAAAGCTCAAGATCTCCTCTACAATTTCTATTTTTATCATTTTTGAATTTGGAGAAATTATCTTGATGTAAGTTTCCTTGACAAAAAGTGTCTTTTGTTGACTTTTGAAAATGGCCTATAATGTATTAGCTCATATCTTTCCAATGAAGCATTTTTCGGACTTGAGCATAAAAACAATGTTGTAGAGAATTGAATTTTATTAAAAATTGGCTTTGGTTAGAGAAAAGTTGATGAAGCATTTGAAAGTTATGTTTGGTCAAAGTTCATTTGACTTCTCCTAAGGAAACCCTAATTTGACAATTCTTGACTTTTGATGATTTGAGGGATTTCCTTGAGGAATCATGATCAAACCTTAATTAAATGATGAATATAAATTCAAAATGTTGATGTTGACAAAAAATATTGAAGTTTGACTATATGTTGACCATAGTTGACTTTTTACCCAATATAGTTGATTTTCAATCATCTGAGCCATTGACTGAGCAAACTTGTGATGCAAGACTTGAAACTTGACTTGAACATTGTTGAAAACATATGGAGAACCATGGACACCACTTGTGACCTTTGCAACCCAAATTTCCTTGAGAAACTCAAAACCCTAGTTATAGACCTTTGGCTTAGGAGGAGCATTTGACTGGTCATCCCTTGAGATTCTTGAGTATTTGAGGAACCTTGAAAGAACGCCTTGAAGAAAATGGGAGGGAAATTTTTGGGGTACAATAAAAGTGAAAATAGCACCTCTTGAGGGTAAGGAGGTAATGATGACACAAATTGCAGATTATACTCCCGTGGCTGAAGATGAAAACAAAGAGGAAGAGGAGTATGAACCTCTACTAGAGGACGAATGGGACGATTATGACCCCTATCAAGACGATATGGTTGACGATGTTTATGGCTAAGACTTTATAATCAATTGTTGTATTGTTTTTGTTTAGCCTACTGAATTTGACAGGGTGTGTGAAGTATCTAAAAACAAGGATGATTACATGCCAGACAACACCGACGAAAAACCATTATGCTACTATGTTATGAATAATGGTGTGGTGGAGGAACAAAATGCGGTGTTTGAGAAACCAAGTCCAGGCATGTTGTTCCACCTCAAACCTTTGTTTATAAGGGTGAAAGTATACGGAATTCCAGTCAACAAAGTGTTCGTCGATGGTTGGGAAACTATGAATTTGATGCCTTACGCTTTGTTCAAGAAAATGGGAAAGTGCGGAATTGATCTTCGATCACATAACATGGTTATATCTAACTATGAAGGAAAAATCAGTAGCATTCTTGGAGTGTTTCAGGTTGAATTAGAAGTCCGCACAACTACCAGGTTAACTCTCTTTATGGTCATTAACTCCAAAGCAAATTTTAATTTGTTGTTGGATCGTGAGTGGATCCACGGGATAGGGGAATTTCCATAAACCCTACATCAGAGGATATATATTTAGAGGAAAGATGGCATCGTCGAGAATATTGAAGCTAATCAGAGTAACTACAAAATCGACGAGAGTAGAGTTGGAAGAAAATCATTCGAACAACATCTGGCACATGTGGCACCTTGTGATACTAAAATTGATGTTCCTAAAGAGAACACAAATTATTTTCTAAGCTTGGATCCAGATCATGGATTCCTGTTGGACATTAAAGAAGAAATGATGCCCAGGGAACAAAATCGACCTACAGGGTGGAATGTGGTCGAAGAAGATGACCAGTGAGTCAGAAGAACATGCTTGGATTTCTTCCTATGTGGTTGAAAACAAAATAAAATCGACTTTGGAAGCCAAAAGATTGCAAAGTTTGGCTTTAGGAGCCAATTCGACGAGTCGAAAAGGCCAAGATGGCCAAACATCAGCTTTAGAAAGCCAAAGGCTAGATTGTGTATATGACGACAAGCCTTTCAAATTTGAGAAAGACCCTGTGAATTTAATGCAGAAGATCCAAGCCCAAGATCCTTTTGAAGAGGTGGACCTAGGCGATGGCGTAATAAAGAGACCCACTTATATCAGTACCAAAGTTGGGTCAAAGATGAAGGTTCGATTCATTAACTTATTAAAGGAGTATAAAGATTGATTTTCATGGGTTATGGTGAAACGCATGGCTTGAGTCGGAATGTCGTGGAGCATCGTCTGCCTATCTAGTAAGGGAAGAAATCAGTAAAGCAACATCCTCAAGGATTCGCCCCAGAGATCACAGTAAAGATCAAATAGGAAATCGAGAGATTGCTAAAGAGTAAGTTCATCAGAACTGTCGGGTACGTCGAGTGGCTAGCAAATATTGTTCCCTTTATTAAGAAAAATGAAACTCTTCAAGTTTGTAAAAATTTTAGGGATTTGAATAAAGCAACTCCAAAATACGAGTATTCGATGCCTATGGCAGAAATGTTAGTAGATTCGGATGTAGGCTTTGAATATTTGAGCATGTTTGATGGTTATTCTGGATATAATCAAATTTTTATAGCCAACGAGGATGCATCTTAAATGACATTTCGATATCCAGGAGCCCTAGGGACTTATGAATGGGTTGTAATATCTTTTGGTTTAAAAAATGTCGGAGCAAGTTATCAAAGGTCTATGAATGCCATATTTCATGATTTCATATAGCACTTTATGCAGATTTACATAGATGATATTATGATTAAATCCTCATCTGAAAATGGACATATAAACCATCTTCGAAGATCATTCAAAAGAATGAGAAAATATGGATTGAAAATGAATCCACTAAAATGTGCTCTCGGTGTGCATGCAGGAGATTTCTTAGGTTTCGTGGTACACAAAAAAGGTTCTTGATCAACCAAAACAAAACAAAAGCAATTTTGGATCTCAAGCCTCCCGCAACAAAGAAACAGTTACAATCTTTGTTAGGAAAGATCAACTTCTTGAGAAGATTAATATCGAATCTAAGTGGAAAAACAAAGATGCTCTCGCCATTACTCAAGATAAAAAAAGAGAGTGAATTCTTATGGGATAAAAAACATCAAGAGGCTTTCGATGCAATCAAGGAATATATGACGAAGCCTCTAATTTTTTTCCCACCAAGTCAAAACAAAAACATGAGATTGTATATAGTTGTGTCTGACTTCAAAATAGGAAGCATGTTAGTTCAAGAGGATGATAATGGCGTCGAGAGGCCCATTTATTACCTTAGTTGAGTATTGATAGCTGCGGAAACTAAGTATAGTTCAATAATAAAATTATGCTTATGTTTGTACTTTTCATGTATGAAATTAAAGAAATATATTAAACCAGTTGATGTTTATGTTTCTTCTTATTTTGATGTTATTAAGCATACGATATCAAAACCCATATTTCATAATCATATGGGGAAATGGGCATTGACATTAACTGAGTTTTTCTTGTCTTATTTGCCTTTAAAGGCAATGAAAGGCCAAATTGTGGCAGACTTTATTGCAGATCATGCAATAGTCGAGCCATCTGTAAATATGGTCGACACAGACTCTTGGAAATTATATCTCGATGGGTCGAGCTATAAAAATGGAATCGGTGTCAGAATCCTGATAGTCTCCCCAGAAGGAACACCAACAGGATTCAAATGTCGAGTCAACAGAAAATGTTCCAATAATGAGGCAGAGTACGAAGCCTTAATTACTAGACTCAAGATCTTGTGACATTTGGGTTCCACTAAAATCGAGGTGAAAGGCGATCTAGAGTTGGTAATCAAACAAATAACACGAGAATACAAGTGTATTAAGGATCATTTAATGATATACTTTGCACTTGTAAATCGTTTGTTGGAAGATTTCGAAGTGGTAAGCATCAAACACGTGCCCAGGATGGAGAATCAAGAGGAAAATTAATTAGCCCAAATTGCGTCTGGATACAAAGTATCGACGAACAAGCTAAGGGACTTTGTTGAAGTAAGGTAGAAAGTCATCTCGACATCACCCGAAACATAGTCAACACCAAAAGCTTGGGGGGTAAACCATATGGACGAAATTTTTGAAAATTTTGCCATTATTTATTAGATACGGGCTGGCAAAATCCAATTATAAAGTATCTAGACACTCCATTCGGGAATACTGATAGGAAGATAAAATATCAGACATTAAGCTACATTCGTATGGGAAATGAATTATTCAAGAAAACCCCTAAGGGTGTGTTACTAAAATGCCTTAGGGAAAATGAAGCATATGTGGCAGTGTCAGAAGTGCATAGTGGAACTTGTGGCGCTCACCAAGCCAACCATAAAATGAAATGGCTTTCATTTCGACAAGGTGTGTATTGGCCAAGCATGTTGAAAGATTGCATGGATTTCGCCAAAGGCTGTCAAGAATGTCAAAAGCATGCAGGAATTCAACATGTTCCAGTAAGAAAATTACATGTCATCATTAAACCATGGCCCTTTAGAGGATGAGCTTTGGACATTATAGGAGAAATTCGACTGGCATCGTCGAAAAATAGAGGTTCATCTTGGTGGGAATAGATTATTTCACTAAATGGATAGAATTCGCACTTTTAGTTAATGTGGATCAAGATATGGTGATTGAATTCATCTAGAAAACATAATATATAGGTTTGGAATTCCTGAGCTATAACTACAGACCAGGGGTCGGTGTTTATTGATCGAAAGATGCAAGAACTTACGTCTGAAACAGGGTTTAAATTGCTAACTTCAACACCTTATTATGCTCAGGCCAATGGCCAAGTCAAAGCTGCTAATAAATTGATAATTGGTTTGATTAAGAAACATGTTTCTAAGAAACCTAAGAATTGGCATAAAACTTTAAATCAAATATTATGGGCTTGTCGAACATCCCCTAAGGAGGCGTCAAATTCAACGCCTTTTCGTCTAGTGTTTGGACATAACATTGTTCTGCCAGTTGAATTATACCCGCAATCCATAAGAATAAAACATTAGAATTAACTATCATTGGATCAATACTGGATTCTGATTTGTGACGAAACAGTAGATTTGGACAAAGAAAGATTAGTTGTGTTGGATGTGCTCATTCGACAGAAGGAGCGAATCGCTAAAGCATTCTTAATATGTGAATATGTTTGGAAATTAATATTACGTATGGATCGACGAGGTCGAACATTAGAAATATGATCATCAAATGGGAAGGACCATTCCAAATTACGAAAATATTTACAAATAATGCTTATGAAATCGAGAAAATAGGTTTCGACCAACGAGTCCTTAAAGTAAATGGGAAATATTTGAAAAAATATGAACCTATGCTTCAAGAGATTCAAATTGCAGTGAAATAAAGCATGTTATATAAATATGGTAACCAAAATGAAAGAGAGCCAAAATGGTGACCATCAGTTCAAGGAGATTACAAAAAAGCCAAAAAGTCACTACCAGCATTAACAAAGCAATTAAAAAATTAAGTAGGGAACCGAGACTTGAAATCTTCAAAGTGAAACTTCTCTAGGGAAATCCTATTGTCGAGGCACACTTTCTTTGTCTGCAATTGGTTAATTTCTCCCTTAATCTTGATAGAATTCTCACCATGAGTGATCCCTTTAAGACTTTTTTGAGCAATGGTATACGGACTAGGGAGGCCACCAGTCAAATCTAGTGAGACCTTTTATTGCTCGAATTCATATATCTTCTTCATAAGCTCAGTTATTTGCGCCTGGTAGGTTGTAATTTGTTGATCAAAATATAGACACCGATCAACACGTTCTTGAGTCTTAGCCTCAAACTCAGTAAGCTTTTTTCTCACAAGCTTCACTCAGTTCCCACTCGCCTTTCATATCATCAGACTTTGTTTGAAGTTTAAAGTCAATATATTTGACGAGCGTGATATCTTTGACAAGTTGAAAGAAGAAAGCTTCAAATTCAATAAGGAATTGAGCCACAACCTCAGAGGTGTTGTGTTGAGAAATTTCGTCGAGTAGCCCAAGCATGTTTGTTCCCAAAGTAGATTCTTCCGCGAGCTCTTCAAGAAACTTAGTCTCAAATAAGCGTTTTCTAAGTTATTGCAGTTTTGAGGCTCGCAGATGCACTCATTTCAGGAATGGAGGAATCTGATGCGGTAGAAGCATGAGAACTAAGTGAGGCCTATCGAAGTTTCTACAATCTCCTAAGAGTCTCAGCTGGATTCTTTTGTTTCATGGCCAGGATTTCTTCTTGACCAAGGGAGTTGTTGGAACTGGTGTCCTTAAGAATGTTGTTGGCACGAGCCTGACTTTTGGGTCCTTCATCTCAGAAAGCATTTTGGTCGAAGTTCTCCTTAACCAGAGTCACAAAAGCAGTAGTGGGTTGAGGATCGGGGTTCCCAGTATCATGGGTATCATCATGATAGTTCGGTGAAGGAACCATCTTAGTAGATATTTATGCAACGCTTTCATGAGTGTGGGAGTTTAATGAAGAAGCATCAGCAGAATGTTCAGGAGCATTAACATTATCAAGTGTATTGGTTTTGACAAAATTGTCAGAGTCAACAACCGCAACATGAAGTGGTACCTAGGAAAATAAAATACAATTTAGTATGAATAACCGGTATGATAAAAAAAGGAATGAAAGGGACAAAGAACCTCAGTTGAGAGCGGAATTCCTCTTTCTGTCGGGGGAGGTTTGATGGGAGTTGATTGTTGGGGAGGAGAAGTTTTTTCTTGATCGTTGGTTAGGTGTTTCGGAGTTACTGATCCAGAGGTTTTGGTAGTCAAAATATCAATTTTGCTAGTTGTCAAAGGAGGAGCTTTGATAGTTGTCATCTTGAGAATGATCTTTCTGCCTTTTCTGGTACCCTTGGGTTTCACAGAAGTGGGATCCTTGGAGGAAGGAAAAATTTGATTATGCCCACTGTCGGCAGGATTTTTGTTGCCGATTGAAAGTTGGTGTGTGTCTTCAAAAACCTAAGGATCTCGAAAATCAGAGAACAATTGATAGATACTTATCAAGGAAGAAAAATATCGTACCAGAGGTCGAGAGGCATTGGAAATTTTTATTTTCTTGGTGGAATTGAGGGAAGCAGATTCATCAGTCGAAGGCCATTTCTAGAGGGCACCAGAGGAATTTTTAAACAAGGTAAGTAAACATGAAAATTGGATACAAATGTCCTAAATAAAGTTGAAAGGATTAGAAGTTACCGTTGTCGATAGGACCTTTTCGGCAGCTGTGGAAGAGGATCACATAACTCTATCAGCCTTAGCATCTGGTGCTGGTATGGTAGTTGTTTGGGTACTCTCAAAGGGATCAAAAGTTGTATCCAACTTTTGCAGGAAGAGAGGTGCAGAGAAATATTGCTTCTGGAATTCAGACCACCATTGGTCGAATTCTTCGGTAGTAAAAAAGGAAGGTTGGAAGTGGAATACAAGAAGTTCAAAATTATTTATTGTTTTGTGAAACTTGAGACATGATAAATGGTCATCAGAAGATAGTTGTCAACCAACCCAGACAATGTCGGTCTAATGAGAGAAGAGACAGAGGCAACATCTGGCTAGGGCCAAATTGGCAAGCTACCAATTATGGTTAGTAGCTCATGAAACCATAACCCTTCGACCCGGTATCAATCCTGAATGAAAGTAGTGTGGGGGTCAAGAAAGCTCTCCAGACTGCATTCGATGTCGCAGGAGCTTTTGGTGAAACACTAGAGAAAGGATTCTTGAACCAGTTTGGGCTGACAGTGCGATTCACAAAAGGAGCCATGGTTGAAACAAAAACAGTAATGTCAATAAACAAATCAACATACCTCATGAAGGAAAGCCTATTAAGATCTTATTTGGGGGTTATAGAAGATAATCTTATACCTTCAATAGCTCGAGGATCTGTTAGACACATAGTGGCGGCTGAAGCAGGGTAGCCTGGTTGGTGTTTAAACGTGGCATTCAGCTAATGTTATAGCAACCAAAAAGGGCCTGAAAGAGCTAACCCTTTGTCATGAGTTGAGAGATACTTTAGCCGGGATGAGGCATCACCAAATGTATGGTATAAATAGGCCAGCAAAAGTTTTCCCAATGATATTTTTCGACCTTCATGGATTTGAATAGCCAAAGGGACAAAATTTTTGACTACTTGCAGAGATCCTGGACAAAATAGGAAGTAAGAAAGCCATAGGGTAAGGAAGGTGATGGGCTCCTTGTTGGAAACTTCCTGATCATCGTTGATATGATGATCAGATATATAGTGTGTGAGGCTTTGGCGCTCAAAATTGAAGGAATTTTCAGTTGGGGAAGTAGGGATGAATGTTTCACCCAAAGGAGAGAGGCCAATGATAACATCCAAGTCGAACAAAGTGGGTGTTAACATCCCACAAGGGAATTTAAAGGTATTGGTTGTACCTTCCCAGAAGAAAATTGATGCTAGGATGAGATTGGGATTGATCCTATGAACATTTCTCAACAACTAGATAGCTTCAAAAATACCAGAATATTCTCATTGTTGATGTTTTTTAAGTTGAACTTTGTCTAACCAAGCAATATAAATTTTGTTACCTGGGGTGGGCATCAGTCGAAAAACCCTAGATCCTATGAATTTGGCATCGATTGGCGAATCATGGTCGAAAGCTAAAGACTTCGTCAATGTATAGCAGGGAAAGTACTCTTGAACTATCTTTGGATGATTCCTATAAATGGGGAGCCGGTCGTGGAATGCGTGGAGTTTTCCTGAAACAACAAATGGGATAAGCATTTGTTGCTGCCATCTTTTGACTTTATGTTCATCTTTAGATGGTGGTTGAGGAACCATCACCAGATTTCCATATTTAGAAAGAGTGAAGGCTATGGGTTGTTACCAGTATTAATCATGGTAGCAGGAGATCAAAACATTGTGAGAAAGAAGAAAGAACGAATAAAAATGTTTGTTTCAGAACACAGGGTTACAGAAAATGATTGACTGTTTTAACAGAGAGTACAGAGAAAATGGGTATGAAGTAGAAGAAGAGGAAACAACGAGCGTAAGAGGGTTATTATAGACCCAATCAAAGGCAGAAAATAATGGACAAGTGGGGTTATTTTGAGCAAGTTATGATTTCCACTAAGCCCAGAAGTGGAAAAGCTAGTAGGGTTTGTTGAAATCCCATATCCTAGAAACTAGGAGCCATTATGAGAAATGATGGATTAACATGGGGAATAGTGGCGTAGAAAGTGGTAATCATGGCGTATGATGTCACTAGTAAAGACACGCGTTCAAAAATTTGAAAGTTGAAAACGCCAAAGTTCTTAGTCGACAGGATCTCCGTTGAAGCTTGGCCTTTTTGGGGGAAATTTGTTGACAAGTAATTTTTGGCTGAGAGATTAGGACACATGTCAGATGATACCCTTTGGAGGAGTGTCAATAAACAGTTATGGGCACGTAGAAATGATTCCAGTAATAACACTTGAAAGCAGTCGATGAGGTAGTATCAAGAGCAAAGCGAGGTTGATGACAACCAGGTAGGTCGAGGGCAAAAGAAGATGGAGGTAAAAGCGGTTATTAACAATGATTATTGAGTGAGAAGTGGAAGTTCCAAAAGTAGTGTTTCATGAAACATCAACATGAGTGGCCTAAGTAACCATCGACAATTACATTTTTATCATCTATTTAAGAGAAATCATGTATTCGTTTTAGTGGTTGCATTTTGTAACATTGTAAGAGAGAACTAAAAGTACCAACACATAGAGAAACAAGTCAGTTCTAGATATGCACGATTGCGTCCACCTTTAAATTCAAAGCACTTTTATATTTAAAAGTGTTGTTTATCATTTCTGTTTTTATCAATTTATCTACCATTTACTTGTCTTTGTTTTCTTATTTACGCCCTTCGCGCCTTGATCTTGTCAAGCACCCAAATACTTTCAAACTTAACACGATAGTCTAGGACTCATGTAGTCGGTCCTGCAAGTAACCTTTAATTAAGATGCTAGAGATTGTTCGTGAGAAACTCTCGTGAACACTATCTTAAACACGAAGCTCAACTCAGAAGAGAACATGTGTTCGTTAAGGCTAAGAAGATGTGGTACTCAAGAAAAGGTACATCTAGACTCATAGCTCAAACTTCTCTCAGAGCTTCTGCTAGAGAGGATTGGTATTTTGATAGTGGTTGTTCTATACACATGGCATGTATCAAGAAATTTCTGGTGGATATTAAACCACACTCCACTAGATATATCACTTTTAGATATGGATCAAAAGGAGAAAAAAATGTGTTATAAAGCTGGACTATACAGGGCAACCTAGTTTATATTATGTGCTATTTGTTAAGGGGATGACTGCTAACTTGATAAGTGTTAGTCAACTATGTGATCAAGGTATCAAAGTTTACTTTACTGAGTCTGAATGCCTAGTTACAAATGTGAAGAATGAAGTTGTCATGAAGGGAGCAAGGTCAAAAGACAACTACTATTTATGGAACTCTCAAGAAATAAATTGTTTCTCATCTTGTCTAATGTCCCTAGAAGATGAAGCTAAGTTATGGCCTTAAAAGCTTGGTCATCTACATATGAAAGGTATGAATAAAATATTGTCAAAGGAAGTTGTTAGAGGTATTCCCAAGCTAAATATTGAAGAAGAAAGAATATGTGATGAGTGTCAAATTGGGAAGCAGACGAGGTTGTCCCATAATAACATTTAACATCTGATCACATCAAGGGTGTTGGAACTGCTGCATATGGACTTGATGGGACCTATGCAGGTTGAAAATATAGGAGGAAAAAGGTATTCCGATGTTGTTGTTGATGACTTCTCAAGGTTTACCTGGGTGAGCTTCATCAAAGAGAAATCTCAAGTGTTTGAAGTCTTTAAAGAATTGTGCCCAAGGATCCAAAGAGAGAAGGATTGTGGTATAGTCATAATTCGAAGTGACCATGGGAGAGAATTTAAAAACAACAAGTTTGAGGAATTTTGCACCTCTGCAGGGATTAGTCATGAATTCTCCTCATTTATTACTCTCCATTAGAGTGACTATCAGATTTGGTACATCTGTTACTCTTTATGGGTTGTGGAAAGGAAGAAAGCGAACAGTGAAATATTTCCATGTCTTTGGAAACAAGGGCTACATTTTGGAAGATCGTGAGCAGAGGAGGAAGATGGATCCTAAAAGTGATGAGGGAATATTTCTGGGATACTCTACAAATAGTAGATCCTATAGAGTATTCAATTCAAAAACCAAAGTGATGATGGAGTCTATAAATGTGGTGATTGATGACTTAACCAAAGAAGATGATGTCCTAGATGATGTTGGAGCATTTTTTTCCTTGAATATCATTGTTCCTGAAGATGTTACAGATTCAAGTGTCAACTCTAAACTTGAAGAAACTGATGCAGCTGACAAAGGTCCCTCTATTAGGATTCAGAAAGATCATCCTGAGGAGCTTATTATAGGAAATTTGAATGAATGAATCAAAACCAGATCAAGGGATGTTGTGTCAAACTCTTGCTTTGTTTCAAAATTTAAACCAAATAATGTCAAAGAGGCCTTAACTGATGAATTCTGGATTCAGTCTATGAAAGATGAACTTGGTCAATTTAGAAGAAATTAAGTTTGGGACTTGGTACAAAGACCTGAATGGGTAAATGTTATTGGTACTAAATGGGTGTATAAGAACATGTCAGATGAACAAGGTACTATCACCAGAAATAAGGCCAAACTTGTTGCTCAAGGGTACACTCAAATTGAAGGAGTGGACTTTGATGAAACATTTGCTCTTGTAGCTCGCTTGGAATCCATCAAACTACTACTTGGAGTGACATGTCTCCTAAAGTTAAAGTTGTTCCAAATGGATGTCAAGAGTGCCTTCTTAAATGGTTATCTAAATGAAGAAGTCTATATTGGACAGCCAAAAGGATTTGTTGATCCTTCTTTCCCAGATCATGTGTTCAGACTATAGAAGGCATTGTATGGTTTGAAGCAGGCTACAAGGGCTTGGTATGAAAGGTTGACTGAATTTCTTGTTAAGAATGGTTATAGAAAGGGAGAAATTAACAAAACTCTCTCTGTCAAAGAGAAAGAAGGAAAACTTATGATATCTCATATCTATGTGGATGGTTTTTTTTTGTGGAGGAATGTAAGATGAAATGGCCCAACATTTTGTCAAACAGATGCAATCAGAGTTTGAGATGAGTTTGGTGTGTGAATTAACATTCTTTCTGGGGTTGCAAATCAAGAATATGGAAGACTCCATTTTTATTTGTCAAAGCAAATATGCAAAGAATATTATGAAGAAATTTGGATTGGAGAACGCCAACCATAAGAGAACTCTAGCTTCTATGCACTTGAAGTTATCCAAATATGAAAAGGGAGTTAATATTGATCAAAGTTTATATAGAAGCATGATTGGAAGTTTTCTGTATCTTACAACAAGTAGGCCATATATAGCTTTTACTGTTGGTGTTTGTGCTAGATATCAGGCGAATCCAAAAATGAGTCACATCACTCAAGTTAAAAGAATTCTAAAGCATGTAAATGGTACATGTGAGTATGGAATAATGTATTCACATGATACAAGCTCTTCCCTAATGGGATATTATGATGCTTATTGGTGTTGCATCTAGGATTTTCATTGAAGCGCTAAGGAGGCGGAAAGAAGAGTCACTATCAATGTTATTTATTCCAAGAGAGGGAAAGGAAACACTGAGTAAACCTAAAGGAAGGAAAAGAACATGGTCATTTCAACCAAGAGAAAATAGTAACTAAGTCGATTATGCAAGGGGAAGTTATCAGCACTCCTCACGTCTGTGGTACTCCACAGGATCCGCTTAAGTTTGTTCTAATCTAAGGGTGTGTAAAAATCTAAAGCCTACTGCTAAGGGAATTCATGCAAAGTATATACAAAAAGAAAGTTTCTATTAGTTGTGCCCGCAGCGGTTGTGAACCTTTGTGCATATGTACCACCCTTCGTGCAATAGGGGATCGGGGCACTCGTAGTTCACCTAAAAAGGTGTTTCAGTTTGTTGTGTGTTTTTTATAAACAAGGCTAGCGAAGCATGTACTTTTTAAAAAGTTTTTAAAAGAAGATCCAAATGGCAAAATAATTTAGAAATGGTTGGTGTTTTTGTAGGTAAGATGATAAATGGATCCCACTGATATGACACTTATCATCCCTCTACTTTGTGAAAACAGAGTTTAGGATTTGAATCACACCAGAGACTTATGAATTAAAGAAGGATCAGTCAGGGTTTATGCCCTCTCATCCTTCCCATTACTAAAGACTCTTGGGGGTGTGGCTCTCATCAATTATTTATTAAGTGTTTTGAAGCTTTGAAAGAAGAAGTTAGTGTTTTAAAATGAATGCAAAAGAGAAAGACTAAATAAAAGGGGATCTCAATCCTATAAACTGTCATGCTTGTGGACCTAAAGTTGGGATAAGAGGGAGATCTACCTAATGTTGTCATGCATGGATTCCTAACCTAAGGTTTATTTAGTTCAAAATTAGAGAAGAATGAACTAAAGATCCTATGGGGATCATACAAAAGGAGGATCAAGCAATCACACTTAAATAAAATATTGAAAGCAAGCAAACATCTCATAAGGCACTTAGACAGGGTACCAAGAAAATACCTACTTAGATAAGAAAGTAAAGATATGAGAAGATATAATAAAACATCACACAAATATGATAATACATCAATTATCGAAAGAAGAATAATGATGGTAACACACCAAAATAAAATATGATAAAACATCAACAAAGCAATCACATAGGTAGATACCTAAACCAATAAGAGAGGAGATGATAAAACATCACACAAATATGATAACACATTTAGTATCAAATATGGGGGTAGATGATAAAACACCAAGAACGCATATATTAAGATGGCAAAACATCAAGTCTCAAAGAAAAGATAAGGATGATAAAACATCATTAAACACAAAAGTCAATGTGGTAAAACATAAAAGAGATGAAGCTCTTCTAGATAAACTTGAAGAAGTGAAGAAGGAAAGTGAGAGAGTGATGATAAGAAATAAAGGAGCATGGAATAAAAGCACATAAAGGTATGACATAAGTTCTGGTCCTATCAAGTTAAACTCCTTAGACTACCCTAAACATAGAAACATGGGTCAAGAAGAAGAAGAAATTTTCTAACTAGACAAGTAGAAGTGCAAGTGTGCAATTAGAATACAAAACTTCAACACATGTCAAAAGCAATAATTAAATAAGAGACAAGAGGTAGATACCTAATTATAACATGATTTAAGACATCCATAAACTATCATTATGGGATTACATGTTAATAAACATCTCCTAAACAAGACAAGTTTAAAAGATGAAAAAAGATAAAACTCAAACAAGTGACAAGATAAGACTTGAGCATCAAGTAAGTGGAAAACCATGTATAAGAAATAATATAGAATTAAGAAGGTGTGGAGACATCCCTAAGAATAATGCTTCAAGGGTATGGATGTAGAATCCACATGAGAGAACAATTAGGCCAGTACACTAGCTAATGAAGACTTAGGAGTCAAGTGCCTAACATATCATGCTATAAGGAAGAGAACAATTAGGCCAGTACACTAGCTAATGAAGACTCATCCAATTGAAAGATATAAAAATATGCCTAAGATCTTTAAAATGAATCTAACCATATGACTTTTAAAAAGCTATGGACCAAAGGTTAGCAATGACTTTTATTCAGCACAAACATCAAAATCTAACTAGTCAGAGTTAGAAATCTCAAAACACAAGCAAAGAAAATCAAAACTAAGAGCATGGTCAGCTTCCTATGATATCTACATTTTTTTCTTTACAATGTATATACAAATGATGTTTGAATTAAGAGTTCTAAGTTTTATAAAACTTACCTCTTGGAGTGAGACTTAAGGAACTTCGACATAACCTCCAGGAATAATTTGATGATGAACTAAGCCTGCTTCGACCTCCCTGAAGCTATTTCAGTTGCTGCTTTATTTTGAAAGTCACTGAATCAAAGGTTGGTTACGAGTGAATCTAAGGGCTCACTGAACTTCCTTGAGTGGGTTTTTTTGAGGTCTTTGGAAGTGTTTCAAGGCTGGTATGTAGAAGTTGGGTGGGGTGAATCGAAAGGTTGATTAATGCATTAAGGGGTTTGATATTTTTGTGAGAGTTTGAGAGTTTGAAAGTTTGAGAGTTTGAGAGTGTTTGAGAGTATTTTAGAGTATTTGAGAGTGTTCGATGATTTTTTCCACCCAACAAAAGTCTGCTCCTGATTTGCAAAGGGTCTCTCTATTTATAGGGAAAAAATTTGTAGTAACCAGAACCCTGAGATGCCATGTTATGGTTAAAAATGAAAAATCAAGTTTTTATGGATTTTCATAGTTCCCAAGTTCAAGTACAAGTGGGAGCCTGATGCTTTTTGGGTGCAGGAGATTTGACTTATGCTTTTGACACTGCTTGTGTTCAGATAAAATCAGGTTGGGATCTCAAAAAACTAACTTTGTGATTAAAGTAATCTTTATGAAAAAAGGATACGTAGATTTTTTCCATTTCATCCAAAAATGGTATAATCTAGTTGATAAAGCTTCGAATCTTTGTGTAATGCATCACAAATTTGTGTAAGGCTCTGATTATGTAAAGATTTGGAAGCAACATATCCTGACAAGTGTGGTTTGGAGGATAAGGCTATGAGATTTGATCAATGTTCTTCAACCAAGCTTGCTCGAAGGGTTCAGAGTTGGATTCGAAGTATGTTACTTCAAAGGAAACAAATACTCCAATTGAAGCTTTGTGGATTAAACTTGCTCATATGAGTCCAAATGCCCAATTGAAGCTTTTATGAGGATAGCCATTGTCCAAACGAAGTTTGCATGCAGGAGACCACTGCTTAGGGAATCAAAGCAAACCTGCAGGAGGCCATTGCCTTATGAATCGAAGCTTGCATGCAGGAGGCCACTGCTTTGTGAATCAAAGCAAAGCCTGCAGGAGGCCATTGCCTTCTGAATCAAAGCTTGCATGCAAGAGGCCATTGCTTTGTGAACCAAAGCAATCCTGTAGGAGGACATTGCCTTCTGAATTGAATCATGCATGTAGGAGGCCATTGCCTTCTGAATCGAAGCAAGCCTGCAGGAGGCCATTGCCTTCTGAATCGAAGCAAGCTTGCAGGAGGCCACTGCTTTTTGAATCAAAGCAAGCCTATAGGAGGCCATTTATTTCTGAATCAAAGAAAGTTGTAGGATACCATTTCCTTCTGATTCGAAGCAAGCCTGCAGGAGGCCATTGCCTTCTGAATCGAAGCAAGCAATGAAGGAAATTGTTGCTTAATCGAAGCTTATAAATCAAGCTTTCTTGAAGGAAGTCAAATGCCCAATCGAAGCTTAGAAACCAAGGCTAACTTGCTCTTCTTCAATTTGATGCTTGAGAGCCAAATATGATCCATGGAAACTACATGGCGCATTAAAAGTCCAATTGTACTTGTGCAAATTCAAACTCTAGTTTTGAGTCATCAGTGTTGAAGAAGTATATTGCTGATCAAACCTTGTGGAATCTTGACCCAATAGAAATCTTGGGAAAACAATTCTTCATGGATGAGAGGGAAAATTTTGTGGTACAACAGTTTCCCCTGTTCAATCTTCTTGAATCCGAAGAGTGAGATTGGCAGATCTGCCTTTCGTGACTTGAAGGTGAAAGATGATTGAACACTAAAATGCCCAGAAATTTGCACTCGATGATATGTTGAATTGGGAATGGGCTTATATATGCCATTTGGAGAGATGATGGAGAGTTTTCGGAGATGGGATTACAGATGCCATCCATGGCGACAAAAAAGGTCTTTGTTTCGCCTGTTTTTAACTGGAAGAAATAAATCTCACCAGAAGAGGTCTTTGGTTCGCCTAACTTTAAATGGAAGAAATAATCTAACCAAAAGAGGTCTTTGTTCACCTGTCTTTAATTGAAAGAACTAAATCTAACCAGAAGAGGTCTTTGATTCTCATATCTTTAACTGGAAGAACTAAATCTAATCACAAGAGGTCTTTGATTCGCCTGTCTTTAACTGTAAGAACTAAATATAACCAGAAGAGGTCTTGATTGATCACCTATTATTAATTGGAAGAAATAAATCTAACCAGAAGAGGTCTTTGATCGCCAGTATTTAACTGGAAGAACTAAATCTAACCAGAAGAGGTCTTTGATTTGGCTGTCTTTAACTGGAAGAAATAAATCTAACCAGAAGAGGTCTTTCATTTGCTCGTCTTTAACTGGAAGAAATAAATCTAACCAGAAGAGGTCTTTGATTCGCCTGTCTTTAACTGGAATAACTAAATCTAACCATAAGGGGTCTTTGATTCGCCAGTCTTTAACTGGAAGAACTAAATCTAACTAGAAGAGGTCTTGATTGATCGCCTATAATTAACTGGAAGAAATAAATCTAAGCAGAAGAGGTCTTTGGCTCACATGTCTTTAACTGGAAGAACTAAATCTAACCAGAAGAGCTCTTGATTGATCGCCTATTATTAACTGGAAGATATAAATCTGACCAGAAGAGGTCTTTGTTTGCATGTCTTTAACTGGAAGAGATAAATCTAACCTGGAGAGGACTTGATTGATCTCATATTATTAACTCAAACCCATCCAGAAGATGACTTGATTGATCTCCTATTATTAACTGGAATCTATCCAGAAGAGGACTTGATTGGTCTCCTATTATTAACTGGAATCCATCCAGAAGAGGACTTTGATTCGCCTGTATTTAACTAGAAGAAATAAATCTAACCACAAGAGGTCTTTGATTCTCATGTCTTTAACTGGAAGAACTAAATATAACTAGAAGAGGTCTTGATTGATCGACTATTATTAACTGGAAGAAATAAATCTAACTAGAAGAGGTCTTTGATTCGCCTGTCTTTAATTTGAAGAACTAAATCTAATCAGAAGAGGTATTTAATTCGCCTGTCTTTAACTGGAAGAACAGAATCTAACTAGAAGAAGTCTTGATTGATCGCCTATTATTAATGGGAAGAAATAAATCTAACCAGAAGAGGTCTTTGATTCGCTTGTCTTTAACTGGAAGAAATAAATCTAACCAGAAGAGGTCTTTGATTCGCCTGTCTTTAACTGGAAGAAATAAATCTAACCAGAAGAGGTCTTTGATTCGCCTATCTTTAACTGGAAGAACTAAATCTAACCAGAAGAGGTATTTGATTCGCCAGTCATTAACTGGAAGAACTAAATCTAACCAGAAGAGGACTTGATTGGTCGCCTATTATTAACTAGAATCCATCCAAAAGAGGACTTTGATTCACTTGTCTTTAACTGGAAGGACTAAATCTAACCACAAGAGGTCTTTGATTCGCCTGTCTTTACCTGGAAGAACTAAATATAACCAGAAGAGGTATTGATTGATCGCCTATTATTAACTGGAAGAAATAAATTTAACTAGAAAAGGTCTTTGACTCACCTGTCTTTAACTAGAAGAACTAAATATAACCAGAAGAGGTCTTGATTGATCGCCTATTATTAACTGGAAGAAATAAATCTAACTAGAAGAGGTCTTTGTTTGCCTGTATTTAACTGAAAGAGATAAATCTAACCAGAAGGGGACTTGATTGATCGCCTACTATTAACTGGAATCCATCCAGAAGAGGACTTGAATGGTCGCCTATTATTAACTGGAATCCATCCAGAAGAGGACTTGATTGATCGCCTATTATTAACTGGAATCCATCCAGAAGAGGACTTGATTGATCACCTATTATTAACTGGAATACATTCAGATGAGGACTTGATTGATCGCCTATTATTAACTGGAATCCATCCAGAAGAGGACTTAATTGATCGCCTATTATTAACTGGAATCCATCCAGAAGAGGTCTTGATTGATTTTTCCTACAAGGAAGAGGGTTAATTGCATGCAGAAGTATGCATGGCGTGATAATGTTTTCAAAATAAATGAGATTATGTTGTATGTGTATGTTATATGATGTATGAATGTGAAATGTGATTGAAGTGTATCTTTTTCTGGGAAAATAAATCCTTGACAAATGCTGGTGAGCCTTGGGAAATGAAATCCCAGACTGCTGCTGGAGATGAAGTGTATGCTCCTCTTCAGACCATGTTTTAGGATGTTTCCGCTGGGGATTCCTGTTATGTTTTTTAAGGAGAACTCCGCTGGGGAATGTTGACTTATTTGAGAAGACTCTGTGGAGAGTGTTGATCTATTCTTGGGGAAAACAATTCAGGAGTTTTAGTTATCCGTTGCTCTACTAGGGGAGTTATCTCTTGAAAGTTATTTGTTATCTGATCGGATTCCAGGCTTCACAACAACTTGTTGGGGATAAAGAAGTTAACTATTATCTGGTCGGATTCCAGACTTTACAGCAACTTGTTGGAACAGTGGCAAACTCTACTAGGGAAGAGGAGTTTTATTTAGTGATTTGTAACAATCAAACTATTATCTGGTCGGGTCCAAGTTTCAGTAATTGAAGAAGTTAAACTAATATCTGGTCGGGTCCAGGCTTTAGTAACTTAAAAATGAGATTAATTGTTATCTGGTCGGATCCAGGTTTCAGAAACTAAAAATGTTATCTGGTCGGGTCAAGGTTTCAGCAATTGCAGAAGTTAAACTATTATCTGGTCGGGTCCAGGCTTTAGTAACTTAAAAATAATATTAATTGTTATCTGGTCGGGTCTAGGTTTCAGAAACTCAAACTATTATCTAGTTGGGTCCAGGTTTCAGCAATTGAAGAAGTTAAACTATTATCTGGTCGGGTCCAGGCTTTAGTAACTTAAAAATGATATTAACTATTATCAGGTCGGGTCCAGGTTTCAGAAACTCAAACTGTTATCTGGCCGGGTCCAGGTTTCAGCAATTGAAGAAGTTAAATTATTATCTGGTCGGGTCCAGGCTTTAGTAACTTAAATAGAGATTAATTATTATCCGGCAGGGTCTAGGTTTCATAAACTCAAATTGTTATCTGGCTGGGTCCAGGTTTCAGCAATTGAAGAAGTTAAACTATTATCTGCTCGGGTCTTAGGCTTCGTAGTAACTTGCTTGAAAGGATGAAGTTGACTGTTATCTGGTCGGGTCCAGTCTTCACATCAACTTTCGGAGCTAGCAATGACTCTGTTGGCGACTTCACTGGGAATTAGGATTTGTGGTCCCTTGATTTGTAATAGTCTGCGAGGCAAAACTCAAGCTGGGGAATATGTAGTTTGTTGGGGAAATAAACCTTGTTGAAGAGAATATTTGACAAACTGCTGAGGAGGTGTTTCTTTTGGCTGAACTCCTCGAGGATACTTCTTGAGACCAACTCAGCTGGGGAGAGGGTTTTCCGGAGATTGAAACTATGGCTGGGGATTGAATGAATCCAACTTTGTGGGGAATCCATGAGTTTAACCTTGTGAGGTTTGTACCCTTATCCTTGAAGATTATTCTGTGGGGATAACCTTATAGAGGTGGCTCTGGTGACTTCACTAGGGATCACCTTATGAAGGGGACTTTATGGGGATTTGTTACTGCCCCTAGTAGTAAGTGTTATAGTACTGCCCTAAAATGTGTGCTTGGCTGTATATGACTCTTTGTTGGAATCCAAATTCAATTCCCCAAGTGATTCATATGGAGATATGCCCCTGGTTATTCAGCACTTCTTGAGAGATTTCTTGGAATCTTGACTTGACTGCCCTAAATGAGATGAACAGTGACATGTCATGTCCCCTTGCTTATAAGAGATTTGTCATTGGAAGTGTCTTCCCATTTAAAGTGATTCTGTTTCTTGAGATAATTTCCGTTCATTGGATGTTCGTCGTGCGAATTTCTCTGTTGTCAAACAAAAAGCTATACGCAAACAACAATATTAAAAAATAATGCAAAGTTTATGTTTGTCTTAAAGTTTTGAAAATGAGTTTTAGCAAATAAAAGAATTTTGTAAGAATATGAATTCAACTCAGGATTTACAGTAAAGCCTTACAGGAGTCAGGATACCTTTGGTAACATTATGCTTTCGAACTAACCCATGCTTCAATTAGGACTTTTAAAGGGTTGTAGTGTGGCCTAGTTCACGATTTAAGAAACAAAGGATAAGGCTCTAAGTGTATTTATACCCAACTCGTTCCTATGATGTTCTCCGGTCCTAAACTCAGTTAAATGTATGTTTGAATTCCAATTGAGTCTAGAATGACATTTTGGTGATGGTTCTGAAACTTGGAAGTTTATTTGTGAAGGAAATCATTCTTGAAACATTTTTCATGTTGTCGAGGATTTGTAGTGACCTCTTTTTTTTATTATCCCTGATTTTTTCCTGACTGTTCTTGTTTTGAGATTACAGCCAGCGGGATGCCCCAGTTTTTCTTAAGTCTCCTTCATTGGTTTTGACTTAGTGGCCTTTTCTCTCGAGAGATAATGACTGCCTATTTCGCGGGGAACCATCACCGTTTTTTGATTCGAAAGGACGTTCTTGATGTCATTTGTTATTTATAAAGTGAAAGCTTGCGATTGAATTCATATTTGAATTAACTGAGAAACTACCTTGCCCCAGATTTGATTAAAGGTTTCAATTTGTGTGAAAAAGAAAACTCCTACTTCTTTGGCTCAAAGGAGTTGACTAGGGATTATCTTCCTTATAACTCCAGTGTTTAGGGATTGAAATAACGCATGTACATCGTCAGCAAGGTCTTTTCCAAAAGCATATTGTATGAGATTATGGCATTGTTTTTGTCATCCTCCCTCTAAAGGCTTGCAACTTTTAACAAGAGTTGAATATCATGAAAAACAGGGAATAAAAACATAGTTTAAATATAGTGAAAACAAATGGATTAATTCAAGACAACCATATGCAATGCATTAATGATAATAATCAAAGTCTAACATAAGGACAAATGTTTTAGCAAACAAAGAAATTACAATTTAAAATTCAAACTCAACTGGACGTTCTCAATGATTTGGCATGGGAGAAGTGATCACGTTGGGGGTCTCAGGAGGACCAAATTCATTCTCCTTGGCGTCAATCATGTTTTGAATCTTGTATTTCAGTGCCCAACAATCGTTAGTATCATGCCCAGGACTGCCAAAATGATAGGCACATATTGCATCAGGATTGTAGTTAGGAATAGAAGTTTTAGGATTCGGATGAGGTCCTATCAATGTAATCAGATTCATCCTCAATATGTGTTGCAAATCTTGAGACAGTGGCATGTTAATTTTGGTAAACTGTCTTTTGGGCTTGTCTTGCCTTTGCTGATTTCCCCGTTGATGTTGGCGAGATCGTTGTTGAACTCGTGATGTAGCAGCAATTTGGAAAGGTCTAGTCTCAACCAAGCCAACTTCTTGTCTCATCGGAGGCTGATTAATGACTCAATCCCCAATTCTAGCTGTTAGCCCCATATGGTTGCATCCATCTTGATGAAGCTTGTTGACGAGGGCTCTCAGCTCTTCTTGTCCCCGAGCTAAGTTTTGGATAAAAGCCGTCTGACCCACCAATTGTCCCATCATCTGGATTTTCATGGTTTCCATTTCAGTTTGTAATTGTTCTAACTGGTCATCCATGTTGTCCTCAGGATTCTTCTTGGTCATGCTCCTAGTGAGGAGTGCTTTCACCTCTTCTTGCTCCTTGGATAGGTTCAAGAACATTTCTTGAAGCTGAGCATTTTGGGTTTGAAGATCCTTGATAGTTTGTTCTAGATCCATCTCTACTGAAATAAACAGTAAGCAGATGAGAAACCTGTATGGGGAAAACCTGTTATGATGACATGCATGATATGTGGATGCAATTTTTTCAAGGATCTCGTGGGGGTAAACACAAGAAGATGTTAGAAGTTGAACTTTGATCACAACTTTTATTGGAGAACTTTGTATTGTTGAATGTCCTTCCACGAGAATCAAGTTCACCATGTCAAGTGGGTCATATCCCTTGACACAAGTTATCATGCTTTGGTCTTTGACAGCATTTGGTTAGAGGAGAATAAATCCTATTGCCCCTTGATAGACGTCTAGTTTATCATGACCCTGCATCACAGGCCCTCGAGATCCTTGAAATGGTTATTAAAAATGCTATGGTATGATGTCATGATGTTATGTACAAGTAATCATACATAAGCAAAAGCAAATAAGTCGTTATGTACAAACAAAACAAACAAATCCATAGGTTTAGGCTAGCATGGAGTTTATAGGTAAGTACCCTCTTGAAGTTTAGTTGGCTCAACCTGTCCTAGAAAGTAACCTGGTTCTAGGGGATCTTAATATCACTGATCTTTCTTCATTGGGCATTGTCCAGCATAATCAATCTTTTCCTGTGGACAAGATATCCCAAAAGTCTTATCTCAATGAGTGTAGCATTGAGTATCAACCAATCTTCAGATTTACACCAAAGTCGACTATCTCATTAATTCCTAATGACCAAGTTGTTCAATTAAGGTTCTAAGGTCAGTTAGTGCTTCATGACACTGCTAAGTGTCCCCGTATTCTCATCGATTCAACACAAGTGATACTGGTACCAACAAATGCGTCACACTAACGTAGTCATTCCTTCAACCATATCGGTCTACGCCGTACAGATTCCATAATCTATTGCTACTTACCTAAAAGGTGACCCAGATCCAGGTGTAGGATCTTTGACAATAACCCAAACAAGGACCAAAAAAATTGTAAAGCAAACAAATCAAACAATGAAAGCAAGTAAATGTTATCTGTAACACCCCAAATTCTACCCGGTAGTTATAACGAAAATCAGAGTATTTAAAAGCTTCCAACACATTTGGGATATCACATTTCAACATGTTACAACACATAAACAGATACATAACACTTTAGTTTCAGAGGATCATATAACAACTTGCATCAGCTTTTAAAACAAAACCACTTCTTTTATTAATAACGCAACATAATCATAATTACAACTTCAAGTAGCATCATATGTTTCGTTCAACTAAAACAACTTGAGAGGCAACATATTATTTCATATCATTCAACATATGATTCAACGAATAAAACAATTTCAACAAGTAAACAACTATTCGATCATTTCCCCCTGAGTGCTACGTATCAGAGTGACCAACCGACTTTGAACTAATAAGGCTAAGCAAGTCTTCATTCTTGATTACCTGCACGTTACCAACAGAGGGCAACATTCAAACAGTAAGGGGTGAGATATCGAACTATATAATAAGTCGTATGGTAAATAATATAGTAGGTAAAGAATATACGATTCACCACTTCACACAACAACAACATAAAGCAACACAATTCACCAACAAATCAATTCAACTTATAATGACACCATGTATAGAAAACACTTCAAATAAGCAACAAATCAACGACTCCAAATGCGACTAACCAGTGCAAATGCATGTGGTACCATTGGAGCAGAACTCCCAACTTAGAAATTCCCAGTAATTCTGAAGCATAAGGCATAAGCCTTCAACATAAAATCTTGCCGATAAAGGTCAACATGGTAAGCATTCATCTCCAACATAAAAAGTGCCAATCCAGGCCAACTTTAATGTTATGCTATGCTATGCAACGATATAAACACCCACAACTCGACAATGCAACAACAACAATAATATAACAATGGTAGAGAAAACAACAATTCACACCGTTCAACATTGGCCAAAGGCCTACAACACAACATATTAACGAGATTAACAACTTTTCATGGCAACAAAATATTCATCACACATTCGCTAGGATTCACACCATAAGGCTACCCACAACGAAAATTACAACAATACAACAACTCAATATAATTCAACTTTGGCCATAAGCCTACAACTTGATATTACCCATACATAGAGGCAATTCAACCAAATTCATAATCACCTGCAATTTCATATTTTTCAGCAAAGTATTCAACACATTGTATCGACTAACATATACAACAATTGTTCTGTATAATTATTCGAACAAATCGACCAAATCATGCAATTTAATTACCGGATGAACATCCCATTATATATACTCTGTACTAATATTCATTATTTGCTTTCTGACAACTTAATACTACAATGCTATCCAATCTATACTGTCAAATGCGAGACTTACTATTTTCCTGCCAGTGGATATTAGTGTTCGGTTTCATCAAGAATGCAATTCTGCTAAAGGCACTTCTCTGTACTTTATTTTGGGCTACTCAATAAACTTGCTACTGTTGCTGCTAAGTTTACTATACTAATAGTATATATACATATCAAGGTTTCTGCTACTTTATTTATCTCTATTGTTGAGGTCCTTCTACTAATTATCTGCTAAGGTTATTTTCCATACAACACTGCTACTAATAAATATAATTATGTTCCTATTAAAATTACCTACTGCTACTTGCTTTGCTAGATTAATTGAATAAGTAATGCTGCCATTTTTTTCTTTCACTCTAGTACATCACTTAAATCTCAGGCATGGTTGGCACCAAGGCATCATGCCCCTCGGCACACATTTCCCTTTTTCTTATAAGGGGCCAATCGGCACCCCCTCCCTCTCCACATGTGTCGTTCGGCATAATACTTTGTTGGTCGTCACTCCTTATCACTCTTATCTTAACAACCATACAACCATGTCGTTCGGCATGGCACCATAATCTCAAGATTGCCGGTCGGCACACACACTTTTATTTCTTTGTTTTCTTCCTAATTTCTTCTGTCTACGGTATCAAATTCAGTAACGCGGCATAGTATCACATCAACATAAAATTATACGAATCGATACACTAATTTTCCACAACCAATTTGATGACAGCAACCATATCACAGTATCAAATTACAACAATTAAACATAAACAGAGGCAGTTTTACAAACCCAATCCCATATAAAATCTATCATACATCCCATTAGATAGTTAGAACCTCACCCTTACCTTGTATTGACGGTTCTCTATAATTTCCCGTCGAATTCCGATTTGGTTTTCCGATCTGCGGTTTCTCTCCCGACGACAGTTTCCTCCAAACCCTTGTTCTCCTTGCCACTTCTCATGTACCATTATTCTTTCACCAAACCCTTACTGCTACGTACCAAACCTAATTTCACTACTACTTCTTATAACAACCTAATAAAATATTATATCTTACCATATTGTCTTATTCGGCCTACTATATAATACCTCCAGCATCGCTATTTACAACCCAACCACTTAATCCAATTTAATTAAATAATAATCCAATAGAATAATACTATTTCTAATATTATTTCTCCGATTAAACCGACTATCCACTTAACATCTCAAATCAACATATTTATCCAATTATGCTTCTTAGAATAATACTGATAATTCTCAACTTCGACAATTTCCAATAATTAAATCCTTAATTAATTAAATTAAATAATTAATTAAATTAGGGGCGTTACAACTCTCCCCAACTTAGGATATTTTCATCCTCGAAAATCTACTCGATACTACCACCCTTAACGCGAAGTTCACATCCAACTTTTTGATTCTCGAGTCGCGTTTGGCAACACTTTGACCACTACTTCACCAACATAACAATAAATCAACACAATTCAAATTGATTACACACATGCCAATCATTTAACACTTCACGATATAATCGTTACTAGAATCTCAACTACTCCACCATAATCTGACATACCAACATTTAAAGTAGAAACAACTATAACACACTTATACTTGAATATACATCATCTCAATATCATCTTAACACCTTTTTCAACCTCTAAACACATACACAATTTCATTCCCGTATGTCAATTATCAAAATAATATCAACGAATTTTTTCACACTGTCGTATCACTCTTATAGTGACATCAACATAGCCAACATAATCGACTTTGTCATATTATGAAATATTATTCCTTTACTTACGGTAACCAACAACAACATCACGGCAACGGGAACCAAATCATCACAACGTCAACTTAACTGTATAACTCAACAATTATACACACAACTCACCATCAACTAACAACCACGATAATTTTCGTCAAACATATGATTTATAAGTTTCAATCTAGTTTCAGACTTTCCTCAACATCCACCATAAAACCATTGTTCACTTGATATTCTCAATCTTTCACATTTGCAATGTTAGCTCGCATATAACTCGATACTCCGATTTGTTCCACGATATAACATCAACCACTTTACACACCATTAAGATAGCACAACAAATTTATATCATCCAACATGGTCTTGTCTACTATCAACAATGGATTAAGGGTGATCAGTTCCTCAATTTGTCAATAGATAGCCGACAATCATAATAGAGTATAAACTATCGTTACTAACTATAATAGTGTACCTTTAGAAGTTTTACTCAAGTCACCTAAAGCAGCATAATCCAATAATTTTCAATGAGGTTTACAAATACTCTCACAATTTCCCTTTCATTCCAATCATACTCTCAACAATATCATCTCATCTAACAACATTTCACATATATCTACACCTCGAACAACTACGATAGTAATCATCTAAGCTCAACAAGCTACTAACCTCTATAACAGACTCCGTCGTTCTCCAACTTAGAACTGCATCCACCTTGAATGGATATACATACACTTTCACTTGGAAATAAAATTACTCAAGAGAACTCTTCTCCCAAAACTATAATATACGTCCTGACAACTTAGCATAAATCTTCCTCCTTTTCGACACCGTAAATTCCCCACAACTTTGCACTATCGTCTTTCGTTATAATTAATAACACCAAAGCTTTCCAAATGATGCCTTTGATTTCACAAATTACTTTAAATAAATCTTCCAATTTCTCCTTTAATTCACCCAACTTGGACGCTGACGTCCCGTACAACACTGAAGAACAAGTCTAGTCCCAAAGACAAGCTTAACAACAAACTGCACTTACTCCCAATATCATCACGTGATAAATAAATCTATTACAGCTACTGGAACCATTTTTAAAATGAAGCTCATTTTGTTATCTTTCCAACGCTTTAAACGGAACTCAAATCGGGTGCCCGAAACTCTAGTTATGAATTTTCGAAGTCCCACAATAATTCTGTAGTTCCCTGCGATTCGCCTACGGAAATTCCACTCCGAAACTCATTTGTCTTCAACCTAGACATATTCCAAACAACTCTTAACATATCTTGTGCTCCCAAACTTCTTATAACTCGAGATATGTATTCCTTCGCCAAAGTTCAGGTTCCAAAACACCAGGGCAACAATTCCTTTCGCAATGTTACTCACTTCTTCAAGTTTCGACTCAGACTCGCCATTCACAACTACTTATCAACGTAAACTACTTCTGACAATCACTTATGTGATCCCAACATAATAGTTACCTCAAATTTATTACTTCATCATTGTTCAAACATCGATATCTTACACTTGCTTCCTAAATCAACAAATATTACATCGCTCTTCATTCTTCGAGAAGTAAGCACCAACAATATCTGATCAATTTCTCTCAAGGCGCTCTAACTCGACAAACAACAAGACCTTGAATCCAAGTCACCTTCAAATTCAGGAATAACAAGACTCCAACAATTCTTACATTATCGTCGTCGGCAGCACACCGAACCAACACTTTTCAATTGAACATATCCGAGAAGCAAAGCTTCTCCCCCCACTTATCTTCAACTAACTCCTGCATACAACTCGATTAGAAAAACAAAAAGCACCGACAATGTTTCATACACTTGTCGCGCACTAAGGAATAAACGACATTAGATAACTTGGTCGGACGGACCGACCTGCTCTGATACCACTATTGTAACACCCCAAATTCTACCCGGTAGTTATAACGAAAATCAGAGTATTTAAAAGCTTCCAACACATTTGGGATATCACATTCCAATATGTTACAACACATAAACAGATACATAACACTTTAGTTTTGAAGGATCATATAACAACTTGCATCAGCTTTTAAAACAAAACCACTTCTTTTATTAATAACACAACATAATCATAATTACAACTTCAAGTAGCATCATATGTTTCATTCAACTAAAACAAATTGAGAGGCAACATATTATTTCATATAATTCAATATAGGATTCAACAACTAAAACAATTTCAACAAGTAAATAATTATTCGATCATTCCCCCCCGAGTGCTACATATCAGAGCGACCAACCGACTTTGAACTAATAAGGCTAAGCAAATCTTCATTCTTGATTACCTGCACGTTACCAACAGAGGGAAATATTCAAATAGTAAGGGGTGAGATATCGAACTATATAATAAGTCGTATGGTAAATAATATAGTAGGTAAAGAATATACGATTCACCACTTCACACAACAACAACATAAAGCAACACAATTCACCAACACATCAATTCAACTTATAACGCCACCATGCATAAACAACACTTAAAATAAGCAACAAACCAACGACTCCTAATGCGACTCAACTGTGCAAATGCATGTGGTACCATTGGAGCATAACTCCCAACTTAGAAATTACCAGTAATTCTGAGGCATAAGGCATAAGTCTTCAACATAAAATCTTGCCGATAAAGGTCAACATGGTGAGCATTCAGCTCCAACATAAAAAGTGCCAATCCAGGCCAACTTTAATGTTATGCTATGCTATGCAACGATATAAACAGCCACAACTCGATAATGCAACAACGACAATATAACAACGGTCGACATAACAATAATTCACACCGTTCAACATTGGCCAAAGGCCCACAACACAACATATCAACGAGATTAACAACTTTTCATGGCAACAAAATATTCATCACACATCCACTAGGATTCACACCATAAGGATACCCACAGCGAAAATCACAACAATACAACAACTAAATATAATTCAACTTTGACCATAAGCCTACAACTTG
The DNA here is from genome assembly GCA_948472305.1 of Vicia faba. Classification (NCBI taxonomy): domain Eukaryota; kingdom Viridiplantae; phylum Streptophyta; class Magnoliopsida; order Fabales; family Fabaceae; genus Vicia; species Vicia faba. Next base: position 849,157,715 of record OX451735.1, on the reverse strand, counting down.
ATATTACCCATAAATAGAGGCAATTCAACCAAATTCATCATCACCTGCAATTTCATATTTTTCAGCAAAGTATTCAACATGTTGTATCGACTAACATATACAACAATTGTTTTGTATAATTATTCGAACAAATCGACCAAATACTGCAATTTAATTACCGGCTGAACGTCCCATTATTTATACTCTGTACTAATATTCGTTATTTGCTTTCTGACAACTTAATACTACAATGCTATCCAATCTATATTGTCAAATGGGAGACTTACTATTTTCCTGCCACTGGATATTAGTGTTCTGTTTCATCAAGAATGCAATTCTGCTAAAGGTACTACTCTGTACTTTATTTTGGGCTACTCATTGAACTTGCTACTGTTGCTGCTAAGTTTACTATACTAATAGTATATATACATATCAAGGTTTCTGTTACTTTATTTATCTATATTGTTGATGTCCTTCTACTAATTATATGCTAAGGTTATTTTCCATACAACACTGCTACTAATAAATATAATTATGTTCCTGTTAAAATTACCTATTGCTACTTGCTTTGCTAGATTAATTGAATAAGTAATGCTGCCATTTTATTTCTTTCACTCTAGTACATCACTTAAATACCAGGCATGGTTGGCACCAAGGCATCATGCCCCTCGGCACACATTTCCCTTTTTTTTCTAGGGTGCCGATCGGCACCCCCTCCCTCTCCACATGTGTCGTTCGGCATAATACTTTGTCAGTCGTCACTCTGATGTGTCTGCGATCGACCTAATGTGTAACGGTATCTTAACTGCAAGTGCACAGTCTATCGCGGTAGTAATAAAAGGATGTCGAACCCACAGGGACTTCGTAATCACTCTAGTGTTGTAAAACAGGTTAGTTTAGCTAAGGCGGAAATTGTCACGTTGGTTTTTTTTAGAAGTTTAAAACTAAAGGGAAACTAAATTCGATTAAGGGAATTAATATTAAAGCGGTCGGAGCATAATGATTTGAACCTATGCGAATTAAGTTGTTCCTAAGCATATAGAAATATTTAACTTAATTATTCTGTAGTACTTATCAGTTTAAAAACCCTCGATTCACACTCTCGTGGTCTTACCTCGGATCATACTCCTAAAGCCAAATGTCTGCTCTCGCTAGTCCATAAGTGTTTAGAAAGCATCTTTTTGAAAACTAAATAAGTCTAATTCGTTTTAAAGCGCTCTCGCTGTATTTAAATCGAATGCCTAACTTTAGCTATCCGGTTAAAACCTCACACTCTCGTGGTTTTGATTTCTCCCTATTTCACTTTCTTTACTCTCGTAATAAAAAGCTTAATTTTTAATTATAAAAAGTCACGGCCAGAAATTAAGTTGATTAAGGTTTTAGCTTAGAAAAACATTAATTTATTCGGTTATTTCATCACACCCCGACTACGGGTATTTAGCTACTCACAATGTTTGGAATTAAATGGCAGGAAATAAATTCAGAAAATAATAACGCATACATAATAAATAAAGAATAGAAATATAACATAAATAAAATTTGCAATAATATCAAATATAATAAAAAATCAAATACAATAAAAACCTGAAAAGCAATAAAATCCGAGATCCTTCTTCCACAAGCCGGCAAGATTGGAACGTCGGAATGAAAATTTAAATGGACGGAATTCGGAAATAAAATCGAGAATAAAATTTGGCAGAGCTTCCGCAAGGTTTTTGTGAACTAAAACTCCTCCTTTTTCTTTCTAAGTCTAAGCTATATATAGAGAGTGAAAGTACAGTTGGAAAAATATTTGAGTTCCTAAATTCTTCGTTTTACTGAGTAAAATGAGGAGAAAGTGGCCTTTGGAAGTTGGAGAGAATTTAGGCACGTAGCAGAGCTTTGCTTGACCACTTCGTTCAGCTTTACCACGTTCTGTTGCTTGACCACGTTCAAATTTAATACATATAAGCTTGTTACGGGCGTGGCTGTGGCGTTACGCCCATTTTTCATAAGCTAGCGCGTTACGGTCGTGGCAGGGGTGTGACGACCGTCACTCTTCTGAAGCGCCTTACGGTCGTGGCAGCTGTGTGACGACCGTAACATCAGCAGAAAATGGATTTCTTGACAGATTTATCTTTTCTCTTTGGTCTTTGGCCGCAATCTCGCGCATTTCACGTTTCTTCTTGGTTTGAGCTGAGATATGTTGTACCTGCATAAAACCATACAGAACTCGAAATATTCGAGAATTAATCGGGTAAATATGACATAAAACGGATAAATTTTATGGTAAAGATATGATATGATTTCGCGTTATCACGCTCCTTCTCACTCTTATCTTAACAACCATACAACCACGCCATTTGGCATGGGACCACAATCTCAAGATTGCCGGTCGGCACACACACTTTTATTTCTTTGTTTTCTTCCTAATTTCTTCTGTCTACGGTATCAAATTCAGCAACGCGGCATAGTATCACATCAACATAAAATTATATGAATCGATACACTAATTTTTCACAACTAATTTGGTGACAGCAACCACATCACAATATCAAATTACAACAATTAAACACAAACATAGGCAGTTTTACAAACCCAATCCCATATAAAATTTGTCATACATCCCATTATATAGTTAGAACCCCACCCTTACCTTGGATTGACGGTTCTCTATAATTTCCGGTCGAATTCCGATTTGGTTTTCCGGTCTGCGGTTTCTCTCCCAACGGCAGTTTCCTCCAAACCCTTATTCTCCTTGCCACTTCTCATGTACCATTATTCTTTCACCAAACCCTTACTGCTATGCACCAAATCTAATTTCACTACTACTTCTTATAACAACCTAATAAAATATTATATCTTACCATATTGTCTTATTCAGCCTACTAGATAATACCTCTATCATCGCTATTTACCACCCAACTACTTAATCCAATTTAATTAAATAATAATCCAATAGAATAATATTATTTCTAATATTATTTCTCCGATTAAACCGACTATCCATTTAACATCTCAAATCAACATATTTATCCAATGATGCTTCTTAGAATAATACTGATAATTCTCAACTTCGACAATTTCCAATAATTAAATCCTTAATTAATTTAATTAAATAATTAATTAAATTCGGGGAGTTACATGATCTAACTCTAAGGTAACCCCACTTTTAAGTAAACTCCCCAGCAGAGTCTCCAGTTCTATAATACGGTGGGAGAACTGATTTGGTTGTTTTGCGTTTGATCGCAATTTGGTTGGGATAGCAAGAGTCGCCATCGACTTTTCTTTTATCCAATAAGGAAAGGGTGAAAAGAACAGGAAAGACCTTTGAGATGTTTTCTTGAGTTCGGGGGGTAGATTATGAAAAGGGAAGGTGTTAGCATCCTTTTCATCCATAGTTATCTATGGGCTCTTAGTTGCTTGCTAGATCAAAATGTTTGTTTGAAAATGTGCTTTGTGGTGAGTTTTGAAAGTATTTTGAAAACACCTTTGTTTTGGAAAACTTTGTAATGATTCTCGTCTCTATAAGAATGCATACAAAGTGTTGGTTTTGAAAATAGTTCAAAGAGATGTTTGTTTTTGAAAATATTTTTGAAAGTGTGAGTGTGGAAAATGATTTTAGTTCAAGATCAAGAAACTACGAGCGTTCAACCTACTCAAAAGGTCTATGTTCTTTTCCTTCTCCTTTAGATGTTGTTATCTTACCATTTATTTGGTAAGAAGGCCCATTGTTAGATGTGAAGGGACAAGCGTGGGTTAATTGTATAGTCATAGAAGACAACCTATGAGACGTTTTAGCAATTTCATTAGGGACTAGATTGTTTACCAAAGGCAACATCGAGGGACATCGAGGGACTACGATCTTTTATCGAGGGTCTTTTCTAAAACGCCTATATTCGAGAGACATGACTATTTTATGAGGTAACAAGTGAGGTTACCCTAGAGGTGCATGTGTGTGAATAGTGTGTTTGGTTCTATGCATTTTTGTATTGAATTTAGGGTTGTCTACTTGTTGATTTTATCTTGCCATACACACCCTAAGTTACTAGCATTTATATCAAAGCGGTAAATTGCGGAAAGTAAATTTACTATGCTATTATATCATTAGGTGATGGGGGATACAAATATACAAATGGAGATTGCAAGAAATTAAATCCTAATTGTCTATTACAACCATATTGAATTTGAATAATGTACAAGGAATATAATGTACAAGACAAAATGGAAAAAGGAATAGATTTGTTTTGTTTTTGTTAAGGAAATTTAATTAAGTTAAAGAAAAGAAAATAAATAGGAAAATGGTTTTTTGGTCTTTTTCATTGTAAGAAGTTAAATAAAATTAACTAAATAACTTAAACATATTTTTGGTGTTTTTGTGTAAAAAAAACAATTTTTTTGTGTAAAAAAACAGTTTTTTTGTGTGTTTAAAACAATTTTTGTGTAGAAAACAATTTTTGTATTTAAAACCGTTTTTTGTGTAGAAAAACAGTTTTGTGTTATTTGGGCTCAGGGCCTGTTTGTTTGTTAGGAAACAGGGGGTCAGAAACATAAAAGAGGTTGAAGCCTAACTGTGGAGGCCCAAGTGTGCTTCCTACAAACAAGGCAAAGTGAGAAAATATGAAAAAAATGAAAAAAAAGGTCTCGTTGGGGCTTGAATACAAGACCTTCTACAAAAATTCCTTTCGCGCGCGCTATTTGTACCACTGGGGTGGTCTGTTCATCCATTCATAAGGTAGCTTCAATTGGGTACAACCTGAACTCATTTTTGAATGTTTGAAATGCCCAGCTTCTTACATCAAGCGCAGGGATGCAAGACTCCAATGTTGAGATTCAAAAGGCTTCAATCCTCATCCAATCGAAAGATACAAAACCCTGCCTAAGATCTTCAAAACGAATCTAACCATATGACTTTTAAAAAGCTATGGACCAAAGTTTAGCAATGAATTTTACTCAGCACAAACATCAAAATCTAACTAGTCAGAGTTGAAAATCTCAAAACACAAGCAAAGAAAATCAAAACTAAGAGCATGGTTAACTTCCTATGATATCTACATTTTTTCTTTACAATGTATATACAACTGATGTTTGAATGAAGAGTTCTAAGTTTTAGAAAACTTACCTCTTGGAGTGAGACTTGAGGGACTTCGACAGAAGCTCCAAGAACAGTTTGATGATGAACTAAGCCTGCTTCGACCTCCCTTAAGCTATTTCAGTTGCTTCTTTATTTTGAAAGTCACTGAATCGAAGGTTGGTTAGGAGTGAATCGAAGGGATCACTAAACTTCCTTGAGTGGGTTTTTTGAGGGCTTTGGAAGTGTTTCAAGGCTGATATGTAGAAGTTGGGAGGGGTGAATCAAAAGGTTGATTAATGCATGAATGGGTTTGATATTTTTGTGAGAGTTTGAGAGTTTTAGAGTTTGAGAGTGTTTGAGAGTATTTGAGAGTATTTGAGAGTGTTTAATGATTTTTTCCACCCAAAAAAAGTCTGCTCCTGATTTGCAAAGGGTCTCTCTATTTATAGAGAAAAAATTTGTAGTAACCAGAACCCTGAGATAACATGTTATGGTTAAAAACGAAAAAATCAAGTTTTTATGGACTTTCATAGTTCCCAAGTTCAAGTACAAGCGGGGGCCTGATGCTTTTTGGGTGTAGGAGATTTAACTTATACTTTTGACACTGCTTGTATTCAGATAAAATCAGGTTGGGAGCTCAAAAAACCAACTTTGTGATTAAAGTAATCTTTATGAAAAAAGGATACGTAGCTTTTTGCCATTTCATCCAAAAATCGTATAATCAAGTGGATAAAGCTTCGAATCTTTGTGTAATGTATCATAAATTTATGCAAGCCTCTGATTATGTAAAGATTTGAAAGTAACATAGCCTGACAAGTGAGATTTGGAGGATAAGGCTATGAGATTTGATCAATGTTCTTCAACCAAGCTTGCTCGAAGGGTTCAGAGTTGGATTCAAAGTATGTTGCTTCGAAGGAAACTAATACTCCAATCGAAGCTTTGTGGATTAAACTTGCTCGTAGGAGGCCAAATTCCCAATCGAAGCTTGTATGAGGATAGCCATTGTCCAAACGAAGCTTGCATAAAGGAGATCACTACTTTCTGAATCATAGCAAACATGCAGGAGGTCATTGCCTTCTGAATCGAAGCTTGCATGTAGGATGACACTGCTTTGTGAATCAAAGCAAAACCTGCAGGAGGCCATTGCCTTCTGAATCGAAGCTTGCATGCAGGAGGCCTCTGCTTTGTGAATCAAAGCAAGCCTGAATAAGGCCATTGCCTTCTGAATCTAAGAAAGCCTACAGGAGGCTATTGCCTTCTGAATCTAAGCAAGCCTGCAGGAGGCCATTGCCTTCTGAATCAAAGCAAGCCTGCGGGAGGCCACTACTTTGTGAATCGAAGCAAGCCTGTATGAGGCCATTTCTTTCTGAATCGAAGCAAGCTGTAAGAGACCATTGCCTTCTGAATTAAAGAAAGTCTGCAGGAGGGCATTTCCTTCTGAATCGAAGCAAGCAATGAAGGAAATTGTTGCTTAATTGAAGCTTATGAATAAAGCTTGATCGAAGGAAGCCAAATGCCCAATCGAAGCTTAGAAACCAAGGATAATTTTCTCTTCTTCAATTTGATGCTTGAGAGCCCAATATGATCCATGGAAACTACATGGGGCATTTAAAGTCCACTTGTACTTGTGTAAATTCGAACTCTAGTTTTGTGTCATCAATGTTGAAGAAGTATCTTGATGATCAAACCTTTTGCATTCTTGACCCAATAGAAATATTGTGAAAAAAATTCTTGAGGGATGAGAGGGAAAACTTTAGGATACAACAGTATCACTACTAAAGCACATATAAAGGCTAGTGCAAGAATTGGTCGATACCACACCCTAACATACTTAAGGTAAGTAAAGCACGAGAAAAGGATAGATGAAGAGGGGAAATTATTAGAGGGTGTAAAAGCACATAGGTTAGTAGAAAATGACCTCCAATATCATACATTTAAACATCACAAGAAAAGAGAGAAGGTTGCATACATAGACCTCACGGGAAGTGACCAAAGGGGACAAGCGAGTATGTTCAAATTAAACAAGTAAAGATCAAATGATGAAAGCATATTTGAAGAATTATGGAATGTTTGACTTGTTGAATGAGTTAACTCAATATGAGATTCAATAGTAACCAATGAAGAAGATTAAACTTCATGGATAAACAAAGTCACATAACTTGTTAATCAACATCATCTAAAATGGATGGTACTTATCTTAAATTAAACAATATTGATGAAGAGCAAGTAAAGGCAAAACGACACCTTATATGTCATGGGATAATGGCTAATTCCTCATAAGGTATCAATCATGAACTTGAAGCCTCAAGCAATGTTATTAATATAACATGCTCAAGTGTCATGATAAACTAGCAAAGTGTAGTCTCTAGATGCACATAAGAACTATGACCTAAATATATTAAGTTTAATGTTATTAAATGTTATGGGAAGTAACCAATATCAAGATACATTCATGGTACATAGCACAAAATCTCATGAGGCAAACACTAATTAATGATGCTAAAAACACAAGTAAGAAAGAAAATGTAGCTTCTAAAGCGTCGCCATGTTGGTTAGCAAGTGAATGATTAACCAAAAGGATCATAGAAGAATGGAGGATTAAGATGATAATAGAGGTTAAGATCAAAACTTAAGCACGGAGATGTTAGACCATGGTCCTTTAGAGGATTCAAAAACCATCACCCACAAATTAGGTCAAAACAAGAATGTGGCTCATATCTTGTCATCATTATGAATTGACAATGAAATGTCAATCAAAGAATAAAAGGAGCTAATTTATTATGGGTTATAATTCATGAGGTAAGAAGTATATACAAAGAGACTTCAACCATTTTGGATCAATGGTACTTGAGTGGAAGTTTACAAGAATACCTTCTTAAACCATGATCACAAATGATGAACAAATAACCTTTTAAAAAAAAGATAAAATGTTAGAGCACTTAAATGGTTCATATACATGAACTAAAGGATCTAAATGAGAATGATAGAAATAATAAGGAATTCGGTTCCTCATAGGTTTCACAAGTGCGTACTTTGTATCTTAACTAACAAAGTATCTAGGCAAGAAACATGTTCAAAATAGCAAGGCAAAAGAAGAATCGATCAAATAAAGTCACATAATTCTCAAGTCCTCAAGGGACTATACTTGAATCTATCATCCCTCAATCATTGATCCACAAACAAAATTTCATAAGAAATTGCTCAAGAGATCAATCAAATCCTCTTTAGAGTTTCACAAGATAAGTACATAATAAGCACAAGAAGGATTAATCGAATATTGACCTTAAAAGGACCTATAGTTTGAATACAATTTATATTACCCTTAATCACACATGTACCCATAATGTGACCAGAGGTTAGCATCAAAACATGTTCATAAATTACCAAGTGAAGGCACTATTTGTCAAGACAAACACAAACGGACAAGTTTTCAATTTAAATTAAGAAAAAATAGAAAAGTGATGTTAAAAGTAAAATAAAAATCATGTATATAATCCTCACACCTTTAAAAGTCAGGAAAATATCTTTAAATCATCTCTACATTAAAGGAAATTGGAAAATTAAATTGAAAGTTGAAAACTAGTCATAAAAATGTCCATTGAAGCATACTTAGAAATTTTTTTCAAACAATAACAAATTCAACAAGAAAAATCATATAAAAATTATTTTAAGGACCTCAACACATTTAAAAACATCCAAAAATTATTTTTGAGTTTTCAGATCCAGGGAAGATGAAAAATGAAGATGAAACTTCTAGCACAAGCAAGAAAAGGACAAAAAATAGGAATTCTTCTTCAACAATTTTTAAAATAAAAAAAAATATAAAATAAAAATGGTTAAAACATATCATAATCATCTATGGACATCAAGAAAAATTAAAAATATTTTTTTATATTTTTTAGGTTAATGGTGAATTTAAAATAAAATCAAAACATTAAACTAATTAAGAAAACACACATTTAATTACATGATTTAATTAATTAACCACGAAAATTATAAAAAATAAAAATAAAATTATTTTTATAAAATAGACTTAAAAATAGACTTTATGTATTTTTTTTATAATTTTTGGATGAATAAAAATATTTAAAAAAATGGAGAAAACAATTGAAATAAAATAAAAAATCAAATCAAAGGCGTAGAAACACTAGTAACTGTATTGTTTATTTATTTTTTTATTATTTTTATTTTTATTTTTTTGAAATGATGGTAAGAAATAAACTGGATTTGATTTGATAAAGGAAAGAAAGACCAGCGGATAATAGATTTTACCAAAGAGTGTCGGTAGATACTGGATTCAAAAGGTATGCCAATAGAAATTAGACTTTGAGAGGTATACCAAAAGAATTTAGACATAACCCAAGAAGACTAGTAGAAACTTGAATCTAGAAGGTAATGCGCCAGGACCAAGCTGGTTTTCAAACGACCTAAATGAGTAAAAACTCAACCCAGGATAGGACTAGTAGAAACTAGACTCTAAAGATAACAATAAACATTGTATCCGACGGGTAATACCAGACTAATATGGTCTCGATCAACAAGGGACAGTTGATGTTGAACCAGAATCATTAGCACGCTAGTTGAACGTTGGTGGGATCGAGGAAAGGTAACGAGTAGAAACTCGACCTTTAGGGAGTACTATAAAGAATGCGCCAGGTAGAAACTGGTGTGCAGACAAGACAACAAATAGACATTTGACCTAAGAGGAACTAGTAGAAACTAGACTCTAAAGAAGTACTCAATAGGACAACAATAGATATTGGGTCCTATTGCAAGGTTATTAGAAAGTGTGGATATTTCAAAAAGACACCTGTTGGTCTCGACTAAGGATATACATTAGATACTGAAATAATCCAAGGGGTATAAGAGACATATAATGAGTAAAGACTCGGCTTAAGAAGACTAGTAGTAGAGACTAGTCCAAAGGTGAGGACCAGGATCAAACCGGGTAGCACGCACAGGTAAAGAGTAGACACTCGACCTAAGAAAAACTAGTGGATACTAAGCTCAAAAAGGAATACCAGGATAAATCTGGATTTGAAAGGTACACCAATAAACATTGGAGTGCACCAAGAAGGGTAGTAGACATTTAACCCAATAAAATTATGCCAGGGAAGAACTGAAAAATTACCAAAGATAACGAGTAAACACTCGATAACCTGATGGTAACATCAAAAGGATACTTGTAGGGGTGAAAATTGGGACCCTGAGGATAAAGTGACCTTATTGGGGGGATAATCCAAAGTTTTTTAGCAACTCCACTGGGAAAAAATGGAAACAACAATAGGTTATGTTTCGATGCATGTTTGAATTATTTTTCTATGGACTAATGTTCCAAAAGAGAATGGAAACAATACACTTTGAGGATGCAATGCAATGATTCATGATATTGTGGGAGAAATGAAGAAGATATAAGGAACCATTATAGAGAAGCCCTTGAAAAGATGAAACTCTATGGGGAGTAACAAACTGAGTAACTGGTAAATACAGACTACAAACTCTAAATGGAGTTGCAAAAATAAATTGCAAACTCTTCTGGAGAAGATCAGACCAAAACTGTAAATTCTGAGAAGGTACGCCAATGGAGATTAAGCATTTCTAGGGAGGACACCAATAGATATCAAAATTCACCTCTGACTGCTTGAGGAGTATTTTATTAACCTCTTGTCGAGGATGATAAAAACTCGTACTGCTGGGGATATGAGGACCCATGCTGGAGATAAATGAACTTAGGAACATGACTCTTGTTGGTAATAAGGTAATCTTTGCATAAGATCATTCAGCAAAACATGCTATTGTTGGAGATACGAGAATCTTTAATCAACAAATCTTGATAAAACAATTCGGATGGGGATTTAAGGATGATCTTTAATAAGAATGAGCCTTGCCGAGGATATAGTATCCTCAGGCAAGAAGCCACAACAATGTACTCCTTTGGGGATATGGAACTTATCAGTAGCCAGGATCAAACTCTACTGAGGAAAAGGGAGAATTCTTGAATAATAACTTTTAATGAAACGACTCAGTTGGGGAAATGAGAATTCCAGAGTAAGAGATCTCAATAAGGAAACTCCTTTGGGGAAATGAGTGATCATGAGCAAGAGATCTCAGAAGTAGCCTTTTCTGGGGAGTGAGATAATCTTCAACATGTCTCAGCTGAGGAAAAGGAATAATCTCGAATAGACTTGGCTAGCGGATGAGAAATATTTCTTAGCATAATGAATCTTAAAAGTATGATTTTCTTGAGGGGAGAGAAAATTCTTGAATAAGAAATCTTCGTGAAGCGACTTTGTTTGGGGAATAAGAAAATTCTCAACCAGAACTTTCACCTAGAGAAAGAAACTTTGCTTTGGGGAATATAAATTCTCTAAATGAGCATAACTTAACACAAATATTTGTTGGGGAATGAATATTATATACCAAGAAATCTCATTAATCACAACTTTCAGACGAAAGATTTTCCGCTAGGCGATGCTGGGAGAAGAAAACTTCAAGTTTTGTTGAGAAATCATCCAAGAACTCTAGTCAGTCAAACTCTCTGCTTGGGGAATCTCACTGGGGAGAAGTATAAACTTCAGTGCTGGTGGGGAAATGACCCAAGCTGGGGAAATCGTAGTCATCTTGAAAGATGTTATTCTAGTATTGGCAAATTACACATAAGCGAGTGAATGACATTTCCTGCAAAACAAATCACACCAAACGTTCCCCAGGTATAGTATGACGACTTTGTCTGCCAACCAGGCTACAAACAACTTAAGAGTAATATCTATAGTTTATTTATCATGTTGTGCAAAGCCACCAAATTTTCAAATGCAAATGTTTATCAAAAAGGTATCAGACGTTTTTGCAAACAAAACAATAAAGGAAAATAATAAGAAAGCTTTTTGGATGAAAAAGAAATATTTTATTGATTGAAATTGACCTATAAATAAGAATTTACATCAGGAAGCAATTCCTAGAAAGAGGTAATTGCAAAAGCAAAACAAAAGAGTGTTACAAAAATGGAAATGTGAAAACGGATATCCATCAGGTTTCGATTATACTATAACTCTTATGACCTCAAAGATATCATCACTTTGCTTTCTGAAGAAGATTACTTGGACTGACTCCCGTCCTTCTAGCTGACCAACTGTAGTATCAAATGAAAACTTGGATCCGACGCTAGATGTAGTCATTCACTTTAAATCTATAACTTTTGCCTAGATCGCCTTTTCGGGTTTTCAATCCACCAGGATACCCTTTTTTGCCTAAGCCACCCCTTCAGATTTTCAACTTAGTAGGTGTACTTATTTTTTTTCATTATTTTCATTTCTTCTTTTTTATCCCTAATTTTTTCCCGACCCATTTTATTCATTTTTTTTGTTCATCGGGATGCCCTTTTTTTCCCAAGCCATGGACTCAACAGGTCTCTTTTATGCAAAATATTTTTAACTACGACTGCATTCACAAGGAGTGGGAAGTCTTTACCATCCATAGTTGTAAGCATCATGGCTTCTCTAGAGAATACTTTCTTTACAACAAATGGTCCTTCATAAGTCGAAGCCCACTTCCACTGGGATCTCCTTGAGGAAGAATTATCCTCTTTAGTACAAGGTCACCTAGTTTTTAGATCTGAGGATGCACCCTCTTGTCAAATTCTCTTCTCATCTTCTTTTGGTACACCTGACCATGACACACATCCACTAGTCTTTTCTCATCGATAAGGTTCAACTGATCCAATTGATTATGCACCCATTCAGCTTCATCAAGCTCAACATCTTTCATACTCCTTAGATAAGGAATCTTAACTTCCACAAGCAAGACTGCTTCCTGTTGTACCCCAATTTTCCCCCTAAGATTCCTCGATCATCTCATATCAACTCAATCACAACAAGATCACATTAGGGTTTGGTTCTTCTCCCTATCTTTATACTTGCTCATAAGGAATCACCAAGCACCTTGATTTATATATTGTGATCATATATTATTTATATTTATTAACTTTTAACTAATAAATACAATGATTGTTTGCTCTAATTGATGATATTATAGATGAGAGAACAACACATTTCATCAAGATGATTCATAGGTTCATGAGTTTATTTCCATGCCTTCTCCAACAAAATTTCATTGAGATTCAATCTTCATTATTGAAGATACTTTGAAGTAATATAATGAAAATATCTACTATGATTCATCATGCCTCAAGTTGTCAAAGAAAATTAAAATATGCAAGAGTTGATTGAAGAAGTTTGACTTAATTGGACAAGTTCTTGATTCATTGATCACAAGTGCATAATTCCATAATTTATTAATATTTGTAAGTGGTTATTGTTTCTATGGTTTATTGTTATCATCCTAAACAACTTTTATTCACATGACAAAAGTATTTGTGCAAGAAAGTTTGTCAAAATTGAAAGGGGTTTCCAAGCCATTTTGGTGCTCTAAGAGTTAGGGTTTTGAACTTCTAAGGGCTATATCTTACTCATATTTTGGTATTTTTGAGTGATTCCAAATACATACTTCTCTTTCAAGAGTTACCAACCAATCACTTCAAAAGTTTCAAGAGAATTTCATGTGGAAGATGCCTAATGATGAAGAAAGTTTACAAGTCCTCTAGATAGGCCATCAAATTCCCTTATGTGACTTCAAAAGATCATAACTTAATCAATTTTTATCTCATTGAGCCCATTATTTTTTCAAAATGATCTTGAGCATGTGAACTTCAACTTTTCTTTCATGTGCAAAACTTGAAAATGGATGGAAGATGCTCTAAGAATGCAAAAGATTATAGGTCATCTCATGAATTTTCACCAACTTCACAAAGTCATAACTTTCTCAATTCTTAGAGTTTTTAAGTGGTTCGAATCTCAAAATTTCATTTAAGAGATCTACTTCATGCCATCTTTTTTGGTCAAAAGCAAAGTTTGAGTGGAAGGCCATGTTTGGATGCAAAACATTATAGATCATTTTTAAAGAAAAACTTAGAACTTTTCTAAGTACAAAAAGTCAGCATCTTTTTCTCAACTTTGATTCATCACAACTTTTAGCTCAAGCATCCATTTGATCCCATTATTTTCACATTGTAAATATTGTAGCCTTAAGACCCCTTGAGCTATGAACACCGTGGATTCAAAGTTGGTACCTTGAAACTGAAGTTTCCTCCAAAGTCAGAATTTGAAATCCATAATCCAGCTTCTAATCACCAAATTGTTGTGCATTTTTACTTCTAATCATGTTTAACAATCTTTTAGAAGTGGTTAGCACCTTGAAACACAAGAATTAGCTGAGTTTTGAGAAAATACGAATCACACATTTCATGTTTGCAAATTCACACAATTTCCCTCCAAACTCCACTAATTCTTTCAGTTCTCATTCCCATTCACTTCCCTATAAATAAAGGGACATATTGCATTCATTTCCTCAATCTTTGAGAGCCAAATACACCCTGTCAAATTTCATTCATAACTCAAAATATTGAAATTCCATTCCACAGTTTCAAGATCTTTCTTCATAATTTCTTTACATATTCATCATCCTACATAAACACACAAACTCTCCAACACTTAAACCAAGCAAATCAAGTCATATTTTGAGTTACAGAAGTTCACTTTCAGAGTTATTTTTGTGAACCTTGTTCTGGTAGTTTTCTTAACCAAATCATTCGAAATAAAAGCCTATTCTACTCTACTCATCCTTATGATCCTTGTGCTTCTTACAATTTTTAAAATCGTTGAGGATTGAGTGAGAAATTCTAACCTAAAGTGCTCACTATTATTTTTGGTTTTCTGCATCTTTCTCTTTAATCAATTTATATAAATTTTTCACGATGGTGAGGTTAGGATCATTTGGAAGAGACGAACCCAATTATATTAGTTTGAGCTTCTAACGTTTCCGTTTGAAGAATCTCAGAAAATTCCACGCGCATGGTGTCTAGAGGTTGAAGACGACCTACGTGTCGTTCTTCAACCAATGAACTTTGGACATTTATTTTATTTTCATTGGTTGCTTGTTTTGTGATTCAGCGTATTTTGGATGAGGGTCCATGATATGCACAACGCGCCAGGTCCTTTGGATCTGTTTACTAATGCGTTTTAACTTTTCATCCAATGGACAATTTGTTTTCCTTTTATTTTATTAAAATCTGATTTATTAAATGATTTGGTGTGATTTCCAATAGTGATCATATTATGCACGGCGCGTCAGATCCATTGGATCTGCTTACTAACGTATTTTGACAATGATCCAGTGGTCCACATTTTTTTGGCTTTATTTTTATTTTCTTATTTTTATATTTATTTGTTTTAAACTTCAAAAATCCATAAAAAAATTAATTTCTTGTCCAAAAATTATAAAAAGAATCACAAAAATATTTTAGATTATTATCTTTCTGATTTTTGTTTTTTTCGTAATTTTATTTTCAGATTTGATAGTTTTTTTATAATTTCTCCTTCATTTCAACTTGTTTTTAATTATTTAAAAATACTTTTTGATGTTTTTAAATTCTGAATTTTTTTTATAAAAAATCATTTTACACATTTTCAACTTTCTGAAATTTTTCTAGAAATTTTTCTTGACTTCTATTAATTTTTATCTTTTTCTTCACTTATTTGAGTGGTTTTAATTATTTTTAAAATACTTTTCTGTTAAAAAAATTACCAAAAAAATTATAAAAATATTTGAGGTCATTTTTTATTTTTCTATGGTCTCTTTTAATTTTTCTTTGATACTTTGAATATAGTTTTCTATTTTACCTTTCATTTTCATTTTAAAAAACAATTTAAAAGTCTTTTTTCTTTTTTTATTTTTTTAGTACAATTTATTTATTTTAATATATTCTGACTATGTGGTTGTTAATATATTCTAAACATATGGCACATAAATTGCTATTGACCGACCTCAAAATAGGTGCGACTTCTACATAAGTCTACTTACGATTGCTTAACATAGCGCTAAATTTTGTCTCGATTCGAGAAATGATCATTTGTGGCCCAAACCTATGTTTGCAAGTCCAAGTATGTTTAATTTGAAACCTTTGATCTAATAACCTTTAGGTTCATTGTTGGGAGGCTTTGGTCTTATCAATCGTCTAATGAATCATCTTAAATTTTGGACTAAGTGAATCATCTAAACACCGTTGATCATTTGTTGTTGCCTTGAGATTTTGAAATGAATGATATACTTGACAAAAAGCAAATGAAACTTGTTATTAAGAGGCTTTGATTTTATCAATCTTCTAATGAGTTTTCAAATGCAAGATTCAAGATGGTCATTCAACTAACCTCTAATTTCTAACTCATTAACAATTGAATTTTATTTCTATTCTTTTACTTTTTACTTTTACTTTAAGCACCATTTATCTTAACATTTACATTTCATGTTATTTTCATCTTTGCACACTTGAGCATTTATCTTTATGTCTTTTTATTTTACTCACTTGAGTTTTTCATTTTATTTTTGAAGATACCTAAGAACAAACTTGAACAATAAAAAACTTAAAGGTTACTTGGAATCTTTGGTTACTATCCTTGGCATTTTGGAGTTATGGACTTCTTAGACTTAGGAGTAGAGACCTTGACCTACCTTGAGACCTTGTGACTTTTGTTGCTATTTTGTTTGGAGTTCTTGGGGTTTACCTTAAGACATTTGGTTATTTGTTTTCTTTCTATGCAGGTTATTCTGAATTTGTGATTTGTTTGTAATTAGGAATTCCTCTGTATACAGCCGTTACTCTGCCCAATTTTTGTGAAGACTAAATTCATTTAAAGTTTGGTATTCTTAAGAGGTTTAATATATTTGCTTGCTTGGTTTCAAATCCAAAGGATGGGAATTCTATATTGACTCATTGTGTCTAGTGTTGGCTTCTTGTTGGTTAGACGGTTCTTTTCCCTAGCTTTTACCTTATGCTTTAGGATAGTCCCTTCATCTCCTCCCATCTTCTTTAATTTCAAAAAAAATCTTCTCTCTCCTTTTCAAAACTATTATTGTTTTCCAAATTTGAACCGCTTTCGTAATAAACTTAGACTTAGGTCCATGCATTTTCAAAAATATTTTCTTAATCAAATTTTAAACAACTTGATAATACCTTGACATTTTTGTGAGAATACTAAAAGTCAATCAATCTCATTAAAACTATTTTGCCATTTTGGATTTTTACTTAAACTTTTTCTCAAAAGATTAAACTCTTGTTGACCCTTGTAGTGATCCGAGCTACTATACTTCTATGATATATAGTGAAGTGAGATATTTTCCACTTGGGTGTTGAGTGAGGCTTTGTTGATTTTAAAATCTAAGCCATATCCTCCACTTTGAGATGACACAAATTCTCCTTTCTCATAATCGTGGGTAGTAAGTATGTTCTTCCACTCGGATACGACGATGATGTCTTGTCTCTTAAAATTAACCAACACACTTGTGTTTTAAATTTTTTAAAGGTGAACTACGAGTACACTGATCTCCTATTGCACGGAAGGTGGTACGTAGGCACTAAAGGTTCGCAACCCCGGCGGGTGCAAAAATTGTAAAAAATATTTCTTTTCTCACCTCCACCATCTATTTTTTATACAACTCTTATATCCAAAATACACAAATTTTCAAAGAGGTTCTTGTGGAGTACCATAGATGTTTATGGTGCTAATACCTTCCCTTTGCATAACCAACCCCTGAACTTAGATTATCTTCCCCTATTTTGGGTTATTCGCTCTTTTCTCATTCCTTTGGAAACAATAAAGCGCGATGGCGATTTTTATTTGATCTGTGTGAGTCAAGTCAATCCAATGGCTTTGTCTCAATATTTCTACCGCTATAGAAAAAATGGTGACTCTGCTGGGGACAGATCGACCAATTGATGGTCCATACCTAAGTTGGTTAAGCTTATCTTTGTTTATTTGTGTATGTGTTGTTGTTGTTTATATGGTATATGTTGTATATATGTTTATCTAGATTTTCCTGGTTTTCAGGGTGCTTGGTGATTTCTCATAAATCCTCTACCCGGACTTGGGCAAACTTAAGATATGACGGGTGGTACAGTCATGTTAACTTTGAGGGAGTAATCCCAAAAAGGAGGCATGTGATCCCTCTCTCAATGGAGGCTCCTTTGACTGTAGTGTCATTTACCGAGTAATCAGGAAGACATGCTGCTTTCGACCTGGGAACTTGCTGAGACTAAGGATCATAAAACCTTTAACCTATCTTGGCCTTTTAGGTGTAGTGCGGAAACTATGACGGATTAATCCGGAAATGGTTGTCACGCGATACTACACTCAGATGAGTTTTTCTTGAGAATATTACTAATTACCGAGTCAATCGAGACGTTGGTAATATCTAAAGGAATGATGTAGACTCTTGGAACCTCTTAGAACCTTGTTCGGAAAGTGATAAACTATTAGACCATACCTTGTGGATAGTACCTTTGTCTTCATGTTTGTGACTTCAAACCTATGAACCACATGTTTGTGATCTTGTGTGTGATTGTTGCATTATGCATTCATGCACCCATGAGAATCCTTTAAGGCATTTTGGTTCAAGGGATTTAAAGTTGACTTTTTTAGAATATCTCAGGTACTTTTGACCATGGATTTTGGAAGAAAAAAAAGACTCAGAAGTACAGTTTCAAGGATCCATAGATAGAAGATTTGATGGGTCTAATTCCCGACATTGAGAGTTCTACAGATTTTCGGAAAAAATATGGATCCACTGTGTCTCTTATGAAGCTCAGGATGAAGGAGGGTATTCTCTCGACTTTGGTCTAGTTCTATGATCTGATGTAGCGATGTTTTACTTTCCCTGACTATTAATTGATGCCTACTGTAATACAATGGGAGAACTGACTTGGTTGTTTTGTGTTTTATTGCAATTGTTGCAGATAGCAAGAGTTGTCACCGACTTTTCTTTTATCCAATAAGGAAAGGGTGAAAAGAACAGGAAAGACCTTTGAGATGTTTTCTTGATTTCATGGGGTAGATTATGAAAAGGGAAGGTGTTAGTACCCTTTTCATCCATAGTTATCTATGGGATCTTAGTTGCTTGCTAGATCACTTTGGAAATTTCTTTGTTTAAAATGTGTTTGTGGTAGTTTTTGAAAGTATTTTTGAAAAGCGCCTTCGTTTAGGAAAACTTTGTAATCTCGTATCTATAAGAATGCATACAAAGTGCTGGACTTTTTGAAAAAATTTCTTGTTTTGAAAGTATTTGGTGTGTTTGAAAAGATGTTTGTTTTTTGAAGATGGATTGTGAGCAAGCAACTAAGAACTTTCTACCTACTCAAAAGTATTTTATTCATTTCTTCCTTCCTTTGATATTGCTATCTTACCATTGATTGGTAAGAATCCTTACTTTTGGATGTAATGGGACGGGCATGGGTCATCGTTTAGTCATGAATAGCAATGTTGTGAGATATCTTAGCATTTCTCTTAAGGGACTAAGATCATTTATAAGGCAACATTCACAGCGTCATCGAGGGACTATGATCTTGTATTTTTTATTATTTTTTTGCTAAGATATCTTACATGTATATTATGACTATTTTCTCAAGGCAACAAGCGAATTTAACCCTAGAGGTTCAAAGTGTGAAATTGTGTATTTTTCATGCATTTTTGTCTTAAATTAGGGTTTTCTATTAGTTGATTTTATGTCTTGCCATACAAACCCTAATTACTAGCATTTATATTGAAAGTGATAAATTGCGGAAAGTAAATTTACTATGCTATTACATCATTTGGGGGATGGGGTATACAAATTTACAAATGGGGATTGTAAGAAATTAAACCCTAATTATCTATTACAACCATATAAAACTTGAATAATGTACAAGAATTGAAAGGAATATAATGTACAAGAATAGAAATGGAAAGGGAATGGACTTTGGTTTTTTAAAATAAAAATGAAAATAAAAAATTTTATATGATTTTTTTATATATTCATAAAATAGACATCGTGAATAAATAGTGTGCAAAAAATCAACTCAAAAGGAGTTGTTTTGATTAGTTAAAAAAAAGTTGAAATTTATTAAAAAATGAAAACAAACAAGTGATAAAAATTTGTTTTGGTCCTGCCAAGGTTTGAACCCAGGTTCTCCATACCTTCCATTCAAAACAGCCAACACTCAATATGTTATAAACCTGCATGTTAGTTTGGAAAAAATGACAAAATAAATACAAAAGGTCTCGCTGGGGCTCGAACCCAGGACCTTCTACATGGCAAGGCTTTAGCGCGTGTTGTTTGTACCACTGGGGTGGTCTGTTTCATCTGTTAGTTATACAACTTTCGTTAAATATAAAATGAACTCATTTTTGAAAATTTGAACATGGCTTCATCTTGTTCCTTCACGCGCGCAGGGATGCATAACTCTATTGTTAAGCTTCGAAATGCTTCATTTCTCAGCAAAATCGCAAGATTGTAAACATCAAACCTGCTCAAAATTTTAATACAAATCTATCCATGTAACTTTTAAAAGCTGTGAATCAGAGGTTAGCACGAATTATGTTTGGTACTAAAACTGAACTTGTCAGAGTTGAAAATCTTAAGACATAAGAAATGAAAATCAAAACTAAGAGCATGGTCAGCTTCCTAGATATGATATCTACATCTTTTCTTCATAATGTATATACAAATGATGCTTTATTGAAGAGTTCCAAGTTTGAAAAACTTACCTCTTGGAGTAAAATTCGAAGGACTTCTACACGAATCCCAGAAATGACCTGATGATGGATTAAGCTTGCCTGGACTTCCCTGAAGCTAGTGGGATCACTACTTTGCTTTGAAAGTCATAAGGATTTTGGAGTTCGCTCTTCAAAGTAAGAAATGGCAAGCAATGTGGCTTTCGATGTCGATTCTAAGTTCAAGGAGTTTTGAGAGTGTTCTAAGGCTAGTGTGTGGGAGCTTAGTGAATCGAAAGCCCAAAAACGCACAAAGGGATTTGAGTTTTGTGTGTGAAGTTAGAATGTGCCCAGTTTTGTGCTTGTGTGCAGGTTCTGAGTTAGAGAGTTTGGGAGTGTTTGAGGATTTTTCAACACACAAGAATCTGACCCCTTTAGCTTGCAAATGGCCTCTCTATTTATAGAGAAAAGGTTTGGGAAGTTGGAGTAACCAGATTTTTAAGATAACAAATTATGGTTTGGTTGGAATGCAAATATCAAGTTATGTCAAGTTTTCCATGATCCCAAGATGAAGTACCAAAGTTACTGGTTTAGAGGGGTTGCTTTTTATGATTTATGGTGGGGAAAAAATCAGAAACAAACAAAGTATGGGATCAAGACAAACTTGTACCAAAAAGTTTGCTTTCCAAGAATAGCAATGATAACTTTATGCCATAAATGTAAATATATTTTGGACAACGGCTTAAACAATTGGGTAATAGCTCAATGTGGGTGTAACACAAGATATGCAGCATAACATAAGGATTTTGTAATGTTCTTCAAAATTTTGTCTTCGACTTGATTCCTTCTACAAAGATCTTGAATCTCTGTAGAACTTTGATCTTTTTCTTTACTCTGGTCGAATACTCCATCCTTTTGTTTTGATTACATAGATCCACAACCTTCGACCAAACTCATCAATAAACAAAACAATATTTGTTTCCACCAATTGTGTGTTCTTCGAATGGACCACTTATAACCTTTGACCAAACTCAACAACAGACAAAACAATATTTGTTTCCACCAATTGTGTGTTCTTCGAATAGACCACTTACAACCTTCGACCAAACTCATCAACAGATAAAACAATATTTGTTTCCACCAATTGTGTGTTCTTCAAATGGACCACATCCATCCTTCGACCAAAATCATCAACAGACAAAACAATATTTGTTTCCACCAATTATGTGTTCTTCGAATGGACCATATTCATCTGAATGTACCACTTTGAGTATGCAAGATGATCTCATTGGCATAGTCGAAAGAAATTCTGGATTGCTTTCATACTAAACAAAACTTCACAAATTTTTTCAAGTATCTCAAGACTTGGAAAACCATATCTTGAGTAATCAGTTGATTAAGTGGTCGAAAGTTCAAAGGTCCAAACTTCAAATGCCACAACCAAGTATCCTTGTGGTCAAAAGTTTTTCAAACATTGACTTATGTCGAATTGATCATTGTCTTGCAATGAACTATTATCAGCAAGTTTTTGTTAAACTATAATTCATAGTGTCGAAACTATGTGTGTCGGAAGGTTTAGCATATGTGTCGAAGCAGGTTGCTCGAAGGAATCCATTGCCTAGTCGAAGCTTGTGGGTCTAAGCAAGCATGAAGATAGACTTGTAATTCATAGTGTTAGAACTTTGTGTGTCGAAGGGTTTAGTATGTGGATCGAAGCAGGTTTAGAGGTGGATCGAAGTAGGTTTAGAGGTGGATCGAAGCAGGTTTAGAGGTGGATCGAAGCAAGTTTAGAGGTGGATCGAAGTAGGTTGCTCGAAGGAAACCATTTCCCAATCGAAGCTTGTGGATCGAAGCAAGCTTGCTCTTCTTAGATTTTCCAAAATCTGCCCACCACTCCTTTTCGACCAGTCATGTGGTTCGAACAGCCTGAACCATATTTTGAATTCGACATGGTTATCTGCAACTGCATACCTTTCGATCTTCTTTGACCTTTCGACAGTTTCATCTTCCTCCTTTCTTCGACCTAATGCTTGAGAGCCCAATATGATCCATGAAAATCATATGAAAGCATCAAAGGTCCAATTGTCCTTATACAAACTCAAACCCTAATTTTGAGTCATCAATGTTTGAGGAGGTATCTTGAGTTGATCAAACCTTGTGCAGTCTTGAATCAATGGAGATTTTGTGAGAGAATTTTTGAGAAATTGAGAGGGCAAATTTTGGGGTACAACAATTGCCCCTGTTTAATCTTCTTAAACCTTAAAAGCGAGGATGGCACATCGTTGTTTGTAGCTTGAAGGTAGAATATGATTGAACACTAGAGCGCCCAGAAAATTGTACTCAACTATGTGTTAGTTGATTGTGTAGGGAATGGGCTTAAAGATGCCATTTGGAGGGATGATGGTAGAGCTGGAGGAAAAAATCAGCATGAATCTTTGGTCAATTCATACTGAAACTAGGTGTCTTGCCTGTCTTTAACTAGGAGAATTAATTCTGGTCCAGAAGAGGTCTTCATTTTCCTGTCTTTAATCTGGAAGAAATGAATCAAACCAGAGGTCTTTGATTCACCTGTTTTTAACTGGAAGAAATAAATCCAACCAGAAGAGGTCTTTGATTCGCCTGTTTTTAACTGGAAGAAGTAAATTTAACCAGAAGAGGTCTTTGATTCTCCTGTTTTTAACTGAAAGAAATGAATCTCACCAGAAGAGGTCTTTGATTCGCCTGTTTTTAACTAGAAGAAATAATTCTAACCAAGAAGAGGTCTTTGATTCGCCTGCTTTTAACTGGAAGAAATGATTCTGGTCCATAAGAGGTCTTCATTTGCCTGTATTTAATCTAGAAGAAATGAATCTAACCAGAAGAGGTATTTGATTTACCTGTTTTTAACTGGAAGAAATAAATCCAACCAGAAGAGGTCTTTAATTCGCCTATTTTTAACTGAAAGAAGTAAATCCAACCAGAAGAGGTCTTTGATTCACCTATTTTTAACTGGAAGAAATAAATCTCACCAGAAGAGGTCTTTGATTTGCCTGTTTTTAACTGGAAGAAATAATTCTAACCAGAAGAGGTCTTTGATTCGACTGTTTTTAACTGGAAGAAATAAATCTAACCATAAGAGGTCTTTGATTCGTCTGTTTTTAACTCAAAGAAGTAAATCCAACCAGAAGAGGTATTTGATTTGCCTGTTTTTAACTGGAAGAAGTAAATCTAACTAGAAGAGGTATTTGATTCACCTGTCTTTAACTGGAAGAAATAAATCTCACCAAAAGAGGTATTTGATTCACCTGTTTTTAACTGGAAGATATAAGTCTCACCAGAAGAGGTCTTTGATTTTCCTGTTTTTAACTGGAAGAAATAATTCTAACCAGAAGAGGTCTTTGATTCGAATATTTTTAATTAGAACAAATAAATCTAACCATAAGAGGTCTTTGATTTTCTTGTTTTTAACTGGAAGAAGTAAATCCAACCAGAAGAGGTCTTTGATTCGCCTGTTTTTACATGGAAGAAGTAAATCTAACCAGAAGAGGTATTTGATTTGCCTGTCTTTAAATGGAAGAAATAAATCTCACCCGAAGAGGTTTTTGATTCACCTGTTTTTAACTGGAAGAAATAAATCTAACCAGAAGAGGTCTTTGATTCGCCTCTTTTTAATTGGAAGAAATAAATCTAACATGAAGAGGTCTTTGATTCTCCTGTTTTTAACTGGAAGAAGTAAATCCAGCCAGAAGAGGTCTTCGTTCGCCTGTCTTTAACTGGAAGAAATAAATCTAACCAAAAGAGGTATTCGTTCGCCTGTCTTTAACTGGGAGAAATAAATCTAACCAGAAGATGTCTTTGATTTGATTGAATTTTCCTGCAAGGAAAAGGGTTAGTTGCATGCAGAAGTATGCATGGCGTGATGATGTTCTCAAAAAAATGAGATTATGTTGTATGTGTATGTTATATGATGTATGAATGAGAAATGTTACTGTAATTTATCTTTCTATGGGAAAATAAATCCCTAACCACTGCTGGGGAGTTTTGGGAAGTTAAATCCCGGATCGTTGTTGAGGATGAAGAGTATGTGCATCTTCAAACCTTGTTTAGAGTGTTTCTGCTGGGGATTCCTACTTTGTTATTTTTGAGGAGATTTCCGATGGGGAGCATTGACTTTTCTTGAGAAGGTTCTATGGAGAGTGTTGGTTTCTGCTTTGGGAAGAGAACTTAGGATTTCTAGTCGTCCGTTGCTCTATTGGGGAATTATCTCTTCAAGGTTAGATGTTATCTGGACGGATTTCCAGATTTCACACTAACTTAATAGGGATAATAAAGTTAACTGTTATCTGGTCAAATTCCAGGCTTTACAGTAACTTACTGGGGATTGTATAAAATTCTATTGTGGATTAGATGTTGTGGTCCCTTGATTTGTAATAGTCAGAGAGGCAAACTCAAGCTGGGAATTTTTCTGTTTGTTGGGGAAATAAATCGTGTTGAAAAGGATATTGGATGAACTGCTGGGGAGGATATTCTTTAAGAAGAATTCCATAAGACTTTCTTTTAAGACCAACTCAGCTGGGGAGAGGACCTTTCGAATATTGAAACTCTGGCTGGGGAGTTTATGAATCACAATCTGTGGAGATAACATCATTAAAATAACTCTGTGGGGATATCTCAAATGCGTTTAGGGAGATGCTCGTCACTGTTTTGAAGCATACATTTGCAAAAAGTTTAATCATGTTCATATGCATATGTTCATTCAATTTTAGTCATTGGACACCTTTGCACTCAAAACAGAAAAAAAAGTTTGTACTTCAAAGTATATTTGTATTGATGTTTTGCCCATAAATAGGAGTTTTTGTACAAAGATACAGAGATCCTAATAAGGGGAAATCTCCAAAAGAAATGCAAAGTGTATAGAGTGAAAACAAAAATAATAGCCATGTGGAAGTGATCTCATTGTCCCAACTCTTCTATTTCCTCTATGTCCTCGAGCAAACCCTTGTCGTTGAACTAAGTTGATTGGATTAATTTTGGACCTTTTGGACCATTTGAACTTCGAATTTTGGTAATAAAGCAGGTTGTAGAGATCCCACAGGACATAGTCATATGCTTTAATACTTAACTTTTTCCTGGACCGCCCTTTCGGGTTTTCAGCCCACCACGATACCCATTTTTTCCCAAGTCGCCCTTTCAAGTTTTTGACTCGCCGGATGTACAATCTTTTACATATATCCCTAAATTTTGCCTGAACCTCTTTGGTTCACTGGGATGCCCATATTTTTGCCTAGGTATGTCAACCTAGCGGGTCATTTTATATGTAGTATTTTTTAACTATATCCGTGTTTACGGGATGTGGGAAGTCTTCACCATCCATAGTAGTCAGCATCATGGCACCACCAGAGAAAACTTTCTTTACAACAAATGGTCCTTCGTAAGTGGGAGTCCATTTGCCCCTGGGGTCGCCTTGTGGAAGAATGATGCGCTTTATTACCAATTCGCTAGCTTGATACACTAAAGGCTTGATCTTTTTGTTGAACGCCTTGATCATACGCTTTTGATACATCTGACCATGGAAAACAGCAGCCAGTCGCTTCTCGTCAATCAAGTTCAGCTGATCCAACCTAGTCTGAATCCATTCATCTTCTCCTAGACCTACTTCTTTCATTATCTTAGAGAGGGAATTTGAACTTCTACAGGTAAGACGGCTTCCATGCCATAGACCAAGAAGAAAGGAGTTTCCCCAGTTGACGTACAAGCCGAAGTACGATAGCCATGGAGAGAAAACGGTAACATCTCATGCCAGTCTTTGTAGGTTACCACCATATTTTGCATAATCTTCTTGATATTTTTATTGGCAGCTTCCACTGCGTCATTCATCTTGGATCTGTATGGAGAAGAATTGTGATGCTTGATTTTGAACTGAGTGCAGAGTTCCATGATCATAGCATTTTTGAGGTTAGTTCCATTGTCGGTGATAATCCTTTCAGGAATACCGTAAGGTAGATAAGGTTATGCTTGATAAACTTGGCTACCACGTTCTTGGTGACTGAGGCATATGAAGCAGCTTCGACCCACTTGGTAAAGTAATCAATGGCAACAAGGATGAAACGATTTCCATTTGAGGCAGTAGGTTTGATCTCTCCAATCATTGCAAACAGCCACAGAGAAGTCATGACATTTAGAGGAATAGATGGAACATGGACCTTGTCAGCAAAGATTTGACACTTGAGGCAAGTCCTTGAGTGATGATGACAATCAGTTTCCATTATGGACCAATAGTAACCAGCACTCAGGATTTTCTTGGCCATAGTGTGTCAACTAGAGTTAGTCCTGAAGAGGCCATCATGCATGTCTTCCATAATTTTCTCTGCCTCCTTCTTGTCTACACATCAGAGTAGAGTAGAATCATGGTTGCACTTTTATAGGATTCCATTGCTTAGAAAGAATTTGGCTGAAAATCTTCGCAAGAATTTCTTATCATTGAGGGAAGCTCCTTCAGGATATTCTTGTGCCTCAAGATATTTCCTCACCTCGTGGTACCATGGCTTCTCTTTGTCAGTGTCAAGCTCACAACATTATGCAGGTTCGTCAAATCTTTAGATTGTTATCATAGGAGCTTCGTTGTCCAATTTGATTTTGAACATGGAAGACATTGTTGCTAAGGCGTCAGCCAAATTGATTTTCTTCTCTAGGAAAATGTTCGAAGGTGATCTCCTCGAAGTATGGTATTAGGTTTAACACAAGCTCCTTGTAAGGAATAGGATGCTTAGTGTCCCATTACCCTTTAAATTGACTAATCACTAGAGCATAATCTCCGAATACATCCAAATGCTTGATCCTTAAGTCAATAGCATCCTTCAAACCTAAGATGCACGCCTCGTACTCAGCCATGTTATTCGTATTATCGAAGCAAAGCCTAGCAGTGAAAGGAGTGTGGAAACCTTCAGGAGAAATTATCACAACACCAATTCTATTACCCAGAGTGTTGGAAGCTCCATCAAAAACCATAGTCCATCGGGATCCTAGTTCAGCTCCGTCATACGGTCCAGGTTTTGCACAGTCGGTCACTAACATGATATTCTCATCCGGGAATTCAAAGTTCATAGATAAATAGTCATCAACAACTTGACGGGCCAAATTATCTTCCAATATACTTCCTTTGATGGCCTTTTGTGTTGTATACTGGATATCATATTCATTCAGAATCATTTGCCATCTAGCTATCCATCTGCAGAGAGCAGGCTTCTCGAAGATGTACTTGATAGGGTCCATCTTAGAAATCAATAAAGTGGTATGAGTTAACATATACTGTCTTAGCCGGTGAGTAGCCCATGCCAGAGCACAACAAGTTTTCTCGAGCAGTGAATATTTGGTTTCATAGTCGGTAAATTGTTTGCTCAGGTAGTATATTGCATGCTCTTTTCGTCCAGACTCATCATGTTGGCCCAACACACACCCCATAGAATTCTCTAGCACAATCAAGTACATGATCAAAGGTCTTCCTTTAACTGGAGGCATAAGGATATGAGGCTCTTGAAAATACTATTTGATTTTGTTGAAGGAAGCTTGACAGTCGTCGTTCCATTTGACATCTTGATCTTTTTCAGGAGTTTGAATATTGGCTCACAAGTAGCAGTTAAGTGGGAGATGAAACGAGCAATATAGTTAAGTCGATCTAAGAAACCTCTTACCTCCTTTTCAGAACGACGAACTGGCATTTTTTGAATGGATTTTACCTTTGCAGGATCAACTTAGATTCCTTTACCACTGACGATAAAACCTAGAAGCTTTCCAGACCTTACTTCGAATGTGCATTTATTAGGGTTCAACCTCAACTTGTACTTCTTAATCCTCTCAAATAGCTTGTGTAGGTGATCGAGATGCTCTTCTTCGGTTTGCGACCTTGCAATCATATCATCCACACAAAACTTCTATTTCATGATGAATCATATGATGAAATAAAGCTACCATAGTTCTTTGATATGTTTCCCCTTTATTTTTTAACCCGAACGACACAACTTTCCAGAAAACCCATCCATGAAGGAGAAGACTTTATGTTGAGCGGTGTTGTCAACCAAGACGTCAATATGTGGTAGAGGGAAATCTTCTTTGGGGATTTCCCTATTCAGATCTCTATAATCCACACACATGTGAACCTTTCCATATTTCTTTGGAACGGGGACCATGTTCGCAACCCATTGAGGATAAGATGTGACAACCAGAAAACCTGCATCAAATTGCTTCATTACCTCGGCTTTTATCTTTTCAGACATGCCAAGCCGCATGTGACGAACCTTTTGCTTAACAGGAGGACATTCTTCCTTTGTTGGCAGACGATGAATCACAATGTTGGTATCCAAGCTGGGCATATCTTCATACGACCAAGAAAACACTTCAGCATAGTCATGTAACATCTGAACCAATTTGCTCTTGATACCATCTTTAGGTTGGCGCTGATCTTGACCTCTCTCTTATCTGCCTCAATACCTAAGTTGATAACTTCAACTGGATCTTCATAAAGTTGAATAGCTTTCTCTTCTTGCATTAAAAGTCTTTCTAATTCTCCTGGTATTTCACAATCTTCCTCGCCTTCGTCTTCGGCTTGGTTAACTGGATGTTCTAAGTCATAGTTGGCAATATAGGAGTCGTCGGCAATGAGATCCGGAGTGGATGAAGATCTGCAAGTGTGTGTGTGTGCATGTAAGATACATGGCTATTGAAAAAATGTAATAAAGAAAAAGAAAGACAATGAACACAAAATTTGAATTCAAAAGGTCCAATGGTTTACATTAAATGATCATATGATAAATGAATCATGAACAAAACCCTTATAAAAATGAACCATAGTGCCCCAGGAAAGGCACATGGCTTAAAAGTCATTGTTTTGGAAATCAAGATTACAGATAGAAGTTCTTAAATTGACATAAAATAGTAAACAATAATTACTCCTCAATGAAGGAGATGGGAGTGAAATCATTTTCATGCCAGTTGTTGGGCTTTCCTTCGACTGTAGGATAGATCCAATCTTCAAAAGTATTTTCATCATCAGAGTCTTCCACAGTGTTCATTCATTATTCTTGATACTGAGAGGTGACTTTCCCACGCGAGCGCGCCTGACTTCTTTCTGAGCTTTGATGGTGAAACCCAATCCGAATTTGTCTGCTTTAAACGGAATGTTAGGAAGTTGGCCGCAGATAGTACAGTTTCTATCTTCGACCACGGCACGGGCATCCTTAAGCAAACCATTCTTGGTACAACTTCATCATCTTTTGATATGTTGGAGGAGATTTTGGTGAGGGAAACCATAGGAGGAACAATTTCAAAGGCCTAGCACGGAGTCTCTATGAATTCTCCATCTATTTCCACATACTTGAAGGAATTAAGATGGATCACCATAAATTCTTCTTCGCCGCTAACAGTAACGATATTCCCTTTGACTATATACTTTAATTTTTTATGAAGGGTGGATGTTACTGCCCCTGCCCCATGGATCCAAGGACGCCCAAGAAAACATGAATAAGCAGGGTAGATGTCCATTATGTAGAAGGTAGAGTTGAAAATTTGTGAGCCAACTTTAATTGGGAGATCCACCTCTCCATGAACCATTCTCTTAGACCCATTGAAAGCCCTTACTAAAATATCACTTGGCTTCAGTACCAGTCCTTCACAATCTATCCAGTCCAAAGCACCTTTGGGTAACACATTTAAAGATGAGCCATTATTAACTAAGACACCTTTGGGTAACACATTTAAAGATGAGCCATTATTAACTAAGACATGAGCCAGGGTGGTTCCCTTGCATTCAATAGAGATATGCAAGGATTTGTTGTGGTTCCTCCCCATATGAGTCAAATCTGCGTCGGAGAACCCTAATCATTATCAGTCGTTAAACTTGCTACACAATTCTCAAACTGGTCAGCAATGGTTTCTTGGGGCACATGGGCTTTCTTTAAGAACTTGATCAGAGCATGGGCATGAACGTCCTAACTGAGTAATAATTCCAACATTGAAATTTTGGAGGGGGTTTTCCCCAGCTGCTCCACTATTTTGAAGTCACTCTTCTTTATGATTTTCAGGGTTTCCTCCATCTCTTGAGTGGAGGGATCTTCAACATTAATATCTTTAGTAGGTGCCTCTATCCTAGCAGACTCACCTTCTTTTTCTTTGCATCTAGTGTTGGCACTAGACATGTTATTGGTTATGCGGACGAGAGTTGATATAGTAGTGGGTGGTGAAATATCAGGGGAAAAGATCCTCCTTATTCTTGTCACCTTACTAGAACCTGCAATATTGGTGACATCATCTTCATCTTTGTTGATCCAAGAATCTTGTTTTATCCCATGATAATAAACCTCGGCACCATAGTTCCATGGAATTGCTTTGTCAGAAGAGTAGGGGTTAGGCCCAGCGGTAGTGATTATTAAAGGAGCGATGGTCGGTTCATTTGAAATTCTAATAGGACCCTTTGAGGGGATCCTAAAAGTATTATTAGAAATTGTTATTATGGGTAGGTCTTCAGTTTTTATGGTCAAACTCTTGATGGTAGGAATCTTTTCACATAGAATCTCACAGCTACTTATCAGGCATTGCACACCTTCCTTCAACCACTTGCTCCCATTTACTTGTTGATCACAGCAGACACAATCTTTAGAACATCCAGGGAACACCCCGGCTCTCAGCAAGTTAACCTTCACAATAGTTAATGGAGTTGTTAAATCTTCAATGGAAGAGATGAAATTAGTATCATCAATTGCGTTAACACCTTTTCCATGATTCAGCATTCATGAGGTTATCACATTTGGAGTATCATGTGGATCAAATTCAATTGTCTTATTGTCTATCAAATCTTGAATCTTGGTCTTCAACACCCAGCATTGATCGGTCTCATGTTCAAGACTGTTTGAATGATATGCGCACTTGGTATTAGGATTGTATTTGGTGATGAAATGTTTGGATTTGATGGTGGATCACGAAGTGTCACTAAGTTGCCCTTCAAAAGATGTTTCAAGGCTTGGGACCATGACATGCTAATCCTTGTGAGCTATCTTCAAGGAACTTCAGATCGTTAATTATTTGATGATTGCCTTTGAGAAGACGAAGGGTTGGAGATTAACACAACATTAACAGAGGGTCGGTGATTCTTCTTGGTATGGGCCCTTGCGCCATACACAACATTTGCTTCCTTCTTTCCAGTGAAAGGCTTCTTTACAGCGTTGGATGTGGAAGCAGATGTCATGGGAATTTTTCTGCTCTTAATGCCGCTTTCTACCCTTTCACCAGTTAGTATCAACTCGGTGAAACCAGATGAAGAACTGCCAATCAATAGGTTAAAAAATGGACCAATCAATGTACCCATGAACATGTCAATTAGTTCTTTATCAGTTAGTGGTGGTTGGACCCTACCAGCAAGATTCCTCCATTTTTGTACGTACTCCTTGAACCCCTCATTAGTAACCATTGTCATACCTTGAAGTTGGACTCTGGATGGTGCCAGATCAACATTGTATTGATACTAATTGTGATGCGATGGGAGAACTGACTTGAGGTTTCGCGTTTGTGTTTGCAAATGTTTCGGTTTAGCAAGAGTCGCCACCGAATTTTTATTTTATCCAAAGAAAAGGTTAAAAAGCATAGGAAAGACCTTTGAGATGTTTTCTTGGGTTCGGGGGGTAGATTATGAAAAGGGAAGGTGCAAGCACCCTTTTTATCCATGGTTATCCATGGGCTCTTAGTTACTTGTTTAGATCACTTGCTTTTGCTTTTCAATTGTTTGTAATGGTGCTTTGTGTGTGGTTTTGAAAGATGTTTTGAAAAGAGGCCATCGTTGTGGCAACCTTTGTAATGATTCTTGTTTGAATGTATACAAAGGTGTTTGTCTTTTGAAAAGATATTTCAATGTTTGAAAGTTTGATTTGGGAAGTGTTTTGAAATTGTGTTGTGAGGTGTGTTTGAAAATAGAAAGGATGTTTTTGCAAGTTTTGATCAAGTAACTAAGAGTTGTCTACCCTATTTTACTCAAAGATCTTTCCTACATATTTTTAACCCTTTTGACAGTGTTGTTTTACCATTGCATTTGGCAAACAAACTTGTATTTAGATGTTAAACGGGACAGGCGCGGGTCATCGTATTGACCATGATAGCAATATTGCCAAGTGTCTTTAGCAAATTTTTAAGGGACTAGATCATTTTTGTATAGGCAACCAAGATAGCGTCATCGAGGGACTATGATCTTTTGTTTTGTTTTTGTTTTTCCAAAGTACTCAACATGCATAACATGGCCATTTTAAAGGCAACAAGTGGATGAAACCCTAGGGGTGCAAGTGTGCATTGTGTTGTCAATTTTCATGCTTTTTTGTCTTGTATTAGGTCAAACTATTTGTTTTGATTTTGTATTTTTGCATACAAACCCTAATCTCTATCATGGCATATTTGATAGTATAAAGTGCGTAAAATAAATCTATACTATTACAACATTGATATGGGGAGGGGGATACAATTTTTGAATGGGGATTATTTTGCAAGAAATTAAAACCCTAATATTTACTATTACATCCAAATTGAATAAATAGTACAAATAAATAAATTGGCAATAATTTAAATGGTCAATTGAATAAATATGCAAAATATTATGAATATGCAAAGAAAATGTTTTTTTGTTTATTTTTATGTATGTAAAAGTATAATATTTAATGTATTAAAAAAAGGAAATAAAAAGATTATTTTTTATTAAGGGTAAAAACCCTAATTTTCTTTTAAGAAAGTAAATATATGTTAATTATATTATTCATGTACAAATAAATAAAATAAAATATATACAAGATAAAAATATATTTAGAAAAATATTATTTAAGTATAAATAAATAAATAAAATAAAATAAAGGTATAATATTATTATGTATTATTTTCAAGTTTTCATTAAATAAAATAAAAGTATATACTCACTAAATTATTTTTATGTTAGAAAAATAAAATAAAATACAAAAATAAATGTGAAAATTTATAAAAATATTTTTGGTATTTTTTATGTTTGGAAAATAATAAAATAAAATCATAAATGAAAAATAAATACAAAAATATAAAAATATGAAGAAATGGGCCAGAGGGGTGCAGTCAGTAATGCAGGGGGTGCAAAAAGTGAGAAACAAAGGCCCAGCCCAGTTTCAAACTTCATCTTCAACCTCTTGTTCAAAAAATGTGCGCGCCTGTACAAAATATCCTAATCCTGCATACATGCTCTAATGCAAAAACTCATAACATCAATGTTGTAGCATTTTTCAAGACGAATTCAACCATATAAGAAACCTAATCTAACTCTCAAAGACCAGAGAGAATTTCTCTAGCCCTAATTTCTAACCTAACTTTTTCAGGAAGTTCATGAATCAAATTCTCTTAACACGTTTAACTTAAAAAAAACTGAGCATATGTACAGCTTCATGGCTATGAGTACTACATTTTTTATTCACAAACCTAAGTCTAATGATTCCTAAATAGAGAGATAGGAAGTTGACAAAAACCTGTTTCAGTTGAACTTGTGTATGGAAATGTGGAGCTTTTCAGTGAGGCCTGAGATGTTTGGGAGCTTGCTTGAACTTCCTCTGACCTTCCCCAATGCCTAGTTTACCTTGAATGTGCTTGAACATGCTTGTAGAACTCAACCTGTACAAGTTGAAAACAGAAATGGTGAAGCTTGAAAATGGAGTTACATTCAGTGTCTAAGGGTTGGGATAGCTTGGATAGGTAATATGGAATGTATTGGAAAAGGTTTGGGGCAAAACGCACGAGCAACTTGTGAGATAAAACTCAAAGTGCAGAAGCTGCCCTATTTTGCAATAGGAAGGTGATTTTGTGTTTTGGAAGGTTTGAGGTCTCAATGGCTCGTGTTTCCGGCTCAAGGGAATGCACAAAACTTATTTCAAAAGCTTGCAAGGCTTGCTTCTATCTGATGTTCAAGTTGTGGTGTATTTCACAAGTTTCTTGTATTTTAAGCAAAAGTGAGAAAATGATGCAAGACAGGCTTGTACAGGATATCTACCAGCTTGCACTCTATTCTCTTGGCCCCTCAAGTTTGTGGATATTGTTTTCTGCATAAAATCTTGTTCAAGGCTCAAGGATTCTATTTGACATAAAGCAATTTTGACAAAAATGGCAATGTTGCCTTTTTGCCATTTTTGGATTAATCTCTTGTACAATCTTCTAATGACCAGAACAAAGCTTCAAACCAATGGATTTGAATTTAATTATTGAGTATGGAAGGGTTTTGGGACCTGTAATCAAGTACAAACAAGGCTGATTAGAATTTGCAACTTGTATCACTAAGAAAATGCCATGGATCAAAAGTGAGTTTTTGCCAACTTCAAGCTTTCGATTCTCCCTAACCACAAATGATTTTGGAGAGTTCTTGGACATTTTCTAAAGCTTATAACATGCTATATAATCCATATTTGAAATTAATTTTTATATCCCAAGTGGAACTAGGTGAAAAATTGCCATGAAGATAGGTCAAAATCCTGCCTAAACTAGGGCAAAATTTCACTAAGTTAAAAGTTTCATGGACCCTTGTTCCAAAAATCATAACTTTAGATCCAAGCTTCTTTTAAGAAAACTTTGTGAATCAAAGTTGTATATTTTATGGAGGACTACAACTTTCATGTTTGAAGTTTTGTTTGAATCCAATTTCAGCATGGTGAAAATGTTGGGCAAAGTTGGGAAAAATTAAGAAAATTTCATAACTTAGAAAAATTCTAAGTTATGAAATTTTTTCAAACTTAAACCCTAATTTGAAAAATTGGGTTTCTTGATGAACAAGTTTCATGTTTTGACACATCT
Source organism: Vicia faba (assembly GCA_948472305.1). Taxonomy (NCBI): domain Eukaryota; kingdom Viridiplantae; phylum Streptophyta; class Magnoliopsida; order Fabales; family Fabaceae; genus Vicia; species Vicia faba. Next base: position 849,122,303 of record OX451735.1, on the reverse strand, counting down.
TGATGAAAAATGACCCTTGGCACTTGATCTTGACCAAAAAGTCAAAGTTTGACTTTTCAGTGTAAAGTCAAATTTTGATCAGTTGACTGAAAAAATTCATCTGTCAATCCAATGCATTTGAGATCTTTTGAACTTTATGAATAGGTCAAGATGATTCCATTGAGTCCTTGAATCCATGCTTGAAACCAATTTTCCATTGGCTAGGTGAAACAATCAGAAATTGCCCTTGTGCAGTCAAAACCCTAAAAATGACCATTTTGCCCTTTTGATGGTTCTGATCAAATTTCTTGAGGAGTTGTTGTCCAAAATTGATTAAATGGTTCATATGAGCCTAATATTGTTGACGTGGATAAAAAAATGTGAGTTTTGACTGTAAATTGGCTACAATTGACTTTTTCCCCAATACAGCTGATTTCTAGGTCAACTGTCCAATTGACTGGGCCAAAATTTGATTCAAGGCTTAAAACTTGGTAGAGGAAATCTTATAAGTCCAACATGAAGTATGAAAGTCATTTTGAGCATTGAAAGTCCAAAAATCCCTGTGCAAACTCAAACCATAATTTAGGTCATCAGTGCAAGGAGATGTCTTGAGCAGAGCAAACCCTAATCCTGTCTGGAGTTCAAAGAGTCTTGTGATGAGAAATATTGATAAAATGAGAGGGAAAATTTTGGGGTACAACAGCTGCCCCTGTTCAATCTTCTTGAACCTGAAGAGTTAGATTGGCGAGCTTGCCTTTCGTGACTCGAAGGTAAAAGAGGATTGGACACTAGAGTGCCCGTAAATTTGCACTCATCAAAATGTAGCCGAGGGAATGGGCTTAAAGATGCCATTTAGAGATGGTAGAATCTTGCTGGAGATGGGCTTAAATATGCCATCCAAGACTGTTTGTTGAAAATCAGGAGAATGAACACCAAATTGGTATCCGTATCTGGAACGTATCTGAGTCGTATCTGGAGATCAGATTCGTATGAGCAAAGGAATGGCGTCCGCGTCTGGGGCGTATCCAAAATGTAACTGTATTTGATTCTTGAATGAATATCAGAATGCCTGCCATGTCTGGAGTGTATTTTGTATTGTATCTGAATTCTGAATGGGCTACGGAGAAACATCCATGTATGGAGCATCTCTGGGATGGGGATAAATGTCGAATGAGTGACAGAATGGAAACCGTATCTAGAGCGTATTTGGATTGTATCTGAAGTTGGGATTTGTATGAGTAGCAGAATGACTTTCGTATCTGGAGTGTATCCGTAACGTAACTGGGATCTGGATAAATGACATAATGACTTCCGTGTCTGGAGTGTATCTGAACTTGAAGTTGATAGTTGAATCTGAATGAGCAATAGAATAGCTTTCGTGTCTGGAGCATATCTAGTATGTATCTGATTGCTGAAGTCTGAATGAGTAGTAGAATGAACATCGTGTCTGGGGTGTATCCGCACTGTATCTGGACTTGAAATTCTAAATGACTAATAGAATGACCGCCGTGTCTGGGGTGTATCCATACTGTATCTGAAATAAGAGATTTGAAAGAGTATCAGAATGACTTCCATGTCTTGGAGTGTATCTGCATTGTATCTGAAATCTTTGAACATTTGTTAAAGGTAGCTTTTAATCTTATCCTGAAAAGGGTAAAATGTTAGCTGAACACGCAATTATGTTACATGACATGTATGATGCAATAAAATGTGTTTTATCAATGTTTATGATATATGAATGTAATGGATGCGCATGTAAGCTGATTAGCTGTCTTGCTGAGGAAAATAAATCCTTGATAGTTGGAGATAATGAAATCCTTGACTGCTGTCGGGGAAAATAAATCCTTGACTGTTGTTGGAGATTCAAAATATTTGATTGTTAAGAATGAGAAATCCTTGGACCACTGCTGGAGATAGAAAATCATTGGTGACTTGTGGAGACTAACAAGAACTTTGACAACTTCTGTGGGGATGTGAGAACCCTTCATGACTTTCTTGGGGAATAAGGAAAATTCTGACGACCTCTACTGGGGAATTGAAACCTTGGAGGCTTCCACTAGAGAAATGAGAATGAGAATCTTTGATCTGCTGGGAAATAACTCTATGGGGAGAATGTTTATTCTGTTGAAGAGTCCTCAAGGGCTTGGGTTGTATGCCAATCTATTGAGGAATTATCCGAAGCCGTCGTCTGGCTTCTAAAATAATTTTGCAGGGGAATCTTCTGATTTCAAGACAAATCTCTGGGGAATTGGAGGAAATTAGATGGTCTTCCACTGGGGTTTAAGGTTTGAAGTTTTGGACTCCGTTGGGGAAGAAAGTTTTATCTCCACTGAGGGTTTGCAGTTCAAAGTTTTCTGGCTCCGCTGGGGATTAGGAGTTTAGAAACTTAGTTCTGATGGGGGATTTTGAAACTTAACTCTGTTGGGGATATGTATTTCAAGGATTTAGCTCTGCTGAGGATTTCTTCTGGAATAGCCTAAAGACTTTTTTTCATACTTTCAATCTGTCAGTAATTATTTTTTTCTCACTTCGTTTTATTTGTAAGCAGTGATTATATTCAAATGCATATGCTCATTTAATAAATCATTGGGCGTTTTCAAATAAAACACAAGTGTAAATAAAAAGAAAGCAAACAAATTTCTGCACTTTGAAGTATCTTTGTATTAACTTTGTGTAAGTATTTGTACAAAGGAGACAGACATCCTAGTAAGAGAATGTTGTCATAAAATTGAGAAAAATTTATACAAAGAAAGATGGCTATGTGTAACAATTCCATGGGGTTCCCATTCTGCTATAGCCTTCATAACTCTGAGTATCTTTTCCATTTGTTGCTTCGTCCGCAGATGATTGGATTGATCGGAAACCTGGAGCTTGTTCGTGAAGAGATTATCCTTAAAGTGATCCGACGAGACATGGTCATACACTTTAATTCCCTAACTTTTGCCTGGATCGCCCTTTCGGGTTTTTGATCCACCGGAAAACCCTTTTTTGCCCAAGTCGCCCTTTCGGGTTTTCAACTTGCCGGGTGTACATATTTTTTTATTTATCCCTAACTTTTGCCTGAACCGCCCTTTCGGGTTTTCGATTCACCGGGATGCCCATTTTTGCCCAATTCGCCCTTTCGGGTTTTCAACTTGTCGGGTCGTTTATGCGTAGTATCTTTTGACTATGTATGCGTTCGCAGGGTGCGGCAGGTCATCACCGTCCATGGTGGTCAGAATCATTGCCCCACCAGAAAATATGTTTTTGATCACAAATGGTCCTTCGTAAGTAGGAGTCCATTTTCCCCTGGGATCGCTTTGCGGCAAGATGATTCGCTTGATTACAAGGTCCCCGACTTGATATACTTGTCTCTTGACTTTCTTGTTGAAGTCCTTGATTATACGTTTTTGATACGCCTGACCATGGCAAACAGAAGTAAGTCGCTTTTCGTCAATCAAGTTGAGTTGATCAAGCCAGGTTTGAATCCAATCGTCTTCACTCAAACCAGCATCTTTCATGATTCTCAAGGAGGGAATCTGAACCTCGATAGGTAAGACAACCTCCATACTGTATACCAAAGAAAAAGGTGTTGCCCCAGTTGAAGTGTGTGTCGTGGTACGGTACCCGTGCAGAGCAAACGATAACATCTCATGCCAGTCCTTGTAGGTGATTGTCATCTTTTGAATGATCTTCTTGATATTTTTGTTCGTGGCTTCGACAACACCGTTCATCTTAGGTCGATAGGGAGATGAATTGTGATGTTGAATCTTGAACTGCTCGCACAAAGCGGTGATCATAGTATTGTTCAAATTTGTACCGTTGTTAGTGATGATTCTATCGGGGATACCATACCGGCATATGAGGTTATGCTTGATGAAGTGGGCAACTACATTCTTTGTAACGGAGGCAAAGGAAGCTGCTTCGACCCACTTGGTAAAATAATCAATGGCCACCAGGATGAAACGGTGTCCATTGGATGTTGTAGGCTTGATCTCCTCAATCATGTTGATTCCCCACATCGCGAACGGCCAAGGAGCTGTTAAGACATTAAGAGGAACTGGAGGAATGTGTACCTTGTCAGCATAGATTTGGCATTTGTGACAAGTACGGGAATGTTGATGACAATCAGCTTCCATGGTAGACCAGTAGTAGCCTGCCCGTAGAATCTTCTTAGCCATCGTATGACCGCTTAAATGGGTGCCAAAGGTGCCATTATGTAGTTCATCCATGATCTTCTCCGCTTCAACCTTATCCACACAACGGAGTAGGACACAATCAAGATTGTGTTTGTATAGGATATCATTACTCAGAAAGAACTTGGCAGCGAACCTCCTTAAGAACTTTTTGTCGTTTACTGAAGCTCCTTCAGGGTATTCTTGTACTTCGAGATACCTTTTGACGTCATGAAACCACGGTTGGTCCACTACTTCCTCGGTATTAATCTCGTGACAATGTGAAGGTTCGTCCATTCGTTCAATGGTGATTTGAGGTGCCTCATTATTCTAGTTAAGTTTAAACATGGAGGACATTGTAGCTAGCGCATCTGCGAACTGATTCTCTCCTCGTGGAAAGTGCTCGAAGGTAATCTGCTCGAAATGTGGTAACAATGTCAGGACATGTTCTTTATAAGGGATGAGGTTAGGGTGCTTAGTATCCCACTCTCCTTTGATTTGATTGATAACCAAAGCTGAGTCCCCAAATACAATCAAAGATTTGATTCCCAAGTCAATAGCAGCCTTGAGACCAAAGATGCAAGCTTCATATTCGGCCATGTTGTTGGTGCAGCTGAATCAGAGTCTAGTGGTGAAAGGTGTATGGCAACCTTCTGGAGAGATAAGTACCGCGCCGATATCGTTTCCAAGTGCGTTGGAGGCACCATCAAAGTACAGAGTCCATCGGGATCCTTGTTCAGGTCCGTCATACGGTCTATTTTCTTCAATGTTGCTCAAAGTCATGATATCCTCGTAGGGAAAGTCGAACCTCATGGATTGGTAATCTTCGACAGCTTGATGGGCCAGATGATCAACTATTACACTCCCCTTTATAGCTTTTTGGGTCGTGTACTGTATATCATACTCAGTGAGGATCATCTGCCATCTAGCAATTCTTCTGGATAGAGCAGGTTTTTCAAAGATGTACTTGATCGGATCCATCTTAGAGATCAACAAAGTGGTATGTGTTAACATATACTGCCTTAGCCGGCGAGCAGCCCATACCAAAGTGCAACAAGTTTTCTCGAGCAGTGAGTATCGGGTCTCACAGTCGGTAAACTTTTTGCTAAGGTAATAAATGGCATGCTCTTTTCAGCCAGACTCGTCATGTTGGCCCAATACGCACCCCATTGAATTCTCCAAGACAATCAGATACATGATTAAAGGTCTTCCTTCGACGGGTGGCATCAAGATAGGAGGTTCCAGCAAATACTCCTTGATTTTATCGAAAGCAACCTGACAGTCATCATTCCATTTAACCACCTGATCTTTCTTCAACAGTTTGAAGATTGGTTCACAGGTAGACGTTAGGTGAGAGATGAACCTTGCAATGTAGTTTAAGCATCCCAAGAAACCTCTGACCTCCTTCTCAGTGCGAGGGGCAGGCATTTCTTGTATAGCTTTGACTTTGGCAGGATCAACCTTGATGCCTTTATTACTGATGATGAATCCCAAGAGTTTACCGGACTTGACTCCGAAAGTGCACTTGTTAGGGTTCAGTCTGATCTTATATTCTTTTAACCTGACAAACAGATTTTGCAGATGGTCGAGATGTTCTTCTTTTGTTTGTGAACGGGCTATCATGTCGTCTACGTAGACTTCAATCTCATGATGTATCATGTCATGAAACAAAGCTACCATGGCTCGCTGATAGGTTTCCCCGGCATTCTTCAGTCCGAATGACATCACTTTATAGTAGAAGGTACCCCACTGTGTAACAAAAGTAGTCTTCTCCATGTCTCCGGGGGCCATTTTGATCTGTTTGTACCCTGAAAATCCATCCATGAAAGAGAATACCTTATGTTGAGCTGTATTGTCAACCAAGATATTAATGTGTGGTAGTGGAAAGTCATCTTTAGGGCTAGCCCTGTTTAGGTCTCTGTAATCCACGCACATTCTGACTTTTCCGTCCTTCTTAGGCACGGGCACAATATTAGCAACCCATTATGGATAGGAAGTCACAGCAAGAAATCCAGCATTGAATTGTTTCATCACTTCAGCTTTGATCTTTTCGGACATGTCGGGCCTGATTCGGTGGACTTTTTGTTTGATCGGTGGACAGTCTTCTCTTGTAGGGAGACAGTGAACCACAATATATGTATCCAGTCTCGGCATGTCTTCATAGGACCAGGAGAAGATCTAGACATATTCATTCAACAGTTGAACTAAACGCTCTTTGACACTTGGCTCTAGGTTGGCACCCACTTTAACCTCTTTTTTGTCTTCCTTTGTTCCCAAGTTGATAGTCTCTAACAACTCTTCATGGGGCAGAATAGCCCTTTCTTCCTGTTGCAAAAGTCTAACCAACTCTCCAGGAACTTCACGGTCTTCATCATCTTCGTATTCGGCATGATTGACTAGATCTCCAGAGTCACTGAAGGTCATAGTAGAATTGTTACCCATGGGATCCAGAGTGGATGAGTACCTGCGTTTTGTGAGTGTGGGTGTGTGTAAGGGATAGCCACCTTTAAACAAAATAAAATGTAAAAAGAAAGAAAATGAACACAAAAGTTTATATATGAAAACGTCCATGATTCATTAAAAATGGCATATGAAAATGAAGAATCAAAACCCTTACTAATGGACCTATATGCCCCGGGTAAGGCACAAGGCAAAAAGAGTGTACGATTTGTTTAATTATTATTACAGACCAACAGAAAATGTTCAAAAGATAAATTACTGATTGATGAAAGTAATGGGAATGAAGTCTTTCGCCTCCCAGTTGTTCAGTCTTCCTTCAATAGTTGGAAAGATCCAGTCTTCAAAATTGCTTTCTTCTCAATCATCATCTAAAGCATGAACTCCATGATGAGTGATCTTTAATGGTGGTCCTCCATCCCGGGAGCGACGCACAGCTTTCTGACTAGCAGCAGTGAAACCCAAGCCGAACTTATCTGTCTTATAAGGAAAATCTGGCAGTTGACCCCATATTGTACTTCCTCCTTCCTTGATCACGGCCTTCGCATCTTTAAGGGATGACATCCGAGACACAGGCTTGGTAATGATGGGCACAGAAGTCATCGTCTTGGCTACTGCAACTTCAGGGGAAACCTCTTCAAAGTGTTGGAAAGGTGTTTCTATGAACTCACCATCTAACTCCACATAGCGGAAAGAGTTAAGGTGGCTTATCATATACTCCTCCTCGCCACGAACTGTCACAATTTTCCCCTGGACTGGATACTTAAGCTTCTGATGCAGAGTGGACGTAACGGCCCTAACATGATGAATCCATGGTCTTCCTAACAAGCAAGAGTAAGAGGGTTGGATATCCATGACATAAAATGTTAAGTGGAAAGTTTCGGTACCCACTTTAATTGGGATGTCCACCTCCCCGTGGACCATCCGCTTAGAACCGTCAAAGGCTCTTACAATGATATTACTGGGCTTTAAGGTCAAACCTTCACAGTCCAATCTGTCCAAAGCTTTCTTTGGTAGGACATTTAAAGACGACCCGGTATCAACCAGAACGTGAGCAAGTGTGGTTCCTCTGCATTCCACCGAGACATGCAGCGCATCATTATGCTTTCTTCCCTTAGATGTTAGATCGGCATCAGAGAAGCCAAGACCATTGTCGGCTGTAAGGCTAGCTACACACTCTTGAAACTGATCCACAGAAGTTTCTTGAGGCACGTGCGCCGTCTTCAGAAATTTGATCAAGGCTTTGGCATGAGCTTCAGAGCAGAGTAATAGGGCCAGCATAGAGATTTTTAAAGGGGTTTGCCCCAGCTGCTCTATGACATCATAGTCGCTTTTCTTAATTATTTTTAAAATCTCCTCCATTTCCTTTTGAGTGGTCTCGGGGATGACCAAAGGCTGAGCCCTCGTCCTGACGGGCGCTTCTTGGGTCCCCTTACCTTTATCAGCAGTAACAGTAGAGGGTATAACTTCAGGAGTAACAATTTCTTCAATCACTAGACTTTGCACAGATATCTTGACTGGCACAGGAGCACTTGAGGGTCCGAAGATTGCCCTTGGAGTAGAAATCTCCGGAGAGAAGATTCTTCCGTTGCAGGTGATCTTACTTGTCCCTGCAATATTTCCTACATCATGAGTCTCTTCATTGGAACTTTCTTCAACTGATTCGATTTGCTTAACACCGTGGTAGAAGATATCTCCTCCATAATTCCACGGTATTGTCTTGTTGGACTTGTATGGGATAGGCCCCGACATTGTTACCTTCAGAGGTACAAACTTTGGATCGGGTGTAATCTTAACAGGTCTTTGGAGACCTTGGAAAGATTGTTGGAAATGGTGATTATAGAAACATCATTGATTGGAGTAACATAAGTAACAGGAGTAATAGGAGTTTTCTTGAAGAGGATTTCTTGAGTATCCATCACGCGTTGGATGCCTGACTTCAATAGCGGACAGTCGGATTGCAAAGTCGAACAAAGGTAACAATCTTTTTCACAGCCCGGGAAAATTTCGGCTTTCAACAGATTCATCTTGATCATTGGCAATGAAGTCACTAAGTCATCAACAAAAGTAACATAAAGATCTTCTACAATAGCATGGACATTATGACCATGTTTTGGCATTGGAGCGGATATCACATTAGGCTTTTCAGGTGCGTCAAACTCCACCTCCTTGGCATCTATTAAATCTTGGATCTTGTTTTTGAGAGCCCAACAATTATTGGTGTCATGCCCGACACTGTCCGAATGATAGGCACACTTTGCATTTGAATTATAGTAGGGAGAAGAGGTATTTGGATTCTTTGGCGCTTCTTTCAAGCTGGTAAGGTTTAACTTTAATAGATGAGGGAGAACTTGAGCAGGTGTCATATTGATCCGGGTGAATTGCCATGCAGGCCTTTCCACCCTGGCCTGGTTAGCTCTAGGTTGACTACCTCGAGGTTGATCGGCTGTGGAATTCTGAATCACCACAGCCCCCACCGCTGGTCGGTGCTCCATTCTTCCTTGATTTCTCTGGGAGTAAACAACTGAGACCTCTTTCTTGGCTGGAAAAGTTTTCTTGATAGCAGCGGAAGCAGATGCATCCTTCTGAATTTTACCGCTCTTAATGCCAGCTTCGACTCTTTCACTAGTCAGAATTAGTTTGGTGAACCCGGCAGATAAGCTCCCGATCAGGTGATTAAAGAATGGACCTGACAGGGTCCCCAAAAACATATCAACAAGCTCTCTCTCAGACAATGGTGGCTGCACCCTTCCAGCCAAGTCCCACCACTTCTGGGCATACTCCTTAAAGCCCTCATTAGAGACCATACTCATACTATGTAATTGAGTACGAGTAGGCGTTAAGTCTGCATTATATTGATATTATCGGTAGAAGGCAGCAGCCAAATCCTCCCAGTTATGTACATCAGATCTTTCAAGTTGGTAGAACCAATCCAATTGTGTACCCGACAAACTATATTGAAAAAAGTGGACCCATAGATCCTTATCAAAAGAATGGGGTTGGATCTTTCTGATGTAAGATCGCAGATGCATTTTCGGACAAGACAAACCATCGTATTTAGCAAATGTAGGCACCTTGAATTTAGGGGGAATCACAATCCTAGTAACCAGCCCTAGTTCTTTGAAATCCAGCCCAGGTACTCTTTGTACCTCCATGGCTGCCAGCCGATCTTCCAGATTCTTATACTTGTCGTCCGCAGGAGGGTACTGCTGCTCAGAGTAATATTCATCCTCTTCTTCTTCTTCCTCTTCTTCAGACTCGGAGGGCACTGCGGCTCCCTTTCCTTTACCAACCCCTTCATCAGACGTCGAGGGGAAATCCAGGACTCTTCTAGCTTGATTCTCAAATCTTCTTCCCATAGTGACCACACCAACTCTTTTATTTTTCTTTTTCTCCTTTTATTTTTCCTTTTCCTTCTCTAACAGTGCTTTAAGGTCCTCTTGACCCTTTGCCAAGGTCATGAGGAGTTGTTGGAACTGCGAATTCTGTGCTTGTAGATCTTTGACTGTCTGCTATATATCCATCTTGCTGAAATAAACAGCAGAGAGATAAGGAAACCTGGTGTGAAGACTTGTTTATGCATATGATGAATGATATGTATTCATGTAATGCATTCAAGGATTCAGAAATTGAAAGTTGTTGCAAACAAAAAGAACACACGTCATATTAATAAGAAGAAATTTGTTAGTACATAAATGCCCCATGGGCAAAATATTACAAAATTCTAATGTAAAAAGACGTTGTGCATCCTCTTTGGCGCGATGTAGGTGTTGAGAGCTTGCTCTTCATGGAGTCGATGGGTAAGCTCCAAAACCTTCTTCTCACTGGCATAGAAGCTGGCTTCAAAAGTGTTCCGTTCTTCCTTGAGCTGTATCCAACTCTTTTGCAAATCTTCCAATGATGTTGGCATGTCAGGAAGTAGGAGGGTGTATGGAACCTCTCCTTCCATAACATGCTCTTTGATCATAGGCAGAATGTAGGGGTAAGGCATCATAAGACTTTGGGCGCGGGTTCGTACCCACTTGAGGTAAGGCTCAAGGGGGATGGAATTCTTGTGCCCCAGTGGCTTACTGTCCACCTTGTTAGGCATCCTCTAAGATCGGATAAACCTTTGTCGAAGTCCTTGAGCATCGTTGTCGAAGTCAAAAACCAAGTCTGGAATCAGCATGTCATGAGGGCCATCCCTTCGGGCATACCCAAATTGTCTCAAAGCCAAACAGGGGTTGTAGGTAATGCCTCCTCTAATGCCAAGTAATGGGACATTAGGGAATTCCCCACAACGATCAATGATGATGACATTTTCTCTAGACCGCGAACACCAATGAACATCAAAATGTGTAAGAGTCATTAGCCGTTGTGACCACCTCAAGCCTTGTTCATTCTTTAAGACTGAATGGGGAAGGTGAGAAATAAACCACCTTGCTAGAAGAGGAGTACAGCACATGAGAACACCTCTTTTCCTCATTGTTCTTGTGTGAAATGAGTGGAGGATATCCCCAAGAAATGTAGGCACAGGATTTTGAGATGTGAAAATCTTGACAACATTCACATCTATAAGTTGATCAGGGTTTGGGAACAAGACCAACCCATAGATGAGAAGTGCTACAATCTCCTCAAAATCTTGCAGATCTAGATAATTCCAGCAGTCTTGTGCCTTCTCAAACAGAAACTTTTCCAAGAAACCCTTGACACCACTTATGGTTTCCCAATGACCTTTGATATCAGATGGTTGCAAGTGTAAGGCTTGAGCAACATCTTCAGGCTTTGGTTTTCTTTCTGTATCGTTGTAGGGTAGTTTATGGAGAATATGAATCCCCAGGAGTTGAGAAAATTCCTCCAAAGTAGGCACTAGTTGGTAATCAGGAAATGTAAAGAAATGGTGTAGGGGGTCAAAGAACTGGAAGAGAACTATCACAATGTCTTCTTCAACGTTGGAGTTGACCAAGTTGAGAAGTCTACCATGTCTTTCACTGAAGGGAGAATTCTCTGGAATCTTGGAAGTAAGCTGTTTGAGTTGAGGAGGGATTCTCACAAGGTTGACCTGGATTATTTTTCTGCGGAGTGATTCCATAACCTACAAAACAGGAACAAAGATAAAGATCCAAACCCTTGAAATGGTTAGTGGATGCATATGATGTTTTATGATGTTCATGATGTATGCACAAGTATATGTACAAACAAGTCACACAAGCTCCTAGTTTCAGGCTTGCATGGGGTTTCATAGGTAAGTACCCTCTTGAAGTTAGTTGGCTCAACCTGTCCTATAAATAGTAATCGGGTTATAAAGAGCTCAATATCACTGGATTATTTTATGTGTTCATTGTTTCAGTTTAGCCACTTAACTGGCGACCAAAATATTCCAAGAAAATAACCCTCAATGAGCGTAGTATCGAGTATCTACCAACTTCAGACTGCACCAAAGCCGGTCATCTCACTACCCCTAAAAAGGCCAAGATGGTCAAGTAAAGGTTCTAAAAAGTTCATTAGTGCTTCATGACATCACTCAGTGGCCCCGTATTCTCTTTGATTGACTCAAAAGCTACCGGTACCCACAAATATGTTGCACTAATATAGTTATTGCTTCAACCATGTCGGTATACCCCGCATAGTTTCCATAACGTATTGCTATTTACCTATGAATGTTTCCCAAATATGGGTAGAGGATTTCAAATCCAAACAATAGAACCAAATATAAAGCAATCAAGTCAATTAATATAAGCATGTAAGGGTGATCTAAAACCCTAAGGTAACCCCACTTTTTTTAGATAATTCCCCAGCAGATTCGCCAGTTCTGTGATACAGTGGGAGAACTGACTTGAGGTTTCGCGTTTGTGTTCGCAAATGTTTTGGTTTAGCAAGAGTCGCCACCGACTTTTTATTTTATCCAAAGGAAAGGTCAAAAAGCACAGGAAAGACCTTTGAGATGTTTTCTTAGGTTCGGGGGGTAGATTATGAAAAGGGAAGGTGCAAGCACCCTTTTCATCGATGGTTATCCATGGGCTCTTAGTTACTTGTTTAGATCACTTGCTTTTGCTTTTCAATTGTTTGAAATGGTACTTTGTGTGTGGTTTTGAAAGATGTTTTGAAAAGAGTCCATCGTTGTGGCAACCTTTGTAATGATTCTTGTTTGAATGTATACAAAGGTGTTTGTCTTTTGAAAAGATATTTCAATGTTTGAAAGTTTGATTTGGAAAGTGTTTTGAAATTGTGTTGTGAGGTGTGTTTGAAAATAGCAAGGATATTTTTGCAAGTTTTGATCAAGTAACTAAGAGTTGTCTACCCAATTTTACTCAAATATCTTTCCTACATATTTTAAACCCTTTTGACAGTGTTGTTTTACCATTGCATTTGGTAAACAAACTTGTATTTGGATGTTAAACGGGACAGGCGCGGGTCATCGTATTGACCATGATAGCAATATTGCCAAGTGTCTTTAGCAAATTTTTAAGGGACTAGATCATTTTTGTATAGGCAACCAAGATAGCGTCATCGAGGGACTATGATCTTTTGTTTTGTTTTTGTTTTTCCAAAGTACTCAACATGCATAACATGGCCATTTTAAAGGCAACAAGTGGATGAAACCCTAGGGGTGCAAGTGTGCATTGTGTTGTCAATTTTCATGCTTTTTTGTCTTGTATTAGGTCAAACTATTTGTTTTGATTTTGGATTTTTGCATACAAACCCTAATCTCTATCATGACATATTTGACAGTATAAAGTGCGTAAAATAAATCTATACTATTACAACATTGATATGGGGAGGGGGATACAATTTTTGAATGGGGATTATTTTGCAAGAAATTAAAACCCTAATATTTACTATTACATCCAAATTGAATAAATAGTACAAATAAATAAATTGGCAATAATTTAAATGGTCATTTGAATAAATATGCAAAATATTATGAATATGCAAAGAAAATGTTTTTTTGTTTATTTTTATGTATGTAAAAGTATAATATTTAATGTATTAAAAAAAGGAAATAAAAAGATTATTTTTTATTAAGGGTAAAAACTCTAATTTTCTTTTAAGAAAGTAAATATATATTAATTATATTATTCATGTACAAATAAATAAAATAAAATATATACAAGATAAAAAATATATTTAGAAAAATATTATTTAAGTATAAATAAATAAATAAATAAAATAAAGGTATAATATTATTATGTATTGTTTTCAAGTTTTCATTAAATAAAATAAAAGTATATACTCACTAAATTATTTTTATGTTAGAAAAATAAAATAAAATACAAAAATAAATGTGAAAATTTATAAAAATATTTTTGGTATTTTTTATGTTTGGAAAATAATAAAATAAAATCAGAAATGAAAAATAAATACAAAAATATAAAAATATGAAGAAATGGGCCAGGGGGGTGTAGTCAGCAATGTAGGGGGTGCAAAAAGTGAGAAACAAAGGCCCATCCCAGTTTCAAACTTCATCTTCAACCTCTTGTTCAAAAAATGCGCGCGCGCCTGTACAAAATATTCAGATCCTGCATACGTGCTCTAATGCAAAAACTCATAACATCAATGTTGTTGCATTTTTCAAGACGAATTCAGCCATATAAGAAACTTAATCTAACTCTCAAAGACCAGAGAGAATTTCTCTGGCCCTAATTTCTAACCTAACTTTTTCAGGAAGTTCATGAATCAAATTCTCTTAACACGTTTAACTTAAATGAAAACTGAGCATATGCACAGCTTCATGGCTATGAGTACTACATTTTTTATTCACAAACCTAAGCCTAATGACTCCTAAATAGAGAGATAGGAAGTTGATAAAAACCTGTTTCAGTTGAACTCGTGTATGGCAATGTGGAGCTTTTCAGTGAGGCCTGAGATGTTTGGGAGCTTGCTTGAACTTCCTTTGACCTTCCCCAATGCCTAGTTTTCCTTGAATGTGCTTGAACAAGCTTGTAGAACTCAACCTGCACAAGCTGAAAACTGAAATGGTGAAGCTTGCAAATGGAGTTACAGTCAGTGTCTAAGGGTTGGGATAGCTTGGATAGGTTATATGGAATGTATTGGAACAAGTTTGGGGCAAAATGCACGAGCAACTTGTGAGATAGAACTCAAAGTGCAGAAGCTGCCCTGTTTTGCAAGAGGAAGGTGATTTTGTGTTTTGGAAGGTTTGAGGGCTCAATGGCTCGTGTTTACGGCTAAAGGGAATGCATAAAAATTGTTTTAAAAGCTTGCAAGGGTTGCTTCTATCTGATGTTCAAGTTGTGGTGTATTTGACAAGTTTCTTGTATTTTAAGCAAAAGTGAGAAAATGATGCAAGACAGGCCTGTACAGGCTATCTACTAGCTTGCACTCTATTCTCTTGGCCCCTCAAGTTTGTGGATATTGTTTGCTTCACAAAATCTTGTTCAAGGCTCAAGGATTCTATTTGACATAAAGCAATTTTGACAAAAATGGCAATGTTGCCTTTTTGCTATTTTTGCATTAATCTCTTGTACAATCCTCTAATGTCCAGAACAGAGCTTCAAACCAATGGATTTGAATTTAATTATTGAGTATGGAAGGGTATTGGGACCTGTAATCAAGTACAAACAAGGCTGATTAGAGTTTGCAACTTGTATCACAAAGAAAATGCCATGGATCAAAAGTGAGTTTTTTCCAACTTCAAGACTTCGATTCTCCCTAACCACAAATGATTTTGGAGAGTTCTTGGACATTTTGGAAAGCTTGTAAAATTCTCTACAATCCATCTTTTAAATGAATTTTGAGATCCCAAGTGGAACTAGGTGAAAAATGGCCATGAAGACAGGTCAAAATCCTGTAAACTAGGGCAAAATTTCACTAAGTTAAAAGTTTCATGGACCCTTGTTCCAAAACTCATAACTTGAGATACAAGCTTCTTTTGAGAAAACTTTGTGAATAAAAGTTGTAGATTTTGTGGAGGAATACAGCTTTCATGTTGGAAGTTTTGTTTGAATCCAATTACATCATGGTGAAAATGTTGGGCAAAGTTGGGAAAAATTAAGAAAATTTCATAACTTCGAAAAATTCTAAGTTATGAAATTTTTTCAAATTAAACCCTAATTTGCAAAATTGAGTTTCTTGATGAACAAGTTTCATGTTTTGACACATCTTGATGAAAAATGACCCTTGGCACTTGATCTTGACCAAAAAGTCAAAGTTTGACTTTTCAGTGTACAGTCAAATTTTGATCTGTTGAGTGAAACAATTCATCTGTCAATCCAATGCATTTGAGATCTTTTGAACTTTGTGAATAGGTTAAGATGATGCCATTGATTCCTTGAATCCATGCTTGAAACCAATTTGCCATTGGCTAGGTGAAAAAATCAAAAATTGCCCTTGTGCAGTCAAAACCTTAAAAATGACCATTTTGCCCTTTTGATGATCTGATCAAATTTTTTGAGGAGTTGTGGTCCAAACTTGATCAAATGTTTCATATGAGCCTAATAATGTTGATGTGGATCAAAAATTGTTAGGTTTGACTGTAAATTGGCCACAGTTGACTTTTTCCCCAATACAATTGATTTCTAGGTCAACTGTCCAATTGATTGGGCCAAAATTTGATTCAAGGCTTGAAACTTGGTAGAGGAAATATTATAAGTCCAACATGAAGTATGAAAGTCATTTTGAGCATTGAAAGTCCAAAAATCCATGTGCCAACTCAAACCCTAATTTAGGTCATCAGTGCAAGGAGATGTCTTGAGCAGAGCAAACCCTAATCCTATCTGGAGTTCAAAGAGTCTTGTGATTAGAAATATGGATAAAATGAGAGGGAAAATTTTGGGGTACAACACTAATGATAAAAATCAGTGGCTAGATCTTCCCATGTGTGGATGCGGGAACCCTTCAATTGATAGAACCATTCTAGTTGAGTTCCAGCCAGACTCTCTTGGAAGAAATGGATCCAGAGCTTTTTGTTGGTAGTGTGCGGCTGCATCTTACGCACGTAACACCTTAGATGGAGTTTCGGGAAGGAAACCCTGTCATACTTATAGAAGACCGGTATTTTGAACTTATGAGGGATGATGACCCCATGTATTAAGCCTAACTCACTAAAATCCAAACCAGGCACGGCTTGAATTTCAACAGCTTTTAGACTATCCTCTAACTGCTTGTATTTATCCTCAGTCGGAGGGTATTTCTCATCAAATTAGTTTTCATCTTCAAAAGCTTGATCATTTTCACCCCCAATACGGGTTCTCCTTGCTTCTTCGTCTTGATTTCCTTCCTCCTCAGATGACTATTCGACTATCTGTACTTGACAAACTGGACCTTTGAATCTCTTACACATGTTGATGAAGTCCTTCTTTTTAGTCTTCTTTTTGGTTGTTATCAGTGTCATCATCTCTTGTTGTCCCTTGGCCAGGGTCATCAAGGTTGCTTGGAATTGTGAATTTTGCATTTGCAAGTCCTTCACTGTTTGTTCGATATCTATCTTACTGAAATAAATAGTAGAAAGATAAGGAAACCTGTTGTGGAAAATTTGTTTATGTTATGATGCATGAAAATGCGTATGCAAATGATTTCAAGGAAATTAGAAGATTTAAATTTGTTTAGACAAAAGGGAACAAACATTAATTGTATTAATAAGTTCAAATTGCTTACAAACATGCCTCTTGGGCTTACAATGAAACAAAAGAAACAAAATGAACTAAAATACAAGAACAATGGCTCAAACTTCCTATGGATGCTTCCTCTTTGGAGCGATATAGGCATTCAGGCTCCTCTACTTATGAAGTTGTCTCGTGAGTTCCAATGTCCTCTTCTCGCTTGCATAAAATCGGGCTTCAAAGGTGTCTCGCTCCCCCTTTATCTGAGAATCCAAACTCTTTGCAAATCTTCAAGAGAAGTAGGCATATCAGGATAAAGGACAGTATATGGAACATCTCCTTCGGCAACAGGCTCCATGATGATTGGTAAGATGTTGGGGTAAGACGTCACGAGACTTTGAGCACGATTTTGTGCCCACTTAAGGTAAGGCTCAAGGGGGATGGAAATCTTATGTACCAATGTCTTACTATCCACTTTGTTTATCATTCTCCAAGCTTGTATGAACCTTTAACGATAGCCTTGGTCGTCGCCCTCGTAATCAAATACCAAACCTTGGATGAGTGCATCATGGGGACCATCTCTTCATGCGTACCCAAATTATCGTAATCCAAGAGAAGGGTTATAGGTGATACCACCCCTAATGCCTAAGAGTGGGACATTAGGGAATTCCCCACAACGGTCAATGATGGTAATATCCTCCAAGGATCGAGAACACCAATGAATATCAGAATGTGTGAGTGACATTAACCATTGAGACCATGTCAAGCCTTGCTCATTCTTCAACGTTGTTTGAGGTAGATGCGAAACAAACCACCTAGAGAGTAATGGAATGCAACACAAAAGAGTACCCCTTTTTTTCATGGTGCGAGTGTGGAAACAATGTAGAATGTCTCCAAGCAAAGTAGGTATGGGATTACGAGAGAGAAAAACCTTGATGGAATTCACATCTATGAGTTGGTATGGATTGGGAAATAGAACCAAACCATAGATTAGAAGGGCCAAGACATCCTCAAAAGATTGAAAATCCATATCTTCCCAAAACAAACAAGCCTTCTCCAATAGAAATTTGGCTAAGAAACCCTTAACTCCACTTCTTATCTCCCAATTTTCCACAATGTCGGATGTTTTCAAATATAAAGTTTTGGCAATAACTTCAGGTTTTGGAGTCTCTTCTAAACCGGTGAATGGCATTTGTTCAAGCACAGGCACTCCTAGCAATTGAGAGAATTCTTCTAATGTAGACACCAATTGGTAGTTGGAAAATGTGAAGCAATGATGCATAGGATCAAAGAATTGGAAAAGCACACACATCATTTCTTCTTGGAAGTTTGAGGTAGACAAGTTGAGAAGTCGACCATATTTCTTGGTGAAGGGAGAATCTTCAAGCACTCTTGATGCTAATTCTTGAAGTTGAGGATGCACTTTCACGAAGTTAATTCGGATGGTATTCCCACGAGTGGAAGTTATTACCTACAAAACAGAACAAAGATAAATTCTTAAATCCTTGAAATGGTTAGTGAGAATTCTTTATAATGTTATGATGTTTATGATGACATGAATAATAATCACAAACAAAGCACACAAAGACCTTAGGTTTACGCTTGCATAGATTTCATAGGTAAGTACCCTCTTGAAGTTTAGTTTGTTCAACCTGTCCTACAAAGTAAATGGGTTCTAGGGAATCTCAATATCACTGATCTTTCTTCATTGGGATTTGTTTTAGCATAATCAATCTTTTCTTGTGGCCAAAATATCCCAAAATTCTGATCTCAATGAGCGTAGTATCGAGTATCAACCAATTTTTAGCTTTCCACCGAAACCGGCTATCTCACTACTTCCTAATGGCCAAGTTGTTCAATTAAAGGTTCTAAGGTCAGTTAGTGCTTCATGCCACCGCTCAGAGGCCCCATATTCTCCTGGATTAAACACAAGGGATACCGGTACCAACAAATGCGTCACACTAACATAGCCATTGATTCAACCATATTGGTCTACGCCGTACAGTTTCCATAATCTATTGCTACTTACCTAATGGTGTTCCCTTATCCGAGTAGAGGATCAATACAAACCCAAACAAGGACCCATAAATGTAAAGCAAACAAATCAAAAAATGAAAGCAAGTAAATGTGATATAAATTTAAGGTAACCCCACTTTTAAGATCTCCCCAGCAGAGTCGTTGTAGCGGTAGAAATGTTTAAGACTAAGTCATTAGATTGACTAGACTTGTACATATCAAAATAAAAATTGCCACCACGCTTTATTGTTTCAAAAGGAATGGGAAAAGAGCGAGTAACCCAAAAAGAAGGGGAAAGATTCAAGGTAATGGGGTTGGTTATGCAAAGGGAAGGTATTAGCACCCTAAACATCTACGGTACTCTGTAGGAACCTCTTTGAAAAATCTATATATTTTGGCTATAAAATGTTGTATGTAAAATAGATGGTGGAGGTGATAAAATAAATATTTTGTTTTATGAATTTTGCACCTGTCGCGGTTGCGAACCTTTAGTGCCTGCGTACCACCTTCCGTGCAATAGGGGATCAGGGTACACGTAGTTCATCTTTAAAAAAATTTAAAACACAAGTGTGTTTGTTAATTTTATGAGATTAAGACATCATCGTCATTGTCCGTGTGGAAAACACACTTACTACCCACAATCATGAGAAAGGAGAATTTGCATCATCTCAAAGTGGAGGATATGGCTTGGATTTTAAAATCAACAATGCCTCACTCAACACCCAAGTGGAAAATATCTCTCTTCATTATATATTGTAGAAGTATAGTTGTTTGCATCACTATAAGGATTGACAAGAGTCTAACCTTTTGAAAAAGGTTTTAAAATAAAAAGCCAAAGTGGCAAAAAATTGTTTGAAATGAGATTGATTGACTTTTAGTCTTCTCACAAAAAAATGTCAAGGTATTATTAAATTGATTGAAGTTTATTTATGAAAATGACTTTGAAAATGCATGGACCTAAGTCCAAGTTTATTATGAAAGTGGTTCAAACTTCAAAACAAGAAGAGTTTTTCAAAAGAAGGGAGAAGATTTTTGAAATTAAAGAAGATGGGAGAAGAAGAAGAGACTATCCTAAAGCATATGGTAAAAGCTAAGGAGAAGAACCATCTAACCAAAAAGAAGCTAATACTTGACATTATGAGTCAATATAGAATTCCCATTCTTTGGATTGAAACCAAGCAATCAAATATACTATACCTCTTGAGAGAACTAAACTTCAAGTGTATTAAGTCTTCACAAAAAATAGGCAGAGTAACGGCTGTATACGAGTGAATTCCAGATTACAAATAAAGTATGTAATCATAATAACCTGCACACAAAACAAACAAACAACCCAGTGTCTTGAGGTAAACCTCAAGAACTCCATACAAAATATCAATTAAGGTCACAAGGTCTCCAACATAGGTCAAGGTTTCTAACCCTAAGTCCAAGAAGTCCAATACTCCATAATGCCAAGGATAGTAACCAAATATTCCAAGTATCATTAAAGCTTTTTATGGTTCATGTTGATTATTAGGTATCTTAAAAAAAGAAAAGAAAAGCTCAAGTGAGCAAAATAAAAGTAACAAGAATGGAGAATGCTCAAGTGAGAAAAAATAAAAATGGCATGAAATGTAATGCTTAAAGTAAATGGTACATAAAGCATAAAAATAAAAGCATAAAGTAAAACAAATTAATAATTAGTGGTTAGTTGGATGACCATCTTGAAACTTCCATTTGGAACTCATTAGAGGATTGGTAGAACCAAAGCCTCCACACAACAAGTTGGATTTGCTTTTTGTCAAGTATATCATCCATTTGGAATCCTCACAAGTACCATTTAATGATCAACGATGTTTTAAGTGATCCGCGTTGACCAAAAGTGATGTAGATCCAATAGAGGATTGGTAGAACCAAAACCTACACACAATGAATTGCAAAGTTATTGGATCAAAGAGATCAAATTAACATACTTGGGCTTGCAAACATAGGTTTGGGTCACGAATGATCATTTATTCGAATCGGGACAAAATTTAGTGTTATGTTAAGTAATCGTAAGTAGACTTATATAGAAGTCGCACCTATTTTGAGGCCGGTCAATAGCAATCTATGCAGCATTTGTTTTGAGACATGATATAGAGATCATGCTCCAATAACACTTAGTGCAATAACAAAGGGATGAGATGAAGAGGGGTGGGAAAGAATGCAAACCAAATTCGAATTAAATTTTAATCAAACTATTATTAAAATCATTCATCCATTTTTATGGAGTTAAACTCAACACCACGAATCCAATGATGTTAACAAAGTTCATGATCAAAAATTCAACCCAAAATCAGCCAGAAAATAATCACAAAAATAATATTGCATTTAATATATACATAAAAAGGGTTTTAAAAATGTTTTAAAATGGAAATAAGAAAGAAAAAATATCAACTATATTCAAATTAATCAAGAAAAATTAAGTAAGACCATAGAAAAATCAGAAAAGGGCTCAAATAAAAATATAAAAAATGTGAAAAAATATCAAATCTCAAAAAATACCAGCAAACGATGCAAAAAATATAAAAAATATCAAATGTCAAAAAAAATGTGAAAAAATAGTCATGAGATCAGAAATAATCCAAAGTATTTTTATGAATTTTTTCAAAATTTTTGGATAAAAAATAAAAGAGTTATGGGTTTTTGAAAATTAAATCAATTAAAATATAAAATCAGAAAATAAAATAAAACCAAAAAGATGTGGGCCATCAGATTATTGTCAAAATGCGTTAGTAATCTAATTCAATGGACCAGACGCGATGTGCTTGATATGGACCTTAGTAAGATACGCATAAGATCAGAAAAGGGCAACATATGAAATTAAACTGTTTGGCACGCTATCATTGGCTGAGACGAGACATGTCATCGTGTTCAACCTCCAGCCACCCTGCAATGGAGATTTTGTGAGATCTTTCAAATAGAAAAATTAGGATCCCAGACCAGTATCATTGGATTTGTCTCTTCAAGACGATCCTAACACCACCATCGCGCCAAATTTATATAAGGTATGTGTTGTACCCCAAAATTTTCCCTCCCATATTCTTCAAGATTTGCCAAGAGCATGCTTCAAAATCTTCCAAGAGTTGCACAGTTCAATGGCCTCCTAACAGTCAAAAACTAGGGTTTTGGTTCTGGCAAAGAAGTTGAGGTTTCCAAGGGTCCAATCAAGTCCCACATGCCAATAAACATTGTCAAGCATCCTTATGTCAAGTTTCAAGACTCACAGCACAAAATTGCACAGTCAAAAACCCTAATTGCTTCACAGTCAACTGCAGGGGAAAAATGGTCATTTGAAAGTCAAAAGTCAAAAAATTTGGTCAACATCTTATTTTGAAGCCACAAACATCATTTGATCAATTCTTGATCATGATTCTCAAGGCATGGCTCAAAAAGTCTCAAGATGCAAAAGTTTCTATTTTTGGACAGTTGAAAAAGTCAACTGTAACTTTACCAAGGCATAACTTCCACATGGTTTATTAGAAAAATTCCATCCAAAGCTCATTTTGAAGAGAATGACATTTC
The DNA here is from genome assembly GCA_948472305.1 of Vicia faba. Classification (NCBI taxonomy): domain Eukaryota; kingdom Viridiplantae; phylum Streptophyta; class Magnoliopsida; order Fabales; family Fabaceae; genus Vicia; species Vicia faba. The sequence goes on along the minus strand of OX451735.1, from coordinate 849,099,616 downwards.
CTACAACTCATCTTCACACTTCAAATCCAAGAAATGTGCTCACAAAAAGTTATCAATCTCAACATTATAGGTCATTTTCAAAAGTCAACAAAAAGGCACTTTAAGTCAAAGACCATAACTTGAGATTGGTAAAACAAAATGACATGGGACCAAAGGCATTGGTTAGGGGACTTCAAGACCTTTCCAAAATGTCCAAGAACATGATCAAAGCTTAAAAATTGAGCAAGATATGCCTTGTGGAAGTTGGGAAATTTTTGGGAATTTTGAAAAGTCAACTTTGCTTCAAATGCCTCAAAATTGCTAATGGGCCACAATTTCTTCCAAGAATCATCACCCAAAAGCTATGCACGACCCATTGACATCCAAGGGAGTTATTTTATCATTTTTGATTAATTATTTGAATTATTATTATTATTAATTCATTTAATTAAAATAAAATATGACAAAAATAGCAAATCATGTTTTCCAATCCTTTTGTGCATCATATTCTCTCATTAAAGCCTCAATATTTCGTGCATACTCAAAAAAGGCAAGAATCTTCAATGATTTGGCAATGATTGGCATCAAAAAGGAATGAAAAAGATTGAAAAAAGATGCTTGAAAAATCAAATATGGAAACATTGATTCAAAGGGATTTTGGGCTTTGTTTTTGACCTAATTCATTCCTCATACATATGCAAAGAGAAACCTAATCAGAAGGACAAGCAAGCTGCGCCTCAGACCAAGAAACAACTTTGCATTTTTTCCAAAAAATTGAAAACTGTTTTCACAGTTAGAGCACGTTTCAAAGCAAAAGACGCATTCCAATAGCTTGCTTACACATCCAGGAAGGGATTGCATTCAAAAACACATCCCCTAACCTCAAGAATTGGTATAACCGTGTTCCACTTTTCTTGAAAAATTTGATAATCGTATTCCATTTTTCATGCATGATTAATGTCTTTTAACTGTTGTTTTACACTAACATGATCATACTGAAGCTAAGGGTGCCATTGAATTGAACTAATCTTGCTTGTATAGAAAATTGCCATGGACATTTTTTAGGGTTTCAGGAACCTTGAATTAGGGTTTTACGCTTGAGGAAAAATTGGACAACCAGACTAGTACTATCGAAACCAGGGCATCTGGACGAAACGATTGACCACCTCGCGCTCAGTTTATGATCAACGGTGCTCTATTCGCTATTTTTGTAGGTACCATTTAGTGGGGGTTTAAAACCCCCGCTATCTACTCTGTAATTTCAGGCAAAAACGAAGAATGGAGAAGAAGATGCTAGCGTGTCGATTGATGATTGGCCAGTTTGAATAACTCGCGCCCTTTTTTTTTATTTGTCCACTAACACTTGCTTTTCACACATAATATTCATTGCCCACTATAATATCAGATAAACACGCTTGGCTGAGTGGAAGGTGTGTTGTCATGCAAGCGTTGGGACCTGGGTTTGATTCCCAGGTCCCCCATATTCTTCATAATTTTGTTCAATATGCGTTCAGGTGTAATTCCTTTCCAGTGGTCCACCAAACTCCCCAACGCTTGTGCCTGCCAAGTGGCCAGGGGCCCCAATCCAAAGGTCAGAATTTGCAGATCACCATGGACGCTAGTCAACCATGCCATACACGCGCTGGAAAAAGTCAACAGGCCTTGAATCTGTTGGGCCTAATTGCTTTCTACAAACCTCCACAATTGGGTAAACAACCCCTCTTGTTTGTATTTCTTTCCCTTATTTCTTTTTCTATTTTTTATTATTATTTGTTTTAACTTAATTATTTTCTTTTAATTCCTTAAATTAATTTTAATAATACAAAAATACAAAAAAAAAATCAGAAATCATAAAATAAAAAAAATATGTTTTATTTAGTTCATTAACAATTTTTGTAAATAAATTGCAATAACCAAATTAGTTTAATTTTAGGTTTAATTTTAATATTTTTCTTTAATAAACTAAAAAATGTAGAAATTAGGGTTTTAATACTTTTATTCTTTTTCTTTTTTCATTATTATTAACTCTTAATTATTTTGTAAATAAACTTGTCATTAAATAATTAGGTTAAATTAGGTCAAAACTTAAACATTTTCTAATAATTAAAAACAAACTAGAATTAGGGTTTTTATTTAAATTTCTAAATTCAATTAATCTTCTTTTTTTTCATAAATACAAAAACTCCAAAAATAACTTCTTTTTCTCATTAAATCATTAATTAACCTTTAATTCTAATTTAATTTCTTTAAAGGGTCCAACGCCCTCGCACTGGATTCTAATTTCTTTTCGCATTTATTTTTATTTCTTTTGTGGATATAATGTATTTGCCCCAAAGCCTTGTAATAGATAATTAGGACATTTACTTTCCGCATTTTATTTATTCAAATCGGGTCTTGGTTTAATTTGGCGATGTGGACCCGCACCTTGTAATAGCGTAGGACTTTTACTTTCCGCTCTTTAAATTCCCGCACCCTAAACTGCTAATAATCACATGAAAGAATGTATGCTCAAATAAAATCAAAGCGTAGAACACTCAATGCATGATCAAGATAAACTATAACTGAAAATGACACACAATTCACACACCACTCCTAGGGTACGCCTCACTGTTGCCTTGCCCCTCGAAACGTGGTCGTCGAGTAGAGGACGTTTTAGTAAGTCCTCATGTCCATGAACATCGCATGGGGGTAGCTTCTAAGGTGTCCTCCTATTACTCCGGTGACCACACTGTCCCTAATCCTCGAATTGACCCGAACACCTCCAACGGTGGTGCTACCTACCTCTCAATGGTGGGATGGCACTACCTCAAGGACATTTACACAGACTAATTCCTTAGGGTAGGTAGATGACTCGTAGATACTTGCTCTAATTCAAAACAAATCAAAAACTTCTTTTCACACTGACACTTTGCAAAAAGCTTTCAAAAACAACTTTTCAAACACTCTTGAGGACTGATACAAGAGTCGAACTGAAATTTTAAACGAAACTTTTTCAAATCCACTCACCTTGAAAAGCAAACAAATATTTTGAAAACACAAATGAGCAAGTATCTAAGAGCCCATGGATAACCATGGATAGAAAGGGTTCTAACACCTTCCCTTTCTATAAATCTACCTCCTGAACCGAGAGCTAATCTCAATAAGGAATTTTTCTGTGCTTTTGTCCTTTCCATGTTGGAGAAAATAAAAGACGGTGGCGACTCTTGCTTCTGCGACATTTTGCGAACCAGCGTTAAACAGTCAGTTCCAGATCCACCGATCACAGAACTGGCGACTCTGCTGGGGATGCTTATAAAGTGAGGTGTACCTTAGGACTAGGATCACTTGTGTTTTCAATTGCTTTGACTTGTTTGCTTTATTATTGTGGGACTGTCTTGGGAGTTTTATAGATCCTAACCCGGATCTGGGGATACCTTCTTAGAAAGTAGCAACAAGGCTGTGAGGGAATTGTGCGGGGTATACCGACATGGTTGAAGCAGTCTGCTACGTTGATGTGGCACTTTGGTGTGTACCGGTAACCCTTGAGTTCAGTCAAGGAGAGTACGGGGCCTCCATATGGTGTCGTGAAGCATCAACTGACCTTAGGAACCTTAATTGAACTATCTTGGCCTCTTTAGGGTAGTGAGATAACTGACTTTGGTGCAGTCCGAGGTTGGTTGATACTCGATACTACACTCAATTGAGGGTTGCTTTCCTGGAATATTTCGGTCGCCAGTTCAGTGGCTAAATCAAAACGATGAGCAATGAAAGCAATCCAGTGATATTGGGACCCTTAGAACCCGGTTACTTCTAATAGGACAGGTTGAGCCCACCAACTTCAAGAGGGTAATACCCAGACCCCATGCAGGCCTAAACTCTAAGGGCTTGTCTTGTGTGACTTGTGTGCCTTATCATGTTTGCCTTTGTAAATATTTATGGTGTGTTTAATCATAGCATCATGACATCATACAGCATCATATGCATTGGCTAACCATTTCAGGGGTTCGAATCTTCATCTTTGTTCTTGTTTTGTAGGACATGGAAACTGTTCGCAGAAAGACAATTCAGATTAGCCTTGTAAGGATCCCTCCTCAGCTTAAGGAGCTTATATCCAGGATTCCCGAGAGCTCTTCATTCAGTGAAAGACATGGAAGACTCATCAGCTTGGTCAACACCAACATTGAGGAAGATATGATAAAGGTTCTGTTCCAGTTCTTTGACCCTCTGCATCACTGTTTCACTTTCCTGGATTATCAACTGGTGCCTACATTAGAAGAGTTCTCCCGGCTTCTGAAGATCCCTATCCTTGATCAGCTACCCTACAACGGTACGGAAAAGGAACCCAAACTTGAAGAGATTGCTAAGGCCTTACACCTACAACCATCTGACCTCAAGGGACATTGGGAAGCTAGAAGTGGTATCAAAGGGTTCTTATCTAGGTTTCTGTTTGAAAAGGCCCAAGAATGTTGGAACTCCCTTGACCTACAAGCTTTTGAAGAAGTTGTGGCCCTCCTTGTCTATGGTTTGGTGTTGTTCCCTAATCCAGATCAGCTTATAGATATCAGTGCTATCCAGATCTTCATGTCCAGGAATCCTGTACCTACGTTGCTGGGGGACATCCTTCACTCATGTTACACTCGAACCATGAGAAAAAGAGGTGTTCTTATGTGTTGTACTCCTCTCCTGGGAAGGTGGTTTATTTCTCACCTTCCACAATCAGTTTTGAAGAACGAGCGGGGTTTGAGGTGGTCACAGCGATTGATGACCCTTACACATTCAGATATACATTGGTGCTCTCGGTCTAGAGAGGATGTCACTATCATTGATCGTTGCGGGGAGTACCCTAATGTTCCTTTACTTGGAATCAGAGGAGGTATTACTTACAACCCATGTTTGTCTTGGAGACAATTTGGTTATGCTCGGAGGGATGGCCCTCATGACATGTTAATTCCTGACATAGTTTTTGACTTCGACAACGATGCACAAGGACTTCGCCAGAGATTTATCAGAGCTTGGAGGATGCCCAGTAAGATAGACAGCAAGACACTGGGGCACAGGAATTCCATCCCATTGGAACCTTATCTCAAGTGGGTACGAGCCCGCTCCCAGAAGTTAGTGATGCCATATCCTCATGTTCTCCCTGTGATCAAAGAGTCAGTATTGGAAGGAGAGGTGTCCTACACCATTCAACATCCTGACATGCCCACGTCCTGGGAAGAGATGCAGAAAAGCTGGATCCAGCTTAAGGAAGAACGGAATTCTCTTGAGACCAGTCTACATGCTAGTGAAAAGAAGGTCTTGGAGCTCACCCGCCTATTGCACGAGGAGAGGAATCTCAACACCTACATAGCTCCAAAGAGGATGCGTAGTGTCTTTTGGGATTGATTTGCTTTGTAATATGTGCCCATGAGGCTTTGATGTACTGAACAATTATTTCCTTAATGATAATGTGTGTTCCTTTTTGTCTACAACAAATTTGAACTTTCGAATCCTTGAATGCATTGCATAAACACATATCATTCATCATGTGCATAGCAGGTACTCTTCTTTTCAGGTTGCTTACTGTTCTTCGCTGTTTATTTCAGCATCATGAACCCTGAATCGTCTACCGAGATGTCTATCAAGGCCCTTCAGGCGCAGAACGCACAATTTCAAGAGCTGATCATGGGTTTGGCTCAAGGTCAAGAAGAGCTGAAGGCATTGCTCCTGAAGAAGGAGAAGAAGAAGAAGAGAACTGTTCTTTTCAACTCAGGCCGGAGGTTTTGTAATACCCTGCAGAATGAGGAAGCTGGTTCTTCTGTAGGCAAAGACAGTCCCCAGGGGGGAAAGGCTCCAAGTCCAGTAGTCTCTGACAATGAGACTGATTTTAATGAGGAACAGTATCCTCCTGCTGAAGACCGGTACAAGCAGTTGGAAGACAGACTGAACGCCATGGAGATCCAACAAGTGCATGTGCTGGATTTTGGAGACTTGGGCTTATCTACTGGTGTGATCATTCCTCACAAGTTTAAGGCACCATCTTTCACCAAGTATGACGGGGCGTCTTGCCCCAAGCTACACCTCAGATCTTATGTGCGGAAGATTCAACCGTACACAGTGGACAAGAACTTGTGGATCCACTTCTTCCAGGAGAGTCTTTCAGGGACTCATCTCGAATGGTTCTATCAGCTGGATGGAACCAAAGTTCGTAACTGGGAGGAGCTGGCTACTTCTTTTTACAAGAAGTATCAATATAATGCCGACCTTGCTCCTACACGTACCCAACTCCAGGGTTTGTCGTTAGGATCAAGCGAAGGTTTTAAAGAGTATGCACAGAAGTGGAGGGATCTGGCTGGCAGGGTGCAGCCTCCGTTAACTGACTTTGAATTGGTGGACATGTTCTTGGGGACCCTATCCGGGCTGTTTTTCAATCACCTTATTGGCAATTCATCTGCAGGGTTCACTAATCTTATTCTGACTGGGGAAAGGATAGAGGCTGGAATGAAGTACGGAAAGATTCAGAAAGGTGCATCTGCAAATTCTGAGAAGAAACCTTTTAAGAAGGAGGCCAGTGCTGTGTATGGGCCTAGAAGACATGATAAACCAGAATGCCGCCAATCTGTCAACGCGGGGGTGATTGCTAAGCCTGCTGCCGCTCCTCGGCAAACCAATCAACAAAGGGCTGAAAGACCCAGAAGAGAGTTTACCCGGCTAAGTATGACCTTGTCACAAATATTGCCGCAGCTGCTCTCAACCAACTCGGTGACTGTCAGGGAGGCCCCGAAGGTTGTGAATACTGCCTCCCCCAAGTATAATCCAAATGATCGCTGTGCTTATCACTCCGATAGCCCGGGGCATTCTACTGATGATTGCTGGGCCCTAAGGAACAAGGTGCAAGACCTTATTGATGCAGAGGAGGTATAGTTTGAGGCACCTGAGAAGCCCAATGTAGTGACAGCTCCCCTGCCTGCTCATGGAGTGAATGCTATCAGGGATGATGACGAGGTGGAAGAATCTGAGTTTGACAGCTGGATTTATCTGACGGCCGACAGTGGACCTAGCAATTGGACTGCAAAGGACAACCTACCTGTTACTTTTGTTAAGCATTAATGAATTCCTTTGTTTTTGTTATTTGTAATAAACAATGAATTGAAACTCTATGGCCCGGTATCTTACCCGGGGCATCGTGGCTTCATTTGTGAGGGCATATTAATTGTCATTTCATATATCATTAATAAAGACCTTGGACGTTTTCTCGCATTTCAAATCTTATGCTCCTTTTCTTTCTTTCCTTTCTTTATATATTGCAAAACAGCTGTATTTACACACACTCACCCATACAGGTTTCAATCCACTCTGGATCTCACTGGTAACGACTCTGCTACTGCTAGTTATGACTTCGAAAATCTGATCAACTTATCCGAAGATGAAGGTGAAGATGATTGCGAAGTGCCTGGCAAACTTGCAAGATTGTTACTCCAGGAAGAGAGGGCAATTCAACCACACGAAGAGCCGGTGGAAACAATAAATCTGGGTACTGAGACAGATAGGAAGGAAGTCAAGATTGGTGCCAACCTAGAGCTCAGTGTGAAGCAACGGTTGACTCAAATGCTGCATGACTACATGGAAATCTTTGCCTGGTCCTACGAAGACATGTGTTGTACCCCAAAATTTGCCCTCCCATATTCTTCAAGATTTGCAAAGAGCATGCTTCAAGATCTCCCCAAGGGTTGCACAGTTCAAGGGCCTCCTACCAGTCAAAAATTAGGGTTTTGGTTCTGACAAAGAAAATGAAGTTTCCAAGGGTCCAATCAAGTCCCACATGCCTATAAATAGGGTCAAGCATCCTCATGCCAAGTTTCAAGACTTACAACACAAAATTGCACAGTCAGAAACCCTAATTGCCCTACAGTCAACTGCAGGGGCAAAATGGTCATTTGACAGTCAAAAGTTCAAATTTTTGGTCAACGTCTTATTTTGAAGCCACAAACATCATTTGATCAATTCTTGATCATGATTTTCAAGGCATGGCTCAAAAAGTCTCAAGATGCAAAAGTTTCCATATTTGGACAGTTAAAAAAGTCAATTGTAACTTGACCAAGGCATAACTTCCACATGGTTTATCAGAAAAATTCCATCCAAAGCTCATTTTGAAGAGAAAGACATTTCCTACAACTCCTCTTCACACTTCAAGTCCAAGAAATGCTCTCACAAAAAGTTATCAATTTCAACATTATAGGTCATTTTCAAAAGTCAACAAAAAGGGACTTTAAGTCAAAGGCCATAACTTGAGATTGGTAAATCAAAATGACATGGGACCAAAGGCATTGGTTATAGGACTTCAAGACCTTTCCAAAATGTCCAAGAACATGAGCAAAGCTTAAAAATTGAGCAAGATATGCCTTGTGGAAGTTGGGAAATTTTTGGGAATTTTGAAAAGTCAACTTTACTTCAAATGCCTCAAAATTGCTAATGGGCCACATTTTCTTCCAAGATTCATCATCCAAAGGCTATGCACGACCATTTGGCCCAAAGGGGATTTATTTCATCATTTTTATTATTTATTTGAATTTTTAATCACTATTAATTCATTTAATTAAATAAAATATGAAAAAAATACTAAACAAATGCATTTGAATCTTTTTATGCAGCATTTGCTCTCATTGGTCATTGAAGATTCGTGCACATCAAAAAAGGAAGGATTTGGCCATGATTGGAATCAAAAACACATGAAAAAGATTGAAAAAATATTCATTGAAAATCAAATATTTGATACATCAATGCATTGATCTTTTGGCTCAAAATTCAACCCTAATTCATCCCTCATATAAGTCAGAAGCTAAACCTAATGAAAAGGACCTTCAAGCTGCGCTCCAGACCACAAACACACTTTGCAATTTTTATGAAAAAAGTCAAAACTGAAAACACCATTCCAAAGCGTTTCAAGGCAAGAGAACAATCCCATTGCATTCCTGAAGCCTCAAGGAACGTTTCTGGATCAAAACCACCGCTTCTAACGCAAAGAACTGGTAGAACCGCGTCTCACTTTTCATGAAAATACTCATAATCGTATCTTGAATTCCCTGCATTTTTCATGTGTTTTTGATGTTGATATATACTAATTGAATCATTCAGAAGCTAACCATGCCATTCAATTGAATTTTCGTGCCCTATATGCAAAGTTACCATTGAAGCTTTCTAGGTTTTCAGAGGTCACGAATTAGGGGTTTCCTCTTCAGGAAAAATTGAGACACAAGACCCACGCCATTGAAACCAGAAGCTTATGACTAATTGATTCCATACCTTGCGATAAATTTATGATTAACAGAATTCTATTCGCTATTTTTGTGTGCATCATTTAGTGGGGGTTTAAAACCCCCGCTATCTAACTGTTTTTTTTCAGGGCAAAACACACAAACGAGGAAGAAGATGAGTTGTCATAGCCTGGTTGGACCATTCAAATATTTCAGCGCGTTTTTTTTGTTTCTACCCATAAACGTGTTTTTCACATATAATAATTTTATCCCATTATATTTATGAATGAACATGCAACACAGTTGGTGGAAAGTAACGCTGGCAAGCCTTGGGACCTGGGTTCGAATCCCAGGTCCCCCCATATTCTTGTTATTTTTCTTTGCAATACGTTCAGGTACTCCACAAGCCCAGACGTCCACCATACATTCACTATCCAAGCGTGCCATATGGCCACCAAGATCAAATCAAAAGCCAGGATGAGAGGTCCATCATACACCTCCATTGACCATGCCACACGCGCACTGAAAAGTCAACCAGGCCAAGCTTCAATGGGCCAAATTCCTGCTGATCATACCTCCAAATGGGCCTACAAACCCCCCATGTTTGCATTCTTTTCTCTATTTCTTTTATTCTTTTCTATTAGTTATTTTAATTCTTTTCTCTATTTTATTTAATTCCATAAAATTGATCTTTTAAATATAAAAAAAAAATCAGGAAGACAAAAATAAATAATATATTTTATTTAATGCTTTCTTTGTAAATAAATTGTATTAATTAATTTAGTTAATTCTAGGTTAAAATTTTAATATTTTTTGTAATAAACTAAAAAAATGTAGAATTAGGGTTTTATACTTTTATCTTTTTTTTCTTTTTCACCCTATTTAATTATTTATTATTATTTTGTAAATAAAATTTGCCATGTAAATAATTAATGTAAATTAGGTCTAATTTAAATATTTTCTTAATAAATTAAAAATAGTTAGAACTAGGGTTAATTAACTTTTCTTTTTTTAATTCCAATTTAATTTTCTTACTAAAAATCCATAAATACAAAAAACTCCAAAAAAACAATTTCTTTCTTTTATTTAATTTAATTAATTTGTTAATTATAATTTAATTTCCTAAAAAAGGGTCCAATGCCCTCGTATTCCCGACTTTAATTCTCTTCGCATTTTTATTTCTTTTTGTGAATATTAATGTAATTCTCCCAAAGCCATGTAATAGACTAATTAGATATTTATCTTTCCGCTTTATTTTATTTCAAATCGGGTCTTGGATTAATTTGGCGATGTAGACCCGCGCCTTTGTAATAGCGTAGGACTTTTAATTCCGCATCTTTTTAATTGTTAATAATTTGCATGAAAGAATGAATGTCAAAAATAAAAACAACGCGTAGATCACTAATGCATGACAAGACAAAAATATCTGAAAACGACACACATATCACACACCACCCCTAGGGTACGCCTCATTGTTGCCTTGCCCCTCGAAAGGTGATCGTCGAGTAGAGGATGTTTTAGTAAGTCCTCATGTCCATGAACATGGCATGAGGGTAGCTTCTAAGGTGTCTTCCTATTGCTCCGGTGATCACCATGTCTCGAACCCTCGAATTGACCCGAACACCTCCAACGGTGGTGCTACCTACCTCTCAATGGTGGGATGGCACTACCTTAAGGACATTTACACAGACGAATTCCTTAGGGTAGGTAGACGACTCTAGATACTTCCTCTAATTTCAAAACAAATCAAAAAAAATACTTTTCACACCGACACCTTTTCAAAAAGCTTTCGAAAGCAATTTTTCAAACACTCTTGAGGACCGATACAAGAATCGAACTGAAATTTTCAAAGAACTTTTTAAAAACCCACAGTTGAAAAGCAAACAAACAAATTTTGAAAACACAATGAGCAAGTATCTAAGAGCCCATGGATAACCATGAATAGAAAGGGTGCTAACACCTTCCCTTTCTATAAATCTACCTCCCGAACCGAGAGCAATCTCTATAAGGAATTTTTCTGTGCTTTTGTCCTTTCCATTTGGAGAAAATAAAAGACGGTGGCGACTCTTGCTTACCGCGACATTTCGCGAACCAGTGTTAAACAGTCAGTTCCAGATCCACCGATCACAGAACTGGCGACTCTGCTGGGGATATCTTTTAAAGTGAGGTGTACCTTAGGACTAAGATCACCTGTGTTTTCAATTGTCTGAATTGTTTGCTTTATCATTGTGGGGACTGTCTTGGGAGTTCTATAGATCCTAACCCGGATCTGGGGATACCTTCTTAGAAAGTAGCAACAAGGCTGTGAGGGAACTGTGCGGGGTATACCGACATGGTTGAAACAGTCTGCTACGTTGATGTGGCACTTTGGTGTGTACCAGTAACCCTTGAGTTCAGTCAAGGAGAGTACGGGGCCTCCGCGTGGTGTCGTGAAGCATCAACTGACCTTAGGAACCTTAATTGAACTATCTTGGCCTCTTTAGGGTAGTGAGATAACTGACTTTGGTGCAGTCCGAGGTTGGTTGATACTCGATACTACACTCAATTGAGGGTTGATTTCCTGGAATATTTCGGTCGCCAATTCAGTGGCTAAATCGAAACGATGAACAATGAAAGTAATCCCGTGATATTGGGACCCTTAGAACCCGGTTACTTCTAATAGGACAGGTTGAGCCCACCAACTTCAAGATGGTAATACCCAGACCCCATGCTGGCCTAAACTCTAAGGGCTTGTCTTGTGTGACTTGTGTGCTTTACATGTTTGCCTTTGTAAATATCTGTGGTGTGTTTAATCATAGCATCATGACATCATACAGCATCATATGCATTGGCTAACCGTTTCAGGGGTTCGAATCTTCATCTTTGTTCTTGTTTTGTAGGACATGGAAACTGTTCGCAGAAAGACAATTCAAATCAGCCTTGTAAGGATCCCTCCTCAGCTTAAGGAGCTTATATCCAGGATTCCTGAGAGCTCTTCATTCAGTGAAAGACATGGAAGACTCATCAGCTTGGTCAATACCAACATTGAGGAAGATATGATAAAGGTCATGTTCCAATTCTTTGACCCTTTGCATCACTGCTTCACTTTCCTGGATTATCAGTTGGTACCTACACTGGAGGAGTTCTCCCGGCTTCTGAAGATCCCTATCCTTGATCAACTACCCTACAACGGTACGGAAAAGGAACCCAAGCTTGAAGAGATTGCTAAAGCCTTGCACCTACAATCATCTGACCTCAAGGGACATTGGGAAGTTAGAAGTGGTATCAAAGGGTTCTTAGCCAGGTTTCTGTTTGAAAAGGCCCATGAATGTTGGAACTCCCTTGACTTACAAGCTTTTGAAGAAGTTGTGGCCCTCCTTGTCTATGGTTTGGTGTTGTTCCCTAACCTAGATCAGCTTATAGATATCAGTGCTGTCCAGATCTTCATGTCCAGGAATCCTATACCTACGTTGCTGGGGGACATCCTTCACTCATGTTACACTCGAACCATGAGAAAAAGAGGTGTCCTTATGTGCTGCACTTCTCTCCTGGGAAGGTGGTTTATTTCGCACCTTCCACAATCAACTTTGAAGAACGAGCGGGGTTTGAGGTGGTCACAACGGTTGATGACTCTTACACATGCAGATATACATTGGTGCCCTCGGTCCAGAGAGGATGTCACTATCATTGATCGTTGCGGGGAGTACCCTAATGTTCCTTTACTTGGAAACAGAGGAGGTATTACTTACAGCCCATGCCTGGCTTGGAGACAGTTTGGTTATGCTCGGAGGGACGGCCCTCATGACATGTTAATTCCTGACATAGTTTTTGACTTCGACAATGATGCACAAGGACTTCGCCAGAGATTTATCAGAGCATGGAGGATGCCAAGTAGGATAGACAGCAAGACACTAGGGCACAAGAATTCCATCCCATTGGAACCTTATCTCAAGTGGGTACGAGCCCGCTCTCAGAAGTTAGTAATGCCATATCCTCATATGCTCCCTGTGATCAAAGAGCCAGTCTTGGAAGGAGAAGTGTCCTACATTATTCAACATTCTGACATGCCCACGTCCTGGGAAGAGATGCAGAAGAGCTGGATCCAGCTTAAGGAAGAACGAAATTCTCTTGAGACCAGTCTACATGCTAGTGAAAAGAAGGTCTTGGAGCTCACCCGCCTATTGCACGAGGAGAGGAATCTCAACACCTACATAGCTCCAAAGAGGATGTGTAGTGTCTTTTGGGATTGATTTGCTTTTGTATTATTTTGCCCATGAGGCTCTGATGTACCAAACAATTGTTTCCTTAATAATAACGTGTGTTCCTTTTTGGCTGCAACAAATTTGAACTTTCGAACCCTTGAATGCATTTCATAAACACATATCATTCATCATGTGCATAACAGGTTTTCTTCTTTTCAGGTTGCTTACTGTTCTTCGCTGTTTATTTCAGCATCATGAATCCTGACTCATCATCAACCGAGATGTCTATCAAGGCTCTTCAGGCGCAGAACGCGCAATTTCAGGAACTGATCATGGGTTTGGCTCAGGGCCAAGAAGAGCTGAAGGCTTTGCTCCTGAAGAAGGAGAAGAAGAAGAAGAAGAGAACTGTTCTTTTCAACTCGGGCCGAAGGTTTGGCAACACTCTGTAGAATGAAGAGGCTGGTTCTTCTATAGGCAAGAGCAGTCCCCAAGGGGGAAAAGGTCCTAGTCCGGTAGTCTCTGACAACGAGACGGACTTTAATGAGGAACAGTATCCTCCGGCTGAACACCGGTATAAGCAATTGGAAGACATGCTGAATGCAATGGAGATCCAACAAGTGCCTGGGCTGGATTTCGGAGATTTGGGCTTATCTACTGGTGTGATTATTCCTCACAAGTTTAAGGCACCATCTTTCACCAAGTATGACGGGGCGTCTTGTCCCAAACTACACCTCAGATCTTATATGCGGAAGATTCAACCGTACTCAGTGGACAAGAATTTGTGGATCCACTTCTTCCAGGAGAGTCTTTCAGGGACTCATCTCGAATGGTTCTATCAGCTGGATGGGACCAAAGTTCGTAACTGGGAGGAGTTAGCTACTGCTTTTTACAAGCAGTATCAATATAATTCCGACCTTGCTCCTACGCGTACCCAACTCCAGGGTATGTCGCTAGGGTCAAGCGAAGGTTTTAAAGAGTATGCACAGAAGTGGAGAGATCTGGCTGGCAGGGTGCAGCCTCCGTTAACTGACCGGGAGTTGGTAGACATGTTCTTGGGGACCCTATCTGGGCCGTTTTTCAATCATCTTATCGGTAACTCATCTGCAGGGTTTACTGATCTTATTCTGACTGGAGAGAGAATAGAGGCTGGAATGAAGTCTGGCAAAATTCAGAAGGGTGCATCTGCAAGTTCTGAGAAGAAGCCCTTTAAAAAAGAGGCCAGTGTTGTATATGGGTCTAGAAGACAAGAGAAACCTGAGTGCCGCCAGTCTGTCAACGCGGTGATGATTGCCAAGCCTGCTGCCGCTCCTCGGCAAACCAATCCACCCAGGGCTGAAAGACCCAGGAGAGAGTTTACCCGCTTAAGTATGACCTTGTCGCAAATCTTGCCGCAGTTGCTGTTCACTAATCTAGTGACTGTCAGAGAGGCCCCGAAGGTTGTAAATACGGCTTCTCCCAAGTACAATCCAAATGCCCGCTGTGCTTATCACTCCGATAGCCCGGGGCATTCCACTGATGACTGTTGGGCCTTAAGGAATAAAGTGCAGGATCTTATTGACGCCAAGGAGGTACAGTTTGAGGCACCGGAGAAGCCAAATGTGGTGACTGCTCCCATGCCTAACCACTGAGTAAATGCTGTTGGGGACGAAGATGAAGTGGAAGAGTCAGAGTTTGAAAGCTGGATCTACCCGACGACTGATGGTGGATTGACCAATTGGACTGCTAAGGATCATACTCCTGTTGCTTTTGTTACGCAGTAATAAACTCCTTTGTTTTGTTATTTGTAATAAACAATTAAAACTCTATGGCCCGGTGTCTTACCCGGGGCACCGTGGCTTCATTTGTGAGGGCATATAAATTGTCATTTCATATATCATGAATAAAGATCTTGGACATTTTCTCGCATTTCAAATCTTATGCTCCTTTTCTTTCTTTCCTTTCTTTATATATTGCAAAACAGCTGTATTTACACACACTCACTTATACAGGTTTCAATCCACTCTGGATCTCACTGGTAACGACTCTGCTACTTCCAGTTATGACTTCGAAAATCCGATCAACTTAGCCGAAGACGAAGGTGAAGATGATTGCGAAGTGCCTGGCAAGCTTGCAAGACTGTTACTTCAGGAAGAGAGGGCAATTCAAACACATGAAGAGCCAGTGGAAACAATAAACCTGGGTACTGATATAGACAGAAAGGAGGTAAAGATTGGTGCCAACCTAGAGCTCAGCGTGAAGCAACGGTTGACTCAGATGCTACACGATTATGTGGAGATCTTTTCCTGGTCCTACGAAGACATGCCCGGTTTGGATACTGATATTGTGGTCCATCATTTGCCTATTAAGGAAGACTGCCCTCCGGTCAAGCAAAAGGTCCGCCGTATGCGTCCAGAGATGTCTGAGAAGATCAAAGCCGAGGTTATGAAGCAATTTGATGCTGGTTTCCTTGCAGTGACTTCTTACCCTCAGCGGGTTGCTAATGTGGTGCCGGTACCAAAGAAAGATGGAAAGGTCAGAATGTGTGTCGATTACAGGGATCTGAACAAGGCCAGACCCAAGGATGACTTCCCCCTACCTCACATTGATGTCCTTGTTGACAATACTGCTCAGCATAAGGTGTTCTCTTTCATGGATGGTTTTTCAGGGTATAATCAGATCAAGATGGCTCCGGAAGACATGGAAAAGACTACCTTTGTTACTCAGTGGGGCACCTTCTGCTACAAGGTCATGCCTTTTGGACTGAAAAACGCTGGGGCAACCTACCAACGTGCCATGGTTGCTTTATTTCATGACATGATCCATCATGAGATAGAAGTGTATGTTGACGACATGATCGCAAGGTCCCGGACTGAGGAAGAACACCTAGATCATCTGCAGAAATTGTTTGACCGTCTGAAGTTGTACAAACTGAGGTTGAACCCGAACAAGTGCACCTTCGGGGTAAGATCTGGAAAGTTGCTAGGCTTCGTTGTAAGTGACAAGGGTATTCAAGTGGACCCTGCCAAGGTCAAATCTATTCAAGAGATGTTAGTTCCTAAGACAGAAAAAGAGGTCAGAGGCTTTTTAGGACGCCTGAATTACATTGCTCGATTCATCTCGCACCTAACTGCTACCTGTGAGCCAATCTTCAAGCTGCTGAAGAAAGATTAGGTAGTACGTTGGAATGACGAGTGTCAGGCTGCTTTTGACAGAATCAAAGAGTATCTCCAAGAACCACCTATTCTTATGCCACCGGTTGAAGGGAGACCTCTGATATTATACTTGACGGTACTTGACAACTCAATGGGGTGTGTGCTGGGGCAGCATGACGAGTCTGGCCGAAAAGAGCATGCCATTTATTACCTTAGCAAAAAGTTTACCGACTGTGAGACCCGATACTCACTGCTCGAGAAAACTTGCTGCTCTTTGGTATGGGCTGCTCGCCGGCTGAGACAGTATATGCTGACTCACACTACCTTGTTGATCTCAAAGATGGATCCTATAAAGTACATATTTGAAAAGCCTGCTCTGTCTGGGAGAATAGCAAGATGGCAAATGATCTTGACAGAATACGACATTCAATACACAACTCAGAAAGCCATCAAGGGAAGTGTATTGGCAGACCACTTGGCACATCTGGCAGTAGACGACTACCAATCAATGAACTTCGAGTTTCCAGACGAGAGCATTATGATAGTGACTAATTGTGAAGTACCTGGACCGGATGAAGGACCTGAGGAAGGATCCCGATGGTCTATGCACTTTGACGGAGCCTCCAATGCTTTGGGTAACAGCATCGGCGCTGTGATCATATCCCCTCAAGGCACTCATACTCCACTCACTGCCCGGCTATGTTTCAACTGCACCAACAACATGGCGGAGTATGAGGCGTGCATCATGGGTCTCCAAGCTGCGATCGACTTAAGGATCAAGTTTCTAAGTGTCTTCGGAGAATCCGCTCTCGTGATCAATCAGATCAAAGAAGAGTGGGATACGAAACATCCGAATCTTATTCCTTACAGAGAATGTGTGTTGACTTTGATCCCCCACTTCACAAAGATAACCTTTGAACACTTTCCGAGAGAGGAGAATCAGTTGGCGGACGCGCTAGCTACGATGTCTTCCATGTTCAAAGTCAAATGGGACAATGAGGCTCCCCAGGTCACTATCTGGAAACTGGACGAACCGGCATACTGTTGTGATCTTGAAACGGAGTTGGTGACTGAGAAGCCTTGGTACCATGAGGTGAAGAGATACTTGGAAGCTCAGGAATACCCTGAAGGTGCATCTGTCAATGATAAGAAGTTTCTGAGAAGGTTCACAGCGAAGTTCTTCCTTAGCAACGACATCCTGTATAAGTGAAACCATGATTCGACCCTACTGCGTTGTGTGGATAAGACTGAAGCAGAAAGGATCATGGAAGAGTTACATGAGGGTACCTTCGGGACGCATTCCAGTGGACATACTATGGAAAAGAAAATCCTTCGGGCAGGGTATTTCTGGTCCACAATGGAAGCTGACTGCTATCAACATTCTCGGATATGCCATAAATGCCAGATTTATGCAGACAAGGTGCATGTTCCTCCAGTTCCTCTAAATGTTCTGACTACGCCTTGGCCTTTTGCAATGTGGGGCATAGATATGATCGGTGAGATTAAACCAACGGCATCCAATGGGCATCGCTTCATCCTGGTAGCGATTGATTACTTCACGAAGTGGGTTGAAGCAGCTTCCTACGCTACAGTAACCAAGACTGTTGTGGCACAGTTCATTCGGCATAATCTGATCTGTCGATACGGCGTCCCTGAAAGAATCATTACAGACAACGGTACCAATCTCAATAACAAGATGATCACTGAGCTCTGCGAACAGTTTAAGATACAGCACCACAACTCTTCTCCTTACAGACCGAAGATGAATGGGGCTGTAGAAGCAGCAAATAAGAACATTAAGAAAATCGTGCAGAAAATGACAGTGACTTATAAAGATTGGCACGAGATGTTACCGTTCGCTCTACATGGGTACCGTACCTCAGCCAAGACGTCAACCGGGGCAACTCCTTTCTCCTTGGTCTATGGTATGGAAGCAGTCTTACCGATCGAAGTGAAAATACCCTCTCTCCGAATAATGAAGAATGCATATCTGAACGAAGATGATTGGATCCAAGACACGACTTGATCAGCTAAACTTAATTGACGAAAAGAGACTTGCTGCTATTTTTCATGGTCAAATGTACCAAAAACGGATGATCAGGGCATTTAACAAAAAGGTCAAACCACAAGAATATCAAGTTGGGGATCTGGTAATCAAGCGAATCATCCTTCCTCAGAGTGATCCAAGGGGCAAATGGACCCCTACATACGAAGGGCCATTTGTGGTTAAACATGTGTTCTCAGGAGGAGCCATGATTCTAACCAACATGGATGGTGACGACCTTCCTCACCCCGCCAATGCAGACATAGTAAAAAGATACTACGCATAATAAAGACCCGCTAGGCTGACATGCCTAGGCAAAAATTAGGGCTTCCCGGCGAACCAAAAGGGTTCGGGCAAAATGAAGGGATGAAATAAAAAAATTTGTACACCCGGCAAGTCGAAAACCTGAAAAGGCGGCTTGGGCAAAAATGGGTATCCCGGTGGACTGAAAACCCGAAAGGGCGGTCCAGGCAAAAGTTAGGGATAAAGCGTAATACTATGTCTCATTAGATCACCTTGCATCCAGAATCCGGTATCTACACCAAGTTCAGACGGCATCGATCAGTCAGCTTCATCTTCAACTAAGGTCATCAAGTGATGAGACGCTCGGAGATATAAAGGCGATAGCAGAATTGAAACCCAGTGGGATCATTCCATTTCACACAGCTGTTTATTTTCCTTTGTACAAACTTGTATAAACTCTTTTGTTCGGCGGCGTTCTCTTACTAGGACGTCAGCCTCTTGTACATAAACGCCTATTTTACAGGCAAATTCAAAAATCAATACAAATACACTTTTCAGCTCAAATTGCCATTTGTTTTTCTTTTCCTTTCTTGTTTTGTTTTGCGAAGACCGTCCAAGGTTCAATTTGTGATAT
The DNA here is from genome assembly GCA_948472305.1 of Vicia faba. Lineage (NCBI taxonomy): Eukaryota > Viridiplantae > Streptophyta > Magnoliopsida > Fabales > Fabaceae > Vicia > Vicia faba. Next base: position 849,080,192 of record OX451735.1, on the reverse strand, counting down.
ATGCATTGACAATAACTTGCTCACTCATGAATATTTGCATACGAAACAAAGGATTAATTACAGGTAACATTAGAAACAGGGGCAATAAAGAGTTGTCTAAGCAATCTAATTGTTCCATTCACCAAGGTACAAAGGTGAGTTCGGCTGAAGAACATAACCAATATATCTTAATTCCCCAGAGAGTGAGCCAGCAAGTCAATGCACTCTCCCCAAGCAAAGTTTCAGTCAACCTTAAGGAAGTTGGGTATCCTCCAGCAGATCTCAACATTCCCCAACGCAGCATACAGACATTCTTAACAAGCATCCCCGGCAGTCTTGACCTAAAGATTGTTCCCCGGCGGTATATCAAACATTCAGTGGAGTCACTTCCCGTACAATTCAAAAACTTCCCCAGGAGAGCCCAATCTAGTTCCCTAGGAGAGTTGGAATCCATCTCCCCAAGCAGTGAGCTTATCCCCAGTAGATTCTAGAAGCTTATCCTTGCAGAGCCCGAACGTGTCTCCCGGCTTTATTCAAAGGTTATTTCCCTACCAGGATATAACTGGGTTATCCTCAGCCAAAAGCTACGGAAAGATCGTCCTCGGCGAAGTCTTCTTATCCCCAGCGAAGTCTATTAACACTTCCAACACAACAATGGGATCCCCAGCGAAGTTACTATCAACATCTCAGCAGAGTACCTCTCTCCCCACAGAGTATTGTTTCCCAGCAAGATCGTTAGAGTACTTTTCTCCCTGCAGAGTAATCCATTCGCCAAGTTTATTCCCCAACGGAGTTATCCTCTCCTACCGGTATTCTTGCAACTATCATCCCCAGCGGAGACAACAAAGCACTATTCTCCAACATCAGCCCAGGATATGACTTCCCGGCATCCGTCAAGGATTTACTTTCCTAGACGAAAAACATACATTCATAAACATCGCACTTCCATACATTATAGCATGCATATCTGCATCATATCTTACAAATCTCATTTATGTTGAGAACATCATTGCTTGATCCATATCATGCATTACATATGACTGACCTTTACCTTTCAGGAAAGATCCAGTTAAGTTCTCAGCTATATTCAAGACCTTGACCGGTTCAGTTAAATCGACCCTAAGATTTTCCTGATGCTTATCCTGTCAAAGGCCTTCTCTAGTTCAGTCAGATCGACCCTAAGATCTCCCTGTTTCTTATCCAGTTGAAGATATTCCAAGACCTAGACCGGTTTAGTTAAATCGACCCTAAGATTTTCCTGTTTCTTATCCAGTCAAAGGCCTTCTCTGGTTCAGTCAGATCGACCCTAAGATCTCCCTGTTTCTTATCCAGTTGAAGATTTCAAGACCTTGTCCAGTTCAGTTAAATCGACCCTAAGATTTTCCTGATTCTTCTCCAGTCAAAGGCCATCTCTGGTTCAGTCAGATCGAACCTAAGATCTCCCTGTTTCTTATCCAGTAGAAGATGTCCAAGATTCTCTCGACGTTACTGTTGAGGTTGAAGTCGCCTATGATTCTCTCCCCGTTACGGTGGAGGTAGTAATCGCCCCAGATTCTCTCAGGATTCCTGCTGAGGTAGTAATCGCCCCAGATTCTCTCAGCGTTCCTGTTGAGGTAGTAATCATCCAAGGTTCTCTCATCGTTACTGTTGAGGTAGTAATCGCTCCCAGGTTCTCTCACCGTCCCGTTAAGGTAGTAACCATCCCTGGTTCATTCATCATCTTTTGAAGCTCCAGATTCAATTCCTGTAACAAGTCAGGGCGCATCTATACAAAGAGTTTGAAGACCAACTCCTGTAACAGGCCAGGTAATCATTTTCTTTTTTCAGGTACGCAAGTTTTCGCTAAGGAATCTCTTATGCGATCGACACCCAGATGGCATCTATAAGCCCATCCGCTCATCCATAATCTCTTAGCATGGCATCTATAAGCCCATCATCCTATCCATCAATCTCCAAATGGCATCTATAAGCCCATTCCCACCATCACACTACTATGTGAGCGCAAATTTCTGGGCACTCTAGTGTTCAATCATCTTCCACCTTCGGACTACGAAAGGCACGTCAGCCAATCTGCATCCTCAGGTCTAAGAAGATTGAACAGGGGCAACTGTTGTACCCCAAAATTTGCCCTCCCATATTCTTCAAGATTTGCAAAGAGCATGCTTCAAGATCTCCCCAAGGGTTGCACAGTTCAAGGGCCTCCTAACAGTCAAAAATTAGGGTTTTGGTTCTGACAAAGAAAATGAAGTTTCCAAGGGTCCAATCAAGTCCCACATGCCTATAAATATGGTCAAGCATCCTCATGCCAAGTTTCAAGACTTACAGCACAAAATTGCACAGTCAGAAACCCTAATTGCCCTACAGTCAACTGTAGGGGCAAAATGGTCATTTGACAGTCAAAAGTTCAAATTTTTGGTCAACATCTTATTTTGAAGCCACAAACATAATTTGATCAATTCTTGATCATGATTTTCAAGGCATGGCTCAAAAAGTCTCAAGATGCAAAAGTTTCCATATTTGGACAGTTGAAAAAGTCAACTGTAACTTGACCAAGGCATAACTTCCACATGGTTTATCAGAAAAATTCCATCCAAAGCTCATTTTGAAGAGAAAGACATTTCCTACAACTCCTCTTCACACTTCAAGTCCAAGCAATGCTCTCACAAAAAGTTATCAATTTCAACATTATAGGTCATTTTCAAAAGTCAACAAAAAGGGACTTTAAGTCAAAGGCCATAACATGAGATTGGTAAATCAAAATGACATGGTACCAAAGGCATTGGTTAGGGGACTTCCAGACCTTTCCAAAATGTCCAAGAACATGATCAAAGCTTAAACATTGAGCAAGATATGCCTTGTGGAAGTTGAGAAATTTTTGGGAATTTTGAAAAGTCAACTTTACTTCAAATGCCTCAAAATTGCTAATGGGCCACATTTTCTTCCAAGATTCATCATCCAAAGGATATGCACGACCATTTGGCCCAAAGGGGATTTATTTCATCATTTTTATTATTTATTTGAATTTTTAATCACTATTAATTCATTTAATTAAATAAAATATGAAAAAAATACTAAACAAATGCATTTGAATCTTTTTATGCAGCATTTGCTCTCATTGGTCATTGAAGATTCGTGCACATCAAAAAAGGAAGGATTTGGCCATGATTGGAATCAAAAACACATGAAAAAGATTGAAAAAATATTCATTGAAAATCAAATATTTGATACATCAATGCATTGATCTTTTGGCTCAAAATTCAACCCTAATTCATCCCTCATATAAGTCAGAAGCTAAACCTAATGAAAAGGACCTTCAAGCTGCGCTCCAGACCACAAACACACTTTGCAATTTTTGTGAAAAAAGTCAAAACTGAAAACACCATTCCAAAGCGTTTCAAGGCAAGAGAACAATCCCATTGCATTCCTGAAGCCTCAAGGAACGTTTCTGGATCAAAACCACCGCTTCTAACGCAAAGAACTGGTAGAACCGCGTCTCACTTTTCATGAAAATACTCATAATCGTATCTTGAATTCCCTGCATTTTTCATGTGTTTTTGATGTTGATATATACTAATTGAATCATTCAGAAGCTAACCATGCCATTCAATTGAATTTTCGTGCCCTATATGCAAAGTTACCATTGAAGCTTTCTAGGTTTTCAGAGGTCACGAATTAGGGGTTTCTTCTTCAGGAAAAATTGAGACACAAGACCCACGCCATTGAAACCAGAAGCTTATGACTAATTGATTCCATACCTCGCGATAAATTTATGATTAACAGAATTCTATTCGTTATTTTTGTGTGCATCATTTAGTGGGGGTTTAAAACCCCCGCTATCTAACTGTTTTTTTTCAGGGCAAAACACACAAACGAGGAAGAAGATGAGTTGTCATAGCCTGGTTGGACCATTCAAATATTTCAGCGCGTTTTTTTTGTTTCTACCCATAAACGTGTTTTTCACATATAATAATTTTATCCCATTATATTTATGAATGAACATGCAGCACAGTTGGTGGAAAGTAACGCTGGCAAGCCTTGGGACCTGGGTTTGAATCCCAGGTCCCCCCATATTCTTGTTATTTTTCTTTGCAATACGTTCAGGTACTCCACAAGCCCAGACGTCCACCATACGTTCACTATCCAAGCGTGCCATATGGCCACCAAGATCAAATCAAAAGCAAGGATGAGAGGTCCATCATACACCTCCATTGACCATGCCACACGCGCACTGAAAAGTCAACCAGGCCAAGCTTCAATGGGCCAAATTCCTGCTGATCATACCTCCAAATGGGCCTACAAACCCCCATGTTTGCATTCTTTTCTCTATTTCTTTTATTCTTTTCTATTAGTTATTTTAATTCTTTTCTCTATTTTATTTAATTCCATAAAATTGATCTTTTAAATATAAAAAAAAAATCAGGAAGACAAAAATAAATAATATATTTTATTTAATGCTTTCTTTGTAAATAAATTGTATTAATTAATTTAGTTAATTCTAGGTTAAAATTTTAATATTTTTTGTAATAAACTAAAAAAATGTAGAATTAGGGTTTTATACTTTTATCTTTTTTTTCTTTTTCACCCTATTTAATTATTTATTATTATTTTGTAAATAAAATTTGCCATGTAAATAATTAATGTAAATTAGGTCTAATTTAAATATTTTCTTAATAAATTAAAAATAGTTAGAACTAGGGTTAATTAACTTTTCTTTTTTTAATTCCAATTTAATTTTCTTACTAAAAATCCATAAATACAAAAAACTCCAAAAAAACAATTTCTTTCTTTTATTTAATTTAATTAATTTGTTAATTATAATTTAATTTCCTAAAAAAGGGTCCAATGCCCTCGTATTCCCGACTTTAATTCTCTTCGCATTTTTATTTCTTTTTGTGAATATTAATGTAATTCTCCCAAAGCCATGTAATAGACTAATTAGATATTTATCTTTCCGCTTTATTTTATTTCAAATCGGGTCTTGGATTAATTTGGCGATGTAGACTCGCGCCTTTGTAATAGCGTAGGACTTTTAATTCCGCATCTTTTTAACTGTTAATAATTTGCATGAAATAATGAATGTCAAAAATAAAAACAACGCGTAGATCACTAATGCATGACAAGACAAAAATATCTGAAAACGACACACAAATCACACACCACCCCTAGGGTACGCCTCATTGTTGCCTTGCCCCTCGAAAGGTGATCGTCGAGTAGAGGATGTTTTAGTAAGTTCTCATGTCCATGAACATGGCATGAGGGTAGCTTCTAAGGTGTCTTCCTATTGCTCCGGTGATCACCATGTCTCGAACCCTCGAATTGACCCGAACACCTCCAACGGTGGTGCTACCTACCTCTCAATGGTGGGATGGCACTACCTTAAGGATATTTACACAGACAAATTCCTTAGGGTAGGTAGACGACTCTAGATACTTGCTCTAATTTCAAAACAAATCAAAAAAAATACTTTTCACACCGACACCTTTTCAAAAAGCTTTCGAAAGAAATTTTTCAAACACTCTTGAGGACCGATACAAGAGTCGAACTGAAATTTTCAAAGAACTTTTTAAAAACCCACAGTTGAAAAGCAAACAAACAAATTTTGAAAACACTATGAGCAAGTATCTAAGAGCCCATGGATAACCATGGATAGAAAGGGTGCTAACACCTTCCCTTTCTATAAATCTACCTCCCGAACCGAGAGCAATCTCTATAAGGAATTTTTCTGTGCTTTTGTCCTTTCCATTTGGAGAAAATAAAAGACGGTGGCGACTCTTGCTTACCGCGACATTTCCCGAACCAGCGTTAAACAGACAGTTCCAGATCCACCGATCACAACATGCATGGGTTAGATACCGATATTGTGGTCCATCATTTTCCCACCAAGGAAGATTGCCCTCCGGTTAAGCAAAAGGTCTGCCGTATGCGTCCAGAGATGTCTAAGAAGATCAAAGTTGAGGTTATGAAGCAATTCGACGCCGGGTTTCTTGCAGTGACTTCTTACTCTCAGTGGGTTTCTAATGTGGTGCCGGTGCCAAAGAAGGATGGTAAGGTCAGAATGTGTGTTGACTACAGGGATCTGAACAGGGCCAGCCCCAAGGATGATTTTCCTCTACCTCACATTGATGTCCTGGTTGACAATACTGCTCAGCATAAGGTGTTTTCCTTCATGGATGGTTTTTCAGGTTATAATCAGATCAAGATGGCACCTGAAGACATGGAAAAGACTACCTTTGTTACTCAGTGGGGCACCTTCTGCTACAAGGTCATGCCATTCGGGTTGAAAAACGTTGGGGCAACCTACCAACGTGCCATGGTTGCTTTATTTCATGACATGATCCATCATGAGAATGAGGTATATGTCGACGACATGATTGCAAGGTCCCAAACTGAGGAAGAACACCTTGATCACCTGCAGAAACTGTTTGACCGTCTGAAACTGTACAAGCTGAGGCTGAACCCGAACAAGTGCACCTTCGGGGTGAGATCTGGAAAGTTGCTAGGCTTCGTTGTAAGTGATAAGGGTATTCAAGTGGACCCTTCCAAGGTCAAAGCCATTCAAGAGATGCCAGTTCCTAAGACAGAGAAAGAAGTCAGAGGCTTTCTAGGACGTCTGAACTACATTGCGCGATTCATCTCCCATCTAACTGCCAGCTGTGAACTAATCTTTAAGCTGCTGAAGAAAGATCAGGTAGTACGTTGGAATGATGAATGTCAGGCCGCTTTTGACATAATCAAGGAGTATCTCCAAGAACCACCCATTCTTATGTCATCGGTTGAAGGGAGACCTCTGATATTATACCTGACAGTACTCGATAACTCAATGGGGTGTGTGCTGGGCCAGCATGACGAGTCTGGCCGAAAAGAGCATGCCATTTATTACCTTAGAAAAAAGTTTACTGACTGTGAGACCCGATACTCACTGCTTGAGAAAACTTGCTGCACTTTGGTATGGGCTGCTCGCCGGCTGAGATAGTATATGCTGACTCACACTACCTTGTTGATTTCAAAGATGGATCCTATAAAGTACATATTTGAAAAGCCTGCTATGTCTGGGAGAATAGCAAGATGGCAAATGATCTTGACAGAATACAACATCCAGTACACAACTCAGAAAGCCATCAAAGGAAGTGTATTGGCAGACCACTTGGCACACCAGGCAGTAGACGACTATCAGTCAATGAACTTCGAGTTTCCAGACGAGAGCATCATGATAGTGACTGATTATGAAGTACCTGGACCGGATGAAGGACCTGAGGAAGGATCCCGATGGTCTATGCACTTTGACGGAGCCTCCAACGCTTTGGGTAACGGCATCGGCGCTGTAATCATATCCCCTCAAGGCACTCATACTCCACTTACTTCCCGGCTATGTTTCAACTGCACCAACAACATGGCGGAGTATGAGGCATGCATCATGGGACTCCAAGCTGCGATTGACTTAAGGATCAACTTTCTGAGTGTCTTCGGAGATTCCGCTCTCGTGATCAATCAGATCAAAGGAGAGTGGGATACAAAACATCCGAATCTTATTCCTTACAAAGGATGTGTGTTGACCTTGATCCCCCACTTCACAGAGATAACCTTTGAACACTTTCCGAGAGAGGAGAATCAGCTGGCGGACGCGTTAGCTACGATGTCTTCCATGTTCAAAGTCAAATGGGACAATGAGGCTCCCCGGGTCATTATCTGGAAACTGGACGAACCGGCATACTGTTGTGATCTCGAGGCAGAGTTAGTGACTGAAAAACCCTGGTACCATGAGGTGAAGAGATACTTGGAAGCTCAAGAGTGCCCTGAAGGTGCGTCTATCAATGATAAAAAGTTTCTGAGAAGGTTCGCAGTAAAGTTCTTTCTTAGCAATGGCATCCTGTATAAGCGAAACCATGATTCGACCTTACTGCGTTGTGTGGATAAAACCGAAGCAGAAAGGATCATGGCGGAGCTACATGAGGGTACCTTCGGAACACACTCCAGTGGACACACTATGACAAAGAAAATTCTTCGGGCAGGGTATTTCTGGTCCACCATGGAAGCCGACTGTTACCAACATTCTCGGACATGTCATAAATGCCAGATATATGCAGACAAGGTGCATGTTCCTCCAGTTCCTCTAAATGTTCTGACTGCACCTTGGCCTTTTGCAATGTGGGGCATAGATATGATCGGCGAGATTAAACCTACAGTGTCCAATGGGCATCGCTTCATCCTGGTAGCGATCGATTACTTTACAAAGTGGGTTGAAGCAGCTTCCTACGCTACGGTAACCAAGAACGTCGTGGTACGGTTCATTCGGCATAACCTGATCTGTCGATACGGCGTCCCAGAAAGAATCATTACAGACAACGGTACCAATCTTAATAACAAGATGATCTCTGAGCTCTGCGAGCAGTTTAAGATACAACACCACAACTCTTCTCCTTACCGGCCGAAGATGAACGGGGCTGTAGAAGCAGCGAATAAGAATATCAAGAAAATCGTGCAGAAGATGACAGTGACCTATAAAGATTGGCACGAGATGTTACCGTTTGCTCTACATGGGTACCGTACCTCAGCAAGGACGTCAACCGGGGCAACTCCCTTCTCTTTGGTCTACGGTATGGAGGCAGTCTTACCGATCGAAGTGCAAAGACCCTCTCTCCGGATAATGAAGGATGCAGATCTGAGTGAAGATGATTGGATCCAGACACGACTTGATCAGTTAAACCTGATTGACGAAAAGAGACTTGCTGCTATTTGTCATGGTCAGACGTTCCAAAAACGGATGATCAGGGCATTTAACAAAAAGGTCAGACCACAAGAATATCAAGTTGGGGATCTGGTAATCAAACGTATCATCCTTCCTCAGAGTGATCCAAGGGGCAAATGGACCCCTACGTACGAAGGGCCATTTGTGGTTAAACATGTGTTCTCAGGAGGAGCCATGATCCTAACTACCATGGATGGTGACGACCTTCCTCACCCCGCCAATGCAGACATAGTAAAAAGATACTACGCATGAAAAAAGACCCGCTAGGTTGACATACCTAGGCAAAAATTAGGGCTTCCCGGCGAACCAAAAGGGTTCGGGCAAAATGAAGGGATGAAATGAAAAAAATCCGTACACCCGGCAAGTCGAAAACCTGAAAAGGCGGCTTGGGCAAAAATGGGTATCCCGGTGGACTGAAAACCCAAAAGGGCGGTCCAGGAAAAAGTTAGGGACAAAGCGTAATACTATGTCTCATTGGATCACTTTGCATCCAGAATCCGGTATCAACACCAAGTTCAGACGGCATCGATCAATCAACTTCATCTTCAACATTATAGCATGCATATACGCATCATGATCTTACAATCTCATTTATGTTGAGAACATCATTGCTTGATCCATATCATGCATTGCATATGAATGACCTTTACCTTTCAGGAAAGATCCAGTCAAGTTCTCAACTATGTCCAAGAACTTCTCTGGTTCAGTTAAATCGACCCTAAGATTTTTCTGATTCTTATCCAGTTGAAGCTAATCCAAGACTTTCGTCTGGTTCAGTTAAATCGACTCCTAAAGATTTTTCTGATTCTTATCCAGTCAAAGGCCTTCTCTGGTTCAGTCAGATCGACTCTAAGATTTTTCTGATTCTTATCCAGTTGAAGCTAATCCAAGAATTTCGTCTGGTTCAGTTAAATCGACTCCTAAAGATTTTTCTGATTCTTATCCAGTCAAAGGCCTTCTCTGGTTCAGTCAGATCGACTCTAAGATTTTTCTGATTCTTATCCAGTCAAAGGCCTTCTCTGGTTCAGTCAGATCGACCCTAAGATCTCCCTGATTCTTATTCCAGTTGAAGATTCCAAGACCTTGCCTGGTTCAGTTAAATCGATTCCTAAAGATTTTTCTGATTCTTATCCAGTCAAAGGCCTTCTCTGGTTCAGTCAGATCGACCCTAAGATCTCCCTGATTCTTATTCCAGTTGAAGATTCCAAGACCTTGCCTGGTTCAGTTAAATCGATTCCTAAATATTTTTCTGATTCTTATCCAGTCAAAGGCCTTCTCTGGTTCAGTCAGATCGACCCTAAGATCTCCCTGATTCTTATTCCAGTTAAAGATTCCAAGACCTTTCCTGGTTTAGTTAAATCGATTCCTAAAGATTTTTCTGATTCTTATCCAGTCAAAGGCCTTCTCTGGTTCAATCAGATCGACCCTAAGATCTCCCTGATTCTTATCCAGTTGAAGATTCCAAGACCTTGCCTGGTTCAGTTAAATCGACTCCTAAAGATTTTTCTGATTCTTATCCAGTCAAAGGCCTTCTCTGGTTCAGTCAGATCGACCCTAAGATCTCTCTGATTCTTATTCCAGTTGAAGATTCCAAGACCTTGCATGGTTCAGTTAAATCGATTCCTAAAGATTTTTCTGATTCTTATCCAGTCAAAGGCCTTCTCTGGTTCAGTCAGATCGACCCTAAGATCTTCCTGATTCTTATCCAGTTGAAGATTCCAAGACCTTTCCTGGTTCAGTTAAATCGACTCCTAAAGATTTTTCTGATTCTTATCCAGTCAAAGGCCTTCTCTGGTTCAGTCAGATCGACCCTAAGATCTCCCTGATTCTTATTCCAGTTGAAGATTCCAAGACCTTGCCTGGTTCAGTTAAATCGACTCCTAAAGATTTTTCTGATTCTTACCCAGTCAAAGGCCTTCTCTGGTCCAGTTAAATCGATTCCTAAAGATTTTCCTGATGAAGACTCAGTAGAAGACATCTAAGATTCTCTCATCGTTACTGTTGAGGTAGTAATCGCCCCAGGTTCTCTCATCGTTACTGTTGAGGTAGTAATCGCCTCAGATTCTCTCATCGTTACTGTTGAGGTAGTAATCGCCCCAGGTTCTCTCATCGTTATTGTTGAGGTAGTAATCGCCCCAGGTTCTCTCATCGTTACTGTTGAGGTAGTAATCACCTAAGGTTCTCTCATCATTACTGTTGAGGTAGTAATCGTCCCTGATCCATTCATCATCCTGCTGAGGGTGCATCTGAAGAGTTTAAAGATTCAATTCCTGTAACCAGCCAGAACGCATCTACACAAAGAGTTTGAAGACCAGCTCCTGTAACAGGTCAGGTAATCATCTTTCTTTTTCAAGTACGCAAGTTCTCGCTAAGGAATCTCTTACGTGATCGACACCCAGATGGAATCTATAAGCCCATCCACTTATCCATCACCTCTCAGCATGGCATCTATAAGCCCATCATCCTATCCATCAATCTCCAAATGGCATCTATAAGCCCATTCCCACCATCACACTACTATGTGAGCGCAAATTTCTGGGCACTCTAGTGTTCAATCATCTTCCACCTACGGATTACGAAAGGCACGTCAGCCAATCTACATCCTCAGGTCTAAGAAGATTGAACTGGGGCAACTGTTGTACCCCAAAATTTGCCCTCCCATATTCTTCAAGATTTGCCAAGAGCATGCTTCAAAATCTCCCAAGAGTTGCACAGTTCAATGGCCTCCTAACAGTCAAAAACTAGGATTTTGGTTCTGGCAAAGAAGTTGAGGTTTCCAAGGGTCCAATCAAGTCCCACATGCCTATAAACATTGTCAAGCATCCTTATGTCAACTTTCAAGACTCACAGCACAAAATTGCACAGTCAAAAACCCTAATTGCTTCACAGTCAACTGCAGGGGCAAAATGGTCATTTGACAGTCAAAAGTCAAAAATTTTGGTCAACATCTTATTTTGAAGCCACAAACATCATTTGATCAATTCTTGATCATGATTCTCAAGGCATGGCTCAAAAAGTCTCAAGATGCAAAAGTTTCTATTTTTGGACAGTTGAAAAAGTCAACTGTAACTTGACCAAGGCATAACTTCCACATGGTTTATCAGAAAAATTCCATCCAAAGCTCATTTTGAAGAGAATGACATTTCCTACAACTCATCTTCACACTTCAAATCCAATAAATTCTCTCACAAAAAGTTATCAATCTCAACATTATAGGTCATTTTCAAAAGTCAACAAAAAGGCACTTTAAGTCAAAGACCATAACTTGAGTTTGGTAAATCAAAATGACATGGGACCAAAGGAATTGGTTAGAGGACTTCAAGACCTTTCCAAAATGTCCAACAACATGATCAAAGCTTAAAAATTGAGCAAGATATGACTTGTGGAAGTTGGGAAATTTTTGGGAATTTTGAAAAGTCAACTTTGCTTCAAATGCCTCAAAATTGCTAATGGGCCACAATTTCTTCCAAGAATCATCACCCAAAAGCTATGCACGACCCATTTACATCCAAGGGAGTTATTTTATCATTTTTGATTAATTATTTGAATTATTATTATTATTAATTCATTTAATTAAAATAAAATATGACAAAAATAGCAAATCATGTTTTCCAATCCTTTTGTGCATCATATTCTCTCATTAAAGCCTCAATATTTCGTGCATACTCAAAAAGGCAAGAATCTTCAATGATTTGGCAATGATTGGCATCAAAAAGGAATGAAAAAGATTGAAAAAAGATGCTTGAAAAATCAAATATGGAAACATTGATTCAAAGGGATTTTGGGCTTTGTTTTTGACCTAATTCATTCCTCATACATATGCAAAGAGAAACCTAATCAGAAGGACAAGCAAGTTGCGCCTCAGACCAAGAAATAACTTTGCATTTTTTCCAAAAAATTGAAAACTGTTTTCACAGTTAGAGCACGTTTCAAAGCAAAAGACGCATTCAAATAGCTTGCTTACACATCCAGGAAGGGATTGCAATCAAAAACACATCCCCTAACCTCAAGAATTGGTATAACCGTGTTCCACTTTTCTTGAAAAATTTGATAATCGTATTCCATTTTTCATGCATGATTAATGTCTTTTAACTGTTGTTTTACACTAACATGATCATACTGAAGCTAAGGGTGCCATTGAATTGAACTAATCTTGCTTGTATAGAAAATTGCCATGGACATTTTTTAGGGTTTCAGGAACCTTGAATTAGGGTTTTACGCTTGAGTAAAAATTGGACAACCAGACTAGTAATATCGAAACCAGGGCATCTGGACGAAACGATTGACCACCTCGCGCTCAATTTATGATCAACGGTGCTCTATTCGCTATTTTTGTAGGTACCATTTAGTGGGGGTTTAAAACCCCCGTTATCTACTCTGTAATTTCAGGCAAAAACGAAGAAGGGAGAAGAAAATGCTAGCGTGTTGATTGATGATTGGCCAGTTTGAATAACTGGAGCCCTTTTCTTTTTTTTTATTTGTCCACTAACACTTGTTTTTCACACATAATATTCATTGCCCACTATAATATCAGATAAACGCGCTTGGCTGAGTGGAAGGTGTGTTGTCATGCAAGCGTTGGGACCTGGGTTCGATTCCCAGGTCCCCCATATTCTTCATAATTTTGTTCAATATGCGTTCAGGTGTAATTCCTTTCCAGTGGTCCACCAAACTCCCCAACGCTTGTGCCTGCCAAGTGGCCAGGGGCCCCAATCCAAAGGTCAGAATTTGCAGATCACCATGGACGTTAGTCAACCATGCCATACACGCGCTGGAAAAAGTCAACAGGCCTTGAATCTGATGGGCCTAATTGCTTTCTACAAACCTCCACAATTGGGTCAACAACCCCTCTTGTTTGTATTTCTTTCCCTTATTTCTTTTTCTATTTTTTATTATTATTTGTTTTAACTTAATTATTTTCTTTTAATTCCTTAAATTAATTTTAATAATACAAAAATACAAAAATAAATCAGAAATCATAAAATAAAAAAAATATGTTTTATTTAGTTCATTAACAATTTTTGTAAATAAATTGCAATAACCAAATTAGTTTAATTTTAATATTTTTCTTTAATAAACTAAAAAATGTAGAAATTAGGGTTTTAATACTTTTATTCTTTTTCTTTTTTCATTATTATTAACTCTTAATTATTTTATAAATAAACTTGTCATTAAATAATTAGGTTAAATTAGGTCAAAACTTAAACATTTTCTAATAATTAAAAACAAACTAGAATTAGGGTTTTTATTTAAATTTCTAAATTCAATTAATCTTCTTTTTTTTCATAAATACAAAAACTCCAAAAATAACTTCTTTTTCTCATTAAATCATTAATTAACCTTTAATTCTAATTTAATTTCTTTAAAGGGTCCAACGCCCTCGCACTCGATTCTAATTTCTTTTCGCATTTATTTTTATTTCTTTTGTGGATATAATGTATTTGCCCCAAAGCCTTGTAATAGATAATTAGGACATTTACTTTCCGCATTTTATTTATTCAAATCGGGTCTTGGTTTAATTTGGCGATGTGGACCCGCGCCTTGTAATAGCGTAGGACTTTTACTTTCCGCTCTTTAAATTCCCGCACCCTTAACTGCTAATAATCAAATGAAAGAATGTATGCTCAAATAAAATCAAAGCGTAGAACACTCAATGCATGATCAAGATAAACTATAACTGAAAATGACACACAATTCACACACCACTCCTAGGGTACGCCTCACTGTTGCCTTGCCCCTCGAAACGTGGTCGTCGAGTAGAGGACGTTTTAGTAAGTCCTCATGTCCATGAACATGGCATGGGGGTTGCTTCTAAGGTGTCCTCCTATTACTCCGGTGACCACACTGTCCCTAATCCTCGAATTGACCCAAACACCTCCAACGGTGGTGCTACCTACCTCTCAATGGTGGGATGGCACTACCTCAAGGACATTTACACAGACTAATTCCTTAGGGTAGGTAGATGACTCGTAGATACTTGCTCTAATTCAAAACAAATCAAAAACTTCTTTTCACACCGACACTTTGCAAAAAGCTTTCAAAAACAACTTTTCAAACACTCTTGAGGACTGATACAAGAGTCGAACTGAAATTTTAAACGAAACTTTTTCAAACCCACTCACCTTGAAAAGCAAACAAACATTTTGAAAACACAAATGAGCAAGTATCTAAGAGCCCATGGATAACCATGGATAGAAAGGGTGCTAACACATTCCCTTTCTATAAATCTACCTCCCGAACCGAGAGCTAATCTGAATAAGGAATTTTCCTGTGCTTTTGTCCTTTCCATGTTGGAGAAAATAAAAGACGGTGGCGACTCTTGCTTCTGCGACATTTCGCGAACCAGCGTTAAACAGTCAGTTCCAGATCCACCGATCACACTATGCAAAGAGATATGAATCAAAAACCCAGAAAATAGCGAGCACCTTCAATTTGAGATTTCTCTCTCAATTCTCAATGGATTTAAAAATTGTAAGAAACACAAGAATCGGGAGAAGGAGCGGAACAAGTTAGTGTTTTATTTGGATCCAAATGGTGGAGAATTCTACCTTTTCGAAGTTCAAGAAAGAAACTATGAAAGTGGAATTATGTAGCTTGAATTATAGCTCATTTTGCTTGGTTTAAGTGATGGAGAATTTGTATGATGTTTAAGGAAGATGAATATGCAAAGAATTTTGGAAGAAAAAGCTGGAATCTCAGAAACTTATTTCAAAAATTTGAAGTTCGTGTGAGGTTTTGACAGAGTGTATTTGGCTCTCAAAGCTTAAGGAAATGAATGGGGGATGACCCTCTATTTATAGGGAATCAAATGGAATGTTCAAGCGTGTGAAATGATGAAGTTTGGAGGGAAATCGTGTGAACCTAATGCACGAGCAAAGTGTGATCTGATTTCCATCAAAACTCATCCAATCCTTGTGTTTTAAGGCTCTAATGCACTTTGGCAACTTGGTCAAACATATTTAGATCACAAACGCTTGCTAATTTGATGTTTAGAGGCCAAAATATGAATTTCAAATTCTGACTTATGAAGAAACTTCAGTTCCAAGTTACCAAGTTCAGTCAACTGGAATTCTCAGCTCAAGGGGTCTTAAGGCATGATACTTGATGCTTTAGAAAGATGTGATTACAAGTTTTGCAATGGAAAAAGAATGGAATCAAATGGATACTTGGGCTGAAAGTTGCATTGAGTCAAAGTTGGGGAAAAAAGGTTGACTTTCCATACTTAGAAATATTTCAAGATTTTCTTCAAAAGTGACCTATAATGTTTTGCATCCAAACATGGCCTTCCTTTTGGAATTTGCTCTTGACCAAAAAATATGGCATGAAATAGACCTCTTGAATGGCATTTTGAGACTTTAACCATTCAAAATCTCCAACTACTGAGAGAGTTATGAATTGTTGATGTTGGCAAAAAATCATGAAATGACCTATAATCTTTTGCATCCTTAGGGCATCTTCCATCAATTTCCTTACTTTGCACATAAAATAAAGCATAAATTTCACATCCTCAATATCATTGTGGAAAAAGAGTGGGCTCAAGGTGATAAAAATTGACCAACTTATGATCATTTGAAGCCACGCATGAGAAATTGGGGGTTCATCTGGAGGACTTGTAATCTTTCTTCATCATCAAGCTTCTTCCACATGAAAACTCCTTGAAACTTTTGAAGTGGTTTATTGATAACCCTTTGAAGAGAAGGGTGTATTTGGAATCACTCAAAAATACTAAAATATGAGCAAAATATACTTCTTTGAAGTTCAAAACCCTAGCTCCTAGATCAAGAAAATGCTTTGAGGAACTTTGATAATTTTGAACAAACTTCTTTTACCAACATAATTGCTTTGTAAATATAAGTTGTTGAGAATGATAATAAGAATTTATAGCCACCAAAACCACTTCCATATCTTGAGAATTGAGAGAAATATGCACTTGTGACCAAAGGGAACAGGGCCTTGTCCAAACATGACTACTTCTTCATTCAACCTCTTGTACTTTTGAATCAATCTTGATAACTTTTTAATGTGGTTAACCAAAATAAAATTGCTATGCCATTTATTCCAAAACAACTTTAATGGTGAGTTTTGAACTTCTCAAGCTTTATTGACTAGGGCATGGAATAAACTCATGAACCCATTGGGCCACTTGCTAGGCCAAATTGCCTTCATCAACATTATTAATAAGTAAGATAAACCAACATTGCATTGTATTAATTAAAATAAAATCAAGACAAAACATTCATGATCACAAAATAAAACATGTCAAGGTGCTTGGTGATTCCTCAAGGAGCAAATCTAAAGATATGGAGGAGAACCAAAAGCCCTAATGTGATCTTGTTGTGATTGAATCAACATGGTATGATGAAGGGATATTAGGGGCAAAAATTGGGGTAGAATAGCTGCCCTTATTTAAGTTTCTTCTATCTGGAGATACAAAGGTTAAAAATCTTCGTGTCGACACGATCGAAGATACTTAAATATAAAATAAACCCTATTTTTGGCCCTAAGATGCCATGCAATGCTTATGAGCATGAATGCATATGAATAATTCAAAGAGACACAAAATAACACTGGGGATGTAGCAAAGGAAAAAAGGATCAAAAGACAGACCCAACCAGAAAAATAAATCACTGGTGAATCAAAAAGACCCGACTTATAGAGGATGGTAAAAAGTCTGAGGATAGACCAACTTTTACTGAAGGCGAAACTACCAACGTTCACTGAAGGTAGAAAGAGAAAAGAAAAAAGAACACCGACGTTCACTGACAGTGAGCTACCAACGCTTACTGAAGGTAGAGAGAAAGGAAATATCATGGCATCAACTTCATTGATGGTAAACTACCAACGTTCACTGAGGGTAGCAAAAAGATAATAACCACCAACTTTCACTAATGGTGATTTTCCATCTTTCACAGAAGGTAGAGAGAAAAGAAATATCATAGCATCGCTGTTCACTGACAGTGAGCTACTAACATTCACTGAGGGTAGCAAAAAGATAACAATCACAAACTTTCACTGAAGGTGATATACCAACTTTCACTGAAGGTAGAGAGAAAATATATCATAGCACTGTCGTTCACTGATGACGAACTAACAACGTTCACTGAGGGTAGCAAAAAGATAACAATCACCAACTTTCAGTGAAGGTGACCTACCAACTTTCACTGAAGGTAGAGAGAAAATATATCATAGCATCACCGTTCACTGACGATGAACTACCAACGTTCATTGAAGGTAGCAAAAAGATAACAATCACCAACTTTCACTGATGGTGACCTAACAACTTTCACTAAAGGTAGAAAGAGAAAAGGAATATCATAGCATTGTCGTTTACTGACAATGAACTACCAACATTCACTAAGGGTAGCAAAAAGATAACAATCACCAACTTTTACTGAAGGTGACCTACCAACTTTCACTGAAGGTAGAAAGAGAATATATCATAGCATCGCCGTTCGCTGATGATTAACTACCAACATTCATTGAAGGTAGCAAAAAGATAACAAGTCTTTTCCCAAAAAACAGGCTTTTCACCTAGGGTTGGTCTCAACTTCTTCTTTCACCAAAGCATTCTGCCTGGAAAGGGTTATATAAGCTGTCTCAAATAAATAGAATACCACTTGCAAATATTTCACAATGAATTGTCTCTGCGATATTGAAAGACTTGCCATCCACTAGAGTAATTTGACAATGAACTGCAAACTATCCACTCATAGAGAAGATAGCAAATAAAGAGACCTGATACTTGCTGTTATAGGAAGGGTTGTAAAAATGATTTTCGGGGAGAGCAATATGGCTTCCTGAGGAAAGAAAATATGACTTCCTGGGGAAAGAAATATGACCTCCTGGGGAGATGCCAACATGTTCTTGATGAGGAGATAAAAGTCTTCTCGTGCCAAAATAAATGCACATTCTCAAAACAAGGCTCGAAGCTCGCAGAAATCCAAAGTAATAAAATTGCTTGGAACTAAAGATTCAAACCAGAAATAAACTGGAGTAAAATAGTCTACCAAAATATATTCTTTGAGAAATAAACTCAAGAGGGAAACCCAAAGCATCCAGACAAAGAGCTGCACAAGAAGGCTGAAGCAAAAAATCTTCCACGAGGGATAACTCAGCAGGGAAACTGAAAGAACATACATTTTCTGCTTAAAGCCGACACTCTATTGAAGAGAGGACAATATAACTCTGCAAAACAGGGTAATATGTCAACAAACAAAATTAACGAATGTGAATGAGAAATGATTTGCTAAATTTAAATATGCATGGTGTATGTATGAATGTATGAGTGTTATCATGTATATGCTGACAAAACAAACTTATAACACTGGAGATAAACAAACAAAACCAAATCGGACACAAACAACACTCAGCTAAATCACATCCAAGATGAACATCCCATAAGAAAATAAGCACCCACTGAGGAAACAAAATCCTACTGCACGGCTTAACTTCACTGGAAAAGGACATAATCCAGAAATAATCATATCATAACAAATAAATACAGATACAAGGACATAAAATCCTTCTCCAGGCTTCACCGGGGAATACCACTCAGACTTCAAATGGGAAAAACAAATGTTTCACGGTCCGTGCTCCTACTAGGGATTGCAATACTGATTTCAAAAAAGGAAGATGGAAAACATATTGCCAAAACATCCATTGAGGAATTAAAGCTGACTTCCATGGAGAAATATCATACATACTTCCTAAGGAAGATAGCGCTTCATCAACGAGATATCAATTGGGGACCTCATGTTGAGTTCATTGGGGAGGTCAACACCACATCATCGAGGGGAAACCAAGATACGTTCTTCACTGGGGAAACCAGAGATACGTTGTTCAATACTGAGAGTGAGTGTTGCACCAACTTCTCTGGGGAGAAAGTATGAAACCTCGTGGGGACAACAACTTGGAGAGTTAAGAAATCAAACATCATAGCGAGAAATCAATCTTATGGGGATTTTAAATCAAACTCAACACTTGGCGAGTGAAAAACCCAAAAATTTGATAACCAAATCAAACACTTCCTAAATAAAACGCTACCCTTGCTCGATTATCGGGCAATCAGCAAGATGCAAATACCACTGAAAGGAGATGTTTTACGAATGAGCCCAACTCAGCATGCATGGGGAGAAAAGAGTTATATCAAATAAGCGAGGCCTTCACTGGGGAAATGAGGATTCAACATTATAAAAAGGGGTCAAAATCAGGTGAATTTTAAATCAGGCCCAACACTTGGAGGGTGAAAACCCAAGCAGTTGACAACTATCTCAATGCTTCTTTGAAAATATACTGCCCTGGTCTAGTTGCCTGGGAAATAAATACCACCAATAATGCCAATACTGCAGAAAGATCAACATTTTGCAAAAAGTTCCATCTCAACACACCAAGGGAACAAGACCTTTCATCCTATGAGAGGAGACTTTGCTGGGGAATCTGGAATAGAGACCTCAGACCAAGCAAACCCAAAAATCAGAAAATGAACCAACACTTGACTGGAGACACTGGGATCACAAACTCGATACCGCATCTTACGCCAATTGGTATCATCTTTAATATACGAAAATCATGCGCATACCAGCGCAAACGACCTGAGAAAACCTTCCCGGGGGAAAACAAAAATTCCCAAAATTATTGTATTCTGCCCATTCCTGGGATCACCATTTTTGTATTCCTCTTGAATCACAAAATCTAAAGTAAGAGTAAGTTGTAAATTCTTTTTTTTTTTTGAAATAAAATTTTGTTATTTAATCTTTTCTCTTTGAAAATTATTATCGATAATAAATGGAGTCTTTGCAAGCTAAATAAAATAAGAAATACAAAGAATTGGGTAAAAGCTCAAATTTTATTGATAGAATGCTAGTCTACGAATGGCGAGACTCTATGGATAATTACAAAGTTCGAAAACTGGTAATATATAATGGAAAAGATACATTGAGATACAATGACCATTATTCCCTCTAACAACTTTTGAAATCCTGAGCAGCAGCTTCCGTTGAAGTATGGTGAGGATCTAAGAAGATTGTTGCTTCAATTGTCAAGTCTTGTTTGATATAGTTACTTGCCAAGAAAGTCCCTAACTTTTGCCTAAGCTGCCCTTGCGGGTTTTCAACTTAGTGGGAACTTTAATTCTGTTTATGTCTCTAATTTTTGCCTAGACCGCCCTTTCGGGTTTTCGGCATACCGAGACGCTCTTTTTTTCCTAAGCCACCCTTTCGAGTTTTCAACTTAGCGAGTTGTTCTTTTATTTCTTTAGGCGAAGTATTTCTTAATTGCATCAGCATTCATGGGACGTGGGAACTCCTCACCATCCATAGCTTCAAGAATTAATGCATTTCCCGAGAAGGCTTTCTTGAAAACATATGGGCCTTCAAAATTGGGAGTCCACTTGCCCCTAGAATCAGCGCTAAAAGACACGATCTTCCTGAGCACGAGGTCGCCTTCTCTGAATTCATGAGGTTTAACCTTCTTATCAAAATATTTCTTTAATCTCTTCTGGTATAACTGCCCATGACACAAAGTCGTCATTCTCTTCTCTTCGATCAAATTCAATTGGTCAAACCTGTTCTAGACCCATTCAGCCTCTGACAACTTGGTTTCCATTATCACACGTAGAGACGGAATCTCAACCTCAATTGGGAGTACCACTTCCATTCCATACACAAGGGAGAACGGGGTTGCCCCTGTTGAAGTGCGGACAGATGTCTGATATCCATGTAAAGAAAAAGGGAGCATTTCATGCCAATCTTTATAAGTAACAACCATCTTCTGGATGATCTTCTTGATATTCTTATTAGCAGCTTTAATATCCCCATTCATCTTCGGCCTGTACGAAGATGAATTGTGATGGACAATCTTGAATTCTTCACAAAGTGTTGTCATCATCTTGTTATTCATATTCGAGCCATTGTTGGTGATAATTCTGCTCGGCACACCATACCGACATATGAGATTATTCTTAATGAAGCGCACTACCACCTGCTTAGTAACATTAGCATATGAAGCAGCTTCCACCCATTTGGTGAAGTAATCAATTGCTACCAAGATAAAATGGTGTCTGTGATACGGTGGGAGAACTGACTTGGGATTTTACGTTTGTGTTTGCAAATGTTTCGGTTTAGCAAAAGTCGCCACCGACTTTTTATTTTATCCTAAGGAAAGGTCAAAAAGCACAGGAAAGACCTTTGAGATGTTTTCTTGGGTTCGGGGAGTAGATTATAGAAAGGGAAGGTATTAGCACCCTTTCTATCGATGGTTATCCATGGGCTCTTAGTTACTTGATTAGATCACTTGCTTTGAATTTTCAATTGTTTCAAATGGTGCTTTGTGTGTGTGGTTTTGAAATATGTTTTGAAAAGAGGCCATCGTTGTGGCAACCTTTGTAATGATTCTTGTTTGAATGTATACAAAGGTGTTTTTGTCTTTTGAAAAGTTTTCAATGTTTGAAAGTAGGGTTTTGAAATTGTGTTGTGAAGTGTGTTTTGAAAATAGCAAGGATGTTTTTGCAAGCTTGATCAAGTAACTAGGAGCTATCTACCCTATTCTACTCAAAGATATTTCTTATGTTTTTAACCCTTTTAACAGTGTTATTTCACCATTGTATTTGGTGAACAACCTTGTGTTAGGATGTTAACGGGACAGACGCGGGTCATCGTATAGACCATGATAGCAATGGCGTCAAGTATTTTTGGCAATTTTCTTAAGGGACTTGATCATTTTTTTTAGGCAACTCAGACAGCGTCATCGAGGGACTATGATCTTTTTGATTGTTTTTGTTTTGCCAAAGTACTCAACATGCAACCATGGCCCATTTTTGAAGGCAACAAGTGGATTATAACCCTAGGGGTGCAAGTGTGCATTGTGTTTGTTTTTCATGCATATTTATCTTGGATTAGGTCAAACTAATTGTTGATTTTATTTGCATACAACAAACCCTAGGTCTAAGCATGGCATAATTGAAAGCTTTTAAATGTGCGAGAATTTAAATGCTATACTATTACAACATGATATAGGGAGGGGGTACAAATTTGAATTGGGAGTATTTGACAAGAAATTAAACCCTAGATTATTATTACAACTAAATTGAATGTACAAGATACAATATTTAAATGTACAATAATTAAATAAAAATACAACAAATAAATATTAAATAAAACATGTTATACAAAAATATCTTTGTGTATGTAAAAAGTATATTTTTTAATGTGAAATATAAATAAATGAAAAAAGTCAATTTTTATTATTTTTCTATTTAGGGCAAGAAACCCTAATTTTTAATGAATAATATTATTTATTAATTATATACAATAATATATTAATTTATGCATAAAAATAAAAGTATATTATGAAAATGATATTTTTTAGTACAACATATTAATAAAAATGAAAATGTGATATTTTTGTATTTTTTAACCTAATTATTTAATAACAAGTATATATATATATATATATATATATATATATATATATATATATATATATATATATATATATATATATATATATATATATATATATATATATATATATATATATATATATATATATATATATATATATATATATATATATATATATATATATATATATATATATATATATATATATATATATATATATATATATATATATATATATATATATATATATATATATATATATATATATATATATATATTAAACATATTAAATATACAAAGATAAAAATTAATTATTTACAAAAAATGAGTATTTTCAAGAAAATGTTTTCAAATGTAAATAAAAATAGTAAATGAAAATAAGTAGATTTTTTGTATTATTTTTGAGTTTTATTAAAAAAAGAAAATAGTTTATTTACATATGTATACTTAGTAAAATAAAATAAATATCAAATAAATATGAAAAAATATAGAAAATTATTTTTGGCATTTTTCATATTTAGACAAAAAATAATAAAGTCAGAATAAAAAATAAAAAATGTCAAAATGATAAGTATTTAAATAAATGGGGCAGGGGGTGTAAACGGAACAAGAGGGGTGTCAAAAGCAAAAGGTCCCAGGCCCAGCCCTGAATCACTTCTTCTTCTTCCTTGGAACAAGACCTGCGCGCGTGCTATGTACAAAACTGTAATTCCTGATTCTTTGATCTTTTGACAAAACTCATAACATGAACATTGTAGAGAATTAAACAATGAATTCAACCATATAAAAAACTTGGATTAACTCTCAAAGACCAGAGAGAATATCTCTGGCCCTAATTTCTAACCTAGTTTTTTCAGAAAGTTCATGAGTGAAATTCTCTTAGCACGATTAATGTAAATGAAAACTAAGCATATGTATGGCTTCAGGGTTATGAGTACAACATATTTCATTCACAAACCTAAGCCTAACCATTCCTAAATAGGGAGATAGAAGTCCATGAAATACCTGTTTCAGTTGACTTCGAGCTGGACAATGCAGTAACCTGCAATGGTGTTTGAGCTTCTTTTGAGCTTGCCTGAGGTCCAAGGAAGCTTTTCCAATGCTTGGCTTATTTTGAAACAACTTGAATCGTCTGTAGAACTCAACCTGCAGAGCTTTAAAATGAAAATGGCAAAGTGGTTTAGAGGTGTTACAACTTGCAATGGGGGCAAGGGATAGTTCAGGTGAGTTGATTGGAAGGTGTTTGAACTATCTTTGGACAAAATGCACGATGGAATTTGGTTGGGGTTTGCAAAATGCAGAACTTGCCCTGTTTTGCAGAAAAACAGCGGTTCTGAGTATGAGAGGGTTTGAGTGATGAAGGGTCGTGTTTCAGACTTGTTGGGAGGTATGGAACTTGTCTATAATGTTTGTCTAAGCTTGTTTTAACAGATGTGTGAGATTGTATATGTTTTGCCACTTTTCTTCTTTTTCAAGCAAGAGTGTGTCTCCTCCCAATGCAAGCCTGCACAAGCCTTAAATCATGCTGCACCTTTTGCTCTTGGTTACTGGAATTAGTGGACTTGATCTTGCCTCAAAGATCTGGCCCCATGCCTCAAGGATTTTGTTTTGACATAAAGTGAAGTTTAGGCAAAAATGGCATTGTTACTTTTTCCTTTTAAGGCTTAAACTAGGGTATAATGCCCTAATGACCAAGGCAATACCTTAACTCAATGGATATGCATTAAATTAAGGAGTAAAAATTGGTTTTTAGGCCTGTAATGGTGAACCAAGCTAGCTAGATCAGAATTGCAAATTGGTATGAACATGTATTGGCCATGGACAAAAGTGAGTTTTTGCCAACTTCAAGCATTCGATTCTCTCTAACCACATGGGTGTTTGAGGAGTTTTTGGACAATTTGGAAAGCTTGGAACATGTACTACAATCCATCTTTGAAATTCAACTTGAAATCCCAAGTGGAACTATGTGAAAAATGGCCAAGAACTTGGGTCAAAATCCTGTCTAGATTAGGGCAAATTTTCTCTAAGTTAAAAGTTTTAGGTACCCTTATTCCAAAAATCATAACTTGAGATACAAGCTTCTTTTGAGAAAACTTTGTGAATCAAAGTTTTATACTTTGTGATGGACTACAACTTTCATGTTTCAAGTTTTGTTTGAATCCATTTTCATCTTGGTGAAAAAATGGGACAAAGTTAGGAAAAAATAAGAAAATTTCATAACTTAGAAAATTTCTAAGTTATGAAAATTTTCCATTTTAAACCCTAATTTGCATTTTTGGATTTCTTGATGAACAAGTTTCATAATTTGGCATGTCTTGATGAAAAATGACCCTTGGCACTTGATTTTGACCAAAAAGTCAAAGTTTGACTTTTCAGTGTACAGTCAAATTTTGATCAGTTGACTGAAAAATTCATCTGTCAACCCTATGCAATTGAGATCTTCTGAACTTGTTGAATGGGTCAAGACAATGTCATTGAGTCCTTGTGTCCATGGTTGAGCTTGATTTTCCATTGGTTAGGTCAAACAGTCAAAAATTGCCTTTGTACAGTCAAAACCCTAAAAATGACCATTTTACCCTTTTGGTGATCTGATCAAATTTCTTGTAGAATTGTGATCCAAACTTGATCAAATGGTTCATATGAGTTCATAATGTTGATGTGGGTCAAATTTCATGAGGTTTGACTATCAATTGGCCATAGTTGACTTTTTCCCCAATACAGTTGATTTTAGGTCAACTGTCCCATTGACTGGGCAAAAATTTGAATCAAGGCTTGAAACTTGGTAGGGATAAACTTATGAGTCCAACATGAAGTATGAAAGTCCATTTGGGCATTGTGGGTCAAAACATCCTTGTGCAAACTCAAACCCTAATTTAGGTCAACAGTGCAAGTAAGTGTCTTGAGTAGAGCAAACCCTAGCTTGATCTTCAGTTCCAAGAGTCTTGTGATGAGAAAATGTTGATGAAATGGGAGGGAAAATTTTAGGGTACAACAGTTGCCCCTGTTCAATATTCTTGAACCTGAGGAGTTAGATTGGCAAGTTTGCCTTTCGTGACTCGAGGGTAAAAGAGGATTGGACACTAGAGTGCTCGTAAATATGCACTCGTCAAAACATGGCTGAAGAAATGGGCTTAAAGATGCCATTTGGAGATGGTAGAATCTTTCTGGAGATGGGCTTAAAGATGCCATCCAAGAATGTTTGTTGAATTGCAGTGCCGTAGGTCGGAAGAATGAGCATCAAAATGGTATCCGTGTCTGGGATGCCATTGAACTGTATCTGGAGACTGAGTCTGTATGAGCAAAAGAATGGCGGCCATGTCTGGCACGTATCTGAGTTGTAACTGTATTTGAAATTTGAATGAATATCAGAATGACTGCCGTGTCTGGAGTGTATCTGTATTGTATCTGGGTAACAGGAAAACATCTGTGTATGGAGCAACTGTATGCTGAGGTTAAACTCTGAGTGACAGAATGGCAACCGTGTCTGAAGTGTATCTGGACTGTGTCTGAAGTTGAGACCTGTATGAGTAGTAGAATGACCGCCGTGTCTGGGGTGTATCCGTACTGTAACTGGGATCTGAATAAGTGACAGAATGATTTCTGTGGCGACTGCATTGGGGAGAGTCAAATTGCTGATGTAAGAGCCAGAATGGAATCTGTGTCTGGAGCATATCTGAACCTGTAGTTGATAGTTGAATCTGAATGAGGGATAGAATGGCTGCCGTTTCTGGAGCGTATCTAGTCTGTATCTGATTACTGAAGTCTGAATGAGTAGTAGAATGACCGTCGCGTCTGGGGTGTATCCATACTGTATTTTGACTTAATTTTGAATGAGTAATAGAACGACCGCTGTGTCTGGGGTGTATCCATACTGTATCTAAATAATTGTTAACAATGGCCTTTTAATCTTATCCTAAAAAGGGTAAAATGTTAGCTAAAACACGAAGTTATATTGCATGATACGTATGATGCAATGAATTGTAATCCATGTTTATGATATATGGATGTAATGGTTATGCATGTAAGCTGAGTAGCTGTCTTGCTGAGGAAGATAAATCCTGGATAGCTGGAGATAATGACATCTTTGACTGCTGTTGGGGAAGATAAATCTTCGACCGAAGCTGGGGAGTCCAAAAACTTTGATGGTTGAAGATGAGAAATCCTTGTTGACTTTCCTGGGATATTGGGGAAACTCTGAAAATCTCTTCTGGGGAATTGAAGCCTTGGAGAAACGGGACCAAGAATCTTCGATCTTGCTGGGAGATAAATCCGTGGGGGAGATACTCACCATTCTGGCTCCACTAGGGAATAAGGTTTAGATTAAACTGGCTTCACTGGGGATCTTGAAGTTTAACTGCGCTGGGGAAATACTCCAAGGTTTCAGCTTTATTGAGGATCTAAATTATGTATCGTAGGGGATTCCTTCCGGAATGGCACAAAGATATCTTCCTACACCTTCAACCTATCAGTAATTACCCTTTTTCAATTTCATTTTATTTGTAAGCAGTGATTATATTCGAATGCATATGCCTATTTAACGAAACATTGGACGTTTTCAAATAAAACATAAGTGTAAAAAGAAAAGAAAGGCAAGCAAATTTCTGCACTTTGAAGTATCTTTGTATTTAACTTTCGTGAGTATCTTTGTACAAAGGAGACAGACACCCTAGTAAGAGAATGTTGTCGTAAAAATTGAAAAAAAATTATACAAAAGAAAGATGGCTATGTGTAACAATTCCATGGGATTCCCATTCTGTTATAGCCTTCACAACTCTGAATATCTTGTCCATTTGCTGCTTCGTTCGTCGATGACTGGATTGATCAGAAGCTTGGAGCTTTTTTGGTGAAGAGATTGTCCTTAAAGTGATCCGACGAGACATAGTCATACGCTTTAATTCCCTAACTTTTGCCTGGACCGCCCTTTCGGGTTTTCGATCCACAGGGAAACCCTTTTTTTCCCAAGTCGCCCTTTTGGGTTTTCAACTTGTCGGGTGTACAGATTTTTTTTGTTTTATCCCTAATTTTTGCCTGAACCGCCCTTTCGGGTTTTCAGTTCACCGGGATGCCCATTTTTTCCCAAGTCGCCCTTTCGGGTTTTCAACTTGCAGGGTCGTTTTATGCGTAGTATCTTTTGACTATGTCTGCGTTTGCAGGATGCGACAAATCGTCGTCGTCCATGGTGGTCAAAATCATTGCCCCGCCAAAAAAGATGCTCTTGATCACAAATGGCCCTTCGTAAGTAGGAGTCCACTTGCCCCTGGGATCACTTTGTGGCGAGATGATCCGCTTGATTACAAGATCTCCGACTTGATATACTTGGCGCCTGACTTTCTTGTTGAAAGCCTTGATCATGCATTTTTGATATGCCTGACCATGACAAACAACAGTAAGTCGCTTCTCGTCGATCAAATTGAGTTGATCAAGCCGGGTCTGACTCCAATCATTTTCACTCAAACCGGCGTCCTTCATAATCCTTAAGGAAGGAATCTGAACTTCCATAGGCAAAACAGCCTCTATGCCATATACTAAAGAAAATGGGGTTTCCCCTGTTGAAGTACGTGCCGTGGTACAATATCCATGCAGAGCAAACGCTAACATCTCATGCCAGTCTTTGTAGGTGACTGTCATCTTTTGAATGATCTTCTTGATATTTTTGTTCGCGGCTTCAACAACACCGTTCATCTTCGGCCGATAGGGAGATGAATTGTAATGATAAATCTTGAACTGTTCGCATAGAGCGATGATCATAGTATTGTTCAAATTTGTACCGTTGTCTGTGATGATCCTGTCGGGGATACCATACCAGCATATGAGATTCTGCTTGATGAAGCGGGCAACCACATTCTTTGTAACTGAGGCATAGGAAGCTACCTCGACCCATTTGGTGAAGTAATCAATAACCACCAGGATGAAGCGATGTCCATTGGATGTCGTGGGCTTGATCTCTCCAATCATGTCAATGCCCCACATTGTGAATGGCCAAGGAGCTGTCAGAATGTTGAGAGGAACAGGAGGAATATGTACCTTGTCGGCGTAGACTTGGAATTTATGGAAGGTACGGGAATGTTGATGACAATCAGCTTTCATAGTAGACCAGTAGTAGCCTGCCCTTATAATCTTCTTTGCCATTGTATGTCCTCTCAAGTGGGTGCCAAATGTGCCACTGTGTATCTCAGTCATGATCAACTCTGCTTCAGCTTTGTCCATGCATCAAAGTAAAACACAATCACGGCTGCGTTTATAAAGGATGTCATTGCTTAGGAAGAACTTGGAAGCAAATCTCCTTAAGAACTTTTTGTCATTGACGGAAGCTCCTTCGGGGTATGCTCTAGTCTGGAGATACCTTTTGATTTCATGAAACCAGGGTTGTTCCACTACTTCTTCGGTATTAATCTCATGACAGTGCGCAGGTTCGTCCATTCGCTCGATGGTAATTTGGGGAGCCTCGTTATCCCAGTTGAGTTTAAACATGGAAGACATTGTAGCCAGAGCATCTGCTAGCTGATTCTCTTCTCGCGGGAAATGTTCGAAAGTAATCTGCTCGAAATGAGGCAACAATGTCAGGACATGTTCTTTGTATGGGATAAGATTAGGATGTTTGGTGTCCCACTCTCCTTTGACTTGACTGATAACCAAAGCCGAGTCCCCAAATACGACCAAAGATTTGATCCCCAGGTCTATAGTAGCCTTGAGACCAAAGATGCAAGCTTCATATTCGGCCATGTTGTTAGTACAGCTGAAACAAAGTCGGGCAGTGAAGGGTGTATGGCAACCTTCCAGAGAAATGAGTACCGCACCGATACCGTTGCCAAGTGCATTTGAAGCACCATCAAAGTACAGGGTCCATCGGGATCCTTGTTCAGGTCCGTCATACGGTCTGTTACCTTCGATGTTGTCCAAAGTCATGATGTCCTCGTCAGGGAAGTCGAATCTCATAGATTGATAATCTTCGACGGCTTGATGAGCTAGATGGTCAGCTAGTACACTCCCTTTTATAGCTTTTTGGGTAGTATATTGGATGTCATACTCAGTCAGGATCAATTGCCATCTAGCGATTCTTCCAGATAAAGCAGGCTTCTCGAAGATATACTTGATCGGATCCATCTTGGAAATCAACAAAGTGGTATGAGTCAACATATAATGCCTTAGCCGGCGAGCATCCCATACCAAAGCGCAGCAAGTTTTCTCGAGCAGTGAGTAGAGAGTCTCACAGTCGGTAAACTTTTTGCTAAGGTAATAAATGGAATGCTCTTTTTGACCAGACTCGTCATGTTGACCCAGCACGCACCCCATTGAGTTATCCAAAACAGTCAGATACATGATCAACGGCCTTCCTTCAACGGGTGGCATCAGAATAGGAGGTTCTAGTAAGTACTCCTTGATCTTATCAAAAGCAACTTGACAATCATCATTCCATTCAACTACCTGATCTTTCTTCAACTGTTTGAAAATTGGCTTGCAGGTAGATGTCAGGTGAGAGATGAACCTCGCAATATAGTTCAAGCGTCCCAAGAATCCTCTAACCTCCTTTTCAGTACGGGGGGAAGGAATTTCTTGTATAGATTTTACTTTAGCTGGATCAACCTTAATGCCCTTGTTGCTGGCAATAAATCCCAGAAGTTTACCAGATCTAACTCCAAAAGTGCACTTGCTTGGATTCAGTCTGAGTTTATACTCTTTCAACCTGGCAAACAGCTTTTGCAAATGATTAAGGTGTTCTTCTTCTGTCTGTGATCGAGCTATCATGTCTTCTACGTAAACTTTGATCTCATGATGTATCATATCATGAAACAAAGCTACCATGGCGCGTTGATAAGTTGCCCTTGTGTTCTTCAATCCGAACGGCATCACCTTGTAGCAGAAAGTACCCCATTGCGTGACAAAGGTAGTTTTCTCCATGTCCTCGAGGGCCATTTTAATCTGGTTGTAGCTCGAGAATCCGTCCATGAAAGAAAAAACCTTGTGTTGAGTTGTATTGTCAACCAAGATGTCGATATGCGGTAGTGGAAAATCGTCTTTAGGATTGGCCCTGTTCAAATCCCGATAGTCCACCCACATTCTGACCTTGCCGTCCTTTTTGGGTACGGGCACAATGTTATCAACCCATTGTGGATAGGTTGTAACAACCAGAAAGCCAGCATTGAATTGCTTCATTACTTCAGCCTTAATCTTCTCAGACATGTCAGGCCTCATTCGGCGAACCTTTTGCTTGATCGGTGGACAGTCTTCTCTTGTAGGGAGACGGTGAACCACGATATCGGTGTCTAGCCCTGGCATGTCTTCATAAGACCAAGCGAAGATTTCAACGTATTCATTCAATAACCGCACTAAACGTTCCTTGACACTCGCTTCCAGGTTGGCACCCACTTTTACTTCCTTCCTGTCTTCCTCTGTCCCTAAGTTGATGGTTTCTAGCAACTCTTCATGAGGCAGAATGGCCCTCTCTTCCTGTTGTAGAAGTCTGGCTAACTCTCCCGGCACTTCATAATCTTCGTCAACTTCGTACTCAGCATGATTGACCAAATCTTCAGAGTTATCGAAGGCTAAAGCAGAATAGTCACCCATGGAATCCGGAATGGATGGGTACCTGCATTTGTGAGTGTGGGTGTGTGTAAGGGATAGCCATCCTTAAACAAAAATGCAAAAGGAAAGAGAATGAACACAACAGTTTATAGATGAAAAACATCCAATGATTCATTAAAACATGGCATATGATTATGAAGAAAATCAAACCCTTACAAATGGACCTACATGCCCCGAGCAAGGCATGAGGTGAAAATAGTGTGCGAATTTTTTTAGTTATTACAGACCATAAAAAATGGGAAATTGTTCAAAGATAAAATTACTGGTTGATAAAGGTGATGGGAACAAAATCCTTTGCTTCCCAGTTGCTCAAATCCCCTTCGACAGTCGGAAATATCCAATCTTCAAAGTGGCTCTCTTCATCCTCATCTTCTACAGCATTGATTCCATGGTGAGAGATCTTGACGGGTGGTCTTCCAATCTTAGAGCGATGCATAACCTTTTGTCCTGCAGCAGTAAACCCCAACCCAAACATGTCTGTCTTATAGGGAAAGTCAGGCAACTGTCCCCATACTGTGCTCTTCCCCTCCTTAATCACAGCCTCCGCGTCCTTGAGAGATGCCATCCTAGATGCATGCTTGGGAACGATAGGCATCTCAACCATTATCTTCGCAACTGCCTACTCGGGAGAAACTTCCTCAAAATGTTGAAAAGGCGTTTCGATGAACTCGCCATCTAATGCCACATATCGAAAGTAATTGAGATGACTGATCATGTACTCTTCCTCGCCGTGCACAGTTATAATTTTACCCTTAACAGGATATTTCAGCATCTGGTGCAAAGAGGAGGTAACTACCCCAGCATAATGGATCCACGGTCTTCCTAGCAAACATGAGTATGACGGACGGATGTCCATCACGTAGAAGGTGGAATTGAACACTTCGGTGCCTACCTTGATAGGAATATCAACCTCTCCATGAACCATTCTTTTGGAACCATCGAAAGCCCTAACGACGATGTTACTAGGTTTGAGGGTCAAACCTTCGTAATCCAAACGGTCTAAGGCCTTCTTTGGCAGCACATTCAGGGAGGAACCAGTATCAACCAAGACATGGGCGAGAGTGGTTCCCCGGCATTCAACTGAGACGTGTAGCACGTCATTATGCTTCCTTCCTTTGGGAGTTAAGTCAGCGTCGGAAAAGCCCAGGCCATTGTCAGCAGTAAGACTGGCCACACAATCCTGAAACTGGTCAGCCGAGGTCTCTTGGGGTACATGTGCCGCTTTCAAGAATTTGATTAGGGCCTTAGAGTGGGCCTCTGAACAGAGCAGAAGAGCCAACATTGAAATTTTAGAAGGGGTCTGCCCCAGTTGTTCTACAACGTCATAGTCACTTTTTCTGATTATTTTCAAGATCTCATCCATTTCTTTCTGAGTGGTTTCGGGGATAAACACAGCATGATCCTTCGTCTTGACAGGCATTTCCAGCACCCCCTTACCCTTGT
The DNA here is from genome assembly GCA_948472305.1 of Vicia faba. Classification (NCBI taxonomy): domain Eukaryota; kingdom Viridiplantae; phylum Streptophyta; class Magnoliopsida; order Fabales; family Fabaceae; genus Vicia; species Vicia faba. The sequence goes on along the minus strand of OX451735.1, from coordinate 849,047,042 downwards.
CGGTATTATTAGCAGATGGTCTTACTTCAGGAGTATCGAATTTTTCAATCATCGGGCCTTGCACAGAGGGTCCAACATGTGTAGAAGCTTTTAAGGGTCCGAAAACTACTCGAGGGGGAGCAATCTCCGGAGAAAAGATCTGGCCACTGCGGGTTATCTTGCTTGTACCCGCGATGTTCCCTATATCAGGGTCTTCTTCAGAAATCTCTTGGACTGTTTCGATTTGTTTGATGCCGTGGTAGAAGATTTCTCCCCCATAGTTCCACGGTATCATTTTGTTTGATTGGTAAGGGACAGGTCCCAGCATGGTTGTGATCGGTGGATCTGGAACTGACTGTTTAACGCTGGTTCGCGAAATATCACGGAAGCAAGAGTCGCCACCGTCTTTTATGTTCTCCAAATGGAAAGGACAAAAGCACAGAAAAATTCCTTATAGAGATTGCTCTCGGTTCGGGAGGTAGATTATAGAAAGGGAAGGTGTTAGCACCCTTTCTATCCATGGTTATCCATGGGCTCTTAGATACTTGCTCATTTGTGTTTTCAAAAATGGTTTGTTTGCTTTTCAACTGTGGGTTTTAAAAAGTTTCTTTGAAAATTCCCACAGTTGAAAAGCAAACAAACCATTTTTGAAAACACAAATGAGAAAGTATCTAAGAGCCCATGGATAACCATGGATAGAAAGGGTGCTAACACCTTCCCTTTCTATAATCTACCTCCCGAACCGAGAGCAATCTCTATAAGGAATTTTTCTGTGCTTTTGTCCTTTCCATTTGGAGAACATAAAAGACGGTGGCGACTCTTGCTTCCGCGATATTTTGCGAACCAGCGTTAAACAGTCAGTTCCAGATCCACCGATCACAGAACTGGCGACTCTGCTGGGGAGGGAGATACTTTGCTGGAATTGTTGATAATAACTTGCTGGGGATACCATTGTTGTGTTGGAAGTGTTAATAGACTTCGCTGGGGATAAGAAGACTTCGCCGAGAACGATCTTCCTGTGGCTTTTGGCTGAGGATAACCCAGTTATATCCTGGTAAGGAAATAACTCTTTGAATAAAGCCGGGAGACGCGTTCGTGCTTTGCGAGGAACGAGCTTCCAGAATCTACTGGGGATAAGCTTATTGCTTGGGGAGATGGATACTTTGCTTTTCCTGGGGAAACTGGATTGAACTCTCCTGGGGAAGTTTGGACTGTATCGGGGAAGTGATTCTTTTGAATATTTGATATACCGCCGGGGAACAATCTTTAGGCCAAGACTGTCGGGGATGCTTGTTAAGAATATGTATATGCTGCCGGGGAATGTTGGGATCTGCTGGAGAATACCCAACTTCTTTAAGGTTTGATAGTAGCTTTGCTTGAGGAGAGTGTACTGCTTGCTGGCTCACTCTCTGGGGAATTAGGACATACTGGTTGTGTTCTTTAGCTGGACCTACCTTGGTATCCTGGAGGACCGAACAATTAGATTGCTTAGACGACTCTTTATTGCCCCTGTTTCTAATGTTACCTATAATTAATCCTTTGTTTCGTACGCAAATATTCATGAATTAGCAAATTATTGTCAATGCATATATCACAAATTGAACCTTGGACGTTCTTCGCATAACAAAACAGAAAAGGAAAAACAATTGGCACTTTTAACTGAAAAATATATTTGTATTGATTTTTGAATGGCCTGTAAATAGGCATTTTTATGTACAAGAGGCTGACGTCCTAGTAAGAGAACGCCGCCGAACAAGAGAGTTTATACAAATTTTGTACAAGAGAAAATAAAACAGCTGTGTGAAATGAATGATCCCACTGGGTTTCAACTCTGCTATTGCCTTTATAACTCCGAGCGTCTCATCACTTGATGACCTAAACGAAGGTGAAGTTGACTGATCGATGCCATCTGAACTTGATATAGATACCGGATTCTGGATGCGGAGTGATCCAATGAGACATAGTATTACGCTTTATCCCTAACTTTTGCCTGGACCGCCCTTTCGGGTTTTCAGTCCACCGGGATACCCATTTTTGCCCAAGCCGCCTTTTTAGGTTTTCGACTTGCCGGGTGTACAGATTTTTTTTTCATTTTATCCCTTCATTTTGCCCGAACCCTTTTGGTTCGCCGGGAAGCCCTAATTTTTGCCTAGGCATGTCAGCCTAGCGGGTCTTTTTTCTTCATGCGTAGTATCTTTTTACTATGTCTGCATTAGCGGGGTGAGGAAGGTCGTCACCATCCATATTGGTTAGAATCATGGCTCCTCCTGAGAACACATGTTTAACCACAAATGGCCCTTCGTACGTAGGGGTCCATTTGCCCCTTGGATCACTCTGAGGAAGGATGATTCGCTTGATTACCAGATCCCCAACTTGATACTCCTGTGGTCTGACCTTTTTGTTAAATGCCCTGATCATCCGTTTCTGATACGTCTGACCATGGAAGATAGCAGCAAGTCTCTTTTCATCAATAAGGTTTAACTGATCAAGTCGTATCTGGATCCAATCATCTTCGTTCAGATTTGCATCCTTCATTATCCGGAGAGAGGGTATCTGCACTTCGATCGGTAAGACTGCCTCCATACCATAAGCCAAAGAGAAAGGAGTTTCCCCGGTTGACGTCCTAGCTGAGGTACGGTACCCATGTAGAGCGAACGGTAACATCTCGTGCCAATCCTTATAAGTCACTGTCATCTTCTGCACGATTTTCTTGATATTTTTATTTGCTGCTTCTACAGCCCCATTCATCTTCGGTCTGTAAGGAGAAGAATTGTGGTGCTGTATTTTGAACTGCTCGTAGAGCTCAGTGATCATCTTGTTATTCAGATTGGTACCGTTGTCTGTAATGATTCTTTCTGGGACGCCGTACCGACAGATCAGGTTATGCCGAATGAACCGTGCCACAACAGTCTTGGTTACCGTAGCGTAGGAAGCTGCTTCAACCCACTTCGTGAAGTAATCGATTGCCACCAGGATGAAGCGGTGCCCATTGGATGTCGTAGGTTTAATCTCGCCGATCATGTCTATGCCCCACATTGCAAACGGCCAAGGCGCAGTCAGAACATTCAGAGGAACTGGAGGAACATGCACCTTGTCTGCATAAATCTGGCACTTATGGCATGTCCTGGAGTGTTGGTAGCAGTCAGCTTCCATTGTGGACCAGTAATACCCTGCCCGAAGGATCTTCTTTGCCATTGTATGTCCACTGGAATGTGTACCAAAGGTCCCTTCATGTAGCTCTTCCATGATCCTTTCTGCTTCAGTCTTATCCACACAACGCAGTAAGGTCGAATCATGGTTTCGCTTGTACAAGATGTCGTTGCTAAGGAAGAATTTTGCCGCGAACCTTCTTAGGAACTTCTTATCATTGACAGAGGCACCCTCCGGGTATTCCTGAGCTTCCAGATATCTCTTCACCTCATGGTACCAAGGCTTCTCAGTCACCAATTCAGTCTCGAGATCACAACAGTATGCCGGTTCGTCCAGTTTCCAGATGATGATCCGGGGAGCCTCATTATCCCATTTGACCTTGAACATAGAAGACATTGTAGCTAACGCGTCCGCCAACTGATTCTCTTCTCTTGGAAAATGTTCAAAGGTTATCTTCATGAAGTGGGGGATCAAAGTCAACACACATTCTCTGTAAGGAATAAGATTCGGATGTTTCGTATCCCACTCTCCTTTGATCTGATTGATCACAAGAGCGGAATCTCCGAAGACACTCAGAAACTTGATCCTTAGATCGATCGCAGCTTGAAGACCCATGATGCACGCCTCATACTCCGCCATGTTGTTGGTACAGTTGAAACATAATCGGGCAGTGAGCGGGGTATGAGTGCCTTGAGGTGATATGATTACAGCGCCGATACCGTTTCCCAAAGCATTGGAGGCTCCGTCAAAGTGCATAGACCATCGGGATCCTTCCTCAGGTCCTTCATCCGGTCCAGGTACTTCACAATCAGTTACTATCATGATGCTTTCATCCGGAAACTCAAAGTTCGTTGACTGATAGTCATCTACGGCCTGATGTGCCAAGTGGTCTGCCAATACACTTCCCTTGACGGCTTTCTGGGTTGTGTACTGAATGTCGTATTCTGTCAAGATCATTTGCCATCTTGCTATTCTCCCAGACAGAGCAGGCTTTTCGAATATATATTTTATCGGATCCATCTTTGAGATCAACAAGGTAGTGTGAGTCAGCATATATTGTCTCAGCCGGCGAGCAGCCCATACCAAAGCGCAGCAAGTTTTCTCGAGCAGTGAGTATCGGGTCTCACAGTCGGTAAGCTTTTTGCTAAGGTAATAAATGGCATGCTCTTTTCGGCCAGACTCGTCATGCTGCCCCAGCACACACCCCATTGAATTGTCAAGTACTGTCAGGTATAGTATCAGAGGTCTCCCTTCAACCGGTGGCATAAGGATGGGTGGTTCTTGGAGATACTCTTTAATTCTGTCAAAAGCAGCCTGACATTCATCATTCCAGCGTACTACCTGATCTTTCTTCAGCAGCTTGAAGATTGGCTCACAGGTAGCAGTTAGATGCGAGATGAAGCGAGCAATGTAGTTCAGGCGTCCTAAAAAGCCTCTGACCTCTTTCTCTGTCCTAGGAATTTGCATCTCTTGAATAGCTTTAACCTTGGCAGGGTCCACTTGAATACCTTTATCACTTACCACGAAGCCTAGCAACTTTCCAGATCTTACCCCGAAGGTGCACTTGTTTGGGTTCAACCTCAGCTTGTACAGTTTCAACCGGTCAAACAACTTCTACAGATGATCTAGGTGCTCTTCCTCAGTCTGGGACCTTGCGATCATGTCGTCCACATACACTTCTATCTCATGATGGATCATGTCATGAAATAAAGCAACCATGGCACGTTGGTAGGTTGCCCCAGCGTTCTTTAGTCCAAAAGGCATGACCTTGTAACAGAAGGTGCCCCACTGAGTAACAAATGTAGTCTTCTCCATGTCTTCAGGTGCCATCTTGATCTGACTGTAACCTGAGAAACCATCCATGAAAGATAACACCTTATGCTGAGTTGTATTGTCAACAAGGACATCAATGTGAGGTAAAGGGAAGTCATCCTTGGGGCTGGCCCTGTTCAGATCCCTGTAATCGACACACATTCTGACCTTACCGTCCTTCTTTGGTACTGGCACCACATTAGCAACCCACTGTGAGTAAGAAGTTACTGCAAGGAATCCGGCATCAAACTGTTTCATAACCTCGACTTTAATCTTCTCAGACATTTCTTGACGCATACGACGGACCTTTTGCTTAACCGAAGGGCAGTCTTCCTTGGTAGGCAAATGATGGACCACAATATCGGTTTCCAACCCGGGCATGTCTTCGTAGGACCAAGCAAAGATCTCCATATAATCATGTAGCATCTTAGTCAACCGTTGCTTCACGCTGAGCTCTAGGTTGGCACCAATCTTTACCTCTTTCCTGTCTGCTTCAGTACCCAGGTTTATTGTTTCCACTGGCTCTTCATGTGGTTGAATTGCCCTCTCTTCCTGAAGCAACAGTCTTGCAAGCTCGCCAGGCACTTCGCAATCATCTTCACCTTCGTCTTCGGCTAAGTTGATCGGATTTTCGAAGTCATAACTGGCAGTAGCAGAGTCGTTACCAGTGAGATCCAGAGTGGATTGAAACCTGTATGAGTGAGTGTGTGTGTAAATACAGCTGTTTTTTTGAAAAAATATGTAAAGGAAGGAAAGACAGAAAAGGAGCATAAGATTTGTAATGCGAGAAAACGTCCAAGATTTTCATTTATGATATATGAAATGACAATTTATATGCCCTCACAAATGAAACCACGATGCCTCGGGTAAGACACCGGGCCATATAGTTCAATTTATTGTTTATTACAAATAACAAAAACATAGGAATTCATTACTTAGTAACAAGAGAAACAGGTAGGTTGCCCTTTGCACTCCAATTGCTAGGTCCACTGTCAGTTGCAGGGTAAATCCAGCTGTCGAACTCAGCTTCATCCACTTCATCCTCATCCCCAATAGCATTCACTCCATGAGCAGGCAGGGGAGCTGTCACTACATTAGGCTTCTCAGATGCCTCAAACTGTACCTCCTTGGCGTCAATAAGGTCCTGCAGCTTGTTCCTTAAGGCCCAACAGTCATCAGTGGAATGCCCCGGGCTATCATAATGGTAAGCACAGCGGGCATTTGGGTTGTATTTTGGGGGAGGCAGTGTTTACACCTTTGGGTGCCTCTCTAACAGTCACTAGATTGGTGGATAGCAATTGTGGCAAGATCTGCGATAAGGTCATGCTCAAACGGGTAAACTCTCTCCGGGGTCTTTCAGCCCTTTGAGGATTGGTTGGCCGAGGAGCGGCAGCAGGCTTAGCAATCATTACCGCACTGACAGATTGACGGTGCTCAGATTTCTCCTGTCTCCTGGAACCATATACAGCACTAGCCTCCTTTTTGAAGGGTTTCTTCTCAGAACTAGACGATGCACCCTTCGGAATCTTTCCAGACTTCAACCCCGCCTCAATTCTCTCTCCAGTCAGAATCAGATCAGTGAACCCTACAGACGAATTCCCGATAAGATGGTTGAAAAATGGCCCAGATAGGGTCCCCAAGAACATGTCTACCAATTCCCGATCAGTCAACGGAGGCTGCACCCTGCCAGCCAGATCCCTCCACTTCTGAGCGTACTCTTTAAAACCTTCACTTGAACCTAACGACATACCCTGGAGTTGGGTACGTGTAGGGGCAAGGTCGGCATTATACTGATACTGCTTATAGAAAGCAGTAGCCAACTCCTCCCAGTTACGAACCTTGGTCCCATCCAGCTGATAGAACCATTCGAGATGAGTCCCTGAAAGACTCTCCTAGAAGAAGTGGATCCACAAATTCTTATCCGCTGAGTACGGTTGAATCTTCCGAACATAGGACCTGAGATGTAGCTTGGGACAAGACACCCCGTCGTACTTAGTGAAAGATGGTGTTTTGAACTTACGAGGAATGATCACACCAGTAGACAAACCCAAATCTCCAAAATCCAGCCCAGGTACCTGTTGTATCTCCATAGCATTCAACCTGTCCTCCAACTGCTTGTAACGGTCTTCTGCAGGAGGATAGTGCTCTTCATCAAAATCAGTCTCGTTGTCGGAGACTACCGGACTAGGACCTTTTTCCGCTTGAGGAGTACCCTTGCCAATAGAAGAACCAGCCTCTTCATTTTGCAGAGTGTTGCCAAACCTTCGGCCCGAGCTAAACAGAACAGTCCTTCTCTTCTTCTTCTTTTCCTTCTTCAGGAGCAGAGCCTTCAGCTCTTCTTGGCCCTGAGCCAAACCCATGATTAGTTCCTGAAATTGCGCGTTCTGCGCCTGAAGAGCCTTGATGGACATCTCAGTTGATGATGAGTCAGGATTCATGATGCTGAAATAAACAGCGAAGAACTGTAAGCAACCTGAAAAGAGGAAAACCTGCTATGCACATGATGAATGATATGTGTTTATGCAATGCATTCAAGGGTTCGAAAGTTCAAATTTGTTGTAGACAAAAAAGAACACACGTTATCATTAAGGAAATAATTGTTCAGTACATCAAAGCCTCATGGGAAAAATAATACAAAAGCAAATTAATCCCAAAATATACTACGCATCCTCTTTGGAGCTATGTAAGTGTTGAGATTCCTCTCCTCATGCAACAGGCGGGTGAGCTTCAAGACCTTCTTTTCACTGGCATGTAGACTGGTCTCAAGAGAATTCCGTGCTTCCTTAAGCTGGATCCAGCTCTTCTGCATCTCTTCCCAGGATGTGGGCATATCAGGGTGCTGAATAGTGTAGGACACTTCCCCTTCCAAGACTGGCTCTTTGATCACATGGAGCATATGGGGATAAGGCATCACTAACTTCTGGGAGCGGGCCCGTACCCACTTGAGATAAGGTTCCAACGGGATGGAATTCATGTGCCCCAGTGTTTTGCTGTCTATCCTACTTGGCATCCTCCAGGCTCTGATAAATCTCTGGCGAAGTCCTTGAGTATCATTGTCGAAGTCAAAAACTATGTCAGGAATTAACATGTCATGAGGACCCTCCCTCCGAGCATAACCAAACTGTCTCCAAGCCAGGCATGGGTTGTAAGTAATACCTCCTCTGATTCCAAGTAAAGGAACATTAGGGTACTCCCCGCAACGATCAATGATAGTGACATCCTCTCTGGACCGAGGGCACCAATGTATATCTGCATGTGTGAGAGTCATCAACCGTTGTGACCATCTCAAACCCCGCTCATTCTTCAGGACTGATTGTGGAAGGTGCGAAATAAACCACCTTCCCAGGAGAGGAGTGCAACACATAAGGACACCTCTTTTTCTCATGGTTCGAGTGTAACATGAGTGAAGGATGTCCCCCAGCAACGTAGGTATAGGATTCCTGGACATAAAGATCTGGACAGCACTGATATCTATAAGCTGATCTGGGTTAGGGAACAACACCAAACCATAGACAAGGAGGGCCACAACTTCTTCAAAAGCTTGTAGGTCAAGCGGGTTCCAACATTCATGGGCCTTTTCAAACAGAAACCTGGCTAAGAACCCTTTGATACCACTTCTAACTTCCCAATGTCCCTTGAGGTCAGATGACTGTAGGTGCAAGGCTTTAGCAATCTCTTCAAGCTTAGGTTCCTTTTCCGTACCGTTGTAGGGTAGTTGATCAAGGATAGGGATCTTCAGGAGCCGGGAGAACTCCTCCAATGTAGGTACCAGCTGATAGTCCAAGAAGGTGAAACAGTGATGCAGAGGGTCAAAGAACTGGAACAGGACCTTTATCATATCTTCCTCAATGTTGGTATTGACCAAGCTGATGAGACTTCCATGTCTTTCACTGAATGAATAGTTCTCGGGAATCCTGGATATAAGTTCCTTAAGCTGAGGAGGGATCCTTACAAGACTGATTTGAATTGTCTTTCTGCGAACAGTTTCCATGTCCTACAAAACAAGAACAAAGATGAAAATTCGAACCCCTGAAATGGTTAGTCAATGCATATGATGCTGGATGATGTCATGATGCTATGATTAAACACACCACAGATATTTACAAAGACAAACATGTAAGGCCCACAAGGCACACAAGACAAGCCCTTAGGGTTTAAGGCCAGCATGGGGTCTGGGTAGTACCCTCTTGAAGTTGGTGGGTTCATCCTGTCCTATTAGAAGTAACCGGGTTCTAAGGGTCCCAATATCACGGGATTGCTTTCATTGTTCATCGTTTCGATTTAGCCACTGAACTGGCGACCGAAATATTCCAGGAAAGCAACCCTCAATTGGGTGTAGTATCGAGTATCAACCAACCTCGGACTGCACCAAAGTCAGTTATCTCACTACCCTAAAGAGGCCAAGATAGTTCAATTAAGGTTCCTAAGGTCTGTTGATGCTTCATGACACCACGCGGAGGCCCCGTACTCTCCTTGACTGAACTCAAGGGTTACCGGTACACACCAAAGTGCCACATCAACGTAGCAGACTGTTTCAACCATGTCGGTATACCCCGCACAGTTCCCTCACAGCCTTGTTGCTACTTTCTAAGAAGGTATCCCCATATCCGGGTTAGGATCTATAGAACTCCCAAGCAACCCACAATTTAAAGCACACAAGGAAAGCAATTGAAAACACAGTGATGAACTATCCCTAAGGTACACCTAACTTTATAAAGATATCCCCAACAGAGTCGCCAGTTCTGTGATCGGTGGATCTGGAACTGACTGTTTAACGCTGGTTCGCGAAATATCGCGGAAGCAAGAGTCGCCACCGTCTTTTATGTTCTCCAAATGGAAAGGACAAAAGCACAGAAAAATTCCTTATAGAGATTGCTCTCGGTTCGGGAGGTAGATTATAGAAAGGGAAGGTGTTAGCACCCTTTCTATCCATGGTTATCCATGGGCTCTTAGATACTTGCTCATTTGTGTTTTCAAAAATGGTTTGTTTGCTTTTCAACTGTGGGTTTTAAAAAGTTTCTTTGAAAATTCCAGTTCGACTCTTGTATCGGTCCTCAAGAGTGTTTGAAAAAATGCTTTCGAAAGCTTTTTGAAAATGTGTTGGTGTGAAAAGTATTTTTGAATTTTGTTTTGAAATTTAGAGCAAGTATTTAGAGTCGTCTACCTACCCTAAGGAATCCGTCTGTGTAAATGTCCTTAAAGTAGTGCCATCCCACCATTGAGAGGTAGGTAGCACCACAGTTGGAGGTGTTCGGGTCAATTCGAGGTTCGGGACATGGTGATCACCAGAGCAATGGGAAGACACCTTAGAAGCTACCCTCATGCCAGGTTCCCGGATCATGAGGACTTACTAAGACATCCTCTACTCGACGATCACCTTTCGAGGCAAGGCAACAGTGAGGCGTACCCTAGGGGTGGTATGTGATTTGTGTGTCAGATTCGTTTATTTGATCTTGTCATGTTATGGTGATCTACGCGTTGCTTTTATTTATTGTCCATTCATTCTTGCATGCATTTGTTTAACAGTTAAAAGGATACGAGAAATAAAAGTTCTAAAGCTATTACAAAAGGCGCGGGTCCACATCGCCGAAATTTCCTGAACCCAATTTGACAGAAAAATAAAGAATTAAAGAAAAGTAAAGTGCGAGAAATTAATTACACGGCTTTGGGAGAGGTACATAGATAATTAAAAGAAAAAGAAATAAATATGCGAATTGAAATTTAAATTAGAAACGAGGGCGTTGGACCCTTTTTTTTAACTAAATTAAATTATTAGCAAATTAATTAAATTAAAGAAAAAGAAATTATTTTTTGGTTTTTGTATTTAATGAAAAAAAGATTAATTAAAATAAAATGCTAACCCTAATTCTAGTTGTTTTTTTAGTTTATTAAGAAAGAATTAAATTTTAACCTAAACTTAATCTAATTAATTACATGCAATTTAATTACAAAAATAAATAATAGGAAATATTTAATTATTATGAAAGAAAAGAAAAAGGGATAAAAATTATTATAAACCCTAATTCTACCAATTTTAGATTTTAAAAAAGTTAAGGTTAAAACCTAAATTAAAAACTAAGTTAATTAATGAACTTTATTTACAAAAAAAATACTAATAAATAAATACATTTAATTTTTGTCTTTTTCTGATTTTTTATGGTTTTTTATATTGTTGTGAAAATAATTAAATTAAAAGAATTAATTAAAAAGGATAATAATTGAAATAAAAAAGAATGAAAAAATAATATAAGAGATAGCAAACCTAGGGGGGTTTCTGTCCCCAAAGTGGAGGTTGGATCTTAGCATTTTAGGCCCAATTGTCCCTGGCCTCGTTGACTTCCATGCCAGCGTGTAGCGCTTTTGACTCACGTCCATGATGTTCCTTAAACGGTGGCCTTCTGATTGATCTTGGCGTACGCGTGGCTGGCTTGATTTGGGAGATGCATGGTGGACTTTATCACTGAAACTGCACATGAGCATTAGGAGAAAAATAACATGAAAGGGGTAGGGACCTGGGGTTCGAACCCAGGTCCTGTGGTTTACCAACGTATATGCCTGGCCACTGGAGCACTTCACGCGTTTTGTAAGTATTATGGAAAACAAACAATATAATGTAAAAATAATGGTTAGTGGATTTTGCGCGCAAAAATTCAAATGAACCAGTTATGCCTCACCACCTAAGCGTCTTCTTCTTCGTTCTATTTTTTTCCTGAAACAAGAACACAATCAGCAACGGTTTTGAACCGTCCCTATAGACACCCTATTGGAAAATAGCGATTAGCCCCTGGGCATGTATAAATTTTTCGGACTAGGGCCATTAGAATCGTCTCTCTCTCACGATTCCAATGATGTATCTCTCATGGCCTAATTGTTCAAGGTTTGGAAACCCCTAAATCAATTTTCACGAAACCCTAATATGCTCTCATGGTGGATCCTTCGTTTTAGCATGAAACTCCAATCAAATTATACAGGTAGCTTGCAAACATCATTCTAAACACAAAAACAACAATGAAATATGTTAAAAGCGCATGAATGATGGAAAACGATTTTGGAATTTTTCTCACCAACTTCAATGGTGATTTCGTGTTCTCTTGAGTATGGGACTTAGTGAATGATTGGAAAACGTTCTATGATCCTCAAGGAAGGCGTTTGAACAGCTCTTGCACCTTGAATTCACCTGTAAAACCAAAATCGAATTTTTAAAAATATGTGAGTTTCTTGAGTTCTTGTATGGCTTGGTTATGCAGCTTGGAGTCCATTGGCATTAGGGTTGCGTTTTGTATTTGTATGTGAGTGATTAGGGTTGGAAAAGAGGTCCAAAAACCTTTGCAATTATGGAATAGATCTTTGATTTTCATGGCCATAATTTTCCAATCTTTTCATGCACATTTGCTCTCAATCATATCCAATCACCTTCAATTCTTCCCTAATCTGATTTGCACGAAATCTTGGAGATGTTTTATGTACAAAAAGATTTGAAACATTTGGTTTAACATTTTTCATGTATTTTAATTAATTTAAATGAATTATTAATAATAAAAATCCAAATAAATAAATAAAAAATGAATAAAAACTTCCCTTTGGGCCAAATGGTCGTGCACATGCCTTGGATAATGAATTGTGGAAGAAAAAGAGGCCCATTAGCAATTTTAGGTCATTTGAAACAATGTTGACTTTTCAAAATATCCAAAAATTTCCCAACTTCCACAAGGCATAACTTGCTCAATTTTTAATCTTTGCTCATGTTCTTGGACATTTGGGAAAGGTATTTGAGTCCTCTAACCAATGTCTTTGGTCCCATGTCATTTTGATTTACCAATCTCAAGTTATGGCCTTTGACTTAAAGTCCCTTTTTGTTGACTTTTGAAAATGACCTATAATGTTGAAATTGATAACTTTTTGTGAGAGCATTTCTTGGACTTGAAATATGAAGAGGAGTTGTAGGAAATGTATTTCTCTTCAAAATGAGCTTTGGATGGAATTTTTCTGATAATCCATGTGAAAGTTATGCCCTGGTCAATTTACAGTTGACTTTTTCAACTGTCCAAATAAGGAAACTTTTGCATCTTGATGATTTTTGAGCCAAGCTTTGAGAATCATGATCAAGCATTGATCAAATAATGTTTGTGGCTTCAAAATGAGATGTTGACCAAAAATTTGAACTTTTGACTGTCAAATGACCATTTTGCCCCTACAGTTGACTGTAGTGCAATTAGGGTTTTTGACTGTGCAATTTTGTGCTGAAAGTCTTGAAACTTTGTATGAGGATGCTTGACCATGTTTGTAGGCATGTGGGACTTGATTGGACCCTTGGAAACTTCATTTTCTTTATCAGAACCAAAACCCTAATTTTGACTGTTAGGAGGCCCTTGAACTGTGCAACCCTTGGGGAATTTTGAAGCTTGACTTGGCAATTTTCTTGAAGAATATGGGAGGGAAAATTTTGGGGTACAACAATGGTGATCTTTAAAGGTACACATTCAGAGTTGGGTGTAACCCTGACAGGCCTTTTGCAAGCCTTGGGAGGATTGTCAGAAATGGTTATGATAGCAATATCGTTGGTTGAAGTAACACAAGTATCAGGAGTAATAGGATTGAAAGTGTCAACAGGGGTTTTCTGGAAAAGTATCTCTTGAGTGTCCATCAGGCGTTGGACACATGACTTCAACATTGGACAATCACCTTGAATGTTCAAACAGACATAACAATCTTTACCACAACCAGGAAAGATCCTAGCTCGCAACAAGTTTTCTTTAATCAATAAAAATGGAGTCAACAGACCGGCAACATCAGTAACATGGAGGTTTTCCAAAACAGCATGCACATTGTGGATGTGCTTGGGCATCGGAGCGGATATAACATTGGGCTTCTCAGGAGCGTCAAATTCAACCTCTTTGGCGTCAATTAAATCATGAATTTTGTTCTTAAGTGCCCAGCAATTATTGGTATCGTGTCCAGCACTGTCGGAATGGTAAGCACACTTGGCATTAGAGTGGTAGTACGGAGAGGAGGTGTTAGGGTTTTTTGGTGCCTCTTTCAAACTGGTCAGATTTAGTTTCAACAAATGGGGGAGTACCTGAGCGGGCGTCATGTTGATGCGGGTGAACTACCGTTGTGGCTGTTCTACCCGTTGTTTATTGGGTCTCGACTGATTGTTATGAGGTTGATCACTTGACGAGTTTTGAATCATCACGGCCCCTACAGTTGTCCGGCGCTCAGTTCTTCCCAATCCCTTCTGAGAATACACAACGGATGCTTCCTTCTTGGTTGGGAAAGGTTTCTTAACAATCGTGGATGCGGAAGCATCCTTTTGAATCTTTCCACTTTTAATACCAGCCTCCACCCTTTCGCCGGTCAAAATCAGTTCAGTAAACCCCGCAGAAGAGCTCCCGATTAGATGGTTGAAGAAGGGGCCAGACAGGGCCCCCAGAAACATGTCAACTAACTCCCTATCTGATAGCGGTGGCTGCACCCTTCCATCCAGATCACGCCACTTCTGGGCGTACTCCTTAAACCCTTCATTGGAAGCCATCCCCATACTTTGTAACTGAGTACGAGTGGGCGGCAAATCAGCATTGTATTGATACTGACGATAAAAAGCAGCTGCCAAGTCTTCCCAATTGTGAACTTCGGATCTCTCAAGCTGATAAAACCAATCTAACTGAGTGCCAGACAAGCTGTCTTGGAAAAAGTGTACCCAGAGGTCTTTATCGGATGAATGAGGTTGGATCTTCCTGACATACGACCTCAAGTGCATCTTAGGGCAAGACAGACCGTCGTACTTGGAGAATGTTGGCACTTTGAACTTGGGAGGGATAACAATCCCAGCCACCAGCCCTAGTTCTTCAAAGTCCAATTCGGGCACCCTCTGCAATTCCATAGCTGCCAGTATATCTTCAAGGTTCTTATATTTGTCATCCGCTGGTGGATACTGTTGTTCAGAGTAGTCTTCGTCTTCTTCCTCTTCCTCCTCTTCAACCTCAGATTCGGAAGGTACAGCAACCCCTTTCCCTTTTTCGGTCCCTTCGTCAGACGTTGAGGGGAACTCAAGAACTCTTCTGGCCTGATGTTCAAATCTTCTTCCCAAAGTGGCTACTCCGGGTCTCTTTTTCTTTTTCTCTTTATTCTTCTCCAACAAAACTTGGAGGTCCTCCTGACCCTTTTCCAAGGTCATGAGGAGTTGCTGAAATTGTGAATTTTGTGCCTGTAGATCCTTTACTGTTTGCTCCAAATCCATCTTGCTGAAATAAACAGCAGAAAGATAAGGAAACCTGGCTTGAAGACCTGTTTATGCATATGATGAATGGTATGTTATTCATGTAATGCATTCAAGGGTTCAAAATTTCAAATTTGTTGCAAACTAAAAGAACGCACGTCATATTAAGAAGAAATTTGTTAGTACATAAATGCCCTATGGGCGAAATATTACAAAATTCTTAATGTAAAAAGACATTGCGCATCCTCTTTGGTGTGATGTAGGTGTTGAGAGTTTCCTCCTCGTGTAGTCGGTGGGTGAGCTCCAGAACCTTCTTCTCACTGGAATAGAAGCTGGCTTCAAAAGTATCCCGTTCTTCTTTGAGTTGGATCCAACTCTTTTGCATTTCCTCCCATGATGTTGGCATGTCAGGATGTAGGATGGTGTATGGAACCTCTCCTTCCATAACAAGCTCTTTGATCAAGGGGAGAATGTGAGGATATGGCATCATAAGATTCTGGGAGCGGGTTCGTACCCGCTTGAGGTAAGGCTCAAGGGGGATGGAATTCTTGTGCCCCAGTGTCTTTCTATCCACCTTGTTAGGCATCTTCCAAGCTCTGATGAACCTTTGTCGAAGTCCTTGCGCATCATTGTCGAAGTCAAAAACTAGGTCAGGAATCAGCATGTCATGAGGGCCATCCCTCCGAGCATATCCAAATTGTCTCAAAGCCAGACAGGGGTTGTAGGTAATGCCTCCCCTAATCCAAGTAATGGGACATTAGGGAATTCACCACAACGATCAATGATGATGACATTTTCTCTGGACCGAGAACACCAATGTACATCAGAATGTGTGAGGGTCATCAACCGTTGTGACCACCTTAAACCCTGCTCATTCTTCAAAACTGATTGTGGAAGGTGAGAAATAAACCACCTTGCTAGGAGAGGAGTACAGCACATGAGAACACCTCTTTTCCTCATTGTTCGTGTGTAAAATGAGTGTAGGATGTCCCCAAGCAATGTAGGTATAGGATTCCTGGATATGAAAATCTTGACAGCATTCACATCTATAAGTTGGTCAGGGTTTGGGAACAAGACCAACCCATAGATAAGGAGTGCTACAATCTCTTCAAAGGCTTATAGATTAAGAGAATTCCCGCAGTCTTGGGCCTTCTCAAACATAAACTTTGCCAAGAAACCCTTGACATCACTTCTGGTTTCCCAATGTCCTTTGATGTCAGATGGTTGCAAGTGTAATGCTTGAGCAACATCTTCAGGCTTTGGTTCTTTTTCCGTACCGTTGTAGGGTAGTTGATTAAGAATAGGAATTCTCAGAAGTTGAGAAAATTCCTCCAAAGTAGGTACCAATTGGTAGTCAGGGAATGTGAAACAGTGGTGTAGGGGGTCAAAGAACTGGAAGAGAACTTTAACCATGTCTTCTTCAATGTTGGTGTTGACTAAGCTGAGAAGTCTACCATGTCTTTCACTGAAGAGAGAATTATCTGGAATCCTGGAAGTAAGCTCCTTGAGTTGAGGAGGGATCCTCACAAGGTTGACTTGAATTGTTTTCCTGGGAAGAGATTCCATGACCTACAAAACAAGAACAAAGATGAAGATCCAAACCCTTAAAATGGTTAGTGGATGCATATGATGCTTTATGATGTTCATGATGTATGCACAAGCACATGTACAAGCAAGTCACACAAAACCCTAGTTTCAGGCTTGCATGAGGTTTCATAGGTAAGTACCCTCTTGAGTTTAGTTGGCTCAAAACCTGTCCTATAAATAGTAACTGGGTTCTAAGGAGCTCAATATCATTGGATTGTTTTCTATGTTCATTGTTTTGGTTTAGCCACTTAACTAGCGACCAAAATATTCCAAGAAAACAACCCTCAATGAGTGTAGTATCGAGTATCTACCAACTTCGGACTGTACCAAAGCCAGTCATCTCACTACCCCTAATAAAAGGCCAAGATGGTCAAGTAAGGTTCTAATTTATTAGTGCTTCATGACATCACTCAGCGGCCCCGTATTCTCTTTGATTGACTCAAAGGCTACCGGTACTCACAAATATGTCGCACTAATATAGATATTGCTTCTACCATATCGGTATACCCCGCACAGTTTCCACAACGTATTTCTATTTACCTATGAATGTTTCCCAAATCCGGGTAGAGGATTTCAAGCCCAAACAAAAGAACCAAATGTAAAGCAAACAAAGCAAACAATAATCATGCAAAGAGTGATCTAAGCCCTAAGGTTACTCCACTTTTAGATAATTCCCCAGCAGAGTCGCCAGTTCTGTGATACGGTGGGAGAACTGACTTGGGATTTTGCGTTTGTATTCGCAAATGTTTCGGTTTAGCAAGAGTCACCACCGACTTTTTATTTTATCCTAAGGAAAGGTCAAAAAGCACAGGAAAGACCTTTGAGATGTTTTATTGGGTTCGGGGAATAGATTATAGAAAGGGAAGGTATTAGCACCCTTTTATCCATGGTTATCCATGGGCTCTTAGTTACTTGCTTAGATCACTTGCTTTGCATTTTCAATTGTTTGAAATGGTGCTTTGTGTGTGTGGTTTTGAAATATGTTTTGAAAAGAGGCCATCGTTGTGGCAACCTTTGTAATGATTCTTGTTTGAATGTATACAAAGGTGTTTTTGTCTTTTGAAAAGTTTTCAATGTTTGAAATTAGGGTTTTGAAATTGTGTTGTGAAGTGTGTTTTGAAAATAGCAAGGATGTTTTTGCAAGCTTGATCAAGTAACTAGGAGCTATCTACCCTATTCTACTCAAAGATCTTTCTTATGTTTTTAACCCTTTTAACAGTGTTGTTTCACCATTGTATTTGGTGAACAACCTTGTGTTAGGATGTTAACGGGACAGAAGCGGGTCATCGTATAGACCATGATAGCAATGGCGTCAAGTATTTTTGGCAATTTTCTTAAGGGACTTGATCATTTTGTTTAGGCAACTCAGACAGCGTCATCGAGGGACTATGATCTTTTTGATTGTTTTTGTTTTGCCAAAGTACTCAACATGCAACCATGGCCCATTTTTAAAGGCAACAAGTGGATTGTAACCCTAGGGGTGCAAGTGTGCATTGTGTTTATTTTTCATGCATATTTATCTTGGCTTAGGTCAAACTAATTGTTGATTTTATTTGCATACAAACCCTAGGTCTAAGCATGGCATAATTGAAAGCTTTTAAATGTGCGAGAATTTAAATGCTATACTATTACAACATGATATAGGGAGGGGGGTACAAATTTGAATTGGGAGTATTTGACAAGAAATTAAACCCTAGATTACTATTACAACCAAATTGAATGTACAAGATACAATATTTAAATGTACAATAATTAAATAAAAATACAACAAATTAATATTAAATAAAACTTGTTATACAAAAAGATCTTTGTGTATGTAAAAAGTATATTTTTTAATGTGAAATATAAATAAATGAAAAAAGTCAATTTTTATTATTTTTCTATTTAGGGCAAGAAACCCTAATTTTTAATGAATAATATTATTTATTAATTATATACAATAATATATTAATTTATGCATAAAAATAAAAGTATATTATGAAAATGATATTTTTTAGTACAACATATTAATAAAAATGAAAATGTGATATTTTTGTATTTTTTAACCTAATTATTTAATAACAAGTATATATATATATATATATATATATATATATATATATATATATATATATATATATATATATATATATATATATATATATATATATATATATATATATATATATATATATATATATATATATATATATTTATTTATTTATTTATTTATTAAACATATTAAATATACAAAGATAAAAATTAATTATTTACAAAAAATGGGTATTTTCAAGAAAATGTTTTCAAATGTAAATAAAAATAGTAAATGAAAATAAGTAGATTTTTTGTATTATTTTTGAGTTTTATTAAAAAAAGAAAATAGTTTATTTACATATGTATACTTAGTAAAATAAAATAAATATCAAATAAATATGAAAAAATATAGAAAATTATTTTTGGCATTTTTCATATTTAGACAAAAAATAATAAAGTCAGAATAAAAAATAAAAAATGTCAAAATGATAAATATTTAAATAAATGGGCCAGGGGGTGTAAACTGAACAAGAGGGGTGTCAAAAGCAAAAGGTCCCAGCCCCAGCCCTGAATCACTTCTTCTTCTTCCTTGGAACAAGACCTGCGCGCGTGCTATGTACAAAACTGTAACTCCTGATTCTTTGATCTTTTGACAAAACTCATAACATGAACATTGTAGAGAATTAAATAACGAATTCAACCATATAAAAAACTTGGATTAACTCTCAAAGACCAGAGAGAATTTCTCTGGCCCTAATTTCTAACCTAGTTTTTTCAGAAAGTTCATGAGTGAAATTATCTTAGCACGATTAATGTAAATGAAAACTAAGCATATGTATGGCTTCAGGGCTATTAGTACAACATATTTCATTCATAAACCTAAGCCTAACCATTCCTAAATAGGGAGATAGAAGTCCATGAAATACCTGTTTCAGTTGACTTCGAGTTGGACAATGCATCAACCTTCAATGGTGTTTGAGCTTCTTTTGAGCTTGCCTGAGGTCCAAGGAAGCTTTTCCAATGCTTGGCTTGTTTTGAAACAACTTGAATCGTGCTGTAGAACTCAACCTGCAGAGCTTTGAAATGAAAATGGAAAAGTGTGTTAGAGGTGTTACAACTTGCAATGGGGGTCTGGGATAGTTCAGGTGAGTTGATTGGAAGGTGTTTGAACTATCTTTGGACAAAATGCACGATGGAATTTGGTTGTGGCTTACAAAATGCGGAACTTGCCCTATTTTGCAGAAAAACAGTGGTTCTGAGTATGAGAAGGTTTGAGTGATAAAAGGGTCGTGTTTCAGGCTTGTTGGGAGGTATGGAACTTGTCTACAATGTTTGTTTAAGCTTGTTTTAATAGATGTGTGAGATTGTATATGTTTTGCCACTTTTCTTCTTTTTCAAGCAAGAGTGTGTCTCCTCCCAATGCAGGCATGCACAAGCCCTAAATCATGCTTCACCTTTTGCTCTTGGTTACTGGAATTAGTGGACTTGATCTTGCCTCAAAGATCTGGCCCCATGCCTCAAGGATTTTGTTTTGACATAAAGTGAAGTTTAGGCAAAAATGGCATTGTTGCTTTTTCCTTTTAAGGCTTAAACTAGTGTATAATGCCCTAATGACCAAGGAAATACCTTAACTCAATGGATATGCATTAAATTAAGGAGTACAAATTGGTTTTGAGGCCTGTAATGGTGAACCAAGCTAGCTAGATCAGAATTGCAAATTGGTATGAACATGTATTGGCCATGGACAAAAGTGAGTTTTTGCCAACTTCAAGCATTCGATTCTCTCTAACCACAAGGGTGTTTGAGGAGTTCTTGGACAATTTGGAAAGATTGGAACATGTACTACAATCCATATTTAAAATGAAACTTGAAATCCCAAGTGGAACTATGTGAAAAATGGCCAAGAACATGGGTCAAAATCCTGTCTAGATTAGGGCAAATTTTCTCTAAGTTAAAAGTTTTAGGTACCCTTGTTTCAAAAATCATAACTTGAGATACAAGCTTCTTTTGAGAAAACTTTGTGAATAAAAGTTGTAGACTTTGTGATGGACTACAACTTTCATGTTTCAATTTTTGTTTGAATCCATTTGCATCTTGGTGAAAAAATGGGACAAAGTTAGGAAAAAATAAGAAAATTTCATAACTTAGAAAATTTCTAAGTTATGAAAATTTTCCATTTTAAACCCTAATTTGCATTTTTGGATTTCTTGATGAACAAGTTTCATAATTTGGCATGTCTTGATGAAAAATGACCCTTGGCACTTGATTTTGACCAAAAAGTCAAAGTTTGACTTTTTAGTGTACAGTCAAATTTTGATCAGTTGACTGAAAAATTCATCTGTCAACCCTATGCAATTGAGATCTTCTGAACTTGTTGAATGGGTCAAGACAATGTAATTGAGTCCTTGTGTCCATGGTTGAGCTTTATTTTCCATTGGTTAGGTCAAACAGTTAAAAATTGCCTTTGTACAGTTAAAACCCTAAAAATGACCATTTTACCCTTTTGGTGATCTGATCAAATTTCTTGTAGAATTGTGATCCAAACTTGATCAAATGGTTCATATGAGTTCATAATGTTGATGTGGGTCAAATTTCATGAGGTTTGACTATCAATTGGCCATAGTTGACTTTTCCCCCAATACAACTGATTTTAGGTCAACTGTCCAATTGACTGGGCAAAAATTTGAATCAAGGCTTGAAACTTGGTAGGGATAAACTTGTGAGTCCAACATGAAGTATGGAAGTCCATTTGGGCATTGTGGGTCAAAACATCCTTGTGCAAACTCAAACCCTAATTTAGGTCAACAGTGCCAGTAAGTGTCTTGAGCAGAGCAGACCCTAGCTTGATCTTCAGTTCCAAGAGTCTTGTGATGAGAAAATGTTGATGAAATGGGAGGGAAAATTTTGGGGTACAATAGTGTCCATTCGAAGCTTTGGGTTCTATCATCCCAATCATGTCAATACCCCATATAGAGAAAGACCACGGAGAAGAAATAACATTGAGAAGTGTCGGAGGCACATGAATCTTGTCCGCGTAAATCTAGCATTTACGGCACTTCTTTACAAATTCGTAACAGTCAGATTCCATTGTCAGCCAATTGTAACCTGCCCTTAGCATCTTTTTAGCCATCGAATATCCATTTGCATGAGTGCCAAAGGAACCTTCATGAATCTCATGCATCAACATGTCTGCTTCATGTTTATCCATTCACTGAGGAAGAAGCTGCCAGTTAATTTTATCAATGTCTTTCTATCTTTATTCGAAGCACCAATCGGGTATTCCTAAGTCTGGAGAAAATGCTTGATATCATAATACCAAGGTTTCTCATCTGCTACCTCTTCTGTTGTAAACACATGAGCAGGCCTATCCAGTCGTTGAACCATAATTCGAGGTATATCATTCCAAGTATTCACTTGATACATAGAAGCCAGAGTTGCCAGAGCATATGCCATTTGATTTTTGTCTCTAGGGATGTGATAGAATTCAACTTTATTAAAGAAGGGTAACAATCTTCTAGCATAATCTTTGTAAGGGATCAAGTCGGGGTGATGAGTATCCTCCTCTCCTTTAATCTGATTTATTACCAAAGCTGGATCGCCATATACATCTAGAATTTTAATTCTGAGATCAATAGCTTCCTCGAGACCCATGATGCAAGCCTCATATTCTTCCATATTATTAGTACAATCAAATGTCAACCTTGTAGTAAAAGGAATGTGCGATCCATGTAGAGTGACAATCACGACACCAATTCCTTTACCATAAGCATTCACAGATCCATCAAATATCATACTCCAGCGAGATTCAGGATCAGGACCTTCCTCAGGCAATGGCTCATAAAAATCCTTCACTTTCAGAAACATCACATCCTCATCAGGGAAATCATACTTCATAGACTGATAATCATCAACTGGTTGGTGAGCAAGGTAGTCTGCCAACATGTTGCTTTTAATAGCTTTTTGAGTACGGTATTCGATGTCATATTCAGATAACAACATCTTCCAGCGGGAAATTCTCCCAGTAAGAGCAGGCTTTTCAAAAATGTACTTGATTGGATCCATTTTGGAGATCAGCCAAGTAGTGTGATTCAAGATATATTGCCATAAACGCTTTGCTGCCCAGGCCAGAGCACAACATGTCTTTTCCAGCATGGAATACCGTGACGCACAAGAAGTAAACTTTTTACTGAGATAATAAATGGCATACTCTTTCTTCCCTACTTCATCTTGTTGTCATAGAATACAGCCCTTGGAATTATCTAACACTGTCAGATACATAATCAATGGTCTTCCTTCGACATGAGGGAGAAATATAGGAGGTTCAAGAAGATATTCTTTAATACTTTCAAATGCCCTTTGGATGTCACTTGTCCACACACAACCTTGATCTTTCTTTAACAACTTAAAGATCGGTTCACATGTTGCAGTCATGTGGGAAATGAATCTGGAAATAGAATTCAAATGCCCGAGGAATCCTCTAACTTGATTTTCAGTTATTGGCGCTGGCATCTCTTGAATTGCTTTGACTTTATCAGGGTCAACTTCAATCCCTCTCTGGCTAACAATGAAACCCAAGAATTTCCCTGACCGAACACCGAAGGTACACTTATTTGGATTCAAGCGGAGACGATACTTCCTCAAACGCTGAAACAACTTCAACAAATCTTCTACATTCCCTTCTTCAGTATGGGATTTAGAAATCATATCATCAACATATACCTCAATTTCCTTGTGCATCAGATCATGGAATAGGGTTGTCATATCCCTCTGGGACGTTGCACTAGCGTTCTTCAAGCCGAAGGGCATCACTCTGTAACAGAATGTTCCCCAGGGTGTGATAAACATTGTTTTTTCCATGTCCTCAAGCGCCATCCTTATTTGATTATACCCGGAAAATTCGTCCATGAACGAGAAAACTTTGAATTTTGTTGTGCTATCCACTAACATATCAATGTGTGGCAATGGAAAATCATCTATTGGACTAGCTTTATTTAGATATTTGTAATCTACGCACATGCGAACTTTTCCGTCTTTCTTCAGTACTGGGACAATATTGGCAATCCACTGAGGGTACACTGATGTCACAAGAAAACCGGCATTAATATGCTTTAGAACTTCTTCTTTGATCTTCACTTCCATATCTGGGTGAGTTCTTCACAACTTCTGTTTGATTGGCGGACATTCTGGCTTCAGCGGCAAACAGTGCTCTACAATATCTGTATCTAGACCATGCATATCTTGGTAAGACCAATAAAAAATATCCACATACTCTTTCAACATCCAAATCAACCTGCTCTTCACATCAGGATGCAGCAATGCTCCAATCTTGACTTCTTTCGGATCTTCTTCTGAACCCAAATTGATTACTTCCAATGTTTCTTTATATGGTTGAGTGGCATTCTCCTCGCGCTCAAGCAACCGTGAGACCTCTTTTGGAATCTCATCATAGTCTTCTTCTTCAGCCTCATACACATGACATTCAAAGTTGGGAGAGGGTGCAGGGTCATTGTATTCAACGGGTGTTTTAATTAATCTGCACATATGATTTATGATTGCTTTTAGAAACTGACACATATAACAAGTGATCATGCATATTGATTTTCATTTATTATTTATTTTGAAAGATTTTTTTCTGATTACCATTTTCCAAGAAAAAAGCAAAAAATAAAAGACACAATTTGGGAAACAAAGACAATTTTATTATTGATTTTAAAAATCAAAGCAAACAGATAAGCCCATACAATATCAATACT
The DNA here is from genome assembly GCA_948472305.1 of Vicia faba. Lineage (NCBI taxonomy): Eukaryota > Viridiplantae > Streptophyta > Magnoliopsida > Fabales > Fabaceae > Vicia > Vicia faba. Next base: position 849,022,532 of record OX451735.1, on the reverse strand, counting down.
TTCACCTTGGGCAGAGTGAAAGCTTTTCAAAAAGATTAACAAAAACAAATTACTTTGAAACATGTATGCAAGAGGGAACATCAATGGTGATCCAGTTCTGAACCCTAATTTCGTGCGTCAAATAATTTGGCATTTCTGGCTCTCCTTCATCTTCCACAATGGCATTAATCTCAGAAACAGTTGGATAAAGATAACCCCTGCTACGAAAGATATATTGATACTTGCCTGCAGCAGACTTCGGCTTCATGCACATACCTTTGTCATTCTTTACATAGAACCCTAAGCCAGCTTTATTCTTGTTTACAGGTGGATCCACAATTTGTCCCCAAACTTCATTATGGCCATTACGCACAACCTACTGTGCATCCCTAAGAGAAACCATAGAATTCTCATTTCCTTTTATGTTATCAACGGATAAAGCTTGGAACTGGGTTCCAACAGCAGCTTCATCCGCCTCCACAATGCTGAAAGAGGACAAATGAGATATCAATAATGCCTCTTCTCCATTTATAATTACCACTTTTCCTTCACGTACAAACTTCAGCTTCTGGTGTAAAGTCGAAGTGACAGCCCATGCCTCATGTATCCACGGCCATCCCAGCAAGCAACTATAAGCGGGTACAATATCCATGACCTGGAAAGTAATCTAAAACAAATGTGGGCCTATATGAATAGGAAAGTCCACTTCACCAATAACAGATTTCCTGGATCCATCAAACACTTTCACAATAATGCCCCTTGGGCGCATGGGCGTTCCTTGATATTTCAACTTCATAAGAGTGATCCTCGGTATAACATTCAATGCGGATCCATTATCAATCAGCACATTGGATAATGAATCATTCTTGCAGTTCATAGAGATGTGGAGGGCCAGGTTATGATTCCTTCCTTCATCAGGAAATTCATCATTGCATAAACTCATGTCATTACATGATGTAATATTCCCCACTATACTGCTAAATTGGTCTACAGGCATGTCACCCTCCACGAAAGCTTGGTCCAATACCCTCATCAAAGATTCTTTGTGAGCAGAGGAGTTCATCAATAAGACAAAGATAGATATTTTTGAAAGAGAGTGCAATAGCTGATCTACAATTTTGTAGTCGCTCATCTTGATTATCTTTAAAATATCATCCACCTCCTTTTCTAGCGTAGCTCCACTATATTCACCCACTGCCTTCTTGGGTTCAACACTTTCCACAACTTTCTTTCCAGCGCTAACATCTCCACAAACAACTATTGCAAATACACGACCACTGCGGGTCACTCTACTAGTCTCAGCAATATTTCCCACATTAGGCATTGGTTGGATGGGAACTTCGATACCATCTTCGAAAATTGTAGCATTATATTTGTAGAGTACAGCCTTATCTGACTTGTAGGGGACAGGACCCGGCAAACTAATCAACAACGGAGTAATAGCTGACTTGTTATGATATTCAACTTCAAAATGGGTAGGTGTATCAAAGAAAGGCACAATAACATTTACTCCCTCTTCAACATATTCAGTCATTGTAGAGTCATCTCTGGAAAACAAATCTTCATCCGAGGAGAAGAACTCATCTGCGGAGGCATACTCATCAACTGACTCTTCTTCATCCAAACAAACTTCAATCTCATTAACCTCATGGTAATCATCCCTTTGACCTGTGACTTTGATAGTTCCATTATCCAACAACAATTGAACACCTTTCCTTACAATTCAACATCCTCGGGAGTACCGGAAGCAAATTCGGCAAGATCCATATTGATGCTCTTCCTGACCAGCCATGTGGCAGAAAGTAGCATGCAATTGTACAATATCCTCATTCATGTGTTCCACATCAAAGATTCTGAATTCTCCAGGACATCCAGAAACCATGTTTACTTCCTCTTCATACTCTTCCCTAGGCCTGATTATGTGGATGAGGCCCTCATCCATCATCTCCTACAAATCAGCCTTTATCTTGTCACAACCCTGTATATATGTACTGCAAATAGCACAACCGGCATGGTCATGGGGATAGTAGATAAATTCATAGAGATCTGCATTCATTTTTACCAAATCTCCTCTAACCAATTTAATATCAAAGATCCGTAAGTCGCTTGGACAACCGGCCACCATGTTCACAACATTTTCCCCTCCATGCTTGGGCAAAGGATTATCTTTCACATTAGGGCCAACATCCTTGAAGGACAAGATACCAGACTTCACCAATTTTTGTACTTAAGTTTTCAAAGGATAAAAGTTCTCAACATTATTCCCTGGTGCTCCCTGATGAAAAGCACGTGTTTGGTATGCCTTGTAATACCAAGGCATGGTGATACTACAGAGGGAGGTGGTTGGGTCTGAACCAACTTCTTCTGAATTAACGTCGGGATTAATTCCATATAACTCATAGAAATAGGTTCATAACTCTCCCTTCTCTGATTATACCCTTGATTCCCCTGATGTGATGGTCTCTGATAAGCAACGGTAGTTGGAGCTACACCAACAACCAGAGTAACTGAGGCGACTTGCTGATGACGCTGATAATTTCTTATAGGAGGATTAACTCTCCTTTCTTGCATGACATTGTTTGTATCTCCTTCCTTATTTTTATAAAACCCATAGGATGACTTCTTCTCACTTCCAGAACTTTCACTTTTTGTAAGACGGCCCTCTCTTACAGCCTCTTCTAAACGGATACCCATGCCTACAATTTCAATAAAGTCACTTGGCACACTCTCTACCATCCTCTCATAGTAGAAAGCACCCAGAGTCTTCAAGAAAATCTTAGTCATCTCTTTCTCTTCCACGGGAGGAATCACTTGGGCGGCTACCTCACGCCATCTCTGTGCATACTCTTTGAATGATTCCCTATCCTTCTAGACCATGGCCCTGAGTTAATCACGGTCAGGCGCCATGTCCATGTTGTATTTGTATTGTCTGATAAATGCTTCTCCCAAGTTGTTGAAAGTATGGATATTAACGTTGTCCAAACTCATATACCACTTAAGCGCAACACCAATCAAAATATCCTGAAAAAAGTAAATCAGCAGACACTGGTCATCAGTATGGGTAGACATTCTTCTTACATACATCACAAGATGAGCACAAGGACAAGTGTTTCCCTTGTACTTCTTAAACTCTGGGACTTTAAACTTAGCATGTATCTTGACATTCGGGACCAAGCATAAATCATTCACATTCTGCCCAAACAATTCCTTTCCTCTGAGGGCCTTCATCTCTCTCTGCATCTTGTCAAACTGCTCTTGAAAATCATCCATTCTATCACAGAGACCCAAGTCTTCACTTGGTGGAGGAAAAGGACGACACATATCATCATTAGAAACTGGTATCATATTCACCGAAGGAGGTGCAGCAGGAGCAACATGCACCACGGGAGGTGCAGGAGTAACAATAGTCTGAACAACTGGAATATCTTGAGGACCAAGATTGAAACCTTCAGGCACAAAGTTCTTAGCTATTCCCCATGAATAACCTTGAGGAATTCTATTCTGAACAACAGCTGGAGTAGCAGACACAGGAACAGATAGAGCTTCAGTAGTAACCCTTGCTTGTTGAGGTTGAACACTCGGTGGCTGATTCTGAGCATCCACCATAGATTCTATCAGAGCAGCAAGATTGGCCATGCCGGCCTTCAAAGTAAAAACTTCCTCGTGCAGCTCGCGATTCTCTTGTTCTAAGTTATCCATATTCCTTCTAAAATTAGCTCGAGTGTTGTAGTGGTTAGACAACTTGCTGAACAAAGTAAAGAAGCTTTGTAAGATAACTGTATATGCATAACACTCGATGTCGGGAATTAGACTAATCAACTCATCTATCTTGGGTTCTTTGAAACTGTATTTTCTAGTCTTTCTTTTTCTATAATCCATTATTAAAATGTACCTGAGATATTCACAAATTGTCAACTTTCAAGTCCTTTGAAATAAAATTTATTAAAATGATGCTTATGAGTGCATGGATGCATGATGCAACAATCACACACAAGATCACAAACAGAGGGTTCATAGGTTCAATGTCACGAGCATGAGGTCGAAGGTACTACCCAAAAGGTATGGTCTAAAATTTATCACCTACCGGACAAGGTTCTAGAGGTTTCCAGAGTCTACATCCTTCCTTCGGATATTACCAATTTCCTGATTAACTCAGTAGTTAGTAATATTCTCAAGAAAAACTCGTCTGAGCGTAGTATCGCGGGACAACTATTTTCGGATTACTCCATCATAGCTTCCGCACTACACCTAAAAGGCCAATATGGGTTAGGTATTCTACGGTCCTCAGCTTCAGCAGGCTCCCAGGTCGAAAGCAGCACGTCTTCCCGATTACTCGGTAAATGACACTACAATCAAAGGGGCCTCCACTGAGTGGGGGATCTCATGCCTCCTTTTTTGGGATTACTCCCTCAAATTTAACATGACTATACTGCCCGTCCTATCTTAAAGTTTTCCCAAGTCCGGGTATAGGACTTATGAGTAATCACCAAGCACCCTAAAAACCAGGAAAATCCAGGAAACATATATACAAAAAATGATATAACACATAAACAATAATAGCACATATACAGGTATAAACAAAGATAGGTTTAACCCACTTAGGGATGGACCAGCAAGAGGTCAATCTTTCCCCAGTGAAGTCGCTATTTTTTTCTGTAGTGGTAGAAATGTTTAAGACTAAGTCATTGGATTGACTAGACTTGTACAGATCAAAATAAAAATCGCAACCACACTTTATTGTTTCCAAAGGAATGGGAAAAGAGCGAGTAACCCAAAAAGAAGGGGAAAGATTCAAGGTAAGGGGGTTGGTTATGCAAAGGGAAGGTATTAGCACCCTAAACATCTACGGTACTCCGTAGGAACCTCTTTGAAAAATATGTATATTTTGGCTATAAAATTTTGTATGTAAAATAGATGGTGGAGGTGAGAAAAGAAATAATTTTTTTATGACTTTTGCACCTGCCACGGTTGTGAATCTTTAGTGCCTATATACCACCTTCCAAGCAATAGGGGATCAGGGTACACGTAGTTCATCTTTAAAAAATTTAAAACACAAGTGTGTTGGTTAATTTTATGAGATTAAGACATCATCGTCATTGTCCGTGTGGAAAACACGCTTACTACCCACAATCATGAGAAAGGAGAATTTTCTTCATCTCAAAGTGGAGGATATTGCTTGGATTTTAAAATCAAAAATTCCTCACTCAACATCCAAGTGGAAAATATTTGTCTTCACTACATATTATAGAAGTATAGTTGTTTGCATCACTACAAGGATTGACAAGAGTCTAACCTTTTGAAAAAGGTTTTAAAATAAAAATCCAAAGTGGCTAAAAATGTTTTGAAATGAGATTGGTTGACTTTTAGTCTTCTCACAAAAAAATGTCAAGGTATTATTAAATTGATTGAAGTTTATTTATGAAAATGATTTTGAAAATGCATGGACCTAAGTCCAAGTTTATTATGAAAGTGGTTCAAACTTCAAAACAAGAAGACTTTTTCAAAAGGAGGGAGAAGATTTTTGAAATTAAAGAAGATGGGAGGAGAAGAAGAGAATATCCTAAAGCATAAGGTAAAAGCTAAGGAGAAGAACCATCTAACCAACAAGAAGCCAATACTTGACATTATGAGTCAATATAGAAATCTCATTCTTTGGATTGAAACCAAGCAAGCAAAGATACTAGAGCTCTTGAGAGAACTAAACTTCGAGTGTATTAAGTCTTCACAAAAATTGGGCAGAGTAACGGCTGTATACGGGTGAATTCCAGATTACAAACAAAGTATGTAATCACAATAACCTGCACATAAAACAAACAAAAAACCCAATGTCTTGAGGTAAACCTCAAGAACTCGAGACAAAATATCAATTAAGGTCACAAGGTCTCCAACATAGGCCAAGGTTTCTAACCCTAAGTCCAAGAAGTCCAATACTCCATAATGCCAAGGATAGTAACCAAATAGTCCAAGTATAATTAAAGCTTTTTATGGTTCATGTTGATTATTAGGTGTCTTAAAAAAAGAAAAGAAAAGCCCAAGTGAGCAAAATAAAAATAATAAGAATGGAGAATGCTCAAGTGAGCAAAAATAAAAATGGCATGAAATGTAATGCTTAAAGTAAATGGTACATAAAGCATAAAAATAAAAGCATAAAGTAAAACAAATTAATAATTAGTGGTTAGTTGGATGACCATCTTGAAACTTGCATTTGGAACTCATTAGAGGATTGGTAGAACCAAAGCCTCCACACAGTAAGTTGCATTTGCTTTTTGTCAAGTATATCATCCATTTGGAATCTTCACAAGTACCATTTAATGATTAACGATGTTTTAAGTGATCCACGTTGATCAAAAGTGATGTAGATCCATTAGAGGATTGGTAGAACCAAATCCTCCACACAATGAATCTCAAAGTTATTGGATCAAAGATATCAAATTAACATACTTGGGCTTGCAAACATAGGTTTGGGCCAGGAATGATCATTTATTCGAATCGGGACAAAATTTAGCGCTATGTTAAGCAATCGTAAGCGAACTTATATAGAAGTCACACCTATTTTGAGGCCGGTCAATAGCAATCTATGCACCATTTGTTTTGAGACATGATATAGAGATCATGCTCCAATAACACTTAGTGCAATAAGAAAGGGATGAGATGAAGAGGTGCGGAAAAGAATAAAAACCACATTTGAATTAAATTTTAATCAAATTATTATTAAAATCATTCATCCATTTTTATGGAGTTAAACTCAACACCATGGATCCAATGATTTTAACAAAGTTCATGGTCAAAAATTCAACCCAAGATCATCCAGAAAATAATCACAAAATAATATTGCATTTAATATATACATAAAAAAAGGGTTTTAAAAATGTTTTAAAATGGAAATAAGAAAGAAAAATATCAACTATATTCAAATTAATCAAGAAAAATTAAGTAAGACCATAGAAAAATCAGAAAAAGACTCAAATATTTTTATAAAATTTTTGGCAATATTTAAAAGTCAGAAACTATTTTAAAACAAATTAAAATTGTTCAAACAAATAGAAAATAGATCAAAAATAGTAAACATCAATATAAAATTCCATAAAATTTTCAAAAAGGTCAGAAATATATAAAATGATATTTATGAAAAATTTTAGAATTAAAAAAAATGTCAGAAAGTGTTTTTAAAGTAATTAAAACAAAGCAAACAATGCAAAAAATATAAAAAAATATCAAATTTCAAAATATAAATGTGAAAAAATAGTCATGAGATCAGAAATAATTCAAAGTATCTTTATGAATTTTTTCAATATTTTTGGATAAAAAATAAAAGAGTTATGAATTTTTGAAAATTAAATCAATTAAAATATAAAACCAGAAATTAAAATAAAACCAAAAATATGTGGGCCATTAGGTCATAGTCAAAATGCGTTAGTAATCTAATCCAATGGACCAGACGCGCTGTGCTTGATATGGACCTTAGTAAGATACACATGGGATCAGAAAAAGGGCAACCAATGAAATTAAAATGTTTGGCACGCTATCATTGGCTGAGACGAGACATGTCATCGTCTTCAACCTCCAGCCACTCTGCAATGGAGATTTTGTGAGATCTTTCAAATGGAAAAATTAGGATCTCAGGCCAGTATCATTGAATTTGTCTCTTCAAGACGATCCTAACACCACCATTGCGCCAAATTTATATAACGTATGCAAAGAGATATGAATCAAAAACCCAGAAAATAGCGAGCACCTTCAATTTGAGAAGCAGCAGAACAGGTTAGTGCTTTATTTGGATCCAAATGGTGGAGAATTCTACCTTTTCGAAGTTCAAGAAAGAAGCTCTGAAACTGGAATTATGTAGCTTGAATTATAGCTCGTTTTGCTTGGTTTAAGTGCTGGAGAGTTTGTATGATGTTTAAGGAAGATGAATGTGCAAAGAATTTTGGAAGAAAAGGCTTGAATCTCAGAAACTGATTTCAAAAATTTGAAGTTCGTGTGAGGTTTTGACCGAGTGTATTTGGATCTCAAAGCTTGAGTAAATGAATGGGGGATGACCCTCTATTTATAGGGAATCAAATGGAATGTTCAAGCGTGTGAAATGATGAAGTTTGGAGGGAAATCGTGTGAACCTGATGCACGAGCAAAGTGTGATCTGATTTGCATCAAAACTCATACAATCCTTGCGTTTTAAGGCTCTAATCCACTTTGGAAACTTGTTTAAACATGTTTAGATCATAAACGCGTGCTAATTTGATGTTTAGAGGCCAAAATATGAATTTCAAATTCTGACTTATGAAGAAACTTCAGCTCCAAGTTACCAAGTTTAATCCACTGGCATTCTCAGCTCTAGGGGTCTTAAGGCATAATACTTGATGCTTTAGAAAGATTAGATTACAAGCTTTGTAATGGAAAGAAATGGAATCAAATGGATACTTGAACTGAAAGTTGCATTGAGTCGAAGTTGGGGGAAAATCTTGACTTTCCATACTTAGAAATATTTCAAATTTTTCTTCAAGTGACCTATAATGTTTTTCATCCAAACATGGCCTTCCTATTAGAATTTGCTCTTGACCAAAAAATATGGCATGAAATAGACTTCTTGAATGAAATTTTGAGACTTGAACCATTCAAAATCTCCAAAAATTGAGAGAGTTATGAATTGTTGAAGTTGGCAAAAAATCATAAAATGACCTATAATATTTTGTATCCTTAGGGCATCTTCCATCCATTTCCTTACTTTGCACATAAAAGAAGGCATAAATTTCACATCATCAAGATAATTATGGAAAAATAGTGGGCTCGAGGTGATAAAAATTGACCAAGTTATGATAATTTGAAGCCACACATGAGAAATTAGGGGTTCATCTGGAGGACTTGTAATCTTTCTTCATCATCAAACTTCTTCCACATGAAAACTCCTTGAAACTTTTGAAGTGATTTATCGATAACCCTTTGAAGATAAGGATTTCTTTGGAATCACTCAAAAATACCAAAAGATGAGCAAAATATACTTCTTTGAAGTTCAAAACTCTAGCTCCTAGATCAAGAAAATGCTTTGAGGAACTTTGATAATTTTGAACAAACTTCTTGTACCAACACAATTTATTTGTAAATAGAAGTTGTTGAGGATGATAATGAGAATTCATATCCACAAAAACCACTTCCATATCTTGAGAATTAAGAGAAATATGCACTTGTGACCAAAGGGATCAAAGCCTTGTCCAACCATGATTACTTCATCAATCAACCCCTTGTACTTTTGAATCAATCTTGATAACTTTGTGATGTGGTAAACCAAAATAACCTTTCCATGCCATTTATTCCAAAACAACTTCAATGGTGAGGTTTGAACTTCTCAATCTTTATTGACTAGGGCATGGAAATAAACTCATGAACCCATGGAGCCACTTGCTAAGCCAAATTTCCTTCATCTACATTATTAATAAGTAAGATAAACCAACATTGCATTTTATTAATTAAAAAAATCAAGAAAAAACATTCATGATCACAAAAGAAAACAAGTCAAGGTGCTTGGTGATTCCTCAAGGAGCAAAGCTAAAGATAGGGAGGAGAACCAAAAGCCCTAATGTGATCTTGTTGTGATTGAATCAACATGGTATGATGAAGGGATCTTAGGGGCAAAAATTTGGGTACAATAGTCGCCAGTTCCATAATATGGTGGGAGAAGTGACTTGGTTGTTTTGTGTTTTATTGAAATTGTTGAGGATAGCAAGAGTCGCCACCGACTTTTCTTTTATCCAATAAGGAAAGGGTGAAAAGAACAGGAAAGACCTTTGAGATGTTTTCTTGAGTTCGGGGGTTAGATTATGAAAAGGGAAGGTGTTAGCACCCTTTTCATCCATAGTTATCTATGGGCTCTTAGTTGCTTGCTAGATCACTTTTGAAATTGCTTTGTTTGAAATGTGTTGTGGTGGTTTTTGAAAGTATTTTTGAAAAGCGCATTCGTTTAGGCAAACTTTGTAATGATTCTTGTATCTATAAAAATGCATACAAAGTATTGGACTTTTTGAAAATATTTCATGTTTTGAAAGTATTTGGTGTGTTTGAAAAGATGTTTGTTTTTGGAATATGGCTTGTGAGCAAGCAACTAAGAACGTTTTACCTACTCAAAAGTCTTTTGTTCATTTCTTCCTTCCTTTTATATTTCTATATTACCGTTGATTGGTAAGAAGCCTTATCTTTGGATGTAAAGGGATGGGTGTGGGTCATCATATACTTATGAATAGCAATGTTGTGAGATATTGTGATGCGGTGGGAGAACTGACTTGAGGTTTTGCATTTGTGTTCGCAAATGTTTCGGTTTAGCAAGAGTCGCCACCGAATTTTTATTTATCCAAAGGAAAGGTCAAAAAGCACAGGAAAGACCTTTGAGATGTTTTCTTAGGTTCGGGGGGTATATTATGAAAAGGGAAGGTGCTAGTACCCTTTTCATCCATGGTTTTCCATGGGCTCGTTGTTACTTGTTTTAGATCACTTGCTTTTGCTTTTCAATTGTTTGAAATGGTGCTTTGGTGTGTGGTTTTGAAAATATTTTGAAAAGAGGCCTTTTGTCTAGGCAACCTTTGTAATAATTCTTGTTTGAATGTATACAAAGGTGTTTGTCTTTTGAAAAATGTTTCAATGTTTGAAAGTTTATTTTGGGAAAATGTTTTGAAATTGTGTTGTGATGTGTGTTTGAAAATAGCAAGGATGTTTGCAAGTTTGATCAAGTAACTAGGAGCATCTACCTACCTACTCAAAGATCTTTCCTACACATTTTTAACCATTTGACATTGTTGTTTTACCATTGCATTTGGTAAATAACCTTGTGTTTGGATGTAAAACGGGACAGGAGCAGGTCATCGTATGACCATGATAGCAATTGTGCTAAGTATCTTTAGCAAAATTTTGAGGGACTAGATCATTTTTGTATAGGCAACCAAGATAGCGTCATCGAGGGACTATGATCTTTTGTTTTGTTTTTGTTTTTCCAAGATACCTAGCATGCATACCATGGCCATTTTAAAGGCAACAAGTGGATGAAACCCTAGGGGTGCTTGTGTGCATTGTGTTGTCATTTTCATGCATTTTGTCTTGTATTAGGTCAAGCTATTTGTTTGATTTTGAATTTTTGGATACAAAACCTAATCTTTCTATCATGGCATATTTGAAAGCAATAAATGCGTAAAAATAAATCTACGACTATTACAACATTGATATGGGGAGGGGGATACAAATTTGGATAGGGGGGATTTTTGCAAGAAATTAAAACCCTAAGATTATTACAACCATATTGAATTCTTTGTACAAATAAATAAATAGACAAATATTTAAATGGACAATTAAACAAATATGCAAAAATGTTTTTGTATTATTTTTATGTATGTAAAAATAAGTTATTTAATGTATCAAAAATAAGAAAAATATTATTGATTATTTTTATTAAGGGTGGAAACCCTAATTTGTTTTAAGAAAATATATATATTATGTATTATTTATTTATGTACAAGAAAATAAATAAAATATATACAAATGTTAAAAAATAAAAAATAATGTGAGAAAATATTATTTAAGTGTATAAATAATAAAATATAAAAAAAATATGATATTTTTTGTATTATTTACAAGTTTTTATTTAGGAAAATAAAGGTATATTATTTAAGAAACTATTTTTATGCTAGAAAAAATAATAAAAATAATAAAATAAAATATGAAAATTTAAGAAAATATTTTTGGTATTTTTTAATGTTTAGAAAAATAAAATAAAGTCAGAAATGAAAAAGAAATAGAAAAATATACAAAATAAAATCAAATTGTCCAAGGGGGTGTGAACAGCAAGCCTAGGGGGTGCAAACAGCATGGACTAGCCAGGCCCAGCCCAGATGGCCTTCATCTTCAACCTTGTGACAAAACACGCGCGCCTGGTATTCAAAACTGGAAATCCTGCATTTGTGCTTAAAAACAAAAACTTGCAACATGAAAGTTATAGAGCATGATCATACGATTATAACCATGTAAAAAACTTAATTTAACTCTCAAAGACCAGAGAGAATTTCTATGGCCCTAATTTCTAACCTAGCTTTTTTAGAAAGTTCATCAATCAAATTCTCCCAACTCAGTTAACTTAAATAAAATCTATGCATATGTGCAGCTCAAGGGCAATGAGTACTACATTTTTTATTCACAAACCTAAGCCTAATGTTTTCTAAATAGAGAGATAGAAGTTTGAACTTTACCTATTTCAGTCAAGCTCGAGTATGGCAATGTAGGGGTTTTTAGTGAGGCCTGAGATGCTTGTGAGCTTGCTTGAAGTTCCTTTGACCTTCCCCAATGCCTAGCTAGCCTTGAACTTGCCTGAATAAGCTTGTAGAAGTCAACCTGCACAGTCAGAATTCAAAAATGGTGAAGTGTGTAAATGGAGTTACAGTCACTTGGGAATGGTTGGGGTAGCTTAGGTAGGTTGTATGAAGTGTGTTGGAAGAGGTTTGGGGCAAAACGCACGAGGCAATTGGAAGATGGAAGTGAAACTGCAGAAGCTGCCCTGTATTGCAAGAAAATGTGATTTTGGTATTTTGGAAGGTTTGAGAAGTGGTTAGCTCGTGCTTCTGACTTAGTGTGATATGCAAAATTTGTTTGAAATGGTTACAACACTTGGTTATATCAGATACAAGAGTTATGTCGTTTTTGCAAGTTGACTTGGTTTTGAAGAAAAGTGTGAAGTGACCAAGGTCAGGCCTGTACAGGCTAGCTTCAAGCATGCACAAAGTTGTTGTACCTTTGCCTATGTTTATGGAGTTGTTTTGCTGCAAAGGGATGGTTTAAGGCTCAAGGGAAACAAAAATGCATAAAGTGAACTTTATCAAATTGGCATTGTTAACTTTTTGCCATTTTTAGATTAATCCTTTGTGTAATCTTCCATTGATCAGAACAATTCCTTAATTAAATGTGTTTGCATTAAATTTTTGAGTGTGGAAGGGTTTAAGGACCTGTAAACAAGTACAAGCAAGGCTGGATTGAAATTTCAACTTGTAGCAACATGAAAAATGCCATGGATCAAAGTGACATTTTGCCAAATTCAAACCTTCGATTCTCCCTAACCACAAATGATTTTGGAGAGTTCTTTGACATTTTGGAAAGCTTGTAACATGATCTACAATCCATCTTTGAAATTAATTTTGAGATTCCAGTGGGAACTATGTGAAAAATTGCCATGAAGATAGGTCAAAATGCTGCCTAAACTAGGGAAAAGTTTCACTAAGTTAGAAAGTTTTTGGACCCTTATTCATAAAATCATAACTTCATATCCAACCTTATTTTCAGAAAACCTTGTGAATCAAAGTTATAGATTTTGTGGAGGACTACAACTTTCATGTTGGAAGTTTTCTTTGAATCAAAATATATCATGGTGAAAAAGTTGGGAAAAGTTGGGGAAAAATAAGAAAATTTCATAACTTAGAAAATTTCTAAGTTATGAAATTTTTCAATCTTAAACCCTAATTTTCAAAATTAGGTTTCTTGATGAACAAGTTTCATGTTTTGACACATCTTGATGAAAAATGACCCTTGGTACTTGATTTTGACCAAAAAGTCAAAGTTTGACTTTTCAATGTATAGTTGATTTTTGATCAGTTGACTGGAAATTTCATCTGTCAATCCAATGTCTTTGAGATCTTTTGAACCTTGTGATTAGGTCAAGATGATGCCATTGAGTCCTTGAATCCATACTTGAACCCAATTTTCCATGGGCTAGGTGAAAAATCAGAAATTGCCCTTCTGTAATCAAAACCCTAAAAATGACCATTTTGCCCTTTTGAAGATCTGATCAAATTTCTTGAGGAGTTGTGGTCCAAACTTGATCAAATGGTTCATATGAGTTTATAATGTTGTTGTGGATCAAAAATTATGAGGTTTGACTGTAAATTGGTCATAGTTGACTTTTTCCCCAATACAGCTGATTTCTAGGTCAACTGATCAATTGACTGGGCAAAAACTTGATTCAAAGCTTGAAACTTGGTATGGGCAATCTTATAAGTCCAACATGAAGTATAAAAGTCACATTAAGCATTGAGAGTCCAAAAATACATGTGCAAACTCAAACCCTAATTTTAGGTCAACAGTGCAAGGAGATGTCTTAAGTTGAGCAAACCCTAATCCTGTCTGGAGTCCAAAGAGTCTTGAAAGGGGAAATCTTGATAAAATGAGAGGGAAATTTTTGGGGTACAACAACTGCCCCTGTTCAATATTCTTGAACCTGAAGAGTTAGATTGGTGAGTTTTCCTTTCGTGACTCGAAGGTAAAAGAGGATTGGACACTAGAGTGCCCGTAAATTTGCACTCATCAAAAGGTGGTTGAGGGAATGGGCTTAAAGATGCCATTTGGAGATGATTGAATCTTGTTGGAGATGGGCTTAAAGATGCCATCGAAGAATGTTTGTTGAATGGTATTTTGTAGGTCAGAAGAATAAGTATCAGAATGGTATCCGTGTCGGGAACGTATCTGATATCAATCTGGAGACTGAATTCGTACGAGAAAGGATATAGCTGTCGTACCTGGAGCGTATCCAAGCTGTAACTGGATCTGTAAGAGCAAGGGTATAACTTCCGTGTCTGGAACGTATCCAAGCTGTAACTGGATCTGAAAGAGCAAGGGTATAGCTGTCGTGGCGAACTTATCCAAGCTAGGGAACATCAGCATGAGTGATCAGCATGGCTACCGTGTTTGGAGCGTATCTGGACTGTATCTAAATCTATAAGATCAAGGGTATAGCTGTCGTGGCGAGCGTATCCGAGCTAGGGAACATCAGCATGAGTGATCAGCATGGCTACCGTATTTGGAGCGTATCTGGACTGTATCTGAATCTGTAAGAGCAAGGGTATAGCTATCATGGCGAGCGTATCCGAGCTAGGGAACATCAGCATGAGTGATCAGCATGGCTACCGTGTTTGAAGCGTATCTGGATTGTATTTGAATCTGTAAGAGCAAGGGTATAGCTGCCGTGGCGAGCGTATCCGAGCTAGGGAACATCAGCATGAGTGATCAGCATGGCTACCGTGTTTGGAACATATCTGTACTATATATGAATCTGTAAGAGCAAGGGTATAGCTTTCATGGCGAGCATATCTGAGCTAGGGAACATCAGCATGAGTGATCAGCATGGCTACCGTGTTTGGAGCGTATCTGGACTGTATCTGAATCTGTAAGAGCAAGGGTATAGCTGTCGTGGCGAGCGTACCCGAGCTAGGGAACATCAGCATGAGTGATCAGCATGGCTACCGTGTTTGGAGCGTATCTGGATTGTATCTGAATCTGTAAGAGCAAGGTTATAACTATCGTGGCGAGCATATCCGAGCTAGGGAACATCAGCATGAGTGATCAGCATGGCTACCGTGTTTGGAGCATATCTGGACTATATCTGAATTCTTTGAATTTTTGTTAAAGATAGCTTTTAATCTTGTCCTGAAAAGGGTAAATGTTAGCTGAAACACAAAGTTATATTGCATGAAATGTATGATGCAATAACATATGTTTTATCAATGTTCATGATATATGAATGTAATGTATGCGTATGTAAGCTTATTCGCTGTCTTGCTGAGGAAAATAAATCCTTGACCGCTGGAGATAATAAAACTTTGACTGCTGTCGGGGAAAATAAATCCTTGACCGTTGTTGGATATTCAAATTCTTTGATTGCTGAGGATGAGAAATCCTTGTACCACTGCTGGGGATAGAAAATCCTTGGTGACTTGTGTGGATTAACAAGACCTTGACAACTTTTGTGGATTTGAAAATCCTTCATGACTTTCCTGGGGATATAGGGATCCTTCAAGTCTGCTTGGGAAACCTGCTTGGGGAATTCATAGATCTTTGATGACTATGGCTGGAGATTACACAAAGGGAATCCTTACCCGGCTGAGGAATAAGGAAACTTATGATGATCTCACTAGGGATTAAACAAAAGAAAACCTTGATCTGTTGGGAGAGTAAGGAAGGCTCTGATGGCATCGGCATAGAATCAAGAATGAGAATCTTCACTCTTCTGGGGAATTGAAATCTTGGGGGCTTCACTAGGGAAGTGAGAATGAGAATCTTCGATCTATAGGGGATTAAAAATTTTGACGAACTCATGCTGGGGAGTGGTGAAAAACTCTGACAACTTCACTGGGTAATCCAGACTGAGAATCTTCAATCTGCTTGGGAAAATTTGAATCCTTGGGGACTTCAAACTGGGGAGTTAAGAATGAGAATATTCATTTTGTTGGGGAATAAAAACTATGTGGGGAAGAGGTTTATTCCTGTTTGGAAAAAGTTCAGGAGTTTGGGTTGTATGCCAATCTATTGGGGAATTATCCAGAGGTCGGGGATAAAAGTTAACTGTTATCTGGTTGATTTTCAGACTTTAAGACAACTTGTTGGGGAATCTGGGGAAAGCTGAATCGTTCCCGCTGGAAATTGGTAGTTGGAAATTTGACTTCGCTAGGGAAGAAGGTTTCATCTTCGCTGGGGATTTATGACCCAAGGTTTTTACTCCGCTGGGGATTAGGATTTTGAAGACTTAACCCTGGTGAGAATTAAAGTTTATAACTCTGCTCGGGATTGGGAGTTTAAAGTTTCGACTCTGGCAAGGATTTTGAAATTTAATTCCGCTGGGGATATGTATTTCCAAGCTTTAGCTCCGTTAGGGACCTAGATGATGTACTGCAGGAGGTTTCTCTCAGAATAGCCTAAAGACGTTTTCCCATACTTTCAACCTGTCAGTAATTGTTCTTTCACATTTCGTTTATTTGTAAACAGTGATTATATTCAAATGCATATGCTCATTTAATAAACCATTGGACTTTTTCAAATAAAACACAAGTGTAAAAAAGTAGAAAAGGCAAATAGTTTTCTGCACTTTGAAGTATATTTGTATTAACTTTGTGTAAGTATTTTGTACAAAGGAGACAGACATCCTAGTAAGAGAATGTTGTCGTAAAAAATGAGAAAAATTTATACAAAGAAAGATGGCTATGTGTAAAAATTCCATGGGTTTCCCATTCTGCTATAGCCTTCGTAACTCTGAATATCGTGTCCATTCGTTGCTTCGTCCGACGATGATTAGATTGATCAGAATCCCGGAGCTTGTCTGGTGAAGAGATTGTCCTTAAAGTGATCCGACGGGACATAGTCATACGCTTTAATTCCCTAAATTTTGTCTGGACCTCCCTTTAGGGTTTTCGATCCACCGGGAAACCCTTTTTTGCCCAAGTCGCCCTTTCGGGTTTTCGACTTGCCGGGTGTACAGATTTTTTTATTTATCCCTAATTTTTGCCTGAACCGCCCTTTCGGGTTTTCGATTCACCGGGATGCCCATTTTTGCCCAAGTCGCCCTTTCGGGTTTTCAACTTTTCGAGTCATTTATGCGTAGTATCTTTTGACTATGTCCGCGTTCACAGGGTGCGGCAGGTCGTCACCGTCCATGGTGATCAGGATCATTGCCCCACCAGAAAAGATGTTTTTGATCACAAATAGTCCTTCGTAAGTAGGAGTCTATTTTCCCCTGGGATCACTTTGCGGCAAGATGATCCGCTTGATTACAAGATCCCCGACTTGATATACCTGGCGTCTGAATTTCTTATTGAAAGCCTTGATCATGCGTTTTTTATACGCCAGACCGTGGCAAACAGCAGTAAGTCGCTTTTCATCAATCAAGTTAAGTTGATCAAGCCGGGTCTGAATTCAATCGTCTTCACTCAAACCAGCATCCCTCATGATTCTCAAGGAGGGAATCTGAACCTCGATAGGTAAAACAGCTTGCATGCCGTATACCAAAGAATAGGGTGTTGCCCCAGTTGATGTGCATGCCGTGGTATGGTACCCGTGCAGAGAAAACTGTAACATCTCATGCCAGTCCTTGTAGGTGACTGTCATCTTTTGAATGATCTTCTTGATATTTTTGTTAGCAGCTTCGACATCATCGTTCATCTTTGGCTGATAGGGAGATGAATTATGATGTTGAATCTGGAACTGCTCGCACAGAGCGGTGATCATAGTGTTGTTCAGGTTTGTACCGTTGTCAGTGATAATCCTGTCGGGGATACCGTAACGGCAAATGAGGTTCTATTTTATGAAACGGGAAACCATATTCTTTGTAACGGATGCGAAGGACGTTTCTTCGACCCACTTGATAAAGTAATCAATGGCCACCAGGATGAAACGGTGTCCATTGGATGCGGTAGGTTTGATATCTCCAATCATGTCGATTCCCCACATCGCGAATGGCCAAGGAGCTGTTAAGACATTGAGAGGAACTAGAGGTATATGTACCTTGTCCGCATAGATTTGGCATTTGTGACAAGTCCGGGAATGTTGATGGCAGTCAGCTTCCATGGTAGACCAGTAATAGCCTGCCCTTAGAATCTTCTTAGCCATCGTATGCCCGCTAGAATGGGTGCCAAAGGTACCATTGTGCAGCTCAGCCATGATTTGCTCAGCTTCAACCTTGTCCACACATCGGAGTAGAATGAAATCATGATTGCGCTTGTATAAGATACCATTTCTCAAGAAGAACTTAGCTGAGAACCTTCTTAAGAACTTTTTGTCGTTGACTGAAGCTCCTTCAGGGTATTCTTGTGCTTCGAGATACCTTTTGACGTCATGAAACCATGGTCGGTTCACTACTTCTTCGGTATTAATCTCGTGAAAATGTGTAGGTTCGTCCATCCGCTCAACGGTGATTTAGGGACCCTCATTATCCCAGTTAAGTTTAAACATGGAAGACATTGTAGCTAGAGCATCTGCTAGCTAATTTTCTTCTCGCGGGAAGTGCTCGAAGATAATTTGCTCGAAATGAGGTAGCAATGTCAGGACATGTTCTTTATAAGGGATGAGGTTCGGATGTTTAGTATCCCACTCTCCTTTGATTTGACTGATAACCAAAGTTGAGTCCCCAAACACAATCAAGGATTTGATTCCCAAGTCAATAGCAGCCTTGAGACCAAAGATACAAGCTTCATATTCAGCCACGTTGTTGGTGCAGCTGAAGCAGATTCTGGCGGTGAAAGGTGTATGGTAACCTTCTGGAGAAATAAGTACCACGTCGATACCGTTTCCAAGTGCGTTGGAGGCACCATCAAAGTACAGGGTCCATCGGGATCCTTGTTCAGGTCCGTCATACGGTCTGTTTTCTTCAATGTTGCTCAATGTCATGATATCCTCGTCGGGAAAGTCGAACCTCATGGATTGGTAATCTACGACATCTTGATGGGCCAGATGATCGGCTAGCACACTCCTCTTTATAACTTTTTGGGTCGTGTACTGTATATCATACTCGGTGAGGATCATCTTCCATCTAGCGACTCTTCCAGATAGAGCAGGCTTTTCAAAGATGTACTTGATCGGATCCATCTTAGAGATCAGCAAAGTGGTATGAGTCAACATATACTGCCTTAGCCGGCGAGAAGCCCATACCAAAGTGTAGAAAGTTTTCTCGAGCAGTGATTATTGGGTCTCACAGTCGGTAAACTTTTTGCTAAGGTAATAAATGGCATGCTCTTTTCGGCCAGACTCGTCATGTTGGCCCAATACGCACCCCATTGAATTCTCTAGGACAGTGAGATACATGATTAACGGCCTTCCATCGACGGGTGGCATCAAGATAGGAGGTTCCAGCAAATACTCCTTGATTCTATCAAAAGCAACTTGACAGTCATCATTCCATTTAACCATCTGATCTTTCTTCAACGGCTTGAAGATTGGTTCACAGGTAGATGTTAGGTGAGAAATGAATCTTGCAATGTAGTTTAGGCGTCCCAAGAAACCTCTGACCTCCTTCTCAGTGCGAGGGGCAGGCATTTCTTGTATAGCTTTGACTTTGGCAGGATCAACCTCGATGCCTTTGTTACTGACTATGAAACCCAAGAGTTTACCGGACCTGACTCCGAAAGTGCACTTGTTAGGGTTCAGTCTGAGCTTGTACTCCTTCAACTTGACAAACAGCTTTTGCATATGGTCGAGGTGTTCTTCTTCAGTTTGTGAACGGTCTATCATGTCGTCTACGTAGACCTCTATCTCATGATGTATCATATCATGAAACAAAACCACCATGGCGCATTGATAGGTTGCCCCGGCATTCTTCAGTCCGAATGGCATCACTTTATTACAGAACGTACCCCACTGTGTAACAAAAGTAGTTTTCTCCATGTCTTAAGGGGCCATTTTAATCTGGCTGTAACCTGAAAATCCGTCCATGAAAGAAAATACCTTGTGTTGAGCTGTATTGTCAACCAAGATGTCAATGTGCGGTAGTGGAAAATCATCTTTAGGGCTAGCCCTGTTTAAGTCTCTGTAGTCCACGCATATTCTCACTTTGCCGTCCTTCTTAGGCACAGGAACAATGTTAGCAACCCATTGTGGATAGGATGTAACAGCAAGAAAGCCAGCATTGAACTGCTTCATCACTTCAGCTTTGATCTTTTCAGACATGTCGGGCCTCATGCGGCGAACTTTCTGTTTAATTGGTGGACAGCCTTCTCTTGTGGGGAGACGATGAACCACAATATCTGTATCCAGTCCCGGCATGTCTTCATAAGACCAGGCGAAAATCTCGACATATTCATTCAACAGCTGAACTAAGCGCTCCTTGACACTTGGCTCTAGGTTGGCATCCACTCTAACTTCTTTTCTGTCTTCCTTTGTTCCCAAGTTGATTGTCTCTAACAACTCCTCATGAGGTAGAATGGCCCTTTCATCCTGTTGCAGCAGTCTAGCCAATTCTCCAGGCACTTCACAGTCTTCATCACCTTCGTACTCGGCATGGTAGACCATATCTTCAGAGTCACTGAAGGCCATATCAGAATTGTTACCCATGGAATCCGGAATGGATGGGTACCTGCATTGGTGAGTGTGGGTGTGTGTAAGGGATAGCCACCTTTAATCAAATAAAATGTAAAAAGAAAGAAAATGAACACAAAAGTTTATATGTGAAAACGTCCATGATTCATTAAAATGGCATATGAAGATGAAAAATCAAACCCTTACAAATGGACCTATGTACCTCGGGTAAGACACAAGGAAAAAAGTGTATGAATTGTTTAGGAATTATTACAAACCAACAGAAATGTTCGAAAGATAAATTACTGATTCATGAAAGTAATGGGAACAAAATCCTTTGTCTCCCAATTTCATAAGCTTTCTTCAACGGTAGGGAAAATCCAGTCTTCTAGGTTGCTCTCCTCTTCACCATCCTCCAAAGCACTGACTCCATGATGAGTCATCTTCACTAGTGGTCCTCCAGCCCAGGAGCGACGCACAGCCTTTTGACTAGCAGTAGTGAAACCCAAGCTGAATTTATCAGAATTGAAAGGAAAATCGGGAAGTTGCCCCCAGATCGTGCTTCCTCCTTCTTAAATCACAGCCTTTGCATCTTTGAGTGACGACATCCGAGGCGGAGGTCGGGTAATCATAGGTACAGAAGGCACTTCTGCAATCTCCTGAGCTACCTCTTCAAAATGATTAAAGGGGGTTTCGATGAATTCACAATCTAATTCCATATAGCAGAAATAATTAAGATGGCTTATCATGTATTCCTCCTCACCGAGGACAGTTAAAATTTTCCCCTGAACATGGTACTTGAGCTTTTGATACAGAGTTGAAGTAACAGCTCCAGCATGATGAATCCAGGGTCTTCCCAATAAGCAAGAATAGGAGGGACGGATGTCCATGACATAGAATGTGGAGTTGAAGGTTTCATTTCCCACTTTAATCGGGATGTCCACCTCCCCGTGGACCATCCGTTTAGAACCATTAAAGGCTCTGACAATGATGTTGTTGGACTTCAAAGTTAGACCTTCACAATCTAGCCTATCCAATGCCTTCTTTGGTAGGACGTTCAACGATGAACCAGTGTCTACCAGAACATGTGCCAGAGTAGTCCCTCTGCATTCTACCGAGACATGCAAAGCGTCATTATGCTTTCTCCCTTTGATTATTAGATCAACGTCGGAGAATCCTAGACCGTTGTCTGCTGTTAGGCTAGCTACACATTCCTGGAACTGGTCCGCGGAGGTTTTCTGAGGCACATGGGTCATCTTCAAGAATTTGATCAGAGCTTTGGCATGAGCTTCTGAGCAAAGCAGCAGTGCCAACATAGAGATTTTTTAGGGGGTTTGCCCCAATTGCTCCACAACATTATAATCACTTTTCTTGATTATTTTCAAAATCTCTTCCATGTCTTTCTGAGTGGTTTCAGGGATGATCAACGGCTGAGCCCTCCTCCTAACGGGCCCTTCTTGGATCCCTTTCCCTCTATCATCAGCAACAGCAGAGGGGACAACCACAGGAGTTACAACCTCTTCAATAACTGGAGTTCTCGCAGATATGTTGACCGGTACAGAAGTAACCTTAGGAGCGGCTGAGGGTCCGAAGATTTCCTTTGGTGGCGCAATCTCCGGAGAGAAAATTCTTCATTGCGGGTGATTTTACTCGTTCCAGCAATGTTTCTAATGTCGGAAGTCTCTTCATCAGAACTCTCTTTAGTTGATTCAATTTGTTTAACACTGTGGTAAAAGATCTCTCCCCCATAGTTCCACGGTATTGATTTGTTGGACTTGTACGGGATAGGCCCTGGCATAGTTATCTTCAAAGGTACAATCTTTGGATCGGATGTAATCTTAACAGGTCTTTTGGAGACCTTGGAAAGATTGGCGGATATGGTAATTATCGAAACATCATTGACAGGAGTCGGAGTAACAGGAGTCTTTTCAAAAAGGATCTCTTGGTTATCCATTAGGCGCTGGATGCCTAACTTCAACAACGGACAGTCGGTCGGTAAGGATGAACAAAGGTAGCAATCTTTTCCACAACCTGGGAAAATCCCATCCTTCAGCAAATTCAACTTGATTATTGGTAACTGAGTCATCAAATCATCAATAGTAGCAACAAAAAGATCCCCTTCAACAGCATGGGCATGGTGGCCATGCTTCGGCATTGGAGCAGAGATCACATTAGGTTTTTCAGGGGCGTCGAATTCAACTTCTTTAGCGTCTATTAAATCCTGGATCTTGTTCTTTAGGGCCCAACAATTGTTGGTGTCGTGCCCTATATTGTCTGAATGATAAGGACACTTGGCATTTGAATGGTAGAAAGGAGAAGTTGTATTCGGATTCTTCGGGGCCTCTTTAAGACTAACAAGGTTTAACTTCAAAAGATGGGGTAAAACCTGAGCAGGTGTCATGTTTATCTGGGTGTATTGCCGTGCAGGCCTTTCCACCCTTGCTTGGTTGGTTCTTGGTATATTGTTTCTAGGCTGATCAACTGTAGACTTCTGAATCATTATAGCCTCCACCGCTGGCTGGCGCTCAACTCTTCCTTGAATTCTCTGAGAGTAGACAGCTGAGACTTCTTTCTTGGCTGGAAAGGTATTCTTGATGGCAGTGGAAGCAGATGCATCCTTTTGAATTTTTCCGCTCTTGATTTCGGCTTCAACTCTCTCGCCGGTCAGAATTAACTTGGTGAACCCTACAGACGAACTTCCGATCAGGTGATTGAAAAAGGGGCATGACAGTGTACCCAAGAACATATCTACCAGCTCCCTCTCAGACAGAGATGGTTGTACTCGTCCCGCCAAGTCTCTCCATTTCTGGGCATACTCCTTGAAACCTTTGTTTGATACCATGCCCATACTCTGTAATTGAGTACGGCTTGGTGCTAAATATGTATTATATTGATATTGTCTGTAGAAGGCAGTAGCCAAATCCTCCCAATTATGCACATCAGATCTCTCTAGCTAGTAGAACCATTCTAACTGCGTCCCCGAAAGACTATCCTGGAAGAAATGGACCCACAGATCCTTATCAAAAGAATGCGGTTGGATTTTTATGACGTAAGACCGTAGATGCATCTTTGGACAAGACAAACCATCGTATTTAGCAAATATAGGCACCTTAAACTTGGGGGGAATGACAATCCCAGAGACCAACCCTAGATCTTCAAAGTCCAGCCCAGGCACCCTCTGTACCTCCATGGCAGCCAGACGCTCTTCCAGATTCTTGTACTTGTCATCTGCAGGTGGGTACTGCTGCCCAGAATAGTCTTCATCCTCTTCTTCTTCTTCTTCTTCAGACTCAGTTGGTACTGCAGCTCCCTTTCCTTTACCTACCCCTTCATCAGACATTGAGGGGAAATCCAAGACCCTTTTAGCTTAACCTTCAAATATTCTACCCAAAGTAGCCACACCAACTCTTTTCTTTTTCTTTTTCTCCTTTTCCTTCTCCAGCAAGGTTTTGAGATCCTCCTGACCCTTAGCCAAGGTCATGAGTAGTTGCTGGAACTGTGAATTCTGCTCTTGTAAGTATTTAACCGTATGTTCTATACCCATCTTGCTGAAATAAACAGCAGAGAGATAAGGAAACCTGGTGTGAAGACCTGCTTATGCATATGATGAATGAGATGTATTCATGTAATGCATTCAAGGATTCAGAAATTCAAAGTTGTTTTAAACAAAAAAGAACACACGTCATATTAATAAGAAGAATTTGTTAGTACATCAAATGCCCCATGGGCAAAATAATACAAAATTCTAATGTAAAAAGATGTTGCGCATCCTTTTCGGTGCAATGTAGGTGTTGAGAGTCTGCTCTTCGTGAAGTTAGCGAGTAAGTTCCAAAACCTTCTTCTCACTAGCGTAGAATTGGGCTTCAAAAGTATCACGTTCTCCCTTGAGCTGTATCCAACTCCTTTGAAAATCTTCAAGTGATGTTGGCATGTCAGGATGTAGGAGGTTGTATGGAACCTATCCTTCCATAACAGGCTCTTTGATCACAGGCAGAATGTAGGGGTAAGGCATCATAAGACTTTGGGTGCGGGTTCGTACCCACTTGAGGTAAGGCTCGAGAGGGATAGAGTTCTTGTGTCCCAAGGTCTTATTGTCTACCATGTTGGGCATCCTCCAAGCTCGGATGAACCTTTATCAAAGTCCTTGCTCGTTGTTGTTGAAGTCAAAAACCAAGTCTGGAATCAGCATGTCATGAGGGCCATCCCTTCGGGCATACCCAAACTGTCTCAGAGCCAAGCAAGGGTTGTAGGTAATGCCTCCCCTAATGCCAAGTAGAGGGACATTAGGGAATCCCCTACAACGGTCAATCATGATAATATTTTCTCTGGATCGAGAACACCAATGAACATCTGAATGTGTAAGAGTCATCAATCATTGTGACCACCTCAAACCTTGCTCATTCTTCAAAACTGATTGGGGAAGGTGAGAAATAAACCACCTTTTTAGAAGAGGAGTACAGCACATGAGAACACCTATTTTTCTCATTGTTCGAGTGTGAAATGAGTGGAGGATATCCCCAAGCAATATAGGCACAGGGTTGCGGGACATGAAAATCTTGACAGCATTCACATCTATAAGTTGGTCAGGGTTTGGGAACAAGACCAACCCATAGATGAGAAGAGCCACAATCTCCTCAAAGGCTTGTAAGTCCAATGAATTACAGCAGCTTTTGGCCTTCTCAAACAGAAACTTTAACAAGAAACCCTTGACACCACTTCTGGTTTCCCAATGACCTATGATGTCAGATGGTTGTAAGTGTAGGGCTTGAGCAACATCTTCAGGCTTTGGATCTCTTTCTGTACCGTTGTAGGGTAGTTGATGGAGAATAGGAATCCTCAGGAGTTGAGAAAATTCCTCCAAAGTAGGCACAAGTTGGTAATCAGGAAATGTGAAACAGTGGTGTAGGGGGTCAAAGAACTGGAAGAGAACTTTCACCATATCTTCCTCAGTGTTGGTGTTGACTAAGTTGAGAAGACGACCATGCCTCTCAGTGAATGGATAATACTCTGGAATCTTGGAAGCAAGCTCCTTGAGTTGAGGAGGAATTCTCACAAGGTTGACCTGAATTGTTTTCCTGCGAAGTGATTCCATTACCTACAAAACAGAAACAAAGATGAAGATCCAAATCCTTGAAATGGTTAGTGGATGCATATGATGCTTCATGATGTTATGATGTTATGCACAAGTATATATGTACAAACAAGTCACACAAGATCCTAGTTTCAGGCTTGCATGGGGTTTCATAGGTAAGTACCCTCTTGAAGTTTGGTTCGCTTAACCTGTCCTATAAATAGTAACCGGGTTCTAAGGAGCTCAATATCACTAGATTATTTTGTGTTCATTGTTTCAGTTTAGCCACTTGACTGGCGACCGAAATATTCCAAGAAAATAACCCTCAATGAGTGTAGTATCGAGTATCTACCAACTTCGGACTGCACCAAAGTTGGTCATCTCACTACCCCTAAAAAGGCCAAGATGGTCAAGTAAAGATTCTAAAAGTCCATTAGTGCTTCATGACATCACTCAGTGATCCCGTATTCTCTTTGATTAACTCAAAGGCTACCGGTACCCACAAATATGTCGCACTAATATAACTATTGCTTCAACCATGTCGGTATACCCCGTACAGTTTCCACAACGTATTGCTATTTACCTATGAATGTTTCCAAAATTCGGGTAGAGGATTCAAACCCAAAAAATAGAACCAAATGTAAAGTAATCAAGTCAATCAATATAAGCATGTAAAGGTGATCTAAAACCCTAAGGTAACCCCACTTTTAGACAAATTCCCCAGCAGAGTCGCCAGTTCTGTGATGCGGTGGGAGAATTGACTTGAGGTTTTGCGTTTGTGTTCGCAAATGTTTCGGTTTAACAAGAGTCGCCACCGACTTTTTATTTATCCAAAGGAAAGGTCAAAAAGCACAGGAAAGACCTTTGAGATGTTTTCTTGGGTTCGAGGGGTAGATTATGAAAAGGGAAGGTGCTAGCACCATTTTCATCCATGGTTTTCCATGGGCTCTTAGTTACTTGTTTTAGATCACTTGCTTTTGCTTTTCAATTGTTTGAAATGGTGCTTTGGTGTGTGGTTTTGAAAATATTTTGAAAAGAGGCCTTTTGTCTAGGCAACCTTTGTAATAATTCTTGTTTGAATGTATAGAAAGGTGTTTGTCTTTGAAAAATGTTTCAATGTTTGAAAGTTTTTTTTGGGAAAATGTTTTGAAATTGTGTTGTGATATGTGTTTGAAAATAACAAGGATGTTTGCAAGTTTGATCAAGTAACTAGGAGCATCTACCTACCTACTCAAAGATCTTTCCTACACATTTTTAACCCTTTGACATTGTTGTTTTACCATTGCGTTTGGTAAACAACCTTGTGTTTGGATGTTAAACGGGACAGGTGCGGGTCATTGTATGATCATGATAGCAATTGTGCTAAGTATCTTTAGCAAAATTTTGAGGGACTAGATCATTTTTGTATAGGCAACCAAGATAGCGTCATCGAGGGACTATGATCTTTTGTTTTGTTTTTGTTTTACCAAGATACCTAGCATGTATACCATGTCCATTTTAAAGGCAACAAGTGGATGAAACCCTAGGGGTGCTTGTGTGCATTGTGTTGTCATTTTCATGCATTTTGTCTTGTATTTGGTCAAGCTATTTGTTTGATTTTGGATTTTTGCATACAAAACCTAATCTTTCTATCATGGCATATTTGAAAGCAATAAATGCGTAAAAATAAATCTACGACTATTACAACATTGATATGGGGAGGGGATACAAATTTGGATAGGGGGGATATTTGCAAGAAATTAAAACCCTAAGATTATTACAACCATATTGAATTCTTTGTACAAATAAATAAATAGACAAATATTTAAATGGACAATTAAACAAATATGCAATATATTACAAATATGCAAAAATGTTTTTGTATTATTTTTATGTATGTAAAAATAAGTTATTTAATGTATCAAAAATAAGAAAAATATTATTGATTATTTTTATTAAGGGTGGAAACCCTAATTTGTTTTAAGAAAATATATATATTATGTATTATTTATTTATGTACAAGAAAATAAATAAAATATATACAAATGTTAAAAAATAAAAAATAATGTGAGAAAATATTATTTAGGTGTATAAATAATAAAATATAAAAAATATGATATTTTTTGTATTATTTACAAGTTTTTATTTAGGAAAATAAAAGTATATTATTTAAGAAACTATTTTTATGCTAGAAAAAATAATAAATATAATAAAATAAAATATGAAAATTTAAGAAAATATTTTAGGTATTTTTTAATGTTTAGAAAAATAAAATAAAGTCAGAAATGAAAAAGAAATAGAAAAATATACAAAATAAAATCAAATGGGCCAAGGGGGTGTAAACAACAAGCCTAGGGGGTGCAAACAGCATGGACTAGCCAGGCCCAGCCCAGATGGCCTTCATCTTCAACCTTGTGACAAAATACACGCGCCTGGTATTCAAAACTGGAAATCCTGCATTTGTACTTAAAAACAAAAACTTGCAACATAAAAATTATAGAGCATGATCATACGATTCTAACCATGTAAAAAACATAATCTAACTCTGAAAGACCAGAGAGAATTTCTCTGGCCCTAATTTCTAACCTAGCTTTTTCAGAAAGTTCATCAATCAAATTCTCCCAACTCAGTTAACTTAAATGAAATCTATGCATATGTACAGCTCAAGGGCAATGAGTACTACATTTTTTATTCACAAACCTAAGCCTAATATTTCCTAAATAGAGAGATAGAAGTTTTAACTTTACTTGTTTCAGTCAAGCTCGAGTATGGCAATGTACGGGTTTTCAGTGAGGCCTGAGATGCTTGTGAGCTTGCTTGAAGTTCCTTTGACCTTCCCCAATGCCTAGCTAGCCTTGAACTTGCCTGAATAAGCTTGTAGAAGTCAACCTGCACAGTCAGAATTCAAAAATGGTGAAGTGTGTAAATGGAGTTACAGTCACTTGGGAATGGTTGGGGTAGCTTAGGTAGGTTGTGTGAAGTGTGTTGGAAGAGGTTTGGGGAAAAACGCACGAGGCAATTGGAAGATGGAAGTGAAACTGCAGAAGCTGCCCTGTTTTGCAAGAAAATGTGATTTTGGTGTTTTGGAAGGTTTGAGAAGTGGTTAGCTCGTGCTTCTGACTTAGTGTGATATGCAAAACTTGTTTGAAATGGTTACAACACTTGGTTATATCAGATACAAGAGTTATGTCCTTTTTGCAAGTTGACTTGGTTTTGAAGAAAAGTGTGAAGTGACCAAGGCCAAGCCTGTACAGGCTAGCTTCAAGCATGCACAACGTTTTTTTACCTTTGCCTAAGTTTATGGAGTTGGTTTGCTGCAAAGGGATGGGTTCAAGGCTCAAGGGAAACAAAAATGCATAAAGTGAACTTTATCAAAATGGCATTGTTAACTTTTTGCCATTTTTAGATTAATCATTTGTGTAATCTTCCATTGATCAGAACAATGCCTTAATCCATTGTGTTTGCATTCAATTTTTTAGTGTGGAAGGGTTTAAGGACCTGTAAACAAGTACAAGCAAGGCTGGACTGATATTGCAACTTGTAGCAACATGAAAAATGCCATGGATCAAAGTGACATTTTGCCAAATTCAAACCTTCGATTCTCCCTAACCACAAATGATTTTGGAGAGTTCTTGGACATTTTGGAAATCTTGTAACATGCTCTAAATTCCATATTTGAAATTCATTTTGAGATTCCAATTGGAACTATGTGAGAAATTTCCATGAAGATAGGTCAAAATTCTGCCTAAACTAGGGCAAAATTTCACAAAGTTAGAAAGTTTTTGGTCCCTTATTCATAAAATCATAACTTGAGATCCAAGCTTCTTTTGGGAAAACTTTGTGATTTAAAGTTGTAGATTTTGTGGAGGACTACGACTTTCATGTTTGAAGTTTTCTTTGAATCCAAATGCATCATGGTGAAAAAGTTTGGAAAAGTTGGGAAAAAATAAGTAAATTTCATAACTTAGAAAATTTCTAAGTTATGAAATTTTTCAATCTTAAACCCTAATTTTCAAAATTAGGTTTCTTGATGAACAATTTTCATGTTTTGACACATCTTGATGAAAAATGACCCTTGGTACTTGATTTTGACAAAAAAAGTCAAAGTTTGACTTTTCCGTGTACAGTTGATTTTTGATCAGTTGATTGGAAAATTCATTTGTCAATCCAATGCCTTTGAGATCTTTTGAACCTTGTGATTAGGTCAAGATGATGCCATTGAGTCCTTGAATCCATACTTGAACACAATTTTCCATTGGCTAGGTGAAAAATCAGAAATTTCCCTTCTGTAGTCAAAACCCTAAAAATGACCATTTTGCCCTTTTGAAGATCTGATCAAATTTCTTGAGGAGTTGTGGTCCAAACTTGATCAAATGGTTCATATGAGTTTATAATGTTGATGTGGATCAAAAATTATGAGGTTTGACTGTAAATTGGTCACAATTGACTTTTTCCCCAATACAGCTGATTTCTATGTCAACTGATCAATTGGCCTGGCAAAAACTTGATTCAAAGCTTGAAACTTGGTATGGGAAATCTTATAAGTCCAACATGAAGTATGAAAGTCACATTAAGCATTGAGAGTCTAAAAATCCCTGTGCAAACTCAAACCCTAATTTCAGGTCAACAGTGCAAGGAGATGTCTTAAGCTAAGCAAACCCTAATCCTGTCTGGAGTCCAAAGAGTCTTGAGAGGCGAAATCTTGATAAAATGAGAGGGAAAATTTTGGGGTACAACATATATCTTAGAATTTCTCTTAAGGGACTAAGATCATTTATAAGGCAACATTCATAGCGTCATCGAGGGACTA
Organism: Vicia faba; assembly: GCA_948472305.1. Taxonomy (NCBI): domain Eukaryota; kingdom Viridiplantae; phylum Streptophyta; class Magnoliopsida; order Fabales; family Fabaceae; genus Vicia; species Vicia faba. Next base: position 848,991,900 of record OX451735.1, on the reverse strand, counting down.
TGATCTTGTATTTTTGTTTATTTTTTTGCTAAGATATCTCATATGCATATTATGACTATTTTCACAAGGCAACAAGTGGAGTTAACCCTAGAGGTGCAAAGTGTGCAAGTGTGTATTTTTCATGCATTTTTTCCTTGAATTATGGTTTTCTATTAGTTGATTTTATGTCTTGCCATACAAACCATAATTACTAGCATTTATATTGAAAGCGATAAATTGCGGAAAGTAAATTTTCTACGTTATTAGATCATTTGGGGGATTGGGTATACAAATTTACAAATGGGGATTGCAAGAAATTAAACCCTAATTATCTATTACAACCATATTGAAACTTGAATAATGTACAAGAATTGAAAGGAATATAATGTACAATAATAGAAATGGAAAGTGAATGGATTTTGATTTTTTAAAATAAATATGAAAATAAAATATTTTTTGTGATATTTTATATATTCATAAAATAGACATCGTAAATAAATAGTGTGCAAAAAATCAACTCAAAAGGAGTTGTTTTGATTAGTTAAAAAATGTTGAAATTTGGTAAAAAATGAAAACAAACAAGTGATAAAAATTTGTTTTGGTCCTGCCAAGGTTTGAACCCAGGTTCTCCACACCTTCCATTCAAAACAGCCAACACTCAATATGTTATAAATTTTCATGTTAGTTTGGAAAAAATGACAAAATAAATACAAAAGGTCTCACTGGGGCTCGAACCCAGGACCTTCTACATGGCAAGACTTTAGCGCGCGCTGTTTGTACCACTGAGGTGGTTTGTTTCATCTGTTAGTTATACAACTTGCATTAAATATAAAATGAACTCATTTCTGAAAATTTGAACATGGCTTCATCATCTTCCTTCGCGCAGACAGGGATGCATAACTCCATTGTTAAGCTTCGAAAGGCTTCATTTCTCAGCCAAATAGAAATATTATAAACATCAAACCTGCTTAAAATTTTAATACGAATCTAACCATGTAACTTTTAAAAGCTATGAATCAGAGGTTAGAACGAATTATGTTTGGTACTAAAACCTAACTGGTTAGAGTTGAAAATCTTAAGACATAAGTAATGAAAATCAAAACTAAGAGCATGGTCAGCTTCCTAGATATGATATCTACATCTTTTCTTCACAATGTATATACAAATGATGCTTAATTGAAGAGTTCCAAGTTTGAAAAACTTACCTCTTGGAGTGAAATTCGAAGGACTTCTACACGAATCCCAGAAATGACTTGATGATGGACTAAGCTTTCCTGGACTTCCCTGAAGCTAGTGGGATCACTAATTTTCTTTGAAAGTCAGAAGGATTTTGGAGTTGGCTCTTCAAAGTCAGAAATGGCAAGCAATGTGGATTTCGATGCAGATTCTAAGTTCAAGGAGTTTTGAGAGTGTTCTAAGGCTGGTGTGTGGAAGCTTAGTGAATCGAGAGGCCAAAAACGCACAAAGGGATTTGAGAGTTTTGTGTGTGAAGTTAGAATGTGCCCAGTTTTGTGCTTGTGTGCAGGTTCTGAGTTTTTGAGAGTTTGGGAGTTTTTGGGATTTTTCAACACACAAGAATTCGGCCCCTTTAGCTTGAAAATGGCCTCTCTATTTATAAATAAAAGGTTAGGGAAGTTGGAGTAACCAGATTTGTAAGATAACGAAGTATGGTTTGGTTGGAATGAAAATAGCAAGTTGTGTCAAGTTTTCCGTGATCCCAAGATGAAGTACCAAAGTTATTGGTTTAGAGGGGTTACTTTCTATGATTTATGGTGGGGAAAAAATCAGAAGCAAACAAAGTATGGGCTCAAGACAAACTTGTACCAAAAAGTTTGCTTTCCAAGAATAGCAATGATAACTTTATGCCATAAATGTAAAGATCTTTTGGACTAAGGCTTAAACACTTGGGTAATAGCTCAAAAGTGGGTGTAAGCATTAAATTATGATGGGATTTGAATGTAAGGAGGCCTGCAACACAAGATTATGCAGCATAGCATAAGGATTTTGTTATGTTCTTCAAAATTTTGTCTTCGACTTGATTCCTTCTACAAAGATCTTGAATCTCTGTAGAACTTTGATATTTTTATTTACTCTGGTCGAATACTCCATCTTTTCGTTTTAATCACATAGATCCACAACCTTCGACCAAACTCATCAATAGATAAAACAATATTTGTTTCCACCAATTGTGTGTTCTTAGAATGGACCACTTATAACCTTTGATCAAACTCATCAACAGACAAAACAAAATTTGTTTCCACCAATTGTGTGTTCTTCTAATGGACCACTTACAACCTTCGACCAAACTCATCAACAGACAAAACAATATTTGTTTCCACCAATTGTGTGGTCTTCGAATGGACCACATTCATCCTTCGAACAAACTCATCAACAGACAAAACAATATTTGTTTCCACCAATTGTGTGTTCTTCGAATTGACCATATTCATCTGAATGTACCACTTTGAGTATGTAAGATGATCTCATTGGCATAGTCGAAAGAAATTCTGGATTGCTTTCATACTAAACAAAACTTCACAAAGTTTTTCAGGCATCACAAGACTTAGAAAACCATATCTTGAGTAATCAGTTGATTAAGTGGTAGAAAGTTCAAATGTCCAAACTTCAAATGCCACAACCAAATATCCTTGTGTTCGACCAATTTTAAAACATTGACTTCTGTCGAATTGATCATTGTCTTGCAAAGAACTATTATCAGCAATTTTTTGTTAAACTGTAATTCATAGTGTCGAAACTATGTGTGTCGAAGGGTTTAGCATGTGTGTCGAAGCGGGTTGCTCGAAGGAAGCCATTGCCTATTCGAATATTGTGGATCGAATCAAGCATGAAGATAGACTTGTAATTCATAGTGTCGAAACTATGTTTGACGAAGGGTTTAGTATGTGGATCGAAGCTGGTTTAAAGGTGGATCGAAACAGGTTTATAGGTGGATCGAAGCAGGTTTAGAGGTGGATCGAAGCAAGTTTAGAGGTGGATCGAAGTAGGTTTCTCCCAATCGAAGCTTTTGGATCGAAGAAAGCTTGCTCTTCTTCGATTTGTCAAAATATTCCCACCACTCCTTTTAGATTAGTCATGTGATTCGAACAGCCTGAACCAAATTTTGAATTCGACATGGTTATCTGCAACTGCACACCTTTCGATCTTCTTTTCCCTTTCGACAGTTTCCTCTTCATCCTTTCTTCGACTTGATGCTTGAGATCCCAATATGATCCATGAAAATCATATGAAAGCATTAAAGGTCCAATTGTCCTTATACAAACTCAAACCCTAATTTTGAGTCATCAGTGTTTGATGAGGTATTTTGAGCTGATCAAACCTTGTGCAATCTTGAATCAATGGAGATTTTTTGAGAGAATCTTTGATAAATTGAGAGGGAAAACTTTGGGGTACAACACCTACATTAGAGGAGTATTATTATCTACTGGGTTTACCTGTTATCGATCGTGTTCCTTTCACCAGTTTGGAGGGGGAGCCAAAATCTCACGAGATTGCTACTATGGTTCATTTGGGGAAGTCTGAGATTAAGGCCCACGTGACTACCAAAGGAGGAATTAGAGGATTACCCGCTCAGTTTTTATTAGATAAAGCTTTTTAATTTGCTAGGATGAAGAGTACAATTGCTTTTGAGGCCATCTTTGCTCTGCTTGCTTATGGTATGTTCTTATTTCTAAACGTCAACACTTTGTGGATATCAATGCCATCAGTATATTTTTGACAGGGAATCCAGTCCCCACATTATCAGGAGATGCTTATTACTCTATTCATCTTTGGGATTCTTATCATGGAGGGATGATCATTTGTTGCACGCCTTTGTTGTATCAGAGGTTTATTTCTCACTTACCTTGGTCTGATGCTTTCTGGGATGTCAAGAAGGAACCTCGTTGGGATCCAAAGATTATGACCCTCACTCATTCAGATATTGTTTGGTATCATCAGGATTACCATGATGTAGAGATTGTCGATAGTTTTTGTAGTTTCCCCAATGTACCTCTTCTTGGTGCAAAGGGAGGAATTAACTACAATCCAGTTCTTGTACGATGACAGCTTGGATATCCGATGAGAGATAAGCCAAATAGTATTCATCTGAGTGATTTCTTTATCAGAGAGGGAGAGGATCATAAGAAAGCTAAGGAGGAAATTTCAAAGGCTTGGCGCCATATTCATAGGAAGAGTAGAAAATATTTGGGACCTAGAGGAGCTATTTGTTTGGAACCTTATCTCTGGTCGGTACATGCAAGGGAAATTCAGTTGAAGATACCGTATTCCCATGAAGCACATATTCCTGATATGTTTGTGAAGACCACCCATCCCCTTTTAGAAGATGTGGAAGAACTTCATCTTGCCCTAGTTAGGATGCTGCAGAAGTAGGAGGCTTGGAAGAATAAGTGTCAGACTTTAGAGATGTCCTATCAAACAGACTTGAAGAAGAAGGGTGACTTGATCGAGATTCTTGAGAGTCGTGTTGTAGAGATGATGGAGAGGAAAGAGGATTTATTTTCCTCTAGAGCTAAGTCAGGACTTAGTCATTCTCTTCCAGACTCTGGTGATTGGAAAGTGGTTACCGACAGGTATGCTGAAGAGAACAAGCAGTTGAAGGCTCGGATTGTAAGACTTACAGGAAAGCGTTAGTGTGTGGAGTGATCTTCATCAACTTTGCTTTTTTAGGATTTTAGATTATATCTCTTCTTGTACTTGGGATTGTTGAAACATGTACTAAAAAGCTATAATCCATTCTGAAGTTATTATAATGAGATTTTCAGTATTTCAATATATGTTGGTACTTTAATATTTGCAAAATTATCTATAATCCTTTGAGTCCCTTGAAATATTAATAATAATCAAATGAATCATGTGCATCACATATTGTGCATCATATGGTACATATTTCTTGTATTCCTATTCATACCCAGGTGTCTTACTGAATTTCTCTACTTCGTTCAGCAAGTTGTCTCACCGATACAATACTCGAGCTAATTTCAAGAAGAAAATGGAGAATCTTGAACAAGAGAATCGTGAGCTGCACGAAGAAGTTACTGCTTTGAAGGCCAGTATGGCTAATATGACAACTTTAATGGAATCATTGGTGGCTTCTCAGAATCAGCCACCACTTGGTCAGCCTCAACAAACAACAAATGCTTCTGAAGGTCTATCAGTTCCCATTTCTATTACTCCAGTTACTACTGCTCAAAATTGTATGCCTTAGGGTTACCCATGGGAAATGCCTGAAAACTTCATGCCAAAAGGTTATAATCTTAACACTCAAGCTGCTCCAATTGTGCAATTTGCTGCTACTCTTGCACCTCCTGTGGTGCATATTACTCCTGCTACTAGAAATGAGATCCATTATATTGCACCTCCTTCGGTCAATGTTATTCCGTTTTTTAATGATGAAGTTTATCATCCTGTTCCTCCACCAAGTGAAAGTGTGGGTTTCTATGACCGGTTGGATGACTTTCAAGACTAGCTCAATGAGATGCAGAAGGAAATGAAGGCCCTTCAAGGAAAAGAATTTTTTGGACAAAATTCCAGTGAGCTCTGCCTGGTTCCCAATGTAAAGGTGCCAACGAAGTTTAAGTGCCTAAATTTGAGAGGTGTAAGGGAAACTCTTTCCCTCGTGACCACCTTGTGATGTATATCAGGAAAATTTCTACCCATACTGATGATCAGCATTTGCTCATTCATTTCTTTCAAGATAGTTTAACTGGTGTTGCTCTGAAGTGGTATATAAGTCTGGACAGTAGCAGTATCCGCACCTTCAATGATCTGGGAGAAGCCTTTATCAAGTAGTATAAGTACAATATGTTCATGGCGCCTGACTGTGACCAGTTAAGGGAAATGGCTCAGAGAGACAAGGATTCATTCAAAGAATATGCACAGAGATAGCGCGAGATAGCTTCCTGGGTGGTTCCACCTTGGGAGAACAAGAAATGACCAAGGTCTTCCTAAAAACCCTTGGATCATTTTATTACGAAAGGATTATCGCCAGTGTGTCGAGTGATTTTACCGAAATGGTAAGCAAGGGTGTTCTTTTGGAAGAGGATGTCTGAGAGGGGCGTTTTACAAGAGATGAAGGGACAAAGAAGTCTTCGTATGATTTCTCTCAACAAAAAAAGTGAAATGAATGTTGTTATTGGAGAAATGAAGATTAGACCAACTAGAAGGCATCAATGGTACCAGTAACAAGTTGCTTCTGTGACTCTAGTCGTCAATGTAGCTCCAACCACGGTTGCCTATCAGAGACCATCTCCTCAGGGAAACCAAGGGAAAAGTAACAAGAGAGAAGCTCTTGACTCCATTCCAATGAGCTACACAGAGTTACTTCTGGCCTTGATTCAGAAGAAGTTGGTTCAGATCAGGCCGCCCCCTGCTATACCATCACCTTTACCTTGGTATTATAAGGAAGACAAGATGTGTGATTTTCATCAGGGAGCACCAGGGCACAATATTGAGAATTGTTATCCTTTGAAATCTGAAGTACAAAAGATGGTGAGATATGGCCTTTATCCTTTAAAGATGTTGGCCCTAACGTGAAAGATAATCCTTTACCTAAGCATGGAGGAGTAAATGTTGTAAACATAGTTGCTGGTTGTCCAGGAGACTTATGGTTTTTTGATATCAACCTGGTTAGAGGAGATTTGGTAAAGATGCATGCTGATCTCTGTGGGTTTAGTTACTATACGCATGACCATGCTGGTTGTGGTATTTGCAGTACAAATATACAGGGATGTGATAAGATAAAAGCTGACCTTCAGGAAATGATGAACGAATGCCTCATTCATATAATTAGGCCTAGGGCAAAATATGAAGAGGATGTGAATATGGTCTTTGGATGTCCTGGAGAATTCCGAATTTTTGACGTGAATCATATGAATGATGATTTGGTGCAGTTGCACACTACCTTCTGTCACATGGATGGTCAAGAAGAACACCATTATGGGTCTTGCCGAATCTGCTGCAGAGATTCTCATGGTTGTTCCATAGTGAGAAAGGGTGTTCAGTTGTTGTTGGACAATGGTACTATCAAAGTTTCAGGAAATAGAGATGATTACCATGGGATTAATGTGATTTAAGATTGCTTGGTTGAGACTGTGTCAGATAATGAGTATGCTTTTGTATATGCATTCTTTTCCTCAGATGAAGATGTGTTTTCCAGTAAGGATTCTGTGATTTCTAAGTATTCTGAAGAGGGGGTCAATGTTATCGTGCCTTGTTTTGGTGTTCCTGCCCCTATAGAGATTGAGCACCATAGCAAACCAATTGTTGCTCTAGTAGTGATTTTCTTGCCATGTCATGTTCCTTACGAATCAGACAAGTTCGTGCCCTATAAATACAATGTTACAATTTTGGAGGATGGTGTGGAAGTTCCCATCCAACCTTTTTCTAATGTCAAGAATATTGTCAAAGCCAGCCGAGTGACTCGCAGTGGCTGTGTTTTCGTACCTGTCATTCGAAGGAGTGTTAATGATGATAAAAAGGTTGTTGAAAGTACTAAACCCAAGAAAGAAGTGGGGGAATCTAGTGGTACTACTCTGGAAAAATATGTGGACGATATGTTAAAGATTATCAAGATGAGCGACTACAGGATCGTAGATCAACTGTTGCAGACTCCATCGAAGATATCTATTCTAGCATTGTTAATGAACTCTTTGGCCTACAGGGAATCTTTGATGACAGTGTTGGATCAAGCTTTTGTGGAAAGTGATATGCCTTTAGACCAATTCAATAGTGTTATTGGGAATATTACCTCCTGTAATAACCTGAGTTTCTGTGATGACGAGCTTCCCGATGAAGGAAGGAATCATAACTTGGATCTTTATATCTCCATGAACTGTAAGAATGATTCATTGTCCAATGTGTTGATTGACAATGGATCCACTTTAAATATCATACCGAGGAGTACACTTATGAAGTTGAAGTACCAAGGAACTCCTATGCGCCCGAGTGGCATAATTGTAAAATCTTTAGATGGATCAAGGAAGTCTGTCATCGGGGAAATAGATTTGCCTATTCATATAGGCCCACACTTATCTCAGATTACTTTCCATGTTATGGATATTGTGCTCGCTTACAGTTGTTTACTGGGACGACCATGAATACAGGAGGCAGGAACTGTTACTTCAACTTTGCACCAGAAGCTGATGTTTGTGCGTGAAGGAAAAGTGGTTATCATAAACGGAGAGCAGGATTTGTTAATATCTCATTTATCCTATTTCAGTGTTATGGAAGCAGATGAAGTTGTCGTTGGAACTCATTTCCAAGCTTTATCCATTGATAATATAAGGGAAAATAAGAATTTTATAGCTTCGTTTAAGGATGCTCAGCAGGTAGTGCGTAATGGCCTAGTAAGGTATGGGGCAGATTGTGGATCCACCTATGAATAAGAATTGAGTTGGTTTGAGATTCTCTATGAAGAATGGTAAATGTAAGGTTCTGAAGCTGAAGTTTGCTTTGGGCAAATATCAGGATATCTTTCACAGTGGAGGTTATCTCCATCCAACTATTCCTAGGATCAATGCTATTGTGTAAGGTGAAGAAGAGCAGGATATGTCGAACTACCTGACGCATGGAATTAGAGTCCAAAATTGGATCACCATTGATGTTCCCTCTTACATCTATGTCTCAAAGTAATTTTTTTTTGTTAGTCTTTTCAAAAAAATCTTTCACTCTGCCCAAGGTGAAAGTATTGATGTTGTATGGGCTTATCTGTTGCTTTGATGTTTAAAATCAATAATAAAAGTTGTCTTTGATTCCAAAATTGTGTCTTTATTTTCAGCTTTTTCTTGTAAAATGGTAATCAGAAAAAACCTTTCAAAATAAATGATAATTGTAATTTAATCTGCATAATCACTTGTTATATGTGTTAGATTCTAAAAGCAATCATAAATCATATGTGCAGATTAATTAAAAAACCTATTAAATACAATGACCCTGCACCCTTTCCCAACTTTGAATATCCTGTGTATATGACCGAAGAATAAGAATATGATGAAATCCTAGAAGAGGTTTCACGGTTGCTTGAGTGCGAGGAAAGTGTCATTCAGTCGTATAAAGAGTCATTAGAGACAATCAACTTGGGTACAGAGGAAGATCCGAAAGAAGTCAAGATTGGAGCATTGTTTCATCTCAATGTAAAGAGAAGGTTGTTTGAATTGTTGAAAGAGTATGTGGAAATCTTTGTCTGGTCTTACCAAGACATGCCTGGTTTGGATAATGATATTGTGGAACATCATTTGCCGCTAAAGCCAGAATGCCCGCAAATCAAGCAGAAAATGCGAAGAACTCACCCTGATATTGCAGTAAAAATTAAATAAGAGGTTTTAAAGAAGATTAATTTTGGTTTTCTTGTGACATCAGTGTACCCTCAGTGGATTACCAATATTGTTCTAGTACCAAAGAAAGACGGAAAAGTTCGCATGTGCTTGGATTATAGAGATTTAAACAAATTTAGTCCAAAAGATGATTTTACATTGCCACATATTGATATTTTGGTTGATAGTACAATAAAATTCAAAATATTCTCGTTCATGGATGGATTTTCCGGATATAATCAAATCAGAATGACTTATGAGGACATGGAAAAAACAACTTTTATCACACCTTGGGGAACATTCTGTTACAGAGTGATGCCCTTTGGGTTGAAGAACGCTGGTGCAATGTACCAGAGGGCTATGACAACCCTATTCCATGATCTAATGCACAAGGAAATTGAGGTATATTTTGATGATATGATTTCCAAATCTCAAACTGAAGAAGAGCATATAGAATATTTGTTGAAATTGTTTTAGCGTTTGAGGAAGTATCATCTCTGCTTGAATCCAAATAAATGCACCTTTGGTGTCTGATCAGGGAAATTGTTAGATTTCAATGTCAGCCAAAAAGGGATTGAAGTTGACCCTAATGAAGTTAAGGCAATTCAAGAAATTCCAGCGCCAAGAACTGAAAAGCAAGTTAAAGGCTTCCTTGGGCGTTTGAATTACATATCCAGGTTTATTTCCCATATGACTGCAATTTGTGAACCGATCTTTAAGTTTTTAAAGAAAGATCAAGGTTGTGTATGGATAGATGATTGCCAAAGGGCATTTGAAAGTATTAAAGATTATTTTCTTGAACCTTCTATCTTGCCTCCTTCTTTTAAAGGAAGGTCATTGATTATGTATCTAACAGTGTTAGATAACTCTATGGGTTGTATTTTGGGACAACGAGATGAAACAGGGAAGAAGGAATATTGCATTTATTATCTCAGCAAGAATTTTATTGATTGCGAGTTGCGGTATTCTATGTTGGAAAATACATGTTGTGCTCTGGCCTGGGCGGCAAAGCGGTTGCTGTAATATATGTTGAATCATACTACTTGGTTGATTTCCAAAATGGATCCAATTAAGTATATTTTTGAAAATCCTGCTCTTACTGGGAGAATTTCCCATTGGCAAATGCTTTTGTCTGAATACGATATTGAATACTGTACTCAGAAGGCTATAAAAAGAAGGGTGTTGGCATATTATCTTGTGCACCAACCTGTTGATGATTATCGGTCTGTTAAATATGATTTCTCTTATGAGGATCTGGTGTTTTTGAAAATAAAAGATTGTGATGAACCTTTCCCTAGGGAAGGTCCTGATCTTGAATCCTAGTGGGGTATGGTATTTGTGGAGCTGTGAACGCATATGGGAATGTAATTGGTTCTACAATTATCACTCCTCATGGATCGCATATCAAATTCACTTCAAGGTTGGCATTTGATTGCACCAATAACATGGCAGAATATGAAGCTTGTATCATGGGTCTCAAGGAGGCTATTTATCTCAGAATCAAAATTCTAGATGTGTATGGTGATTCAGCTTTGGTAATAAATCAGATCAAAGGAGAATGGGATACTCGTCACCCTGGCTTGATTCCCTACAAATACTATGATAGAAGATTACTACCTTTCTTTAATAAAGTTGAATTCCATCATATTCCCATAGATGAAAATCAGATGGTGGATGCTTTGGCTACTCTGGCTTCTATGTATCAAGTGAACACTTGGAATGATGTGCCTCATATTACAGTGTGAAGTTTGGATAGACCAGCTCATGTGTTTGCAACAGAGGAAATATTAGACGAAAAACCTTGGTATTATGATATCAATCATTTTCTCCAGACTCAGGAATACCTGATTGGTGCGTCAAATAAAGATAGAAAGACATTAAGAAGGTTGGCAGGAAGCTTCTTCCTCAATGAAGATGTGTTATACAAAAGAAATTATGACATGGTCTTGCTCAAATGCGTGGATAGACACGAAGTAGACATGTTGATGCATGATATCCATGAAGGTTCTTTTGGCAGTCATGCCAATGGACATTCGATTGAAAAAGAGATGCTTAGGACAGGTTACTATTGGCTGACAATGGAATCTGACTGTTACAAATTTGTAAATAAGTGCCATAAGTGTCAGATTTATGCTGACAAAATTCATGTGCCTCTGACACTTCTCAATGTTATTTCTTCCCCGTGGCCTTTCTCTATGTGAGGTATTGACATGATTGGAAAGATTGAACCTAAGGCATCGATCGGACACCGTTTTATCTTGGTGGAAATAGACTACTTCACCAAGTAGGGGGAAGAAACTTTGTATGCTAATGTTACTAAGCATATGGTAGTATGTTTTATCAAGAACAATCTTATATGTCAGTATGGTGTGCCCAGCAGGATTATCATCGACAATGGCTCGAATCTGAATAACAAGATGATGACAGAACTTTATGAAGAATTCAAGATTGTCCATTACAATTCATCTCCTTACAGGCCAAAGATGAATGGGGTTGTTGAAGCTACTAATAAAAACATCAAAAAGATCATCCAGAAGATGGTTGTTACTTATAAAGATTGGCACAAGATGCTCCCTATTGCTTTGAATGGGTACCGTACATTTGTCTGCACTTCAACAGGGGAAACCTCGTTCTCTCTTGTGTATGGTATGGAAGCGGTACTCCCCGTTAAAGTTGAGATTCCCTCCTTACGTGTGATAATGGAAACCAAGTTTCCAGAGGCTAAATGGGTCCAGAACAGGTTTGACCAGTTGAATTTTATTGAAGAGAAAAGAATGACGGCCTTGTGTCATGGTCAGTTATACTAGAAGAGAATGAAGAAAGATTTTGATAAGAAGGTCAAGCCTCGTGAATTCAGAGAAGGCGACCTCGTGCTCAGAAAGATCATGTTTTTTAATGCTGATTCTAGGCGCAAATGGACTCCCAATTTTGAAGGCCCGTATGTTGTCAAGAAAGCCTTCTCTGGTGGCAGTCTTAATATTCCCCAACGGAATATAAGAATGCTCCCCGGCCGAATACAAGATGTCCCTAGTGGAGTTAAAATTTTCCCAACGCAATCTGAAAAAGCTTCCCCAACGGAGTTAAAAGCATCACCCCCAGTAGACTCTGGAAGTCTATCCCCAGCGGAGTACAAAATAAATCTCCCTAGCCAAGTTCAAAGGATCATTCCCAGCATAATTCAGAGGATCATCCCTATAAGAGTCTAAAGGGTTATCCCCAGCAAGTCACAACTGAAGTATCATCCCCAGTGGAGTACTTTCTTTTCACAAACAGGTATTCAATCCTCAACAGATTCAGTATCACCAGCAACAGTAATCCATCCCCAGCAGAGTTTATCAGTGGAATCTTCAGCAGAACATCTCTTCCCCACAGATTAATTCCCCTCGGAGTAATCTCCTCATCAGTTTATTCCCCAACGGAGTTATCCTCTCCTGCAAGTTCATCATCTTCGTTCATCATCCCCAGCGGAAACGAAGAACTCAACTCTATTCTCCAGCAGCTCCATGGTTTATTTTCCCCAGCTAATACATTACATTTCCATACATCATGATACATGCATATACGCATCATACCGTACAATCTCATTTATGTTGAGAACATCATTGCTTGATCCATATCATGCATTGCATATGACTGGCCTTTACCTTTCAGGAAGGATGCAGTTAGATTCTCAACTATGTGGAAGACCTCCTCTGGTCCAGTTAAATCGATTCCTAAAGATTTTTCTGATGCTAACGCAGTCAAAGGAGACAAAATCAGTTAAATCGATTCCTAAAGATTTTTCTGAGGCCAACCCAGTCAAAGGAGACAAGACCAGTTAAATCAATTCCTAAAGATTTTTCTGATGTCAATCAAGTCAAAAGAGATCAGACCAGTTAAATCGATTGCTAAAGATTTTTCTGATGCCAATCAAGTCAAAAGAGACAAGACCAGTTAAATCGATTCCTAAAGATTTTTCTAAGGCCAACCAGTCAAAAGAGACAAGACCAGTTAAATCGATTCCTAAAGATTTTTCTGAGGCCAACCCGTCAAAGGAGGCAATGTTAGAAAACAGTTTGATTCTACAACCCTCAGTTAGAGTTTTGATGATAACAAAATACAAGATTAAATATTGTGAGTTTTATATGAGACATAGATGCTACTTAAAAATTATGTTGTGTATTTACAGGAAACTCTGATGCAATCAGCAGCAGAACATCAGTATCAACATCAGCATCAGAAGATCAATACATGTGCTTACACTGAAGTCTGATGAACAGAATCTGCGCTTAACATACTCTGATTCTGATCAAGTTCCTAATCATGTCATCGGCACTCTGAAGCGCCAGAATAAGCTAAAGCCAAGAACGCTCAGATCTTCATTACGCAGAACATTCTGAAGTGTCAACGGTACTGCATTTAAGGCAGATTAATTACCAACGGCATTATTCCAAGACAAAGATCTTCTCAAAATGGAAAGAACGTAATGAGCATTGAAATGGAATTATGGACTGCAATGTATCTATTCTAAGAAGTATTTAAACAAAGCAGTGAGAAGTGAAATGGCTAATGCTCTACAATTCTCCAACACGCATAAGCTAATCATCTTCGTCCTCACTAAATCAGTTTGCTAAAGCTCTCAACTGCTTACTCTATAGTTCTAGCAATCTAGTTTCATATTAGCTTCATTTGTGTATTATCACAGTTGTGATATATAGTTTTTGTAGAAAACATCAAACACACATAATTGTTCATTTATCTGTAAGAAAGAATTTCCTTAAGAAACCGGTCTGTGGTTTAGACTCAAGAAGGCTTTAGCAGTTGTTAAAGCAGTTTTGTATTTAGTTGAATATAGTGGATTCAGACCTCGTTGGAGAGAGGCGAAATCACCTTGACGGGTGGACTGGAGTAGTTTGAGATCAAACGAACCAGGATAAAAATAACGTGTTGTCTGCATTTGATTTCAAGTTTTAACAATTCAACCCCCCTTCTTGTGTTTTTCACATCTTCAGACAAAACCAGTTAAATCGATTCCTAAAGATTTTTCTGAGGCCAACCCAGTCAAAGGATACAAAACCAGTTAAATTGATTCCTAAAAGATTTTTCTGAGGCCAATTCAGTCAAAGGAGACAAGACCAGTTAAATCGATTCCTAAAGATTTTTCTGAGGCCAACCTAATCAAAGGAGACAAAACCCCCTCTGGTCCAGTTAAATTGATTCCTAAAGATTTTTCTGATACCAATCCAGTCAAAGGAGACAAAACCCCCTCTGGTCCAGTTAAATCGATTCCTAAAGATTTTTCTGATGCCAATCCCGTTAAAGAAGACAAGACCTCCTCTGGTTCAGTCAGATCGTCGATAAGATCTCCCTGATTCGCATTCCAGTCGAAGTTCAGACCACCTACCAACAATCTCCAAATGGCATCTGTAAGCCCATTCCTAACATCACAATGTTGATACTACATCATGCGAGTGCAAATTTCTGGGCACTCTAGTGTTCAATCATCTTCCACCTTCGGATCACGAAAGGCACGAAAGCCAATCTACATCCTCAGGTTTAAGAAGATTGAACAGGGGCAGTTGTTGTACCCCAAAATTTCCCTCCCGTATTTCTCAATACATTGTAAGAAGAATCTCCAAGTTGCTCAAGATGGCTCAAGAGTTGGACAGTCAAATCACCTCTTAAGGCAGTCAACCTCAAATTAGGGTTTTGTGTTGCATCAAGGTCCTTACATCCAAATGACCTCAAGTTCTACTCAATTTCCTAATATGTTCTCAAGTTCATCCATGTCAAATTTCAAGCCTTGCAGAGAAAGTTTGGTCAGTCAATTGCTCAAGAGGTCCCAAAAATCGACTGTGCTAGGGCAAAAGTCAATTGTGACCTACAAATAGTCAAACCTCGAGATTTTTTTTCAAAATTCTCATTTTGAAGGATAATTCATCATTTGATCAAGGGTTGATCATGATTCATCAAGGATTGCTCAAAATTCATCAAGATTCAAAAGTTGCTAAATTAGGGTTTTATAGGAAAAGTCAACTCAACTTTGACCAAGCATAACTTTCTCATACTTAATGAGAAATGACCCATCCAAAGCTCATCTTGAATAAGATGCAATTTCCTACAATCCATCTTCACACCCCAAGATCAATAAATTCACTCACAAGAAGTTACAAATTTGGACATTATTGGTCATTTTTGAAAGTCAACAAAAACACCTTTTTTGCCAAAGCTTATAACTTAAGCATGGAATATCAAAATGAGATGATACAAAAAGTATTGGTTAGAGGATATCTCAAGGTTTCTAAAAAGTCCAAGAACACTTCCAAAAGTTCAAAATTGAAGAAGTTGTGCATTGTTGAAGTTGGGCATTTTTCCAAAATTGCCAAAAGTCAACTATCCCCAAAACTTCAAATTTTGACAAATGGGCCCACTTTTTTCCACTTAATTTTATCTTTTCACACTACACACGTGTCCTATCTTCAATCTTGTGTCCAATTATTAATTTTTCCATTTTATTTGATTTTTATTGAATTAATTTATTTTTAATCAATTTAAATCCAAATAAAATCCAAATCTTAATCACTTGGAATCTTTTTGAGTGATACAGGTCTTTATTATCATCATGGACAAGATCAAACTCGAATCAAGCCATATCATGCACAAAATATTGGATTTGGAATGAAATTGGAAGCTTTTTAATGGAGGATCATATCATATCTTCAAGCATTGATTGGCAAGGATTCAAAGCCCAAAACCTGACCTAACTCACTCCATTATACTTATACAACACAAGGCATACGAGTTCAAGACGGAGAGGCTGCACAATCTGGAAAACCAAACTTGAAAATTTGTCAAAAAAGTTGGAAACTGAAAACACATCTAGAGGCCGATTCAAAGCAAAATCTCCACGCTATCCTCTTGCTGGACATCCACTGAGTCAAAACTCATCCTTTACAAGCTCTGAAACCTCATCAAACACGTTGTAAGTATCCCTGAAAGTCGCCCTGTACTCGAAATCATAATCTCTCATTCTTGCATTTTTTTGACAAACCATGGACATATTCTTGATCCTTGAATGATTTCGAAACTTTCTGCAATATTTGATTTTATTTTCATAGCCCATAATGCCATGCCCGAATCTAGGGTTCTTGTTTCTTGCTTTTGGGGGTTTTAGTTTCAGGAAAAATCAAAGCAAATAATGGACATAGCCATGTTCAGGAGGGAGAGACGAAGCGAACCATGGTCTTAGAATCAATTTTTATGGCCTGCAATTGATTTTAGGAGCAAGCTTTGGATTCAGCTGCGGATAAGAATCCGCAGGTAAAAAAAACCAGAGGCTGAGTGGGGAAGACGATGACGCATCCCTTTCTAATTGGCCCATTCAAAAAATTCACGCGTGTTTTTGTATTGTTGGCATATAGTTGTTGTTTCTCATATATTATTCTTTGTTTATTATTCTAACAATTAGCAGGCGTTGGTGGAGTGGTTGACGTGTTGAACAGTGAATAGCAGGACCTGGGTTCGAATCCCAGGTCCCCCAAATGCCTATTATTATTTTTCTGTAGATGTTCTAGCGTGCGTCATAAATTGTAGTCCATCATACTCCTTCAAATCCCAAGCACCAGATGGCCTACAGGCCAAATCTGGTGGCCCAAAGGTGATGACCATCATGAGACCAAGTCAAAGGCGCACACTGGATCAGAAGGTCAACCAGGCCTGCAGCGAATTTGGGCCTGGAAAATTGCAAATCGCACCCTCCAATTGGGCCTGAAACCCCCTGAGTATTTCTTTTTATTTTCTTTCTTTATTTTGTTTAATTATTATTTTCATTATTGTTTATTATCACTAACCAATTAAACTTTTTCTCGTAAAATCAAAAACACAAAAATATATTTTATTTATTAAAATTAATTTCATCACTTTATTTTTGTAAATAAATTATTTAATTAACTTAGTTCAATTAGGTTTAATTTTTTAATATCTTTTTGCATTAATTAAAATTAATGTAGAATATTAGGTTTTTACTAACTTTTAATCAAATTTAATTTATTTTCTTAAAATATCAAAAATCCAAAAGTATCTTTTTCTTAATTAATTAATTAGTTTATTTATTTAGTTAACTTAAATTAATTTCTTTTAATTCAAAAATAACCAAAAAAAAATGCTTTCTTTTCAAAAAGGGTCAAAACCCTAAAAATTTTGCATTCGATTTAATTTTTCGCACGAGATCTATTTTTCCATATTGATGTATCTGTTTCTCGGAATGTAATAGCTTAAATAGGACTTTATTTTATCGCTTTATTTTACTTTCCGCATTTTAATTTCAAGGGTTTGTTTTTGGCGATGTAAATACCTGACGCCTTGTAATAGTTTAGATTTAATTTCCGCAATTTAAATTTCGCAACTATAAACTGTTAGATGTTTGGTAATAGGGAATGCATAACAAGATCGAATGTATGAACTTAAAATCAACATAGCTCACCCATGACATGTACAAAGATAAAATTAACCGAAATAACACACTCGCACATGCGCACTCTTAGGGTACACCTCACTTGGTTGCCTTCGAACGTGGTCATTGAGTATAGGAAGTTTTAGAGGTCGCCCTCTTGTCCAAAGATCATAGTTGCCTCGAAACGGTTGCCTTGGAAAAATGATCTAAGACATTAGGGTTACCGCTAAGGCGTCCTAACATTGCTTTAGTGACCACACGTCCCTTAATCGAATTGACCCTTAAAACTCCAACGACGATGCTACCTACTCATCAATAGTGGGATAGCATTGTCTAAAGGACATTAGCACAAATTGATTCCTTTTTCGAGTAGGTAGATGGTTCTTGAGTACTTGCTCTCTCAAAACAAAACAAAACTTTTCGCACTTACACCTTTCGAACAAAAAACTTCTTTCAAACCCACAAACACAAAGAAAAGCAAATTTTGAAAACACTATGAGCAAGTACCTAAGAGCCCGTGGATAACCACGGATAGAAAGGGTGCTAACAAATTCCCTTTCTATAATCTACCCCCCGGACCCGAGAAACATCTCGAAAAAGGAATTTTTCTGTGCTTTTTTCCTTTCCTTGTTGGATAAAATAAAAGATGGTGGCGACTCTTGCTTACCGCGACATTTTGCGAAAAAAAAAACGCAAAACGCGAACCAGCATTCCAAAAATAATCAGTTCTCTCCCACCGTATCACACATGGTGTTAGATTCTATTTACATGGCATGTGGAAGGTTTTGAGAATGCTTGGTTTGTAGCAACGAACATTTGTCCGTGGGTATAGGTATTTCAGGTTTTAGCCACGGAGAGAGGAAGGAGACGATGAAGTGTCGCTCCCTTACTGGGCCGTTCAAACATTGGCGCGCGTTTTTCTGAAAATCCCATTATTGCTTTTGTTTTATATATTATTATTATTGCATAATTTATGAACAGATAGAAACAAATGCTCCAGCAGAAGCCAGCTAAGCATTAAGGCTTTGGGAGGCTGGAGGTCAGGGGTTCGATCCCTGCCTCCAGCAATTGCTATTTTTCCATTTATTTTCAGGAGATCCAATACATGCATGAGCCTGGGATCCATCATACTCCCTCACTATCCAACGCGCCAGATGGCCAGATGGCCAGATCTGGTGGCCACCATTGCAAGCACACCATGGACCCAATCAAACGCCTGCATACTGGATCCAAAAGTCAAAGTGGATCTTCATCAAATGGGCCCAAATTCTTGCTATGCACACCCCCCCCCCCTAATCAGACCCATTTCTATCCTTTCACATTTTTTTTATTATTCTATTTAATTTATTTGCTTTTTATTTATTTACTAACCAATAAAATCATTTTCTTTTTTTTCTTTAAATCACAAAAAATATTTCATGTCCAAATTAAATTTTAGATATTTTTTTTTTAGTAAAAAAATCAATTAATTAATTAGGTTAATTTGTTAGATAAGTTTAACCTATTTTGCAAATAATTAAAAATCAATTAGAATAAATAGGTTTTTCTACTAATTTAATTATTTTATTTCTTTCCTAAAATAATCAAAAATCCAAAAATATGTCTTGTAATTATTTTTCATTAATAATTTAATAACTAATTAATTTAGCATTTAATTTTAGGACTTAATTTCTTTTCCTAAAAAAATATTAAAAACAACAACAAAAACCTTTTTTTTTTAATTAGGAGGGTCAAAACCCTAGTTTCGCATTCGATTCAGTTTTCTCGCGCGCTTTATTTTTTTATTCAATTATTGTATCTGCTCCTGGTTTGTAATAATTAAATTAGGATATTTATTTATTTTTACCTCTTTTAAATTTCAAAGGATTTGTTTTTGGCGATGTAAATACCTGACTCCTTGTAATAGTTTAGTTTAAATTACCCCCTTTAATTTCTACAAATATTCAATTGTTAGATGTTTGATAATAGGGTTTGCATGACAAGAATGAATGTTTAATCTTAAAACAGTTAGATCACCCTAAACATGTGCAAAGATAAATAATCTGAAATCAACACACTCGCACATGCGCACTCCTAGGGTACACCCCACTTGGTTGCCTTCGTAAACGGTCATTGAGTATAGGTTGTTTTAGAGGTCTCCCTCTTGTCTAAAAGATCATAGTTGCCTCAGAAAGGTTGCCTCAGATATTTTTGCCTCGGATAATTGATCTAAGACATTAGGGTTACCACTAAGACGTTATAGCATTGCTTTAGTGACCGTATGTCTCTTTCGAATTGACCCTCAAACTCCAACGACGGTGCTACCTACTCACTAATAGTGGGATAGTATTGTCTAAAAGAAACAAACATAGAATGATTCCTTTTTCAAGTAGGTATATTAGTTCTTAAGTACTTGCTCATTCCAAACAAATTTTTCACATTTACACTCCTTTACAAACAAAGTTTTCAAAAACACTTCATTACACTCTTGAAGACAGAAGCAAGAGTTAAATTGAAATTAAAACAAAAACTTTTTTCAAAACCCACAAACACAAAGAAAAAATTTTGAAAATGATGAGAAAGTACCTAAGAGCCCGTAGATAACTACAGATAGAAAGGGTGCTAATACCTTCCCTTTCTATAAATCTACTCCCCGTACTCAGAAACATCTCAAAAAAGGAATTTTTCTGTGCTTTTTTCCTTTCCTTGTTGGATAAAATAAAAGTCGATGGCGACTCTTGCTTACCGCAACATTTTGAAAATACAAACGCAAAATGCAAACCAGCATTCAAAAAAACAGTCAATTCTTCCACCGTACACAGTAGGCATGCTAGACTTTAAGATACAGGATCTGCAAGAATCAATTAAGATGAAAACAAAATGTAGGAGGCAGGGGTCGAACCCATGCCTTTGCATATGAACGCCTTATTATACGCTACGTCTACTGTAACACCCCAATTCTACCCCAAGCAAATTATGCAAAATAAATCAGAGTTATAAAATTTCATTCATACAAATGAATCGGGACGTCACAAATTCTTCTAACAATTCATTGCATTCATCATGGATATATAACACGCTTTCAAAACATCGGATGAACCATCAATATAACATCTTTCATTAAATAATTCGACAACTACACAGCGGAATTCTTCAATAACATCTTTAAATGAAACAGCAACTTCGAAACATCTCATATTTAATAAATAAACAATTTAAAGTTCAACAACTAAAAATCAGCAATCAAAAATTAGCAAGTGTTCATCCCCCCGAGTGTTACATGTCAGAGCAATGACACCGACTCGATCTATTGAAGGTATATGGCGTTACCAACATAGGGGCAACATTCAAACAGAAGGCGTGAGATATCTAACAATATAATAAAGCGCATGATAATTAATATATTAAATTAGATCAATAATATCACCACTTCTCATCTCATAATCAACAATAATTAAAGCATATATACTCATTCATCAACATCAAATACATATCATTATTCATTCATATGATGCGACTCAAAACTATACAAATGCAAGTGGTACCATTGGAGCAGAACTCCCATCTCAAAAATCTAATCTGCTAATTAATAGAGGCATCAACAAGGCATAGCCTTCATCTCAAAATTTGCCAATCTAGGCCATCTCAACGAGCATAAGCTCCATCTCAAAAATGCAATGTATGCCATGAATGTAATGTCAAATCTCAATCATCTCAAAACACAACATCTCATAAACATCTCAGAACAACATCTCATAAACATCTCAGAACAACATCTCATAAACATCAAAATAATTTATTAAACGTCATTGGTTCATCATAATTATCAAACACAACTTTAATGACCACATCTCACTAATAACTCCGCTGTATATTATCACTACAGTAATCAACATTGTTATTCTGCAGTTCTATTTTGTTTCTGTCATTAATCCTACTGTCATATTTCTAACAGCAGCCTCTAACATCTCAAAATTCATCATTCTGTCCAAAATCCAGCATAACGGTCATCTGCGGGAATTAATCCTAAATCCTAAATTGGTTACTGGGATTACACCTTTTAATCATCATTTAAATCATCTAGAATAAAGTTCGTCACGTTAGCTAATCAACGCTTCAAACGGCATCTCAAACAGCATCTTAAAACTCAAGTTACAGCAATTTAAAAACTGATTCTGCCAAAATTATTCAGTATGCATCGACACAAAACACTATGCATCGACTCATCCTGCTTCATATGTGTACTATGAGTCGACACATCCTCCTTTGGATCGACTCATTCTGGCTTTCAATACAGCATGTATCGACACATGCACTCTTTGTGTCGACTCATCATGAGTCTTGTACTCATCATGCATCGACACATCCTCTCTTCGCGTCGACTCATCCTGAGTCTTATACTTAACATGCATCGATGCAAGCCCTGCATGCATCGATGCAAGCCCTGCATGCATCGAATCATCCTGAGTCGAATATCCTTCATGCATCGACACGTGCAGCTCGGGGTCGACACATCCTTCGACAGTCAGCATAATTTTCTGCATTTTCTTTTGTATTTTGCTACGGGAATCATACTACAGCCCTAAAAACCTTATTATGATCATGGTAATTCATCACCTAATCATTATACTTTATTACTCCATTGATCAAACAACATAATAACATTCTTATTCATCAAAATTCATCAATTTTCACCATACATCATTCACAATGCATTCAATTCAAGAACAAACAGCAAATACATCTAACCCCATATATCAAACATCATGAACCCGATTATAAAGCCAGAATCCCACCATTACCTTGGATCGAAGGTCGCTCTACAATTTCTGGGTTGAATCTTTGTTCTTGCTATTTTCCACTTTTTCCAGCAACTTCACGTTCTTCACAATCCTTATTTCTCTTCTTACTACTTCTTCCTGCTATTCTAACAACAATTAATAAAATAACCTAATATTATTATATTATTCCTTATTGGGCTCAAAACCTACACCCCCTTATTAATTCCACTCACACCATAAAGGCCCACATTAAATAATATTGACTTCTAACATTATTTCACCAAATAATAATATTATACCTCGAATATTATTATTTCTCCATTTAATAAGATAAATCCAATTTAATAACACTTCTTCACAAATATTCCAAAAATAATTTAATTAAATAATCAATTAAATTACGGGAGTTACAACTCTCCCCCACTTAGAATATTTTCGTCCTCGAAAATTTACCTCTATCAAACAATTCAGGATAGGAGTCTCGCATCTTGCTCTCCAATTCCCAAGTCATGCTTTCTCCTGCAGCTCCTAGCCAAACCACTTTAACCAATGCAATCTCTTTGCCCCTCAGAGTCTTCATTTCACGATCTGCGATCCGTACAGGCATTGTCTCCACCGTAAGATTATCCCGTACTTGCACATCATCCATATGAATCATATGAGATGGATCCGAAATATTCTTTCGAAGTTGCAACACATGAAACACTTCATGCAAATTTGAAAGATTAGGCGGTAAAGCCACTCTGTAACCAACATTCCCCACTCTCTCTGAAATCTGATACGGTCCAATAAAACGAGAAGTGAGCTTCTTAGACTTCAACGCTCGCCCAACACTAGTCACAGGTGTAACTCTCAAAAACACATGATCACCGGCTTGAAATTCTAAATCCTTCCTTCGCTTGTCATGATAACTCTTTTGTCTACTCTGTGAAGTTTTCATCTTTTCTCGAATCAACTTCACCTTCTCAGTAGTCTCACGAACAAGTTCAGGTCCAAGTACTACACTTTCACAAGATTCATGCCAACATAACGGAGTTCTACATCTTCGACCATACAACGCTTCAAAAGGTGTCATCCCAATACTAGAATGGTAACTGTTATTATATGTGAACTCTATCAACGGAAGATAAGTATCCCACGAACCTCCTTGCTCGAGAACACATTCCCTCAACAAGTCTTCTAACGATTGAATCGTCCGTTCAGTCTGACCATATGTCTGAGGATGATCGTTGAACTCAACCTAAACTTAGAACCCAACGCTTCTTGCAAACTCTTCCAAAAAATCAGAAGTAAATCTTGGATCTCTATTTGACACAATGCACAAAGGAACACCATGCAGTTTCACAATCACACTAACATAAATCTCAGCCAACTTTGACACTGGAAAACTGATGTTAATACGAATAAAATGAGCTGACTTCATAAGCCTATCAACAATCACCCAAATTGAATCATGTCCTCTTGAAGTACTAGGCAACCCTGTCACAAAGTCCATTGAAATGCTATCCCATTTCCATTCAGGAACTTCCAACGGTTGCATCAATCCTGCAGGCTTCTGATGTTCAACTATCGACTTCTGACAAGTCAAACATGCATACACAAATCGAGCCACATCACTCTTCATCTCAGGCCACCAAAACAAACCTTTCAAATCTCGATACATCTTTGTAGCTCCTGGATGAATACTTAACTTACTTCTATGACTCTCTTCAAGTATCACTTTCTTCATCTCAGCATCATCAGGAATACAAATTCGGCTACGAAATCTCAACACACCTTGCTCATCTAGCTTAAAATCATTATTCTCAGATTGATCAGTCCCAACCTTCAAATCTACCAGTTTCACATCCAACTTCTGAGCTTCTCTGATACTGTCTAGAAATTCATTATTAATCTTCAACATACCCAACATAACACTCTGCGGAGTAACCTCGCAAACCAAGCTCATATCTCTGAATTTCTCAATCAATTCCAACTCTTTAATCATCATTGCTGACATATGTAAAGTCTTTCGACTCAACGCATCAGCTACCACATTCGCCTTTCCTGGGTGATAATTCAAACTGAAATCATAATCCTTTAACAATTCCAACCATCTTCGTTGCCTCATATTCAACTCCTTCTGATCAAACAAATACTTCAAGCTCTTATGGTCACTAAACACTTCAAATTTAGCACCATAAAGATAATGCCTCCAAATCTTCAACACAAAAACAACAACAGCAAGTTCTAAATCATGCGTAGGATAGTTCTTCTCATGAGTCCTTAACTTCCTTGACGCATAAGCAACTACCTTACCATTCTGCATAAGCACACCTCCTAAACCCATCTTGGAAGCATCACAATACACCCAAAAAAGCTCTTCTGGATTAGGCAACGTCAAAATCGGAGCCAACGTCAACCTCTTCTTCAATTCCGTAAAACTTTCTTCGCAATGAACATCCCAAACAAATGCTCTACCTTTACAAGTCAACTTAGTCAACGAAAGTGACAACTTCGAAAACCCTTCAATAAACCTTCTATAATAACCAGCTAATCCCAAGAAGCTTCTAATCTCAGTAGCTGACTTTGGAGTTTCCCATTGCAACACAGCATCAATCTTCGACGGATCTACAGCAATGCCACTACCTGAAATCACATAACCAAGAAAACTAACCTCTTTTAACCAAAATTCAAACTTGGACATCTTTGCATACAACTTCTTCCCTTTCAAAACTTGCAATACTACTCTTAAATGTTCAGCATGCTCTTCTTCTGACTTAGAGTAAATCAAAATATCATCAATGAACACCACTACAAACCGATCCAAATAAGTATGGAAGATACGATTCATATATTCCATGAATACTCCCGGTGCATTAGTAACACCGAAAGGCATCACCGAATACTCGTAATGTCCATAAAGCATTTTGAAAGCCGTCTTCTGAATATATTCATCCTTCACTTTAATCTGATGGTAACCCGACCTCAAATCAATCTTACTAAACACACGGGCATCCACCAATTGGTCCATCAAGTCATATATTCTTGGAAGCAGATACTTTTTCTTAATTGTCACCTTGTTCAACTGTCTATAATCAACACAAAGCCTCATACTTCCATCTTTCTTCTTCACTAACAACATTGTAGCTCTCCACAGCGATACACTTGGTCTTACAAACCTCTTCTCAAGTAACTCTTCCAATTGCTTCTTCAACTCTGACAACTCAGACGCAGACATCCTGTATGGTGCCATAGACACAGGTCTGGTACCAGGTACAAGATCAATTGCAAATTCAAATTCCCTCTATGGCGGTACATCAGGAATCTCATCAGGGATAACTTCAGGAAATTCACATACCACCGGCAATTCCTCAATTATAGCTTGAGTCTCTACAAATAGCGACGCCATCAACAAAAACATATGTGCTTCCTCTTGAATCAATTTTCTCAACTGTCTAGCAGACAACAGACCATCTTCCTCTTCTTCAAGAGTGGAAAACTTCACCGACTTGTCATAACAATTAATATGAACACAGTTATGCTCTAACCAGTTCATACCAAGAATCACATCCAACCCTCTTAATGGCAAACAAATCATATCAACAACAAAGTCTTTGTCGAAGATCGACAAGGGACACTTAGCACACACAAAAGAAGTAGTCACTGATCCCTTGGCTGGAGTATCAGCGACCATTTCTCCACTCAAAGAAGACAACACAAGACCCAATCTTTCAACACAATCAGCAGCAATAAAACAATGCGTAGCACCAGTATCAATAATAGTAATTAAAGGAGTACTATTAATGAAACATGTACCTCTAATGAGTCTGTCCTTAGAAGCTGTCTGATCCTCCACCAAAGCAAACACTTTACCACTAGACTGAGCCTTCTTCGGCTTCGGACACTGACTACCATTGTGCCCTTCTTCTTTATAGTTGAAGCAAACCACATTCTTGTGCTCGCACTCAGATACAATATGTTCGTTCTTACCACAACGGTGACATCTCTTCACTTCAGCAGTGCACACATTACTCTTGTGTCCAGGTTTCCCACACTTAAAACAAATCACACCAGCAGGAGCATCTCCCCAACTAGTCCTCTGACCATGAGCAACCCTCTTCCTACCCTTACCAGCTGGGGCATCATAAGGTTTACCACGATTCTGCGGGTGCTTACCCATCTTCTCACTGATAATCTTGTAACGTGCATTATTGTCTTCCTCAAAAATCCTGCAACTATCAACCAGATCAGCAAAGACACGGATCTTCTGGTATCCAATTGCCTTCTTAATTTCCGAGCGCAACCCATTCTCAAACTTAATACACTTCGAAAACTCAGCATTTTCCTCAGCGTAATGTGGATAAAACTTGGCCAACTCAGCAAACTTGGCAGCATACTCGACAACAGACATACTTCCTCGCTTCAGCTCAAGGAATTCAATTTCCTTCTTTCCACGGACATCTTCAGGAAAATACTTTCTCAAAAACTCCCTACGGAACACAGCCCAAGTGAAATTCTCACCTGCAGCTTCCAACTTCTGGCAAGTCTCTAGCCACCAGTCATCAGCCTCGACTGCTAGCATATGAGTCCCATAACGAACCTTCTGAGCTGGAGTGATGTCCATTACGCGAAAGATCCTCTCAATCTCTTTCAACCATTCCAATGCTCCATCAGGATCATATTTTCCCTTGAACGTAGGTGGATTCTCTCTCTGGAAAGTCGCCAAGCTACGAGATCCAGCATTCCTGTCAGCATTCGGCTGATTTTCCATCGCATGAGCCATTGCTTCTAGAGCAGCAACAAGGGCAGCATCATTCCTTCCAGCCATCTCAACTTATCACTACAACACAAACAACTGTTAGAACTCAAAATAATAATACTCGATTGTTAGCAACTAAGACTCGACGACAAGGTTGGACCAACCTTTTGCTCTGATACCAACTTTGTAACACCCCAATTCTACCCCAAGCAAATTATGCAAAATAAATCAAAGTTATAAAATTTCATTCATACAAACGAATCGGGACGTCACAAATTCTTCTAACAAATTCATTGCATTCATCATGGATATATAACAAGCTTTCAAAACATCGGATGAACCATCAACATAACATCTTTCATTAAATAATTTGACAACTACGCAGCGGAATTCTTCAATAACATCTTTAAATGAAACAGCAACTTCGAAACATCTCATATTTAATAAATAAACAATTTAAAGTTCAACAACCAAAAATCAGCAATCAAAAATCAGCAAGTGTTCATCCCCCAGAGTGTTACATATCAGAGCAATGACACCGACTCGATCTATTGAAGGTATACGGCCTTCACTCTCGATTACCTTCACGTTACCAACATAGGGGCAACATTCAAACAGAAGGGGTGAGATATCTAACAATATAATAAAGCACATGATAATTAATATATTAAATTAGATCAATAATATCACCACTTCTCATCTTATAATCAACAACAATTAAAGCATATATACTCATTCATCAACATCAAATACATCTCATTATTCATTCATATGATGTGACTCAAAACTATGCAAATGCATGTGGTACCATTGGAGCAGAACTCCCATCTCAAAAATCTAATCTGCCAATTAATAGAGGCATCAACAAGGCATAGCCTTCATCTCAAAATTTGCCAATCCAGGCCATCTCAACGAGCATAAGCTCCATCTCAAAAATGCAAGGTATGCCATGAATGTAATGTTAACATCTCAATCATCTCAAAACACAACATCTCATAAACATATCAGAACAACATCTCATAAACATCTCAGAACAACATCTCATAAACATCAAAATAATTTATTAAACGTCATTGGTTCATCATAATTATCAAACACAACTTTAATGCCCACATCTCGCTAATAACTCCGCTGTATATTATCACTACAGTAATCAATACTGTTATTCTGCAGTTCTACTTCGTTTCTGTCATTAATCATACTGTCATATTTCTAACAGCAGCCTCTAACATCTCAAAATTCATCATTATGTCCAAAATCCAGCATAACGGTCATCTGCGGGAATTAATCCTAAATCTTAAATTGGTTATTGGGATTACACCTATTAATCATCATTTAAATCATCTAGAACAAAGTTCGTCATGTTAGCTAATCAACGCTTCGAGCGGCATCTCAAACAGCATTTTAAAACTCAAGTTACAGCAATTTAAAAATTGATTCTGCCAAAATTATTCAGTATGCATCGACACAAAACACTATGCATCGACTCATCCTGCTTCATATGTGTACTATGAGTCGACACATCCTCCTTTTGATCGACTCATTCTGGCTTTCAATACAGCATGTATCGACACATGCACTCTTCGTGTCGACTCATCCTGAGTCTTGTACTCATCATGCATCGACACGTCCTCTCTTCGCGTCGACTCGTCCTGAGTCTTATACTTAACATGCATCGATGCAAGCCCTGCATGCATCTACTCATCCTGACTCGAATATCCTTCATGCATCGAAACATGCAGCTTGGGGTCGACACATCCTTCGACAGTCAGCATAATTTTCTGTGTTTTCTTCTGTATTTTGCTACGGGAATCATACTACAGCCCTAAAAACCTTATTATGATCATGGTAATTCATCATCTAATCATTATACTTTATTACTCCATTGATCAAACAACATAATAACATTCTTATTCATCAAAATTCAACAATTTTCACCATACATCATTCATAATGCATTCAATTCAAGAACAAACAGCAAATACATCTAACCCCATATATCAAACATCATGAACCCGATTATAAATCCAGAACCCCACCCTTACCTTGGATCGAAGGTCGCTCTACAATTTCCGGGTTGAATCTTTGTTCTTGCCGTTTTCCACTTTTTCTAGCAACTTCACGTTCTTCACAATCCTTATTTCTCTTCTTACTACTTCTTACTTCTATTCTAACAACAATTAATAAAATAACCTAATATTATTATATTATTCCTTATTGGGATCAAAACCTACACCCCCTTATTACTTCCATTCACACCATAAAGGCCCACATTAAATAATATTGGCTTCTAACATTATTTCACCAAATAATAATATTATACCTCGAATATTATTATTTCTCCATTTAATAAGATAAATCCAATTTAATAACACTTCTTCACAAATATTCCAAAAATAATTTAATTAATTAATTAATTAAATTGCGGGCGTTACATCTACCACTGGGTCATGCTGCTCAATTGTTAATATAAGGAAATAAAAATAATATAATATGAAAACAAATCAAAAGCTGAGTCAGCAAACACGTGTGCGCTGTAAGTTTGAATGGGCCAACCAGGTTGCAAATTTTTGCCCCACCAGCTTTGACTGGAGTCAAAGAAGTTCAGGGATGTCGGAGCTGCCCTCCAGTCATCTTCTCCGGCCCTACAAAAATGAGATCAGCCAAAATATTTGGAATCAAAGCCCCAAACTCAGGCTACCCCCCCCCCCTTATTTCGTATGCTACGAGTTTAATCATGGCACTGGCTTGACCTAAAACGGCATGTATCATCCTGCTCGAAGCTTGGCCATTTTGAAACCCTAAAAATGGTAACTTGTATTCTAAGCCTCTAGCTTTTCATGTAACACGTTAGAATGATTCAAAATGATCAAATAAACATGAATATGTGATTTAGATCTATTTAAATCGCGTGTATTAAGAGATTCAAAATGCAAAAAAATTTACCCAATAGAGGTGGCTCAGTTGGCCCGTTTCAGGCAGCTTCAGCCATGGATGGAAGATGATTTGGCCTCCTGGGAACCTCAGGAGTAGTGTTTGACCCTTTGTTTGGACTGAAAAGGGCTGAAACCTTGATTTTGAATTTTCACAACTTTGAAATTTCTTTCAGAATTATGGAGCTTTTTTCAGACAGTGATTTTCGTGTCTTGGCTTGTATTATGGTTCTATATTTATAGAGGGATGAGGGAAGCATATAATCATGGAAAGAAATCAAGTAATAACTTGGTTTAAAACCAAGAAATCAAGATTTGAAAAAAATGCCAAAAATGTGAGATCCTTTCCATTTTGGTCCCTTGCATGAACCTGGTCCTCTTTGATGTATCTTGCACAAAAATATGGGCCTCTCAATGGATCAAAACAAGCCCAAATGTCATGGCCCATTTATCTTGCATTTTATCTTCATTTGTTTAATTTTAAATTAAATAAAAATCAAAATAAATGCAAACAAAATCAAAGCCATGCAAAAATGGACATAGAGGTCCTTCAAGACACTATGATCATGCTTGAAGTCCAAAAAGTAGGCCCATTGGTCTAAAAATACAATTTTGCTCAATGTGTACTTTTTGAAATTCCTCAAAATTTCCCAACTTGTGAAAACCATAACTTGTTCAATTTTTATATTTTAAAGATTATCTTGGACTTTTTAGAAATATAATGATGTCCCCTACAATCTCTATGTTGACCATTTTTGCATTTGGAGAATTCATCTTGATGTAACTTGTCTTGACAGAAAATGCCTTTTTGTTGACTTTCAAAAAGACTTGTAATGTATTGGCTCATATCTTTCCAATGATGCATTTTTTGAACTTGATGACAAAATAAAAGTTGTAGGGAATTGAATTTTATTCACAATGAGCTTTAGTTGTGGCAAAATGGATGAATCATGTGAAAGTTATGTCTGGTCAAAGTTTAGTTGACTTTCACTAGGAAACCCTAATTTAGCAAGTTTTGATTCTTGATGATTTGAGAGCATTCCTTGAGGAATCATGATCAAACCTTCATCAAATGATGGATATCACTTCAAAATGTTGATTTTGACCAAAAATCTTGAAGTTTGACTATATACTGACCACAGTTGACTTTTGACCTAGTATAGTTGATTTTCAGTCGTCTGATCAATTGACTGAGCAAACTTGTAGTGCAGGGCATGAAAATTGGAATGAACATTATTGAGGACATGTTAGGAACCATGGAAATCACTTGAGGCCTTTGAAACTCAAACTTATTTGTGATAAATGAAACCCTAGTTGGAAATCCATTGCTTAGGAGGAGAATTTGTATGGTCAATTCTTGGTCAACCTTGAGCACTTGGGGACCTCTTGGAGTATGTTTTGAATAAAAATGAGAGGGAAAATTTTGGGGTACAACAGAGATACATTCAGGTATGACCCAGTGTCTACCAACACTCGGGAAAGAGTAGTTCCTTTACATTCCATAGAAATGTGTAACGCCTTGTTATGATTTCGTCCCTAAGTAGGGAGATCAAAGTTTGTAAATCCCAAACCATTATCGGCAGTTATATTGGCAACCACTGTTTCAAATTGGTTAACCGATATTTCCTATGGTACAAAAGCATTTTTCAACAACTTCATTAAGAAGTTCCTGTGGGCCTCCTAATATGCCAATAGAGACAAGATAGACATCTTGGATGGTTTCTGACTCAGCTGGTCACTATGTTGTAGTCGCTCTTTCTAATTATCCTTAGCAACTCTTCAACTTAGTATGGAGCCTAAGAAGTCCCAGGTACAACACTCTGCTTGGGCATACCAATCTGCACGGGCCCTTGATTTTGAACTATCACTTGTTTACCCTTGGCTTTTTCCAACGCATCAGCAACAACTTGCATATTGTGGGGACCAAACACCCTACCACTTCTCGTCATACGGCCAATATCGTCAAAGTTGTCAACGTTTTCACTTTCATTATAAATAGGCTTCTCCCCTAAGGGACTTTCCTCCTTCTTCACCCTATGGTAATAGACATCGTCACCATAATTCCACGGAATAACCTTTTCACTGGTATAAGGTACTGGACCAGATAATGTAATTAGTAAAGGAACTGTTCTAGTAGGAGAAGGAATGCTTGCTAGAGTGTATGGGATAGAAATCACCGTAATATCCTTATCAATAACCCTTATGTACTTAGGAATTATGTCAAACTGCAAAGAACCATCATCAATCAAACTTTAAATACCAGTTTTCAAATTAACAAAACCCTTTGGCCGATCTTTGCACTTACAGCAATTAGGAGCACAACCTGGGAAAACATTATTATCAATCATATATCTCTTGACAAACGGAAACATAGTAGTCACCAAATTCACGTCCATGATCAAGTCCAACATTTCATCATTATCATCAATAGCATTAACTATGGCACCTCCATGTGTAGACATTGGATTCTAAACAACATTAGGACCGTTGTTGGGAGTAAACCGGATTACTTTTGAATCCAACAAGTCATGTATTTTACACTTTAATGAATAGCAACTCTTTGTATCATGGCCTATACCACCAGAATGAATTTCACATCTTGCATTGGCATCACAATTGGCAGGGAGTCTCTTTGGAGGAGCTGGTGTGTTTCTCAGATTAACCAACTTCAGTTCGAGCAGATGTTGAAGTGCTTGAGAATAACACATAGGCAAGGGATCAAATCTCCTTGGTTGTATCTGTTGCTGATCATTGTTATTTTGACGGGGAGTGTTCTATTGTCTTTGTTGTTGAGGGCGTTGTTGTTGAGGAGCATCAACTAGAATTAAAACAGCATTAACTTGTTGATGTTGGTGGTTTCTTCATCTTACCCTCTGAGAATAAACAATAGTTTCACCCTCTTTATTCTTAGGGTATGCGGCAAATGGTCTCTTGTTGTTTCAACCTGAAAAGGCACTAGAATTTCCAACCTGAATTCTGCCTATTTTAAGACCAACTCTTATGACATTACTAACTCTGAGAAGCCAATTGAAGTACTCCCTATCATACGATCATAATAGGCTCCTTGCAGAGTACCCATAAACATTTCAATGAGTTCTCTCTCTGTCAGTGGGCGTTAAAATCTAGCAGCTAACTCACGCCATTTTTTGGCGTACTCTTTGAAAGATTCATTAGGACCCTAGGCCAAGTTCTGCAACTGAGTGCGGTTAGGCTCCATATCAATATTGTATTGGTAGTTCTTGACAAAATCTTATGCTAAGTCTCTCCAACTTTGATGTGCTACCTTTCTAGCAACGTGTACCACTCCAAGGATGCCCCATACAAATTGTCTTGGAAGTAGTGAATTAACAGACCTCATCCTCAATATGTACTGACATCTTGCGGTAATACACCTTTGCAAGAGTTCTTGGAAAGGTAAGCCCATTATACTTCTCAAACATGGGAGGTTTGAACTTATGATGGATCTTCACTCCAGGTATTAACCCCAAATCATTAGCATCCATTCCTATGACACCTTGTCCTTCAACAACCATCAGACGCTCCTCGAGCATATGAAACTTCTTGTCCTCACCAGGGAATCCTAGATTAGAGTTATGCATAGAGTAATGGTCTTTGTCATAGTCAAAATCTTGCATTTGATGATTCCTTTTGTTCTGATTATCCCCCTTTCTCCAACAAGAAGATGAGATCCAAGCGGTGGTGTAAAATGACCATGGTTATCATACAGGCCTTGATGGTGAAATGGATTGTGAGGACCCTGACTAGGATGGTCATGCACATTCTCTTGGTGGTTATTCCCAAACCCGACAGAAATGTCTTCATACAGCCCATGATTTCCAGTCTCATTATGGTTCCTTTGAGGGTTCTCAACAAGAGCCCTTAGCTCATCTTGTCCCCTAGTCACATTGTTAATCACTTCCATGAATTGGGCCATCTGGTTGGCCATCTGGGCCCTTATTTCATCTAACTCTGCTTGAACTTTCTCCATCTGGCATTGTTAATTACCTCTGGTTGCATAGAGTTGAGTAGTCATCTTTGTGAACTCTGGTAAGAAAAACATAACCAAGAGATAAGAAGATTGGCCGGAAAAAAACTTGTAATGCATGAGATACATGATATGCATTTTATGTTTGTCATCTCCAGGGTATTCAAGAGTTTTGTCAACCATCAAGAATAACAAAAAATCATGATAAAAGAGATAGGTAATAAACAAGAGGAGATATAGTGACAATAATTGCTTTTTCATTCATACCAAGAAACTTTGAATCAAACGAGTTCATACAAAAGAGTAGACGTAATACGACATAAAGGATAAAGATCCCAACCAACAAGTCCGGTGGTGATCATACAATAAAAGGAAAACAACAATCACAAAGGGATATCCCTCATCTTTGTATAGTATAAAGGTCCTCCTTGTCTGAAGTAGTTTGCGCTCCATTCATTGGTATCATTGAACAGCTCTTTTGTCTTCTCTCGATCGCGTCCTCTAGCAAAACATTCAACCACAACGTCTCTTCGATACTGATGAGTCTCAAGATACTTTCATTGCTCAAGCAAACTTTCACATTCATTGCATTCTGGGAGTGGAATTAGTACATGTGCATTCTCTATTTCTTCCAATCGAGCTCGTAGTCTTGCATTCTCTTCCATTACTTGTGTCATCTGATCTTCCTCTGAACGCCTTTGGTCTTTTTCTTTGTCCAGTATGGTATTTTCTAGTTGCCTCTCTAGCTCCTTAACATTTTATTTATACTTGTTTCTGGATACCTGAAGCTTTACACACTCTAGGCGCTTCTTCTCATCATCTTCAAGGGCTTTCTTGTAATATTCAGTAGGAACATAAGCATCTTCCTCCACTCCAGATCTCCTCTTGGCCTTTCTGACTACAGAAGTTCCTTCACTGGCTAGCTTGAGTTTTTGAACTAAATCCAACTTTTCTTCCCTAGCCTCATAAAGTGTCATCCTTGACTCATGATCCTTCTCTCAAAGTCGGATATTCTCAACTTGAATTTTGGTATACACTTCTGTAGGCACAGTATTAGACAAAATCAAAGGTGGTTTCTAGTACAAAGGCTCTACTCTTGGAAAAGGTAGCAAAATCATCCCCACTCTTTCTTTAACCCATTTAACATAAGGGGTTCTAGCAATAGCATTCTTTCCACCAAAGGAAATCTTATCCTTCTTGTGAATCTTGTTCCAAGCCAACTGTACTTTTCTCAACATCTCAGGATTCATCGCTTTCTCAAAATAAACAGATTTCTCCACATCCTTATCTCGAGGTTTTTCATTCAGAGCATACCCCAACTAGCGGAGAGAAAGCATGGGATTATAGTTGATGCAACCCTTTCTTCCAATGAGAGGAACATTAGGGAATGCTCCACAACTAGTGATGACCTTTTAACTATCCATCCTAAGGTTGTGCCACCTTATATCATGAGAAGTAAGCCCTGTAATCCTCTATCCCTATTTACTGGTACCTCGAGTTTCTACAAACAGTCCCCTAGTAGGCAAATGAGATAGAAACCACTTGTATAACAATGGTAAACAGCAATTGATGCTTCGTCTAGTCCCATATTTAGAATGGATAATTTAGTAAGTATCATCAAACAAAGTCGGCATTGGGTTCTTACCCATGAATATATAGATGGCAGTAGCATCCACAAAATTCAAAATTGGGAAAAAGAACCAACCCATACACCATGACAACCACCATCACATTAAAATCCACCCAATTTTATTTATCTATGAATTCCTTATATTTTCTCATTAGAAACTTTGAATAAAAACTAAAAGTATCCCCACTCGGCTTCTAATACACTTTAACATCATTCCAGCTCAAATAAAGAGCCTTCATGATGGCTTCAAGATCAACGGTAGCTAAGATGTGCCTAGAAGGAAATTGGTCTAGAATATTGATCTTGAGAATATCAGCATACTCTTCAAGGGTGGGAACCAGTTGATAATCTTGAAATGTGAAACAGCATAATGGAGGACCATAGAACTGCAACATATTTTGTAAAGCCCTTTGATCAACGATAGTGTTTAAAAGATATAGGATATCGCCATAACTCTTGGAGAAATCCTTCAGACTGTTTTTAACCACTTGAGCACCCAACCCCTTCAACTGTGTCAAATCCTTAAGAAATAAATTGTAGGAGAAAGTGTGCCTAGTAGCTTCTCTAACATTATTAGTGTTGCTTGCCATTGTTGATGAAGATAAGCTCTAGAACGTCCCTGGAAAGTGACATGCATATGCAAGTTAACTTTTTTGTACATTATTTTTTTTTTAAAATAAATATGTTATGATGCAAAATGACAGGATCAAGGTTTCCAGAACACTGGATACGGTTGAGTTGTTTCTTAAAAAACCATACGAAACATGATCAAAGGTCCGACGTAGCTTCAAAATACCACATAAGTCACCAACAGAACCAAAGTCGCCAATGGTACCTATAAGATCAATCCCTCCCCACTCACGGGTGTAGTCTACGTCAGTTTAAGGTCAAGGGGTAACTCATAGTTGTTAGTTCACCTGTTAAGTACTATCCTCATAACATCTACATGTAAACAATAGTATCACACTTGAACCTCGGTTGAGCCTGGGTCACATGAATGCACTAATTTAGACCTCACGTCTCATAGCCATCATGATTCTAATCTAGTCCTAGTGTTCCTAGATGACATCTCATAGTCTGAGTACTGGGCTTTTTACCTCAAAGTATTATCCCATCCCAACAAAAAAACAACACAACAGCTTATCCAGAGTATAGGAAACCCGAAAAATAAAATACAATGCATGAAAGAATATAAAAAAATGAAGCAATAAAGAAATAAATAAAAAAACACCCAAAGAAAATAAAACAAACAAAAGTTAGGACTGACTTGCATGTTTCCTCAGTAGAGTTGCCAACTGCCGCATCTAGGATTTTCATCGGAGTGCAAAGAAGGCGGAAATAAGAGTCTCCATCAATGTTATTTATTCCAAGAGAGGGAAAGGAAACATTGAGTAAACCTAAAGGAAGTAAAAGAACATGGTCATTTCAACCAATAGAAAAGGGTAAGGAAGTCGATTATGCAAGGGGAAGGTATTAGCACCCCTCACGTTTGTGGTACTCCACAGGATCCACTTAAGGTTATTCTAATCTAAGTGTGTGTAAAAATATAAAGTATAATGCTAAGGGAATGCATGAAAAGTATATACAAAAAGAAAGTTTTTATTAGTTGTGCCCTCCGTGGTTGCGAACCTTTGTGCCTACGTACCACCGTTCGTGCAATAGGGGATCAAGGCACTCGTAGTTCACCTAAAAAGGTGTTTCGGTTTGTTGTGTGTTTTTTATGAACAACGCTAGCGAAGCATGTCCTTTTTGAAAAGGTTTTAAAAGAAAATCTAAATGGAAAAAGAGGTTTTAATTGGTTGGTGTTTTTGTAGGTAAGATGATAAATGGACTCCACTGCTAGGACACTTATCATCCCTCTACTTTGTTAAAACAGTGTTTGTACCCTCTCATCCTTCCCATTACTAAAAACTCTTGGAGGTGTGGCTTTAATTAATTATCTATTAAGTGTTTTGAAGCTTTGAAATAAGAAATTAGTGTTTTAAAATGAATGCAAAAGAGAATGACTAAACAAAATGGGATCTCAATCGTATAAGTTGTCATGCTTGTGGACCTAAAGTTTGGATGAGAGGAAGGTCTGCCTAATGTTGTCATGCATGGATTCCTAACCTAAGGTCTATTTAGTTCAAACTTAGAGAAGAATGAACTAAAATCCTATGGGGAGCATACAAAAGGAGGAGAAAGCAATCACACTTAAATAAGATAATGAAAGCAAGAAAACATCTCATAAGACACTTAGACAAGGTACACAGCAAATACCTACTTAGATAAGAAAGTAAAGATAGGAGAATAGATGATAAAACATCACACAAATATGATAACACATCAAGTATAGAAAGAAGAATAATGATGGTAACACACCAAAATAGAATATGATAAAACATCAACAAAGCAATCACATGGGTAGATACCTAAATCAATAAGAGGGGAGATGATAAAACATCACCCAAATATGATAACACATCCAGTATCAAATATGGGGGGTAGGTGATAAAACACCAAGAACACATATATTAAGATGGAAAAATATCAAGTCTCAAAGAAAATAGAAGGATGATAAAACATCATTAAACACACAAGTCAATGTGGTAAAACACAAAAGAGATGTAGCTCTCTTAAACAAACTTGAAGAAGTGAAGAAGGAAAGTCAGAGAGTGATAATAAGCAATCAAAGGAGCATATGGCATAAAAGAACATCAAGGTATGACATAATTTATAGTCATATCATGTTAAACTCCTTAGACTACCCCTAAACATAGCAACATGGGTCAGTAAGAGGAAAAAATTGTCTAACTAGACAAGTAGAAGTGCAAGTGTGCAATTAGAATACAAAACTTCAACACATGTCAAAAGAAACAATCAAATAAGAGACAAGAGGTAGATACCTAATTTTAACATGCTTTAATACATCCATAAACTATCATTAGGGGATTACATATTAACAAACATCTCCTAAACAAGATAAGTTTACATGATGAAAAAAGATAAAACTCAAACAACTGATAAGATAAGACTTGAGCATGAAGTAAGTGGAAAACCATGGATAGTAAATAATATAGCATAAATAAGGTGTAGAGACATCCCTAAGGGTCATTCTTCAAGGGTATTGATGTAGAATCCACATGAGAGAACAATTAGGCAAGTACACTAGCTAATGAAGACTTAGGAGTCAAGTGCCTAACATATCATGTTATAAGTAAGTGAAGTGAAGTGAATTAGATTAGTGAGTGTATAAGTCATAAGTGAACACATAAGGGACTCATTATTATCGCATAAACATATTTGAGAAAGATTCTCATCAAAATCATACAAGGGAAGTTAGTCATGTAACTTTATATGGAGTTAAGTCCTCGTGTTATTCTAGCAAGAAAACAAATGAGATAAAATAGTATTATACCCCAATTTTTTTCCCTAGGATCCCTTATCATCTCATATTATCAATACATCAAGATCACACATTAGGGTTGGTTCTCTCTTTTTACTTTCTCTCATATTTAAGTTTTCTCTTGAGGGATTACCAAGCACCTTGAATTGTGTATCTTGTACATATGTTCTTTTAACTAACATAAAAATATGTATATATGTCTCTTTGATTGTTCATATTATAGGTAATGGCACAATTGCATTCATCTCACCGTACCCTAGCATAGGGTCAAAACTAGGGTTTTAAATTTAATCAGGAAGTCTCTGAATTTTTGGGCAATACTTGATTCCATGCTTCTCTACATGTTCATGATCATATATGATTGTAAGATTGATCATCAATTTTGATTGGAAAAGGTTTAATTGATCAATAAGGTAAAATGGTCATTTTGTCAAAAGTCAACCAAAGTCAATTGTTGACCAAGTGGACTTTTGGCCAACCATCAATTAAATGTCCCTATTTTCACATTTCATAGTAAATGGTGGCATAAAATCAAGAGGAAGTGTTGAATTAAAGATAACTTGTCAAAGAAGTTACTTGAAGTTTTGAATTTTTTTAAGTGTTCATAGTGCTGAACTTTGATTGATCACAACTTCTTCATTTATTAAAATGCAAACTTTACTTGTTTAGAAAGAGGATACAAAGTTCTTCAACTTTTTCCTTGAGGTATAAAGTTCAAAAAGTGAAAGGAGAAGAAGTTATTTTGCTTGGAATATTCTTGACACTTGGTAAATTTTCTAATTATGTGCACAACGCGTGATTTCTTCATGGTCATTTTTTAGGTGTCAAATTGATTCAATTAAAAAAGTTGTCAACATCAAAATTAGAGTTTAAAACTTCCTCTTCACTTTTGATTCAATAATCATCTCAAATGATCAATTGTAGAGAAACATATAAGCTTTAGGACTTGAGGGCATGGGAAGGCAAATATTGTCCAGCATAAGAAGCCTCGCAGATAGAATTTTCACAAACACGTGGTGTGCAAACCTTCATGGCTATTTTTCTCCTTGATTTAATCTTTATTTTGAAAAGAGGTAAACATGAAAGATGGAGCTTTTCATGTCCTCTACAACTTTGATTCAAAGGTTGTTTTATTTCATGCACCATAGAGTGAGATATTTAAGTTGGAAAATAGAGATGTGAAACTGCCAAGGTTTTTAGGCCCGCGCGTCCTTTATGCCAAGTTTTTATCAAACAGGTGGAGGGTTTGATGTAGGCTCAATTTTCTCCATGATTAAGGCCATGTTTGGAGTTGTGATGAACATCAAAGTTAGAGAGGGCATTGTCATCTTCAATTTTGCTTCAAATTATACCTTGTTTTGATGAGCACAACTCAAGATATTTTGAATGAAAGTTATGATCATCAAAATACGAAAGTTGCTAGTATTTTATGAATATCAACGCATGGTACCTGTTCAGACTCATTTTCTTCATGATTAAGGCAATGTTTGGATGCATAATCAACACCAAAGTTGGAAATGGAATTTTTCTTTATAAGATTGCTTCAAGAATTTTATCAAAAGAGTCTATGGTTTGAGAGATATAGTGATGAGAAGAAGGCATAATCATGCTTTTGGGTGTGATTTGAATTTCATTAATTTTTGTACAAGTCTTGTATATTTGCATACAGCATGTGGTTCAGCACACCATATATCACACGCCTGACTCCTTGTTGGCCTCGTTTCTTTCCTAATCAAGCCAAACAAAGCCCATCATGCAAGGACCTCACTTTTATAAATTTACCAAATTTGGTAATTTATGAAAGTTGTATAACTTTTGTCATGCTTATACTCACTTGACATTATCCACGACACTTCTTTGATACCTCTCCAAAATACAGCCAATAAGAGGGACTTCACTCACAAAATGCAACACACCACACCACCTCATTTTCTTGCCTCTTATGCCCTTCAAGAAAAGCTTGTGCACCAATCTTTCTCACTCTATAAAAGCAGCTACCCCGCCTCACTCTAGACAGATGGGATACACATAAGAAGAGGCACACAAGAGAGAGAAGATAGATCTCATTTCATCTTCTTCAAGGGTGCTATCGAATTCCATATTTTTTCTCATCAAGATCTCTTCATTCTTTCTTGTTATTTCCTCTGGAGTCAAGGATTGATACAAGTGATTTTCCGGGTTTCTAAGCTTGTAATCTTGATTCAAAGAAGTTAATGGAAGAACTCCACTAGGTAAGCTCTCAAAAATCCATAAGATTTATCCATAAGCTTGCATATGCATCTGTGATGACTTTTAATTGTGAATTTATACTCATTGAATAGATAGATGGCCGAATAAATAGGTTTGAAGTATACATCTATTTGAATTTGAATTTACTGTGTGTTCTTAGTTTTTAAAAAAAAGGTGATGAAACCGTGACTTTGAACATGATTTTATATGAGGTGCAATGATCGTTTGATGAAATAATTGAGTCCATGTTGTTCTATGCCACGAGATCTTCATTTTTTATTATGATTTCACTCGATTTCATGGAGTATGCAGAGAGATATAAAGCTCTGAAGATTGTATTGTCAACCTGCATTTTATCGTTAGGTTTTGGTTCATGTGGTAAGGACGATGACGTGTTGCATTTTGATTGAACATGTTCTAAAGCTTGTTGCAGCGCATTTTGCATATAACAGGTGTAATAGGTTTTTAATATATTTTAATTTTCATTGTTTTCTCTAATTTTTTTTAATAATTTTCTTAATAAAAAAATCATCACAAAAATATTCTAAACTCTATTTTAAATATATTTTCATATTATAATTTTTATTTCATTATTTTATTATTTTTTGCAATATTAAATAATTCAATTAGTTTAGTTAGGGTTTTAATCATCTTTTAGGTTTTAGAATTTTATTTTCTTATTTGCACTAACCTAAAAAGTCCATAAAAAGTGTTGAGTTGCCCTCTGAGTCTTCTTCATGAAAATAATTTTTTTTCAATTTTACAAAATTTGTGGGATGCAAATCAAATCAGTTGGTTGGTTATATCACTGTTTCTTTGTTTTTTTTATATATTGTGTAAATAGTTTTTGTTTAATTCTTTATTTTGATGAAAAATTCAAGAAAAATATATTCACTGACTCTTAAGTATTGAAATAATTTTTTAATATTTTTAATTGGGTTTACATGTCCTTTTTCTTATTTTTCAAGATTTTAGAAGTTAATTGTTGTTTTTGAGGCCTTCTCTTGCTTAAGCATAAAGAAACGATTAATCCACTAAAGTCCTTAACTTCTAAAAATCAAGAAAAATATGTTTGATGTTCTTGAATGGTTCAAGGTTACAAAAATAATTTTTTTGGATATTTATCCCTGGATTTACATTTTATTTGAAATAATTTTGTCAAACCTCTCTAGTTTTACCCCTTTGCCAACTAGTTTTGATGATTTCCAATCATTGTCACCTTTCCAAGTTAATCAAAGGACTTCAAATGATGTTTCTGACTTTTATAGGTCTTTAGGAAGTTAGGATTTAATTATCATGATTTTACAAGACAGTTTCCTATTTTTAACCTAATTTTGACTTAGGAGTGTGCTTAGGTTTTTGCCTATCAAAAAGTTTGTATTTGAGAACTTGTATGCATAGTTTTAGGCTAACTTTTGGAATGGCACATGCTACTGATTTGCCTGTTATTTTGGTACAAGTTCCTCAACCTCATTGGGTCTTGGGTGTTGATAGGTTGAAAAACTAAATCCGCCAAAATGGATGAATGATGTTGATGATATTTGAAACCCTAATTTCATTTGATACATTCCCTCCCTCTTCATCTAATTACCTTTCTTACTTATGCTAAATGTTGTTGGAGAATAATCTACATATCATTTCTCTAACATGTTATACATATATTGCTATTGACCGGGCTCAAAATAGGTGTGGCTTCTATATAAGTCCATTTACGATTGCTTAACATAACGCTAAATTTTGTCCCGATTCAAGAAATGACCATTCATGGCCTAAACCTATAATTGCAAGCCCAGGCATGTTAATTTGAAACCTTTGATCCAATA
The DNA here is from genome assembly GCA_948472305.1 of Vicia faba. Lineage (NCBI taxonomy): Eukaryota > Viridiplantae > Streptophyta > Magnoliopsida > Fabales > Fabaceae > Vicia > Vicia faba. Next base: position 848,948,675 of record OX451735.1, on the reverse strand, counting down.
ACCTTGAGGTTCATTGTTAGGAGGCTTTGATCTTATCAATCCTCTAATGAACCTTCATAAACTTTGGTCTAAGTGAATCATTTGAACATCGTTGATCACATGAGGTTTCCTTGAGCATTTGAAATTAATGATATACATGAAAAAAAAAGCAAATGAAACTTCTTGTTGAGAAGATTTGAATTTATCAATCATCTAATGAATTTTCAAATGCAAGTTTCAAGATGGTCATTCAACTAACCTCTAACTTCTAATTTACTAACAATTGACTTTTACTTTCTGCTTTTACTTTGTACTTTATTTTATGCCATTACTTTTATGCACCATTTATTTTAGCATTTACATTTTTTGCTTTTTTCATCTTTGCTCACTTGAGTTTTCATATTATTTTTGAAGACACTTAATAAACAACTTTAACATTAAAAGTCTTAAGGTTACTTGGACTATTTGGTTACTATCCTTGGCATTATGGAGTTTTGGACCTCTTGGACTTAGGATTAGAAGCCTTGATACCCTTGGGACCTTATGACTCTGTTGTTATTTTTGTATGGAGTTCTTGGGGCTTACCCCAAGACATTGGGTTTATTTTCTTTGTGTGCAGGTTATTCTGATTATATGTTTTGTCTATGATTGAGAATTCCTCTGTATACAGCTGTTACTCTGCCCAATTTTTTAGAAGTCTTAATGCATTTGAAGCTTGGTATTCTTGAGAGGTTTAGTATCTTTGCTTGCATGGTTTCAATCCAAAAGATGGGAATTCTACATTGACTTCATATGTCAAGTGTTGGATTCTTATTGGTTAGACGGTTCTTTTCCTTAGATTTTATTTTATGCTTTAGGATAGTCCCTTCATCTCCTTCCATCTTCTTTAATTTCAAAAATCTTCTCCCTCCTTTTCAAAACTCTTCTTGTTTTTCTAACTTGAACCGCTTCCATAATAAACTTGGACTTAGGTCCATGCATTTTCAAAAATCTTTTTTTAACCAAACTTTAACCAACTTAATCATACTTTGACATTTTTGTGAGAAGACTAAAATTCAATCAACCTCATTCAAACCATTTTCCACTTTGGCTTTTTACTTTAAAACTTTTCTCAAAAGATTAGAATCTTGTCGATTCTTGTAGTGATGCGAGCAACTATACTTCTATGGTATGTAGTGAAGTGAGATATTTTCTACTTGGGTTTTGAGTGAGGCTTTGTTGATTTTAAAATCTAAGCTATATCCTCCACTTTGAGATGATGCAAATTCTCATTTCTCATAATCGTGGGTAGTAAGTATGTTTTCCACTCGGATATGACGATGATGTCTCATCTCTTAAAATTAACCAACACAGTTGGGCTTAAATTTTTTTAAACGTGAACTATGAGTACCCTGATCCCCTATTACACGGAAGGTGGTACGTAGGCATTAAAGGTTCGCAACTGCGGAGGGTGCAAAAATTGTAAAAAAAACACTTCTTTTCTCATACCCACCATTTATTTTCGTATACAACTTTTATAGCCAAAATACACATATTTTCAAAGAGGCTTTTGCGGAGTACCGTAGATGTTTAGGGTGCTAATACCTTCCCTTTGCATAACAAACCCCCGTACCTAGATTCTCTCCCCCTAATTTTTTAGTTATTCACTTTTTTCCCATTCCTCTAGAAATAATAAAGCGCGGTGGAGATTTTTATTTGATTTGTGCGAGTCAAGTCAATCCAATGGCTTAGTCTCAACATTTCTACCACTACAGAAAAATGGAGACTTCACTAGGTAAAGATCGACCAAATGTTTGTCCATCTCTAAGTGGGTTGAGCCTATCTTTTTTTATATTGTGTATGTACTATTATTGGTTGTATATTATATGTTGTATATATGTTTGTCTGGATTTTCCTGGTTTTTAGAGTGCTTGGTGATTTCTCATAAGTCCTCTACCCGGACTTGGGCAAACTTAAGATAGGACGGGCGGTATAGTCATATTAACTTTGAGGGAGTAATCCTAAAAAAGGAAACATGAGATCCCTCACTCAATAGAGGCCCCTTTGACTGTAGTATCATTTACCGAGTAATTGAGAAGACATACTGCTTTTGACCTGGGGGCCTGCTGAAGCTGAGGGTCGTAGAACCCATAACCCATCTTAGCCTTTTAGGTGTAGTGCGGAAGCTATAAGGGAGTAATCCGGAAATGGTTGTCACACGATGCTACACTCAGACGAGTTTTTCCTAAGAATATTACCAATTACCAAGTTAATCGGGATGTTGGTAATATGCAAAGGAATAATGTAGACTTTGGGAACCTTTTAGAACCTTGTTCGGCAGGTGATAAACTATTAGTCCTTACCTTGTGGATAGTACCTTTGACTTCATGCTCGTGACGTCGAACCTATGAACCCCCATATTTTTGATCTTGTGTGTGATTGATGCATTATGCATCCATGCACCCATGAGCATTCTTTAAAACATTTGTTTCAAGGGACTTAAAGTTGACTTTTTGCAAATATCTCAGGTACCTTTTTACCATAGATTTTGGAATAATAAAGACTCGTAAGTACAGTTTCAAGGATCCTAAGATAAAGGAATTTATGAATTTGATTCCTGAGATTGAGAGCTCTACAAATTTATGGAAGAAGTATGGATCCATCGTACCTCTTATAAAGCTCGGGATGAATGAGGGTATTCTTTCTACATTAGTCCAGTTCTAAGATCTATTGTGTCGGTGTTTTAATTTTCCTGATTATCAACCGATGCCCATATTGGAGGAGTATTCTTACTTACTTGGTTTACCTATTATTGATCGTGTTCCTTTCATCGGCTTAGAGGGAGAGCCCAAGTCTCATGAGATTGCTACCATGACTCATTTGGTGAAATGTGAGATTGAGGCTAACATGACTACTAAAGGAGAAATCAGAGGTTTACCTGCTCAGTTTTTATTGGAGAAAGCTCGCTATTTTTCCAAGATGAAGAGTACAGTTGCTTTTGAAGCTATCTTTGCTTTTCTTACCTATGGTTTATTCTTATTTCTTAACATCGACAAATTTATGGATATCAACGCCATTAGGATCATTTTAATTGGGAATCCAACCCCCACACTGTTAGGAGATACTTATTATTCCATCCATCTTCGGGATTATTATCAAGGAGGGATGACCATTTGTTGCACACCGTTCTTATATCAGTGGTTTATTTCTCATTTACCCCAGTCTGTTTCTTTCTGGGATATCAAGAAGGAACCTCGTTGGGCCCTGAAGATTATGGCTCTCACTCATCCTGACATTGTTTGGTATCATCAGGCTTATTATGATGTGAAGATTATTGATAGTTGTGGTAGTTTCCCCAATGTGCCTCTTCTTGGTACAAAGGGAGGGATTAACTATAATCTCGTTCTTGCGCATCGTCAACTTGGATATTCGATGAGAGACAAGCCAAATAGCATTCATCTGAGTGGTTTATTTTTCAAAGAAGGATAGGATCATAAGGAAACTAAGGAAGAGATTTCAAAGGCTTGGTGCCATATTCATAGGAAGAGTATAAAATATTTGGGACCAAGAGGAGTTGTTTCCTTGGAGCCTCATCTCTGTTGGGTATAAGCCATGGAAATTCAGTTGAAGATGCCTTATCCTTGTGAAGAACCTTTACCTGAAATGTTTATAAGGACTACTCTTCCTCTCTTAGATGATGTAGAAGAACTTCATCTTTCTTTGGTTAGGATGCAGCAAGAGAAGGAAGCATGGAAGAACAAGTGCCAGACTTTAAAGATTTCCTACTCAATAGAATTAAAGGTGAAGGATGACTTGATCGAGATTCTTGAGTGTCGCATTATAGAGATTATGGAGAAGCAAGAGGATTAATTTTCCTCTAAAGCTCATCCAGGTCCCAGTTGCTCATTTTATTACTCTGGTGGTTGGAAGGAAGTCGGCGACATGTATGCAGAAGAGAACAAGCAGCTGAAGGCTCACATTGTAAGACTCGTGGGAAAGCTTTAGTGTGTCGAGAGATCTTCATCAGCTTTGGCTCCTTAAGATTTTATATTATATCTTTATTCTCTTGTACTTAGGATTATTGAAACTTGTACCAAAAGTTGTAATCCATTCCGAAGTTATTATTATAATGAAATTTTCAGTATTTCCAAATATGTTAGTACTTTAATATTTGCAATTGTCTATAATTCTTTGAGTTCCTTGAAATAATAATAATAATAATAATAATAATAATAATAATAATAATAATAATAATAATAAATAAATCATATGCATTGCATATCATGCATCATTTTTCACATACTTTTTGCATTTCTGTTCATATCCATGTGTCTTACTGTGTTTCTCTACTTCGTTCAGTCAACAAACTGCCTCATCCCTACAATACTTAAGCTAATTCCTGTAAGAAGATGGAAAATATTGAACAAGAGAATCGTGAGTTGCACAAAGAAGTTACTGCATTGAGGACTGGTATGGCTAATTTGACTGCTTTGGTGGAATCATTGGTGGTTTTTCAGAATCAGCCACCACCTCCTCCCCCATCTCCTCATGCTACTCAGCTATAACAGATGACTATTACTTCATAAGTTCTATCAGTTCCCGTCTTTGTTACTCTAGTTACTGCTGCTCAATACTGTATGCCTCCAGGTTACCCGTGGTGAATACTTGAGAATTTCATGCCAGGAGGTTACAATCTAGATGCTCAAGTTGTTTCATTTACTCAAACAGCTGTTATTTGTGCACCTCTTGTGGTTCATGCTACTCTTGTTGCTAAAAATGAGATTCATTATGTTGCACCTCCTACAATGAATGTTATGCCCATTATTAATGATGAAATTTATTGTCCTGCTCCTCCACCAAGTGAAAGTTTGGGCTTTTATGACCGATTGGACGACTTTAGGATCAATTCAATGAAATGCAGAAAGAAGTGAAGGATCTCCAAGGTAAATATGTATTCAGATAGAATGTCACTGACCTCTGCTTAGTTCCTAATGTAAAAGTTCCAGCAAAGTTTAAAGTTCCAGAATTTAAGAAGTACAGGGGCAACTCTTGTCCTCATGACCACCTGGTAATGTATATCATAAGGATGTCCACCCATACTGATGACCAATGCTTGCTTATTCATTTCTTCCGGGATAGTTTAACTGATGCTACTTTAAAGTGGTATATGGGATTGGGCAGTAGCAACATCCGCACATTCAATGATTTAGGTGAAGCTGTTATCAAGCAGTTTAAGTATAACATGTTTATGGCACCTGATTGTGACCAATTGAGAGTGATGGCTCAAAAAGATAAGGATTCATTCAAAGAATATGCGCAGCATTGGCGCGAGGTTGCTACCTAAGTGGTACCCCCGATGGGAGAGTAAGAAATGACCAAGGTCTTCCTGAAAACCCTTGGATCATTTTATTATGAAAGGATGGTTGCTAGTGCGCCGAGTGATTTTACTGAGATGGTAAGTATGGGTGTTCGTCTAGAAGGAAATGTCAGGGAATGAAGCTTGACAAAAGATGAAGGAACAAATAAATTATCATATGGGTTTTCTAGAAAGAAAGAAAGTGAAACAAATGTTTTCATTGAGGAAAGAAAGTTTAGACCTCCGAGAAGACGTCATTAGTACCAACAACAAGTTTCTTCTGTGACTCCAGTCGTCAATGTAGCTCCGACTGTTGTTGCCTATCAGAGAGCACCTCCTCAAGGTAATCAAGGGCAAGGTCAGAAGAGAACAGCTTTTGACCTTATTCCAATGAATTATGCAGAGTTATTTCTGACTTTGATTTAGAAGAAATTAGTGCAGACTAGGCCTCCCCCTACTATACCTTCACCTTTACCATGGTATTACAAGGCGGATCAGACTTATGATTTTCATCAAGGAGCCCCAGGGAACAACATTGAAAATTGTTATCCTTTGAAGTCTGAAGTGCAGAAGATGGTGAGATCTGGTCTCCTGTCTTTTAAAGATTTTGGTCCCAATGTGAAGGATAATCCACTACCCAAACATGGAGGTGGAAGCACTTTAAATATGGTTGTTGGATGTCTTGGAGATTTTTGGATTTTTTATATCAACCTGGTCATAGGTGATTTACTAAAGACGGATGCTAATCTCTGTGAATTCAGCTATTATACACATGACCATGTTGGTTGTAGTATTTGCAGCACATATATCCATGGATGTGATAAAGTGAGAGTTGGTCTTTAAGAAATGATGTATGAAGGTCTCATCCACATAATTAAACCAAGGGCTGAATATGAATAAGACATGAATATGGTTTATGGATGTCCCGGTGAATTCCAGATTTTTTATGTGAATTACATGAATGATGATCTGGTACAGTTACACGCTACATTTTGCCACATGGATGGCCAAGAAGAACATCATTATAGGTCCTGTTAGATCTGTTGTAGGGATTCTCGTGGTTCTTCTATCATAAGAAGAGTTGTTCAATTGTTGTTAGATAATGGTACTATCAGAATCACAGACAACAGAGATGATTACAATTGAGTTAATGTGATTGAAGATTACTCTGTTGAGGCCATATCTGATGATGAATATGATTTTGCTGATGATTTCTTTTCTTCTGATGAAGGTATGTTCTCCGATAATGATTTTGTGATGCCTAAATATTCTGGAAAAATGGGGGTGAATGTTATCGTGTCGTGTTTTGGTGTTCCTGCTCCTATAGAGATTGAGTACCATAGCAAGCCTATTGTTGCTCCCGTGGTTATTTGTCTTCCTGGTCATGTCCCATATGAATCAGACAAGGTTGTGCCCTATAAGTACGATGCAAATATCCTAGAAGATGGTGTAGAAATTCCTATCCAACCTTTTTCCCATGTCAAGAATATTGCTGAACCTAGTCGGGTAACCCAAAATGGTCGTGTCTTTGCCCCTACCTTTCGAGGAGGTGTTAATTGTAATAAAAAGGTTGTTGAGAATATTGAACCTAAGAAAACGGAAGGAGAATCTAGTGGCGCTTCCTTTTTAAAAATCATCAAGATGAGTGATTACAAGATTGTGGATCAGTTATTGCAAACTCCATCTAAGATTTCCATTCTAGCCTTGATAATGAACTCTTCTGCTCATCGGGAATCTCTAATGAGAGTGTTGGATCAGGCTTTTGTTGAAAGTGACATGTCTCTGGATCGGTTCAGTAGTGTTGTAGGGAATATTACATCTTGTAATAATATGAGATTTTGTGATGATGAGTTGCCTGATGAAGGAAGAAACCATAATATGGCTCTCCATATTTCTATGAATTGTAAGAATGACTCGTTGTCCAATGTGCTTATTAACAATGTGTCTACTTTGAATGTCATACCAAGAAGTATGCTCATGAAGCTTAAGTACCAGGGAGCTCCCATGCGCCCAAGTGGAATTATAGTGAAAGCTTTTGATGGTTCGAGAAAGTCTGTCATCGGAGAAGTGGATTTACCTATTCACATATGAGCGCACTTATTTCAGATTACTTTCCAGGTTATGGATATTGTCCCCGCCTATAGCTATTTATTAGGACAACTATGGATCCATGAAGCAGGATCTGTTACTTCAATTTTGCACCAGAAGCTGAAATTTGTTCGTGAAGGGAAGATAGTCATTGTGAACAGTGAGAAAACTCTGTTGATATCTCATTTGTCTTCCTTTAGCATTGTAGAAGCTGATGAAATTGTTGTTGGAACTCAGTTCCAAGCTTTGTCCATTGATAATATAAGGAAGAACGAAAATTTTATCGCCTCATTTAAGGATGCACAATAGGTAGTGCAGAAAGGCCCTAGCAAGGTGTGGGGGAAGGTTATTAATCCTCCTGTGAACAGGAATGGTACTGGTTTGGGTTTCTCCATAAAGAAGGAATTCGTGAAGTCGAAGTCCGCTTTGAGTAAATATAAAGATATCTTTCATAGTGTAGCCTATCCTCATCTAACTACTCTAAGGATCGGCGTTATTCTCGAAGATGAGTCAGAGCAAGAGATGTTGAACTTTGTGACACATGGAGTCAGAGTCCATAACTGGGTCACTGTTGACATTCCTTCGTGCATTCACATTTCAAAGTAATTTGTTTTTTGTTTGTCTTTTCAAAAATCTTTCACTTTGCCCAAAGTGAAAGTAATCATTGTATGGGCGTATCTTTTGTTTTGACTTTTAAGATCATTATTAAAAGTTGTTTTTGATTCCCAAATTATGTCTTTATTTTCTACTTCTTCTTAGAAAATGGTAATCATAAAAAAAAAACCTTTCGAAATAAATAATAATTGTAAATAAATATGCATAATCACTTGTTACATGTGTCAGTTTCTAAAATCAATCATAAATCATATGTGCAGATTAATTAAAAAACTCATTGAGTACAAGGACCCTGCACCTTCTCCAAACATTGAATATCTTGTGTATGTGGCTAAAGAAGAAGAATATGATGAAATCCCAGAAGAGGTTTCATGGTTGCTTGAGCATGAGGAAAATATTGTTCAGTCGTATAAAGAGCTGTTAGAGATGATTAACTTGGGTTCAGAGAAAGATAAAAAAGAGATCAAGATTCGGGTGCTTCTTCATTCCGATGTGAAGAGCGGGTTAATTGAATTGTTGAAAGAGTATATGGGTATATTTGCTTGGTCTTATCAAGATATGCCTGGCTTAGATACTGATATTGTTGAACAGTATTTTTCGCTAAATCCAGAATGTCCACCAATCAAGCAGAAGTTGTGAATAACTCATCCTTATATGGAAGTGAAGATTAAAGAAGAGGTTTTGAAACAGATTGATGCTGGTTTTCTTGTGACATCAGTGTACCCTCAGTGGATTGCCAATATTGTTCCAGTACCAAAGAAAGACGGAAAAGTCTGCATGTGCTTCAATTATAGAGATTTAAACAAAGCAAGTTTAAAAGATGATTTCCCATTACCACATATTAACATGTTGGTTGATAGCACAACAAAATTCAAAGTGTTCTCGTTCATGGAAGGATTTTCTGGATACAATCGAATTAGAATGGCTCCTGAGGACATGGAAAAAACAATGTTTTTCACACCCTGGGGAACATTCTGTTACAGAGTGATGCCCTTCAGGTTGAATAACGTTGGTGCTAGGTACCAGAGGGCTATGGCAACTCTATTCCATGATCTAATGCATAAGTAAATTAATGTATATGTTGATGATATGATTGCCAAAACTCAAACTGAGGAAAGGCATATAGAAGATCTGTTGAAATTGTTTCAGCATTTGAGGAAGTATCGTCTCCACTTGAATCCAAATAAGTGTACTTTTGGTGTTTGTTTCGGAAAGTTGCTAGGTTTCATTTTCAGCCAAAAAGGAATTGAAGTTGATCCTGATAAAGTTAAGGAAATTCAGGAAATGCCCGCACAAAGAACTGAAAAGCAAGTTAGAGGCTTCCTTGGACGTTTGAATTACATTTCCAGATTTATTTCCCATATGGCTGCAACGTGTGAACCAATCTTCAAGCTGTTAAAGAAAGATCAAAGTTGTATATGGATGGAGGATTTCCAAAGGGAATTTGAAAGCATTAAAGAGTATCTTCTTGCGCCTCCTATCTTTCTCCCTCCTGTTGAAGGAAGACCATTGATTATGTATCTAACTGTGTTAGATAATTCCATGGGCTCTATTTTGGGACAACAAGATGAAACAGGAAGAAAAGAATATGCCATTTATTATCTCAAAAAAAAGTTCACTGGCTGTGAGTCATGGTATTCTATGTTGGAAAAAACATGTTGTGCTTTGGCCTGGGCGGAAAAGCGATTGCGGCAATATATGTTGGAACATACTACTTGGTTGATTTCCAAAATGGATCCAATTAAGTATATTTTTGAAAAGCTTTCTCTTACTAGAAGAACTACCCGCTGGCAGATGCTGTTGTCTGAATATGATATTGAGTACCGTACTCGGAAGGATATTAAAAGTTGTGTATCGGCAGAGTACCTTGCTCACCAACCGGTTGACGATTATCAGTCTGTTAAATATGATTTCCTTGATGAGGATGTGATGTATTTGAAAATAAAATATTGTGATGAACCTTTTCCTGAGGAAGGTCCTGATCCTGAATCCCGGTGGGGTATGGTGTTTGATGGAGCTATAAATGCTTATGGAAAAGGAATTGGTGTTGTGATTATCACTCCCCATGGATCACATATCTCTTTTAATGCAAGGTTAGAATTTGATTGTACCAATAACATGGTGAAATGTGAAGCTTGTATTATGGGTCTTGAAGAGGCTATAGATCTCATAATCAAAATTCTTGATGTATATGGCGATTCAGCTTTGGTAATAAATCAGATCAAAGGAGAATGAGATACTCGTCACATTGGCTTGATTCCTTACAAAGATTATGCAAGAATATTATTACCTTTCTTCAACAAAGTTGAATTCCATCATATTCCTAGAGATGAGAATCAGATGGTAGATGCTTTAGCCACTTTGGCTTCCATGTACCAAGTAAATGCTTGGAATGATGTTCCTCAAATTACAGTTTAACGTCTGGATAGACCAGCTCATGTGTTTTCTACATATGGGGTGTCATATGAAAAACGTTGGTATTATGATATCAAGCACTTTCTCCAGACTCAAGAATACCCGGTTGGTGCGTCGAACAAAGATAGAAAGACATTGAGAAGGTTGGCAGGTAGCTTTTTCCTCAATGAAGATGTGTTATACAAAAAAAATTATGACATGGTCTTGCTAAGATGCGTGGATAGACACGAAGCAGACATGTTGATGCATAAGATCCATGAAGGTTCCTTTGGTATCCATGAAGTTCCATAAGTGTCAGATGTATGCTGACAAGATTCATGTGCCTCCAACGCTTCGCAATGTTATTTCTTCCCTGTTTCCTTTTTCTATGTGGGGTAATTGGAATGATCGAACCCAAGGCATCGAATTGACATTGTTTCATCTTGGTGGCAATTGACTACTTCACTAAGTGGGTGGAAGCAGTTTCCTATGCTAATGTTACCAAGCAGGTGGTAGTACGCTTTATTAAGAACAATCTTATATGTAGGTATGGTGTGCCAAGAAGGATTATCACTGACGAAGACTCAAATCTGAGTAACAAGATTATGACAGAACTTTGTGAAGAATTCAAGATTGTCCATCACAACTCGTCTCCTTACAGGCCTAAGATGAATGGGGTTGTTGAAGCTGCTAACAAAAACATTAAGAAGATCATCCAGAAGATGGTTGTTACCTATAGGGATTGGAATGAGATGCTCCCTTCTGCTTTGCATGGGTATTGTACATCCGTTTTCACTTCAACAGGGGCAACCTCATTCCCTCTTGTGTATGGCACGGAAGCAGTGTTCCCCGTCGAGGTTGAGATTCCTTCTTTGCGTGTAATAATGGAAATCTAATTGTTAGAGGTTGAATGGGTCCATAACAGGTTTGACCAATTGAATTTGATTGAAGAAAAGAGAATGACGGCTTTGTGTCATGGTCAGTTATGTTAGAAAATAATGAAGAAATCTTTTTCATAAGAAGGTCAAGCCTCGTGAATTCAGAGAATGCGACCTCGTACTCAGAAAGATCATGTCTTTTAACACTGATTCTAGGGGCAAGTGGACTCCTAATTATGAAGGCCTATATGTTATCAAAAAAGCCTTCTCTGGCGGTGCATTAATTCTTGAAACAATGGATGGTGAGGAGTCCCCACAGCCTATGAATGTTGACGCGGTCAAGAAATACTTCGTCTAAAGAAATAAAAGAATAGCTCGTTAAGTTGAAAACTTGAAAGGGCAGCTTAGACAAAAAAGAGTGTCTCGGTAGGCTGAAAACCCGAAAGGGCGATCTAGGCAAAAATTAGATACACAAACAGAATAAATTTTCCTGGTAGTTTAAAAACCCGCGAGGGGAACCTAGGCAAAAATTAGGGATTTTTTGGCAAGTAACTGCATCAGACAAGACTATTGAAGCAACAATCTTCTCGGATTCTCATCACACTTCAACTGAAGCCTCTGCTCAGGAGCTAAAAGTTGTTAGGGAGAATAGCGGCCATTGTATCTCAAATGTATCTTTTCCATATATATACCATTTTTCAAACTTTGTAATCATCCATGGAGTCTCGCCATTCGTAGACTACCATTCTATTAATAAAGTTTGAGCTTTTATCCAATTCTTTGTAGTTCTTATTTTATTTTGTTTGCAAAGATATCATTTATTATTCTTAGTAATTTTCAAAACAAAAAGACTTAATAATAAATAAAAAATTGAAAATAATTTACAAATTACTTTTTACTTTAGATTTAGTGATTCAAGTGGAACAAAAGTAGTGATTCCAAGGATGGACGAACTCTGAAGTTTCGAAAAGATTCCTCAAAAGATATCTCGGGATTACTCTTGTTGATATACGCATGATCCTCTTTTGTTTCTTTCCTCGGGTAGTTCGAGTTCATACCAATTGATATATGGAGCATTGTTAAGCATGTAATCCCATTTTACCCCAGTTAAGTCTTGGTTCAGATTTTTCTCCAGGTTGATTATTTGGTTTGGGTGGTTTGATACCTATATCCCATATTCCCTAGTCAGGTCTTATTGCGGATTTCTCTAGCTGAGTGTGATTCTTTCCCCGGCCAGGTGGTGATCAGGCAGAAATTGAAAAAGCTATGAAGTCTTTGCTCATTTGATGTAGTTATTTCTCCCTTTGTATGTTGAGAATTGATGTAGAATCTCTTGTTGAGCATTTCTCCCTCCAGTTACGACATTGTTGTTGTTATGTGCTCTCCAAGTAGCCAGACAAGGGAAGTATCTTTTCTAAGAAGTGTTGAAACAACTGGCAATTTTTTGGGTTTTCTCTCGCCAAGTGCTGAGTTTGATTTAAAATCCCCATAATTTTGACTTCTTGCTGTATTGTTAAACTTCTTAGATCCCCAAATAAAGCGAACATGATGCTTCTCTCTAAAGTTGTTATCCTCATGAAGTTTCATAATTTCTCCCCAGTGAAGTTTGCACAACCATTACTCTTGATATCGAAGATTGTATTTGGGCTCCCCTCGACAATGTGGTGTTGTTTTCCCCATTGAAGTCAGTTTGGAATCCCCAATTGAAGTCTAGATGACATGACATTGTCTTCCCTAGTGAAGTCTGTATGATATTCCCCCGTGAAGCCTGGAGGAGGGTGTTATATCCCTACATCTGTATCAGTTTATTGCTATCAGATTATGTTGTGATTATTTTCAAGCCATGTTTCTTCCCGATAGAGTTAAGCCGTGAAGTAGGAATTTGTTTCCTCAGTTGGTTCTTACTCTTTTATGGAATCTTCATCCTGGTGTGATTTAGCCTAGTTTTGACTTTCCCAAGTTGGTTTTGTCTGGTTATCCCCAGTGTAGTGTGTTGGTTTTGTCAGCATATACATGATAACATTCATACATTCATACATACATCATAAATAGATGAATTTAAAATTAATTGCTCATTTGCATTCATTATTTTTTTTGTTGGCATACTTTCCTCTTTGCAGAGTTGTGTTACTCTCTCTCCAATAGAGTGTCAACCTTAAGCAGAAAGTGTATATCCTTTCAATTTCCCCACTGAGTTATCCCTCGTGGAATAATTTTACTTTATCCTTCCTATTCAGCTCATTATCTAGATGGAATGTGATCCCCATTTAAGCTTATTCCTCGTTGGGCGTTGTCTTGGTTGATTGTTTCACTCTGGTTTATTCCTGGTTTGAATCTGTGGTCCCCGGCAACATTATTATTCTGATTTATGTAGGCTTTGGGCCCTGGATTGAGAATGTGCATTTATTTTACACGTGAAGACTTTATGTCCTCAACAGGAATGTATTGGCACTTCCCCGGAAAGCCAAGATTCATTTCCCTACAGCGTTATCATAATCCTCTTCGTAAACAGCAAGTGGCATGTCTCTTTATTTGAGCAACATGTTCTTCCCCAATAAGTTTGTTAATGCCAGAGAAGATATTTACTTCGATGAATGGTAGTCTCGTCATTATGGGAGATAGTTCGTTGTTGATATGTTTACTCCAATGAATGGTAGTCTTTTCATTAAGGGAGATAGTTTGTTATTGAGATTTGTTACTCCGGTGGATGGTAGTCTCTTTGTTATGGGAGATAGTTTGTTGTTGAGATGTTTACTCCGATGAATGGTAGTCTCGTCATTATGGGAGATAGTTCATTGTTGAGATGTTTACTCCGATGGATGGTAGTCTCGCCATTATGGGAGATAGTTCAATGTTGAGATGTTTACTCTGATGGATGGTAGTCTCGTCATTATGGGAGATAGTTTTTTGTTGAGATGTTTACTCCGATGAATGGTAGTCTCGTCATTATAGGATATAGTTCTTTGTTGAGATGTTTACTCCGATGAATGGTAGTCTTGTCATTATGGGAGATAGTTTGTTGTTGAGATCTTTTATTCCGATGAATGGTAGTCTCGTCATTATGGGAGAGAGTTTGTCATTGAGATTCACTTTGCTCTAAAAAAGTTCATTTGTTTCCAGTCATAAGTACAAATATCAATCATTTGTTACCTACCCTAATATTGGTATTTACCGGTATTATCTTACCATTTCTATTTGCATCCTTCGGGTTGTTAATTTTGTATTCCCTGTGAGTCGATGTTACTCTCTTTTTTCTATTCCTTGTTTTCAGTTGTTGATCGTTATCTTCCATTACCTTTTACGCATTTATTGAGTTAGTGGTGTTTAATCTCCTCTTTGGGCTTTACCCCAGTAGAGTTGATTCTTCTATTCCCCGGCGATTTATTTTCCTGGTTAGACATTCTTGTGATCTTTTGTTTTATTTCCCGCTTCCTCAGTAGTGTCCTATGTCGCCTTTGGAGTTAGTCATTTGCATTCAAATTCATAAGTATTGCATGGCATCTTAGGGCCAAAAATAGGGTTTGTTTTGTATTTAAGTATCTTCAATCGCGTCGAGACAAAGATTTTAACCTATGTATCTCCAGATAGAAGACACTTAAGTAAGGGCATGTGTTTTATCCCAATTTTTCCCCTAAGATCCCTTGTTATCTCATATTATCAATACACAAGATCACACATTAGGGTTGGTTCTCTCTTTTTACTTTATCCCATCTTTCAGTTTGCTCTTGAGGGATTACCGAGCACCTTGAATTGTATATCTTGTACATATGTTCTTTTAACTAACATCAAAATACGTATATATGTCTCTTTGAATATTCATATTATAGGTAATGGCACAATTGCATTCATCTCACCATCTCCTAGCATTGAGGGTCAAAACTAGGGTTTTGAATTTAATCAGGAAATCTCTGACTTTTTGGGAAAGACTTGATTCCATGCTTCTCTACATGTTCATGAGCATTTCTGATTAGAAGAATGATCATCAATTTTGATTGGAAAAGGTTCAATTGATCAAAAGGGGTAAAATAGTCATTTTGTCAAAAGTCAACCAAAGTCAACTGTTGACCAAGTGGACTTTTGGTAAACCGTCAATTCAATGTCCCTATTTTCACATTTCATGGTCAATGGTGGCATAAAATCAAGAGGAAGTGTTGAATTAAAGATAACTTGTCAATGAAGTTACTTGAAGTTTTGAATTTTTCTGTGTTCATAATGTTGAACTTTGATTAATCATAACTTCTTCATTTATTATTGAAAAAATGAAAACTTTACATGTTTGGAAAGAAGATACAAAGTTCTTCAACTTTTTCCTTGATGGATAATGTTTAAAAAGTGAAAGGAGAAGAAGTTATTTTGCTTGGAAGATTCTTGACACTTGGTAAATTTCCTAATTATGTGCACAAGGCCTGATTTCTTCATGATCATTTTTGAGGTGTCAAATGGATTCAATTCAAAATGTTGTAAACATCAAAGTTATAGTTTAAAATTTCCTCTTCACTTTTGATTCACGAATTATCTCAAATGATCAAGTGTAGAGAAAGATATAGGATTTAGGACTTGAGGGCATGGGAAGGCAAATATTGTCCAACATAAGAAACCTCGTGGGCGGAATTTTCACAAACACGTGGTGTGCAAACCTTCATGGCTATTTTTCTCCTTGATTCAATCTTTATTTTGAAAAGTGGTAAACATAAAAGATGGAGCTTGTCATGTCCTCTACAAATTTGATTCAAAGGTTGTTTTATTTCATGCACCATAGAGAGAGATATTTAAGTTGGAAAATAGAGATGTGAAACTTCCAAGGTTGACAGGCCCGCACGTTCTTTGTGCCAGGTTTTTTATCAAACAGGTGGAGAGTTTGATGTAGGCTCAATTTTCTCCACCATTAAGGCCATGTTTGGAGTTGTGATGAACATCAAAGTTAGAGAGGGCATTGCTATCGTCAATTTTGATTCAGATTATACCTCATTTTGATGAGCATAATTCAATATATTTTGAATGAAAGTTGTGATCATCAAAATACAAAAGTTGCTAGAATTGTATGAATATCAACGCGCAAGACTTGTCCAGTCAAGCCTGGTAATTTTTTCAAACACCTTCGTGGTACCTAATCAGACTCATTTTCTTCATGATTAAGGTAGTGTTTGGATGTGTAATGAACACCAAAATGGAGAGGGAGTTTTTCTTTACAAGATTGCTTCGGGAATTTTATCAAAAAAGTCAATGGTTTGAGAGATATAGTGATGAGAAGAAGGCTTAATCATGCTTTTGGGTGTGATTTAAATTTCATTAGTTTTTGTACAAGTCTTATCTATTTGCATATAGCATGTGGTTCAGCACACCATATATCACACGCCTCACTCCTTGCTGGCCTCGTTTCTTTCCTAATAAAGCCAAATAAAACCCATCATGCAGGGACCTCACTTTTACAAATATACCAAATTTGGTAATTTATGAAAGTTGTATAACATTTGTCACGCTTATACTCACGTGACATTATCCACCACACTTCTTTGATACCTCTCCAAATGCAGCCAGTAAGAGGGACTTCACTCATAAAACGCAACACACCACACCACCTTATTTTCTTGCCTCTTATGCCCTTCAAGCAAAACTTGTGCACCAATCTTTCTCACTCTATAAAAGTAGCTACCCCACCTTACTCTAGACAGAGGGAAATACACACAAGAAGAGGTACGCAAGAGAGAGAAGATAGATCTGAGTTTATCTTCTTCAAGGGTGCTATCGGATTCCAAAAAATTTCTCATCAAGATCTCTTCATTCTTTCTTTCTATTTCCTCTAGAGTCAAGGATTGATACAAGTGATTTTCCAGGTTTCTAAGCTTGTAAGCTTGATTCAAAGTTAGTGGGAGAACTCCACCATGTAAGCTCTCAAAAATCCATAAGATTTATCCATAAGCTTGCATATGCATCTGTAATGACTTTTAATTGTGAATTTATACTCATTGAATGGATAGTTGGCCGAACAAATAGGTTAGAAGTATATATCTGTTTGAATTTGAATTTACTATGTGTTCTGAGTTTTTAAAAAAGTGATGAAATCGTGACTTTGAACATGATTTTCTATGAGGTGCAATGATAGTTTGATGAAATAATTGAGTCTATGTTATTATATGCCACGATATCTTCATTTTTTATTTTGATTTCACTCGACTTCATGGAGTATGTAGAGAGATATAAAGATCTGAAGATCGTATGGTGAACCTGCATTTTATCGTTAGATTTTGGTTCATGTGGTGGGGACGATGACGTGTTGCATTTTGATTGAACATGTTCTAAAGCTTTTCACGATGCATTTTGCATATAACAGGTGTAATAGGTTCTTAATATATTTGAATTTTCATTGTTTTCTCGAATTTTGTCTTAATAATTTTCTTAATACAAAAATCATCACAAAAACATTCTAAACTAGATTTTCATTATATTTTCATATTCTGGTTTTTATTTCACAGTTTTATCATTTTTTGCATGATTAAATAATTCAATTAGTTTAATTAGGGTTTTAATCATCTTTTAGGTTTTAGAATTTTATTTTCTTATTTTCACTAACCTAAAAAATCCAAAAAAAGTGTTGAGTTTCCCTTTGAGTCTTCTTCATGAAAATATTTTTTGTCAAATATTACAATATTCGTGGGATACAAATTAAATCAATTGATTGGTTATATCATTTTTTCTTTGTTTTTTTATTTGTTGTGTAAATAGTTTTTGTTTAATTCTTACTTTTGAGGAAAAATTCTAGAAAAATATACTTACTGACTCTTAGGTAATAAAATAATTTTTTCTGATTTGTAATTGGGTTTAAATGTCATCTTGCTTATTTTTCGAGATTTTAGAAGTTAATTGTTGTTTTTGAGGCCTTCTCTTGCTTAAGCATAAAGAAACGATTAAGCAACAACTTCCTCAACTTCCAAAAATCAAGAAAAATATGTTTGATGTTCTTGCATGATTCAAGGTTACAAAAATAATTTTGTTGGATTTTCATCTATGACTTTACATTTTATTTGAAATAATTTTGTCAAACCTCTCTAGTTTTCCCCCTTTGCCAACTAGTTTTGATGATTTCCAATCATTTTTACCTTTCCAAGTTAATCTAAGGACTTCAAATGATGTTTTTGACTGTTATAGGTCTTTAGGAAGTTAGGATTTAATTAGCATGATTTTACAAGACATTTTCCTATTTTTAACCTAATTTTGACTTGGGAGTATGCTTAGCTTTTTGCTTTAATCAAAAAGTTTGTATTTGAGAACTTGTATGCATAGTTTTAGGCTAACTATTGGCATGGAATATGCTACTGATTTGGGTGTTATTTTGGGACAAGTTCCTCAACCTCATTGGATCTTGGATGTTGATAGGTTGAAAAACCAAATCCACCAAAATGGATGAATGATGTTGGTGATATTTGAAACCCTAATTTCATCTGATACATACCCTCCCTTTTCATCTTATTCCCTTTATTACTTGTGTTGCATGTTGTTGGAGAAAGATCTACATATCATTTATCTAACATGTGATACATAGATTGTTATTGACCGGCCTCAAAATAGATGTGACTTCTACATAAGTCCACTTACGATTGCTTAACACAGCGTTAAATTTTGTCCTGATTCGATAAATGATCATTCATGGCTGAAACCTACGTTTGCAAGCTCAAGCGTGTTAATTTAAACCGTTTGATCCAATAACCTTGAGGTTCGTTGTTATGAGGCTTTGATCTTATCAATCCTCTAATGAACCTTTATAAACTTTGGTCTAAGTGAATCATTTGAACATCGTTGATCATATGAGGTTGCCTTGAGCATTTGAAATGAATGATATACTTGACAAAAAGCAAATGAAACTTGTTGTTGTGAAGCTTTGATTTTATCAATATTCTAATGAATTTTCAAATGCAAGTTTCAAGATGGTCATTCAACTAACCTGTAACTTCTAATTTACTAAAATTTGACTTTTACTTTGAGCTTTTATTTTGTGCTTTATTTTATGCCTTTACTTTTATGCACCATTTATTTTAGCATTTACATTTTTTGCTTTTTTCATCTTTGCTCACTTGAGTTTTCATTTTATTTTTGAAGACATTTAATAGTCAACTTGAACATTAAAAGCCTTAAGGTTACTTGGACTATTTGGTTAATATCCTTGTCATTATGGAGTTGTGGACCTCTTGGACTTAGGATTAGAAGCCTTGATACCCTTGGGACCTTGTAACTTTGCTGTTATTTTGTATGGAGTTCTTGGGGTTTACCCCAAGTCATTGGGTTGATTTTATTTGTGTGCAGATTATTCTGATTATATGCTTTATCTGTGATTGAGAATTCTTTTGTATACAGTTGTTACTCTGCCCAATTTTTGAGAAGACTTAATGCATCTGAATCTTGGTATTCTTGAGAGGTTTAATATCTTTGATTGCTTGGTTTCAATCCAAATGATGAGAATTCTATATTGACTTCATATGTCAAGTGTTGGCTTCTTGTTGGTTAGATAGTTCTTTTCCTTAGCTTTTACTTTATGCTTTAGGATAGTCCCTTCATCTTCTCCCATATGCTTTAATTTTAAAAATCCTCTCCCTCCTTTTCAAAACTATTCTTGTTTTTCTAACTTGAACCTCTTTCATAATAAACTTGGACTTAGGTCCATGCGTTTTCAAAAATATTTTCTTAACCAAACTTTAACCAACTTAATCATACTTTGACATTTTTGTGAGAAAGACTAAAATTCAATCAACCTCATTCAAACCATTTTTCCACTTTGGCTTTTTACTTTAAAACTTTTCTCAAAAGATTAGACTCTTGCCGATTCTTGTAGTGATGCGAGCTACTATACTTCTACGATATGTAGTGAAGTGAGATATTTTTCACTTGGGTGTTGATTGAGGCTTTGTTGATTTTAAAATTCAAGCTATATCCTCCACTTTGAGATGATGCAAATTCTTCTTTCTCATAATCATGGGTAGTAAGTATGTTTTCCACTCGGATATGACGATGATGTCTCGTCTCTTAAAATTAACCAACACACCTGTGTTTTAAATTTTTTAAAGGTGAACTACGAGTAACCTGATCCTATATTGCATGGAAGGTGGTACGTAGCCACTAAAGGCTCGCAACCACGGAGGGTGCAAAAATTGTAAAAAATACTTCTTTTCTCATCCCCGTCATCTATTTTCATATACAACTTTTATAGCCAAAATACACAAATTTTCAAAGAGGTTCATGCGTAGTACCATAGATGTTTAGGGTGCTAATACCTTCCCTTTGCATAAATAACCCCCGTACCTAGATTCTCTTTCCCTATTTTTTGGGTTATTCTCTCTTTTCCCATTTCTCTAGAAACAATAAAGCATGGTGGCAATTTTTATTTGATCTGTACGAGTTAAGTCAATCCAATGGCTTAGTCTCAACATTTCTACCGCTACAAAGAGGAAATAGGAAGAAGAAGAAGAGGTAAACATATACATTTTATACACTTAACACCAACTTCATAATCAATAAGAAGCTTAATTAGTCATTGAAAACATGGTACAAACACCAAAGTATTCAAACTAGTATTAATCAAAGTTGTGATATAAAGTGGGAACAAGTGTGTGATCAATTGAACATGGCATAATGTGTCAAGTATGAGTGAAGTCAGAAGAAAACACTAGATTTTAACACACACCATTAACCAATAAACATATGTAATGTATCACTACTAAAGCACATACAAAGGCTAGTGCAAGAATATGTCAATATCACACCCTAACATACTCCTAAAAGCAAGTGAAGCACAAGAAACGGATAGATGAAGAGGTAACACGATTATAGGGTTTAAAAGCACATAGGTCAGTATCAAGTGACCTCTAATATCATAAATTTAAACATCACAAGTAAAGAGAGAAGGTTGGATACATAGCACACAAGGGAAGTGACCAAAGGGGACAAGCGAGTATGTTCAAATTAAACAAGTAAAGATCAAATGATGAAATCATAATTGAAGAATTATGGAATGTATGACTTGTCTAATAAGTTAAATCAATATGATAATCAAGAGTAACCAATGAAGAAGATGAAACTTCATGCATAAACAAAGTCACATAACTTGATAATCAACATCATCTAAAGTGGATGGTACTTGTCTTAAATCAAAAAAGTATTGGTGAATACAAATTAAAGGAAAAATGAAACTTTATATGTCATAGGGTAATGTCTAATCCCTCATAAGGTATCAATCATGAACTTGAAGCCTCAAGCAATGTTATCAATATAACATGCTCAAGTGTCATGACAAACTAGCAAGGTGTAGTCTCTAGATGCACATAAGCACTATGACCTAAATAGATCAAAGTTAATATTCTTAAAAGTCATGGGAAGTATCCAACATCAAGATACATTAATGAGATATATCATAAAAGCTCATGAGACTATCACTAATTAATGATGCTCAAAACACAAGTACGAAAGAAAATGTAACTTATAAAGTGTCACCATGTTGGTTAGCTAGTGAGTGCTTAACCAAAAAGGATCATAGAAGCATGGACAATTAAGATTATAATAGAGGTTAAGATCAAAACTTAAGCATGAATATGTTGGACCATGATTCTTTAGAGGATTCAAAAACCATCACACACAAATTAGGTCAAAACAGGAATGTGGCTCATATCTTGTCATCATGATGAATTGACAATGAGACATCAATAAAATATTCAAAGGAGATAAGTTATTATAGGTTATAATTAATGAGGTCAGAAGTATATACAAAGATACTTCAACCATTTTGGATCAATGGTACTTGAGTGGAAGTGTATTAGAATACCTTCATAAACCATGATCACAAATGATGAACAAATAATCTTTTAAACAAAAGATAAAATGTTAGAGCACTTAAATGGTTCATAGACATGAACTCAAGTCTATAAACATGTAATGATAATGATAGAAAGAAGAAGGAATTTGGTTCCTTATAGATTGCACAAGTGCATACCTTGTATCTCAAGTAACAAAGTATCTAGGCAAGAAACATGTTCAAAATAGCAAGTCAAAAAGAAGAATTGATCAAATGAAGTCACATGATTCTCAAGTCCTCAAGGGGCTATACTTGAATCTATAATCCCTCAATCATTGATCCGCAAACAAAATTTCATAAGAAATGGCTCAAGAGATTAATCAAAACCTCTTTAGAATTTCACAAGATAAGTACATAATATGCACAAGAAGGATTGATCAAATATTGGCCTTAAAATGACCTATAATTTGAATAAAATTGATATGATCCTTAATCACACATGTACCCATAATGTGACCATAGGTTAGCATCAAAACATGTTCAAAAATTACCAAGTTAAGGCACTATTTGTCAAGACAAACACCAATGAACAAGTTTTCAATTTAAATCAAGCAAAAATAGAAAAGTGATATTAAATTAAAATAAAAATCATGGATATGATCTTTACACATTTACAAGACAGGAACATCTCTTTAAATCATTTTTACATTGAAGGAAATTGGAAAATTAAATTGAAACTTGAAAACTAGTCATAAAAATGTCCATTGAAGCATGCTTAGCAAATAATTTTCAAAAAATAACAAATTCAAAAATAAAAATTATGGAAAAATTATTTTAAGGACATCAACACATTCAAGATCATCCACAAATTATTTTGGAATTTTTCAAATCAAGGGATTATGAAAAATGAAGATGAAACTTCTAGCATAAGCAAGAAAAGGACCAAAAATAGGCATTCTTCTTCAACAATTTTTAAAATCAAACAAAAAACAAAATAAAAATGGTTAAAAAATTTTATAATCATATTTGGACATCAAGAAACATGAAAAATATTTTTGTATATTTTTTAGGTTAATGGTGAATTGAAAATAAAATCAAAATATTAAACTAATTAAGAAAACGCATATTTAATTACATGAATTAATTAATTAACCACGAAAATTATAAAATTAAAATAAAAATTATTTTCATAAAATATACTTAAAAAGAGACTTGACATATTTTTTTGATGATTTTTTAATGAAGAAAAATATTAAAACAAAAATGGAGAAAACAATTGAAAAAAAATAGAAACAGATCTATTACACCTATTGTGTATAAAAGCGCTACAAAAATCTAGGCACAAGGACCAACCAAAACACGCCAACACATCGCCCCTACCAACAGATATAAACCCTAACATGCGTTTTTCAGTTTTCTTCACATGTTGAGATCCAAATATCTTTCTTATTTCTCAATGAAATTGCACGATTCAAACACCAAAGTTGCAGTTCAAACATCAAATAACAACATAGGATCAATAATTTCCAAAATCAAGGCATGGATCTTAGAGAAATATGAGCAATAACATCACGGTAGAAGCAAAATTGCATAAAACTCAGAAACTTCAACAATAAATTTCAGCCAAAATGCAACCTAACACACATCTCAAACCTATTGTTTGGATCAGCTAAGATGCATGAACATGATTTATAAGCTCTAAAATACTAGCATGAGGGAGATTAAAGTTTGAGAAAAACTTACCTCAAGTGGAAAATAAATCCACGAATTCTCTTGTTACAAAGCTTCGGAAACCCAGAGATCTTTCTCTACTATCTTCAATGAGCTTGAAATGAGTAAGAGGAAAGAGTTGGATCAAGAGGAAAGAGTTGGATCAAGAGGAAAGAGTTGCTCGAAGAAAAAACTTGAAGAATAGAAGGAGATTTCAGATCTGGCTCTTGCTCAATGGAGAGTGTGTATCCATAAGTAGAGAGAGTGAAGAGCTTATAAAGGGTGAGAATGTGAGGGTAGAGAGGGATTTTGAGGCACAAAGCCGTTAGAGGGCATATTTGGAAAATTCTGAAAAATGAAAGCGAAGTAATGGTGCTTGCGTTTTGCTTTGATGAGTTGAGCTTGGTGTTGCATTTTGTACAAATGAGGCGAGAGAAGTGTGAATGATATGATGGCATTTAGTGCACATGGGTAAAGATATTTTGATTTTACACAGTTACCAATTTTGGCAAATATGTGATTTCGTGTATATATGGGAAAATTCCTCTTGTTTAACTTTAAAAGGAAATAAATTATGTGGTGTGCATGTGTATTAGATATGCACGAAAAATCTGCACCAAATTCTAAGGCTTGTGCACTAACCCACAAAAATGTCAAATTCTTACTTCTTGTACCATGCTTGCAATCAGTTTTGGCCTTAACTCAATATCTGTCTCATTTATCAATTAAATGAGACAAAGTTAGGCAATTTAGAAGGCTGGGATGATAAGGAGCAACATTGGTGTTGAGAAATTTTTAAAACAATGCCTGTAAAGACCTTGAAATCAGCCCGATAATTGAGCATGTGGCCTGGCTAGGCACCTTGCGCGCGCGTGCTGCTGGCAATGCTGGAAACTTGCCATCTCCCAAAACCAAAACCTTATCATGAAATATTACTCATTAATGGACCTAATGAGGAGAACCTTGAAGAAAATTTGAAGATAAATGTTTGATCTTTTGTTTTAATGTTGATCATTTTTTGATTTAAGCTCATTTGGATCCCCAAAACTGGACATGAAAATCTCACACTTTATGCCCATGTCTTGTAATTTTTCTAAGTATCATACCCTTGTGCTTAACTTCAAAGCTAAACATATCTTTCTCCTTTCACTTTTAGGACATTTACTCTCAAGGACAAAGTTGTAGATCTTTTTTCCTCTTTCCATGGATATGAATTTTGCCAAGATTGAATCAGAAATAAGAGAGTTATGTTTGTTCAAAGATAGCACCACATATCACTTAAATCACTTATAACTTAGAAAACTTTTTTAACTTAATAAGATAATCTCTTCTACAAGTTAACTCTAAAATCAACAAAACTTGTGATTTTATTCCACCAATAACCAAGTGACATCAAAATATGGGTATTTGCCTCTTAGTTGACCAAAAAGTTCACTTGGTGAACTTTGACTTTGTTTGACTTATGTAAAAATGATTGTTTTACCCCCAATTGATCTATTGATACTCAACTCTTCAATCATAGGTTCTTAGAAACATGTTGAGAAGTATGGAATCAAGTGTATCTCAAAAAGTCAGAGATAGCATGGTTTAAACATAAACCCTAATTTTGACTGCTTGTGTTAGGAGGTGATGATCCAATCTCAAAACTCTAATTCCTTGGAGCATGATGAAGGATCTCTTGAAGAAATATGTCTCATATGATGAGAGGGTATTACCTCAAAAAAATTGGCTTATACAAGCACCACATACTTCATCTGGCCAAAACCCTAATTTCAAGAGATGAATAGAAGAAAAGAGATTCATTTTAAAACACTTGCAATTTTCAATCTTCTGATGAACCAGTAAGACAATTGAGATGTCCTCAGGTATGAGAAACCCTTGTAGCTTAAGTGACCCAAAGAGTGAGGGCATGAGACCCTTTTGGCATTGATTGTCAACACAACCACCCTTTTATAGCCTGCAGAAGAGCATGAGAACCAAAGTACCTTGATCCTATCAAAATACATAAATGTGTATGATGAAACATAAGCCATATAAGGTAAAAAGAAGAGGTCAAATTTTGGGGTGCAACAATTGGGCTGGTAGTGCTGATGATAGGAAGAGTACTTCTTGTGGATGTTTCTTCTTGGGAAACAACTTGATTTCCTAGTTTAGCAAGAAACAAAATTGTGTATCTCTGTCTACTACCGAAGCTAAATACATAGCAGCAGGTAACAGCTGTTCTCAACTGGTATGGATGAAGCAGATGTTGACTGAGTACAATGTAACACAAGATGTCATGATATTATTCTTTGATAACCTGAGGGCTATTAATATTTCCAAAAACCTTATTCAGCATAGTAAGACTAAGCATATTTATATTAGGCATCACTTTATAAGGGATCTTGTTGAAGACAAATCCATAACGCTTGAGCATGTTAGCACTGAAAATTAGCTTGGTGATATTTTTACTAAAGCTCTAGATGCAGTTCAGTTTGAAAAATTGAGAAGAAGACTAGGGATATGTGTCCATGAGGACTTATATCAATTACTGCAATTGGTGTGGGTCAATAAATATTACCACTTACTTTCTGGTATTTTATTGGTTATGGATAGTGTTAAGAAAAGGAAATTTTATTTTCATTATGGATTGTTTGGTGGAACACATATTCCAGATATTATTGAGACATCTTCCCAAGTGAAGACTCTGCTATCAAGAGTAATGATGTTATTGCTAATGATAAAATTGTTGCATCTGTTGGTGTTGATACTGATGAAGAAGGAGAAGAGTTTATTGTTGAGGCTGATACATGATTATTGCCTCTGTAAACCTTTTTGGTTTTGCTTTGTGTACTTGTTTCTATTGCTTTATGATTTTGTACGTGTTAAGTGCCCAGGATTTGCTTAGCTTTTGTGCTAATGTGTTGTTGGTTAGCTACTCACTTTATCATATTATGACTAAAAAGGGGGTGTAATTGTGTGTGATCTAACCATTATTCGTTGAGGGGGGAGAATTTGTTAATACTTGGCAGGTTTTGAGGGGGAGTCCTTGTTCTAGATTGGACTGCTATAAAGATTTGTCAGACATGATGTCCTAACATAATGAGATTTTGGTATTCTCTTGTTTGTTGTGTTGAGTAGCTTCCACTAGTTGTTGCTCTGATATTTGTTGTACTGACTTCTATTGTTGTGCGTCTGATTATTTGTGTGTTTGATTTTATTTTCAAACTTGAGTTGTACTATTTTTTATGTGTGAAAGATTGTTAATTCTCTGTTTTGTTGTGATTGGCATTATATTTGGTAAAAATAACTTAGCATAGACATGTTGAAATAAGATGTTCTATCAACTGGAGCAACATGTCGAATGCAATGTCCTATGTCGTTTCTTTCAACATCTTGATTCTGCATAGATGGACTGTTGTATATTTTAGTTTGTTACAGGTATAAAATATTTTGTAAATATTATGTTATCCTATATGGCGCAAAGTTTGAAGATTAAAATGATTCAAGCTGAATTCAAGGAAAATTCTTAGTTTCTAATTATGAATATAATTTAGGAAACTAATGATTGATGTCATATTTTTGAGGAGATAATTCTACATCGCCTTGGTTTGAGACTAGCAGCTGCTCCTAGAATCACGCACTTTGGCCACTTTGCCCCGCGTACTTTTTCAGAGTTTAGTTTCTCCAATTCTCTGTGGTTTGAGTCTTATCTCACCCCTTTTGTGGTCCAGTTTTATCCTAACACATTTATTCTGAATTTTAGTTTCGTCTACTCTTCTAAGTTTAAGTTTTGTCTCAACTTTGTTAAAATCTGCGTTATAGCTTCTTTCTGACGCATGTCTTGGGAGGTCCAATTTTCATTAAACCCTCTGTTTGATAAATCCAATTTCGTTTGGTTCCTTCTAAATCTCGCATCTACTGGAATTCTTTATCTTTGGGGGGTTCTGTTTCTTTTTTCAAGAGTGTAAACTTTCGGGTTCTTTCGTATTCTATCATCTTCAACTCTGAACGCTCGAAAGTTGTCACTTTTCTCACTTATCATGTTAAATAATTGAATAGGGGCAGTTGTTGCACCCCAAAATTTACCCTCTTGACTTTAGAATTTTTTTATGGCTTATGTTTCATCATACATATTCATGCATGGTGGCGGGGTCAAGGCTACCAAGACTTTTCAGGCCACAAGATATCTCATTGATTCTTTGCAAAATTTGGATCTTGAAATCTAATGGCTTTTACGCTAGGGTTTTGGATTACTGAAATATGTAACTTCGATAAGAATTCTTGGAGCATTACCAACTTGAGTTTTATATCAATACATGCTTAATCACCAACTGAGGTTCATTGGAATTTCTCTTCTATGATTCCATTTTTTATATTTCTAGAAGATTCTCCAAAGGTGAGATTTTGTTCTTGAGATTCAGTGAGTAAAAAGGCTTGTTTTATGTGGACTTTCATTAAGAGATTTTACCTGGTTCCTATGATTAAATAACTGTTGAGATCACTTATTAGGTCATCTTTTTTAGGATAAAATTTGAAGTCTATTGTGCAAGAGTGCATCATTTTTGGGCTTATTAGAGTGAATTACTAGGGTGCATTCTAAAAATATAAAAAAGCTACTGGAGGGAGGTTAATTGCTTTGATTGTCTTGCTTAAAATGTTTTGACATTTTATCAAGTTTAGAAATCAGAAGGGATTTGGATATTTATTTGTGATCATTATTTCAAAACCATTTCATTATCAATTTCAAGTGCAAACTCTACAAAGTCTCATGGTTTTCAAGTCCATTCATCATTCATATTTTTTTCAAGTGCACCATTTCAATTTGTTTTATTTCAAACTTTATCCAAGATTAATATCATCCCATATATTCATTCAAGCTAATTTACAAGTTTCAAACTTTTTAAAACATCATTCATTGTCCAAGCTTCAAGATACAAGGATTTGCAAATTTCTCAAAGCTTAAAAAGACATTCAAAATTTATCAAATTGATAAGATTATTACATCCATTTTTGGGTTACAAGTTTTATTTGTAATGTAGATTTCATCCTAAAATCTTGCAAGTTTTATTACATGAGGAAAATTACACAAAGTCCTAAGCTACTTGAGAAACCATGAACTAAAGTATTTTCTTTAAGCTCTTGGTTTTCATGTCAAGCTCCATGTCATCTTCTTCATCTTCCCTCATCACCATTCTCAAGCTCACATGAAATGAAGAAAAAAACAAGAAAGAGACACGGTTAGCAAAGAAACATTGAACAAAAATAAAGAATTATCCAAGAAGTTTCAACTTTAAATTCATCATGAGGGTTTGTGTAGAGGAGTCAGTTTAGAGGGTGATTTTTAAATCACATTCAAGCATCCACAAGGCCTCATACAAATTAGATTATAAGTTTCAATCATGGGCCAAGAAGCATAATTTTACTGCAAATCTCAAACAAATCCAAGAAAATTGTTTTGTCTGATTCACACTAAAACAGGGCAAGCATTTTGTAAAACAGCAGGTGTAAATCACATTTCAAGCCCAATAACAGATGTAGCAAGCAGCAAAACTCAGCAGTACATCATCACAGCATTGCAAGGCAAATATGAGAAAATGAAAACAAACTCAGGATTGCAAGAGTCCATCACAGCAAACAGTTAGTTATCACACATCATAAACATCACTGATCCAACAAAATAAGTCACGTATCAGAAATCAGGGCCCAACAACAAGCAACTGGATCACATCTCAGCAAAGAAAATATCACAAATTATTACAAAAACAAATAATAACAGATATCATATGGATTAAAGCCCACGTCAAAATTCATTCAAAGCCTGATAACAAACAAAATCAGCAAGCCTGCCAAGAAAAATCACAGCAGAAAAACCCTAATTTATATCAGTATTAAAAGATTAATTGGCACTGAAATCAGGGAGGGATAATACACAAAAATCAAAAGTTGCGTGTATCACAAAACCCAGAAAACCCAAGCCAATCATCATTTTCCTATAACACCAAACCCTTCATAACTTTAACTTAAAAAAAGAGAAGAGGAAAAACATATGTTACAGAGAGTACGAAGAAGCCAGAGAATAGAAAGAGATCACCGTAAATATTGTGAGTCGCGAAGTTCCGATCACCGCATCTCCAAAGATCTCACAGACTCATCCTCTTTAATCTCTCTTCTTCGTTCTCCTTTACTTTACATTATTGCCTTCATCATAATCACTGATTACTGATTGTTTTCTAACAGTTAGGGTTTTGTTTTCCCCCTTTCAGATCTAGGTGAAATTGTTCAACATCTGCAAGATAAAACACTAAATTAGTGAAAAGGAGAAGAAAACGAAGCGAGATATGCAAAAATAATGAAGATCAGCGCAAGATCGTGATCCGTCACCGCTGCCGCCGCCCTGAGGCGATTTCTGGCATGGCAGTCTAGTTGTCTTCTCTGGCGATTGATGAAGAGAGAGGAGAGATCGTTGAAGGGAGAAACAGGACTCAGAGAGACGGAGTTGTTATATTTTTTTATGATTTTTGTTATTCTTGTTCAATATATTTGATAAATGCTTTCTGATAGTGTTAATTTTATGAATTTGTTGTGTTTGGTTTATACTGGTGTTGTGGTGACAAGTGTCGCCACCTTGAGACACTTGTCATCGTTCAAATGGAGGATCAATGATTGTACTTGTGTGATCCAGGATTCATTATGGTGTGTCTTTACTCAATAGCGTTGGATCATCATTGAATCATCAACAACAACATCCAACATCCACTAGACGCATCCCATGGTGTACCTCTACTAAAGCTCGTGCACATAAGCATGCAGTCCCACCCAAGATCCCACGCACCGATCTCCTTCAGGCCTATAATGCACCCTCTATTTTCAACCATCATATCTTTCCAGATCTGATCTGGCGCTCTAGTTGTGCACCTCCACTATGAGCTCCCTGGGACTGCAAAACACTGGATCCAGAAGATCTTCCATGTTGGGCCTGAACGTCCAGCTCCTTTCAGCACCCCCCCCCCCCTTTTCTGTTTATTTTAGGCACATCTTCTTTTTTCCTTTATATTTGTTTATATTATATTTACCCATGCATGCTAACATAGGGTAGAAACTTCCATCGTTCATCCTCAACCTTAGGGTCAATCATTGTATGATAACATTAGGGGTAGTGCTAGGCTAGTCTCCCTTAATTATTTTTCCTTTCTTTGCATATTGCATCTTAAAACTAAAACTTCTTCTTGGAAAATTATAAAAACGTCTCTAATGAACTTAAATCCTTCTTCAAGGTAAAAAATACAAACCAATCTTAATTGTTTGTGCACCCTTTGGCTTTGTTTTAAACCTTGTCAAATTGATGTTTTGCCATTCTTGCAATGATATTTTGTTATCTTTTCGCCGATGTTTCGCCATCGCACATGTTTGTTATCCTACTTTGATTCTCAATATCATTGTTAGGTGTGATGTTTTATCATTTGAATTATGATGTCTCGCCATCTTTGCCATGTTATCTTGCTATCTTTTATCCGATGTTTCACCATCGCATATGTTTGATTATCGATGTTTCGCCATCGCATATGTTTGATTGCCGATGTTTCGCCATCGCACATGTTTCTTATCCTACCTTGATTCTCAATATCATTGTTAGGTGTGATGTTTTATCATCTGGGTTGTTGATGTCTCGTCATCTTTGCCATGCTATCTTGATATCTTTTTGTCGATGTTTCGCCATCGCATATGTTTATTTCCGATGTTTCTCCATCGTGTGTGTTTTTCATTCTACTTTGATTTTCGACATCATTGTTAGGTGTAATGTTTCATCGTCTTGTATGATATTTTGTTATCATGCTGACGTTTTATCATATTATCTGAATTTGTGTTATTTTGTGATGTCTTGTCATCCTTTTTTGTTTTTTATCATCGTTGTTGATGTTTTTCCGTTTTATTTAATGTTTTTCCATCTTGATTATTGCATTTGTCTTCTTAACTAAAAAACACAAACCAACCAAAATATATGAGCTGAACTACAACTGCTCTGATTCCTTAAAAGGGATACATAGGCAGAAGCTTTTATGGGGCCTAATCGAGCATATCTTTGTAAATATTCCTTTCTTTTCACCACACTTTCTTTTCCTTTTTCTTTGCATGCATTCCCTTTTCAGATTTAAGCCTTAGATATAGATTTTACACACCCTTATATTAGAACAAACAAGAGTGGATACCATAGAGTACTACGGGCGTACGGGGTGCTAATACCTTCCCCACGCATAACAGACTCCCTTACCCGATCTCACGGTCGTTCGACCGTGATTTCACCCACTTCAGGTTTTCTCGATGTTTACCTTTTCCTTTCAGTGGGATAAAAGACGTTCGATGGCGAATTCATTGATTTTTATTATTCGATGACGGTTCGGCCGGTTGCTTCAGTTGGCGGCTTCACTGGGGAAATAGTTGACTAAATGTTGGTCCATCTCGGAGTCGATCCTAGCTCTTGTTTTCTTTTCTTTTAGTGTTTATTTTCTATGCTTTTAGTTTATTCATTTATACATGTTTATCTGAGCATATGTTTGCATTGATTTTTATTGCTTTCCATATTGGTTATCTGTTGTGCTGGATTCTGGTTTTCTTTGTGGGTGGGTTGTCCCATGAGGTAAAAGGCCTCATACCCAGGCTATGAGTGAATTCCATAGGAACTAGGAATAGAGTGGCCATGGCGTCTATGAGGCGTATGTCTTGTAGACCCGACCATGAGACCCATGACTTGGGAGGAAGTTCGGATAGGTGTTATCATATGATGATACCAACAGATGAGCTCTTGTACTCTGATTTGGCTTGTGACCTTATCGCGGTGAAGTCTTCACCGATGTGTGGGGGCGGGAAAGTTTTTCTTACAGGTACAGGTGTTGATGGTGACTTTCGGGTTATGTTGGTGACTTGAGTTCAGTTGGTGACCATGTTCTGATAGTTACTGTGTGTTTTTGATGGTGACTTGATACTCTAAATGATTGTGTGTCCTCTCAGTTTTGTTCCGGACTTCTCACCTTGTGATGACCGTTTGTTTCGGCAGTTCAGCAGTTATATTTTATGACAGGGAGATTTTTGTCTCATGCAGTTCTTGATCCACTTGGTACTTGATTCTTTTATGTTCCAAGGTGGCGTCGGACCTTTGATCCAGTGGTATTCATTATTCAGTGTAGAGATAGTGCAACCATTTTTCTTGTTTATGGAACCTTGATCCTGTGTTCTTGCACACATAATCTGTTATCACCATTTTAACACACATGTTCTTTCCATTTCCAAGGAACCATGCTTGTGAGCTTTGTGTTGCGCTTCTCCACCTCTTACTGGTTTAAAATAAAAATTAAAAGCATGTGGGTTCCTTGGAAATGATCGAATATGGCATTGCATCCACTCATGCATATTCATGCATTCATAACAGGTACTCTGAGTTGGAGATTTCGTATTCAAACTTGAAATTCTCTTCAGAATCAGACTTGACTCACCATTGTTGTATGTTCAGGAATCAGTTATGGAACAACTTCGTGGGGTATTGGCCGGGATGAAGATTCAGGTGTAGTTGTCTGTGGTATACATATAAGCGTTGGCCCGTGATCGGGAACTCTTCGAAAAGGAAGATAATAAGTTGAAGACTCAGTGGAGTTAGGTCATGGAAGTCTTGATGATAGTGTCAGCATTCCTACACTGACTATTACAATGCGAGTTATTCTCTTCTCCCCATCTTTTGGGATTTCTTTCAAAACCATGAAGTGCCTTATGAATCTCGTCCACTATCTTGAGTGCTTGGAACATCTTATCAGTAGATGGTTCCCATTTACCAGTTAGATTCAAGAGTGGGTTAGGCTCTGTACTTTAATACCGTCAACAAATCCCCTCCCAAATCTTTTTATCAACACCATATATGGTTACCACGCTGGGGCACCCGATTATTCAATCAGGCGCACTCTCTACAACTTTGGGCCACCTGATCTTCTCTTCAGCAATTAGTGTTTGTTCCCCAAGTGAGTGCATGGGTCAAATATTTTAAGCCAATATAGAAGAAGACTGAGAAGTATGTTGATACCATCTCAATGCTTTACATCCTGGCACTTCCTCGTCTGTTCGGAATTCATTTGATTAAGCTTCATGCTTTGGAGACTTTTCAGTTGATTAATCTCTCTCTTGGTGCAAATACTAGGTGTGTCTCTCATTCTGGGGCATTTGGCCGTGAGGTTGAAGATTTCAAGAGGTTTAACCAAAATCCATCTCCTGCCTGGCATCTTTCTCAAAGTCCAATTTCTAAGGTGATAGAAAATTTCGAACTTTTCCCTTGGTACAACATCCACCCTTTCTTTTGAGAGAATTTTTTGTGAACATTATTCTGGGGCACTCGGCTAGTCAGTTAAAAGTGGTTTGTCATCCAGAGATAAAGTCCAAGCTTGGAGCAGTTCAGAGATTATTATGTCCATATCATATGGGGAGTCTCTTGTCCAAGTGAGTCTCAAGGTTATTGAAGATCGTTTGGAGAAATCAGCCTATACAGAGACTTGTCTCCTCAACATGGAAATTTCGATTTTCATTTTCATTTTCATTTGCAATCTTAATTGTTTTATTTATCATTTTCTTGTATGCAAACTTGCTCATATTTTTGAATATTAAATCATATTGCATTGAATATGCTTGTCTTGAATTAATTTGTTCGTTATCACTCTTGTTTTACTATGTTTTTGATATTAAACTCTTGTTAATAAAGCAATAACTCTGGAGGGAGGATGATGAAAATTTACCTGGAATTCCAAAATGGTATGCTTTCGAGTAAAAACCTTGCTGACGATATACAGGCCTTGTTTCAATCCCCAAACACCGGATATATAAGGGAGATAGACCCTCGTTAGCCCCTCTGAGCCTTCGAAGTAGGAGTTTCTTTTATATTCGAAAAAAACCCTTGTTTTTAACCCGGGGTAGGGTAGATGTTTAGTTAATCTGGTCGAGCATTCAAATTTCATAAGGAGTGCCCATCTGATTATCACCATATTTTATCCCTTGCATTATCAGGTTAGGAAAATATCAAAACCACAATGGTTATTTCCTCACTAAATCCAGAGGTCGCGATCGAATCGATACAACAATGGTTATCCCTCGCCGACCAAGGAATGAGGCAGTCACTTTCTTCCAAAAATTCAAAGACTTAGGGTCACACGACTTGTTCAAAAAGGAAAGTATTAATAAGAAAGAAACAAAAATCCCTGCTAAGTCGAAACTTGAAAACAAGTCGCTTAGGCAAAAGTTAGGGCATCCCACCGGACTTCCAAATTGAAATTCAAAAGAATTTATCCAAGAAAAATTAGGGAAATCTAAAAGGAATTTGAAAATCTTGAAAGGAAGAAAAGGATTATCCAATAATAATCCTCAACAAAAGAAAAGTCGTGTGATCAAACACCAAAAAAACCAAAGCTTAAGTGCCTGTCGTGTCCAAGAAATTTTTGTGGTTCCTCATCCATCATAAAATCTTTTGAGAGATGAGTGCTCGTATCGAGTTAACTAAATGTAGGACTGGAGAACATCATGAAGGGGGTGGGCACCGAATAATTTTGAGCCTTAAAAACCTTTTTTTCTATAAAAAAAACGTGAACCAGGCCATATTACAACCCTTAAAAGTCCTAATTGAAGCATGGGTTAATTTGAAAGCAAAACTGTTATGAGAATACGGTAACCTGACTCCTAGGAGACTTACCAAAAAACTTTTTAGTTGGTATCACTCCCTCTTTACTTTCTTTGTACACAAAATTTTTTTTTGGTGTTTCAACATCTTTTCATTAAAAATTTTCTAACTTCAAGACAAGCATAGAATTTGCATTAGAATTGTCATTCTTAGGATAAAACATTCTTTGCATATGAAAAAGTGCTTAAACATCAAGTAAGCTTGCATAATGAGCATCAGATGAAGAGTTTGATTATCCCAAGGGACAAATTGCTTCAAAAATGTGTTGAAAAGAAAATCATTATGAAGAATGATCTTAATCTGGGGCAGACCTTCTAGTGACTCTGTTGAGTGAAAGAGTACCAGTTTGAGAAATAATTAGAAGCAGATTTTGATCGCCCAGAGATCTCTGATTGAGCAATGGTGTATCATTTCCAGTTGGTCCTAAAGGACAATCTTCTTCAAGCATCTGCTTATGCGCGAAGCAGTTCGAGTTGAGAAGTACGATTGTGTACTAGCTTGTTTTGAATACGCAGGTCAATTATCTTGAGGAGGTGTTATCTTCTTAACTCTGTGAACTTATCATTCCTATGAGAGCATGAGGTAAAAATGTTTTGCTAAGATTCCACTAATCTAGGGAAATTAAGTCAAGATCCATTAACTCTCAGTTTCGTTAATCTAGGGCAGTTATGTCGAGATTCGAAAAATATCTCAAAGTGTCGAGTGATCATGGTCTGTTGCCCAAGATTTATTGAAGCCACTTATAATGTTGATTAGTCGGAAGCCATGTTTCAAAGTTTGTAACACTGGGACAGTTTATCTGGATGGTACAGATCTCAGGAAGTCCTTTCAAGGCACGTTCTTTAACAGCCCTACAAACTGGGGTAAGAAATTATACATGGGTATTTCTCCACCTCAAAATTGATCAGTTTAAGTCTGGTCGTAGGCTAAAAAACTTATGAATGTGAAAAGCTTGACATAAAGTCAGATTCATTATCCTCATCTCATTAGAGCTAAAAGTCTATGAATTGTTGTTCCTTCGTCAAAAGTTGAGATCTTTATTTCTGACTGAAGTCAGGATTTCTATCCTCATCACAGATCTCAGGAAGTCCTCTCGAGGCGAGTCTTTTCAGAGATTAGTCAACCTGAAGCGGATACGTCGAAATTATACGAATCTCTCTGTGGACTTGTTGTGTTATAGAATTATTCAGAGCTTGAATAATCAGGGGCAGATTATCTCAAGTCAAAAGGACCTTTTCCATCAAAGTTGTCACATTATGCCTGGGGTGCGATCAGTGATCTGTTTCGCATGAGTTTTCATTTGCTTTGCTTATCTGTGTAATTCACCATTACCAGAGTAATGTCTTCCAAGATGATTAAAGTATCCCTAACCTGGATCATTTCCTCCGAAGTAACACTGAAGTTTCTACTTCTCCCAAGTAAGTCTTCCCAAATGAGAAATTTTAAGATTGACCAATTGGAATTATAGATTAAAAGAGTCTCGTTCTCTGGATGCATAAAGTTTTGTCTCCCCAGTATCACCTATCAAAAGAATGTTTATTCCCTGAAGTGGAGTTTTCTCATCCCCAGTTAAAGTCGAGAGTTCCTTTGGAAATTTATCCTATTCCCTGGCGAAGTCACTTCATAAAGATTTCTTGTTCAAGAATTCTCTAATCTCCATAGAAGAAGCATGGCTTGAAGTTCGTTATGATGAGAATCTTTTATCATCCCCAGTAAAGACTATTCAAGTTTGTTCTATTTCTTAGAGAAGTCATGGGAGCATCATATCCCTTCCTCATAAGAGGTTATTTATTAGGATCTCTTGTCCAAGATTTCCCGTTCTCCAATGGAGCTACCTTATTGGAGATCTCGCTCTCAGGAATTTTCTTTCCCTCAACTAATTTGTGTTGAGGTTTATTTTATCTCTCCAGTAAATACCACTGTTTGAGATCTCTTATGCAAAATTTCTCCTTTCTCCAGCGGAGCTGCCTTCGGAAATATTTTACTCAGAAATCCTCATATCCCCTAAGAAGTTTCCTTATCAATAAATCTCCTATTCAGGAATTCTCATTTCTCTATTGGAGTCGCTTCATCGAAAGTACTTATTTACAGATTCTCTCTTTTCCCAGTAGGTCTCAATCCTGGATGTTGATAAGTGTTACTTCTATAAAAGAGTACGCTATTCTGGTTTCTAGCCCCAGGATAGAGCATCATAGCAGGATTTTATTCTGATTGAAGCACATCCTTATTCCCCAATGGAGTTGAAGATCCTCATATTTCCAGCAACAACATATCTTGTAAGGTCACTTACCCCAGCATGGATCTTCATATCCTTGGTAGTATAAGGGCTTTTTATCCCTAGTAATACAATATTGCTGAAATATTAACTCGGTGGAGTTCTGAACCTCAAGATTAGGGTTCAAAAATACCCTCTTTTTCCCCAAGTTAGGATTGTTACTCCCCGAAGGTAGTGTCACTGGTGTGGTCTGGTTAGAACTCTTCTATTTAAGAATTTCTAT
The DNA here is from genome assembly GCA_948472305.1 of Vicia faba. NCBI lineage: Eukaryota > Viridiplantae > Streptophyta > Magnoliopsida > Fabales > Fabaceae > Vicia > Vicia faba. Next base: position 848,910,715 of record OX451735.1, on the reverse strand, counting down.
GATTCCCCAGTCGAGATCATTTTCATTGAGGACTTACATCAAAATGTCCCAGCTCCCAGCAATGTTCTCTTTATCCATGGAAGGAGATATTGGATCTTTTCCCCAAAAGGTTAAGAGGTGGAACATAGGTCAAGATTTCTTCTGCGCTGCAATTTATCTTTGCAGTATTCTCCCCAAGAAGTTATCCCAGTGATAAATTGACAAGTTATCAAACAAAAGTCAGGTGAATTGTGATTTCCCACAGGTACTATTTTATTAATGTTCTCTCCAGCAATGTCAAGTATCCATTTGGCATTTCTCCGTAGATGTTACAGTTTTGATCTGATCTTCTCTAGCGGAATCTGCAATTTATTTTTGCAAGTTTTATCAGGATCCAGCCTGTGGTTATTGTTTTTTTTTCTTTTCACCAATCTGGGGCAGTCGAGTTGAAGATCGATCTCTCAAACTTCCACTACCCTGAGGCAGCATATCAATGATGGTACAGATCCCATGAAGTCCTCTCGAGGAATTATCGTTCATTCTGTAAGTTGCAGCTTGTCAGCACCCATGCAAAAGCGTTATCTCTAACTTTGAACTTTTGAATAGGGAATTCTCCGCATAGTTAGTTATCCTTAGCATTGTCATGTGAGGGATTCTCGAGGCGGATAAGGTTTTCTGGATACTTTCATTCCCCAAGCAAGTCTGGATGAGCATTATCTCGTTTCTTAATAAAGACTATTCCCAGTGGAGTTTACCTTCCTATTTGAACTATCATTGAAGTTTGCATTCAGAAATTCTCATTTTCCCATCTAGGTTGTGACTTGGGCATTTAATATCAAAAGAATCTTTTATCATCCTCGGTAGGGTTGATGTTGGCTGAGATTTCTGTTTCCCCAATAAAGTCGATATTGTTTGACTATCTTCATGGTCTATTTTATGACTGCATATCCAAGGTTCCTTTAATCCCTGGAAGTCGGGTTCTTTGTGAAGAAATCCATGGCAGAAGCACTCCCAGCAGGGGTTGCCACTTTTAGAGTTTTGTATCTCTTATCCCCAGCAAAATACTCCCCGGCAGAGATTTGTATCCTCAGTGGATTTTTGTTTCCTCAGCAGATTTTTGTTGCCCAGAAATCTTTTTCAAGAAAAGGACTTCGTTCCGAGACTTCAAGTTTGAAGACGTCTCATGTCCACAGTGGAGTTCCTTATATGAGGATTCACAGTCTGAAGAAGTTTCAATTCCCTAGTGGAGTTGCCAATTAAAGATTCCTCGTCCCGATCTCTCATTCCCCAGCTAATTGGTTGCTTGGGGCATCCTTATTTAAGGATCTTTCCTTATCCTCAGTGTAGTCGTTGTTAGTCGACTAATTGAGATATTGTTAATCTTCGGCAAACAGTAGAGGACTTTTCGATGCAAGTTTCCCCAGCGAGGGTTTTGATTCCCACATCTGGTTTGTTATCTTGGTATTATCCTCAACATGGTTGCACGCTGTATTTTCCAGAGATTACAGTCTTATCCTGATCTTCTCCAACACCAGCCGATTTTTATTTGGCATTCTCCTTCAGAAGCTACAGTCTCACTCTGATCTTCTCCCACAACGCCCAATCTTCATTTGGCATTCCTTCTTGAAGTTGATCAGTTTCGATCCGGTCTTCTCCAGCAGAGTTTGCAATTTATTTTTGTAACTCCTCTCAGTGTTTGTAGCATGTTTCTATCGGTTATTCGTTTTTTACTCCTGGTAGAGTTTCAGCTCTACAAGAGTTTCTCTCCAGCGGTTCCTTATATCTTATATTCTCTATTATATTTTGCATTTTATTTTGGCAAGTCCTGTCAGGTTCTTACTTATTGGTTGTTGGCTTCTCGATTTACCATTCCCCGGTGAAACATTTAACATGCATCATTACATTTCATCTACCAAAACGCGTAGCATTTCCATTATATGGAGCATTACGCTATGAATTTTTTTTCCAGAACATAAGTCATTACTATTTCTGCTTTCCCCCAGTGAATTTTCTAATACTTCAGATTATATCCCCAGCGAGGTCTTCATCCTCAATATCTCAGTTTCACCCTCATACAAATATCCTTTTGATGTTAATCATTTGAATGGTTGAGTGTATACTCTTGATTGTAGTCCAGTTTTTCCCTGGTGCAGTTATCTCGGGTTTAGTCTTCACTACCCTCGTCGGTTCATTCCAATATCTATTGATGTACCTTTTGAATACCAGTTTTGTCCTGATATTCACTTTTAGCAGGTTTTTAGTTGTACGCCCTAATCACCTTGCTTTGGGTCAAGCTTTGAGTTTCGTCTCCTCACCCGCGCATGAAATCCAGTTTTTTCCTGGTACTTGTTGTACCCCAAAATTTGCCATCCCATATTCTTCAAGAAATTGCCAAGTCAAGCTTCAAAATTCCCCAAGGGTTGCACAGTGCAAGAGCCTCCTAAACAGTCAAAACTAGGGTTTGTATTCTGATCAAGAAAATGAAGTTTCCAAAGGTCTAATCAAGTCTCACATGCTTATAAATATGGTCAAATATCCTCATATCAAGTTTCAAGACTTTCAGCTCAAAATTGCACAATCAAAACCCTAATTGCACTACAGTCAACTGTAGGGGCAAAATGGTCATTTGACAGTCAAAAGTTCAAATTTTTGGTCAACATATCATTTTGAAGCCACAAACATCATTTGATCAATGCTTGATCATGATTCTCAAAGTTTGGCTCAAAATCATCAAAATGCAAAAGTTTCCTTATTTGGACAGCTGGAAAAGTCAACTGAAATTGACCAGGGCATAACTTTCACATGGATTATCAGAAAAATTCCATCCAAAGCTCATTTTTAAGAGAAAGACATTTCCTACAACTCATCTTCATACTTCAAGTCCAAGAAATGCTCTCACAAAAAGTTATCAATTTCAATATTATAGGTCATTTTCAAAAGTCAACAAAAAGGGACTTTAAGTCAAAGGCCATAACTTGAGATTGGTAAATCAAAATGACATGGGACCAAAGGCATTGGTTAGAGGACTCAAAGACCTTTCCAAAATGTCCAAGAACATGAGCAAAGCTTAAAAATTGAGCAAGTTATGCCTTGTAGAAGTTGGGAAATGTTTGGATATTTTGAAAAGTCAACATTGATTCAAATGACCTAAAATTGCTAATGGGCCCATGTTTCTTCCACAATTCATCATTCCAAGCATGTGCACGACCACTTGGCCCAAAGGGAAGTATTTTTTCACTTTTTATTTATTTATTTGAATTTTTATTTATAATAATTCACTTAAATCAATTAAATATGTGAAAAATATTTAACCTAACATAACAAATCTTTTTGTGCATGTTTTGTCCTCAAGATTTCGTGCATGACTCAATATAGAAAGATTTGGATTGAATTGATCTTAATTGATACAAAGTTGCATGAAAAATATTTAAAAAAATAAAGCTTGGAAATCAAATCTCAAAATCATGAATACAAGAGATTCTGATCAAATTTGTTAACCTAATTGATCCATTACATAAGCATAAACATAAACCTAATCATGCTAACCGCAGAGCTGCGCAGAAAGGCATCAAAAGAACTTGAAATTTTCTCTAAAAAGCTCAATACTGAAAACTGATTTGTAGGTTGATTCAAGGCACGATTTCCATTCCATTAGCTTCCTTGAAGATTACTGAACGTGTTCCAATCAAGAACATCCATCAAAACCTCAGGAATTGGTATACTGAACTGGAAATATCTCATGAAAAATCCATGATCGTGTCTTGACATCTAGGCATTCTTAGGGCATTTTAATTGTTGATTTACATTCCTTATGCCTTTCTAATGCTAACTATATGATTCAATTGTGTTTTTATGCCGTGTACACGATTATGCCATTGATGATTTTTTAGGGTTTGCAGAGCTTCAGATTAGGGGTTTTGTAACAAGGAAAAATTGGAACCCCTGACCACCACCATTCAAACCAGCGCATTTGGACGAGGATAATGGAACCCTCGCGCTCAATTTATGAGCGTCAGAGGGCTAGTCGTTATTTTTCCAAAGCATACCTAACAGAACGCGTATAAAACCGTGGCTTAATGTTTTATGTTTCAGGAATAGTGAAGAAGACGATATCGTGGCAAGACGTGATAGGCCAGTTCAAATTTCGCGCGCGTTGGGGGCCACTGACTTTCTTTTCTTTTATAATGTTTATTAACTATTATATATACAAACGCGTGGTAGTGGTTCAGTGGCAAGTGTATGTATTGGAAATCCTCATGACCTGGGTTCGAGACCCAGGTCCTCACTTTCTTTCATATTTTTCTTCATATAATGCTCCTATGCAGCTTCAACGTTGAGGACCACCATACACCCTCCAAATCAAATCGTCCACATGCATATTGGAATCAATCCAAAGGCTGAGATTTGGAGAACACACTAAGTCCTAGTCAACGCACATGCACGTGTCTGGCCACAGTCAAACAGGCCAAGGTTATTGGGCCAGAATTTCCATAACTTCACCTCCTATTTGGGGACTACCACCCCCTAGGTTTGCATAATTTTTGCTTTCTTTATTTTTAATTCTATTTTTATTTTAATTATTACTTGTTTAATTAATTTATTATTTTCACAAAATACAATAAAAATCAGAAAAAAGGAAAAACACAATAAATATTTTTGTTTTAATATTTTCATGAATAAATTTGCATGTAGTTAAATGTAATTTAAATTAGGTTAATTTTAATTCTTTTGATAAAAATATAAAAAACATAGAATTAGGGTTTTAATTAATTTCATCTTTTTTTCCCTTTTTCTCCCATAATAATTAAATAATTTTATTTATTTTTATAATTAAATTTGCATATAATAATTAGATTAATTTTAGGTAAAAAAAAAACTTCAATATTTTCTTAATAAATTAAAAATAATTAGGATTAGGGTTTGCATCTTATTTTAATTTCAATTAATTCTCTTTTTCATATTAAATCCAAAAATCATAAAATACCAAAAAAACAAATTCTTGCTTTCTTTTTAATTAATTAATTCATCATTAATTCAATTTTTTGCAAAAGGGTCCAACGCCCTCGTTTCGTTTAAATCTTATTAATTCGCATTTATTTTTATTTCTTTATAATATTATGTATCTCTCCCAAGGCCATGTAACCTTTCAATTTCTTGCATTTTTAATTCTTTTTACTTTATTTATTTTCTGTCAAATCGGGTCCTGGTTAATTTTGGCGATGTGGACCCGCGCCTTTTGTAATAGCTTTAGATCTTTACTTTCCCGCAAATATTTTAACTGCTAAATCAAAAGCATGAAAGAATGTATGGACAAAGAATAAAAACAAGCGTAGAACACCAATAACATGACAAGACAAATACAAATGAAAACGACACACAATTCGCACACACCACCCCTAGGGTACGCCTCACTGCTGCCTTGCCTTCGAAAGGTGATCGTCGAGTAGAGGATGTCTTAGTAAGTCCTCATGATCCGGGAACCTGGCATGAGGGTAGCTTCTAAGGTGTCTTCCCATTGCTCTGGTGATCACCATGTCCCGAACCTCGAATTGACCCGAACACCTCCAACAGTGGTGCTACCTACCTCTCAATGGTGGGATGGCACTACTTTAAAGGACATCTACACAGACGAATTCCTTAGGGTAGGTAGACGACTCTAGATACTTGCTCTAATTTCAAAAACAAATCAAAAAATACTTTTCACACCGACACCTTTTCAAAAAGCTTTCGAAAGCAATTTTTCAAACACTCTTGAGGACCGATACAAGAGTCGAACTGAAATTTTCAAAGAATCTTTTTAAAACCCACAGTTGAAAAGCAAACAAACCGTTTTTGAAAACACAATGAGCAAGTATCTAAGAGCCCATGGATAATCATGGATAGAAAGGGTGCTAACACCTTCCCTTTCTATAATCTACCTCCCGAACCGAGAGCAATCTCTTTAAGGAATTTTTCTGTGCTTTTGTCCTTTCCATTTGGAGAAAATAAAAGACGGTGGCGACTCTTGCTTCCGCGACATTTCGCGAACCAGCGTTAAACAGTCAGTTCCAGATCCACCGATCACAGAACTGGCGACTCTGCTGGGGATAAACTTAAAGTGAGGTGTACCTTAGGGCTAGCTCATAACTATGTTTTCAATTGTTTTCCTTGTGTGCTTTAAATTGTGGGTTGCTTGGGAGTTCTATAGATCCTAATTCGGATCTGGGTGATACCTTCTTAGAAAGTAGCAACAAGGCTGTGAGGGAACTGTGCGGGGTATACCGACATGGTTGAAACAGTCTGCTACGTTGATGTGGCACTTTGGTGTGTACCGGTAACCCTTGAGTCCAGTCAAGGAGAGTACGGGGCCTCCGCGTGGTGTCGTGAAGCATCAACAGACCTTAGGAACCTTAATTGAACTATCTTGGCCTCTTTAGGGTAGTGAGATAACTGACTTTGGTGCAGTCCGAGGTTGGTTGATACTCGATACTACACTCAATTGAGGGTTGCTTTCCTGGAATATTTCGGTCGCCAGTTCAGTGGCTAAATCGAAACGATGAACAATGAAAGCAGTCCCGTGATATTGGGACCCTTAGAACCCGGTTACTTCTAATAGGACAGGTTGAGCCCACCAACTTCAAGAGGGTAATACCCAGACCCCATGCTGGCCTGAACCCATAAGGGTTTCTCTTGTGTGACTTGTGTGCCTTCGTACTTGACTACTTGCATGCTTGTTATCTGACACTTGAGTTTCTTGCAGGTTTTGTTTATAGTCCTTAACAGGGACTCATAACAGGCTTACTAAGTTTCTTGCAGGTTTTTGTTTTAGTCCTTAACTAGAACTCATGACAAGTTTTACCAAGTTTCTTGCAGGTTTTGGTTTGCAGTCCTTAATCAGGACTCATAACAGGGTTACTCACATTACCCCATGCATACCATAACATCATACCATTGCATACATCCTAACCCATTTCAAGGATCTCAAGGGCTTGTGATGCAGGTCATGATGAACCAACTGTCCAGCAAGGGGAAAAGGGGATTTATTTTCCTCTAGACAAGGTTGTCAGGGGTTATGACCCACTGGATATGGTGAGCCTTTGACCCTTCAAGAAGAATCCTCAACAGCATGGGTTTCCTTCAATCAAAGCTACCAATCCCGATGCTAACAATTTTCTTGTTTACCCTGCGAGATCCTTGAAATCATTGCATGCATATCATACATATCATTGCATAACAGGTACCCTTTCTCTGCAGGTTACTTACCTTCTTCGCTGTTTATTTCAGCAGTCTCGTCATGAATCCTGAATCCTCAACCGAGCATACTATCAAGGCCCTCCAGGCTCAGAACGCCCGGTTCCAAGGGCTGATCATGAATTTGACCCAGGGGCAACAAGATCTGAAGGCTCTGCTCTTGAAGAAGGAAAAGAAGAAGAAGAGGACTGTTTTGTTCAGCCCTAGACGCAGATCTGGGAACACCCTGCAGGATCAAGCTGAGAGGACAACTCCATCTGTGGGGAAAGGCAGTCATCAAGAGGAAAGGGTTCCCAGTCCAGTGGTCTCCGACAATGAGACAGATTTCAACGACGAACAGTACCCTCCGGCTGAGGATAGGTACAAACAGTTGGAAGACCGGCTAAGTGCTATGGATATACAAAAAGTGCCCGGCCTGGACTTCGAAGATCTAGGTCTGTCTTCTGGGGTAGTGATCCCGCACAAGTTTAAGGCACCTGCCTTTGCTAAATACGATGGGGCATCCTGTCCTAAATTGCATCTCAGGGCTTACACAAGGAGGATCCAGCCCTATACAGCTGACAAAAACTTATGGATCCATTTCTTCCAAGAGAGTCTTTCAGAGACTCAGCTCGAGTGGTTCTATCAATTGAATGGAGTCAACATCCGTACCTGGGAAGACTTAGCCACTGCATTCTATAAGCAGTACCAGTACAATGCCGACCTTGCTCCCACACGTACCCAACTCCAGGGTATGTCGTTGGGGTCAAGTGAAGGTTTCAAGGAATACGCGCAGAGATGGAGAGACCTTGCTGGAAGGGTACAGCCTCCATTAACTGACCGGGAACTCGTTGATATGTTCTTGGGGACCCTATCCGGGCCATTCTTCAATCATCTCATTGGTAACTCATCTGCAGGATTTACCGATCTCATCCTGACTGGCGAAAGAATTGAAGTTGGTATCAAGAGTGGGAAAATTCAAGAGGCCACACCTTCTGATACTCACAAAAAGCCTTACACGGGAAAGAAAGAATCTAATGCGGCATACAGCCAAAAGAGTCGTCGTGACCAACATGCAGGGGCGGTCATGATCTCTGGTTCTGCACCACGCCGCCAACCACAAAAGGGAAATCAGCGAAGGTCGGACGAGCCTAAAAGACAATTCACCAACATTAACATGCCATGGTCACAAGCATTGCAGCACATGTTGAAGATGAACCTGATTGCAGTAATCAACCCTCCTGCAAACCCCAAGACCTCCTCTCCAAGCTACAATCCAGAAGCAAGGTGTGCTTATCATTCTGGTAGCCCGGAGCACGATACCGAGGATTGTTGGGCGCTGAAATACAAGATCCAGAATATGATCGATGCTAAAGAGATTGAATTTGAACCTGCTGAGACCCCCAATGTGATCACTGCTCCCTTGCCAAAACATGGCTAGGATTGAGGGATTTATGTTCATTTGAATTCAAGTTGTATCTTTCTTTTCTTATTCAAACAAACAATTATTATGTTAAACTCTTTTATTTCATGAATGCATTACACATGTCTGTCTTGAATTAATTATGTTTACTGTACTTAAAACTGCTTTCATATTTTTGGTGATGATCAACTCTTGACTGAAAATTCTAAACCTCTTGAGGGAGGATGACGAAAACGATACCGCAATCATTATAGTATGCTTTTGAACTGACCCCGCTTATGAGGTACAGGCATTGTTTCAATTCCTAAACACTGGAGTAATAAGGAAGATAATCCCTCGTCAACCCCTCTGAGCCAAAGAAGTAGAAGTTTTTATTTTCGAAAATCAAAACCCTTAATCATAACCTGGGGCAGGGTAGTTCCCTCAGTTGATCCAAGTGCATAACGAATGGCACTAAAGAGGTCCTTACAAAAAAAAGAAAGACAATGATGGTTCCGAATAATCAATAAAGATAGGCAGTCATTATATCTCAAAAAATAAAAAACCCATTAAGTCAAAACCCATGAAGGAGGCTTACAAAACTGGGGCATCCCGCTGACTGTAATTCCAAAAAAGGAAACAGTTCAGGCAAAAAAAAGGAAAGGGATAACAAAAATCAAAGAAGAAAGAGGTCCTACAAACCCTCAACAAAAACAAAAATGACTGCCTGTTCAGAATAAATCATCAATATCTGAACCATCATTGGAATATCAGAGCAAAGACTCGAACAAGGTCTAACGCAGGATCAACTGAGTTTAGGTTTGGAGAACATCACGAAGAGCGGGTGGGTACAAATAATTTGAGCCTTTATCCTTTGTTTCTTAAACCGTGAACCAGGCCACGATATAACCCTTAAAAGTCCTAGCTGAAGCATGGGTTAGTTCGAAAGCATACTGTTACGAAGGTATCCTGACTCCTGAAGGTTTGTTGTAAAATCTTGAGTTGACACCGCACTGTATTACAAAAAATGCATTTTCAAAATTCAAGACAGACATAGGCTTTTGCATTCTTAAAATAACCTTGTTTGCATATGACTATTTGTTTGAACAGCAGGGAAACTCGCACGATGAACACCTTGTGAACAGAAGTACCTCCAATCAAGGGGCACAGTAGGAGCATTGCCCATTATCTGGGGCATGGCAAAATACTTCCAACAGGGGCAACTCCCTACATTCTGAGAGCGTGGACATAGTCGAAAAAATACTGCGCCTAATCAAAGACCCGCTAGGTTGAGACGCCTAGGCAAAAATAAGGGCTTCCCGTCGAACCAAAAGGGTTCGGGCAAAAATAAGGGATGAAAATAGAAAAATATGTACACCCGGCAAGTCGAAAACCTGAAGAGGCGGCTTGGGCAAAAATGGGTATCCCGGTGGACTGAAAACCCGAAAGGGCGGTCCAGGCAAAAGTTAGGGATCAGAGCGTACGACTATGTTCCGGTATCTCATCACTTGTCTACCCGAAGATTTGTCGATCACCCACTAAGGTATCCTCTTCCCTCACCGCCGAAACAGGGGCAATAATGAGTTATCCAGGCGATCCAATTGCTCTGTTAACCAAAGTACAAAGGAAAGATCAACATAGGGACGATTACCATCTACCTTTACAAATTCCAGATCGTGGGTTAACATCCGAGACCAAACAGGACAATCATCCACTTAATCAAAATCATGCAACCCTACACTGGTTCCTTCTCAATTTTCAGACAAAGTCATACACAGACTCATTCTCCACAAGATGACCTAACCCCGGTTCATCAAGAAGTTTTTACACAAACTTATCCAAGTAACCTAACCCCGGTTCCTCTAGAAGTCTTACATGGACCTATCTCAAGATGACCTTACCTCGGTTCGTCAAGAAGTTTTACACGAACTTATCCTGCAGTAACCTAACCCCGGTTCCTCCAGAAGTCTTACATGGACCTATCTCAAGATGACCTTACCTCGGTTCATCAAGAAGTTTTTACACGAACTTATCCTGCGGCAACCTAACCCCGGTTCCCCCAGAAGTCTTACATGGATTTAGCTCAAGATAACCTCACCCCGGTTCATCAAGAAGTTTTACATGAACTTACCCCAAGAAACCCTACACAGGTTCTCCTCCTCCAGACGTAGTTTTACATGGATTCGTCATCAAGCAACCCTACACCGGTTCCCTCTCTTCAAAATGCAGTTTTACATGGACGCGTCACCCAGAAACCCTACACAGGTTCTCCCTTTCCAAAAACGAAGTTTTACACGAACTCATCATCAAAGTAACCCTACACAGGTTCCTTCTCCATGTCAGATGCGGTTTTACATGAGCTCATCAGCAGGCAACCCTACATAGGTTCCCCCTTTCAACTTACAAAATTACAGTTCAATACTTCCCCAGGAAAGTCCAATCCAGTTCCCCAGGAAAGTTGGAGTCCATCTCCCCAAGCAGCAAGCATATCCCCAAGCAGTAAGCTTATCCCCAGTAGATTCTGGAAGCTTATCCTCGCAGAGCACGAACGCGTCGTCCGGCTTGATTTAAAGAGTTATTTCCCTAACAGGATATAACTGGGTTATCCTCAGCCAAAATCCACGGAAAGAGCGTCCCCGACGAAGTTCTCTTATCCCCAGCGAAGTCCATCAATACTTCCAACAACAAGGGTATCCCCAGCAAATTATTATCAACACTCAGCAAGGCATCCCTCTTCCCACAGAGTATTACTCCCCAGCATGGTCACTAGAGTATCTTTTCTCCCCGCAGAATCTTCCATTTGTCAAGTTTATTCCGCAACAGAGTCATCTTCCCCTACCGGTATTCTTGCAGTTATCATCCCCAGCGGAAGCAAAATCTATTCTTCAACATCAGCCCAGGATACGACTTCCCGGCACCCGTCAAGGATTGAATTTCCTAGACGAAAACATACATTCATAAAACATCACATACATCATCATAGCATGCATAGACGCATTATGTCATACAAATCTCATTTATATTGAGAACATCATCGCTTGATCCATGTCATGCATTGCATATGACTGACCTTTACCTTTCAGGAAAAGATGCAGATAAATTCTCAATCATATTTCAAGACCTAGACCGGTTCAGTTAATCGACTCCAAAGATTTCTTATCCAGTCTCAGGCATTCTCTAGTCCAGCTAAATCGACTCCCAACAGATTTTTCTGATAAAGACTCAGTAGAAGTTATCCCAGGTTATAATGTCCTATTGGTTCCCTCTCCGACGGTGAGTGAGGTGATAACTCCTTTTCCTACGGTTCCCTATCCGACGGTGAGTGAGGTGATAATTCCTTTTCCTATGGTTCCCTCTCCGACGGTGAGTGAGGTGATAATTCCTTTTCAGATGGTTCCCTCTCCGACGGTGAGTGAGGTGATAATTCCTTTTCAGATGGTTCCCTCTCCGACGGTGAGTGAGGTGATAATTCCTTTTCCTATGGTTCCCTCTCCGACGGTGAGTGAGGTGATAATTCCTTTCCTATGGTTCCCTCTCCGACGGTGAGTGAGGTGATAATTCCTTTTCTATGGTTCCCTCTCCGACGGTGAGTGAGGTGATAATTCCTTTCAGATGGTTCCCTCTCCGACGGTGAGTGAGGTGATAATTCCTTTTCAGATGGTTCCCTCTCCAACGGCGAGTGAGGTGATAATTCCTTTTCAGAGGGTTCCCTCTCCGACGGTGAGTGAGATGATAATTCCTTTTCAGATGGTTCCCTCTCCGACGGTGAGTGAGGTGATAATTCCCTTTCAGATTATAATTGCCTATGGTTCTCTTCCCGATCCTGCGAAGATGGCAATTCCTACCAAGATTTTATCAACGAGCGTTGTTGAAGTTAAAGTCACCCAAGGTTCTCTTACCATTCATGCTAAGGTAGTAACCATCTCTGGTTCATTCATCATCTTTTGAAGCTCCAGACTCAGCTCCTGTAACCAGTCAGGACATATCTATGCCAAGCATCTGAAAGCCAGTTCTTGCAACGTGTCAGGTACTCTTTGTTCTTTTGCAGGTATGCAGGTTCTCGCTAAGGAATCTCTTATGCAATCAACATCCAGATGGCATCTATAAGCCCATCATCCTATCCGTCAATCTCCAAATGGCATCTATAAGCCCATTCCATCATCACACTGCTACTATGTGAGTGCAAATTTCTAGGCACTCTAGTGTTCAATCATCTTCTACCCTCGGATTACGAAAGGCACGTCAGCCAATCTACATCCTCAGGTCTAAGAAGATTGAACAGGGGCAACTGTTGTACCCCAAAATTTTCCCTCCCATATTCTTCAAGAAATTGCCAAGTCAAGCTTCAAAATTCCCCAAGGGTTGCACAGTGCAAGAGCCTCCTAAACAGTCAAAACTAGGGTTTGTATTCTGATCAAAAAATGAAGTTTCCAAAGGTCCAATCAAGTCTCACATGCTTATAAATATGGTCAAATATCCTCATATCAAGTTTCAAGACTTTCAGCTCAAAATTGCACAATCAAAACCCTAATTGCACTACAGTCAACTGTAGGGGCAAAATGGTCATTTGACAGTCAAAAGTTCAAATTTTTGGTCAACATATCATTTTGAAGCCACAAACATCATTTGATCAATGCTTGATCATGATTCTCAAAGTTTGGCTCAAAAATCATCAAAATGCAAAAGTTTCCTTATTTGGACAGCTGGAAAAGTCAACTGAAATTGACCAGGGCATAACTTTCACATGGATTATCAGAAAAATTCCATCCAAAGCTCATTTTTAAGAGAAAGACATTTCCTACAACTCATCTTCATACTTCAAGTCCAAGAAATGCTCTCACAAAAAGTTATCAATTTCAACATTATAGGTCATTTTCAAAAGTCAACAAAAAGGGACTTTAAGTCAAAGGCCATAACTTGAGATTGGTAAATCAAAATGACATGGGACCAAAGGCATTGGTTAGAGGACTCAAAGACCTTTCCAAAATGTCAAAGAACATGAGCAAAGATTAAAAATTGAGCAAGTTATGCCTTGTAGAAGTTGGGAAATGTTTGGATATTTTGAAAAGTCAACATTGATTCAAATGACCTAAAATTGCTAATGGGCCCATGTTTCTTCCACAATTCATCATTCCAAGCATGTGCACGACCACTTGGCCCAAAGGGAAGTATTTTTTCACTTTTTATTTATTTATTTGAATTTTTATTTATAATAATTCACTTAAATCAATTAAATATGTGAAAAATATTTAACCTAACATAACAAATCTTTTTGTGCATGTTTTGTCCTCAAGATTTCGTGCATGACTCAATATAGAAAGATTTGGATTGAATTGATCTTAATTGATACAAAGTTGCATGAAAAATATTTAAAAAAATAAAGCTTGGAAATCAAATCTCAAAATCATGAATACAAGAGATTCTGATCAAATTTGTTAACCTAATTGATCCATTACATAAGCATAAACATAAACCTAATCATGCTAACCGCAGAGCTGCGCAGAAAGGCATCAAAAGAACTTGAAATTTTCTCTAAAAAGCTCAATACTGAAAACTGATTTGTAGGTTGATTCAAGGCACGATTTCCATTCCATTAGCTTCCTTGAAGATTACTGAACGTGTTCCAATCAAGAACATCCATCAAAACCTCAGGAATTGGTATACTGAACTGGAAATATCTCATGAAAAATCCATGATCGTGTCTTGACATCTAGGCATTCTTAGGGCATTTTAATTGTTGATTTACATTCCTTATGCCTTTCTAATGCTAACTATATGATTCAATTGTGTTTTTATGCCGTGTACACGATTATGCCATTGATGATTTTTTAGGGTTTGCAGAGCTTCAGATTAGGGGTTTTGTAACAAGGAAAAATTGGAACCCCTGACCACCACCATTCAAACCAGCGCATTTGGACGAGGATAATGGAACCCTCGCGCTCAATTTATGAGCGTCAGAGGGCTAGTCGTTATTTTTCCAAAGCATACCTAACAGAACGCGTATAAAACCGTGGCTTAATGTTTTATGTTTCAGGAATAGTGAAGAAGACGATATCGTGGCAAGACGTGATAGGCCAGTTCAAATTTCGCGCGCGTTGGGGGCCACTGACTTTCTTTTCTTTTATAATGTTTATTAACTATTATATATACAAACGCGTGGTAGTGGTTCAGTGGCAAGTGTATGTATTGGAAATCCTCATGACCTGGGTTCGAGACCCAGGTCCTCACTTTCTTTCATATTTTTCTTCATATAATGCTCCTATGCAGCTTCAACGTTGAGGACCACCATACACCCTCCAAATCAAATCGTCCACATGCATATTGGAATCAATCCAAAGGCTGAGATTTGGAGAACACACTAAGTCCTAGTCAACGCACATGCACGTGTCTGGCCACAGTCAAACAGGCCAAGGTTATTGGGCCAGAATTTCCATAACTTCACCTCCTATTTGGGGACTACCACCCCCTAGGTTTGCATAATTTTTGCTTTCTTTATTTTTAATTCTATTTTTATTTTAATTATTACTTGTTTAATTAATTTATTATTTTCACAAAATACAATAAAAATCAGAAAAAAGGAAAAACACAATAAATATTTTTGTTTTAATATTTTCATGAATAAATTTGCATGTAGTTAAATGTAATTTAAATTAGGTTAATTTTAATTCTTTTGATAAAAATATAAAAAACATAGAATTAGGGTTTTAATTAATTTCATCTTTTTTTCCCTTTTTCTCCCATAATAATTAAATAATTTTATTTATTTTTATAATTAAATTTGCATATAATAATTAGATTAATTTTAGGTAAAAAAAAAACTTCAATATTTTCTTAATAAATTAAAAATAATTAGGATTAGGGTTTGCATCTTATTTTAATTTCAATTAATTCTCTTTTTCATATTAAATCCAAAAATCATAAAATACCAAAAAAACAAATTCTTGCTTTCTTTTTAATTAATTAATTCATCATTAATTCAATTTTTTGCAAAAGGGTCCAACGCCCTCGTTTCGTTTAAATCTTATTAATTCGCATTTATTTTTATTTCTTTATAATATTATGTATCTCTCCCAAGGCCATGTAACCTTTCAATTTCTTGCATTTTTAATTCTTTTTACTTTATTTATTTTCTGTCAAATCGGGTCCTGGTTAATTTTGGCGATGTGGACCCGCGCCTTTTGTAATAGCTTTAGATCTTTACTTTCCCGCAAATATTTTAACTGCTAAATCAAAAGCATGAAAGAATGTATGGACAAAGAATAAAAACAAGCGTAGAACACCAATAACATGACAAGACAAATACAAATGAAAACGACACACAATTCGCACACACCACCCCTAGGGTACGCCTCACTGCTGCCTTGCCTTCGAAAGGTGATCGTCGAGTAGAGGATGTCTTAGTAAGTCCTCATGATCCGGGAACCTGGCATGAGGGTAGCTTCTAAGGTGTCTTCCCATTGCTCTGGTGATCACCATGTCCCGAACCTCGAATTGACCCGAACACCTCCAACAGTGGTGCTACCTACCTCTCAATGGTGGGATGGCACTACTTTAAAGGACATCTACACAGACGAATTCCTTAGGGTAGGTAGACGACTCTAGATACTTGCTCTAATTTCAAAAACAAATCAAAAAATACTTTTCACACCGACACCTTTTCAAAAAGCTTTCGAAAGCAATTTTTCAAACACTCTTGAGGACCGATACAAGAGTCGAACTGAAATTTTCAAAGAATCTTTTTAAAACCCACAGTTGAAAAGCAAACAAACCGTTTTTGAAAACACAATGAGCAAGTATCTAAGAGCCCATGGATAATCATGGATAGAAAGGGTGCTAACACCTTCCCTTTCTATAATCTACCTCCCGAATCGAGAGCAATCTCTTTAAGGAATTTTTCTGTGCTTTTGTCCTTTCCATTTGGAGAAAATAAAAGACGGTGGCGACTCTTGCTTCCGCGACATTTCGCGAACCAGCGTTAAACAGTCAGTTCCAGATCCACCGATCACAGAACTGGCGACTCTGCTGGGGATAAACTTAAAGTGAGGTGTACCTTAGGGCTAGCTCATAACTATGTTTTCAATTGTTTTCCTTGTGTGCTTTAAATTGTGGGTTGCTTGGGAGTTCTATAGATCCTAATTCGGATCTGGGTGATACCTTCTTAGAAAGTAGCAACAAGGCTGTGAGGGAACTGTGCGGGGTATACCGACATGGTTGAAACAGTCTGCTACGTTGATGTGGCACTTTGGTGTGTACCGGTAACCCTTGAGTCCAGTCAAGGAGAGTACGGGGCCTCCGCGTGGTGTCGTGAAGCATCAACAGACCTTAGGAACCTTAATTGAACTATCTTGGCCTCTTTAGGGTAGTGAGATAACTGACTTTGGTGCAGTCCGAGGTTGGTTGATACTCGATACTACACTCAATTGAGGGTTGCTTTCCTGGAATATTTCGGTCGCCAGTTCAGTGGCTAAATCGAAACGATGAACAATGAAAGCAGTCCCGTGATATTGGGACCCTTAGAACCCGGTTACTTCTAATAGGACAGGTTGAGCCCACCAACTTCAAGAGGGTAATACCCAGACCCCATGCTGGCCTGAACCCATAAGGGTTTCTCTTGTGTGACTTGTGTGCCTTCGTACTTGACTACTTGCATGCTTGTTATCTGACACTTGAGTTTCTTGCAGGTTTTGTTTATAGTCCTTAACAGGGACTCATAACAGGCTTACTAAGTTTCTTGCAGGTTTTTGTTTTAGTCCTTAACTAGAACTCATGACAAGTTTTACCAAGTTTCTTGCAGGTTTTGGTTTGCAGTCCTTAATCAGGACTCATAACAGGGTTACTCACATTACCCCATGCATACCATAACATCATACCATTGCATACATCCTAACCCATTTCAAGGATCTCAAGGGCTTGTGATGCAGGTCATGATGAACCAACTGTCCAGCAAGGGGAAAAGGGGATTTATTTTCCTCTAGACAAGGTTGTCAGGGGTTATGACCCACTGGATATGGTGAGCCTTTGACCCTTCAAGAAGAATCCTCAACAGCATGGGTTTCCTTCAATCAAAGCTACCAATCCCGATGCTAACAATTTTCTTGTTTACCCTGCGAGATCCTTGAAATCATTGCATGCATATCATACATATCATTGCATAACAGGTACCCTTTCTCTGCAGGTTACTTACCTTCTTCGCTGTTTATTTCAGCAGTCTCGTCATGAATCCTGAATCCTCAACCGAGCATACTATCAAGGCCCTCCAGGCTCAGAACGCCCGGTTCCAAGGGCTGATCATGAATTTGACCCAGGGGCAACAAGATCTGAAGGCTCTGCTCTTGAAGAAGGAAAAGAAGAAGAAGAGGACTGTTTTGTTCAGCCCTAGACGCAGATCTGGGAACACCCTGCAGGATCAAGCTGAGAGGACAACTCCATCTGTGGGGAAAGGCAGTCATCAAGAGGAAAGGGTTCCCAGTCCAGTGGTCTCCGACAATGAGACAGATTTCAACGACGAACAGTACCCTCCGGCTGAGGATAGGTACAAACAGTTGGAAGACCGGCTAAGTGCTATGGATATACAAAAAGTGCCCGGCCTGGACTTCGAAGATCTAGGTCTGTCTTCTGGGGTAGTGATCCCGCACAAGTTTAAGGCACCTGCCTTTGCTAAATACGACGGGGCATCCTGTCCTAAATTGCATCTCAGGGCTTACACAAGGAGGATCCAGCCCTATACAGCTGACAAAAACTTATGGATCCATTTCTTCCAAGAGAGTCTTTCAGAGACTCAGCTCGAGTGGTTCTATCAATTGAATGGAGTCAACATCCGTACCTGGGAAGACTTAGCCACTGCATTCTATAAGCAGTACCAGTACAATGCCGACCTTGCTCCCACACGTACCCAACTCCAGGGTATGTCGTTGGGGTCAAGTGAAGGTTTCAAGGAATACGCGCAGAGATGGAGAGACCTTGCTGGAAGGGTACAGCCTCCATTAACTGACCGGGAACTCGTTGATATGTTCTTGGGGACCCTATCCGGGCCATTCTTCAATCATCTCATTGGTAACTCATCTGCAGGATTTACCGATCTCATCCTGACTGGCGAAAGAATTGAAGCTGGTATCAAGAGTGGGAAAATTCAAGAGGCCACACCTTCTGATACTCACAAAAAGCCTTACACGGGAAAGAAAGAATCTAATGCGGCATACAGCCAAAAGAGTCGTCGTGACCAACATGCAGGGGCGGTCATGATCTCTGGTTCTGCACCACGCCGCCAACCACAAAAGGGAAATCAGCGAAGGTCGGACGAGCCTAAAAGACAATTCACCAACATTAACATGCCATGGTCACAAGCATTGCAGCACATGTTGAAGATGAACCTGATTGCAGTAATCAACCCTCCTGCAAACCCCAAGACCTCCTCTCCAAGCTACAATCCAGAAGCAAGGTGTGCTTATCATTCTGGTAGCCCGGAGCACGATACCGAGGATTGTTGGGCGCTGAAATACAAGATCCAGAATATGATCGATGCTAAAGAGATTGAATTTGAACCTGCTGAGACCCCCAATGTGATCACTGCTCCCTTGCCAAAACATGGCTAGGATTGAGGGATTTATGTTCATTTGAATTCAAGTTGTATCTTTCTTTTCTTATTCAAACAAACAATTATTATGTTAAACTCTTTTATTTCATGAATGCATTACACATGTCTGTCTTGAATTAATTATGTTTACTGTACTTAAAACTGCTTTCATATTTTTGGTGATGATCAACTCTTGACTGAAAATTCTAAACCTCTTGAGGGAGGATGACGAAAACGATACCGCAATCATTATAGTATGCTTTTGAACTGACCCCGCTTATGAGGTACAGGCATTGTTTCAATTCCTAAACACTGGAGTAATAAGGAAGATAATCCCTCGTCAACCCCTCTGAGCCAAAGAAGTAGAAGTTTTTATTTTCGAAAATCAAAACCCTTAATCATAACCTGGGGCAGGGTAGTTCCCTCAGTTGATCCAAGTGCATAACGAATGGCACTAAAGAGGTCCTTACAAAAAAAAGAAAGACAATGATGGTTCCGAATAATCAATAAAGATAGGCAGTCATTATATCTCAAAAAATAAAAAACCCATTAAGTCAAAACCCATGAAGGAGGCTTACAAAACTGGGGCATCCCGCTGACTGTAATTCCAAAAAAGGAAACAGTTCAGGCAAAAAAAAGGAAAGGGATAACAAAAATCAAAGAAGAAAGAGGTCCTACAAACCCTCAACAAAAACAAAAATGACTGCCTGTTCAGAATAAATCATCAATATCTGAACCATCATTGGAATATCAGAGCAAAGACTCGAACAAGGTCTAACGCAGGATCAACTGAGTTTAGGTTTGGAGAACATCACGAAGAGCGGGTGGGTACAAATAATTTGAGCCTTTATCCTTTGTTTCTTAAACCGTGAACCAGGCCACGATATAACCCTTAAAAGTCCTAGCTGAAGCATGGGTTAGTTCGAAAGCATACTGTTACGAAGGTATCCTGACTCCTGAAGGTTTGTTGTAAAATCTTGAGTTGACACCGCACTGTATTACAAAAAATGCATTTTCAAAATTCAAGACAGACATAGGCTTTTGCATTCTTAAAATAACCTTGTTTGCATATGACTATTTGTTTGAACAGCAGGGAAACTCGCACGATGAACACCTTGTGAACAGAAGTACCTCCAATCAAGGGGCACAGTAGGAGCATTGCCCATTATCTGGGGCATGGCAAAATACTTCCAACAGGGGCAACTCCCTACATTCTGAGAGCGTGGACATAGTCGAAAAAATACTGCGCCTAATCAAAGACCCGCTAGGTTGAGACGCCTAGGCAAAAATAAGGGCTTCCCGTCGAACCAAAAGGGTTCGGGCAAAAATAAGGGATGAAAATAGAAAAATATGTACACCCGGCAAGTCGAAAACCTGAAGAGGCGGCTTGGGCAAAAATGGGTATCCCGGTGGACTGAAAACCCGAAAGGGCGGTCCAGGCAAAAGTTAGGGATCAGAGCGTACGACTATGTTCCGGTATCTCATCACTTGTCTACCCGAAGATTTGTCGATCACCCACACAGGTATCCTCTTCCCTCACCGCCGAAACAGGGGCAATAATGAGTTATCCAGGCGATCCAATTGCTCTGTTAACCAAAGTACAAAGGAAAGATCAACATAGGGACGATTACCATCTACCTTTACAAATTCCAGATCGTGGGTTAACATCCGAGACCAAACAGGACAATCATCCACTTAATCAAAATCATGCAACCCTACACTGGTTCCTTCTCAATTTTCAGACAAAGTCATACACAGACTCATTCTCCACAAGATGACCTAACCCCGGTTCATCAAGAAGTTTTTACACAAACTTATCCAAGTAACCTAACCCCGGTTCCTCTAGAAGTCTTACATGGACCTATCTCAAGATGACCTTACCTCGGTTCGTCAAGAAGTTTTACACGAACTTATCCTGCAGTAACCTAACCCCGGTTCCTCCAGAAGTCTTACATGGACCTATCTCAAGATGACCTTACCTCGGTTCATCAAGAAGTTTTTACACGAACTTATCCTGCGGCAACCTAACCCCGGTTCCCCCAGAAGTCTTACATGGATTTAGCTCAAGATAACCTCACCCCGGTTCATCAAGAAGTTTTACATGAACTTACCCCAAGAAACCCTACACAGGTTCTCCTCCTCCAGACGTAGTTTTACATGGACTCGTCATCAAGCAACCCTACACCGGTTCCCTCTCTTCAAAATGCAGTTTTACATGGACGCGTCACCCAGAAACCCTACACAGGTTCTCCCTTTCCAAAAATGAAGTTTTACACGAACTCATCATCAAAGTAACCCTACACAGGTTCCTTCTCCATGTCAGATGCGGTTTTACATGAGCTCATCAGCAGGCAACCCTACATAGGTTCCCCCTTTCAACTTACAAAATTACAGTTCAATACTTCCCCAGGAAAGTCCAATCCAGTTCCCCAGGAAAGTTGGAGTCCATCTCCCCAAGCAGCAAGCATATCCCCAAGCAGTAAGCTTATCCCCAGTAGATTCTGGAAGCTTATCCTCGCAGAGCACGAACGCGTCGTCCGGCTTGATTTAAAGAGTTATTTCCCTAACAGGATATAACTGGGTTATCCTCAGCCAAAATCCACGGAAAGAGCGTCCCCGACGAAGTTCTCTTATCCCCAGCGAAGTCCATCAATACTTCCAACAACAAGGGTATCCCCAGCAAATTATTATCAACACTCAGCAAGGCATCCCTCTTCCCACAGAGTATTACTCCCCAGCATGGTCACTAGAGTATCTTTTCTCCCCGCAGAATCTTCCATTTGTCAAGTTTATTCCGCAACAGAGTCATCTTCCCCTACCGGTATTCTTGCAGTTATCATCCCCAGCGGAAGCAAAATCTATTCTTCAACATCAGCCCAGGATACGACTTCCCGGCACCCGTCAAGGATTGAATTTCCTAGACGAAAACATACATTCATAAAACATCACATACATCATCATAGCATGCATAGACGCATTATGTCATACAAATCTCATTTATATTGAGAACATCATCGCTTGATCCATGTCATGCATTGCATATGACTGACCTTTACCTTTCAGGAAAAGATGCAGATAAATTCTCAATCATATTTCAAGACCTAGACCGGTTCAGTTAATCGACTCCAAAGATTTCTTATCCAGTCTCAGGCCTTCTCTAGTCCAGCTAAATCGACTCCCAACAGATTTTTCTGATAAAGACTCAGTAGAAGTTATCCCAGGTTATAATGTCCTATTGGTTCCCTCTCCGACGGTGAGTGAGGTGATAACTCCTTTTCCTACGGTTCCCTATCCGACGGTGAGTGAGGTGATAATTCCTTTTCCTATGGTTCCCTCTCCGACGGTGAGTGAGGTGATAATTCCTTTTCAGATGGTTCCCTCTCCGACGGTGAGTGAGGTGATAATTCCTTTTCAGATGGTTCCCTCTCCGACGGTGAGTGAGGTGATAATTCCTTTTCCTATGGTTCCCTCTCCGACGGTGAGTGAGGTGATAATTCCTTTCCTATGGTTCCCTCTCCGACGGTGAGTGAGGTGATAATTCCTTTTCTATGGTTCCCTCTCCGACGGTGAGTGAGGTGATAATTCCTTTCAGATGGTTCCCTCTCCGACGGTGAGTGAGGTGATAATTCCTTTTCAGATGGTTCCCTCTCCAACGGCGAGTGAGGTGATAATTCCTTTTCAGAGGGTTCCCTCTCCGACGGTGAGTGAGATGATAATTCCTTTTCAGATGGTTCCCTCTCCGACGGTGAGTGAGGTGATAATTCCCTTTCAGATTATAATTGCCTATGGTTCTCTTCCCGATCCTGCGAAGATGGCAATTCCTACCAAGATTTTATCAACGAGCGTTGTTGAAGTTAAAGTCACCCAAGGTTCTCTTACCATTCATGCTAAGGTAGTAACCATCTCTGGTTCATTCATCATCTTTTGAAGCTCCAGACTCAGCTCCTGTAACCAGTCAGGACATATCTATGCCAAGCATCTGAAAGCCAGTTCTTGCAACGTGTCAGGTACTCTTTGTTCTTTTGCAGGTATGCAGGTTCTCGCTAAGGAATCTCTTATGCAATCAACATCCAGATGGCATCTATAAGCCCATCATCCTATCCGTCAATCTCCAAATGGCATCTATAAGCCCATTCCATCATCACACTGCTACTATGTGAGTGCAAATTTCTAGGCACTCTAGTGTTCAATCATCTTCTACCCTCGGATTACGAAAGGCACGTCAGCCAATCTGCATCCTCAGGTCTAAGAAGATTGAACAGGGGCAACTGTTGTACCCCAAAATTTGCCCTCCCATATTCTTCAAGAAATTGCCAAGTCAAGCTTCAAAATTCCCCAAGGGTTGCACAGTGCAAGAGCCTCCTAAACAGTCAAAACTATGGTTTGTATTCTGATCAAAAAATGAAGTTTCCAAAGGTCCAATCAAGTCTCACATGCTTATAAATATGGTCAAATATCCTCATATCAAGTTTCAAGACTTTCAGCTCAAAATTGCACAATCAAAACCCTAATTGCACTACAGTCAACTGTAGGGGCAAAATGGTCATTTGACAGTCAAAAGTTCAAATTTTTGGTCAACATATCATTTTGAAGCCACAAACATCATTTGATCAATGCTTGATCATGATTCTCAAAGTTTGGCTCAAAAATCATCAAAATGCAAAAGTTTCCTTATTTGGACAGTTGGAAAAGTCAACTGAAATTGACCAGGGCATAACTTTCACATGGATTATCAGAAAAATTCCATCCAAAGCTCATTTTGAAGAGAAAGACATTTCATACAACTCATCTTCATACTTCAAGTCCAAGAAATGCTCTCACAAAAAGTTATCAATTTCAACATTATAGGTCATTTTCAAAAGTCAACAAAAAGGGACTTTAAGTCAAAGGCCATAACTTGAGATTGGTAAATCAAAATGACATGGGACCAAAGACATTGGTTAGAGGACTCAAAGACCTTTCCAAAATGTCCAAGAACATGAGAAACGCTTAAAAATTGAGCAAGTTATGCCTTGTAGAAGTTGGGAAATGTTTGGATATTTTGAAAAGTCAACATTGATTCAAATGACCTAAAATTGCTAATGGGCCCATGTTTCTTCCACAATTCATCATTCCAAGTATGTGCACGACCACTTGGCCCAAAGGGAAGTATTTTTTCACTTTTTATTTATTTATTTGAATTTTTATTTATAATAATTCACTTAAATCAATTAAATATGTGAAAAATATTTAACCTAACATAACAAATCTTTTTGTGCATGTTTTGTCCTCAAGATTTCGTGCATGACTCAATATAGAAAGATTTGGATTGAATTGATCTTAATTGATACAAAGTTGCATGAAAAATATTTAAAAAAATAAAGCTTGGAAATCAAATCTCAAAATCATGAATACAAGAGATTCTGATCAAATTTGTTAACCTAATTGATCCATTACATAAGCATAAACATAAACCTAATCATGCTAACCGCAGAGCTGCGCAGAAAGGCATCAAAAGAACTTGAAATTTTCTCTAAAAAGCTCAATACTGAAAACTGATTTGTAGGTTGATTCAAGGCACGATTTCCATTCCATTAGCTTCCTTGAAGATTACTGAACGTGTTCCAATCAAGAACATCCATCAAAACCTCAGGAATTGGTATACTGAACTGGAAATATCTCATGAAAAATCCATGATCGTGTCTTGACATCTAGGCATTCTTAGGGCATTTTAATTGTTGATTTACATTCCTTATGCCTTTCTAATGCTAACTATATGATTCAATTGTGTTTTTATGCCGTGTACACGATTATGCCATTGATGATTTTTTAGGGTTTGCAGAGCTTCAGATTAGGGGTTTTGTAACAAGGAAAAATTGGAACCCCTGACCACCACCATTCAAACCAGCGCATTTGGACGAGGATAATGGAACCCTCGCGCTCAATTTATGAGCGTCAGAGGGCTAGTCGTTATTTTTCCAAAGCATACCTAACAGAACGCGTATAAAACCGTGGCTTAATGTTTTATGTTTCAGGAATAGTGAAGAAGACGATATCGTGGTAAGACGTGATAGGCCAGTTCAAATTTCGCGCGCGTTGGGGGCCACTGACTTTCTTTTCTTTTATAATGTTTATTAACTATTATATATACAAACGCGTGGTAGTGGTTCAGTGGCAAGTGTATGTATTGGCAATCCTCATGACCTGGGTTCGAGACCCAGGTCCTCACTTTCTTTCATATTTTTCTTCATATAATGCTCCTATGCAGCTTCAACGTTGAGGACCACCATACACCCTCCAAATCAAATCGTCCACGTGCATATTGGAATCAATCCAAAGGCTGAGAGTTGGAGAACACACTAAGTCCTAGTCAACGCACATGCACGTGTCTGGCCACAGTCAAACAGGCCAAGGTTATTGGGCCAGAATTTCCATAACTTCACCTCCTATTTGGGGACTACCACCCCCTAGGTTTGCATAATTTTTGCTTTCTTTATTTTTAATTCTATTTTTATTTTAATTATTAC
Organism: Vicia faba; assembly: GCA_948472305.1. Classification (NCBI taxonomy): domain Eukaryota; kingdom Viridiplantae; phylum Streptophyta; class Magnoliopsida; order Fabales; family Fabaceae; genus Vicia; species Vicia faba. The sequence goes on along the minus strand of OX451735.1, from coordinate 848,885,046 downwards.
TTGTTTAATTAATTTATTATTTTCACAAAATACAATAAAAATCAGAAAAAAGGAAAAACACAATAAATATTTTTGTTTTAATATTTTCATGAATAAATTTGCATGTAGTTAAATGTAATTTAAATTAGGTTAATTTTAATTCTTTTGATAAAAATATAAAAAACATAGAATTAGGGTTTTAATTAATTTCATCTTTTTTTCCCTTTTTCTCCCATAATAATTAAATAATTTTATTTATTTTTATAATTAAATTTGCATATAATAATTGGATTAATTTTAGGTAAAAAAAAACTTCAATATTTTCTTAATAAATTAAAAATAATTAGGATTAGGGTTTGCATCTTATTTTAATTTCAATTAATTCTCTTTTTCATATTAAATCCAAAAATCATAAAATACCAAAAAAAAACAAATTCTTGCTTTCTTTTTAATTAATTAATTCATCATTAATTCAATTTTTTGCAAAAGGGTCCAACGCCCTCGTTTCGTTTAAATCTTATTAATTCGCATTTATTTTTATTTCTTTATAATATTATGTATCTCTCCCAAGGCCATGTAACCTTTCAATTTCTTGCATTTTTAATTCTTTTTACTTTATTTATTTTCTGTCAAATCGGGTCCTGGTTAATTTTGGCGATGTGGACCCGCGCCTTTTGTAATAGCTTTAGATCTTTACTTTCCCGCAAATATTTTAACTGCTAAATCAAAAGCATGAAAGAATGTATGGACAAAGAATAAAAACAAGCGTAGAACACCAATAACATGACAAGACAAATACAAATGAAAACGACACACAATTCGCACACACCACCCCTAGGGTACGCCTCACTGCTGCCTTGCCTTCGAAAGGTGATCGTCGAGTAGAGGATGTCTTAGTAAGTCCTCATGATCCGGGAACCTGGCATGAGGGTAGCTTCTAAGGTGTCTTCCCATTGCTCTGGTGATCACCATGTCCCGAACCTCGAATTGACCCGAACACCTCCAACGGTGGTGCTACCTACCTCTCAATGGTGGGATGGCACTACTTTAAAGGACATCTACACAGACGAATTCCTTAGGGTAGGTAGACGACTCTAGATACTTGCTCTAATTTCAAAAACAAATCAAAAAATACTTTTCACACCGACACCTTTTCAAAAAGCTTTCGAAAGCAATTTTTCAAACACTCTTGAGGACCGATACAAGAGTCGAACTGAAATTTTCAAAGAATCTTTTTAAAACCCACAGTTGAAAAGCAAACAAACCGTTTTTGAAAACACAATGAGCAAGTATCTAAGAGCCCATGGATAACCATGGATAGAAAGGGTGCTAACACCTTCCCTTTCTATAATCTACCTCCCGAACCGAGAGCAATCTCTTTAAGGAATTTTTCTGTGCTTTTGTCCTTTCCATTTGGAGAAAATAAAAGACGGTGGCGACTCTTGCTTCCGCGACATTTCGCGAACCAGCGTTAAACAGTCAGTTCCAGATCCACCGATCACAGTACTCATCTAGTTTAGTCTCGTCTAACTAGTTATAATGAGTCGAGTTTCGTCTCGTTTTGTTTTCATACCTTAGACATCCATCAATGTTTGTTTACTAAACCCTTTATCGGTTTTCGTTTACCGAGTCTCTTTGCAGTGTTTGTAACTGCATCCCTGGTTGAAATCAGTCTCTTTTGTTCCTTGGATTCTTCTATCAGTTTTTGTTAATGTTTATCCATTGATCTGAGACTAGCAAGTGCTCTGAGAAACATGTGCTCTCATCACTTTTCTTTGGGTCGAGTTTTGATCTCGTCGCATGTGCATGAAATCCAGTTTCGTCCTGGTACTCATCTAGTCTAGTTTTGTCTAACTAGTCGTAATAAGTCGTGTTTCACCTCGTTTTGTTTCTTGCTCCTAGGATTCTTTCAGTTCCTTCATATTGTCTATCTTAGGTTGAAACTTGTCTCTTTTGTAACTTTTGGGATTTTTCAGTTCCATCTCACTTTCTTCCCTTGGTTAGAGACCAGCAGGTGCTCTGAGAAACATGCACTCTCATCACTTTTGCTATAGGTTGAGTTTTGTCTCATTACCCGTATGTGAAATCTAGTTTCGCCCTGGTACTCATCTAGTTTAGTTTCGTCTAACTAGTTATAGTGAGTAGAGTTTCATCTCGTTTTTGTTTCTTACTCCTGGGATTCTTTCAATTCCTTCATACTGTCTATCTGGGGTTGAAACGTGTCTCTTTTACAACCTTTGGGGTCTTTCAGTTCCATCTCACTGTCTTCCCTTGGTTTGAGACTAGCAGGTGCTCCTAGAATCACGCACTCTGGTCACTCTGCCCCGCACACTTTTTCAGATTTTAGTTTCTCCTATTCTTTGTGGTTTGAGTCTTATCTCACCCCTTTTATGGTCTGGTTTTATCCTGACAGATTTATTCTGAATTTTAGTTTCGTCTACTCTTCTATGTTTTAGTTTTGTCTCAACTTTGTTAAAATCTGTATTATAGATTCTTTCTGACGCATGTCTTGGGAGGTCCAATTTTCATTAAACCCTCTGTTTGTTAAATCCAATTTCCTTTGGTACCTTCTAAATCCCGCATCTGCTGGAATTCTTTTATCTTTGGGGGGTTCTGTTTCTTTTTTCAAGAGTGTAAATTTTTTGTTTCTTTCGTATTCAATTATCTTCAACTCTAGACGCTCGAAAGTTATCACTTTTCTCACTTATCATGTTAAAGATAATTGAATATGGGCAGTTGTTGCACCCCAAAATTTACCTCTTGATTTTAGAATTTTTTATGGCTTATGTTTCACCATACATATTCATGCATGGTGGCATGGTCAAGGCTACCAAGACTTTTCAGGCCTTAAGATATCTCACTGATTATTTGCAAAATTTTAATCTTGAAATCTAATGGCTTTTGTGCTAGGGTTTTGGATTACTGAAATGTGTAACTTCGATAAGAATTCTTGGAGCATTACTAAATTGAGTTTTATCTCAATACACGCTCAACCACCAACTGAGGTTCATTGGAATTTCTCTTCTATGATTCCATTTTTTATCTTTCTAGAAGATTCTCCAAAGGCGGGTTTCCGTTCTTGAGATTCAGTGAGTAAAAAGGCTTGTTCTATATGGACTTTCATTAAGAGATTTTATCTGGTTCCTATGATTAAAAAACTGTTGAGATCACTTGTTGGGTCATCTTTTTGAGGATAAAATTTGAAGTCTGTTATGCAAGAGTGCGTCATTTTTGGGCTTATTAGAGTGCATTACTAGGGTGCATTCTAAAAAAAAAAGCTACTGGAGGGAGGTTAATTGCTTTGATTGTCTTGCTTAAAATGTTTTGACATTTTATCAAGTTTAGAAATGAGAAGGGATTTGGAGATTTATTTGTGATCATTATTTCAAAACCATGTCATTACCAATTTCGAGTGCAAACTCTACAAAGTCTCATGATTTTCAAGTCCATTCATCATTCATATTTTTTTCAAGTGCATCATTTCAATTTGTTTTCTTTCAAACTTTATCCAAGATTAATGTCATCACATATATTCATTCAAGCTAATTAACAAGTTTCAAACTTTTTAAAACAGCATTCATTGTCCAAGCTTCAAGATACAAGGATTTCCAAATTTCTCAAAGCTTAAAAAGACATTCAAAATTTATCAAATTTATAAGATTATTACATCCATTTTTAGGTTACAAGTTTGATTTGTAATGAAGATTCCATCCTAAAATCTTGCAAGTTTTATTACATGAGGAAAATTACACAAAATTTCTAAGCTAATTGTGAAGCCATGAACTAAAGTCTTTTCTTTAAGCTCTTGGTCTTCATGTCAAGCTCCATGCCATCTTCTTCATCTTCCCTCATCACCATTCTCAATCTCACATGAAATGGAAGAAAAAAACAAGAAAGAGACACGGTTAGCAAAGAAACATTGAACAAAAACAAAGAATTATCCAAGAAGTTTTATCTTTAAATTCATCATGAGGGTTTGTGTAGAGGGATCAGTTTAGAGGGTGATTTTTAAATCACATTCAAGCATGCACAAGGCCTCATACAAATTAGATTATAAGTTTCAATCAGGGGCCAAGAAGAAGAATTTTACTACAAATCTCAAACAAATCCAAGAAAATGGTTTCGTCTGGTTCACACTAAAACAGGGCAAGCATTTTGTAAAATAGCAGGTGTAAATCACATTTTAAGCCCAATAACAGATACAGCAAGAAGCAAAACTCAGCAGTACATCATCACAACATTGCAAGGAAAATATGAGAAAATGAAAAGAAACTCATGATTTCAAGAGCCCATCCCAGCAAACGGTTTATTATCACACATCAAAAACATCACAAATCCAACAAATTAAGTCATGTATCAGAAATCAGGGCCCAACAACAAGCAACAGGATCACACCTCAGCAAAGAAAATATCACAAATTATCACAAAAACAAATAATAACAGATATCAGATGGATCAAAGCCCACGTCAAAATTCATTCAAAGCCTGATAACAAACAAAATCAGCAAGCCTGTCAAGAAAAATCACAGCAGAAAAACCCTAAGTTATATCAGTATAAAAAGATTGATTGGCAGTGAAATCAGGGAGGGATCGTACACAAAAATCAAAAGTTGTGCGTATCACAAAACCCAGAAAACCCAAGCCAATCATAATTTTCCTATAACACCAAACCCTTCAGAACTTTAACTCAAAAAAAAAGAGAAGAGGAAAAACATATGTTACAGAGAGTACGGAGAAGCCAGAGAATAGAAACAGATCACCGTAAATATTGTGAATCGTGAAGTTCCAATCATCGCGTCTCCTAAGATCTCCCAGACTCGTCCTCTTTAATCTCTCTTCTTCGTTCTCCTTTACTTTACATTATTGCCTTCATCATAATCACTAATTACTGGTTGTTTTTGAACTGTTGGGGTTTTGGTTTCCCCCTTTCATATCTAGGTGAAATCGTTCAACATCTGCAAGATCAAACACTAAATTAGTGAAAAGGAGAAGAAAACGAAGCAAAATATGCAAAAATAATGAAGATCAGTGCAAGATCGTGATCCGCCGCCGTTACCGCCGCCTTGGGGCAATTTCCGGCGCGACGGTCTAGTTGTATTCTCCGGCGAATGATGAAGAGAAAGGAGAGATCGTTGAAGGGAGAAACAGGACTCAGAGAGAGGGAGTTGTTATATTTGTTTATGATTTTTTTTCTTCTTGTTTAATATATTTGATAAATGCTTTCTGATAGTGTTAATTTTATGAATTTGTTGTGTTTGGTTCAGACTGGTGCGGTGGTGACAAGTGTCACCACCTTGAGACACTTGTCACTGTTCAAATGGAGGATCAATGATTGTACGTGTGTGATCCAGGATTCCTTATGGTGCATCTTTACTCAATAGAGTTGAATCATTATTGAATCATCAACAACAACATCCAACATCCACTAGACGCATCCCATGGTGTACCTCTACTAAAGCTCGCGCACAGGAGCATGCATTCCCACCCAAGATCCCACGCACTGGTCTCCTTCAGGCCTACAATGCACCCTTCATTTTCAACCATCAGATCTTTCCAGATCTGATCTGGCACTCTAGTTGTGCACCTCTATTGTGAGCTCCCTGGGACTGCAGAACACTGGATCCAGAAGATCTTCCATGTTGGGCCTGAACGTCCAGCTCCTTTCAGCAGCACCCCTTTTCTGTTTATTTCAGGTTCATCCTCTTTTTTCCTTTATATTTGTTTATATTATATTATCTTGTTTAATTATTTTGATTTCTATCAATTAAAAAAAGTAATAATAAAATACAAAAAATATATTTTCTTTTTCTAAATAAATAATTAAACTAAAAAATATATTATATTCATATCATTAATTGTTTTAATAATTAATTTTATTAAATAAATTGTTTTAGTTTAATTAGTTATGTAAATTATTTTCAATTGGGTTGTATTGATTGTTTATTTAAACTTTTTATCGTATTATCGATTCGACTCATCTCCATTCTTAAACTTGTACCCCCATTCCCATATGGTTTATAATAGTCTAGAATTTTACTTCTTTGCTATTCTCTTTATATGTTTAAATTACTATCATGCATATTTTTTTCAAAGTAGAACACTTAGCCTCCTCTTGGGCTCATCATCAATAAAAAGGTATCCACCTATAAATGCACACTTGCACACATTTCATAGTTTGGTCTTGGGCTTTTCTACAGCGACAACTACTCGATCAATTGTTTCAATGGGTCGTTTAGAATACTAGTGTCACGCTAGTCCCACTTTCTAGGAGCATGCATATAGCCACCTTGTATGGGATTTTGATTTTTATCTTATGCATTGAAGCAACTCTCTTCTCTCCCCTTGGTCCGCATACCAAGCATATTCATAAAGGGTCTCATATTTGAGTTTGGGCATGGTCATTCTCACGAGGTTAATCAAGTTTTGCCCTTGGTTAACCATAACCCGAATCAACCACTTTGGTACATATACCAAGTGTTTCCATGCACAAAGAGTCTCATGGTTGAGGGTAAGAGCACCTACTCTCACAAGATTAATCAAGCACACCCCTTGGTTAATCATAACCTGATTCAACTCCCATACCCCAAGCATTCCCTCTATCTTATGGACATTTGTGTCATGACCTTGTGATCGATCGTTGAGGCAAGCAGGTATGCCTAATTAATGGTTGATTGAGGAGGTTCAAGGAGTCGTTCTGTAGAGTTGTCTTATCTCATGCACTTCGAAGAGGCAACAGAACTACTCCGTTAGGTATCACTGTGACCCCATTCTTATCTCTGCATTTTAATGCTTTCTAGAGATCATGTCAAGCATGAATAGAGATGCGTGAAAGGGACCTCTGTTGCTGATATCTGTCAGGAATACCTCTAGTTTATTTTAAGACCTGTTTAAGGCAATTTCGCATATGTGCCTTTCTTGCTACCCATGTTTGTTTTCTTTTGCCAAAGAATTTGTTTGCTCGATTGTTTGGTATTTACCATTCTCCCTTAGGGCCGCTCGTTTAGGATAGTCTTCGAGCTAGACATTAGGTAATTTATCCATGCATGCTAACATAGGGTAGAAACTTCCCTCTTTCATCCTCAGCCTTAGGGTCAATCATTGTATGATAACATTAGGGGTAGTTCTAGGCTAGTCTCCCTTAATTATTTTTCCTTTCTTTGCATATTGCATCTTAAAAATAAAACTTCTTCTTGGAAAATCATAAAAACATCTCTAATAAACTTAAATCCTTCTTCAAGGTAAAAAAATACAAACCAATCTTAATTGTTTGTGCGCTCTTTGGCTTTGTTTTAAACCTTGTCAAATCGATGTTTTTCCATTCTTGCCATGATATTTTGTTATGTTTTCGCTAATGTTTTGCCATCGCACATGTTTGTTATCCTACTTTGATTCTCAATATCATTGTTAGGTGTGATGTTTTATCATCTGAATTGTGATGTCTCGCCATCTTTGCCATGTTATCTTGCTATCTTTCAGCCGATGTTTCGCCATCGCATATGTTTGATTGTCGATGTTTCGCCATCGCACATGTTTCTTATCCTACCTTGATTCTCAATATCATTGTTAGGTGTGATGTTTTATCATATGGATTGTTGATGTCTCGTCATATTTGCCATGTTATCTTGCTATCTTTTTTTCGATGTTTTGCCATCGCATATGTTTATTACTGATGTTTCACTATCGCGTATGTTTGTCATCCTACTTTGATTTTCGATATCATTGTCAGGTGTAATATTTCATCATCTTGTCTGATATTTTGTTATCATGATGACGTTTTATCATCTTATCTGAGTTTGTGTTGCTATGTGATGTCTTGTCATCCTTTTTTGTTGTTTTATCATCGTTGTTGATGTGTTGCCATTTTATTTGATGTTTTGCCATCGTGATTATTACATTTGTCTTCTTAACTAAAAAACACAAACCAACCAAAATATATGAGCCGAACTACGACTACTCTAATTCCTTAAAAGGGATACGTAAGAGAGGCTTTTGTAGGGCCTAATCGAGCATATCTTTGTAAACATTCCTTTCTTTTCCCCACACTTTCTTTTCCTTTTTCTTTGCATGCATTCCCTTTTCAGCTTTAAGCCTTAGATGTAAATTTTACACACCCTTAGATTAGAACAAACAAGAGTGGATACCATAAGTACTACGGGCGAGTGGGGTGCTAATATCTTCCCCATGTATAACATACTCCCTTACCCGATCTCTCGGTCGTTCGACCGTGATTTCTTCCTCTTCAGGTTTTCTTGATGTTTACCTTTTCCTCTCGGTGGGATAAAAGACGTTCGATGGCGACTTCATTGATTTTTATATCAGATAACGGTTCGTCCGGTTGTTTCACATATGTGAAGCTCAAATGCAGTCCATTGAAGGTTATGAAAAGAAGGCTTCAACCCTGGTACAAGTGGAACTTACAGTGTATTTTTATTAGGGTTTATGTGTTAATTGTGAGCCTCTCGATTATCATCTTGATAAAAGAGTAGGATTGTATTTTTGAGTTGTAAGTTCTGTCAGTCATTCCAAAGCTTTTAAGCAGTGAATGATTGGATGTCTTTGAAGTGTGACTTTTGTTATTTTTAAGTGTTTAGAATTGTTCACTCATTGTTCTCTTATTTGGAAGGGATTTGAGAAGTTTCTCATACCTAGGTGAGTCTTAGGTATAAGTTAAGTAAGGGTAGTGATTAAGTTAGAAGTTGTAAACTGAGGAGTTTGGCTTTAAATGGATATTATCTAGTTGATTTCGTCCATGACTTGGTAGCCTCCAGAATAGGTGTTGTTATACACCAAACTAGGTTAATAACCCTGTGTGTTTTTTACCTTTTTGCATTGTATTTAATGCTTACCTTGTCATTGTGTGTTTTTTCAGAGGAATGTGTCTCGACATCTCTTAGGACATATGAGATCTGAATACCAGAATTTCACTAATGTTGTAAGATAATTTACTTCTTTTATTGTGGTGACCTTAGGTTTTCATTTCCTGTTAATACATCTCAAAACTTTATTGGTAGAAATTTCATTAGAAATTGGTTTCCCAAGTTCATTCAAACGGTTTATGAGATGAGCTAACCTTTTTTTGCATGTCCGCAATGGTTTCACCAAGCTTCATGCAAAATAGTTCAAACTCTTAATTCAATATATTGACTCTATCTTGTTTGACTTTATTAGTTCCCTCGTGGGCAACTTGTAATGAGTCTCACATATCTTTTACAGTCTCACAATGAGAAACACGATAATATTCATCAACTCCTAGTGCGGATATGAGAATATTTTGTGCCTTCCAATCATGTGAACACAACTTATCATTTTCATCCTATTGTGCTTCCAGTTTAGGTATGAAAATGCCTTCATCATTGGTCATCATAATTTGATTAGGATCATGGATGATGGAATTCCATACTCCCTTATCAACCGAGTTGATATGGATATTGATACAAGCTTTCCAATAATCATAGTTGTCACCAATGAAATATAGACTCTATTGTACGCCCATTTAGGTTTAGAAGTCATAATCTAATAAGGGTTTTTGAAGCACAGAATGAACCGGGGCTCGTGATACCACTTGTTAGACGAAGGCAACTTATCTAGAGGGGGTGAATAGATCGCAAGTCAAAAGTTTCTTTTAAAAATTTTGTTAACTATGGCAAGCGGAAAACACCCATATCATCTATCGTCTAATCAGAACCGCTATCGAAAAACTCAAATATGCGTTAAACCAATGTTATATGCAATGATAATCATAAGTAATATAGACAATATATTTCCATAAACAACATATTTGAATATAATCACAATAGTAACGTATTTCCAATGAAATCTAAAACAACAAGCACAAAGAAGCAAATTATCAAACACTTGGTGTGTAATTGATGTTGGTCAGATTTTTCTTATTGTTTTGTTGATTTCAAAAATTAATTACAATCTTATATATTGTAATCAACTCAACAAAACTGTTTTAAATTTACAAAAGGTTTATCTAAATGTGTCAATTGCATAATCAGCGAATTCAATAATTTGTAGTTGAAAGTAAATGAGATAGAGAGAGAGACAAGGATTTATTTAGGCAGTTTCCCAATCAACCTCGCTATAGGTACGTCTGCCCCCAATTTTGTTCGGAATTAAGATAATAAACATTAATCTTTTCAAAATATTGTTTACAAGAGATTAAGTAGTGATTCTATCATCAAACCCTTAAGTGTGATGTATATCCAATATTCTTATATCCCCTTGATCACAGCAGGATCAAGTGAACTCGATAATTTCCATTTGATCCTCTGTCTCACGCTACTCCTTTGAAAGAACCCTCGTTCTTAAAAGGCTTCACTCGGTTGAATACAAATTGCAAATGTATCGTGACCCAAGATTTACCAAATTGATCCTCTAGTAACCGCTGCTTCTTCGACCGAAACCACTGTTCTTCAAAGTTTTCACACAGATGAGTCCAAATTGTGTAATCTTGTACAAAACCTTCAAATCTCAATGATCTTGAAGGAAAACCCCAACTTGGTTTTCTTATTTAAAACTCCCAAAGAATTCTCAATCCAATTTACAATTCAACAACCTATATTGGACGTTATCAACTCTAAATCTAGATGGCACCCAAACAAAGAATGATTATATGTAATTTGTTTGTGTATGTGCATAGAAAGAGTGGTTGAAGATGAAAAGAGTTTACTTTGTATGTTTATAGTTTCATCTACTCTTTAAAATGATGTATATATATATATATATATATATATATATATATATATATATATATATATATATATATATATATATATATATATATATGCGTGTGTGTGTGCGTGCGTGCGTGCGCGCGCATGCGTGCGTGTGTGGGTGTGTGGGTGTACAAGTTAGAGGCTAAATAGAATGCAAAAAGTTCAGAAATAATTACAAATTTGGAAAATTTGATCGTATGTGTGGACTCATGTAAGTCATGTGTCGATACATTAGATGCATGTGTCAAATTGTATATGTTATGTGTCGAAACATGTATTATAGTGCCTACAGGCTTTAAAAATCATTTGCACGTGTCGACTCATAGGTCGTATGTGTTGACACATAAGCCTACAAGTGTTGACTCATTAATCATATGTGTTGACACATCCATTACAGAGCCTACAGGCTTTAAAAATCATCTATATGTGTTGACTCATAGCATGTTTGTGTCTATACATAGGCATGTTTTTCACATAAAACCCTGTTTTTATTGCATGAAACCTTTCCTAAATAGTTCCTTAGCTTCCTAATACTAATATGCACATCAAGACTCAGAGAATACCGTCTAATATACATAAATGTTAAAATGTTCTAGTTTTTGACATCATACAAAACATCTCTAATAGGAAGGTACACTCACATATATTAAACAAAGAAATAATAAATAATTGTAAGATTAATATTTTTTCGCTTATAAACCAACAACTTTTTTATGGGTGACAAAACGGGTCCGGACTACCAGACATTTTCTTTTTTCCCTCATTTTTTTGCGAGATGGGCCAAGGTTTTAGGCATGCACCCTCTAATATGCCCACATCACCCCTTTTTTTTTGCAGGCGCATACATTAACATAAGTTTTTACAATTTTTAGATTTAAAAAGTGCACTGTGTGTGTGTCGCATCTCGAAAAATCAACGAACACGAAGGTGACAAAGAAGAGTCGTCATCAATGTTATTTATCTCAAAAGAGGGAAAGAAAACACCAAGTAAACCTAAGAAATGAAAGAACATGGTCTCGCGACCAAGAGAAAAGGTAAGGAAGTCGATTACGCAAGAGGAAAGTATTAGCACCCCTCACGTCTGTGGTACTCCATAGGATCCACTCAAGTTTGTTCTAATCAAAGGGTTTGATATATAAGTCTAAGACCTAGTGCTAAGGGAATGCATGCAATAGTATATACAAAAAAAGAAAGTTTTTATTAGTTGTGTCCGCCGCAGTTGCGAACATTTTTGCCTACGTACCCTCTTCGTGCAATTAGATATTAGGGCACTCGTAGTTCACCTAAAAAAGTATTTTAGTATGTTCGTGTTTTTTATGCGGATAATGTTACATTCGCACTCTAGCAGTTGACATATTGCAGCTCGACCTTTGAGGACTTATGCGTCGTTTTACACATAGTGGAAATAACATCATTTTTGTGAAAAGATTTTCAAAAGAAAAGCCCGAAGGCAAAAGAGATTTGATTGGTTTTTATTTTTTATCTTGAAAAGGGATTTTGTGATTTGAACCACATTAAAGACTATGATCGAAAGGAAGCACAAGGTTCGGAATATACCGCCTCATACTTCTCCTAAAACTTAAGGCTCGTGACACATGGTTCGCCTCTTTATTGTTAAGTGTTTTAGAGTTTTGATGAGAAAAAGAAGTTTTAGTTTGAAAGAATTGATGCAAAAAGAAAAATATGAATCAAAAGGGGATCTCAATCCTACTTTTTGTCATGCTTGTGGATCTAAAATTAGGATGAGTGGGAGATCTACCTAATATTGGTATATATGAATATCAATCCTAGGGTCTACTTTAGTTCAATCTTAAAGAAGAATGAACCAAAGGCATCTTATGGGGAGCATGACAATCTCACAAAGAAAAGAGTGCACAAGTCTGAAATGTCTCTACACAAGCAAAAAGACATAAGTAACACATCCAAACAAGCAATGAGAAGGGAGAAGAAAGAGCATCCAAACAAGTAATGGGAATAGAAGAAGAGAAATCACATCCAAACATGTAATGGGGAGATGAAGAAACAAAAAGACATGTATCTCATTCGGGTTTTCGCGTGGGAGCTGAATGCGAGTTCTCTTCCACTATATTGACCTCAATTACACGACAACATAATATGACTCAAAGCATCAACGTAAATGAAATGTGAGCTATGTCTTGTCAAAATAAAACCAAAGACCATTGTCCTGATCAGACTTTCATGTGGGAGCCGAATGCGAGCTCTTTTCCACTAAATCGACCTCAATTACACGACTCAATGCTATGGCACAAACAAAACTCATTAATGAGCTAGCTACACCAAGAGCATGGCCTACAAATGTAGGACTTTCAAATTAAATATTGCCTACGACGGTAGGACTTCCAGTCATACATCTCTATCCTACTTCTCATGGCAAGATTAATTGAAAATGATGCAAGAATGAGATAGTAAAGAGATCTCAAGGGATATCAAACGAAAAAGGCCTGTCACCATTTCAACGCGCGCTAAATTCAAAAATCCTCGCAGAAGCTTCATCAACAAGCAATCAAATTAATATTCAAATGCACAAAGATTTCGTCAACGATCAACATCAAGTAAGAATAAATCACAAGTAGAAGGTACGTCAAACAAATCTGAGGTATCGGATAAGAATTCTAATTCCTGCACCAAATGAGAAATAGCGCTATCAGACAAAACCAGGATAACGGAGATACAACCCGAAGGTCTCATGTGAAGTAAAAAACCAAAACAAATAGGTCAGAAACATGTATCAAAGTTGAAAGGAATATGAAGTAAACACTTAATTAATTAATTAAAAATTGATTAAGTTAATTAATTAAGTTAAGAAAAATTAATTAGTAAAACTAATTAATTTTTAATAATAAAACCAACTAACTAAATCAACTTTTAGTTAATTAACTAAAAGTAACAAAGTGGTGCTAAGATGAAGTGAGGTCTTGAAACATCTTTGGAAGCCTTCACAATAACAAACTTGTTAGTAACACAGGAGGGATTAAAAGAGACAAATGAACTTGCATCAAATTACATATATTAGTAACCAAATTTCACAATTAGAAATCATCATACGTGCATAACCAAGCAAGAACGTGAATCGAATCACAATTGACATCAACTTGTGAATTAACAAAGAAGTAGTTAGACAATTAGCAACCAAGAGTTCATGAGAGTTTCAAGTTTCACAACACACTTTAAACCACATTAGGAGTATAATTTCTCATTCTAAAAATCGAAATCAAAGTCACATAGAACTAAACCCATGGTATATACCAATTAACTTCAAAAATGAGCAAAACAAAAATTAAATCAAGATTTTACCATTCGAATTAATATTTGAGCAGCAACAAACAATGACAAATTAGCGTTCAAAAACTCATTTCAAATAAGTTCAAAACAAGAGAAAATAAGCCCAACAACAAAGCCAAAAGAATTCTCAATCAAATTGATTACAGGTCAACACTGAGGCTTAAAACTGTCATTAAAACAAGTTTAAATAGCACCAACTCAAATTATGACTCAATTCAACTTCAAAGCATGAAAACCAAACCCCGGAACAAGCTTTAATCATTTAAATCACATTTCGGGCAGCACTTACACATGAATCAAAAGTGTTGGAAACTCATCTCAAATAAATTCCAAATCAAAAGAGAAAGTGAAATTAATAGACAACATTCAATGATATTCAATCAAGACCAAATTCAGGTCACACAAAAGCTCAAAAATGTTACTAAAAATGACTCAGAGTTAGACATTGACACATTCGAAATTAACGCAAAACCACTCAAATTATAATGAAATTGACCACTTAAATTTAACACAATTTGTCATTCAATATCATAAACATGCTAGAACAAACAAACAACCTCAACACTTCAATATTACTCTCCCTGTTTCTTTTTAATTGTCACTTTTATAAAAAAATTATGTATCTTTTTAATTGTCACTTTCAAATTTCATAATATTAGTGATAGTTTTGTTAAAATTATCCCTAATCATTTATTATAGAGAGAGAAAAAAAGTAAGTTAAAATAATAAAAAGTTAAGGAATATTATAGTTAAAAGAAAAATTATTATTTAAAAAGTAACAACAATTGGTATGTATAAAAAGTCAAAAAATGATAATTAAAAAAGAACCAGAAACAGAGAGAGTAACAAATTAAACTCATTACACAGTAATGTCAATTTCCCATTCAAATTCATAATGTCATCACTAAATTCTTCAATTATTCAACAACAACAACACTAATCTTTCCAACAAACAATAACACCATTATCTTCAATTGATTTCAACAATGTCAACATTAATCTTAAACAATTATCTCAATAATTTCAACCGTTAAATCAAATAGCAACGCCATCACTAATTTTGAGTCAACAACAATGTCATTTAATCAATTAAATTCATCACTAACTTAAGACAATGTCATTAACACCTTTCAATTCAACAAACTCATAACAAACACCAACAATTTCTTATTTCAATTTATCAACCACAATCTCCTAAAATTATAAAAATCAATTTCAACACTAAATCAATTACATCAAAATAGGAATTAATTAAATGAGAAATAGTGAGAGATGAATTTACCAACTAAAAGTGGATTTTGAAGTGAAGAAAAGAGGGAGTATGTAACAGAGATTGACGGAGGGGGACCGGATGGGTGGCCGGAGTGAGGTTCTGTCCGGACGGAGGGAGAAGACGTGCCGGCTGGGAGCGAAAAGAGGAAGAGACCGGAAGGGAGTTGTCCGCGGAAGTTGTTCGGCTTCTGTTTCAATTTCAACACCTGCTACTTCAAAATCCATTTCTCCCTTTCTATTCTAATACCCTTATCTCTCTTAAATAACAAAATTAATGGTTTAACAATTTTATTTAATGACAACAATGTCCTTATAAAAAAAAAGTAAAAATTAATACATTTAAAAATATTTTTGTTTTAATTTTTTAGAATAAAAAATAAATATATAAAATAATCAAAAATAATAAAATATAAATATTTAATTAACTAAAAAAAATAAATGAATATATTAAAATAAATTACAGATCATAAAGATTAATAAAACAATTTCAAATGGTCAAAACTGAAGTAAAAATGACAATAAGAATATTCGATTGACATATGCGGACAATTAAAAAAGAGTATAAATTGTATCGAACAATTAAAGTGGGCATAATGACATGATCTACGCAGAATATAGATTCAAAAAACAGTAAGTAAAAGATGAAAAACTCGAAATATTTTTCCGTTAATTTTCTGCTCAATGTGAATTGATTTTAACGGTTTGTCTGTAGAACCAAAATATTAATATTATCGACATATAAATAAGTTAATGCAATGTAAGAAGCGGATAAAGTGATAAAAAAGTATGAAGGGAGATAACAAATATTTTTCAACTATGAAACGATGAAAATGTTGATTTAAATTGACTTTTGGCCAACCTAAATACAACTGATAATGCAAATTCGATGAATGAATGATTGTTTGTGCAAATGACCTAATGGAAACGTACGTAGATGAATGTATAGCTTAAGCCAGGTAAAAGTAAAATTAGAAAGACAAATTTTGGGGTGCAACAGCGTGAACTCGCCCCACCCTTTTTTTTTGCGAGATAGACCAATACTTAAGAGTCGCGAACTACACAATGCTTACCCCGTCCCATTTTTTGCAGAGCGGACATACTTGTTTCTCATCCCTAATTTTTTCTAATCAATTGAGCTATATTTTTTCAATTTTAAAAAAGTATTAGTTGTTTTCATTAAGCTCTCTGTGAACACTATTTGAGTCCAGATTCTATTTTATTACTGACTAGACAATCAAGTTGAATTTTTATTTTATTTTTTATTTAATTTTTAAAACATACATGAAATTCCTTTATTTTTTTATTTTAATTTTTATTATTTGTTAATTTTTTTTAAATATTATACTTTTTTACTTTTTTTAATTTTTTTTATGAATTAACTTTTTAAATATTCTATTTTATTGTTAACTAGACAGTCAAGTTGAATTTTTATTTTATTTTTAAAACACACGTGAAATTTGTTTATTTTTTATTTTTGTTACTTTTTTTTATAAAAATATTTTTAAGTTTTTTGAATAATAAAAATATATCATTTGAGCCTAATAGTTTATTTTTGTTTCATTAGCAATTCATTTACCTAAGTCTGCTTTTAATTGTTTTAATGGTCCATTTTAAGATTATAAACACTAATATTTATTCAATAGAATCCGATGTGGGACTCCATGAAGTCAATATCTCTTTCATCTTTTTACCTGCTTCAGTTGTAGTGTTCTCAAAACCATCCACACAACATCCATGTAAGCAACAACACCATTGAGAATTCACCAATAGAAAGATCCATCAGTTGCCTGCAAGAGTCGAGAGCATCCTTTGATCTAGGATCCTTCTCAACCTCATGCATGAGATCCGTTTCCTTAATTTTTTCATGGTAACAAAAGAGTAATGGAGCAAGGACACACACATTCTTATTAGTAATTTTTAGTTTTCTTGTGAGGGTTTCTTGAGAGAGTCTTTGTACTACAAATTTAGATTTGTTGTAAAGTTGGCATAAACAACTTTGGTATAACAATGTCGCAGGTGAACCTCGATGAAAATCGAATCACTCCAGTATCGATATGCATGATCGTCGGCAGAGGATTCATCGGGTCACATCTATGTAAAAATCTACTGTCTGAAATATTAGGTATCAGAATAACATGAAATAATTATAACACAGCTAAAATATAAGAGAATAATATAGAAATGAGAAGAAACACAATTAAATGATTATAGGATGATGTATAAACAACAATATGAGTTCTCTATATATATAAGAGACTCATGTACTAAAATAAGTTGATACATATTTAGTAAATTATGCTTAATCTTCTCTTTATCATAGAAATCAGTGATTTCTAATGCATTGACATTTTCTACAAAACAAATGACTTTATATTCTCACAATCTCCCACTTAAAGTCATTTTGTTTGTTTCCAAAATTTATATCCCTTGTTAATTCCATATTGCTACGTTTTAGATAGGCCATAAGAAGAATTGCACCAATAAAACTTATCAGCGTTGATCGGCTTTGTCATAACATCTGCTAGGTTGTCTTTTGTGTGAATCTTCTGCAAGTCCACACTCCCTTCCTCTACTACTTCACGAACGAAATGGTATTGAACTCCTATGTGCTTTGTCTTGGAATGAAAAACTGGATTTCTTGCAATGTGCAAGGAACTTTGATTGTCACAATACACAATATTTTTTGTTATTTGTATTCGAGCTCTTCCAATAACCTTTGAATCCATATAGCTTCCTTGCATGCTTGGGTAGCTGCCATATACTCAGCTTCTGTAGTAGATAGAGCTACAACAATTTGCAATTTGGATAACCAGCTTACCGCTCCTCCTACAATTGTAAACACATGGCTTGTAGTAGATTTTCTTTTGTCAAGATCACCTGCATAATCTGAATCAACATATCCTCTGACACCAAACTCCAATCCTCCAAAACATAATGCAACATCTGAGGTTTCTTTAATGTATCTCATGATCTTCTTCACAACATTCCAATGCTCTTTACCGGGATCTGTCATAAACCGACTGACCGCTCCCATTGCTTGTGCAATGTCTGGCCTTGTACATATCATGGCATACATAAGGCTTCCCACCGCGGATGCATAGGGTACTCGAGACATTTCCATCCTCTCCGCTTCATTGCTAGGATCCATACTTGAGGATAATTTATAATTGATAGAAAGTGGGGTAGATATTTGCTTACAGTCTTGCATGTTGAAGCGCCGCAAAACTTTTCGTAAATAATTTCTTTGAGAAAGATAAATCTTCCTATCTTTTATATCTTGGTGAATTTTCATCCCTAAAATCTTGTTTGATGGCCCCAAGTCCTTCATATCGAACTCCCTAGCCAATTGTGCCTTCAATTCTTGGATTTGATCTTTGTTGGGGCCTACCACCAACATGTCATCCACATACAACAACAAAATGATGAAAGCATTTTCCTCAAACCTCTTGTAATATGTATAATGATTTGAGCTTAACTTGTTGTATCCAAGGATAATAATGAAAGAATCAAATCTCTTGTACCAACACCTCGGCGCCTGCTTTAAACCGTACATAGATTTGGTCAACCTGCAAACCAAGTTTTATTTTCCTTTTTCTTCAAAACCTTCTGGTTGTAGCATATATATTTCTTCTTCAAGTTATCCATAAAGAAAAGCAGTCTTTACATCTAATTGTTTAAGATGTAAATCATAAGCAGCACACATAGCTAACACTACTCTGATAGTGGTAAGTCTAACCACCGGAGAAAATATTTCATTGAAATCAATTCCTTCCTTTTGAGAATATCCTTTAACCACAAGTCTTGCACGATATCTTTCCACTTGATCATTACCATCACGCTTAATCTTATAGACCCATTTGTTGTCGATGGCTTTCCGAACCTCTGGAAGTACAACAAGATCCCATGTCTTGTTTCTATGTAAGGCTTCCATTTCTTCCTGCATTGCTTCCATCCACAGAGAATCACTTGAGCAACTCACAGCCTCTTGAAAGGTTGATGGTTCTCTATCTTCTGTTAGAAGACAATATGCATCATGGCTTGCCATAACATAGTCTGACTGCCAATTTGGTTTCCTTTTCTGACGTGTTGGTCGTCGAACTTCAACACCATCAGGTTCCTCTAGTTCTTGTACCTCGTGCTCTAGTTCTGCTTTAAAAGATGATTCTTCTACAGACTTTCCATCTATATGAAAAGTAGTGATTTCTTTAGAAGTACTATCATTTTCCTGTTCCCTTTGTAGTTCATTCTCTGCAAAGATTACATCCTTGCTGACAATAACCTTGCGAGAAGTGGGATCCCACAGGCGATACCCCTTGACACCGTCAGCATAGCCCAAGAATATGCATTTCCTGGATTTTGGATCCAGCTTGGTTCTTTCTTGGGAGTTGTACATCACGTACACAGGACATCCAACCACATGTAGAATAGAATAATCAGTTGGCTTTCCTTTCCACATCTCCATCGGAGTCTTTAAACCAATTGCACTTGATGGAGATCTATTTATCACATAACATGCAGTTTTCACGACTTCTGCCCAGAATGACTTAGCTAATCCTGCAGTTCACAACATAGCTCTAGTCCTTTCTAGGAGAGTTCTATTCATTTGCTCTGCTACACCATTCTTCTTAGACGTATGAGCAACTGTAAATTGTCTCATTATCCCCTCTTCCTTGCAAAATGCCAAAAAATCATTGTCTGTATATTCTCCTCCATTGTCTGTCCTCAAGCACTTAATCTTTTTTCCAATTTCAAGCTCAATTAGTGCTTTGAATTTCTTGAATATTGAAAACACATCTGACTTCTTCTTGATTGGGTATACCCACAATCTCCTGGAGTAATCATCAATGAATGATACAAAATATTTTGCTCCTCCTATGGACATTTACGGTGACTCCCACACATCAGAATGAATCAAGTCAAGTATGTGTTTGCTCTTAGTAGTTGATCTATCAAATTTCAACCTATTTTGTTTTCTTACTACACAATGCTCACAGAAAGGTAGACTTACTGATTTGAGCCTGGGTAAGAGATCACGTTCCACAAGAAATTTCAAGCCTCATTCTGACATGTGGCCCAGTCTGTGATGCCACATTGTCGTTGAGTTTTCTTGACTAGTTGATGCAATTGACACATCACCTTCTTGCAACGTCTCTCCCATAAGAATGTACAGATTTGCAGATAACTTTTCTACCTTCATCACTACTAGAGCACCTCTCACCACTTTCAAGATCCCACCTTCAATATGGGTCTTGCACCCGAGGTCATCTAATTGTCCAATAGACAATAAATTCATCTTCAACCCTTTCACATGTCTCACCTCTTGAATTGTGCGAATTATACCATCGTACATTTTTATTTTCACAGTACCAACACCAACAATTTGTAAGGCGTAATTGTTTCCCATGAACACTGATCCTTCTGAGATAGGTTGATAAGTGTAAAACCAATCTCGTCGAGGAGTCATGTGCCATGTTGCTCCTGAATCAATTATCCAAACATTAGTGAGTTATTTACTACCATTGGAATTAGTTGTTGATCCGCTATATAGAATCTCTCTATCATCAGAGGTATTGGCAATACATCCTTGAGATGAACTTTCCTCAGAAGACTTCTCACCATTCTTCTTAAACCAACAATCTCTTCTCAAGTTCCCTTTCTTTCCACAATTGTAGCATCTCACATTCATCTTACTTCGAGATTTTTATCTACCATGATTTTGGCTCCCACTGGGGCCACGTTCCACTGATCTGCCTCTTGTCATTGTCAAAGCTTCTACTTGTTTTGAGTTTTCTTGACGGTCTTCCTTATTTATACGTCTGGACTTTTTCTCAAGAATAGCTCCGGCAACATCATCAAAGTATAGACGGTCTGTAACATTATTATTTGTTAAGTTGACGACAAGTGGATCATATGAATCTGGTAAGCTCTGAAGTAGAAGTTTTGCACGTTCATTTTCTGCTATGGTGAAATTTGTCGATGTAAGTTGAGAAAACATCGTATTAAGAGTGTTGATGTGATTTGTCACGGATGTAGATTCACTCATTCGAAGAGTCTAGAGTCTTCTGTTTAAGAAAATTTTATTGTGAAGTGACTTGACCTCGTACAATTTGATGAGAACATCCCAAATCTCCTTTGCAGTTTTCTTTTCGGCAACGCTAGACAAAACTGAATTCGCTAATGCTAAGTGCAAGTTGGCAACAGCGTTGTTATCCATCTCATTCCATTTCTCATCAGATATTCCCTCAGTTCTATCTTCAATTGCTGCTAAGCAATTATCCTTCCTCGGGATTGCCTTTATCTTCAATTTCCACAAGGAGAAATTACTCTCATTGAACTTCTCAATCTCAAATTTTGCCATCATGGTAATTTCAATTAAACCGGCTTGCACAATTTCACCGTGAATAATAATTACAGCGAAATATGGACCAACACAAAATGCTCTGATACCACTGTTGGGTATCAGAATAACATGAAATAATTATAACACAGCTAAAATATAAGAGAATAGTATAGAAATGAGAAGAAACACAATTGAATGATTATAGGATTATGCATAAACAACAATATGAATTCTCTATATATAAGAGACTCATGTACTAAAATAAGTTGATACATATTTAGTAAATTATGCTTAATCTTCTCTTTATCATAGAAATCAGTGATTTTTAATGCATTGATATTTTCTACAAAACAAATGACTTTATGTTCTCACATGAAACTTCTCATACAACCATAGTCATCGATGTCTCCTCCGAGAAAATCAATCATCTTCTGGATAAGTTCATTGATGCAATTCAGGTGATGAGTTGATGCTTTTTGAATATACTCTTTGATTTCATTGTGTTTTGAGGAGTATTGTAATTGTTGGTGTAATAGTTCATGCAGATTAAATTTTGCACCGAGAACAATAAGCTTTTATTTTCTGCTTAAAGTTTGCACAGAGAACAATAAGCGTTTGAACAAGGGCATGCTTGTTAGATTTGTTTCTTAATTTATGCGTGTGGAAATGATTCAATGCCAGGTCTGTGAATTGGACTTGATATTCAACTTCCATAAGGTCTGTTTTATGTAATTAATGGCTACTTATTTTCCTGCAACTCTAATTAATAATCCTTCCAAGTTGGTATAATATAAAGGTATAATTGATAGGAAATGGTTAAAATGAGTCAATCTTAGAGAGATTCAAGTTTGCATTTTCCACTTGACAACAAACTTAAAAAACTTTGGAAGTGCATCCAATGAGGCAATGTACCTCCTTTGGATTTCCTACGCACTGCAAGGCACCATAGAATGTGCTGAAAGCATTAAAAAAAAGTAAGTGTTCTCTACTTCTTAAGCTTTCTCACAGCAAGCTATAGTATCACAAAGGTTAAAAAAATTAGTCTCACATTATTTTGTTAATTAAATAAACTAGAATTTATAAAGTAAAATGTCATTTGGGCTTACAAGTTGAAAACTGTGTGAGAGTTAGTTGGTTGAAATTTAAGAAAACTTATAAAAAATATTAGTGATGAAGTCTTTTAACTTAACTTTAATTTCACTCTACTCCTTTATCTAATAAATATTACATTGTCTTCTTCAAAATTTATATTCAAATGTCAATGAGTTCCAGCACCTCTTCAAAGTCTCACAACCAAAGTTGTGAGACATTTGGATATGTGCTAAGAAGAAACATGAGGAGGGAGTCTTTTTGTCAAGAGGAGTGTGTTTTTCGTACAATTACAAATATGTTGGAAAAAATTTGTAGGTTTGTTGAAATCACCTTAATCAGACAAAGAAAAATCCCATTGTGGTATGTTATTTATCATATCAAATATGATACAAAACTAAACAATCCAATTTATCATGAGAATAATTTTGAAGTTAACAGAGTTGAATGCATTAACATTATATGAATATGAATCTTGCTACACAAGATGACATTGAACCATTTTAGCATTAATGCAAAATACTTCCATGAAACCATAATATTATAATTGTTTGTGTACACATACATTAATACAAAAAATATACACGTACACTAATACAAAAAGTATCACAAATACTACAGAAAAAGTGTGACACATAATCATAATGCAGTTGGTTTAATCTGAGTTGATGATGGATGACTTGGTCCTTGACTTAGTGTTGACTGATTTGGTCCCTGACTTGGTGCTAGCTCAGTTGGTTCAATTTGAGTTGATGTTCCCTGACCTGGTGTTGGCTGATTTGTTTCTTGTGTAACTGGCAGTTTGGAAGTAGCTTTGTTGTGTCCAATCATATGGCACCTACTATACTTGATACCAAATTTTATCGACTTCAGTTGTGTCTCACCTTTCATAATTTCTACAACATCCATGTTCCTTTTCTACTTTGGCCTTCTAGGTTGTGTTTTGATTGGTGGTGGTTGTAAATCAACATACTATGTTTTAGTCCATAGAGTTTCTCTATTCACTAGATATTTAACAGGTGCATAGCAAGCCTCATAACAGTCTCTTTTGTAGCACTTAGGCACAAATTCTTCAATCTCCAAGTGTTGATCCTTCATGCACGCCATTGCATGACAACATGACAACCTTGTCAGCATCCATCTCCTACAAGAGCATTCTTTTTTGACAGATTCACAATATAGTTTTCTCCATTATATGAGATATGTCTAACCTCGCAATTGTATTCATATGCACGTGTGTAAGAAATGCACACACAAAAAATTACCTAACAATCAATATGTAAAACACAACAAAAATTCACAGTTTTGAAATTCGCCAATTACCTCACTATCTAATTGTTGGTTTTTGTGATTCCTTTGTTATCCTTCTCTTGATATTTGGTAGAATATGAACTTCATATTTGGCAATCTTCTGCCTATTTGACTCCCACCTCAACATAAGGTAAACTCTGATTTTCTCAATCATTGTGACAATTAGTTTGGCCCTAGTTGTGACCAAAACTGAGTTGAATGCATCTGATATATTGTTCACAAAAGTATCACACCTTGGAGTGGTTCTAAACCTAGATTTGCTCCAAAATTCTGGTGAAATATTTATCAAGTGCTTGAATGCCTCCTCAATTACTTCCTTGATTTCAAGCATAATATTTTTTCATGCATTGACATGACTAATAGTAACATCCTTCCACATCAGTTCTTTCAACTTAATGTGTGGATATTTCTTCCTGAAGTTGTTGTATAAATGCCTAAAAATTGTACATAATTAAAAGTTAAAGGATAACATATAAATAGATAATCCCGCTTAACACTGCAATAATTTGGACACACACTCATAAACCTATATATCAATTAATTATTTTAAAAATATATACTATTTAATGTTTTTTCAATTTCTTATTTATTGTTTCATGTGAGTGTGCCTAACATTGTGCCCAAATATTTTGTGCCTAGACTAGTTCCTAAACCATAATCCTCCACTCTAAAAGGTGCACCAGTCAACTCCAAAATAAAAGGACATGCAACACAAAAGTGGCCCCTCTCTAGTGATGAATTGCTTCTCTGCTTTTTTTTCCACTAGTCAACTCAAACAAACTTAGGCATCCAATAAAGAACTGAATTATTAGACCAACAAATAATATAAACTAGGATAAGAAAAAATGCTGTATATTCTCTGTCATACTCTTTCTAACAAAAATCAGATTATTGTTCACCTGAGTATATTAAGCAGTTTTTTTTATGTGTAAATTTTAACATATAGTTATTATATTACTTTCGGTTTTTTATATCCGGAGACGACGAAATAGTAAGAATCATTAAAAAATTACACACAACTATGAGAATTAAATTTTAAAGTTCGACGTTGACGTTCAACCTAACAATATTCTTATTTTATTAGTTGAGGTAAGATTTGCATAATCTTCAAATAATAATTGTATCTAAACTATAAATATAAAATATGATGCAAGTTGAAGGGAGATGAATGTTGTCAATTGTCATGTTACTTATCAAACATATTTTTGTTATTTAGTGCATTTACCTGTTTTCCATAAAATTGAAACTCCCTTTTTTTCAGTTAGTGGACACTTACTTAACCTTTTTCTCTTCCTCTTTTTTTGGGCTCTGACATTCAATACTTTGTTTTCTCATCAAGTGGAAACTCCTGTCAGTCACTAGCTACTAGTACTTACTATCTGTTTTGCATTATATTACTCATCCATGAAGCTCCTATTGTTGCTTAATTCAATATTGTCTTCTTCCCTTGTTTTTCTTCAACCATGGCTCTCTCTTCTTCTTTCTTTTCTCATTCCAAGGTACGCTTATTTTGTGTCTTTCATATGATCTCAATTGAACATAATTATATGTATCAGTGTCGTGTCTGTGTCTGTGTGTAGACACTTGTTGGACACCAAACATGTGTTCCATCAGAAGTGTTGGTGCTACAGAGATCATGTTGTGTTTTCTATTATAATTATCTTCAATTGATGAATGTTGCTTATAATTATGATTCTGTTTCTTACAAGATTGACCACATAGGGAAGAAAACAGTATGGAATGGTGCTGAGCTTTGTAACAAACTCATTGTGAGAAATAGAATCAACAACTTAATCAAAGATTGGAGTTTCATAAGAGGATCA
Source organism: Vicia faba (assembly GCA_948472305.1). Lineage (NCBI taxonomy): Eukaryota > Viridiplantae > Streptophyta > Magnoliopsida > Fabales > Fabaceae > Vicia > Vicia faba. The sequence goes on along the minus strand of OX451735.1, from coordinate 848,859,208 downwards.
AGAGTTCTTGTGAAACAAAAAGTTATGAGATTGTCATCTTATAGAAAACCAAGTCCAGTATATACTTCATGTAATCCTTTTTCACAATAGATTGACGGTGTAAAATATCTTTACGAGTTTGGTTTATTTTTTCGATTTTTTTTCTTCTGATTTTTCTCTACCTTCATTCATGTTGCAGTGTTATCTGGATCACAAATTGCTAGCACTGCCTTTACAATAGGAACAACATCAGTCCTTCCATTTTACACTCTCATGGTTCTTGCTCCAAATTCTGACCTAGTATGTTTCTTACTATATTTGAAAAAAAACTTCAATTTTTCACTTCTTCATATTTTTCAATATACTAAAATCAATTCAGATATTGAACCGGTGAGAAACTATGATTGAACCGCTCAAATAACCGAGCTATAAACTGCTGTTTTACGGTTAAACTGGTTGAACCGTTGAGTTCAATTTTTTGATATTTTTATTTTCCTAACTCATCATGCCTAATTCATTTTCTTTGAATTCAAAAATGCAGACAAAAAAATCTATGCAAAGTAATGTCCCATATGCAATACTTGGTATTTTATATGCATATTTATTGTATCTTTCATGGACTCCTGAGACAGTTGAACTGATTTTTGCAAGTAAATACTTACTACCAGAGGTGAGTATTATTAATCAATAAAATTAAACTTTTCTTTATCAAAATAGCTACTATTATATATCATTTTGACATCTTATTATTTTTATTTTTTTTGCTTTGTGCAGCTAACTAGTATAGGAAAAATGTTCTCTAGTGAGATGACTTTAGCCTCTGCCTGGATTCACCTTCTTGTTATTGATCTCTTTGCTGCAAGGTTTTGCCTCTTTTCTAACCCTCCAGTTACATTACTTTCTCGAACCTTATTTGACACCGACATGACACTGATAAGAATTTGAGAAAACGCCAGACATGCCAGTGATAACAATTTGAGAAAATAAAATAGTAAATGAATATAAGTCAATGTCGTGTTGGTATCAAACATCAAACATGTCCTTAATATTAAGTGTCGTTGTCGTATCGATGTTACGCACGTGAGGATGTAAAATGTTTATGGGATTAAAAAGAAATTTAAGGCTTATTGTGATTATGTTTTTGTGGATATAAATGCAGGCAGGTATTTCTAGATGGACAAGAGAATGAGATTGAGACAAGGCATTCAGTTTCTCTTTGCTTGTTCTTTTGCCCTATTGGGATTCTTTCTCATGTCATAACCAAAGCAATGACTAGAACTATCAAAGAAAACAAACAGGATTTTTAGAGGGTTCATGGTTGAGCTTCAATGGAGCCAAATAAGGATTTTATTTCAAGTTTTAGAATATCATAAACTCATGTATGAGTTGAAGTTACTACTTACTAGTCCTAAATGTCATTGAAAGTTCTTTTTTACTCTATCAGAATATTACATTATAACTTGTTGGTTCTATCACAACATAACTTCTTTTGTTATTTTTTTTTATTTAAATCTTGATATTCAGTTTTGCGATCGACTTTTTCCATTGTTTAAAGGGTTAAATGCACTTTACCCCTGCAATAATAGCGAGTTTTAATTTATCCTCCTTTTAAAAAAAAAATTATTTCCGCCCCTTAACAAATATAGATTCCAAAACAAAAAACCTTATAGCTCAAGATTCCCTTTGTGTTGCAGACGTGGCTTTTGATTGTTTGCTAATTGGATAATTAAATGCCACCTTGAGCTGTTTGTGTTTATTACTTATAACATCTTTTGTATATTGATTCACCCCCTTGAAAAGCTAGGGTTCACTATCAGACAAAGTTAGCAAGCTCATAATGGGAAAGAAAGATGCAGCGAAGAAGAAGAAGCACCCGAAGAAGGCGAAGCATTCAAGGCAACCGTAGAAGCACGACGAATAAGGCGCTTTTGTTGATGCTGATAAGGTAAGTTTTTCCAACTGCTTGTTCGTTTACTCATACATACAGTTAAATGTTAGTTTTTTAATATTTTCCCAAATGATTTCAGAAAAATCAACTGTTCAATGTTATATTCCACCATGGAGGTGAATTTCTAATGTTGAACAATAGGGTTACGATTTACAGGGGGTTTAAGTACTTTAGTTTCGGATCTCCACATGGATCAGTTGACAATGCTTAGCATCCATGGGTTGGTTACCGGTTGGAGTTACAAGCAGGGAACATATAGAACGTGGACTTTAATTCGTGAAATAGATGATAATTATTTCTAGATTAGGAAGGATGATGATTGTTACGATTTCGCTACATACGCGTGTGCGACCCAACTAGACGGGGAAATATTCGTGGAGTATGATGTTAGTGATATTGGAGCCTCAGTAAGTAGTCCAAGGTGTGTCAATGAGAATGTTGAGATGAAAAGATGTGATGATGATTTAGTAGAAGGGTTGGGTGATAGTGAGGATGAACGTGTCACTGCTATTCTAGATGGTTTTAAAGGGATTGATGTAACTAAACCCATTAATGAGAGCCATTCAGTTGGTGAGTTTATGACTGGGTCCAAACAAAAAAGTTGTGAGGATGAAGAATATGTGAGCGATGAGCTGGAAAGCTCTGACCCAAATTTATCTGATAGTGATAAAGGAAAAGTGCCAAAGTTTGAAAAGTTTAGGAAAGAGCATTTAAATAAGGATTTTAAATTTCAGTGGGGTATGTAATTCAACTCCCTAGATGATTTTAGACATGCCATCCGTGAGTGGTCAGTATTAAATGGGAGAGAAATTACGTTTGTGAAAAATAAAAGTGACAGAGTAAGGGTAGTATGCAGGACCAATTGTGGGTTTTTAATGTTGTGCTCCAAAGTGGGCCATAAGCTCACTTATGCTATAAAAACCATAGTTGACAAACACACATGTGCTAGGGTTTTAGACAACAAATCTACAAGTTCAAGATGGGTGGCTAAGGTTGTGTTGAAGAAAATGCAAACTTCTGATAATGTCAGGATCTGTGATATAATTCAAGACTTAAGGCAAAATTATTCTGTGGGAATCACGGTGGCTAGGGCAGAAGGCTAAACTCATAGCCAAGAAGATGCTTGAAGGAGATGCAGACAAACAATATGCAAATTTAAGGAGATATGTTGCAGAATTACATAGAGTGGATCCTGGGAACACTTTGAGTATCACTGTAGAAAGACCAAGTTCATCTATTCACCAAGGTTTGGTTCCTTTTATTTTTGCTTTGATGGTTGTAAAAAGGGTTTCATTAATAGTTGTAGACCCTTTGTTGGATTTGATGATTGTCATTTAAAAACAAAGTATGGGGGTCAGTTATTAATTATTGTGGGTAGGGATCCAAATGATCAGTATTTTCCTTTGGTCTTTGGGGTGGTTAAGACTGAAACCAAAGAAAGCTAGAGGTGGTTTCTTGAGTTATTGATGACAGATGTAGGTCAGGACAAGAGATTTTTGTTTATATCTGATCAACAAAAGGTATACCTTTTTTGTCATTAAGTTATATGTTATGCATGTTTTACTTTGCATTGATATTATGCAATATTTCAGGGTTTGGTAGCTGTGTTTGAGGAGATGTTTGAAAGGATAGAGCATAGGTTGTGTTTAAGGCATCTTTATGAAAATTTCAAGAAAAGGTTTGGAGGTGGAGCTTTGATTAGAGATCTAATGATGGGGGTTGCAAAGTATACATACTATCACGGATGGTTACAAAAGATGAATGAGCTGAAGCTGGCAGATCATAATGCTTAGACTTGGTTAATGGGTGTTCTTCCAAAGGTTTAGTGTAAGCATGCTTTCAGTTTCTACCCTAAGTGTGATGTTCTTATGAACAATATTTCTGAGTCCTTTAATGCCACCATATTAAGTGTTAGGGATAAACCAATTTTAATAATGTGTGAGTGGATTAGGAAGTATTTAATGAACAAATGCTCTACTTCTGCCATGAAGTTTAAAAAATGGCCTCATAAGGTTATGTCAATTCCTAGAAAAAGACTTGATAATGAGGTTATGTTTAGTAGTCAATGGATGCCTACTTGGGCAATGGATGAAAAATTCCAAGTCACTCATTCCTATAACAGTCGGGAATTTATAGTTGACATTTCTAAGAGATCATGTACTTGTAATTTTTTGGGATTTAGTTGGTATTCCTTGTAGGCATGTTGTTGCTGCTTTAGGTTTTAGGCAACAAAATCTAGAGGATTTTGTTGATCACTGTTATTATAGAGACAAGTATTCAATATGCTATAGTTTTTCTGTGAGTCCAATTAATGGTGAGGAAATATGGCCAAAAGTTCAGTCAGAGAAGATTTTATCCCTATGTACAAGAAAGGTCCAGGCAGACCAAGAAAGTTAAGGATAAGGGAGTGTGGTGAAAAGGGTGCTAGAAGGAGGAGATTGTCAGGTGTTTCTTACAGATGCACTAAGTGTGACAAATTTGGTCACAATGCTCAAACATGTAAAAGCACAACACAAGATCCTAATGAACTAAAGAGAAAGGTATGGTAATTGTGTATTTTAAACTGACATATCATGTATTTTGAACTAACAAGTAATGTGTTTTATTTTTGTAGAGGAAGGTCAAGGTAGGTACAACTGATGATGTTCAACAAGCCGGGAAAACTGACGCAACTGAGGCACCAATACAGACTGGTGCAACTCAAACTGCAGCACAAACTGGTTGAACTCAAACTGCAATACACACTGGTGCAACTCAAACGGCATCACAAACTGGTGGAACTCAAACTACAATACACAATGCTGCAATTCAAACTGCAACACAAACTGGTTGAACTCAAACTGCAATACACACTGTTGCAACTCAAACTACAACACAAACTAGTGAAACTCAAACTGCAGCAACTGAACCAGTTGATTTAGAGACATAACTAATGATTTCATTTCAAGCATTTCTGAAATCAATACAACACGGTGTTCTGTCGTGGTTGGTAAACCAAACAAAAAAGGCAAGAAAAAAAGTGAAAGATGCCAAGCCAATGAGAAAGAGGTTCAGTGAAAGAATAAAACTCCAATGATTTCAAAAATCAATCACAGGGTCAGGTTCAAACCCGGAGCAGCCTATGTATTTGACAGAAGAAGAAATGAGTGGTTCTAAACGTGCAATGAAGAAATCTAAGAAGTAGTCTTATGTCTATATTGCTTATTTTGTCTATTTGATACTTTGGCATTAAGTTATGGTTTGTGTCCTTATGGTTTGTTAGGTTGTTATGCCCTTTTGTAATGACATTGACATTTTGTTCTACTTATGCCTTCATGTAATGACTACTTTAATATTGATTTCAATTGATAAGGTTATTTAATGATTTCAACTGGTAATGCAATACTGTAAGAAAAATGAAACACTCTTATTGTATCAAAGTTGACATTAAACAAATATCATATTGCATTGATGTAACTGACACCTCAAATTACAAATAATTGTACAACACTGCAAAGATATTACAAATACACATAACACTCCACTTCTGCAAAAAATATTACAAATACACATTACACTTCAAATTATAAATAGTTGTACAGTACTGCAAAGATAAACCAAGCCATCAAAATTGTCATATTCAGTTGGAAAATTTTCCTCTTCAATGCAACTATCTTCAACTTGGATCTGCCCAGTTTCCTTTCTGTCAGTTCAAACTTCAGTTTTGCCACATCATAGTGTTTGCAATAACTTTCCGAATTTGAGATTTCACTAATGGAGTGAGCAATTTCATCATCCCAAATAAACAAATCACATCTATTGTCCATCTGCAAACAAAAACAACATTAAACTCCTAAAAAGGTTTAGGTATTTCACAAAACTCAAGATTTAGGAACTTACCCCAGCATTCCTATATTTCCAGAATTTCCTATTACGATTTTTACGGTGTTAGCAAACCACATCTTCATCGGACGACAACATCCGCATCTAGAAACTTTGAATACTCGTACGAATTGCAACTTCCAACACTCTTGCTAGCATTCTCCATTTGAACGTAGGGACATAATCGGGGTTGAGGATACGATTTGCAATGGAAATGGTTCAACACGGTAAGGAGAAAAGAAATGAGCAAGACGGTAGAGACATAAGGGGTAGAGGAAACAATTTGCAATGAAAATAGTTGTGAAAAGGGACAGAAGACGAAGACATTAGCCCTAGACACAAACAATCCAACGTGACATTTAATTATCCAATCAACAAACAGTCACAAGCCACATCTGCAACTCAAAGAGAATCTTGAACTATAAAGTTTTTTATTTTGGGTTATTTGTTAAGGAGCGCAAAAAAAAAATTTAAAATGAGATAAATTAAAACTCGCTACTATTGCAGGAGATAAAGTGTATTTAACTCTTACTTAAAAATCATTTGAAATTCTAATGATGACAAACCTAAACTTCTAAAGAAGTAGAAGTTTACATACACAATGGTCCTCGTGGATGAAATGGTAACTTGATTGATGTCATATGTCGATTCAATAATTTTTTTAGAGAAAACGAATAGCATACTTCTAATAGCATAATGACCAGAATTTCACATGTTAAAAGATGAATAAGTGGGGTGTTGTAAATTTGAAACCGCACCCGTGCAATCGAAGGTCTCTTCATAGTTACCAACTAAACTAGCTTATCAGATTACAGTCCCCACATGTTTTTATTATAGAAAATATAACAATTCAAAGAGGCCCCAAGTATTGAAAACACAATACAAAGAATAACCAACTGTATGGCCTTCAATATTTTCATTAAAATGTATAGTCAGCTTATGTAAAGATTTAAAGAACTTCTACCAGGATCATGATGATGAATAATGGTGTTATCTTTTTTTAAACTGATAATTTCTTCTAAACTACACAAGGAACTCCTAGATTAATTAATGATCATGTACAAGACAAAACGATGAACTTTGTAAGCTAAAAGTGCAGTTCAACCTCCCTAAAAATCGGATTAATCAGCAAGATTTTGGGTCGATAACTTTTTTGCCACTGTAAGTCCCCGGAAGTCGTCGATAACAGCATTTTTGCAACTAGTAGTGCACAAAATGAATTTTTCAGAGATCAAGTGTAACTCATGATATAACAAAGGGACATATGTTATGTGTCAATAGAATCATCCATTTGATGCTCCAAAACAGACTGCAAAAAAGTAGACAAACAAACTTGAGAATCCTTCAGATAATCACTTATTTTACAAAGAATCACTTAAAGGAAGCAATCGAGTTAACAAATCTTTCCAATTTCGTTAAAAGCAATGTAAAAGCAGAGACACAGAAAAGCAATGTAAACAATTGAAAACAAAGTCATATTTCACAATGAGAAGTTGAGAATACACGTACTTCAAGTAGGTAGCGATGACATCTCGATTGGATTATCGAATTCTCCATTCAATAAATCTGATTGTCGGGTAGAATCTTTTCTATTTCGCTCCAATGAAGTTGCTTCATATATCCCTACATAATTGCATTGCAAAGAGCATTTAACATTAACTATCAAAAGAAAAAACAGAAAAAAAAGATAAGTAAAGAGAAAGCTACGTTGAAATATAAATTTGAAGAGAATTTCTAATATTCAAAACATACCAAACCCTAATATTAAGCTGCAAATCACGAAGCCTGTAAGAGAAAAATCCATCTTGTACACAATCTCCATGACAATGATGCATGCGCTAGCTGCCATCAAATGCCTCGGTGAGGAGAAAACCATGTGCAATCTACAATGAAAAGTATAAATTTCAGTATCGTCAACCATAATGTGTTTTGAATCACCAAAAACTCATGTATTATATTATCTTACACAATTCAGAATTTTCAATGATTACTCATGACAATAATAATATCACGGCATACCTCTCCTCTGCAATACTGTCGGCATAGAATATCACAATATTTCCAAAGAGAATAGTGCTGAAGAAGGCCCAGGCCGAGAATGGCAATTTTCCGTTGCTTTCGGAAGGTGACCCCTGAAGGAGTCAGAGGAGAGGGTTACAGAAATCGTTATATGTTGTCAACCAAGTCAAAACAACACAACAGAAATTCTATAAAGAGATGAGCTTCTCCTAATTTAGATCTAAAACAGAAAGCACCATCACAAAACTCACTATGATTGCATCCCACATTGCAATAGGAAACATAAAACATGTCGCAGAAGCAATAGTTAAAGCATGAAGCCGCCTTTTAAGTTGATTCTGAAAACAAAAGAGATTCCGGTTTAGATATTTAGGGAGCACATAAAGCACTTGAAACCAAGGAGAGAGCTAATTGCAAATTAGATGAATGTTACTACCTTGATTGAAACGCGCCTTGCGATCACTCTCCTAAGTGCTGATAGGATACCAGCAATAATAGGAATTAACATATGCTTCAAGCCCAAAACGTGTTCTTTCTGAGCCTCAGATTCCTCTCTATCTTGCCACGGTATATTCTAGTTAAGTTTACAACAAAAAGAAATGCACGGGGCAAACAAGAAAAACATATTTTAGCAGAAAAATTGGTCAATTAAAAACCGATCGGGACTATGCTACAGTTCGGTTATTTTAGGGGGTTTGAATGTTTGATCAAAATTTTATCTTGATTTAAGGAGGATGAACCATGACCTAGAGGTCTAGCCGATTCGATGTCTTGTTTGATTTTTGATGCATTGAATTTAAGAAAATAATAACAAAATGAGTAAGGATATAGAACGGAGAAAATGTTGCTGTGGCCCATCCTTCAGATAGCAGGTAAAATGAAGCACACATGGCAATTAGGCCACCTATCTGGTTCAAAAAATAAGAAATCGTAATCACCAGATTAGAGAAGACCCAAAATTTCTTTAAAACACATCAATCACAACCACGGCGGCACATAACGTCATCAATATATCAATACAAGTGCTTATGTATAAAGTCATTTCTAATTCTATAACAAAAAATAAAATAAAGTCTGACAATTTTTTTATAAGCTATAAGTTGTTTTAATAAGCTATCCTAGAGAGCTTATGAAAATAAGCTAAAACCAACTTATGAACATGTCATAAGATGTTTCCATAAGCTCTCTTAAACAGCTTAACAAGTGTTTTTGCAAGTAGATAAGTTCAAATAAGTCAATTCAAACAGAAACATGAATAAACTAAAGAAACAATATAATTGGATAACCCTAAAGAGAGGATAAAGAAAAACAAAATCTTCAGGAGACATGGTAAAACAATTAAGGAAACAGTTATAGATTCCAAAATATTAATCAACACAAATTAAGAAGGAGAAACATTTTGTAGAAAAACCTAACTCTTGGAGGATAAGTATCCAATTAAAATGGAGTATACGGTTTCATAACGCGTGGTATCGTTTATATAACACAATCAGTGAAAGGAAGTATATGAAAGTATTACCTTTTTCCACAGATTGCTTCTCCTCCCATACAACACTCCAGACAGTACTCCAAGGACAGCGCCGGAATACTCACCCAATATCGCTCTGAATTAATAAGAAAAACAATTACAGCAATGAGTTTATATACCCATGAAAAATAAATTACTCGTCAAATCAAGAACTAGTTGTAACTAAATACAAACATGATCAAGAAAAAGCTATATAATGGCAGTGGATGACATCAATGATTCAATTGGATGATAAAAAACGGGAAATTGGTGATCTATGTGACTCAATGTCATATTAATCAAAAGCTATTACATAGTTAGACTAAAGCGCTGTTTCGATAAACAACTGAATTATAACATAAACATTTATCATATGAGTGCTCATGTATAAGTTATTTCTATAAGAAACGATAAAATAAAGTCAAAGTGGTTTCATAAGCTATCCTAGAGAGCTTATAGAAATAAGCTGAAGATAGCTTATGGATAGGCCATAATCAGTTTTCATAAGCTCTCTCAAACAGTATCACAAGTGCTTATGCTAGTATATAAATTCAAATAAGACAGTTCAAATAGGTTCTAAGAAACTTGACGCATTTAAGTTGACGACTGAAATTTTCTTTGAGCATACAAAACCAACCTAACAGGGCCACATGATTTCAGTCCCTTTCCCCATAAGACCAGATACAGTGCTGTTATAAAACCATTTATTATAGAAGGCACAACCTGAAAAAAAAAACAGTATTAGTTAAGGAATATACATACCATGTTAAGAACTTAGAACTTAACTGTTATTCAAGGCTTTTGCAAAATCAAAAATAGAAATTAAGTTTACCTGTGTATTAGAAAGTGGCCTTCCCTTCCAAGGCTTTTGCAAAATCAAAAACAGGATAGCTGCAGGAGCCAGACAGGCAAAAAGAAAAAGAACAACCGAAGCTCCAGTCTGTGATAAGTATCGGAACATGGAGTATATTGACCATATCCTCAAGAAATTTGCAACAACGTGAATTATCTGCAAGGGTGTATGTCTACAAAGGGAAGACAAAAAATGTAACCAGAAGGACAAGAACAAACCAAGTCAAAACTTCAAAAACACAATCCCTCTTCTACAAAAGTATTATAATATGAATAATCAATCAATAATCAATATGGCATAGTAGAACTAGAATGTCAAGAAACTGGAAAACTCTCATATATAATAACCACTAAAAGCATAACAAATAAACCGTACACGGAAAACACAAAAATCAATCAATATCTGCTTTTCTAAAGCGACTGAAAGCATTTACAACAACAACCAAATCTTATCCTATTAAGCAGGGTTGGCTACATGGATGAAATGATGCCATAATGTTGTCATATATCATATCTCTATCCAACTCATTAATCTCCAGGTCTTTCATAATAGTTTCTCTTATAATTTTTCAAAGTCTTTATCTCTCTCAACTCTCAAGCGATTTGACTACCCTCCATTTGTTGTAGCCTATGTTTGGTTTGGCGTTTATGTAGCATTTCTCACGTTTCAAGGCAATTTGGATGTGAAAATAGAGAAGCTACTAGTTGTAGCTTTTGGCCAGATGCACGTATTCTTCAAATCTAACGTGAAAGCAAACACTCACATAATTTCCCCTTACTACAGAATCTAAAAGTCTTCTCTCTACATCCCCAAACTACCTAATCCAAAATTCCACCATCTTTTTTTATGATATGTGTTACCCTAACTCTCTCTCTCTATTGTTGTTGCTCATAATCATTGTCTCGTCTAGTCTTACCACACATCCAATTCAACATTTTTATCTCTGCTACGCTTAATTTAAATAAATATAAAGTAATTGAAAGCATTTAATACTACAAAACAAAAGCTCTTTAATCAACATCATTAGCAAATGATGGATTGAATCTCAACATTTAAGTAGACTACAACTCTTACAATAGCTATGAAACACTAACACACTAGCAACAACCAAGTTCTTAAACAACTGAACCATATGAATTTCAATGCACCTTACCATCCTCAAAATTGAAACAAACAACAATCACCTTCAGACTATCACAAATAAAACCGCTCATAGATCTTTCCCAAATAAAAAATAAATAAATAAAAAAACCCTTTTTCTCTTAATTTGAACCAATGCTAAAAAATAAGCCATACCCAGAATCAATTACGACTAAATTCATCAACAAAAAATAAAAATAATATATTTTGTGTTTGTTTACCTGAAATGATGATGAGGAGGAGAGGCTCGGTCATCTGACGAATGATTTGGGGACATCATTGTTCTGGAATGGTGAGAACAGAGTGATGAAGAGTGAAGAGTGTGGTGATTTCAATTCAATTCAAATCAAAACAAGAATTTGGGGTTCAAATCACAAATCCATGGTTGATTTCTTCATTTTTCTCGCTATTACAAAAAGGGTTCTGTCTTTTTCTTTTCAGTTGAATTTATTTTTGGGTTCTTTATTAATGGGCCCATCAATTGGGAAACAATTGACTCATCAATTGGGGTGTTTGCGGTGTAGTTTGAACGATTTCGAAGTAAAATATTTTTCGAATGAAGAGAAAAAAATATGCGATTCGGTTTGATTCGGTTGACTTTTAAAAATAAATTTGAAATCAAATTAATGCAGTTTGGATTGGTTCGGTTGATTCGGTTTTCTACAAAAAGAAAATATTAAGTCATACATATAAATATAGAGGAAAATATAATTTTGTGTTTAATTGTTCATACATTACCATAAAACCATTTATAATTGTCAAAATAAATTTATAATTTGATATATAAAATTGTGTATTACATTCTTAAATAAATATTATACAAAGAATAAGATAAAATATATTTTGTGAAAATAGTATTTATAAATGAATAATATTTTATTTTTTTATGATTTGTAAATTAAAATAAATATAATGTGAAGTATGATAAAATATACACATAGTACATGTTGATTTCTCTAAAGAATTAAAGAAATATATATTGATTAGTAAGATTTTATAACATAATACGGTTTTGTTTGGTTTGGTTTGGTTTGTAAAATACAAACCACAAACCAAACCGAACCACACAGTTCCGTGAGAAAATGATCTAAAAACATTTGAACCAAATATGATTTTTTGCAGTTTCAGTTTAGTTCGGTTTGGTTTTATAGTTTTCCATTAGACCAGTTTGATTTTGAACATCCCTACTCATCAGTACAACACTCCACTTTATTGCCAACCACACTCCCGCAAATATTAAATATTTTTCAAAGTTTGTTCCAAATTGAAATATATTTGGATTAGATAGATGATGTAGATATAATTCAATATTAAAAATTAAATAGTATTTGATTTCTTTAGCTTGTTGTTGGTGACATTTTAAGCATTGGTTTCTAAATCTTCATTTAGCTTTGGAGGTCATGTTTTGTATAACTTAGGAATTGTTTACTCCCTAAAATTATGCAAACTTCAATTTGTACATGTAATTGGTTGCATGATTTTAAAAAAGTCGTACATGTAAGTAAGTTCTATGTTGTAATTAATATTCCTTGCAATTTGATCTTACTAGTTGATCAGAACCTGAATGTGGATCGAAAGATGACGTCTGCTAGGTCGGAAAACTGAGGAGAGGAGGGAGTGTACCTGCAAGGCACTCCGATGATCAAGTAAGAAGGGGTGTAAAGAGATACCAGAAAGAGATTAGAGTTTTTTAGAGTGAATATTTGATATCTGACCCTCACAAGTGTGAGAGTTTATATAATGCCACTGACGCTTGGCCATTGGTTCCTATTTTTTGGCCTAGATATTAGATTCCTAAAAAATAGGTAACTTCTAAGACTTAGTCAAAATAGGAAGCCATGCTCGTAATTAGCCGTTGCTCCGAGCAAGAAGGATATTACGGACAGGTGCGTTTATGGATGCTTACTGGTTGTCTGTTCCTCAGGTGTCGGGAAGACTTGAAGATGGACGTTGATGCTGGCAGATGTATGGTCAGGGCATCGTTATCCTTGTTATTCTTGTGGTGTGATCGACCATGTGTGCTCGACCGAAGACCAGAGTTAGTGGGCCAAAGTTGTTGGACCATGTTGAAGGTAGAAGCGGATTAGGCCAATTCTAGTCATTGGGCTAATCTAGAACAAGAGTCCCCAAGTCGTTGCTTCTGGGCAGAGGATTAATGACTTAAGACATGCTCGTGGTCGGGGACGTTTCGTGATTTTCTGGGGACAATTTCGCTCGAGGAACTCGAGTGTTGCTCGACCCGTAGGGAGAAGAATCGTTAATTGGGTCTAGGGAGTTTGCGTGCTACGCTTGCATCGATCCACGTGCTGTCATAAATGCGTAATGATGGCAAGTCTAGGGTCTAGGGCGTAATGATGACGACCTCTAGTTTTCCCTAGGCGCGTGCTAGCGAAGCTGCCTATAAATGAGATAGAGGAAGCTTCATTTTCACTTTTCACTTGTTTCCTTCTACTCGTTTCTGCTAGTTCTGCAAAGCGCCGCCGTTCATTGCTGAAGTTTCTGCCTGTTCCGCCGTTCACTGTTGGAGTTCCTGCTCGTTTCATCGTCAATCTTCCCCGACCCAATAAGTTCCTTAATTTTTCCCTATTTCTGTGAAGTTCATCTCTGCTATAGGTTAGATTTTCTTATTTTTCTTCTAGATATACATGCGGTTAGGATCAAAGTAGCTTGGTGCGGAAATTTCTGGCGGTTTGTTGGCATCTGACGGTGGTTTTACCACATGAGAATGTCGGCTCCGCTGTGAATCCTCCGGGAATGCCTGGCGTTAAGGATGACAACGGCAAGTTGCGATGAGTCTTTGGGTCGTTTTTGGGTTTCTGTGATGATCTTCATACGTTTTTTTATAAACCCTCTAGTGAGGTTTAAAACCCAACTGTCAGGGAGATTACTCCTCGTGCAGGTTAAGGTTCAGCCTGGTGGGCAAGAGCCTAATGCGTTAGAGGGAATCTTCCTTGTGCTCATTTTTTGCAGTTTAAGTAAAGGCTTTGGTCAGGGACATGGTTCTCATTCTTTTGCATGCCCTTTCACTTGATTAGCAGTGGAAGGGTGAATTTGATTTGACTTCGAAATGACTTTCATCCCCTGTTTTTCAGGTAAAATGGATAGTAGCACTAAAGATGAAGTTATGAGCAAGCAAAGTGAAGGCCAAAAGAGTTCGTCTGAACATAATTTGACCAAAGAGAGTACGCCGGGGAAGCAAAGTTATGAGTCGAGCACGTCGAGACAAATTCAACCAGAGCAGAATTCCCGAGACCCATGTGGCTTCCATGGACTGGTTCGCACCAGGTCCTCAAGAGATTTCCTCCTACTTCACCGAGCATCCAGATGAAGTATTTATAATTATGGTCGTAGGGATGGAGCAAGAGAATTTTGAGGAGGAATGGACCGTCTACATCCCCGGGAAGCATCATTGCATATGTTCGAAGTATGATGTAAATAATTTCCCTATGTATGAGATCCTTTTCAGGGACATGGGTTTTCGGATTCCCTTCACCGACCTACAGGTGGTCGTCTTTAACTATCTCCATCTTGCTCCCTCGCAAATTCATCCTAACTCGATAGCCTTCCTACGGGCTTTTGAGATTGTGTGCGATTATTTGAAGATTAGGGTCATTGCCCCTTTGTTCTTCTACTGTTTTCACCTTCAGAGGGGCATAGTTGGAAATCAGTTCGGATGAGTCTCCTTGAAGAAGGCTAATGGGAAGTTGTTCAAGGCCTACCTTGAGTCTGTCTGACACTACAAGAATAGGTACTTGTTGGTCCAACTTATGTCAGAGAAGGCGATTTTGAATGTTTTCATGAGTATCCCCAAGTGGGGTGAGGATGGGGAGCCAGTGCTAACTGAGGAGGGAAAGTCGATGTTGACATACGGGGAAATGGATCGTCCGAGAAAGAAGGCCCTGCTGGCTTAGGACACTTCTGTTGTGATATGGATCCTAGGCGTGGCGGTGATCCATACCGAGGAGGGGAGCATTGAGGAGCTAGAGTTGAGGAAAGCCCGTGAAGCGAACAAGGATCTTGAGGGGAGGTTGAAGAAGGTGAGTGTTGAACTCGAGGAAGTGGGGAAGGAGAGAACGGCCCTGACTGAGGAGAATGACACTTGGGTGGCTGAGAAGAAAACTCTTGAGGAAGAGGTGAAGGGACTCAAATCCGTCATGTCCCCTAACGAGGGGGAGTCGAAGGATGTCAAGGGGATGACGACCAAGGATGAGCTAGTTGCTCGTATTCAGCAGGCCGACGATGATGCTATTGTTTTCTCCGAGGATGACTTCAAGAATGCGGTGGCCCAGATTCACCCGGTGAACCCGAGAGTCGACCTTACTTTGACGAGGACTTGCTTCCTTCATCGCGTGGTGGGTGGCCGAATGGTTATCCCAGACTTCCTTTTGGCATCTGAAGGCCATGCGGTCGATTCCCCAAGGGTGCATGTACAACCGCGGCCCGATATCAAAGTGCCCCCTCAACCTGAAGAGCAACCTCAACCCGTTAATTAATTGGAGTTTGTTATTTGTTTTGTTCGTCCTGTGTACCATTTTCGTTGTAATTTGTTTCAGGGGTTTTGCCCGTTTTTATGTAATTCCCAAACAATCGTGGTCCTCGTGACCACTTATTCGTTTCTTTGGATGGGGCCTTTGGCTCCTTTTATGTAATCTTTTAGACAATTGCAGCCTTTGTGGCCGTCTTTCAATATTTTCGATCGTGGTGGTCGTTTACTTTAGCTTGCATTGTTAAAGTATTTTCTTTTGTTTGTGCATGAGTTACTGCTTTAAGTTTTGCGTGTATGTATGCTCGTTCGTTCTAATTAATAGTTTTTTGGGGGGTTTTCTCGTTAGTATTCGGGTTCACCAGTGTGGGGACACTGGTCGAACGGCCAGGGTATTTTCTGGGTATGGGCCGGAACTCAGGTCTCGTTTAAGGCCCGAGCTTGACGGCGTAAACTTCCCATCATGATTTGGGTGTTCTTTCATCGTGGTACGACGACTGTGAAGCATGTTTAAGTTTTCCCCTCCGGACTAAGAATCCGCTCACTAACAGAGTAGAAACTTGCCTCTTTGTTTAATTTGAGGTGCCATGCTTGTACCTGGGCATGCACATATGGTCGGGAAAATCGTGTTCATCATTTTTACAAAGCATGCTGACTATTTTAGTGTCTTAACTGTAATATTGCCTTAGTTTTTCAGTGTTCCACGATCAAGTAAGTTGTTCCTCGTGTAGGTTTTCTAAGTAATAGGCTTTGTTCCCCGTTGTTGCATTAACGCGATAGGGGCCTTCCCAATTTGCGACGAGCTTGCCCTCGCGAGACTCTTTGTGATTTCTCTTCAGGACTAAGCTTCCGACTTCGAATTCACACCGTATGACTTTAGCGTCATATCCTATGGAGATTTTTTGTTTGAGGGAGGCTTCTTGTAAGGTCTCTTCTGTTTGGATTTCCTCGACAAGATCGATCTCTTCCCTTAATGCTACGTTGTTCATCTCTTCGTCGAGAGGAGCTTCAGCCCGTTTGGATGGCTCTCTGATCTCGACGGGGATGACAACCTTTGTTTCGTATGTTAGTCAGAAGGGAGTTTTTATGGTGGACGAGTGAGTTGTAGTTTGATATACCCATAGTACATTGTGTAGCTCCTCGACTCATCTCTTTTTGGTTTCATCTAACCTTCGCCTGAGGCCTCGTAGGATCACTCTATTCGCAGACTCGACTTTCCCGTTTATCCGTGGGTGCTCCACGGACGCGAAGTGTTGGATGGTGCCCAATTTGGTAACGAATTCTTGGAAATTCTTGTCTGTGAATTGTGTCCTGTTGCCTGTGATAATTGCTTGGTGTTGTACCCCAAAATTTTCCCTCTCATGTTACTCAAAACATATCCATTGAGATCCCTGGGATGACTAAGAATTGACCAGACAAATTATCCTCCTAAGGCAATAAACCTCTAACTGGGGTTTCAGTTTTCATCAAGATGTGTGAGCTCCAAGGGTCCCAAATGTTTTTCCATGGCCCTAATATGTCCTCAAGATCATCCATGCCAAAATTCATGCCCTGCACAACAAGTTTGCTCAGTCAACTGCTCAAATGCCTGAAAACCAACTATACTAGGTCAAAAGTCAACTGTGGCCTATATACAGTCAAACTTCAATATTTTTGGTCAACATCAAAATTTTGAAGTAATATCCATCATTTGATCAAGGGTTGATCATGATCCCTCAAGAAATGCTCCTAACTCATCAAAAGTCAAAAATGGCAAATTAGGGTTTCTATAGGAAAAGTTGTTGTACCCCAAAATTTGCCCTCTTTTCATACACGCATATTATTGGTTTTATGGTTATGAAATAAAGGTATATTTATCAAGCTTCTTCAGGTTATAAGTGAAATTTATTTCGTCAATGGATATTCTCAGAGTATTTTCCGTGCTGAAGATCGGTTCGCCTTTTTGCAACGATTTGAGGTTCAAATATTCACAAGTCTAACCCGGCGCGTCATATTCAGGTGTTCTTTTGCCAAGATATCTCTGATAACATATTCTCAAATTCAGGTTCGGCTCAAGAGTCAATTTTTTAAAGAAGGTATCCGAAAGGGGGAGTTTTCTCGAAGAAATATGGTGAAAAGGTGTGCTGAAAGTGCAGTTTTTACGCGCTAAAAAATTCATAACATGAAGATCGTGGCTCTTTTTGAACCCGTTCTAGTGGCCAAAATTCCGTCTTGACGTCATCTATGTTTTCATCTCTCACGGATGGAAGCTAATTTCGATCAGAAGGTCTTCAAAAATGCGGATTTATCAAGTATTTTCGTACAGAAAATTTGTGACAGAAGTTTATTTGCGTCATGTTCAGAAAATCATAACTTGGTTGATTTTCATCGTATCGAGCTGGTTCCGGCGCAAAAATTTCATAACTTGAGTTGGATAAGTTTTCACAAAAGGTATTGAGTTCGAACGGTATTCAAAAGGCCTTCGTTTTTTGCTCAGAGTGCGTGTGGCGCGCCGAAAATCCTGAATGCTGAATATTATTTCATCTGGACCGAAACTTCGAAAATTCATAACTCGGTAATTTTTTATCGGATTGGGATCATATTTTTATACAAGGTCACGGACTCAGAGACCTACAACTTTTCTTCAAAAGTCGAGACCGAGTTATGCTCTGATCAATACCAATTTTTTATTGAAGAACGTGTCAGAGTCGACACTATAGCCCAAAATAAGTTTGTTTGAGCTGAAACTTCAAAAATTCATAACTAATTCACTGTTTATTTGATTGAGCCCATTTCGGACAGGAGTTATTTATCGATGTCGGCTACATTTTGTTTTCACATTTTAACTTCAAAAATTGCACTTAAGCCCCTATGATTTTGCCTAGAACGTGACGGACTCAAGTGAACATTGGAGGCCCAATTGCACATTCAAAGTCCATTTTTTCTCTCCAATTTCCATTATATAATCTCATTATTTTCACACAAACAGAGGGAGAAAAAAAAGCTTTTGCCACAATGCTGTCTGAATATCAAATTCCTTCAAGAATCCTAAAACGTTGCAATCCTTATTACAAACCTCCATCTCACTCCAAACAAGTCATCCCTGTTACAAACCCACATCTCACTACTTCTCCAGTAAAGGTAAGGCTGGCTTGATCTCCATGATCAAAAGGGCATAAAAGCATTCATCTCACTACTTCTCCAGTAAGGGTAAGGCTGGTTTGATCTCCATGATCAAAAGGATATAATCATTCATACATGCCATATCGGTTTTAACATTAAATTTTTTCATATATTGGCTTTATTTGTATTTCATAATATATATAGTAATTTATTTAATGTGTTCATGAGATTCAACACTGCAGATTTAGACAGGATTCCATGCAGGTTCATTACAGAACGTTGAGGCCAAAACACAAATGGCCAAAACAGAACAACTAACACATGGCACCAATGCATGACAAGGTAGACATCCTGAGAAGGTTAAGGGCGTGGGTTCAACAACCACCCCTATTGGTTTTGGTTTTCTTCCTATATTTATCCTTTTACCTATTTTTATTCTTTCTGTTTAAAATCTTTTTTCATAAAACTTAACATTTTTCACAAACCTTTGATTTTTTATAATAAACTCAAATAATTAATTTTAGGTTTTAATTTAATTTTAGGTAACTTTAATTGTTTTGTAAATAAATTAAAATTAATTATAACAATTAGGATTTTGTTTCTAACTTAGTTCTATTTTCTTTTTTCTTAAAATAACAAAACACAAAAATAGGTCATTTAATTATTTTTTTAACTAATTTAATTACTAATTAATTTTGTATTTAGTTTTAAAAAACCTAATTCTTTTTTCTTAGAAATAATTAAAAACAACAAAAAAATAATTTTTCTTTCGATTAGGTTAGACGGGGCCAAAACCCTAATTCTCTCTCGTTCTTTATTCGCACGCGCTTTATTTTATTTTACCATATTAATGCAATTGCTCACAAGTTATAATAGATTAATTATGACCTTTTTACTTTCATTTATCGTTTTTTTAAGGGTTTGTTTTTTGCTATGTAAATACCCGAAGCCTTGTAATAGCTTAGCTTACTTTCCGCACTTTAAATTCCGCAACTATAAACTGTCTAGATGTATGGCTAATAGGATTGTATGGAAAGACTAACTGAAAATTAAAACGGTAGATCACCTAATGTGCAAAGATTAAATAACTGAAACAAATCATATGCACATATTCACTCCTAGGGTACTCCTCACTTGGTTGCCTCGGAAAACAATGGTCATGTCCCTCGAACGTAGGGATACCCTTAGCAAAGACCCTCGGTTAAAATCATCATAAAGATCATGGTCCCTCGATGTCCCTCGAAGTTGCCTACGGTATATGATCTTGTCCCTCGATGTTGCCTACGAATATATGATGACAGTCCCTTTGAAATGCTAAGGTATCCTTACATGTTGCCTTCAATGACCATTACGTCCCTTTCGAATTGACCCTTACAAATTCCAACGACGGTGCTACCTATTTCACAATAGTAGGATAGCATTGTCTAAAGGAAACGAATATAGAACAATTCTTTTTTCGAGTAAGTAGATGCTAGTAGGTACTTGCTCAAAATAAACAAACCTTTTTCACACTTACACTCTTTCAAACAAAGTTTTCAAAACACTTCGTAACACTCTTGAAGACAGAAGCAAGGGTTAAATCGAAGTAAAACAAAAACTTTTCAAAACACACAAACACGGAAGCAATTTTCAAAAATGATGAGCAAGTACCTAAGAGCCCATGGAAAACCACTGATAGAAAGGGTGCCAATACCTTCCCTTTCTATAATCTACCCCCCGTACTCAAAATCTCGAAAAAGGAATTTTTCTGTGCTTTTTCCTTTCCAGTTGGATAAAATAAAAGTCGATGGCGACTCTTGCTTACCGCGACACTTGCGAATACAAAATGCAAACCAGTATTTAAAAGTCAGTTCTGCCACCGTATCACAGAACTGGTGACTCTGCTGGGGACTTATAAGTGGGGTATACCTTAGGATTAGTTCATCATATTGTTTTCTATTATTTGATATGATTGCTTTATTTTTGTGGGCTTTGTATCGAAGTTACTATGGATCCTAACCCGGATTTGGAGGACACCTTTTAGTTAAGTAACAATAGACTGTGAGGGAACTGTACAACATAGACCGATACGGTTGAAGCAGTAGCTACGTTTATGTGGCACATTAGTTGATATCGATATCCCTTGTGGAGCAACAAGGAGAGTATAGGGCTGATATATGGGTCGTTAAGCATCAACTGACCTTAGAACCTATTGACCAACTTGGCCATAGGAAGTAGTGAGATGCTACACTCATTGAGACCATACTCTCGAGATGGTTCCGGCTGCAAGAAAAGATTGCGTGAGCTGAAACTATGACCGATGGAGGATGGTCAGTGATATTGAGAACCTCTAGAATCCGGTTACTTTTCTAGGACAGGTTGAACCAACTAAACTTCAAGAGGGTACTACCTTAAAACCCATGCAAGCCTAAACCTAAGGCTGTTTGTGTGACTTGTGTGTTTTCAACTTGAACTACTTGCACATTTTTATTATCTGACAACATGAATTCCTTGCAGGTTTTGTTTACAGTCCTTATCCAATAACTTGGACTTCTTTCCGGGTTTACTTGCTTACATCACCTCGCACTTTTGCTTAAACGCATAGCATATACATCATAACATCATGCCTTAACATTTCCTTAACCATTTCAAGGATCTCAAGGGTTTGTGATGCAGGTTATGGTAAGTCAGACGTCTAGCAAGGGGCAAAGGGGATTTATTTTCCCCTAGCCAGTTCCGACAGAAGATCAAAACACGATAACTTGAGTCAGTGGCTATGACCTACTCGATATGGTGAGCTTGACTCTTGAAGAAGGACTCTTAACGACATGAAGTTTCTTCAATCAAGCTGCAATCAAATTCTAACAGTTTCTTATTTACCCCGCGAGATCCTTGAAAACATTGCATACGTATCATTGCATAACAGGTCTTCCAGTACAAGTCTCTCGGGTCCAACAACAACCTCGCCAAAAACAACGGGTTGATCAGAGTAAGTCGGATATGCCGAAAAGGCAGTTTACCAAAATCAACATGTCATTGACTCAAGCATTGCAATGCCTGTTGAAGGCCAAGTTGGTTATATTAAGGGACTCTCCTCAGAATCCTAACATAGCCTCCCCAAGGTACAATCCTGATGCTAGGTGTGCATACCATTCCAGCAGCCCTGGATATGACACCAACAGTTGTTGGGCATTGAGAAACAAAATTCAAGACCTGATTGATGAAGGAGCATTGGAATGCACACAAGACGGTCAGGTTGAGTTCTTCTGCCATCCCTCCAAGGCATACAATCTGAAGTGACAAGTTCTCACAAGAAGACTTTTTGTTCATTAGAATTTTCAATGTGTAATTTTCTTTTGATTTGTTTGAACATTTATTCATATCAAACCTCGTTATTTCATCAATGCATTGCACATGTTTGTCTTGAATCAATTCATTCGTATTCACTATTTCAAAAATGCGTTCTTATTTCCTTTTGTGATATTTAACTCTCGATTAAAAACTCTAAGCCTTAGAGGGAGGATGACGAAAATGATACCAAAATCTCTACAGTATGCTTTTGAACAGACCCCGCTGACGATGTACATGCGTTGTTTCAAATCCTAAACAGTGGAGTTATAAGGAAGATAATCCCTAGTCAACCCCTTTGAGCCAAAGAAGTAGGAGTTTTTCTTTTCACACAAATTAAAACCCTTAATCACAACCTGGGGCAGGGTAGTTTTCTCAGTTAATCCAGGTGCAAAATGAATGGCTTCAAAGATGTCCTTCAAAAACAAAAGACGGTGATGGTTCCCTATAATCGTCAAGACAGGCAGTCATTATCTCTCAAAATAAAAGCTCATTAAGTCAAAACCTATGAAGGAGACTTAAGAAAAAACTGGGGCATCCCGCTGACTGTAATCACAAAAAGAAACAGTTCAGGCAAAAGACAGGGATAATAAAATCAAAAAGAAAGAGGTCCTACAAACCCTCAACAAAAAGAAATGACTGCCTATTCAAAATAAACTGTCAGTATCCAAACCGTCACTAGAATATTAGAGCAAAGACTCAAACGGGATCTAAATGCACAATTAACTGAGTATAGGATCGAAGAACATCACGAAGAACGGGTGGGTACAAATAAAATTTGAGCCTTTATCCTTTGTTTCTTAAACCGTGAACCAGGCCACATTATAACCCTTAAAAGTCCTAGCTGAAGCATGGGTTAGTTCGAAAGCATACTGTTACAAAAGGTATCCTGACTCCTATAAGGTTTGCTATAAATCCTGAGTTGACATCACACTATCACAAAAAAAAATTGTTTTACTAAAAAATAAATTTCCAAACTTCAAGACAGACATAAGCTTTGCATTCTTGAAATAACATTGTTTGCATATGACTATTTGTTCAACAACAGAGAAATTCGCATAACGAATATCTAGTGAAAAAAACCTTCTCAATAAAAAGAATTACCTCAAATGGAAAAACACTTCCAACCAAGGGGCACGGCATGATCATTATCTATCATCTAGGGCAGTCAAGTCAAGATTCAAGGAATCTCTCAAAGATGCCAAATAGCCAGGGGCAGATCTCCATCTGAATCACTTGGGGCATTGGACATGAATTCCAACAACGAATCTTGTATGATCAAACGAACATCTTCTAGTAGTGTGGCAACACAACACTATTGACAGTGACAACTCCCTACACCCTGAGAGCGTGGACATAGTCAAAAAATACTGCACATAACAAAGACCCGCTAGGTTGACACACCTAGGCAAAACAAGGGCGTCCCGGCGAACCAAAAGGTTCAGGCAAAAATTAGGGATAAAAACAAAAAAGATTTGTACACCCGGCAAGTCGAAAACCTGAGAAGGCGGCTTGGGCAAAAAAGGGTATCCCGGTGGACTGGAAATCTGAAAAGACAGTCCAGGCAAAAGTTAGGGATTAAAGCGTACGACTATGTCCCGTTATCTTGTCACTTTACTATAAGTAGAAGACTTATCATTCCGATCGGTAGTTACCAAGCACCTCATAAGTTGGGATGACACTCAATCCACAAGGCCTCCGCGAACACTTTCTCCAGCAGGTACAAAGGCAGAAAAGTCTTGATGCAAAGTCATTGTCATATCCTCAACCCGCGTCCCAATAACATCTACACTCCCCACAGAGTAAGAAATATCCAAAAGCAGTGGTGTTAATTCTCCCCAAGCAGAGTTCATCTTACACCAATAATGGAAGACCATCCCCAGTGGAGTTTATTTCTTCCATAAACAGAAACTTTATCCCCGACAGAGTTCATCACCACCAGCAACGGTAATTCATCCACAACCGAGGTTATTTCTCCAAATCAGCAGATCTTCTAGCAGATTATCTCTTCCCCACAGAGTCAGTTTATTCTCCAGCAGGATCATCATCTCAATCATCTTCGGTTATTATCCCCAGCAAGCGAAACTCTTTATTCTCCAACAACGGTCAGGGATTTATTTTCCCAAACTCAGACGTGCCACAATAGCATTTCATGTTCATATATCATGACGTGCGCATACATATTGCATACGACATAATCTCATTTATTTTTAGAACATCATCATATAATGCATGTCACACATCATATACGATTAATCATGTACCTTTTCAGGAAAGATTGTTATCATCAACAACTTCCAGTAAGTTCAAGATTAGCTCCTGAAACTAAACAGAGTAATTATCTGCATGATCAAATGTAGCTTTACACGGGTTCGTCACGAAGAAATCTTACACGAGTTTCTCCTAAATGCAGCTTCACACGGGTTTATCCGGAAAAATCTTACACGGGTCCTTTCTCATATATTTCTGAATGAAGTTTTACACGAACTCATCCCAAAGTAACCTTACCCAGGTTCCTCCTGAAGTTTTACACGAACTTATCACAAAGTAACCTTACCCAGGTTCCTCCTGAAGTTTTACACGAACTTATCACAAGGTGATCTTACCCAGGTTCCTCCTGAAGTTTTACACGAACTTATCACAAAGTAACCTTACCCAGGTTCCTCCTGAAGTTTTACACAAACTTATCTCAAAGTAACCTTACCCCGGTTCATTCTGAAGTTTTACACGAACTTATCACAAAGTAACCTTACCCAGGTTCCTCCTGAAGTTTTACACAAACTTATCCCGAAGTAACCTTACCCAGGTTCCTCCTGAAGTTTTACACAGACTTATCCTAAAGTAACCTTACCCAGGTTCCTTGTCGGTCTCGATGTAGTTTCACCCAGACTCATCCTGAAGCAACCTTACCCAGGTTCCTCCTTACAATTTCCCGATGTAGTTTCACCCAGACTCATCCTGAAGCAATCTTACCCAGGTTCCTCCTTACAATTTCCCGATGTAGTTTTACCCAGACTCACCCTGAAGCAACCTTACCCAGGTTCCTTCTCGATTCAGATGCAGTTTTACCCAAACTCCTCGCAAAGCAACCTTACCCAGGTTCCTTCTCGGTTCAGATGCAGTTTTACCCAAACTCCTCACAAAGCAACCTTACCCAGGTTCCTTCTCGGTTTAGATGCAGTTTTACCCAAACTCCTCGCAAAGCAACCTTACCCAGGTTCCTTCTCGATTCAGATGCAGTTTTACCCAAACTCCTCACAAAGCAACCTTACCCAGGTTCCTTCTCGGTTCAGATGCAGTTTTACCCAAACTCCTCATAAAGCAACCTTACCCAGGTTCCTTCTCGGTTCAGATGTAGTTTTATCCAAACTCCTCACGAAGCAACCTTACCTAGGTTCCTTCTCAGTTCAGATGCAGTTTTATCCAAACTCCTCACGAAGCAACCTTACCCAGGTTCCTTCCCATAAGCCCTACTATCCAGGTTTCTTCTCATAACCTTACCATCCAGGTTTCTTTTCTCTTATCTCCAGACAGCAGTCCACAACACTGTAAGACCCAGACCTATCAAACACGATCGGTTTCACCTTTCCCTAGTAGGTCACGATACAGCCTATACACGACTAGATACGCAGTTCACTTCCGCTTCCTCAAGCCGGAGTTAATTCCCCAGTAGATTAACGGACAACTGAAGCTCCTAAAATTCTATTTCTCCCAAGACAGAGACCAACATTCCTCAGCAGATTCCTCCTCAACGATAGGAACATGAATTCTCATCAAAGGAATATCTCAGGAAATCAACATCCTCTAGATGGCATCTTTAGGCCCATCTCCGGTGACCTCCCGTCATCTCCTCCAAATGGCATCTGTAAGCCCATTCCCGATACTACCTACATATTCAAGCATCATTACAGACCGAGTGCAAATTTCTGGGCACTCTAGTGTTCAATCATCTTCCACCTTCAGATCATGAAAGGCAGACAACCAATCTACATCTTCAAGTTTAAGAAGATTTAACAGGGGCAACTGTTGTACCTCAAAATTTGCCCTCTTTTCATACACGCATATTATTGGTTTTATGGTTATAGAATAAAGTTATATTTATCAAGCTTATTTAGGTTACAAGTGACGTTTATTTCGTCAATGGATATTGTGATCGGTGGATCTGGAACTGACTGTTTAACGCTGGTTCGCGAAATGTCGCGGAAGCAAGAGTCGCCACCGTCTTTTATTTTAACCAAATGGAAAGGACAAAAGCACAGAAAAATTCCTTAAAGAGATTGCTCTTGGTTCGGGAGGTAGATTATAGAAAGGGAAGGTGTTAGCACCCTTTCTATCCATGGTTATCCATGGTGTGATACGGTGGGAGAACTGACTAGTGTTTTGCATTCGTATTCGCACTTGTGCGGTTAGCAAGAGTCGCCACCGACTTTTTATTTTATCCTAAAGGAAAGGTTAAAAAGCACAGCAAAAACCTTTTGAGATATTTCGTGGGTTCGGGGGGTAGATTATGAAAAGGGAAGGTATTAGCACCCTTTTCATCCATGGTTATCCATGGGCTCTTAGTTACTTGGTTTTTTAGATCACTTGCCTTGTTTTTTCGATTGCTTTGAAGATGGTGTGTGTGTGGGTGCTTTTTGAAAATGTTTTGGAAAAAGATGCCTTGTCTTAGGCGACCAATGTATTTGACTCGTGTTTGAGTGTTTTACAAAAGTGTGTATCTTTTCGAAAAGATGTTTCAAATGTTTTTGAGAGTTTGTTTGAAAGTATTGTGGATTGTGGTTTTTGAAAAGAAGGCAAGTGTTTTTGCAAGTTTGATCTCAAGTAACTAAGAGTTTTGTCTACCCTATTGTCCTCAAAAGTTTTTGTCATGTTTTAACCCTTTTTAACAATTTTGTTCCACCATTGAAATTGATGGACAATCTTGCGTTTAGGAAGTTTATTCGGGACGGGCGTGGGTCATCGTATGGACCATGAATGCAATGATGCCAAGTGTCTTTGACAATTCGTTTTGAAGGGACTATGATCATTCCGTTTAGGCAACACTTTGAGACTCATGATCATTTGATTTGTTTTGCCAAAGATACTCGACGTGCAAGCATGGCCCATTTTGGAAGGCAACATGTGGGATTACCCTAGGGGGTGCAAGTGTGATTGTGTATTGATTACATGTATTTGTCTTGTATTAGGTTATCTAGCGTTTGATTTTATGTACATACAAACCCTAGGTCTAACCATGGTATAATTGGAAAACTGTAAATTGCGGAATGTAAATCTACGCTATTACAAAATAATGTCCGGGAGTGGGGGTATAAATGTACAAGGGGATGAGACTTATAGTACCCAATAAGTTACAACCAAATCGAATGTGCGATCAAAATGAATATCAAATATAAATGTAAGATAAACATGTGTATAGGGTAATGTGTTGTGTAAGTGTACAAGTGTATATGTATGTGAATTGTGTAATTATATACAAGTGCGAATTGTGAAGTTGAATCGTATTAGGGTTTGACCTAGATATATGTTTTAATCTTGTATTTTTGATTTTTGTATGTTAATTATGTACAAAAGAAAAATGAAGTATTTTGATTAAAATGTTAAAGTTTTTAATTGAAAAGTATTTTAGTCCAAATGTTTATGAGTTTAATATTAGAGAAAATGTGTATTTAAATTGTTATGTATGAAAAAAGAATGTTAATTAAAAAGTTTCAATTTTAATTATGTATAAAGATGTATAATATGTACAAATATGTTTTAATTAAAAAAGTATTTTCAATTTAATTATATGATATGTACAAAATGTATTTCAATTAAAAAAGTATTTTCAATTTAATTATGTATGAAAAAAAGAAAAGATAATATATACAAATGTATTTCAATACGTATTAAAAATGTTTTTTAAGTTAATTGCGTATAAAAGTATTTTGTTATTTTTATGTGCAATAGTAAATTTAAAAAAAAGAGGTATTTTCAATTATACTATATGATATGTACAAATTTAATGTTTTAAAAATGTATGTACAAAATGTATTTCTTGAGTTAGTATATAAAAAGGTAAACATTGTTTTTATAAAAATGAAAAGAGTTAATATTTTATCAAAAAGAAGAAGTAAATATAAACTAAGGTTAGTGATTAATGGGCTTAGAATAAGTAGGAACGGGTCAGGCCCATGGATCTGGAAACAGAATTAGGGTTAGGCAATTTGTTAGTGAACGTTTTAGAACGAAAGTTAGGGTTCGTGAGGTGACGACGGCGCGTTCGTCTTCTCCGTTTACCAATTCCCTGAGCGTTTTCTCCGGCCACCAGCGCTACCTCCAGAAGCCTTTCTTCCCTCCGTTGATATGAGCCTAGCGTCCTTGAAACATGGTTCGTTTTAATGCCTTATGTTCTTATCTCTTGTCTTTTTACAAATTGCATGTTTGATTTGAGTTTTAAGTTGAGTTTTTATGATTATGAGGTGAAGGAGAAGAGCAATGGGAAAAGATTGGCTACCTTCGTTTGGGAGATGGAGGAGAGGCGGAGGAGTGATGCTTTAGGAGGCCGGAGCGGCGTGAGGAACTTTGAGCTTGCTTTGCTTTTGACGCTTCCCTGGTATTTTCGTTCCTTGCTATATTTAGGGCTTTGATGATGATGCTAGATTTGCCTGAAAACCCTTCTTAAAAACTCACTTTTTTTTATCTTCTTCTTCCACTGTGATGCCTTTATATGGTTGCCTGAGTATTTGCTTCTTGTTGTTGCCCGAGATGATTTGCTCTTCTTCTTCTCTTGTTGCCCTGTGATGACCTCAGAGGTCTGAGGGTCTCAGTTGTCTTGAATCTGCCTCGTCTGTATGTTTGCTTGTCTAATCTGAAATGTTTCTCCCTCGCCCCATGATGAATCCAAGATTCTGAGGGCTTGAAGGCTTGATGCCCTTTTTGGAGCTTTGAAGCTTTGAAAGGCCTTAAGCTTATCTTTTACAATGGCTGGCTTGATAACTTGAGGGATTATGTGTTTGATTATGCTTGAGATTGGGTTGTCTTTGAATTGTTGCCTATGATGGAGCCCACTTCTGAGGCTTGGTGTTTGAATGTTTTAGATGTTGGTTTTACAAAATGGTGAGGCTTGAGTTTGCAAGGGTTTCATCTGGTTTATGTGGTTAGGCCTTGACAGTAGTGGTGAGGGATTTGGATTTGGAAAAGCTAGGCCATGTTTGTTT
Source organism: Vicia faba (assembly GCA_948472305.1). Lineage (NCBI taxonomy): Eukaryota > Viridiplantae > Streptophyta > Magnoliopsida > Fabales > Fabaceae > Vicia > Vicia faba. The sequence continues at coordinate 848,829,793 of OX451735.1, read as the reverse complement.
TGCAAGCTATGCTGTGATTTTGGGTAGCTTTTGAACAGGGTGCTGGTAGTTTTTGTCTATGGTTTGGCTCAAGCTTTGACAATATGGTATGTTTCAGTATCTTTATGTTTGCTTGGCTTGGTTTTGATCAGTTTGCAGGTATGGTTTTGATCAGTTTGCAGGTATGGTGAGGTTATTGGTGGTTTTGGTTATGACTGATGCTTATGCTGATTCAGTTTGACAGCATAGTGGTTTGTTCATATGTTTAGTTTTTGTGTTTGTGAGGTCATGACAGGCTTGTTATGTGAGGTTTGGTTGCTTATGTTGGACTGAGTTTTGTATCTTTCTTTTCTATCCTAAACTCTTGCTTCTTTGTATTAGCTTCTGTATATTTGTTATGCAGAGTTGTGTTGGATGGTTGAGGTTTGATAGATTTTTGGTTCTCACTTTTGCCTCTCTTCACTTCTGAACTGTCTTGGCCTGTGTATATTTTGTTTTTCCTCTAGTACCGTTCTGAACTGTGTTGAACTGTGTTATATCTTCTATATTTTTTTTATCTCCTCACCTCTCTATTCTGAACTGCTATGCTGCTGAACTGTCTTGTGGATTTGTAGATTTGTATATCTTTTTCTGCTGTCTTCTCTACTGTCTGCCTGAAAACCTGCCTATGCTTTGCTTGGATTTGTATAATCTTTTTCTGTCTTGCTTTCCTACTCTGAACTGTCTGAAAACCTGCCTATGCTTTATCTCTTTTTTCTTCTCTCCTAGTACAGTTTTGAATTTTATATGTTTATACTGTACTTGCTCTGAAGAGGCTATGATGGGAAGTGATGAAAAGATTACTTGCATAACACATACTACTTGACTGCATCTTTATCTCTTTTGACGACTTTGATCTGACTTTGCATTTTGATATCTTGGCAAAAATCTTTTTATGACAGCTTGTATGCTTTTATTGATTTTCTCTGAGTGGACTTTGGGCATTTTGACAGTAGTGCCTTTTGCTTTGGATAGAAAGTTTGGATTTGAACTTTTCAGTTTGGATTTGAACTATATGGTTTTGAATTGGAAATTGAGATTTTAAATTTCTATGCAGCTTGAAATTTATAACTTATGCATTTGCATTTCATGAAATAAAAAAATCTTCCCTCTCTGTGAACCGGGAGAAATCCCGTGATTTGCAGAGAGGGTCAACTGATCCCAGTCAGTGGCCCCTAATGATGAGCAAGTTTTAACTGTCTTTTCCAATTTAATGCTTTCTGACTTTTCTTGTTCTTTTTGCAGATGAAAAATGGAATACCGGAGCGGAGTGAAGAATGAAGAATATTTAGAAAATAGGATAATTTTAATTTTATGTAATATTTAAATTAATGTATATCATTGTTTATAATTTAAATTATAAACAACAATTTGTACAAATAATTCAATTATTCAATAAAATCTAAATTATCCAATTAATTCCAATTTCTTTATTGTTTATTTATTTATTTAAAATTCTTAGAATTAGAACAATTGAAAAATAAATTCAATCATTCAATTTCAGAATAAAAAATAACTAAAATAAAACAACATTGATCAATTAAAGTCTGTCTTATTCAACATCCAAAGCAAAGCAGCAGTTAATCCAAATAGACTGATCAAACGCATAAACACTGTGAATCCAACACTGCATCCTGTATATGACTGGCCCAATCAAAACGTACTGAATTCAAACCACTGTCTCTTTTACTGATTAAACCAAGATAACGCGAATTTTAATCCGAATCTTGAAATAAACCGCAAAGTGCTGTGGAATTCAAATTTTTCTGAGAATATGCCCATAAAACCCTAATTCCCGATTAAATGCCAAATCACGCTCGCTTGATCAAAATTGAACCAAAAATCAACTAAACCCTAAGCCCACTGTATGAAACAATTCAGGGCTCTGAAAATCAGTAAAAACCCTAGTTTTGCTTGACTGTCAAGAAAAGTCCGTTTGTCCGATTCTTGAGCCAGTTTGAAAAGTCAGGAAATGTTTGAAGCTGAGATTTCTTGTGGAAAAGTGCGAGGGCAAATTTTGGGGTACAACACATGGGCTCTTAGATACTTGCTCATTTGTGTTTTCGAAAGGTTTGTTTGCTTTTCAATTGTGGGTTTTAAAAAGTTTCTTTGAAAATTTCCGTTCGACTCTTGTATCAGTCCTCAAGAGTGTTTGAAAAATTGCTTTCGAAAGCTTTTTGAAAAGGTGTCGGTGTGAAAAGTATTTTTGATTTGTCTTTGAAATTAGAGCAAGTATCTATGAGAACCTACCTACCCTATGGAATTCGTCTGTGTAAATGTCCTTTAAAGTAGTGCCATCCCACCATTGAGAGGTAGGTAGCACCACCGTTGGAGGTGTTCGGGTCAATTCGAAGTTCGGGACATGGTGATCACCAGAGCAATAGGAAGACACCTTAGAAGCTACCCTCATGCCAGGTTCCCGGATCATGAGGACTTACTAAGACATCCTCTACTCGACGATCACCTTTCGAGGCAAGGCAACAGTGAGGCGTACCCTAGGGGTGGTGTGTGATTTGTGTGTCGTTTTCAGATATTTTTGTCTTTTGTCATGTTATTGGTGATCTAGCGTTTGTTTTTATTTTTGTCCATTCATTCTTTCATGCCTTGATTAACAGTTAAAAAATTGCGAGAGAAGTAAAGTTCTAAGCTATTACAAAAGGCGCGGGTCCACATCGCCAAAATTTCTTGAACCCGATTTGACAGAAAAATAAAGAAATAATGAAAAGAAAAGTGCGAGAAATTAATTTACAAGGCCTTGGGAGAGGTACATAAATATTAAACGAAAAAAGAAATAAATATGCGAATTAAATAAGAATTAAAACGAGAGCGTTGGACCCTTTTTGCAAAATTAAATTAAATGATGGAATTAATTAATTAAGAAAAGAAATTGTTTTTTTTTGTTGGTATTTTTTGGTTTTAATGAGAAAGGATTAATTAAAATAACATGCTAACCCTAATTCTACAATTTTATTTTATTATGAAAACCTATTAAAGTTTAACCTAAAATTAACCCTAATTATTTATATGCAATTTAATTATAAAAATAAATATTTAATTATTTAATTATTATGAAAGAAAATAAAAAAGGATAAAAAATTAATTAAACCCTAATTCTACCAATTTTAGATTTTTATTAAAAAAGTTAAGATTAAAACCTAATTTAAAACTAGTTAATTAATGGACTTTATTTACAAAAAAATACTATTAAATAAATATATTTAATTTTTTCATCTTTTCTGATTTTTGGTGTTTTTGTGTTCTTTGTGAAAATAATTAATTAAGGAATTAAATCAAGAAAACTAATTAAAACAAAAGATAGAAAAATAAAAAAAAAGGATTTTAAGAGTGCAAACCATGGGGTTCTGCCCCTAATTTGGGAGGTAAGACTTAGCATTTTAGGCCCATCAAGGCCTTGGCCTGTTTGACTTTCATGCCAGCATGTATACGCGTTGACTAGAATGCATCATGTTCCTCAAATCTGCGCCCTTGGATTGATGATTTTGAACGTATGGACGGCTTGATGGAGGAGCGTATGGTGCGTCTTCAGCATTGACACTGCATAGAAACATTAAATAGAAAATAATATGAAAGGGGGTGAGGACCTGGGGCTCGAACCCAGGTCCTGAACATTACCAGCGTGTACGTCTGCTAGTGGAGCTGCCTTGCTTCTTTGTAAATTAAATAACAAACAAATATAATAAAACAAAATAATGCATTAGTGCTTTCTGCGCGCGAAATTTCAAACGCTCCAATCGTGGATGGCCACCTAAGCGTCTTCCTCGTTGGCTTATTTTTTTCTTCTGAAACACAAACATTGGCAACGGTTTTGTTAGTGTTCCCTTAGGCCAGTTTCTGAAAAATAGCGACTAGCCCAGGGATGCTCATAAATTGAGCGCGAGGGTGGCTTTATGATCGTCCAAACATCCTGAATCCATTCATGGTGCTATGGTGGTCTAATTTTACCGCTTTTCAAAACGCCTAATTCCAAGCTTGCAAAACCCTAAAACACGATAATGGTAGATTTGCATAGAGGTGATAAAAACACAATTAAGCAATTGGGTTAGCTTCAGAACACTTCAATTAGTAAGAATCCATTAAAATTATGCAATGAAAATGCCTGAATTGTAAAACACGATCATGAGAAAAAGTGAGAAAAGCTTGACTTCTGTATACCGTTTCAAGGTGTTAGACTTGATGTTTTTGATCCAGGAAGGTTCTTTGATGTCCCAGGAATGCGATGGAATGAGTTTTGTGGCTTGAAACGACCTCTAACCCTGTTTTCAGTTTTGAGATTTTTTAGCAAAAAGTCAAGTTTTGTTCTTCAAGTTCTTGCGCAGCTTTTTGGTCGATGGCATTAGGGTTGCGTTTGGTACTTATGTATGAATGATTTAGGGTTGAAAACTTGATCCAAAACCTTTGCATTCATGGTTTGGAAGTTTTGTTTTTCAAGATCTTTTTTCAATATTTTCCATGCTATTTTGTACCAATCATGACAAAACCTTCCACAAATGATTATGCACGAATCTTGAGTGTCCAATGAGAGTATTTTCTGCACAAAAAGATTTGATTTCATTAGTTTAGTATTTTTTTCATATTTTATTTAGTTTAAATGAATTAATTGTAATAAAAAAATTCAAATAAATAAATAAAAATAATAAAAAACTTCCCTTTGGGCCAAATGGTCGTGTGCATGCTTTGGATAATGAATTGTGGAAGAAAAAGAGGCCCATTAGCAATTTTAGGTCATTTGAATCAATGTTGACTTTTCAAAATATCCAAAAATTTCCCAACTTCCACAAGGCATAACTTGCTCAATTTTTAAGATTTGCTTATGTTATTGGACATTTTGGAAAGGTCTTTGAGTCCTCTAACCAATGCCTTTGGTCCCATGTCATTTTGATTCACCAATCTCAAGTTATGGCCTTTGACTTAAAGTCCCTTTTTGTTGACTTTTGAAAATGACCTATAATGTTGAAATTGATAACCTTTTGTGAGAGCATTTCTTGGACTTGAAGTATGAAGAGGAGTTGTAGGAAATGTCTTTATCTTCAAAATGAGGTTTGGATGGAATTTTTCTGATAAACCATGTGAAAGTTATGCCCTGGTCAATTTACAGTTGACTTTTTCAACTGTCCAAATAAGGAAACTTTTGCATCTTGATGATTTTTGAGCCAAGCTTTGAGAATCATGATCAAGCATTGATCAAATGATGTTTGTGGCTTCAAAATGAGATGTTGACCAAAAATTTGAACTTTTGACTGTCAAATGACCATTTTGCCCCTGCAGTTAACTGTAGGGCAATTAGGGTTTCTGACTGTGCAATTTTGTGCTGTAAGTCTTGAAACTTGGTATGAGGATGCTTGACCATATTTATAGGCATGTGGGACTTGATTGGACCCTTGGAAACTTCATTTTCTTGATCAGAACCAAAACCCTAATTTTGACTGTTCATGAGGCTCTTACACTATGCAACCCTTGGGGAATTTTGAAGCTTGACTTGACAAATATTTGAAGAATATGGGAGGGAAAATTTTGGGGTACAACAGTTGCCCCTGTTCAATCTTCTTAGACCTGAGGATGCAGATTGGCTGACGTGCCTTTCGTAATCCGAAGGTGGAAGATGATTGAACACTAGAGTGCCCAGAAATTTGCGCTCACATAGTAGCAGTGTGATAGAAATGGGCTTATAGATGCCATTTAGAGATTGATGGATAGGATGATGGGCTTATAGATGCCATCTGGATGTTGATCGCATAAGAGATTCCTTAGCGAGAACTTGCATACCTGCAAAAAAGAAAATGATTACCTGACATGTTGCAGGAGCTGGTTTTCAGATGCTTGGTATAGATGTGTCCTGACTGGTTACAGGAGCTGAGTCTGGATCTTCAAAAGATGATGAATGAACCAGGGGTGGTTACTACCTCAGCAGGAACGGTGAGAGAACCTCAGATGACCTTAACCTCAACAGCAATTGTTGAGAAAATCTTGGATAACTTCACTTCAACAGCAAACATTGAGCGAAATCTGGGATTACCACCTCCGCGGGATTGGGAAGAGAACCATAGGCAATTATAATCCCAATAGCAAATATTGAGAAAAACCTGGAATGGAATTATCGTCTCCGCAGGATCGGGGAGAGAACCATAGGCAATTATAATCCCAATAGCAAATATTGAGAAAAACCTGGAATGGAATTATCGTCTCCGCAGGATCGGGGAGAGAACCATAGGCAATTATAATCTCAAAAGCAAACATTGAGAAAAACCTGGAATGGAATTATCGTCTCCGCAGGATCAGGGAGAGAACCATAGGCAATTATAATCTCAATAGCAAACGTTGAGAAAAACCTGGGATAACTTCTACTGAGTCTTCATCAGAAAAATCTGTTTGGGGTCGATTTAGCTGGACTAGAGAAGGCCTTGGACTGGATAAGAAATCTTTGGAGTCGATTAACTGAACCAGATAAGGTCTTAGAGTCTTGAAATATGATTGAGAATTTAGCTGAATCCTTCCTGAAAGGTAAAGGTCAGTCATATGCAATGCATGATATGGATCAAGCAATGATGCTCTCAACATAAATGAGATTTGTAGGATATGATGCGTCTATGCATGCTATAATGATGTATGTGATGTTTATGAATGTATTTTTCGCCTAGGAAAATAAATCCTTGACGGATGCCGGGAAGTCACTCCTGGGCTGATGTTGAAGAATAAGCTTTTACTTCCGCTGGGGATGATAGTTGGAAGAATACCGGTAGGAGAAGATAACTCCATTGGGGAATAAACTTGGCGAATGGATAATTCTGCAGGGAGACAGGTACTCTAACGATCTTGCTGGGAAGCAATAGTCTGTGGGGAGAGAGATATCTTGCTGGATTGTTGGTAGTAACTTGCTGAGGATATCTTTGCTGTGTTGGAAGTGTCGATAGACTTCGTTGGGGATAAGAAAGAACTGTGTTGACGACGACCTTTCCGTGGATTTTGGCTGAGGATAACCCAGTTATATCCTGTTAAGGAAATAACTCTTTAAATAAAGCCGGGCGACGCGTTCGCGCTCTGCGAGGATGAGCTTCCAGAATCTACTGGGGATAAGCTTACTGCTTGGGAGAAATGGATTCTAACTTTCCTGGGGGAACTGGATTGGACTCTCCTGGGGAAGTTTTGAACTGCGGGGGGAAAGTGATTCCTTTGAATGTTTGATATGCCGCCGGGGAACAATCTTTAGACCAAGATTGCCGGGGATGCTTGTTAAGGATATATGTATATATGCTGTTGGGGAATGTTGAGATCTACGGGAATATACCCAACTTCCTTAAGACTGACTGTAACTTTGCTGGAGAAGAGTATGTGGACTTGCTGACGTACTCTCTGGGGAATTAAGATATGCCGGTTATATTCTTTAGCTGAACCTATCTTGGTACCTTGGAGGATAGAACAATTAGATTGCTTAGACAACTCTTTATTGCCCCTGTTTCTAATGTTACCTGTAATTAATCCTTTGTTTCGTATGCAAATATTTATGAGTTAGCAAATTATTGTCAATGCATATATCACAAATTGAACCTTGAACGTTCTTCGCAAAACAAAACAGAAAAAGAAAAACAATTGGCACTTTTAACTGAAAAGTATATTTGTATTGATTTTTGAATGGCCTGAAAATAGGCGTTTTGTATACAAGGGGCTGACGTCCTAGTAAGAGAACGCCGCCGAACAAAAGAGTTTATACAAATTTTATACAAAAGAAAATAAAACAGCTGTGTGAAATGAATGATCCCACTGGGTTTCAACTCTGCTATTGCCTTTATAACTCCGAGCGTCTCATCACTTGATGACCTAAACAAAGGGGAAGCTGACTGATCGATGCCGTCTGAACTTGGTGTAGATACCGGATTCTGGATGCAAGGTGATCCAATGAGACATAGTATTACGCTTTATCCCTAATTTTTGCCTGGACCGCCCTTTCGGGTTTTCAGTCCACCGGGATACCCATTTTTGCCCAAGCCGCCTTTTCAGGTTTTCGACTTGCCGGGTGTACAGATTTTTTTCATTTCATCCCTTCATTTTGCCCGAACCCTTTTGGTTCGCCGGGAAGCCCTAATTTTTGCCTAGGCATGTCAGCCTAGCGGGTCTTTTTTCATGCGTAGTATCTTTTTACTATGTCTGCATTGGCGGGGTGAGGAAGGTCGTCACCATCCATATTGGTTAGAATCATGGCTCCTCCTGAGAACACATGCTTAACCATAAATGGCCCTTCGTACGTAGGGGTCCATTTGCCCCTTGGATCACTCTGAGGAAGGATGATTCGCTTGATTACCAGATCCCCAACTTGATATTCCTGTGGTCTGACCTTTTTGTTAAATGCCCTGATCATCCGTTTCTGATACGTCTGACCATGGCAGATAGCAGCAAGTCTCTTTTCGTCGATAAGGTTGAGCTGATCAAGTCGTGTCTGGATCCAATCATCCTCGTTCAGATTTGCATCCTTCATTATCCAGAGAGAGGGTATTTGCACTTCGATCGGTAAGACTGCCTCCATACCATAAACCAAAGAGAAAGGAGTTGCCCCGGTTGACGTCCTAGCTGAGGTACGGTACCCATGTAGAGCGAACGGTAACATCTCATGCCAATCTTTATAAGTCACTGTCATCTTCTGCACGATTTTCTTGATGTTCTTATTTGCTGCTTCTACAGCCCCATTCATCTTCGGTCTGTAAGGAGAAGAATTGTGGTGCTGTATCTTGAACTGCTTGCAGAGCTCAGTGATCATCTTATTATTCAGATTGGTACCGTTATCTGTAATAATCCTCTCTGGGACGCCATATCGACAGATCAGGTTATGCCGAATGAACCGTGCCACAACAGTCTTGGTTACCGTAGCGTAGGAAGCTGCTTCGACCCACTTCGTAAAATAATCAATCGCCACTAGGATGAAGCGATGCCCATTAGATGCCGTAGGTTTAATCTCACCGATCATGTCTATACCCCACATTGTAAACGGCCAAGGCGCAGTCAGAACATTCAGGGGAACTGGAGGAACATGCACCTTGTCTGCATAAATCTGGCACTTATGGCATGTCCTGGAATGTTGGTAGCAGTCAGCTTCCATTGTGGACCAGTAATACCCTGCCCGAAGGATCTTTTTAGCCATAGTGTGTCCACTGGAGTGTGTACCAAAGGTCCCTTCATGTAGCTCTTCCATGATCCTTTCTGCTTCAGTTTTATCCACACAACGCAGTAGGGTTGAATCATGGTTCCGCTTGTACAAGATGCCGTTGTTGAGGAAGAACTTTGCCGCGAATCTTCTTAGGAACTTCTTATCATTGATTGAGGCACCTTCAGGGTATTCCTGCGCTTCCAGATATCTCTTCACCTCATGGTACCAAGGCTTCTCAGTCACCAATTCAGTCTCGAGATTGCAATAGTATGCCGGTTCGTCCAGTTTCCAGATGATGATCCGGGGAGCCTCATTGTCCCATTTGACTTTGAACATAGAAGACATTGTAGCTAACACGTACGCCAACTGATTCTCTTCTCTCGAGAAGTGTTCAAAGGTTATCTTCGTGAAGTGGGGGATCAAGGTCAACACACATTCTCTGTAAGGAATAAGATTCGGATGTTTCATATCCCACTCTCCTTTGATCTGATTGATCACAAGAGAGGAATCTCCGAAGACACTCATAAACTTGATCCTTAAGTCGATCGCAGCTTGAAGACCCATGATGCACGCCTCATACTCCGCCATGTTGTTGGTACAGTTGAAACATAGCCGGGCAGTGAGCGGAGTATGAGTGCCTTGAGGTGATATGATTACAGCGCCGATACCGTTTCCCAAAGCATTGGAGGCTCCGTCAAAGTGCATAGACCATCGGGATCCTTCCTCAGGTCCTTCATCCGGTCCAGGTACTTCACAATTAGTCACAATCATGATGCTTTCGTCTGGAAACTCGAAGTTCATTGACTGATAATCATCTACGGCCTGATGTGCCAAGTGGTCTGCCAATACACTTCCCTTGATGGCTTTCTGGGTCGTGTACTGAATGTCGTATTCCGTCAAGATCATTTTCCATCTTGCTATTCTCCCAGACAGAGCAGGCTTTTCGAATATGTACTTTATAGGATCCATCTTTGAGATCAACAAGGTAGTGTGAGTCAGCATATACTGTCTCAGCCGGCGAGCAGCCCATACCAAAGCGCAGCAAGTTTTCTCAAGCAGTGTGTATCGGGTCTCACAGTCGGTAAACTTTTTGCTAAGGTAATAAATGGCATGCTCTTTTCGGCCAGACTCGTCATGCTGCCCCAGCACACACCCCATTGAGTTGTCAAGTACTGTCAGGTATAGTATCAGAGGTCTCCCTTCAACTGGTGGCATAAGGATAGGTGGTTTTTGGAGATACTCTTTGATTCTGTCGAAAGCAGCCTGACATTCATCGTTCCAACGTACTACCTGATCTTTCTTCAGCAGCTTGAAGATTGGCTCACAGGTAGCAGTCAGATGTGAGATGAATCGAGCAATGTAATTCAGGCGTCCTAAAAAGCCTCTGACTTCCTTCTCTGTCTTAGGAACCGGCATCTCTTGAATAGCTTTAACCTTGGCAGGGTCCACTTGAATGCCCTTGTCACTTACCACGAAGCCTAGCAACTTTCCCGATCTTACCCCGAATGTGCACTTGTTCGGGTTCAACCTCAGCTTGTATAGTTTCAAACGGTCAAATGATTTCTGCAGATGATCTAGGTGCTCTTCCTCAGTCTGGGACCTTGCGATCATGTCGTCAACATACACTTCTATCTCATGATGGATCATATCATGAAATAAAGCAACCATGGCACGTTGGTAGGTTGCCCCAGCGTTTTTCAACCCGAAAGGCATGACCTTGTAGCAGAAGGTGCCCCATTGAGTAACAAAGGTAGTCTTCTCCATGTCTTCAGGTGCCATCTTGATCTGATTGTAACCTGAAAAGCCATCCATGAAAGAGAACACCTTATGCTGAGCCGTATTGTCAACAAGGACATCAATGTGAGGTAAGGGGAAGTCATCTTTGGGGCTGGCCCTGTTCAGATCCCTGTAATCAACACACATTCTGACCTTACCGTCCTTCTTAGGTACCGGCACCACATTAGCAACCCACTGAGGGTAAGAAGTCACTGCAAGGAACCCAGCATCAAACTGTTTCATAACCTCGGCTTTAATCTTCTCAGACATTTCTGGACGCATACGGCGGACCTTTTGCTTGACCGGAGGGCAATCTTCTTTAGTTGGCAAGTGATGGACCACAATATCGGTATCCAACCCGGGCATGTCTTCGTAGGACCAGGCAAAGATCTCCATATAATCATGTAGCATCTGAGTCAACCGTTGCTTCACGCTGAGCTCTAGGTTGGCACCAATCTTTACCTCTTTCCTGTCTTCTTCAGTACCCAAGTTTATTATTTCCACTGGCTCTTCGTGTGGTTGAATTGCCTTCTCCTCCTGGAGTAACAGTCTTGCAAGCTCGCCAGGCACTTCGCAATCATCTTCACATTCGTCTTCGGCTAAGTTGATCGGATTTTCGAAGTCATAATTGGCAGTAGCAGAGTCGTTATCAGTGAGATCCATAGTGGATTGAAACCTGTATGAGTGAGTGTGTGTGTAAATACAGCTGTTTTGGAATATATGTAAAAGAAAGAAAGACAGAAAAGGAGCATAAGATTTGCAATGCGAGAAAACGTCCAAGATTTTCATTTATGATATATGAAATGACAATTTATATGCCCTCACAAATGAAACCACGGTGCCTCGGGTAAGACACCGGGCTGTAGAGTTTATTTATTGTTTATTACAAATAACGAAACAAAGAAATTTATTACTGTGTCACAAAGGTAACAAGAGTATGGTCTTTGGCAATCCAATTGGTCAATCCGCCTTCGGTTATCGGATAGATCCAGCTATTGAATTCTGCTTCATCCACCTCGTTGTCTTCCCCAACAGCATTCACTCCTGGATTTGTAATGAACACAGGAGGTCTTCTGGTCTTCGCCTTCCGCATAGCTTTCTGACCCTCTGCAGTAAAACCCAGCCCAAATTTGTCAGTTTTCTGAGTAAAGTCGGGAAGTCTGCCCCAGTTAGCACATTCACCTTTTTGAACCACAGCCCGGGCATCCTTCAGGGAGGCCATCTTCAAAGGAACATTCTCTTCTACCGCTATTTCTGCTGCTGCTGAAATTGGAAGCACCTCCTCGAAATGCTGAAAGGGGGTTTCAATAAACTCCCCATCCATCTCAATGTATCTGAAGGAATTCAGGTGACTTACCATATACTCCTCCTCTCCTTGCACAATGACGATCTTCCCTCTGACAGGGTACTTCAGCTTCTGGTGCAAGGTAGAGGTCACTGCCCCAGCTTTATGGATCCAAGGTCGACCCAGTAGACAAGAGTACGATGGACGGATATCCATCACATAAAATGTAGAGTCAAACACCTGAGAACCCACACGAATGGGAATGTCAACCTCTCCATGAACCATCCTTTTTGAACCGTCAAAGGCCCTGACGATGATATTGCTGGGTTTCAGTTCCAGGCCTTCACAATCCAAACGGTCTAAAGCCTTCTTGGGTAGCACGTTCAAGGACGAACCAGTATCCACCAATACATGTGCCAGAGTAGTGCCCCTGCATTCGATAGAGACATGCAGGGCATCATTGTGGTCTCTTCCTTTTGCAGTCAGGCCAGCATCTGAGAAACCCAGGCCATTATCTGCTGTCAGATTTGCTACGCAATCAGTGAACTGGACTGCAGATGTCTCCTGTGGCACATGGGCCGTCTTGAGAAACGAGATCAGGGCCTTAGCATGGGCCTCGGAGCACAGCAATAAAGAGAGCATGGAGATTTTGGAGGGCGTGTGCCCCAGCTGTTCCACAACATTGAAGTCACTCTTCTTTATAATTTTCAAGATTTCCTCCATCTCTTGTTGGGAGGCCTCAGCAGTTATAGGTATAGATGCCTCCATCCAGGCAGGCTCAACTTCAATTCCTTTGCCCCGAGCATTGGATGACTCGGCAGTAGGGGAAACAACTTGATCAGCAACAGGAACAGGTACACTTGTAGGTGTTATGAGAAGGGGTCTTCGAGTAGCGGGCGGTGCAATGTCAGGCGAGAAGAGCCTGCCACTGCGGGTAACCTTGGCTGGGCCAGTGATATCACAGATACTGGCGCCAGTGTTGAACTCTTGTTTGATCCCGTTCACATACACATCTGCCCCATAGTGCCAGGGGACAGCTTTATCAGATATGTAGGGAAGAGGTCCCGGAACAGTGATAACCACAGGTGCAACAGTCATGATTTGAATAGGCTTCTTCGGGAGAGCCTTGATTGGATTATTGAAGATGGTAACCACAGAAACTTCTTCCACCGGAACCAACTGAACAGCAGACTTCTTAAACAGAATCTCCTTGCTATCCATTAGGCTTTGGATGCCTATCTTCAGCAAGGGACAACCAGATAGGGAAACAGCACAGAACAGGCAACCCTCACTGCAACCCGGAAATAAACCGGCCAGCAGTAGGTTCCTCTTGACGGTCTTCAAAGGAGTAGCTAGATCATCCACAGAAACAGCATAAACATCTTCGTTAACAGCATTTACTCCATGCTGGGGCATAGGAGCAGTCACCACATTCGGCCTCTCAGGCGCTTCGAATTGTATCTCCTTCGCGTCGATAAGGTCTTGCACCTTATTCCTTAATGCCCAACAGTCATCAGTGGAATGCCCCGGGCTATCAGAATGGTAAGCACAACGAGCATTTGGGTTGTATTTCAGAGATGTAGTATTTGGAAACTTCGGAGCCTCTCTGACAGTCACTAGGTTGGTGGATAGCAACTGCGGCAAGATTTACGACAAGGTCATGCTCAAACGGGTAAACTCTCTCCGGGGTCTTTCAGCCCTTTGAGGATTGGTTAGCCAAGGAGCGGCAGCAGGCTTAGCAATCATTACCGCACTGATAGATTGGCGGCACTCAGATCTCTCTGGTCTCTTGGAACTGTATACAGCACTAGCCTCCTTCTTGAAGGGTTTCTTCTTAGAACTAGACGATGCACCCTTCGGAATCTTACCAGACTTTAACCCAGCCTCAATTCTCTCTCCAGTCAGAATCAGATCAGTGAACCCTGCAGACGAATTCCCAATAAGATGGTTGAAAAATGGCCCAGATAGGGTCCCCAAGAACATGTCTACCAACTCCCGATCAGTCAACGGAGGCTGCACCCTGCCAACCAGGTCTCTCCACTTCTGAGCGTACTCCTTAAAACCTTCACTTGAACCTAACGACATACCCTGGAGTTGGGTACGTGTAGGGGCAAGGTCGGCATTATATTGATACTGCTTGTAGAAAGCAGTAGCCAACTCCTCCCAGTTACGAACCTTGGTCCCATCCAGCTGATAGAACCATTCGAGATGAGTCCCTGAAAGACTCTCCTGGAAGAAGTGGATCCACAAATTCTTATCTGCTGAGTATGATTGAATTTTCCGAACATAGGACTTGAGATGTAGCTTGGGACAAGACGCCCCGTCATATTTAGTGAAAGATGGTGCTTTGAACTTCGGAGGAATGATCACACCAGTAGACAAACCCAGATCTCCAAAATCCAGCCCAGGTACCTGTTGTATTTCCATAACATTCAGCCTGTCTTCTAGCTGCTTGTAACGGTCTTCTGCCGGAGGATATTGCTCTTCATCAAAATCAGTCTCGTTGTCGGAGACTACCGGACTAGGACCCTTTTCTGCTTGAGGAGTACTCTTGCCAATGGAAGAACCAGCCTCTTCATTCTGCAAAGTATTGCCAAACCTTCGGCCCGAGCTGAACAGAACAGTCCTTCTCTTCTTCTTCTTCTCCTTCTTCAGGAGCAGAGTTTTCAGCTCTTCTTGGCCTTGAGCCAAACCCTTGATTAATTCCTGAAACTGCGCATTCTGCGCCTGAAGAGCTTTGATGGATGTCTCAGTTGATGACGAGTCAGGATTCATGATGCTGAAATAAACAGCGAAGAACTGTAAGCAACCTGAAAAGGAGAAAACCTGCTATGCACATGATGAATGAGATGCGTATGAGTTATGTTTTCAAAGACAATCGGGAATCAACTTTGTAAACAAAAAGGAACACACTTCATTAGATTCAACTTTGAAACTGAAATTATTCAACAAGTTGCCCTTAGGCGTTACATGAAAGGAAATACTGAAAAGGAAAATAAAATTGTAAAAGAACATCCAGAGCTCCTTATTGATCCCATGGTCTCCTCTTCTCAGTACGGATGTAGGCATTCAGAGTTCGCTCATTCTCCAACTGCTTTGTCAGCTTCTGGATCTTTAATTCCTGCTCGTTGAACTTTTCCCGATAAGAATCCCGCTCTTCTCGCAGTTGCGACCAAGATCTCTTCAACGTCTCGTAATCAGTAGGTATCTGAGGAGGAAGGACAGTTGGAGGAATACCATCCTTGTCAGGACACTCAAGAATGACGGGTCTGACGGCTTCATACGGCATACCTAACTTCTGAGCACGGATGCGAACCCATTTGTAGTAGGCTTCCATAGGTAAAGAAGTCTTTGGCCCTAACTCCTGTGGGTCAGCTTTATGAACTTTGTCCCAAGCCTTGATGAACCTACGACGCAGCTCGTCACTATCCACTTGAAACTCAAAACTGATGTGAGGCACCAACATCTCATGAGGGCCTGCTCTTCTTGCTCTTCCAAACTGACGGAGCGCTAGACATGGATTGTAAGAGTCCCTCCTTGGGTACCAATCAGAGGAACATTAGGGTATTCCCCGCATCGATCAATGACAGCTATCTCATCCAAACCTCTGCAAGTCCAAATGATGTCTTTGTCGGTGAGAGACATTAACCTATGAGCCCAACCTCTTCCTTCTTGGTTCTTCAGTACGAACTTGGGGAGGTGCGAAATAAACCACCTCACCAACAAAGGGATACAACACCATAGATTTCCTCGTCTTCGGGTAGTACGAGCATAAAGTTGTTGCAAGATGTCACCCAAGAGAGTGGGTACCGGATTCTGAGACATAAAGATCCTTATGGTAGTGACATTGATGAAGTTGTCAGGATTAGGAAACAAGACTAACCCATAGATTAGGAGAGCCAAGATGTCTTCATATGCCCTAAAGTCCAGGTCGTTCCAAAAACTGTTAGCTTTACCGATCAGAAACTTGGCCAAGAAACCCTTAACTCCGCTTCTAGTTACCCAGTTGTCCATTACCTCTTGATGTGTCAGGGGAAGAGCTGCAGCAACATCCTCAAGCCTGAGGGTCTTTTCCCAACCAGTAAAGGGAGTCTGATCCAAGATAGGGATACCAAGCAAATCAGAGAACTCTTCCAGGGTAGGGACCAGCTGGAAGTCTTGAAAGGTGAAGCACTGGTACAGAGGGTCATAGAACTGGGTCAGAACACTCATGAACTGTTGATCCCGTTTTGCAGTGACTAAACTGAGAAGAGAACCATGCCTCTGAATGAAAGAAGTGGTATTTGGGATTCTGCTAACCAACTCATCAAGCAACTCAGGTGAGCGAACAAAGTTGAACCGGATAGTATTCCTTCGCACAGGCATCATGGTGTCCTACAAAACAGAGCAAAGGTGAAACCCTCTTGTCTTTGAAATAGTCAGTCCTTATGCAGGATGCATGCAATGCTCATGATGTTATGATGTTATGATAAAGCATACCACAAACAGATACAAAGGCAAACATGGTAAGGCACACAAGTCACACAAGGCAAGCCCCTAAAGTTTAGGCCAGCATGAGGCCTAGGTAGTACCCTCTTTCAGTTTGTTGGTTCATACCTGTCCTATCAAAGTAACCGGGTTCTTAGAGGATCCCATAATCATTGACTACCCTCAATCGGTCATAACTCCAGCATCGCAATCTTTTCTTGCAGCCAGAACCATCACGAGAGTTTAGCCTCAATGGGCGTAGCGTACTGCTACTGTTCTAATGGCCAAGTTGTGTCAATTAAGGTTCTAAGGTTGTTGGTGCTTAATGACTCCTTAGAAGACTCATATTCTCATTGTTGCAACACAAGGGATATCGGTACAGACCAAGGTACCACACCAACGTAGCCACTGCTTCACCTGTGTCGGTCTACGCCGGACAGGTCCCTCACAGCTTATGCTACCTAAACAGGGTATCCCCAGATCCGGGTTAGGATCTATGTAACTCCCAGGCAATCCACAATAATAAAGCACACAAATCAATACAATTGAAAACACAGTTATGAACTATCCTAAGGTACACCTCACTTTAAGTTTAAGTCCCCAGCAGAGTCGCCAGTTCTGTGATCGGTGGATCTGGAACTGACTGTTTAACGCTGGTTCGCGAAATGTCGCGGAAGCAAGAGTCGCCACCGTCTTTTATTTTCTCCAAATGGAAAGGACAAAAGCACAGAAAAATTCCTTAAAGAGATTGCTCTTGGTTCGGGAGGTAGATTATATAAAGGGAAGGTGTTAGCACCCTTTCTATCCATGGTTATCCATGGGCTCTTAGATACTTGCTCATTTGTGTTTTCAAAAGGTTTGTTTGCTTTTCAATTGTGGGTTTTAAAAAGTTTCTTTGAAAATTTCCGTTCGACTCTTGTATCAGTCCTCAAGAGTGTTTGAAAAATTGCTTTCGAAAGCTTTTTTGAAAAGGTGTCGGTGTGAAAAATATTTTTGATTTGTCTTTGAAATTAGAGCAAGTATCTATGAGAACCTACCTACCCTAAGGAATTCGTCTGTGTAAATGTCCTTTAAAGTAGTGCCATCCCACCATTGAGAGGTAGGTAGCACCACCGTTGGAGGTGTTCGGGTCAATTCGAAGTTCGGGACATGGTGATCACCAGAGCAATAGGAAGACACCTTAGAAGCTACCCTCATGCCAGGTTCCCGGATCATGAGGACTTACTAAGACATCCTCTACTCGACGATCACCTTTCGAGGCAAGGCAACAGTGAGGCGTACCCTAGGGGTGGTGTGTGATTTGTGTGTCGTTTTCAGATATTTTTGTCTTTTGTCATGTTATTGGTGATCTAGTGTTTGTTTTTATTTTTGTCCATTCATTCTTTCATGCCTTGATTAACAGTTAAAAAATTACGAGAGAAGTAAAGTTCTAAGCTATTACAAAAGGCGCGGGTCCACATCGCCAAAATTTCTTGAACCCGATTTGACAGAAAAATAAAGAAATAATGAAAAGAAAAGTGCGAGAAATTATTTACAAGGCCTTGGGAGAGGTACATAAATATTAAACGAAAAAAGAAATAAATATGCGAATTAAATAAGAATTAAAACGAGAGCGTTGGACCCTTTTTGCAAAATTAAATTAAATGATGGAATTAATTAATTAAGAAAAGAAATTGTTTTTTTTTTTGGTATTTTTTGGTTTTAATGAGAAAGGATTAATTAAAATAACATGCTAACCCTAATTCTACAATTTTATTTTATTATGAAAACCTGTTAAAGTTTAACCTAAAATTAACCCTAATTATTTACATGCAATTTAATTATAAAAATAAATATTTAATTATTTAATTATTATGAAAGAAAATAAAAAAGGATAAAAAATTAATTAAACCCTAATTCTACCAATTTTAGATTTTTATTAAAAAAGTTAAGATTAAAACCTAATTTAAAACTAGTTAATTAATGGACTTTATTTACAAAAAAATACTATTAAATAAATATATTTAATTTTTTCATCTTTTCTGATTTTTGGTGTTTTTGTGTTCTTTGTGAAAATAATTAATTAAGGAATTAAATCATGAAAACTAATTAAAACAAAAGATAGAAAAATAAAAAAAAAGGATTTTAAGAGTGCAAACCATGGGGTTCTGCCCCTAATTTGGGAGGTAAGACTTAGCATTTTAGGCCCATCAAGGCCTTGGCCTGTTTGACTTTCATGCCAGCATGTATACGCGTTGACTAGAATGCATCATGTTCCTCAAATCTGCGCCCTTGGATTGATGATTTTGAATGTATGGACGGCTTGATGGAGGAGCGTATGGTGCGTCTTCAGCATTGACACTGCATAGAAACATTAAATAGAAAATAATATGAAAGGGGGTGAGGACCTGGGGCTCGAACCCAGGTCCTGAACATTACCAGCGTGTACGTCTGCCAGTGGAGCTGCCTTGCTTCTTTGTAAATTAAATAACAAACAAATATAATAAAACAAAATAATGCATTAGTGCTTTCTGCGCGCGAAATTTCAAACGCTCCAATCGTGGATGGCCACCTAAGCGTCTTCCTCGTTGGCTTATTTTTTTCTTCTGAAACACAAACATTGGCAACGGTTTTGTTAGTGTTCCCTTAGGCCAGTTTCTGAAAAATAGCGACTAGCCCAGGGATGCTCATAAATTGAGTGCGAGGGTGGCTTTATGATCGTCCAAACATCCTGAATCCATTCACGGTGCTTTGGTGGTCTAATTTTACCTTTTTTCAAAACGCCTAATTCCAAGCTTGCAAAACCCTAAAACACGATAATGGTAGATTTGCATAGAGGTGATAAAAACACAATTAAGCAATTGGGTTAGCTTCAGAACACTTCAATTAGTAAGAATCCATTAAAATTATGCAATGAAAATGCCTGAATTGTAAAACACGATCATGAGTGTGATACGGTGGGAGAACTGACTTGAGGTTTTGCGTTTGTTTTCGCAAATGTTTCGGTTGAGCAAGAGTCGCCACCGACTTTTTATTTTATCCTAAGGAAAGGTTAAAAAGCACAGCAAAAACCTTTTGAGATGTCTTCTTGGGTTCGGGGAGTAGATTATAGAAAGGGAAGGTATTAGCACCCTTTCTATCCATGGTTATCCATGGGCTCTTAGTTACTTGCTTAGATCACTTGCCTTTTGTTTTCAATTGTTTTAAATGGTGCTTGAGTGTGTGGGTTTGAAAATGTTTTGAAAAGAGGCCAATGTGGTGGCAACCTTTGTAATGATCCATGTGGGGATGTATACAAAGATGTATGTCTTTTGAAAAGGTTTTCATTTGTTTTTGAAAGTTGTTTTGAAAGTGTAGTGTTGTGTGGTTTTTTGAAATAGGCAAGTGTTTCATTTTTGCAAGTTTGATTCAAGTAACTAAGAGGTTATCTACTCCTAAATTTCTCAAAGATTATTGCTATGTTTTAACCCTTTTAACAAATTTGTTCCACCATTGTATTTGGTGGACAACCTTGTGTTAGGATGTGAAAGGGACAGGCGCGGGTCATCGTTTTAGACCATAATTGCAACGGCGTTAAATGTCTTTGGGCAATTTTCTTTAAGGGACTTGATCATTTGTTTTTGTTTGTTTTGAAAAGTTTTATCGAGGGACTATGATCATTCAAATTGTTTGCTTTGCCCAAAGAAGTTCAACATACAATATGGCCCATTTATTTGAAGGCAACAAAGTGGAGTACCCTTGGGGTGCAAGTGTGAGATGTGTTGTTTATTTTCATGCTCATTCATCTTGTATTAGGTCCAACTATTTTTTATCGTTTTTCGTATGCAAACCCTAATTCTAACATGTTATTTTTAGAAAGCAATAAAGCGCGAAATTTAAATTTACTAAGCTATTACAAAACCAAATATGGGAAGGGGGGTATAAATGTTCAAATGGGGATATTGACAAGTAATGTAAATCTAAATTATTACATCATTTTTGAATATTTGCAAAGTAAATAAATTGCATAATTAAATGGAAATTAAATAAATATGCAAAAATGCAAAGAGAAAGTTTTTTATATGTATGAAAAAATATTATTTATGTAAAAATAAAATAAGAAAATAAAAAGGTATTATTTTGAGTATTTTCAACTTTTAGGGCAAAAACCCTAATTTTAAAGAAAATGTATTATTATACAAGTATTTATTTATTATGTACAAAAATAAAAATAAAATGAAGTATATTATGAAAAAAAGTATTTTTGTATCAAATATTAATAAAAATGAAAAATTCAAGTATTTTTATATTTATATTAATAAACATATATATATATATATATATATATATATATATATATATATATATATATATATATATATATATATATATATATATATATATATATATATATATATATATATATATATATATATATATATATATATATATATATATATATATATATATATATATATATATATATATATATATATATATATATATATATATATATATATATATATATATATATATATATATATATATATATATATATATATATATATATATATTAAGTTCTTAAATATGCATTATATACAAAATAATATATATTTAATATTTTAATAAAATAAATAAATAAAAAAGGTATTTTTATGTGAAATATTTTCAGAAGGTAAATAAAAAATAAAAATGTATTTACACTATCTTTTAGTATTTTAAAACAAAATATATGTATTTATTTATTATGTGTATAATCTAAAAGAAAACTATATAAATGCCTAATAAAATAAAAATGGTGAGAAAAAATATTTTTATATTTTTAATGTCATGAGAAAAAATAAATAAGTCAAACAAAAAAAGAAAAAGTCAAAAAGAAATAAAAATAAAGCAAATGGGCTCAGGGGGTGTAATAGGAATTATGAGGTGTGAAAAGGAAAACATAAGACAAGCCCAGCCCAATGCCACTGTCTTCAACCTCCAGCACAATATTTGAAAAACGCGCGCGCCCTGTTCTTCAATGTCCAACTCTCGATTCCTGGCTTTTTAGCAAAAACTCATAACACAACAAATGTTCAGCATGAAGAGACGGTTCTAACCATGTATAGAACTTGACCTAACTCTCTAAGATGAGGGAGAATTTCTCCTTCCCCAAATCCTAACCTAGTTTTTCTGCCATTTTCAAACCCCAAATTCTCTCTACTCAGGCAAAAGAAATGAAATGTAAAGATATGTACATGCTCAGGGCTATGAGTAGAACCTTGTTTCTTCATAAACTTAAGACTAAAGATACATGATAAGAGAGATACGAGTTCAAAGTTTTACCTGTGCAGTTGAACTTCTATCTGGAGAATGAGGAACTTCTGGTGCAAGGTAATGATTGGAAAAGCTTCCTTGAGGTCCAGGGATGCTGTTTCAATGCTCACTTTGTCTTGAAACTTCTTGTATCGAGCTGTGGAACTTCAACTGCAAAAGGAAAAAATGAAAATGGTGGAAACTGTTAGAGGGATTACAGGTCAGGTTTTAGGTCATGGTTAGCTTGCATACATGCTAGGGAATGTGTATGAATTGGTTTTGGTGAGAATGCTCGAGGGAAATGGGAGTTGGCACTCAAACTGCAGGCCTTGCCCTATTTGAGCAGTTTGATGGTGTTTCTGTGATGGAGAGTGTTTTAGAGGTCAAGGATTCGTGCAAAAGCTTGGTTGGGATGTTTGGAATGTGTTTGATCAGTTTTCTCTTGTGTGCCTATGCTGAAATGATAGTTGTTACAAGTTATGGAACTTTTCTTCTCTCTTAAGCAACAAAAGCAAGTTGATGGTTTAGGTCAGTAGGGGGCCTCCTAATGTGCTGCATAATCTTCTCTTGATCAGAGCAACTTGTCCATAATCTTGTGCCAAAAGGATTTAGCTTGTACTTGTTGGATTTCTAAATTGACATAAAGTGAACTTTTACCAAAATGGCTAACTCACTTTATCTAAAAATGGATCAATCTTGTGTACAATGCTTGAACTCATGGAACAACACTTTAACACATTGAATATGAATTAAATTATTGAGTATGAAATGGTTCAAGGACATGTAATCAAGGGCATGCTGATTTAGAGAAGTTTACACAAACTATGAACATGGAAAATGGCCAATTCAAAGGTGAGTTTTTGTTATATTGTGAAATTCGAATCTCTCAAGTTATGAGGTTGTTTGAGAAGTTTTTGGACATTTTGGAAAGCTTGTAATGTGTACTACAATCCATCTTTGAAATGCAAGTTGAAATTTCAAGTGGAAGGGTATGGAAAATGGCCTTGAAGTGGGGTAGAAAACCTTGTCAAAATAGGTTAAAATTTCACTAAGTTAAAAATGGTTTAGTGCCCTTATTCAAAAAAAAAAAACTTGAGATACAAGATTCAAATGAGAAAACTTTGTGAATCAAAGTTGTAGATTATGCAACAAGCTACAACTTTCATGTTTTGACTTTTGTTTGAATCCAAATGGATCTTGGTGAAAAGATGGGGCAAAGTTGGGAAAAAATTAGGGTTTTTCATAACTTAGAAAAATTCTAAGTTATGAAAAATTCCATTTTCTAACCCTAATTTGCATTTTGTGATTTCTTGGTGAACAAGTTTCATGATTTGGCATGTTTTGATGAAAAATGAATCTTGACTCTTGATTTTGACCAAAAAGTCAAAGTTTGACTTTTCAGTATACAGTCAAAATTGATCAATTGACTGGGAAATTCAACTGTCAATCTTGTGTACTTGGGATCTTTTGAGCTTGATGAATGTGTCAAGACCATTTCATTGAGTCCTTGAGTCCATATGTGAGCTTGATTTGCCATTGGCTAGGTCAAACAGTCAAAAATTGCCTTTGTGCAGTCAAAACCCTAAAAATGACCATTTTGCCCTTTTGGTGATCTGATCAAATTTCTTGTGGAATTGTGATCCAAACTTGATCAAATGGTCCATATGAGTTCAATATGTTGATGTGGGTCAAATTTCATGAGGTTTGACTGTCAATTGGCCACAATTGTCTTTTTCCCCAATACAGCTGATTTCTAGGTCAACTGTCCAATTGACTGGGCAAAACTTGGAATCAAGATTTGAAACTTGGTATGGATAATCTTGTGAGTCAAACATGAAACATGAAAGTCATCTTAGGCATTTTAGGTCAAAACATCCTTGGGCAAACACAAACCCTAATTTGAGTCCACAGTGCAAGGAGAAGTCTTGAGCAGAGGAAACCCTAACTGGATCTTGATCTTCAAGGGTCTTGTGATGAGAAAATGTTGAGGAAATGGGAGGGCAAATTTTGGGGTACAACAGTTGCCCCTGTTCAATCTTCTTGGACCTAAAGAGTTAGATTGGCGAGTTCGCCTTTCATGACTCGAGGGTAAAAGGAGATTGGACACTAGAGTGCCCGGAAATTTGCACTCGCATGCTGGAGTCTCAACAATGTGGTGTCGGGAATGGGCTTATAGATGCCATTTGGAGAGATGTGACAGAACCTTGTCGGGAATGGGCTTATAGATGCCATTTGGAAGTGTCGATCGCATAAGAGATTCCTTAGCGAGAACTTGTGTATTTGAGAAAGACGGATGTTTTCCTGGCTTGTTACAGGTGTTTGATCTTCAGTCTCCTTATGCAGATATGCCCTGGCTAGATACAGGTATCGAATCTACAATTGGTTGCTCACAAATGTGCCCTGGCTGGATACAGGAGTCGAATCTGGAAATAGTCGTTAATAGATGTGCCCTGGCTGGATACAGGAATCGAATCTTCGAACTCTTCAGACGTGCCTTGGCTAGATACAGGAGTCGAATCTGGAAACGTTGTAGTTGACAGATGTGCCCTGGCTGGATACAGGAATCGAATCTTCGAACTCTTCAGACGTGCCCTGGCTAGATACAGGAGTCGAATCTGGAAACTGATCACTATCAGATGTGCCCTGGCTAGATACAGGTATCGAATCTGGAATTGTGACAGTTGAAGGTAGTTGTTTTTGGGATTGTCTTTTTCCTGAAAAGGAAAAAACATAAGTTGTATGTGATGTCATGATGTATGATATGCACGATGTCATGATGTTCAACATGAGATGGTGTTGTATGCACTTTATCATATATGTAAGCAAGATGTATGAAAACGTGAAATGTTTATGAATGAAATTTCGTCTTAGGAAAATAAATCCTTGATGAACGGCCGGGGAGTTGCTCTGTGGAAGAGATACTTGGCCGAAGTTTGATGAGAGGCCTGTTGAGGACTTTAAAGATGGATTCCGCTGGGGATAATGATGATAAACTCCGCTGGGGATTGAAGGAACTTGCTGGGGGCGATCTTCCGTGGCGATTAGCTAAGGATAACCCAGTTATAAGTCCTTGTGAGGAAATAACTCTAAATAAAACTCGGGAGAGACGTCCGTACTCTGCAGGGGATAAGCTTCCAGAATCTACTGGGGATGAGCTTTAAGACCTGCCGGGGAATGTTGTGCTTTTTCAAGGTTGTTGGGGAGTCAATTCCGCTTGGGGAAAGTATTGCTGAACCTTGTTTTACTCTGCGGGGAGTTGAGATGATTTGGCCACATTCTTCAGTTGAATCTACCTTGGTACCTTGGCGGACAAAACAACCAGACTGCATTAGACAACTTCATATTGCCCCTGTCTCTGATGTCACCTGTAATCAATCTCTTGTTTCATATGTAAACATTTGTGAATCAGCAATTTATTGTCAAATGCATATATCAAAAATGAACATTGGACGTTCTTCGCAAGACAAAACAGAAAAGGAAAACAATGGTAATTTGTATGGACAAGTGAATTTGTATTGATTTAAACTTTGCCTGTGAATAGGCGTTTTTGTACAAGAGGCTGACATCCTAGTAAGAGGATGCCGCCAAATAACATAGAGTTTACAATTTGAAAAAGGAAACAAAACAGCTATGTGAACAAACCCACTGGGTTCCAACTCTGCTATCGCCTTTATGTCTTCGAACGTCTCATCGCTTTGCTGCCTAGTTTGAAGATGAAGCCGATTGGTCAATGCCGAAATCT
Source organism: Vicia faba (assembly GCA_948472305.1). Classification (NCBI taxonomy): domain Eukaryota; kingdom Viridiplantae; phylum Streptophyta; class Magnoliopsida; order Fabales; family Fabaceae; genus Vicia; species Vicia faba. The sequence goes on along the minus strand of OX451735.1, from coordinate 848,804,098 downwards.
GGAGCCAGATAGTTGATGCCGAATTCCGGATGCGAAGTGATCCAATGAGACATAGTGTTACGCTTTTATCCCTAACTTTTGCCTGGACCGCCCTTTCGGGTTTTCAGTCCACCGGGATACCCATTTTTGCCCAAGTCGCCTTTTCAGGTTTTCAACTTGCCGGGTGTACAGATTTTTTTCATTTTCATCCCTTATTTTTGCCCGAACCCTTTTGGTTCGCCGGGAAGCCCTTATTTTTTCCTAGGTATGTCAACCTAGCGGGTCTTTTATTCATGCGTAGTATTTTTTCACTATGTCTGCATTGGCGGGGTGAGGAAGGTCGTCACCATCCATGGTGGTTAGGATCATGGCTCCTCCTGAGAACACACGTTTAACCACAAATGGCCCTTCGTATGTAGGGGTCCATTTGCCCCGGGGATCACTTTGAGGAAGGATGATGCGTTTGATTACCAGGTCCCCAACTTGATACTCTTGTGGTCTGACTCTCTTGTTAAATGCCCTGATCATCCGTTTTTGATACGTTTGACCATGACAGATGGCAGTGAGCCTCTTTTCGTCAATCAGATTTAATTGATCAAGCCGAGTCTGGATCCAATCATCTTCATTCAAGTCTGCATCCTTCATTATCCGGAGAGAGGGTATCTGGACTTCAATTGGCAAGACTGCCTCCATGCCATAGACCAAGGAGAAGGGAGTTGCCCTGGTTGAAGTCCTTGCTGAGGTACGGTACCCATGAAGAGCGAACGGTAACATCTCGTGCCAATCTTTATAGGTCACTGTCATCTTCTGCACAATTTTCTTGATATTTTTATTGGCTGCCTCTACAGCCCCATTCATCTTCGGCCGGTAGGGAGAAGAATTGTGGTGCTGTATCTTGAATTGTTCACAGAGTTCAGTGATCATTTTGTTATTGAGATTGGTACCATTGTCCGTAATGATTCTTTCCGGGACGCCGTACCGACAGATCAGATTGTGCCGGATGAAACGTGCCACGACGCTCTTGGTTACCGTGTAATAGGATGCTGCCTCAACCCACTTCGTGAAGTAGTCGATTGCCACCAAGATGAAGCGATGCCCATTGGATGCCGTCGGTCGGATCTCCCCGATCATATCGATGCCCCACATTGCAAAAGGCCAAGGTGCCGTCAGGACATTCAAAGGGACCGGAGGGATATGCACCTTGTCAGCATAGATCTGGCATTTATGACAAGTTCGGGAGTGTTGGTAACAATCGGCTTCCATTGTGGACCAGAAATATCCTGCCCGAAGGATTTTCTTAGCCATGGTGTGTCCACTGGAATGTGTTCCGAATGTACCTTCATGCAGTTCTGTCATGATTTTCTCTGCTTCTGCCTTATCCACACAACGTAGCAGAGTTGAATCATGATTCCGTTTGTAGAGAATGCCGTTGCTGAGGAAGAATTTTGCAGCAAACCTCCTCATGAACTTCTTATCATTGACAGACGCACCTTCAGGGTATTCCTGAGCTTCCAAGTACCTCTTCACCTCATGATACCAGGGTTTTTCAATCATCTTCTCAGCCTCCAGCTCACAGCAGTATGCCGGTTCATCCATCTTCCAGATAATGATTCGGGGAGCCTCATTGTCCCATTTAACTTTGAACATTGAAGACATCGTAGCTAGGGCGTCCGCTAGCTGATTCTCCTCTCTAGGGAAGTGCTCAAAAGTTATCTCTTCAAAGTGGGGAAGCAAGGTCGACACATACTCCTTGTAAGGAATAAGATTCGGGTGTTTCGTATCCCACTCTCCTTTGATCTGATTGATCACGAGAGCGGAATCTCCGAAGACACTTAGAAATTTTATCCTTAAGTCGATTGCAGCTTATAAACCCATGATACATGCCTCATATTCTGCCATGTTGTTGGTGCAGCTGAAACATAATCGGGCGGTGAGGGGAGTATGAGTTCCTTTGGGAGATATTATTACAGCGCCGACGCCGTTACCCAAAGCATTGGAGGCTCCATCAAAATGCATAGACCATCGGGATCCTTCCTCAGGTCCTTCATCCGGTCCAGGTACTTCACAGTCAGTTACCATCATGATATCTTCATCCGGAAAATCAAAGTTCAATGATTGGTAATCGTCCACAGGTTGGTGTGCCAAATGATCGGCCAGTACACTTCCTTTAATTGCTTTCTGAGTTGTATACTGGATATCATATTCTGTTAAGATCATTTGCCATCTTGCTATTCTTCCAGACAGAGCGGGCTTTTCAAATATGTACTTGATGGGATCCATTTTTGAAATCAATAAAGTAGTGTGAGTCAGCATATACTGTCTCAGCCGGCGAGCAGCCCATACAAGAGCGCAGCAAGTTTTCTCAAGCAGTGAGTAACGAGACTCACAGTCGGTAAACTTTTTGCTCAAGTAATAAATAGCGTGCTATTTTCGGCCAGACTCGTCATGCTGCCCCAGCACACACCCCATTGAATTGTCAAGTACTGTCAAGTATAGTATCAGAGGTCTTCCTTCCACCGGTGGCATAAGAATGGGTGGCTCTTGGAGATATTCCTTTATCTTTTCAAAGGCGGCCTGACATTCATCATTCCAGCGTACTACTTGATCTTTCTTCAGCAATTTGAAGATTGGCTTACAAGTAGCAGTCAGATGTGAGATGAATCGGGCAATGTAATTCAGTCGTCCCAGGAAGCCTCTGACTTCTTTCTCTGTTTTTGGAGTCGACATCTCTTGTATGGCTTTTACCTTGGCAGGGTCCACCTGAATATCTTTATCACTTACAATGAAACCTAGCAATTTTCCGGATCTTACCCCAAAGGTGCATTTGTTGGGATTCAATCTCAGCTTGTACAACTTGAGTCGGTCAAATAACTTCCTCAGATGGTCAAGGTGCTCCTCCTCAGTTTGAGACCTTGCAATCATGTCATCAACGTATACCTCAATCTCATGATGGATCATATCATGAAATAAAGCAACCATGGCACGTTGATAGGTTGCCCCAGCATTTTTCAATTCGAATGGCATGACCTTATAACAGAAGGTGCCCCACTGAGTCACAAAGGTTGTCTTCTCCATATCTTCTAGAGCCATCTTGATCTGATTATACCCTGAAAAACCATCCATGAAGGAGAACACCTTGTGTTGAGCTGTATTGTCAACAAGGACATCAATGTGAGGTAGGGGGAAGTCATCCTTGGGGCTGGCCCTGTTCAGATCCCTGTAGTCAACACACATTCTGACTTTACCGTCCTTCTTCGGTACTGGCACCACATTGGCAACCCACTGAGGGTAAGAAGTCACTGCAAGGAAACCGGCATCAAACTGTCTCATAACCTCGGCCTTGATCTTTTCAGACATCTCTGGATGCATCCGTTGGACTTTTTGCTTTACCGGAGGGCAATCTTCCTTGGTTGGCAGGTGGTGAACTACAATGTCGGCATCCAAACCAGGCATATCTTCATAGGACCAAGCAAAAATCTCCATGTAGTCTTGTAGCATCTGGATCAATCGTTGCTTCACGCTGAGCTCTAGATTGGCACCAATCTTGACCTCTTTCCTATCTGTCTCAGTACCCAAGTTAATTGTTTCCACAGGCTCTTCATGTGGTTGAATAGCCCTCTCTTCCTGGAGTAGCAGTCTTGCGAGTTCACCAGGCACTTCGCAATCATCTTCACCTTCGTCCTCGGCCAAGTTGATCGGATTTTCGAAGTCATAACTGGCGGTAGCAGAGCTGTTACCAGTGAGATCCAGAGTGGATTGAAACCTGTATAAGTGAGTGTGTGTAAATATAGCTGTTTTGCAATATATATAATACAGAAAGGAAAAAAGCACAAGATTTGAAATGCAACAAACGTCCAATGTTTTGATTGATGATATATGAAAATGTCATACAAAAAACCCTCACAAATGGAGCTACGATGCCCCGGGTAGGACACCGAGCCAACAAAGTTTTAACATATTGTTTGTTACAAATTAGAAATCAAAAGAAATTAATTACTGCGTGACAAATGTGATAGGGGTAAAATCCTTTACCGTCCAGTTGCTTGGTCCGTCGCTGGTAGTCGGGTAGATCCAACTGTCAAACTCTGCTTCCTCTACATCCTCCTCGATAGCATTCACCCTTGAGCTGGAGATAAACACCGGAGCCTTTCTGACCTTCTCCTTGCGCACAGCCTTCTGAGCCTCTGTAGTAAAGCCCAGCCCAAACTTGTCATTCTTCTGAGTGAAGTCAGGAAGCTGACCCCAATTTGCACAATTGCCTTTCTGAACCACAGCCCGGGCATCCCTTAGGGAAGCCATCTTCAAGGAAACATTCTCTTCGATTGTTGTTTCTGCTGCTGCTGAAATTGGATGCACCTCCTCGAAATGCTGAAAGGGGGTTTCAATAAACTCCCCGTCCATCTCAATGTATCTGAAGGAATTCAAATGGCTCACCATATACTCCTCTTCTCCTTGCACAGTGACGATCTTCCCCCTGACAGGGTACTTCAGCTTCTGGTGCAAGGTAGAGGTCACTGCCCCAGCTTTATGGATCCAAGGTCGACCCAGTAGACAAGAGTACGATGGACGTATATCCATCACATAAAACATAGAGTCGAACACTTGAGAGCCCACACGAATAGGGATGTTAACCTCTCCATGAACCATCCTTTTTGAACCGTCAAAGGCCCTGACGATGATATTGCTGGGCTTCAGTTCCAGGCCTTCATAATCCAGACGGTCTAAAGCCTTTTTTGGTAGAACATTCAAGGAAGAACCAGTGTCCACCAATACATGCGCCAGAGTAGTGCCCCTGCATTCGATAGAGACATGCAGGGCATCATTGTGGTCTCTTCCCTTTGCAGTCAGGTCAGCATCTGAAAAACCCAAGCCATTGTCTGCTGTCAGATTTGCTACACAATCAGTGAACTGGACTGCAGTTGTCTCCTGCGGCACATGGGCCGTCTTGAGAAATGAGATCAAGGCCTTAGCATGGGCCTCGGAGCATAGCAATAAGGAGAGCATGGAGATCTTGGAGGGCGTATGCCCCAGCTGCTCGACAACATTGAAATCACTTTTCTTTATTATTTTCAGGATCTCCTCCATTTCTTGTTGGGAGGCCTCAGCATTTATAGGTATTGGTGCCTCCATCCGGGCAGGCTCTTCTTCAATCCCTTTGCCCCGAGCATTTGATGACTCGGTAGCAGGGGAAACAACTTGATCAGCAGTAGGAACAGGTAAACTTGTAGGTGTTATAAGGAGGGGTTTTCGAGTAGCGGGCGGTGCAATGTCAGGCGAGAAGAGCCTGCCACTGCAGGTGACCTTGGCTGGACCAGTGATATCGCAGATACTGGCGCCAGTGTCGAATTCTTGTTTGATTCCATTTACATATACGTCTGCCCCATAATGCCAGGGGACAGCTTTATCAGATACGTAGGGGAGAGGCCCCGGAACAGTAATAACCACAGGTGCAACAGTCATGATTTGAACAGGCTTCTTCGGGAGAGCCTTGATTGGATTATTGAAGATGGTAACCACAGAAACTTCTTTTACCGGAACCAACTGAACAGCAGACTTCTTAAACAGAATCTCCTTGCTATCCATTAGGCTTTGGACGCCTAACCTCAGCAAGGGACAACCAGATAGGGAAACAGCACATAACAGGCAACCTTCACCGCAACCCGGAAATAAACCGGCCCGCAGTAGGTTCTTCTTAACGGTCTTCAGAGGGGTAACAACTTCATTTACCGAAACAGCATACAATTCTTCCTCAATGGCATTTACTCTATGCTGGGGCATAGGAGCAGTTACAACATTTGGTCTCTCCGACGCTTCAAACTGAATTTCCTTTGCGTCGATCAGATCTTGTACTTTGTTTCTCAAGGCCCAGCAATCATCATTAGTGTGCCCGGGACTATCAGAATGATAAGCACACCGGGCATTTGGGTTATACTTAGGAGACGCAGTGTTGACGACCTTAGGAGCTTCTTTGAGGGTCACCAGGTTGGTGGATAACAGTTGGGGTAAAATTTGAGATAAGGTCATACTCAGTCGGGTATACTGCCTCTTGGGCCTTTCGCTTCTTTGCTGATTGTACTGCTGAGGAGCAGCAACAGGTTTCGAGATGACCAAAGCATTGACGGCTTGGCGACTTTCGGGCTTGATTTGTCTTCTAGGACCATAGACGGTGCTTGCTTCTTTCTTAAACGGCCTCTTCTCAGCACTTGTGGAGGCAGCCTTTTGTATCTTGCCTGACCTGATGCCAGCTTCAATTCTTTCTCCCGTCAATATCAAATCTGTAAACCCAGCGGAGGAGTTACCAACCAAATGATTGAAAAACGGGCCAGACAACGTCCCTAGAAACATATCAACCAGTTCTCGATCAGTCAATGGAGGCTGCACCCTGCCAGCCAAATCTCTCCATTTTTGAGCGTACTCTTTGAACCCTTCACCCGTCCCTAGAGACATACCCTGAAGTTGGGTACGCGTAGGAGCAAGATCAGAATTGTATTGGTATTGTCTGTAGAATGCGGTTGCCAAATCTTCCCAGTGTCGGATGCTAGTTCCATCCAATTGGTAGAACCATTCAAGCTGTGACCCCGAGAGGCTATCTTGGAAGAAGTGAATCCAAAGGTTCTTATCTGCCGTGTAAGGTTGGATTTTCCTTACGTACGACCTCAGATGCAGCTTTGGGCAGGAGACCCCATCATACTTGGCGAAGGCAGGCGCCTTAAACTTGTGTGGAATTACTACCCTAGAAGATAACCCCAAATCTTCGAAATCCAGCCCCGGCACATTCTGAATTTCCATGGCGCTTAAATGGTCCTCCAATTGCTTGTACCTGTCAGCAGCAGGTGGGTATTGTTCGTCGTTATAGTCCGTCTCGTTGTCGGAGACTGCGGGACTAGGAGCTCCTCCCCCTTGGGGACTGTTTTTCTCAGCAGAAGAAGTAGTTGGATCAGCTTCATTATGGAGTGTGTTCCCAAATCTGCGTCCGGTGTTGAACAACGCAGTCCTCTTTTTCTTCTTCTTCTTCAGGAGTAGAGTCTTCAACTCTTGCTGTCCTTGGGCCAGGCTCAGGACCATCTCTTGAAACTGTGCATTTTGGGCCTGAAGGGCCTTGATTGCTTGCTCACTGGAGGAGTCTGGATTCATGATGACTGTGCACACAAACAGCGAAGAAGATTAAGAAACCTGTGAAATAGGGTACCTGCTCTGCATATGGTGCAATGGAATGCGTATGTATGCAATGCATTCAAGGATTTAGAATATTCAAAATTTGTTGTAGACAAAAAGGAACGCACATCATATTAATAAGGAGAAATTCGTTAGTACATAAATGCCCCATGGGCCAAATATTACAAAATGACTCCTCAAGGCAAAAAAACATTGCGCATCCTCTTTGGTGCGATGTAGGTGTTGAGATTCCTCTCCTCGTGCAGTAGGCGGGTGAGTTCCAGGACCTTCTTTTCACTAGCATGTAGACTGGTCTCAAGAGAATTCCGTTCTTCCTTAAGCTGGACCCAGCTCTTCTGCATTTCTTCCCAGGAGGTGGGCATGTCGGGATGTTGAATGGTGTAGGACACCTTTCCTTCCAAGACTGGTTCTTTGATCACAGGGAGCATATGAGGATAAGGCATCACTAACTTCTGGGAGCAGGCTCGTACCCACTTGAGATAAGGTTCCAACGGGATGGAGTTCCTGTGCCCCAGTGTCTTGCTGTCTATCCTACTTGGCATCCTCCAAGCTCTGATAAATCTCTGACGAAGTCCTTGAGTATCATTGTCGAATTCAAAAACTATGTTAGGAATTAACATGTCATGAGGGCCATCCCTCCGAGCATAACCAAACTGTCTCCAAGCCAGGCATGGGTTGTAAGTAATACCTCCTTTGATTCCAAATAAAGGAACATTCGGGTACTCCCCGCAACGATCAATGATAGTGACGTCTTCCCTGGACCTAGGGCACCAATGTATATCTGCATGCGTGAGAGTCATTAACCGTTGTGACCATCTCAAACCCCGCTCGTTCTTCAAAACTGATTGTGGAAGGTGCGAAATAAACCACCTTCCCAGGAGAGGAGTGCAACACATAAGGACACCCCTTCTTCTCATGGTTCGAGTGTAACATGAGTGAAGGATGTCCCCCAGCAACGTAGGTATAGGATTCCTGGTTATGAAGATCTGGACAGCACTGATATCAATAAGCTGATCTGGGTTAGGGAATAACACCAAACCATAGACAAGGAGGGTCATAACTTCTTCAAAAGCTTGCAGGTCAAGGGAGTTCCAACATTCTTGGGCCTTCTCGAACAGAAACCTGGCTAAGAATCCCTTGATACCACTTCTAACTTCCCAATGTCCCTTGAGGTCAGACGGTTGTAGGTGCAAGGCTTTAGCAATCTCTTCAAGCTTGGGTTCCCCTTCCGTACCGTTGTAGGGTAGTTGATCAAGGATAGGGACCTTCAGAAGTCGGGAGAACTCTTCCAATGTAGGCACCAATTGATAATCCGAAAAGGTGAAACAGTGATGCAGAGGGTCAAAGAACTGGAACAGGACCTTTATCAAATCTTCCTCAATGTTGGTGTTAACCAAGCTGATGAGTCTTCCATGTCTCTCACTGAATGAAGAACCCTCGGGAATCCTGGACATAAGTTCCTTAAGCTGAGGAGGGATCTTTACAAGGCTAATATGTATTGTCTTTCTGCGAGCAGTTTCCATGTCCTATAAAACAAGAACAAAGATGAAGATTCGAAACCCTTGAAATGGTTAGTCAATGCACATGATGTTGTATGATGTCATGATGTTATGATTAAATACACCACAAATATTCACAAAGGCAAACATGGTAAGGCACACAAGTCACACAAGACAAACCCTTAGAGTTTAGGCCTGCATGGGGTCTGGGTATTACCCTCTTGAAGTTTGGTGGGCTCAACCTGTCCTATTAGAAGTAACCGGGTTCTAAGGGTCCCAATATCACTGGATTACTTTCATTGTTCATCGTTTCGATTTAGCCACTGAACTGGCGACCAAAATATCCCAGGAAAGCAACCCTCAATTGAGTGTAGTATCGAGTATCAACCAACCTCGGACTGCACCACAGTCAGTTATCTCACTACCCTAAAAAGGCCAAGATGGTTCAATTAAGGTTCCTAAGGTCAGTTGATGCTTCACGACACCACGCGGCGGCCCCGTACTCTCCTTGACTGAACTCAAGGGTTACCGGTACACACCAAAGTGCCACATCAACGTAGCAGACTACTTCAACCATGTCGGTATACCCCGCACAGTTCCCTCACAGTCTTGTTGCTACTTTCTAAGAAGGTATCCCCAGAGCCGGGTTAGGATCTATAAAACTCCGATACAAAGCCCACAAATGTAAAAGCAAACAAGACAATCAATTGAAAACAAAGGTGATCTAATCCCTAAGGTTACTCCACTTTTAAAATAGTCCCCAGCAGAGTCGCCAGTTCTGTGATACGGTGGGAGAACTGACTTGAGGTTTTGCGTTTGTTTTCGCAAATGTTTCGGTTGAGCAAGAGTCGCCACCGACTTTTTATTTTATCCTAAGGAAAGGTTAAAAAGCACAGCAAAAACCTTTTGAGATGTCTTCTTGGGTTCGGGGAGTAGATTATAGAAAGGGAAGGTATTAGCACCCTTTCTATCCATGGTTATCCATGGGCTCTTAGTTACTTGCTTAGATCACTTGCCTTTTGTTTTCAATTGTTTTAAATGGTGCTTGAGTGTGTGGGTTTGAAAGTGTTTTGAAAAGAGGCCAATGTGGTGGCAACCTTTGTAATGATCCATGTGGGGATGTATACAAAGATGTATGTCTTTTGAAAAGGTTTTCATTTGTTTTTGAAAGTTGTTTTGAAAGTGTAGTGTTGTGTGGTTTTTTGAAATAGGCAAGTGTTTCGTTTTTGCAAGTTTGATTCAAGTAACTAAGAGGTTATCTACTCCTAAATTTCTCAAAGATTATTGCTATGTTTTAACCCTTTTAACAAATTTGTTCCACCATTGTATTTGGTGGACAACCTTGTGTTAGGATGTGAAAGGGACAGGCGCGGGTCATCGTTTTAGACCATAATTGCAACGGCGTTAAATGTCTTTGGGCAATTTTCTTTAAGGGACTTGATCATTTGTTTTTGTTTGTTTTGAAAAGTTTTATCGAGGGACTATGATCATTCAAATTGTTTGCTTTGCCCAAAGAAGTTCAACATACAATATGGCCCATTTATTTGAAGGCAACAAAGTGGAGTACCCTTGGGGTGCAAGTGTGAGATGTGTTGTTTATTTTCATGCTCATTCATCTTGTATTAGGTCCAACTATTTTTTATCGTTTTTCGTATGCAAACCCTAATTCTAACATGTTATTTTTAGAAAGCAATAAAGCGCGAAATTTAAATTTACTAAGCTATTACAAAACCAAATATGGGAAGGGGGGTATAAATGTTCAAATGGGGATATTGACAAGTAATGTAAATCTAAATTATTACATCATTTTTGAATATTTGCAAAGTAAATAAATTGCATAATTAAATGGAAATTAAATAAATATGCAAAAATGCAAAGAGAAAGTTTTTTATATGTATGGAAAAATATTATTTATGTAAAAATAAAATAAGAAAATAAAAAGGTATTATTTTGAGTATTTTCAACTTTTAGGGCAAAAACCCTAATTTTAAAGAAAATGTATTATTATACAAGTATTTATTTATTATGTACAAAAATAAAAATAAAATGAAGTATATTATGAAAAAAAGTATTTTTGTATCAAATATTAATAAAAATGAAAAATTCAAGTATTTTTATATTTATATTAATAAACATATATATATATATATATATATATATATATATATATATATATATATATATATATATATATACTATATATATATATATATATATATATATATATATATATATATATATATATATATATATATATATATATATATATATATATATATATATATATATATATATATATATATATATATATATATATATATATATATATATATATATATATATATATATATATATATATATATATATATATATATATATATATATATATATATATATATATATATATATATATATATATATATATATATATATATATATATATATATATATATATATATATATATATATATATATATATATATATATATATATATATATATATATATATTAAGTTCTTAAATATGCATTATATACAAAATAATATATATTTAGTATTTTGATAAAATAAATAAATAAAAAAGGTATTTTTATGTGAAATATTTTCAGAAGGTAAATAAAAAATAAAAATGTATTTACACTATCTTTTAGTATTTTAAAACAAAATATATGTATTTATTTATTATGTGTATAATCTAAAAGAAAACTATATAAATGCCTAATAAAATAAAAATGGTGAGAAAAAATATTTTTATATTTTTAATGTCATGAGAAAAAATAAATAAGTCAAACAAAAAAAGAAAAAGTCAAAAAGAAATAAAAATAAAGCAAATGGGCTCAGGGGGTGTAATAGGAATTATGGGGTGTGAAAAGGAAAACATAAGACAAGCCCAGCCCAATGCCACTGTCTTCAACCTCCAGCACAATATTTGAAAAACGCGCGCGCCCTGTTCTTCAATGTCCAACTCTCGATTCCTGGCTTTTTAGCAAAAACTCATAACACAACAAATGTTCAGCATGAAGAGACGGTTCTAACCATGTATAGAACTTGACCTAACTCTCTAAGATGAGGGAGAATTTCTCCTCCCCCAAATCCTAACCTAGTTTTTCTGCCATTTTCAAACCCCAAATTCTCTCTACTCAGGCAAAAGAAATGAAATGTAAAGATATGTACATGCTCAGGGCTATGAGTAGAACCTTGTTTCTTCATAAACTTAAGACTAAAGATACATGATAAGAGAGATACGAGTTCAAAGTTTTACCTGTGCAGTTGAACTTCTATCTGGAGAATGAGGAACTTCTGGTGCAAGGTAATGATTGGAAAAGCTTCCTTGAGGTCCAGGGATGCTGTTTCAATGCTCACTTTGTCTTGAAACTTCTTGTATCGAGCTGTGGAACTTCAACTGCAAAAGGAAAAAAATGAAAATGGTGGAAACTGTTAGAGGGATTACAGGTCAGGTTTTAGGTCATGGTTAGCTTGCATACATGCTAGGGAATGTGTATGAATTGGTTTTAGTGAGAATGCTCGAGGGAAATGGGAGTTGGCACTCAAACTGCAGGCCTTGCCCTATTTGAGCAGTTTGATGGTGTTTCTGTGATGGAGAGTGTTTTAGAGGTAAAGGATTCGTGCAAAAGCTTGGTTGGGATGTTTGGAATGTGTTTGATCAGTTTTCTCTTGTGTGCCTATGCTGAAATGATAGTTGTTACAAGTTATGGAACTTTTCTTCTCTCTTAAGCAACAAAAGCAAGTTGATGGTTTAGGTCAGTAGGGGGCCTCCTAATGTGCTGCATAATCTTCTCTTGATCAGAGCAACTTGTCCATAATCTTGTGCCAAAAGGATTTAGCTTGTACTTGTTGGATTTCTAAATTGACATAAAGTGAACTTTTACCAAAATGGCTAACTCACTTTATCTAAAAATGGATCAATCTTGTGTACAATGCTTGAACTCATGGAACAACACTTTAACACATTGAATATGCATTAAATTATTGAGTATGAAATGGTTCAAGGACCTGTAATCAAGGGCATGCTGATTTAGAGAAGTTTACACAAACTATGAACATGGAAAATGGCCAATTCAAAGGTGAGTTTTTGTTATATTGTGAAATTCGAATCTCTCAAGTTATGAGGTTGTTTGAGAAGTTTTTGGACATTTTGGAAAGCTTGGAATGTGTACTACAATCCATCTTTGAAATGAAAGTTGAAATTTCAAGTGGAAGGGTATGGAAAATGGCCTTGAAGTGGGGTAGAAAACCTTGTCAAAATAGGTTAAAATTTCACTAAGTTAAAAATGGTTTAGTGCCCTTATTCAAAAAAAAAATAACTTGAGATACAAGCTTCAAATGAGAAAACTTTGTGAATCAAAGTTGTAGATTATGCAACAAGCTACAACTTTCATGTTTTGACTTTTGTTTGAATCCAAATGGATCTTGGTGAAAAGATGGGGCAAAGTTGGGAAAAAATTAGGGTTTTTCATAACTTAGAAAAATTCTAAGTTATGAAAAATTCCATTTTCTAACCCTAATTTGCATTTTGTGATTTCTTGGTGAACAAGTTTCATGATTTGGCATGTTTTGATGAAAAATGAATCTTGACTCTTGATTTTAACCAAAAAGTCAAAGTTTGACTTTTCAGTATACAGTCAAAATTGATCAATTGACTGGGAAATTCAACTGTCAATCTTGTGTACTTGGGATCTTTTGAGCTTGATGAATGTGTCAAGACCATTTCATTGAGTCCTTGAGTCCATATGTGAGCTTGATTTGCCATTGGCTAGGTCAAACAGTCAAAAATTGCCTTTGTGCAGTCAAAACCCTAAAAATGACCATTTTGCCCTTTTGGTGATCTGATCAAATTTCTTGTGGAATTGTGATCCAAACTTGATCAAATGGTCCATATGAGTTCAATATGTTGATGTGGGTCAAATTTCATGAGGTTTGACTGTCAATTGGCCACAGTTGACTTTTTCCCCAATACAGCTGATTTCTAGGTCAACTGTCCAATTGACTGGGCAAAACTTGGAATCAAGATTTGAAACTTGGTATGGATAATCTTGTGAGTCAAACATGAAACATGAAAGTCATCTTAGGCATTTTAGGTCAAAACATCCTTGGGCAAACACAAACCCTAATTTGAGTCCACAGTGCAAGGAGAAGTCTTGAGCAGAGGAAACCCTAACTGGATCTTGATCTTCAAGGGTCTTGTGATGAGAAAATGTTGAGGAAATGGGAGGGCAAATTTTGGGGTACAACAATGAGAAAAAGTGAGAAAAGCTTGACTTCTGTATACCGTTTCAAGGTGTTAGACTTGATGTTTTTGATCCAGGAAGGTTCTTTGATGTCCCAGGAATGCGATGGAATGAGTTTTGTGGCTTGAAACGACCTCTAACCCTGTTTTCAGTTTTGAGATTTTTTAGCAAAAAGTCAAGTTTTGTTCTTCAAGTTCTTGCGCAGCTTTTTGGTCGATGGCATTAGGGTTGCGTTTGGTACTTATGTATGAATGATTTAGGGTTGAAAACTTGATCCAAAACCTTTGCATTCATGGTTTGGAAGATTTGATTTTTCAAGATCTTTTTTCAATATTTTCCATGCTATTTTGTACCAATCATGACAAAACCTTCCACAAATGATTATGCACGAATCTTGAGTGTCCAATGAGAGTATTTTCTGCACAAAAAGATTTGATTTCATTAGTTTAGTATTTTTTTCATATTTTATTTAGTTTAAATGAATTAATTGTAATAAAAAAATTCAAATAAATAAATAAAAATAATAAAAAACTTCCCTTTGGGCCAAATGGTCGTGTGCATGCTTTGGATAATGAATTGTGGAAGAAAAAGAGGCCCATTAGAAATTTTAGGTCATTTGAATCAATGTTGATTTTTTAAAATATCCAAAAATTTCCCAACTTCCACAAGGCATAACTTGCTCAATTTTTAAGCTTTGCTCATGTTCTTGGACATTTTGGAAAGGTCTTTGAGTCCTCTAACCAATGCCTTTGGTCCCATGTCATTTCGATTCACCAATCTCAAGTTATGGCCTTTGACTTAAAGTCCCTTTTTGTTGACTTTTGAAAATGACCTATAATGTTGAAATTGATAACCTTTTGTGAGAGCATTTCTTGGACTTGAAGTATGAAGAGGAGTTGTAGGAAATGTCTTTCTCTTCAAAATGAGCTTTGGATGGAATTTTTTTGATAATCCATGTGAAAGTTATGCCCTGGTCAATTTACAGTTGACTTTTTCAACTGTCCAAATAAGGAAACTTTTGCATCTTGATGATTTTTGAGCCAAGCTTTGAGAATCATGATCAAGCATTGATCAAATGATGTTTGTCGCTTCAAAATGAGATGTTGACCAAAAATTTGAACTTTTGACTGTCAAATGACCATTTTGCCCCTGCAGTTGACTGTAGGGAAATTAGGGTTTCTGACTGTGTAATTTTGTGCTGTAAGTCTTGAAACTTGGTATGAGGATGCTTGACTATATTTATAGGCATGTGGGACTTGATTGGACCCTTGGAAACTTCATTTTCTTGATCAGAACCAAAACCCTAATTTTGACTGTTCATGAGGCTCTTACACTGTGCAACCCTTGGGGAATTTTGAAGCTTGACTTGGAAAATCTTTGAAGAATATGGGAGGGAAAATTTTGGGGTACAACAGATATTCTCAGAGTATTTTCCATGCTGAAGATCGGTTCGCCTTTTTGCAACGGTTCAGGGTTCAAATATTCACAAGTCCAACCCGGCGCGTCATATTCAGGTGTTCTTTTGCCAAGATATCTCTGATAACGTATTCTCAAATTCAGGTTCGACTCAAGAGTCAATCTTTTAAAGAAGGTATCCGAATGGGTGAGTTTTCTCGAAGAAATATGGTGAAAAAGTGTGCTGAAAGTGCAGTTTTTACGCGCTAAAAAATTCATAACTTGAGGATCGTGGCTCGTTTTGAACCCGTTCCAGTGGCCAAAATTCCGTCTTGACGTCATCTATGTTTTCATATCTCACGACTGGAAGCCAATTTCGATAAGAAGGTCTTCAAAAATGCGGATTTATCAAGTATTTTCGTACAGAAAATTTATGACAGAAGTTTATTTGCGTCATGTTCAGAAAATCATAACTTGGTCGATTTTCATTGTATCGAGCTGGTTCCGGCGCTAAAATTTCACAAATTGAGTTGGCTAAGTTTTCACATAAGGTATCGAGTTCGAACGGTATTCAAAAGGCCTTCGTTTTTTGCTCAGAGTGCGTGTGACGCGCAGAAAATTTTGAATGCTGAATATTATTTCATATGAGCCGAAACTTCAAAAATTCATAACTCGGTCAATTTTTATCGGATTGGGCTTATTTTTTATACAAGGTCACAGACTCAGAGATCTACAACTTTTCTTTAAAAGTCGATACCGAATTATGCTCCGATCAATACCATTTTTTATTGAAGAACGTGTTAGAGTCGACACTGAAGCCCAAAATAAGTTTGTCTGAGCTGAAACTTCAAAAATTCATAACTAATTCACCGTTTATCCGATTGAGCCCATTTTCGGACAGGAGTTATTTCTCGATGTCAGCTACATTTTTTTTTCACATTTTAACTTCAAAAATTGCACTTAAGCCCCTGCGATTTTGCCTAGAACGTGACGAACTCAAGTGAACATTGGAGGCCCAATTGCACATTTAAAGACCATTTTTTCTATCCAATTTCCATTATATAATCTCATTCTTTTCACACAAACAGAGGGAGAAAAAAAAGCTTTTGCCACAATGCTGTCAGAATATCAAATTCCTTCAAGAACCCTAAAACCTTGAAATCGTTATTACAAACCTCCATCTCACTACAAACAAGCCATCCCTGTTACAAACCCACATCTCACTACTTCTCCAGTAAGGGTAAGGCTGGCTTGATCTCCATGATCAAAAGGGCATAAAAGCATTCATCTTACTACTTCTCCAGTAAGGGTAAGGCTGGTTTGGTCTCCATGATCAAAAGGGTATAATCATTCATACATGACATATCGGTTTTAACATTAAATTTTTCATATATTGGCTTTATTTGTATTTCATAATATATAGTAATTTATTTAATGTGTTCATGAGATTCAACACTGCAGATTTAGACAGGATCCCATGCAGGTTCATTAAAGAACATTGAGGCCAAAACACAAATGGCCAAAACAGAACAACTAACACATGGCACCAATGCATAACAAGGCAGACATCCTGAGAAGGTTAAAGGCGTGGATTCAACAACCACCCCTATTAGTTTTGGTTTTCTTCCTATATTTATCCTTTTACCTATTTTTATTCTTTCTGTTTAAAATCTTTTTTCATAAAACTTAACATTTTTCACAAACCTTTGATTTTTTATAATAAACTCGAATAATTAATTTTAGGTTTTAATTTAATTTTAGGTAACTTTAATTATTTTGTAAATAAATTAAAATTAATTAGAACAATTAGGATTTTGTTTCTAACTTAGTTCTATTTTCTTTTTTCTTAAAATAATAAAACACAAAAATAGGCCATTTAATTATTTTTTAAAAACTAATTTAATTACTAATTAATTTTGTATTTAATTTTAAAAAACTTAATTCTTTTTTCTTAGAAATAATGAAAAACAACAAAAAAATAATTTTTCTTTCGATTAGGTTAGACGGGGTCAAAACCCTAATTCTCTCTCGTTCTTTATTCGCACGCGCTTTATTTTATTTTACCATATTAATGTAATTGCTCACAAGTTGTAATAGATTAATTAGGACCTTTTTACTTTCATTTATCATTTTTTAAGGGTTTGTTTTTGGCTATGTAAATACCCGAAACCTTGTAATAGCTTAGCTTACTTTCCGCACTTTAAATTCCGCAACTATAAACTGTCTAGATGTATGGCTAATAGGATTGTATGGAAAGACTAACTGAAAATTAAAACGGTAGATCACCTAATATGCAAAGATTAAATAACTGAAACAAATCATATACACATATTCACTCCTAGGGTACTCCTCACTTGGTTGCCTCGGAAAACAATGGTCATGTCCCTCGAACGTAGGGATACCCTTAGCAAAGACCCTCGGTTAAAATCATCATAAATATCATGGTCCCTCGATGTCCCTCGAAGTTGCCTATGGTATATGATCTTGTCCCTCGATGTTGCCTACGAATATATGATGACAGTCCCTTCAAAATGCTAAGGTATCCTTACATGTTGCCTTCAATGACCATTACGTCTCTTTCGAATTGACCCTTACAAATTCCAACGACGGTGCTACCTATTTCACAATAGTAGGATAACATTGTCTAAAGGAAACGAACATAGAACAATTCTTTTTTCGAGTAAGTAGATGCTAGTAGGTACTTGCTCAAAACAAACAAACCTTTTTCACACTTACACTCTTTCAAACAAAGTTTTCAAAAACACTTCGTAACACTCTTGAAGACAGAAGCAAGGATTAAATCGAAGTAAAACAAAACCTTTTCAAAACACACAAACACGAAAGCAATTTTCAAAAATGATGAGCAAGTACCTAAGATCCCGTGGAAAACCACGGATAGAAAGGGTGCTAATACCTTTCCTTTCTATAATCTACCCCCGTACTCAAAATCTCGAAAAAGGAATTTTTCTATGCTTTTTTTCTTTCCAGTTGGATAAAATAAAAGTCGGTAGCGACTCTTGCTTACCGCGATATTTGAAAATACAAAATGCAAACCAGTATTAAACAGTCGGTTCTGCCACCGTATCACAAAAGTCAACCAAACTTTGACCAAGCATAACTTTCTCATACTTTATCAGAAATTTTCCACCAAAGCTCATTTTGAAGAGAATCCAATCCCCTACAACTTCTCTTCATCTCTCAAGTTCAAGAAATGCCCCAGTTAAAAGATGCAAGCTCAGACATTATAGGTCCTTTCAAAAAGTCAACAAAAACACTTTTTGGGTCAAAGCTCCTTACATGAACATGGAATATCCAATTGAAATGGAACAAAAAGGGTTGTTTAGAGGATATCCTAAGATCTATAAAAAGTCCAAGAACACCCTCTTAGGGTTAAAAATGAGATAGATATGCATTGCTAAAGTTGACCAATTTTTGGAAAAATGCATGAAGCCAATATTGACCAAACTTGAATTTTTTCCAAATGGGCCCATCTTTTCATGTTTGAAACTTGTTTCTAACATGGCCCACGACCTCTGAGCTCACCCATACATTATTTTATTATTTATGCTATTTATTTTGATATTTTATTCATTAAAATGCAAAATTAAATAAATAAATTATAGAAATAATGTAGGATTTGATTTGGAATCTTTTTCTCATCAAATAATGGGCAAAATGTGTTGGCATATCAAGGGAAGCTCGTGGAGAAAAGAAAGATTGGATTTGTTCTAAAAAAGCCAAAAAATCACATAATTGAAAGAAGATATTTTCTCATCAAAGCATGGATATTCCTCCACATATGTTGACCTAATATGGTCTCATATATATGCACAACAATTCCAGACTAAAGAAACACACGCAACTGCCTCCACAAACCCTAATTTTTTTTCCAAAAATTCAAAGAAAAAGTGAAACTCGTATCAAACAATCTCAACCCTTTTCAAGGTAAACTAAGGACTCCAATCTATTCCTGAAGACTCCAGGAGTCCATCCATGTCAATCTCCAAGCTCGTAGCACTCCCAAACGCCCAGATCACACATCACCGAATTGGTATATTTCTTGATTTCAAAAATATTACATACTATGATATAAATCATTTATATGTTCATATCCATGTTTGCACTGATGATTGTGAATGTTTAGAGCCATCACATGGGTAGTTTGAGGCAGGGATGAAACTTTGCCATTGTTAGGGCAAAGTTTCAGACGAGCTTCATATCTCCCTGTACAGGGACTTTCATACCAAATGGACACCACCACTAAATTCGCAGCCTATGATTTAGGGGGGGGGGGGTAGGCTCAATTTCTGGTCCGAAATTATGCTATTTTGTAGATTAGAGATTTGAAGGCGCCAGAGACAATGGTGGTCAACCACCGTGAGGGGTGGCTTGACCCTCTCTGCACTGGCTTGGCTGAACAACAATGTTTGATTGGTCCATTTAAATTCCCAGGGCCCACTAAAGAGGCGCGCGTTGACAACTCAACAATTATGTTGTTTTAATATTATATTGTTTTGTTTTGGTTGCATTAACGATTGATCACTCTGGTCCAGTGGCAAGAACGAATGGGTTAAGGCATTATGTGTGAGAGAGGTCAGGGGTTCGACCCCTGCCTCTTACATATTATTTTTCTGATTTGTGCATGCAAATTCAGTACTCCAAGTCC
The DNA here is from genome assembly GCA_948472305.1 of Vicia faba. NCBI lineage: Eukaryota > Viridiplantae > Streptophyta > Magnoliopsida > Fabales > Fabaceae > Vicia > Vicia faba. The sequence goes on along the minus strand of OX451735.1, from coordinate 848,784,136 downwards.
CAGCGTGTCCAACATGCGCTACTATCTCCATACCATAGGATCTCATCAAGGCCATATAAAATGTTCCATATCCAAACGCCCTTGATAGACCTCCCAAGGAGCAGCACCATTGGATCACACGCAAGGGTAATGGGCCAACAGATCTGGGCCCTAACAAAAATTAGTGATACACCCCCAATTTGCTTCTTACTCCAGGCCCATTTCCCTCTTTTTTAATTTACTTTATTTTCCTTTTTTTTAATTAGTTTATGTTTTTTAAATTCATTTTTTTAATCATAAAATCAACAAAAATCACAAAAAAAAATAGATTTAGGTTTTGTAATTAAAATTAATTCTTGCAAATTAATTTAATTTAATTGATTTTATCTTGTTTTCTTTAATTTAAAATTAATTAGAAATTAGGTTAAATCTCAAATTTTTTTCATATAAAATACCCAAAAATATTTTTATTAAGCAGTTAGATTTTTAGGGTTTCAAACTTGTTCCCATCTTAATCTCCGCGCGCTTATTATTTTCCGTTTTATCATTTTTCAATTTATTATAACTGTTTCCCGGATTATAATAGACCTAATTAGAATTTTTGCTTTCTGCACTTTACATTTTAGTCAGATACAACTGTAACTGTGCCGAAGCGTTGTAATAACTGTAGGTTTCACTTTCTGCACTATATTGTATGCCTGTATATAAACTGCTAGTAATTAGGCGTGTATGGCAAGAGATAATAAATCAATATTAGATCACTAACATCAAGATAAAAATACCTGGAAAAAGCACATTATTGCACACTTGCACCCTTAGGGTATCCCCCACTTCGGTTACCTTTGAAACAGTCACAATTCTCTAAACGTGAGAATCCTTTGTGATTGTCCTTTAGTTCAAGAGATCACAAGTCCCTCGATGACCCTTTCGATTGTTGCCTCAGTTAAAAAGTGATCTTAGAACTTTAGGACAATTACTAAGAGTTCTTGCCCAGTTGCCTTAGTGACCATAAAACGTCCCTTTTGATAGTCCCTCAACATCCAACGATAGGGCTACCTACTCACTAATAGTAGGATAGCACTATCTAAAGGAAAGGAGGAAAAGAACACCTTTTTCGAGTAGGTAAATGGTTGTTAAGTACTTTCTCAAAAAACAACTTTTTCACACCACACTTTCAAAATTCTTTTCAAAAATGTTTTATCACACTCTTGAGGACTGATACAAGAGTTATCATAAAGCAAACAAAACTTTTCAAAACACACAAACACGAAAGAAATTTTCAAAAATGAGCAAGTACCTAAAAGCTCGTGGAAAACCATGGATGGAAAGGGTGCTAACACCTTCCCTTTCTATAATCTATCCCCCTTACTTAAAAATATCAAAAAAGATCTTTTTCTGTTCTTTTCACCCTTTCCTTTGTTGGATAAAAAAAGTCGGTGGTGACTCTTGCTTACCGCAACATTTGCAAATACATAATGCAAACCAATATTAACAGTCAGTTCTCCCACCGTATCACAGAACTGGCGACTCCGCTGGGGACAATAATAAAAGTGGGGTTTATCTTAGGGTCTAGTTCATTTCTAATCTATTTTCTTTGTTTATTTTGATTGCTTTACTTCTAAGGGTATTGTTTGGGTTACTATAGATCCTACACCCGGATCTGGGGAAACCTTTTAGGTAAGTAGCAATAGATCATGGAAACGGTGTGGGGTATACCGACACTGTTGAAGCGATAGCTATGTTGATGCGACACTTTGGTGGGTACCGGTAGCCTTTGAGTTAATCAAGGAGAATACGGGGCCGCTGTGTGGTGTCATGAAGCATCAACTGACCTTAGAATCTCAATTGAACAACTTGGCTATTAGGACGTAGTGAGATAGTCGTCTTTGGTGTATCTCCAAAGTCGGTTGATACTCGATGCTACATTCATTGAGATTTGACTCCCGAGTTTTGTTTGGTAGCAAGTCAGTTGTCTATCGGAACGAAACTTGTGGGAAAAGTCAGTGATATTGAGATCCCTTAAAACCCGATTACTATTTATAGGACAAGTTGAACCAATCAAAACTTCAAGAGGGTATTACCTCAAAACCCATGCAAGCCTTAAACCTAAGGTTTTTTGTGTGATTTGCTTGTGCTTGCTATATCTGTGATTTCTTAGCATAATCATGACATCATAACATGGCATGTCATACTAACCATTTTAAGGATTTTCTAGGGCTTATCTTTGTCTTGTCTTATAGGACATGGCGTCCGCTTGTAGGAACACTATCCAAGTCAACCTTGTGAGGGTACCTCCTCAACTTAAGGACTTAGCATCAAGGATTCCTGAAAGCTCTACCTTCATAGAAAGACATGGTCAACTTCTCAACTTGGTCACCTCAAACTCTGAAGAAGAAATGATAAAGGTGCTCTTTCAGTTCTTTGACCCGTTAAATCACTACTTCACTTTTCCTGATTACTAGTTAGTGCCTACTATGGAGGAGTTTTCTCAGTTATTGGGGGTACCTATCCTTAATCAGTTACCATTCAACGGTATGGAAAGAGACCCAAAGCCTGAAGAGATTGTTCAAGCTCTGTCTTTACAACAGTCTGATGTACTGGCAAATTGGGAAACTAGAAGAGGCATCAAGGGGTTTCTAGCTAAGTTTCTGTTTGAGAAAGCTCACCATTTTTGGGATACCCTAGATTTACAAGATTTTGAGGAAGTGTTGGCTCTTCTCATCTATGGGATGGTATTATTTCCTAATATGGACCAACTCATAGACGTGAATGCGGTTAAGGTTTTTCTGTCTCATAATCCGGTGCCTACTTTACTTGGAGATATTCTACACTCTCTGCATACTCTCACTCTAAATAGAAGAAGGACCCTTCTGTGTTGCACTCCTCTGTTGGCTAGGTGGTTTATTTCGCACCTACCTCGGTCTATTTTGAAGAATGATCAGGGTATGAGATGGTCTCATAGGTTGATGTCCCTCACACATTCGGATATTCATTGGTGTTATTGATCCTTGGAGAATGTTACCATCATTGATCACTGTGGGGAATTCCCTAATGTTCCTCTCTTAGGAATTAGGGGAGGAATCACTTATAATCCCTGTTTGGCGTTGCGACAATTTGGTTATGCTAGAACGGATGGTCCTCATGATGCACTCGTCCAAGAAATCATCTTTGACTATGAGAATGATGTTCAGGGTTATCGTAAGAGGTTCATTCGAGCTTGGGGCATGGTAAACAGAGTTAATAGCAAGACACTGGGGCACAAGAATTCCATCCCTCTTGATACTTATCTCAAATGTGTGCGAGCTCGTGATCAATATCTTATGATGCCTTACCCCGCTGTCTTACCTGTGATCATGGAGCCAATTACTGAGGGAGACACTCCTTACATTGTTCTCCATCCTGACATGCCAACTGATTTCGAAGAGCTACAAAAATCCTGGATTCAACTCAAAGAAGAACGGGATACCTTTGAAACCCAATTCTACGCCAGTGAGAAGAAGGTTTTAGATCTCACCAGGTTACTTCACGAAGAAAAGAGTATAAATGCTTACATTGCACCAAAGAGGACGCGCCTGTGAGAAGCTTGAGTATTTCTTTACTTGGAGAGTTTATTTTTGCTTTGTTACTTCCTTTGTAAGCCCAAGAGGCATCATGGTGACCGATAAAACTTCTTAATGCAATTAAAGTTTGTTCTCTTTCTGTTGAAGCAAATTTAAGTGTTAGAAATCCTTGAAAACATTTCATGCATAAATCATACATATCATTGCATAAGCAGGTTTCATAGCAGGTTTTTCATCTTCTTCGCTATTTATTTCAGCAGTAAAGAAATGGCTCTTGAACAAATAGTGAAGGATCTACAAACTCAAAATGCTCAGTTTCAACAAATGATCATGGCTCTAGCCAAGGGGCAAGAGGAACTGAAAGCCCTGATTGTCAAAGAGAAGACTAAGAAGCCAAAGAAGCCAGTTGGTATGGTGAATTTGGGAAGGAGGTTCAGAGGACCGTTAAGGCATGTTGTAGCAATAGCATCTTCGTCAAAAGAAGGAGACAATCAAGAAGGGGAAACAAGGGAGGAAGACTCCGGTCTAAGGGAATCTGATAACGAGACTGACTACAATGAAGAGCAGTATCCTCAGGCCGATGAAAAATACAAACAACTGGAGGATCGTCTGAATGCAATAGAAATCCAGAGGGTGCCTGGGCTGGATTTTGAAAAGATGGGTTTGGTTTCTGGGGTTGTCATCCCGCAGAAGTTCAAGGTTCCGGTGTTCGCTAAATATGATGGGGTCTCATGTCCCAAGATGCATCTCCGATCTTATGTGAGGAAGATTCAGCCTCACACTGCTGACAAAGACTTATGGGTCCACTTCTTTTAAGACAGTCTATCCGGAACTCGACTAGAGTGGTTCTACCAGCTGGAGGGGACCAATATTCGTAACTGGGAAGACCTGGCTGCTTCTTTCTACAAGTAGTATCAGTATAATGCAGACCTTGCTCCCACCCGTACACAACTCTAAAGTATGTCTATGGGTTCGAGCGAGGGTTTTATAGACTATGCTCAGAAGTGGAGGGACTTAGCAGGAAGAGTCCAACCCCCCTGTTTGATAGGGAGTTAGTGGATATGTTTTTAGGTACCCTATCTGGTCCGTTTTTCAATCATCTGATTGGAAGCTCCTCATTCGGCTTTACTGAGTTGATTTTGATGGGAGAAAGAGTGGAATTTGGGATTAGAAGTGGCAAGATTTAGAAGGATGCCTCTTCAAGTGCAGGAAAGAGAGCTTTCGTAGGAAAAAACAAGGTCAGTGTTGTTTACAATCAACGAAATTAGGGTAGAATCGAGTGTCGTCTAACGGTAGGGGCTGTTATGATATCCAAGCCTGCAACTACTCAACAATGAAATAATCAACCTAGAGTAGAAAGACCTGTAAGACAATTCACCTGGATAAATATGACTTTGTCTCAAGTATTGCCTCACTTACTGAAATCCAATTTGGTTACCCTGAGGGAAGCTCCCAAGAATCCCAACACCGCAACTCCTCGCTACAACCCAAATGCTCGATGTGCTTACCATTCAAAAAGTCCAGGCCATGATACAAACGACTGTTGGGCTTTGAAAATAAAGGTGCAAGACCTTATTGAAGCGAAGGAGATTGAATTTGACGCTCCTAAGATTCCCAATGTTATAACTGCTCCCATGCCCAAACACGACCATGGTGTTAATGCTGTTGATGATGATACATTTGTTACTTCTGTTGGGGAACTTGTTACTTCTCTCATGATTTTTAAGTGGAATTTATTGCAAGCTGGTTTATTCCCGGGTTATGGTGAAGACTTCCACTTATGTTCATCTCTATCGACTGGTTGTTATTTGTTGAAAGCTGGTGTTCAGCGCCTGATGGATGATAAAGAGATCCTATTTGAGAAGACTCCCGTCATAATTGTTTCTTGTAAGGATGTTTCGATTATAACCATTTTCGCCAATCCTTCCAGGGTCTCCACCAAAAGACCCGTCAGGATTACATATGCTCCAAAGTTGGCTCCCCTAATCATCACTATGCCAGGGCCAATCCCATACTCCTCGGACAAGGTTGTTCCCTGAAACTATGGGGCTGACGTCTATTACCATGGCTTTAAGCAAGACCTGTTAGCTGCTGAAGACCAAGTTTCTGTAAATACTGATCCCAACATTGGCAACATCGTTGGGACCAACAAAATAATAAGAAGTGGAAGAGTGTTCTCCCCTGAGATTTCTCCTCCAAAAGCCGTTACTATTTCTATGATCAATCCTACTGTTGTTCCTGCTGATACTACCACCGCAATTCCTGTGATTACCCCTATTGCCACCCCTACCATCGAGTCGGCCGAGACTCGGGGCAAAGACATATTGATTGAGCCTGTCCAGACAAAGGCACATTCAGAATCCATTCCAGAGGCTTCTAAGAAGGAAATGGAAGAAATCTTAAAGATAATTAAAAAGAGCGACTACAATATGGTCGAATAGCTGGGGCAGACCCCTTCTAAGATTTCAATGTTAGCCTTACTATTGTGTTCCGAAGCTCATGCAAAAGCTTTGGTGAAATTTCTCAAAACTGCCCATGTGCCACAAGAAACCTCCGCTGACCAATTTGAAGATTATGTGGCCAGTTTGACGACTGATAACAGTTTGGGTTTTTCTGATGTTGATATGACACCTAGAGGAAAAAAACACAACGGTGCGATGCATGTCTCCATCGAATATATGGGCACTAGTTTGGGCCATGTTCTAGTAGATACTGGTTCATCCTTGAACGTGCTGCCCAATAAGGCTCTGGATAGATTAGACTGCGAAGGTTTGACCCTGAAACCCAACAACATTGTAGTGAGGGCTTTCAATGGTTCGAAAAGAATGGTGCACGGGAAGGTGGACATCCCCATCAAAGTTGGTTCTCAGACCTTTTACTCCACCTTCTATGTGATGGATATCAGACCATCTTATTCTTGTTTGTTGGGTCACCCTTGGATCTATGGGGCTGGAGCTGTCACATCCACTCTGCATCAGATGATGAAGTACCTGGTGAAAGGAAAGATTGTCACGGTGCATGGTGAAGAGGAATACATGGTAAGCAACCTGAACTCTTTCAGGTATGTGGAAATGGATGGCGAGTTCATCGAGACTCCTTGTCAGAACTTCGAAGAGGTTCCCCAGACCATGACTGCAACTGAGACTGTTACCAATATGCTGAAGATCACCAGACCTCCTTTAAAAATGGCTTCTCTCAAGGACGCCAAAGCAGTTATTGAAGAAGGGGATCAAAGGGCTGTTCGTCGTGCTCATGCTGGAGGACCTCCCCTACGCATCAGCAACCATGGGGTCAACGCTTTAGAAGACAGTGATGGTGACCATGACATGGATAGCTGGATCTTCCCTACTACCAACGGTGGACCCAGTAACTGGACAACAAAAGACTTTGTACCAATTACTTTTATTCATAAGGAATTGTCTTTCTTGTTTTCAGATATGTAATAATTAAACAATATAAACTCCATGGCCATGTGTCTTACCCGGGGCACAATGGTTTATTTGTGAGGGTTATCATGTTTCAATCCCATATGTGATTAATAAAGCATTAGACGTTTTGCAAACAAATTTTGCGCTCTCTATTTTTCTTTTCTACTTTTTACTTTGTCAATACAGCTATGCTCTTACACACACTTACATATCAAAATGCAGATCCATATCCACTCTGGATCCCATTGATAACGGTTCTTCTATTTCCGGTTATGACTTTGAAAATCTGATCAACCAAGCCGAGGACGAATGTAAGGAAGATTGTGAGGTACCCAGAGAACTTGCTAGACTGTTACAGCAGGAAGAAAGGGCTATACAACCTCATGAAGAGCCAATTGAGACAGTGAATTTGGGCATAGAAGAGGACAAAAAAGAAGTCAAGATAGGTGCAAATTTGGAGCTTAGTGTCAAACAGCGGTTGATATAGATGTTGCATGATTGTGTCGAGATCTTTGCCTGGTCATATGAAGACATGCCAGGACTAGACACGAATATTGTGGTTCATCATCTTCCAACTAAAGAAGATTGCCCTCCAGTAAAGAAGAAGGTTTTTCGTATGCGCCCTGAAATGACGGAGAAGATCAAGGCAGAAGTTATGAAGCAGTTCAACACTGGATTCTTAGCTGTCATCTCCTATCCGCAATCGGTTTCTAACATAGTTTCGGTGATTAAGAAGGACGGCAAGGTACAAATGTGTGTGGACTACAGAGACTTGAACATGGCAAGCTTCAAGGATGACTTCCCGCTTCCCCATATTGACGTTCTGGTTGACAACACCGTACAACATAAGATCTTCTCCTTCATGGACGGTTTCTCTGGCCACAATCAGATCAAGATGGCACCTGAAGACATGGAGAAGACAACCTTCGTCACGCAATAGGGCACTTTTTGTTACAAAGTGATGCCATTTGGATTGAAGAACACTGGGGAAACCTATCAGAGAGCCATGGTAGCTTTGTTCCATGACATGATTCACCATGAGATAGAGGTCTTTGTTGATGACATGATAGTCAGGTCTCAAACTAAGGAAGAGCACCTTGATCATCTACATAAGTTGTTTGATAGGTTAAAGACATACAGGATGAGGTTAAATCCGAACAAGTGCACCTTCGGGGTAAGGCATGGTAAACTCCTAGGTTTCATTGTCATTGATAAAGGTATTCAGGTAGACCCTGCAAAGGTGAAGGCCATACAAGAGATGTCGACTCCTCGCACTAAGAAGGAGGTTAGAGGTTTCTTGGGACGCCTAAATTACATTGCCAGGTTCATTTCCCATCTAACTACTACTTGTGAGCCAATCTTCAAACTCTTGAAGAAAGATCAAGTGGTAAAATGGAATGATGAATTCCAGACTGTCTTTGAGAGAATCAAGGAATACCTTCAAGAGCCTTCAATTCTGATGCTGCCGATTGAAGGAAGACCTTTGATAATGTACTTAACAGTGTTAGATAATTCGATAGGGTGTGTGCTGGAGTAGCATGACGAGTCCGGTCGAAAAGAGCATGCAATATACTACCTTAGAAAACAGTTTACCTGTGAAACAAGATACTCACCGCTCGAGAAAGCTTGCTGCACTTTGGCATGGGCTGCTTGCTGACAGAGACAGTATATGATGACCCACACTACTTTGTTGATATCTAAGATGGATCCGATCAAGTACATCTTCGAGAAGCTCGCTCTCTCCGGAAGAATAGCGCGATGGCAAATGATCTTGACCGAATACGACATTCAATACACGACCCAGAAAGCAATCAAGGGAAGTGTACTAGCTGATCATTTGGCCCATCAGGCTGTGGATGACTACCAATTCATGAACTTTGAATTCCCGAATGAGAATATCATGTTACTGTCTGACTGTGAAAAACCTGGACCGGATGAAGGACCTGAGGAAGGATCTCGATGAACTATGGTTTTTTGATGGAGCCTCCAACGCACTCGGTAATGGCATCGGTGTTGTAATCATATCTCCCGAGGGTTGTCATACTCCTTTCACTACCAGGCTATGTTTCAACTGTACGAATAATATGGTTGAGTATGAAGCATGCATCATGGGTCTCAAAGCTGCTATTGACCTAAGGATTAAGTTCTTGAGCATTTTCGAGGATTCAGCCTTGATAATAAGTCAAATCAAAGGGTAGTGGGACACGAAGCACCCTAATCTCATCCCTTACAAAGAACATGTACTGACATTACTTCCACACTTTGAAGAAGTCACCTGTGATACGATGGGAGAACTGACTTGGGGTTTTACGTTTGTGTTCATAAAATGTTGCGGTTTAGCAAGAGTCGCCACCGACTTTTTTTTATCCAATAAGGAAAGGTGAAAAAGCACAGGAAAGACCTTTCAAGATGTTTTCTTGAGTTCGGGGAGTAGATTATGAAAAGGTAAGGTATTAGCACCCTTTCCATCCATGGTTTTCCATGGGCTCTTAGTTACTTGTTAGATCACTTGCTTTTGTTTGAAAATTGTGCTTTTGTGTGGTTTTGAAAGTATTTTGAAAAGGTGCCATCGTTTAGGCGAACTTTGCAATGATTACCGTTCGTAATAATGTATGCAAAGTGTTGAGCTTTTGAAAATATTTCACGTTTTGGAAAGATGTATGTGATTTGTTTTGAAAATAGCAAGGATGTTTGTTTTGAAATTGAGCAAGTAACTAAAAGTAATCTACCTACTCAAAAGGTTTTAGATGTGTTTTTCCTCCTCCTTTAGATGTTGCTACCTTACCATTGATTTGATAAGAAGCCCCATCGTTGGATGTGAAGGGACGAGCGTTGGGTCATCGTATGACCATGATAGCAATGTTGTGAAATGACTTAGCACTTTTCTATAGGGACTAAGATCATTTTGAAAGGCAACTTTGATAGCGTCATCGAGGGACTATGATCTTTTTCGATTTGTTTGTGCTAAGACATCCCACATGCATAACATGGCCATTTTTGTAAGGCACCAAGTGGAATTACCCTAAGGGTGCATGTGTGCTAAGTGTATTTGATTGTAGGCATTTAGTCTTTGATTAGGGTTGTCTATTTGTTGGTTTTATCTTGCCATACACATCTAATTACTAGCATTTATACAAAGCAATAAAAATGCAGGAAATAAATATCCTACACTATTACAACCATATTGAAAGGCAAGAAAATGTAAAGGCAAAAACAAAATAAAAGAAAGGAAAATGAGCTCTTCGACCCAGGCAGGAGCACCCTTCGATTTGCATTCTGTTGGCCTCCTTCAATTGGGGCTAGCACCAGTGAGGTCATGGCCTTCGATTAGATAAGTATGTGCGTGGCGAAGCCTTCTGGTTCTGCCTTGTTGCCTTCTTTGACTGGAGGTCGAAAGAAGTGAGGGAATGCCTTTCGACTGAGCCTGGAATCAGTGAAGGCATGCTTTTCGTCTGGGCCTAGAAGTCAACATGGTTTTCCTCCTGGTTGTCTCTTTCGTTTGAGTTGGAAAAAGAGGTTAGAAGCCATAAGCTTCATTTCCTATTTCTTGTTTCCTGTTTATTTTATTTAAAGTATTAAATGGCAACATGGCCTGAGGCCATGCTAGTATTTGTCTTGTAAACAGTTTAATAGTTAAAGCAAGTTCAGGTAAACAGAAAGCAAAACGAAAGGGTTAGCTCTGAAAAATATGTTGAAAGGGTGGAAACGAAAGGAACAATGGTATGTACATGTTTCAAAAACGAAAGGGAAAAATTACCATGCCATGAAACGAAAACTTCAAAGGTAAGAATAACTTACCTTGCTTCAGGCCTTGAATGGATGTGGGACCTTGAGTGGAGGCCCAGGATGCTGGATTCGAAAGAGGGGAAAAAGCAAGTGTGATGCTTCTTCGATTTCGAAGGAGACTGAAGTGTGGTTGTTCTTCAGAATTGAAGGAGATGAATGTGATTCTGGGCCTTTTTTGTGATTTCTCAAGTGTTGATGAACTTGAGAGTTTTTTTTGTTGTGTTTTTGAGAAAATTTGGGGGATTCGTTCCTCTGGTCCAAAGATCCTCCCTTTCTTTATGCAAATGAACTCTCTATTTATAGAGAAAGGCTTTTGGGAAGCTTGGGGAGCAAAAATAATAAAATAAGGCTCAACTGGAAAGTAAATGTCCACTTGTTCCATAAAAGCAAGATGAATGGTTTAGATGGGTTGCTTCCTTCTGAAGGAAAATAGGTGCAAGGCTCAAGAAAAACTTTTCTAAAAGGTAGTATTATACTATTAAGTGCAAGTGGTCTTGGAGAACAAATGGATAAAGTCCTATTTTAACTTGCATAAACAATTAAGTATGGGGTGAGTCATAGGTTTGAGGCCTGAAAAGGGAAAACACGTAGCCTAGCCTATGGGTCTAAATGTTCAACTTGATCTTTTGAGTCGAATCCTCCATCTTTCTACACCTTTCGACCAGACTAGAACAACACAACATTCGTTTTCACCAGTTGTGTGTCCTTCGAATGAACCAACTGTGTGTTCTTAGAATGGCCCTTTTTAGCTGAATATGCCATTTTGAGTCTTCTTGCTTTTAATAACTTAGGCCCAAACCTTCGACCAGATTCCAAAGTAAGAGAACAATTATTCCCCAACTATGGCAAGTCCTTCGACTGGACCACCAAGTTGTGTGTCATAATGCAGGACTATGGCGTATCGAAGGGTTTGCAGATGGATTCGAAGGTGATATGAAGGCGCATTTTTTTGAAGGAAGCCTTTGCCTCAGTCGAAGCTTGTGGTCGAAACAAGCTTACTCGAATGAAGCTAATGCCCAGTTGAAGCTTGGATTGAAGCAAACATATCGCCCAATCAAAATCTCGTGTTCGAAGGAAACATGTTACTCAATCGTAGCATGTGGATCGAAACAAACATAAAGGGAGTCATTGCCTTTTAGCGTGAGGGAAGTTCCTGGATTCTGAATCGAAGGGTGTTCTTTCAAAGGGAGCAAGAACTTAGTCAAATCTTGTATGAAGATATCTCTTGGCTCAAACAAAACTTGTGAGAGGCAAAGTCTGCAAGAGGCCTTTGGTGCAAGTGGATTCGAAGGATGCATAGAGATGGTTATTTTATCCCATCGAAGCTTGTCCAAACGAAACAAATATGCAGGTAGTATATGCCCAATCTAAGTAGGCTTGCAGGCAGTAAACTTGTCCAAATCGAAGCAGGCTTGTAGGAAGCTATTTTGTCCAATCGAAGAATTTGCCTTGCAGGGGGCACATGTGGCCAGCAAGTCATGGCCTTCGATTGCAAGCATGCAGGCATCATGCTTGTCCAATCGAAAGGTTGAATCGAAAGAGACCTATTTTCCTCCAATTTTGTCAAAATATTATTTTTATTTGTTTTCTCCCCTTTTGACAGTTTCCTTTTAATTCTGGTGCTGGAAAATCCCAATGTACTTTGTGCAAGCTTGAACCTTGAGAATCCTTGTGAGAAAAGCCTTGAAAAATGAGAGGGCAAATTTTGGGGTACAACATCACCTTTGAACATTTTCCACGAGAAGAGAATCAGTTAGCGGACGCGCTAGCTACCATGTCATCCATGTTCAAGGTCAGATAGGACAACGAGGCTCCTTAGATCACTATTGAGAGATTGGATGAACCAGCATACTACTATGAGATTGATACTGAAGAAGTAACAGACAAACCTTGGTTCCATGAAGTGAAAAGGTATCTCGAGGATCAAGAATATCCTAAGGGGGCATCTGTCAATGATAAGAAGTTTTTGAGAAGGTTCTCCGCAAAGGTCTTCCTCAGTAATGGAATCCTCTACAAGCGCAACCATGACTCTACTTTACTTCGGTGTGTAGACAAGAGCGAAGTAGAGAGGATTATGGCAGATTTACACGAAGGTACCTTTGGCACCCATTCTAGTGGACATACCATGGCTAAAAAGATACTACGAGTAGGATACTATTGGTCCACTATGGAAGCAAATTGTTATCAACATTCCCAAACTTGTTACAAATGCCAGATCTATGCTGATAAAGTACATGTGCCTCCGGTTCCCTTGAACGTCTTGACGGCTCCCCGGCCCTTTGCAATGTGGGGCATTGACATGATCAGAGAGATTATACCTATCGCTTGCAATGGGCATCGCTTCATACTAGTAGCCATTGATTACTTCACGAAGTGGGTTGAGGCTGCCTTTTTTGCTACTGTTACCAAGAATGTTGTGGCGCGGTTTATCAAGCATAATCTTATCTGTCGGTATGGTGTTTCAGAAATAATCATCACAGATAATGATACAAATCTGAACAATACGATGATCATCGAACTCTATAAACAATTCAAGATCCAACATCATAATTCTTCCCCTTACCGGCCGAAGATGAATGGCACTGTAGAAGCTGCTAACAAGAACATTAAGAAAATCATACAGAAGATGATGGTGACATACAAAGACTAGCATGAGATGTTACCATTTGCTCTTCTTGGGTACCGCACCTCAGCATGTACGTCAACAGGGGCAACACCTTATTCTCTGGTGTATGGTATGGAGGTTGTCCTACCTATTGAGGTTCAGATCCCTTCTTTGAGAATCATGAAGGGTGCAGGTTTAAACGAAGATGATTGGGTCCAGACTCGACTTGACTAACTGAATCTGATTGATGAGAAAAGGCTTACTGCTATTTGTCATGGTTAAATGTACCAAAAGCGAATGATCAAGGCTTTTAACAAAAAGGTCAGACGTCAGGTGTATCAAGTGGGTGATCTAGTAATCAAGCGCATCATCCTGCCACAAGGTGATCCCAGGGGAAATGGACTCCCACATACGAGGGGCCATTTGTAATCAAAAGCATATTTTTTGGCGGAGCCATGATTCTAACCACCATAGATGGTGACAAACTTCCTCACCCTGTGAATGTGGACATAGCGAAAAGATACTACACATAAATAAAGACCCGCTAGGTTGAATGGCCTAGGCAAAAATAAGGGCATCCCGACGAACCAAAAGGGTTTTGGGCAAAAATTAGGGATGAATACAAAAAAAATCTATACACCCGGCAAGTCGAAAACCTGAAAAGCTTGGGAAAAAAAGGGTATCCCGGTGGACCGAAAACCCGAAAGGGCGGTCCTCGCAAAAGTTAGGGATTTAAAGCGTACAACTATGTCCCATTGGATCACCTTGCAACCAGACTTTAGTATCAATTATCAAGCTCAAGCGGTACCGACCAACCCAGTCAGCTTCAGACAAGTAGAAAAGTGATGAGACGCTCAAAGACATAAGGGAAATAGCAGAATTGAAACTCAATGGGATTATTACACATAGCTTTTTCTCTTTGTACACTATTTTGTATAGTTTTCATTTTCACGACGGCATTCTCCTACTAGAACAGCCGTCTCTTTGTACAAAAATGCCTGTTATAGGCAAACTTCAAAAACAATGCAAATCATTTCTTTGAAAGTACAAAACTATTTGTTTTCTATTTTTCTATTTTGTTTTGCAAAAACGTCCAGTGATTATTTTTGACATATGCATTTGAATATGATTACTGTTTACAAATACTTGCATAAGAAATAGAAAGACAGTTGCTAATGACTTTAAGAAACAGGGCAAAGTCTAAAAAGCCATATGTAGTCCTGACAGTTACTCTTTCCAGTAGGTACAAGGGCAAAGACATTATGAGACGAAGTCACCGCTACATCCTTAGCATACGAACCAGTGATGTCTACGTTCCCCACAGAGTGGAAATCACAAAATTTTTGATCTCTTCTTCCCCAAGCAGGAATTACCTCCTCCAGCAAAATTCCCTCAGAGATCTGAAATCCATGTCTTCAGCTAAGTTTTTTTATAATATCGAACAATTTATAAAGCCTTATCCCCGATAGAGTTTATTTCTCTAACTATGGAAGTTTATCCCCCAACAGAGTTTATTCCCCTACATCGGTAAAATCTTCCAACAAAGCATCTTTCTCTCCACAGAGTCCTTCTTAAGCAGGAGTCAAAAATCCTCGGTAAACAATCTCCATTCATTATCCCCAGCAAAAATGAAATAATCACTTTCCTCATCTACCAAACAGCAGTCTGGGATTTATCTTCCCAGTACTCTCCAGCAGAAGTAAGGAATTTATTTTCCTAGACTAGGAAATATCGCAACAACATCCCATATTCATACATCATGGCATGCGCATATATATTGCATACAATATAATCTCATTTATTTTGAGAACATCATTACACAATGCATTTCATACATCATGACATTGCATACAACTAAGTCTTTAGAATTTCAGGAAAGATCAAATCAACAAACACCGTTGACTACTTATATGATCTGGCAGTCTTCTCAAAGGCTACGTCTGACGAAGGGCTATTTCAGCATTTTCCTCAAAAAGATTATTCTCAAAAGACCTTTTCCTGGGTCAGTTAAATCGACACTAAGATTTTTCTGATTTCTATTCCAGTTAAAGTTAATTCAAGACCTTTCTCTGGTTCAGTTAAATCGACACTAAGATTTTTCTGATTTCTATTCCAGTTAAATTTAATTCAAGACCTTTCTCTGGTTCAGTTAAATCAACACTAAGATTTTTCTAATTTCTATTCCAATTAAAGACAACTCAAGACCTTTTTCTGGTTCAGTTAAATCGACACTAAGATTTTTCTGATTTCCATTCCAGTCAAAGTTAATTCAAGACCTTCTCTGGTTCAGTTAAATCGACACTAAGGTTTTTCTAATTTCTATTCCAGTGGAAGATAATTCAAGACCTTTGTCTGGTTCATTTAAATCGATACTAAGATTTTTCTGATTTCTATTCCAGTTAAAGAAACTGCAAAGCCTGGAGTCCGACCAGATAACAGTTAATTTCATGTTCCCTAGTAAGTCACTGTGAAGCCTGGAATACGAACAGATAACAGTCAGCCTTATTATCCTTAGCAAGTCGCTGTGAAGCCTAGATCCTGACCAGATAGCAGTTCATTTTCGTCTCTCCAGTCAAGAGATGACTCCCTAGTATAGTAATAGACAACTGAAGCTCCGAGTCTCTATCTCCCAAAACAGAGACCAACATTCCTCATCGGAGTCCTCCTTAACAACAGGAATAGGAATCCCCACAAAATAATATCTCATGAAATGAACATTGTCCTCTAGATTGTAAGTATGAAGTGCGCCTAAGAGGGGAGGGGGGATGAATTAGGTACTTTAAAAATTCTGGTTTTAGTGGTGATGGATATTATTTTTCTGGATTATGGTGAGTTTATGAATGAGTAAAGTGCATAAAAATAAATAGACACAAGCGATATATCCTGGTTCCCCTCACAGTCCGAGAGTACTCCAGTCCCCTTTCAACATGAAAGAGATTTCCTAATTGTGGCAAACTTAAACAAGAACTATCCAAAACCAAGAAAAATCCTCTTGGACCAAGAATAATCCTCTTGGATTTTCACTATGTCAACAATGAGAATAATCCTCTCAAAGTGACTTCACTTGTATCTAACAATCCTGGAAAAACAAGATTTATAAAACCACATAAACTTATTTCCAACAATCCTGAAAAATAAGCAAGTATATATCAATATTTGATTTGAGTGAGTTTGAGTATAAATGATCACTTTGAGTGATTTAATCAATGAATTGATCTTCTCTTCCAATGATAATAGTATACAATGACTCAAGATATATAATGCTCAAAGTTTTCTGGTTAACAATATGTGAAAGTGTGCAGAAAACTTATGTATGAAAATGTATAACAACTTGAGTTTGTTTTTTGAAAATTCAGAAAAATATAATTGGAAGAGGTGTTGAAATGACTTTGAAAATGAGTATTTATATGTTCATAGCACCTTTTTGAAACAACATAAAGTTCTGTAAATGAATCATGAACAATTGCCAAGATTTGAATGAAAGGTTTCCATGAAATGGTGTTATGAACAGGCATGTGCAAAGCTGCTGTTTTTCAAAATCGTGCAGCTTGCAATCGATTGCACCCTTTGTGTAAATCGATTGCACGGGGTTTCAACAGCTAGAAATTCAAATATTTTGAGTGTGAAATCGATTGCGCAAGTGTGTAAATCAATTGCATTTGAAGTCAGTAGCAAAAATTGATTGAGTGCAATCGATTGCATAAATATGCAAATCGATTTCACTTAGAAACAATAGCAAATGTTTTGAAAATTTGAAGCATGCAATCGATTGCACTAATATGTAAATCGATTGCACTCAAGTGAAAAAATGATTTTTATCTTAGAAAAACTTGAGTAAGGATTTGGACAATATAAAATATTTCTTTTGACCATTGAGCATCTACGTCTTAAGTTCAAAGTAAGTATTATCATTATACCTTCAAATTTTGCTAAGTGCTTGAACCAAAGGCTTTATCCAAAGATGCTTTTAGCTTGATCAATAATATTTGCCTTCTTTGTCAATCATGGTTTATCTTCATCAAAACAAAAGTGCATTTGAGAAGCTTGATTTTACATTCTCCCCCTTTTTGATGATCACAAACGATCTTGCTTGATGCTTTGTAATTTCTGGAAAGAAGCTTCCCCCCTAAGATGTATAACTCCCCCTTTATATGAGAAGCTTTGAAATCATTTAGATTTGCTCATCTTGAAGGATTATTTGTACCTTAAAATATTAAGACAAGGAAATTCACAAGCATAAACTATAACATCCTTCTCCCCCTTTGACATTATCAAAAAGAAGGGAAAGATGCATAAAATGGACAATATATATGTAATAATATTGAAAGCTTAACCATAGCCATATTGCTTCATGATGCTTTTTCTCGTCCTTTGACAAATGCACATAGTAGTTATCTTCATCAAAACATAATTTTGAAGATGCTTGACTCTTTTATAAAGAATGAGAAACTCTTATGTGAATGCTCCCCCTATCTTTGATAACTCCCTCTTGATCAAAATTCTCCCTTGAATCATAGAGAATTTGCATCTTTCTTTGGGCTGCAATAGTTAGAGACAAGCATATATATATATATATATATATATATATATATATATATATATATATATATATATATATATATATATATATATATATATATATATATATATATATATATATATATATATATATATATATATATATATATATATATATATATATATATATATATATATATATATATATATCTTCTCCCCCATTGTCATTAAAAAAAGAATGGGAAAAGCCATAAAGAGATTATTTGAAAGTAAAAACAATTTATACCAATGAGTTTCACCTCAAGAGTGACTTCATAAATCATTCATCTTTTGAGAACATGATGTTGAAGCCTTTGTCACAAAGTTGACTTGTACTTAGAAGTTGTCTTTTGTTCTTCAA
This sequence comes from Vicia faba, assembly GCA_948472305.1. Taxonomy (NCBI): domain Eukaryota; kingdom Viridiplantae; phylum Streptophyta; class Magnoliopsida; order Fabales; family Fabaceae; genus Vicia; species Vicia faba. The sequence goes on along the minus strand of OX451735.1, from coordinate 848,765,860 downwards.
CATGAAGTACATCTTCAATGGATATGAAAGTTAGTGTATCAACTTTGCCAATGCCAATAATTCTTCCTTTAAGGTATTTCCCATATGTGAAATAATCCTTGGACTTGAACTAGATTTCAAAGTTAGTGTATGTCTTCCATCAAATGCTTAGAGCCACCACTTATCAAAACACCATAGATTTAAAGTGGTCCTCAAGAAAACCTACAAAACAATTAAGTTTGATTTGATACCCAATGTGCTTTTGGTCCATCATAGTTAGTTCCCTTCTTAACCCACACATAATGTCCACTTGCTACTCTAAAGTTTTTAACATATAAATCATTAGGTGTATGGCCAACAATACCACAATAAAAGCAAGTAGGTTCAAAGTTACTTCTATATCTAGGAGAGTAAGATTTCTTCTTAATAAATCTTTTCTTTTTAGGATATTGATGACCTACTTTAGGTTTGTTCACTTTCTCTTTGGATGATTGATCACTAGCCCTAACAAAGATAGTTTTATTAGAACTTGGTTTTGAAAACTTTGAATATCCAAGTCTACTTTTATCATTGGAATATCTTTGTTGGCTAAGAACACCTTCCAATCCAATTTGACCTTTTTCATATCTCTCAATAATTCTTTTTAATTGGACAATTTGGAAAGAGAGTGATTCACTATTTTGCATACAAAATTCTGCTTTTGCTCAATAAATTTTTGTTTTTCATCTTTGAGATCTTTTTCCATAGATTCACATTTTTCTTCTAAAGATGAAATTTGTTTCTTTTGAGATGAAATAGTTTTGTATAAAACTTTGCATTTATTTAATAGTTCATCTATAGCACCTTGTGCATCACTATGAAAAAGAGAAAATTCATTACTAACCTCGTCATCTTCACTATCGGAATGGTGTGAGGCCATCAATGAAAGATTAACACGTTGATTGTTTTCAGAATTGGAAGATGAACTTTCCTATGCTATATATGCTTTCTTTGACTTCTTATCTTTATTTCTCTTGGAAAATTTATTCTTCTTTTCAAGTGTAGGACATTCACTTTTAACATGTCCCTTTTCTTCACATTCAAATTATATAACCTTCCTTGTTGGTGCTTCCCTTTTTCTTTCTTTTCGTAGAACCTTTTCAATCTTCCTGATGAGATCATCATTTTCTCTACTAGTGGATTCATCCTCTTGATTGCTATCATGATTTTTTATTCTTGTATTTAAAGCAATGTCTTTTGAATCTTTTACTTGGATTTCATGCTTTTCAAGTCTTGCAAGTTCCGTCTCATATTCTTGAAGTTTTCCGAACAAAGTGGCGGAAGTCATTGTGGATAGATTCTTCTTCTCGGATATTGCTGCCACTTTTGGTTGCCATTACATGGATAAAGATCTAAGCACTTTAAGATTAAGTTCATCATTAGTTAAAGTCTTATCGAGTGCTTTCAAATTATTTTTCAAGTGCACGAATCTTTTCTGCATGTCGAGGATTAATTCTCGAGGCTGCATTCTGAATAGTTCGTATTCCTGACTCAATGTATTTAATCTCGATCTTTTAACTTTAGCAGTTCCTTCATGAGTTTCTACCAAGGTATCCCATATTTCTTTCACCGTTTTGCATGTCGAGACACGGACGAATTCATCCATGCTAAGTGCACCTTGAAGAATATTTATTGCCTTTTTATCATAGAGAACCTTCTTCTTATCATCTTCGTCCCATGCTGTTTTATGCTTTGATGAGCCAGCACCATTGATTACCGTTATAGGGATAAATGGACCATTCTCGACGACATCCCATATTTCTTCTCCTTGTGCTTCTAGATGTGCCTTCATGCATATTTTTCAGAAGTCAAAATATTCACCACAAAATAGAGGAGGCTTGTTGTTACAACCACCATCTCTGAAAACGGGATTTTGATTTACGGAATCCATTCTGGATCTTTTACAAACAGGTTACATATAACCTTCTCTAATACCAATTGTAAGTACGAAGTGCGCCTAAGAGGGGGGGGGGGGGTGAATTAGGTACTTTAAAAATCTTATGTTTTAGTGATGATGGATATTATTTTTATGGGTTATGGTGAGTTTATGAATGAGTAAAATGAATAAAAATAAAGAGACATAAGCGATATATCCTGGTTCCCCTCACAGTCCGAGAGTACTCCAGTCCCCTTTCAACATGAAAGAGATTTCCTTATTGTGGCAAACTTAAACAAGAACTACCCAAAACCAAGAACAATACTCTTGGACCAAGAACAATCCTCTTGGATTTTCACTATGTCAACAATGAGAACAATCCTCTTAAAGTGACTTCACTTGTATCCAACAATCTTCGAAAAACAAGATTTATAAAACCACTTAAACTTATTTCCAACAATCCTGAAAAATAAGCAAGTATATAGCAATATTTGATTTGAGTGAGTTTAAGTAGAAATGATCACTTTGAGTGATTTAATCAATGAATTGATCTTATCTTCCAATGATAATAGTATACAATGACTCAATATATATAATACTCAAAGTTTTCTGGTTAACAATATGTGAAAGTGTGCAGAAAACTTGTGTATGAAAATGTATAACAACTTGAGTTTGTTTTTTGAAAATTCAGGAAAAATATAGTTCAAAGAGGTGTTGAAATGATTTTGAAAATGAGTATTTATATGTTCATAGCACCTTTTTGAAACAACATAAAGTTCTGTAAATGAATCATGAACAATTGCCAAGATTTGAGTGAAAGGTTTCCATGAAATGGTGTTATGAACAAGCATGTGCAAAGCTGCTGTTTTTCAAAATCGTGCAGCATGCAATCGATTGCACCCTTTGTGTAAATAGATTGCTCAAGTGTGTAAATCAATTGCATTTGAAGTTAGTAGAAAAAGTTAATTGAGTGCAATCGATTGCACAAACATGCAAATCGATTTCACTTAGAAACAATAGTAAATGTTTTGAAAAATTGAAGCATGCAATCGATTGCACTGATATGCAAATTGATTGCACTCAAGTGAAAAATGATTTTTAGCTTAGAAAAACATGAGTAAGGATTTGGACAATATAAAATATTTCTTTTGACCATTGAGCATCTATGTCTTAAGTTCAAAGAAAGTATTATCATTATACCTTGAAATTTTGCTAAGTGCTTGAACCAAAGACTTTATCCATAGATGCTTTTAGCTTGATCAATAATCTTTGCCTTCTTTGTCAATCATGGTTTGTCTTCATTAAAACAAAATTGAATTTGAGAAGCTTGATTTTACATAGATGTCATCTTTAAGCCCATCTACGATGATCTTCTGTTATCTTTCCCAAATGGCATCTATAAGCCCATTCTCGATATTGTCCACCAACAGTATCACTTTAGACGAGTGCAAATTTCTGGGCACTCTAGTATTCAATCATCTTCCACCTTCAGATCACAAAAGGAAGAACATCCAATCTACATCCTCAGGTTTAAGAAGATTGAACAGGGGAAGCTTTTGTACCCCAAAATTTGCCCTCTCATGTTACTCAAAACATGTCCATTGAGATCCCTAACTTGCCCTAGGATGACTAAGAATTGACCAGACAAATTCTCCTCTTAAGGCAATAAACCTCTAACTAGGGTTTTAGTTTTCATCAAGATGTGTGAGCTCCATGGGTCCCAAATGTTTTCCATGGCCCTAATATGTCCTCAAGATCATCCATTCCAAAATTCATGCATTGCACAACAAGTTTGCTCAGTCAACTGCTCAAATGCCTGAAAATCAACTGTACTAGGTCAAAAGTCAATTGTGGTCTATATACAGTCAAACTTCAAGATTTTTGGTCAACATCAACATTTTGAATTAATATATGTCATTTAATCAAGGGTTGATCATGATCCATCAAGAAATGCTCCTAACTCATCAAAAGTCAAAAATGGCAAATTAGGGTTTTATAGGAAAAGTCAACCAAACTTTGACCAGGCATAACTTTCTCATACTTTATCAGAAAATTTTCCACCAAAGATGATTTTTAAGAGAATAAAATCCCCTACAACTTCTCTTCAAATCTCAAGTTAAAGAAATTCCTCAGTTAAAAGATGCAATCTCAGACATTATAGGTCCTTTCAAAAAGTCAACAAAAACACTTTTTGGGTCAAAGATCCTTACATGAACATGGAAGATCCAATTGAAATGAACCCAAAAGGGTTGTTTAGAGGATATCCTAAGATCTCTAAAAAGTCCAAGAGGACCCTCTTAGGGTTAAAAATGAGAAAGATATGCATTGCTAAAGTTGACCAATTTTTGGAAAAATGCATGAAGCCAATATTGACCAAACTTGAATTTTTCCAAATGGGCCCATCTTTTCATGCTTGAAACTTGTTTCTAACATGGCCCACGACCTCTGAGCTCATTCATACACTATTTTATTATTTATTCTATTTATTTTGTTATTTTATTTATTAAAATGCAAAATTAAATAAATAAATAATAGAAATAATGTAGGATTTGATTTGGAATCTTTTTCTCATCAAATAATGGGAAAAATGTGCTGGCATATCAAGGGAAGCTCGTGGAGAAAAGAAAGATTGGATTTGTTTTAAAAAAGCCAAAAAATCACATAATTGAAAGAAGATATTTTCTCATCAAAGCATGGATATTCCTCCACATTTGTTGACCTAATATGGTCTCATATATATGCACAACAATTCCAGACTAAAGGGACACACGCATCTGCCTCCACAAACCCTAAATTTTTTTCCAAAAATTCAAAGAAAAAGTGAAACTCGTATAAAAAAATCTCAACCCTTTTCAAGGCAAACTAAGGACTCCAATCTATTCCTGAAGACTCCAGGAGTCCATCCCTGTTAATCTCCAAGCTCGTAGCACTCCCAAATGCCCAGATCACACATCACCAGATTTGTATATTTCTTGATTTCAAAAATATTGCATACTATGATATAAATCGTTTCTATGTTCATATCCATGTTTGCACTGATGATTGTTAATGTTTAGAGCCATTGCATGGGTAGTTTGATGAAGGGATGAAGCTTTTCCATTGTTAGGGAAAAGTTTCATACGAGCTTCGTGTCTCCTTGTACAAGGACTTTCAGACCAAACGAACACCACCACTAAATTCGCAGCCTATGATTTAGGGGGGTAGGCTCAATTTCTGGTCCAGAATCATGCTATTTTGCAGGTTGTAGATTTGAAGGCGCCAGAGACGATGGTGGTCAACCACCGTGAGGGGTGGCTTGACCCTCCCTGCACTGGCGTGGATGAACAACAATGTTTGATTGGTCCATTTAAATTCTCAGGGGCCCACTGAAGAGGCACGTGTTGACAACTCATCAATTATGTTGTTTTAATATTATATTATTTTATTTTAGTTATATTAACAATTGATCACTCTGGTCAAGTGCCAAGAATGAAGGGGTCAAGGCATTACGTGTGTGGGAGGTCAGGGGTTCGACCTCTGCCTCTTGCATATTATTTTTCTGATTTATGCATGCAGATCCAGTACTCCAAGTCCCAGCGTGTCCACCATGCGCTACTATCTCCATACCATAGGATCTCATCAAGGCCATATCAAATGTTCCAGATCCAGGCGTCCATGATAGACCTCCCAAGGAGCAACACCACTGGATCACACGCAAGGGTAATGGGCCAACAGATCTGGGCCCTAACAAAAATTCAGTGATAGACCCCCCAATTTTCTTGTTACTCTAAGCCCATTTCCCTCTTTTTTAATTTACTTTATTTTGCTTTTTTTAATTAGTTTATGTTTTTTAAATTCATTTTTTTAATCATAAAATCAACAAAAATCACAAAAAATGGATTTAGGTTTTTTAATTAAAATTAATTCTTGCAAATTAATTTAATTTAATTGATTTTAACTTGTTTTCTTTAATTTAAAATTAATTAGAAATTAGGTTAAATCTCAAATTTTTTTCATGTAAAATACCCTAAAATATTTTTATTAATTAGTTAGATTTTTAGGGTTTTAAACTTATTTCCATCTTAATCTCCGTGTGCTTATTATTTTCCGTTTTATCATTTTTCAATTTATTGTAACTGTTTCCCCGATTGTAATAGCCCTAATTAGAATTTTTGCTTTCGGCACTTTACATTTCAGTCAGATATAACTGTAACTGCCCCAAAGCCTTGTAATAGCTGTACGTTTCACTTTTCGCACTATATTGTATTCCTGTATATAAACTTCTAGTAATTAGGCGTGTATGGCAAGAAATAATCAATCAATCTTAGATCACTAGCATCAAGATAAAAATACCTGAAAGAAAGCACACTATTGCACACTTGCACCCTTAGGGTATCCCCCACTTCGGTTGCCTTTGAAACGGTCACAATTCTCGAAACTTGAGAATCCTTAGTGACCGTCCTTTAGTTCAAGAGATCACAAGTCCCTCGATGACACTTTCGATTGTTGCCTCGATTAAAAAAGTGATCTTAGAACTTTAGGACAATTACTAAGATTTCTTTCCCAATTGACTTAGTGACCGTAAAACGTCCCTTTTGATAGTCCCCCAACATCCAACGATAGGGCTACCTACTCACTAATAGTAGGATAGCACTATCTAAAGGAAAGGAGGAAAAGAACGCCTTTTTCGAGTAGGTAGATGGTTGTTAAGTACTTGCTCAAAAAACAACTTTTTCACACCGCACTTTCAAAATTCTTTTAAAAAACGCTTTATCACACTCTTGAGGACTGATACAAGAGTTATCATAAAGCAAATAAAACTTTTCAAAACACACAAACACGAAAGAAATTTTCAAAAATGAGAAAGTACCTAAGAGCCTGTGGAAAACCACGGATGGAAAGGGTTCTGACACCTTCCCTTTCCATAATCTACCCCCTTACTCAGAAAATCTCGAAAAAGGTCTTTTTCTGTTCTTTTCACCCTTTTCTTTGTTGGATAAAAGAAAAGTTGGTGGCGACTCTTACTTATCACAATATTTGTGAATACAAAATGAAAACCAGTATTAATAGTCAGTTCTCTCACCGTATCACACTTGGGGAATGCCGAACCGGGCAAAAATGTTTCTTTTGTAGAAACGGAGAATGTTTTGTGCAGTGATTCTGGCCAGTGCTTATGCTTCTATCCATTTTGTGAAGTAGTCCACGACTACTATTAGGTATTTATTTTGGTTTGATCCCACCACGAATGGCCCGAGGATGTCCAGGAACACCATGCAAAGAGCCATGGGGATGAGAGAGACGTGAGCTCGTTTGGAGGCTCCAAGTGCATGTCCCTGTGGCGTTGGAATTTGTCACACTTTTTTACGTGCTCTTTGGTGTCGTACTTCATGGAAGGTCAGTAGTATCCTGCCCGTAATGCTTTTCTGGAAAGGGATCTCCCGCCCAAGTGTTGGTCGTTGATTCCTTTGTGGATTTCACACAGGATGTGGGCTATTTTGTTTTCTTCGACACATTTGAGGAGGGGGTGGAGAATCCCCTTCTGTACAATCTGCCTTCGACCATAACGTAGAAGCAGGCTCTTCACCTGACTATGCTGGCCCCCTTCTGATCGACTGGAAGTTCCCCTTTCTTGAGGTAGTCATATACTGGGGTCATCCAGTAGTTATTGTCACTAATGGAGCATACGTATAGAGTCGGGGAGGATTTTTCAATGCTCGGTCGAGGAAGTATTTCCTATATTACCGATTTGTTTCCTCCCTTCTTCTCTGTGCTTGCCAGTTTTGACAAGATTTCTGCCTGAGTGTTGTGTTTACGGGGAACGTGTTGTATGTCTACGGACTCGAATTTCTTCATTATTTCTTGGACCAAAGTCTAGTATTCAGAGAGATGGTTATTTTTTACCTGATATTCTCCTCGTACCTGAGATGCAACGAGCTAGGAGTCTGAATATTTTCACTTCTTCGGCCCCTGAATCTTCGGTCAGGTGTAGTCGTGCTAGGAATGCATCGTATTCAACTTTGTTATTTGAGGTCTGGAAAGACAATGTCAGGGATAATTCGATCAAGATTCCTTCCTCGTTCTTCAATATGATGCCCGCTCCACTCCCTGTCAGACTGGAAGCCCCGTCGACGAAGATGGTCCATCCACGGGATCCACTCGCCCGAGAGGCTGGAGAAGTCATTTCTGCCACGAAGTCGGCCAGTACTTAAGCTTTAATGGATTTTCTTCTTTCGTATCTGATATCGAACCCAGAGAGTTCTAACGACCATTTGAGCATCCTGCTCGCCATGTCTGGTCGACCGAGTAATTGCTTTATTGGTTGCTCTATCCAAATTACTATCGTGTGTGTCAGGAAATAGTGCCTCAACCTTCTTGCTGTGTTAATAAGAACTAAGGTTACTTTCTCAATCTACTGATACCTTACTTCAGGGACCTGTAAGGCCCATCTCGTGAAGTAGATAGGTTTCTTCCCCTCGGGGGTTTCTCGAATGAGCGCGACACTCACGGCCTCAGATGCTACAGCCAGATAGAGGTAGAGAATTTCTTCCTTATATGGTCGTCAAGGGACTGGCAGTTACGATAGTGTCTGTTTGAGGTGCACAAGTGCATGCTCACACTCCTCGGTCCACTCGAAGGCTGCCTCTTTGTGGAGAAGTTTGAAAAGAGGAAACGCGTGCTGGGCAGATTTTGCCACGAAATGGGATAACGAGGCGAGCATTCCGTTCAGGATTTGAATTTATTTCTTCAAGTTTGGTGTTGGAAATTCAGAAAATTCCTGGCATTTGTCGGGGTTGGCTTCGGTTCCTCGTTCTGTTAGGTAGAAACCGAGGAATTTTCCTGCCCGCACACTGAAGGTACATTTTTCTGGGTTGAATCACATTTTGTATTTCCTTGCCTGGTCGAAGACTTTCTTTAGGTGGAGAGCATGGCCGGTCTCTTCTTTGGACTTGACAATCATGTCGTCCATGTAGACCTTGAGCATGTCTCCTATTTCTTATCGGAAGACCTTATTCATCATCTGTTGGTATGTAACTGCGGCGTTCTTTATACCGAGGGGCATTACATTGTAGTAATAGTTACCCAACTCGGTCATGAAAGTCGTGTACTTCTCGTATGTCTTTTCCATGGGGATCTGGTTGTATCTAGAATATGCATCCATCAACGACAATAATTTAAAACCTGCAGAATTATCAACTAATTTATCTATATTGGGCAGGGGATAAGCATCTTTGGGATAAGCTCTATTGAGATCAGTATAGTCAATGCACATGTTCCATTTTCCATTATTCTTTTTCACAATCTATACATTAGAAAGCCAGGTTGTATATCGGTTTTTACAAATAAAATTTGCCTCTAGGAGGTCTTTAACAACTTGCTCGACAACCTCGATTTTTCTGGGGACTACTGGTGCCTATGCTAAGCAAATGCTTTAATGACAGGATCTATCGTCAGATGATGGCAAGCTATCTCTGGATCCAAGCCAGGTATTTCTGATGTGCTCCAGGCGAACAAGTCTGCATTTTCTCCGAGGCACATCTTCAGCTGTCTTTTTGCCAAGTCGGGGAGGTCAGCGCCGATTTGGACTCCTCTGGATGGATCTTCACCTAGGGGAATGATCTCGAAGTCCCCGTCCGAGATCTGGGGCACAAGGTGCATAGGCTCCTTGTTGCTCATTGACGAGGGATAGCTTTATGCGTCCAATATGGGCTCTTTCCCTTTCCTCTTCTGTTCTCGGAGGTCTTCCTTTGTGAATCGGCTGTCGAGGTCGATTATGTCGACGTGCGAAAATGGTTGTGGTTCTTCGGAATTGTTGTGCAGGGAAGGTCAGTTGGTTGTTTTGGGCTGTATGTTTATGGAGCTTAGACCTTTGGCGATTGTCGTAAAGCATCTTCTCGCTGTTTGTATTTCCTCGTGAAGGGTGGAAATGAGACCCTGCTCGGTGTAGTATTTCATCTTCAGGTGCACAGTGGAGGGAACCGCTATTAATTCGGCCATGGTAGGCCTCTCGAAAATACACTAATACAATGAAGGGAAATCCACCACGAGGAACTACGTTTTGATTGACCTGGATGTTTCTGTCGACCCGAATGTGACGATCAGCTCGACATATCCCAAGACTTGGTGACAGATTCGTTGAACCCTTGGAGGTCGGGGCCAACATAAGGGGTCAAGTGAGTCTTATTCAGTTATAGGGTGGTGAACAACTAGGAGTACATTATATCAACTGAGCTGCCTTAATCGACCAGAATTCTCCTGACTTCGAAAATGGCCATTCATGCCCTTACTAGTAGAGGAATAATAGAGTTAGGAGCCTCGCCGGGAAGCTCCTCTCTCTAAAATGCAATGGGAACAAAGCTTCCCCTGATCTTATCAAGGGTGACATTCTAATCGGAACTGGCATTTATAAGTTGCTTGAATCTTCTCTTAATTGAGTCCACTGTACACTTGTTGAAGCCCCCGCCGGATATAACCATTGTCGCAGGAAAAGTTTCCCAAGGGCTACGGGTTGTGAAGTACAGAGGGACTTCGTCCAGGTCGGGGAAGTAGAAGTCTTCCGGACGGGCTATGCTCAAGGTGATGGACATGATACTCTCATCAGGGGAAGGCTTCTACTCCATCACCTTCTTGGATTCTTGGGAATCTTCGCGGGCACCTTACTTCTTTTTATACTGTTTGAGATGCCTATCTCGGATGAGTATCTCGATGGCATCCTTCAAGTGGATGCAGTCGTCTGTATTAGGCCTGTGACTTTTATGAAACCTGAAGTACTTACTTTTGTTCGTCCCTGGCTTGGATAGTGTTTGACGGGGAAAGTGTACCCCAGCTTGTCTGAACTCTGAGTTGGTGCATTCTGTCAGAATATGCTCACGCGAAGCAGTTAGGGGGGTGTAGTCGTGGAAACAACCAGCAGGCCCCTTGTAGTCTCTTGAATCACAGGATTTGTCCTCGCTTTCATTTTATCCTCCTCGATGGGATATTGAGGGCTCATCATTCTTTGAAACTTTTGTGCTCTCACGATGTCGTGAGTCTCGCTTGTTGTTTGCAACCTCTTTCTCCTTGTACTGGATGTATGTCTGTGCTTTGAGCAGGAGAGAATCCAGTGCTGTATGATTCTCAATGCCAACTGTTTTATCGAAGCAACTGTGAGGGTGAAAGCCTCACTCGAGGAGATATTTCTTCATCTCGTCCATCATGGGGACCTGGACGGCTTCCAGGTTGAACCTTTCAATGTAAACTAGAAGAGACTCATCCTTCCCCCTTATGATGGCCTCCAGCGCAGCCTCTGACTTGGGGTGTCAGTGAGACACCATGAAATTCTTGGAGAATTGTCTCCCTAAGCCATTCCAATAAGCAATGGACTCATCAAGGAGGCTCTTATACCAAGCCATGGCTCCTTTTCTGAGCATTGTCGGGAAGAGTTGGCATTTGATTTCTCCTCGAAATCCTCTGTAGTTGAGCAAGGAATTGATGTTCTCTATGTGCTCGTCCGGATCTGTTGTCACATCGTATATCCCCAAGTGTGGGGGTTTCTCTAGACCTACATGAAGTGGGTCTCCATGATTTCTATGGATAACGGGCCACGGGGCTCGTTGTCATCACTGTGATCAGAAGATGCTGGCAAAGAGTAGTTGTTTCTTCCTCGTCAGGGGCTATGGTCCCGAAACAGAGAGATGCTCATTTAGTGGCACTTTGGCTTGGGGGATGGAGAACGGTCGTCATCTGGTCATTGAGTACCCCTTGTTTTCTTGGTGATCGAAGAGCGTTGATCTTTTCGAGGAGGGGTGTGACCTCATTTCCTGAGAACCGAGTCTTCTTTCTTTTCTTGCATGGGACGACGACCATGCCTCGATGGTGATGGACTGCAGGAGTCCTGTCATCAGTATCTCCGAGGAGGAGATATTGAAAGGCACTTCTTCTCCCAAGCTCCAATATTTTTACTCTGTTGCAGGATTAGGGCATTGGTTTGGTTGAGAGCGGCGAGTAGAGCTGCTATGGCCGGATCGATGTTGGGTGGGATTGGAACTGGCTAGAGGATTTCTGGTGGGTCCTTGGTGGATTTCTTGGACTTCTGATTCTCCAAGAATTGAATATTGTCGTGATCTGCATTGACCGAGTCGGGGGACGCGGTTTGACCATCTCTGGTGTTAGGAATATCCTCTAGGTTATGAGGCTCTTCATTTTCGTTTGTCTTACGGACAAGGGAAAGGATGGTTTTTCCAGAATGATGGCAGTCATCATGATTGGCCATGATCGGAGTCTTTGAATGTTGCTTTGATCTTCAGTTTCGAGGAAAGGAAGATGGGGAAGATAGACTTCCCACAGACGGCAAAGGCCTTCTCCTATCCTAAGTTGTTTGATACAACCTGCAGAGGTTACTATCTAAACACTTACTGTCCAAAGTAAAACACCTTCTAAATAACGAGTAATGTCCTTCATGTATTGGACTAAAAAGAAGGTTGGGTGCATACTCATTCTTCTTTCAATTGCTTGATGCTCACTTTAGAGTGTATGGTCTAAGTACTTGTATTTCAATACGAGGAGCGGGACTATACTTACCACACATGTCTTACAAATAAACATTTCAGAGTAATAAAGAATTGAGTACTACCTGCATGGGTTACTATTAGAAGACTTGTCTCCACCCTAAAATCAAACACAACAAATCAAGTGTGGCACCTTTCCTTGATGGCGTAACTCAAAATCTTTCAGAAAAAGGTGTGTGTTATTTCCATTCTACCGCATACCAGATGCTAGGATATGAACATTAACATCTCCCATAAAAATACAAACAAATAATTATTTTCTAGTCAAACTACGACACTCTGATTCTTCATTTTATGATGGAGATACGTAGGAACGAGGTTGCAAAACCTAGGCGAGCACACTAATTAAAAACTTTTTCACCTAATTAAACCCAATCTTTGAAGCATTCATAGCAAGCATAATTCCTTAACAACATCCTTACACATAGATAAGCAAAATGGTTCCCATTGAGTACAATGGATGTGAGGGATGCTAATACCTTCCCCTTGTATAATTGACTCCCGAACCCATCTCTTGGTCACAAGACCATCTTATCCATTCTTTTTCGGGTTTTATCGATATTTCCCCTTCCTTCGGAATAAATAAAGTTTGGTGGCAACTCTGTGTTATTTCGCGGCGCGACAGCTGGAGACTTTGCAGGAGAATTGCATTCCTAAGCGAGCCAAGCCTAGTTTTGTTTACCATATGTGTGGATGTTTATATTTATATGCTTGCTTTGTTATTATCTGTATTGCTTCCTTATGTATATTTCACATATTGTGGGTTATTGGTTGGTTAAACAAAGCTTTCTACCTGAGCTTTCGAGAAAAAACATATAGGAGGTGGTTGCTTATTAATTTGCGAGACTTAGGACTCTGCAAGTTAATATGACTTCCCCACTCAGAAGAGGTCCCTTGAGGGTACCATTTGTCCTACGAACTGTCATTCTGACAATGGTATTTTTTTGAGGGACTCGAGAATATGAATACCTCTAAAACCCTATTCCAAAGGTTACTAAGACATAACTCCAAACCCATCCTCTTGAAGGTATAACCTCCGTATGACTCGTCTTCAGATTGTAATGTTATACGATGACGCGTATTTATAGGGAGGATGAATAGAGGCGCACAAATAATTCTAGATACAAATTTAGAATTTAAATTGTTTTCAAAACTTTTTAGTGCGGAAGAAAATCACTGGATAAGTCGTCTAAAATACAACTTATTGGAAACTCGGATATACAAATTGTTAATGTTAAATCTATGAAACAAAATTGAATAATCGATTAACACAAACTCAATTCAACAATCCATTTATTTATTATTTGAAAACAATCACTTTGCAATTCTATTTCCAAGGCTAAATAATCAAAGAACTAACTTGATCGTTTTATCAAACACTTGGCGTGCATGTGAATTTTCAGAATTTTTCCTTGAATAGTGTTGTTGTACCCCAAAATTTTCCCTCTCATTTTATCAACTTTTCTCATCACAAGGCTCTTGGAACTCAAGATCAAGCTAGGGTTTGCTCTGCTCAAGACACCTCCTTGCACTGTTGACCTAAATTAGGGTTTGAGTTTGCACAGGATTTTTTTGACCTACAATGCCCAAATTGACTTTCATACTTCATGTTGGACTCATAAGTTTGCCCATACCAAGTTTCAAGCCTTGAATCAAATTTTTGTCCAGTCAATTGGACAGTTGACCTAGAAATCAGCTGTATTGGGGAAAAAGTCAACGGTGGCCAATCTACAGTCAAACCTCATGAATTTTGACCCACATAAACATTATGAACTCATATGAACCATTTGATCAAGTTTGGACCATAATTCCACAAGAAATTTGATCAGATCACCAAAGGGGCAAAATGGTCATTTTTAGGGTTTTGACTGTACAAAGGCATTTTTTGATTGTTTGACCTAGCCAATAGAAAATTAGGTTCAATAATGGACTCAAGGACTCAATGACATTATCTTGAGCTATTCAACAAGTTCAAAAGATCTCAAATGCATAGGATTGACAGATGAAATTTTCAGTCAACTGATCAAAATTTGACTGTACACTGAAAAGTCAAACTTTGACTTTTTAGTCAAAATCAAGTGCCAAGGGTCATTTTTCATCAAGATATGTCAAATTATGAAAGTTGTTCATCAAGAAACCCAAAGTTGCAAATTAGGGTTTGAAATTGAAAAATTTCATAAATTAGAAATTTTCTAAGTTATGAAATTTTCTTAATTTTTCCTAACTTTGCCCCACATTTTCACCAAGATGCAAATGGATTCAACACAAAACTTACAACATGAAAGTTGTAATCCATCACAAAGTTTACAACTTTTATTCATAAAGTTTTCTCAAAAGAATCTTGGATCTCAAGTTATGATTTTTGGAACAAGGGTCCCTAAAACTTTTAACTTAGATAAATTTTGCCCTAGTTTAGGCAGGATTTTAACCCATCTTCTTGGCCATTTTCACATAGTTCACCTTGGAGTATCAAGTTTCTCTTTAAATATGGATTTTATTACATGTTGCAATCTTTCTAAATTGTCCAAGAACTCCTCAAACACATTTGTGGTTAGGGAGAATCGAATGCTTGAAGTTGGCAAAAACTCACTTTGTAACCATGGCCAATACATGTTCATACAAGTTGCAAAATCTGACCAAACTAGCTTTGTACTTAATTACAGGCCTCTAAACCCTTTAACACTCAAAAATTTAATGCAAACACATTGGTTAGAGGCATTGTTCTGATCAAGGAAGCATTATACAAAGGATTAATCCATTTTTGGCATAAAGATGGCACTTCCATTTTCATAAAGGCAACTTTATGTCAACATTGTATTTCTTGAGCCTTGGACTTCTTTCTTTGCAGCAAACAAGTTCCACAAACTCAGGAAAAGGTACAAGGAACTTGTGCATGCTTGGAGATAGCCTGTACAGGCCTACCTCATTTCACTTCACACTTTTCTTTCAAAACAAGTCAACTTGCCAAAAGGACATAACTTGCATATCTGATATATTCAACTAGGGCCAACATTTCAAACAAGTTTTTCACATCCTTGTGAGCCATAAACACGAGCTATTCATCCCTCAAGCACCCTTATACACAAAAATCACTTTTTCTTGCAAAACAGTGCAAGCCCTGCAGAACCACTTCTATTTTCACATCCACTCGTGCGTTTTGCTTGCAACTTGTTCCAATACCTTCCAATCAACTCACTCAAGCTATCCCAAACCTCCATTGCCAACTGTAACTCCATTTACAGTGTTCACCATTTCTGTTTTGAAGCTTTGCAGGTTGACTTCTAGAGGTTGATTCAGACCATTTCAAAACAAACTAAGCATTGGGAAAGGTCCAGGGAACATCAAGCAAGCTCAAAAGAACCTCGGGCCTCACTGAAAGGTGCTACATTGTTCAACTCGAATCCAAGTGAAACAAGTATTTCTCAAACTTCTATCTCGCTATTTAGGAACATTTAGCCTTAGGTTTGTGAATGAGAGATGTAGTACTCATTGCCATGAAGCCACACATATGCTCAGTTTTCATTTATATTAAACGTGCTAAGAGAATTTCATCCATGAACATGCTGAAAAAGTTAGGTCAGATTTTAGGGTCAGAGAAATTCTCTCTGGTCTTTGAGAGTTAGGATTAATGCTTTATATGGTTAGAATCATGGTTTAATGCTCTACAAGTTTCATGTTTTGAGTTTTGGCAAATGATCACGTTTCCAGGATGTTCAAGTTTGTATAACAGGCGCGTGTTTTCAAAAGTCTAGAGGAAGAAGATGAAGCTGATGGTCTGGGCTTGGCTTTCTTGCTTCTAACACCCTCCTTTTGCTAAATGCACCCCTGACCCATTTTCTTTATACTTTGTTATTTTTGCATTTTTATTTCATTTCAGACTTTATTATTTTATTTCCAAACATAAAAAATGCTTAAAAAATATTTTCATAATTTTTTACATTTATTTGGTATTTATTTTAATATTTTTCTAATATATAAAACATTTTAATACCTTTTTATTATTTGTTTAAATTTAAAAGAAATGTAAATAATACTTTTATTTTCATTTCTTATTTTTATTCACACTAAAAATATTTTCTTGAATATATTTTATTTTTGTAAATATTTTATTGTATTTTTGTACATATTTAATATATTTAAAAATACAAAAAAATATTACATTTTATTTTTATTATTATTTATACTAAAAAAACACTTTTTAAATATATTTTATTTTTTGTACATATTAATATATTTCTTGTATATAAATAATATAACATATTATTTTCTTAAAAGAAATTAGGGTTTACCCCTTTAATAAATAAAATTAATCCCTTTATTTATTTATTTCTTTCTTTATATTTCTTTACATTGAAAATATTTTTACATACATCAAAACTTCTTTTTTTTTGCATAATACATTTTATTCTATATTTATTTATTTTGTTTATTTAAATATTGTATATTTAAATTTTGATGCATTGTAAATTCAATTTGGTTGTAATAACTTAGGGTTTAAATTTCTTGCAAAATAATCCCCTATTCAAAATTGTATCCCCATCCCCATAATCATGTTGTAACAACTTAGAATTTAAATTCTCACACTTAACGCTTTCAATTATGCCATGATTAGAGGATTATGGTTTGTATGCCAAAATCAAATTAACAAATAGTTTGACCTAATCAAAGACAAAAAATGCATGAAAAACAAACACAATGCACACTTGCACCCCTAGGGTTACAATCCACTTGTTGCCTTAAAAAATGGGCCATGGTATGCATGTTGAGTACTTTGGCAAAACAAAAACACAAACAAAAGATCATAGTCCCTCGATGACGCTATCTGAGTTGCCTAAACAAAAATGATCAAGTCCCTTAAGAAAATTGCCAAAAATACTTGACACAATTTCTATCATGGTCTATACGACGACCCGCGCCTGTCCCGTTTAACATCCTAACACAAGGTTGTTCACCAAATACAATGGTGAAATGACACTGTTAAAAGGGTTAGAAACATAAGAAAGATCTTTGAGTAAAATAGGGTAGATATCTCTTGGTTACTTGATCAAAAGCTTGCAAAACATCCTTACTATTTTCAAACACACTCCACAACACAATTTCAAAACCCTACTTTCAAACATTGAAAACTTTTCAAAAGACAAAAACATCTTTGTATACATTCAAACAAGAATCATTACAAAGGTTGCCACAACGATGGACTCTTTTCAAAACATCTTTCAAAACCACACACAAAGCACCATTTCAAACAATTGAAAAAGCAAAGTAAGTGATCTAAACAATTAACTAAGAGCCCATGGATAACAATGGATGAAAATGGTGCTTGCACCTTCCCTTTTCATAATCTACTCCCCGAACCCAAGAAAACAGTTCAAAGGTCTTTCCTGTGCTTTTTGACCTTTCCTTAGGATAAAATAAAAAGTCGGTGGCGACTCTTGCTAAACTGAGACATTTGCGAACACAAAATACAAAACCTCAAGTCAGTTCTCCCACCGTATCACAAGTGTTGATGTAACAAAATCACTTATAATTAAAAGTGATTATAATCTATATCCAAACCTAATTTAAAAACATATTTTGAGAGGAAAATTCTTACAATTCAATTACTAACACAATGCTATTTGTTAAAATGATTGATGAAATTGAAAGCAAGTAAAAGCGGAAAAGTAAAAATACATAAGGAATTTGTCTACACAATTCCCCACTATCGTCCTCGTGTGTGGGTACGTGTGCGCCTAATTCTAATGGAATTAGGATAATTTTTATATGCAAAATTGTTTAATACAAAGGAAGAGATAGAACAATAGTAGAGAATTCTCCAATTTGGTGTTGATGCTCCTTCTTCTAACCTTTGATCTTAAGAAAGATAAAATCAACTGATAGATGCAAACTATTCGCCACTTAAGCTACTTTCTTGAAAAGATTTCAAACACTCCAAGGTTCCTTACAAAGATTTCAAACACTCCAATGGATCTTTCACTCGAGTAAATCCGATTGCATACTATCAATACAAGATTATTGATTCTATCATCCAATTCTTACTACTTCCTTAAAAAGATTTCAAACACTCTAAGGTTCCTTGAAAAGATTTCAAGCACTCCAAGGATTTTTCACATGGACTATTCCTTCTTGCACGATCTTGCACGAAAACCCCCAATTCAACAAATGATTTTGGAGAAGAAAGCCGATGGTTTCTCCCAGATGAAGACCCCTACAAATATCAACCCAAACCAATTGGAAATCCACAGTTCTTCATTTAGATGGCACCCCGATGGAACATCATCACAATGTAATGTTGGTGTGTATGCATAGATTGGAAGGTTGAGGAAGAAGAAGAAATATAGGCTAATTTTATAGTATCATCAAGTTTAGAATTATGCATGAATGGATATTTATAGTTTTGAACATTTAGGGTAAGGAGGGAAAATTTGGAATTATATGGTTTGACAATTTTGACAAGTTTAATAGAGATGTGTCGACCTATAGCGCTGCTATGTGTCAACCTGAATGAGACAGAGGCTACAGGCTTTAAAACTTGAGTGAATGTGTCGACCTGAAACACAGATGTGTCAACATATAAAATAGGAATTTCTGTATTTCAGAAATATTTCACTATGTATCGACCTGTATAATGCATGTGTCGACCAGTGACTTACAGAAGCTCACAAACTTTAAAACTGAGTTACATGTGTCAATCTGAAACTCGAATGTGTCAACACATGCAACATAAATTGACTCAAAAAATTAGTTTTAATGACTCAAATGATTCAACACACCATTGTGATGACTTCCTAACCATTCTCAAATGGACAAATACATCAAACCATCAAAGAGGCCATGCAATGCTTAAAGAGACACTTGTATTTTTGACATCATACAAAACCCTTACAGAGAGAGAGAGAAGAGAGAGAGAGATTTCACTCACAAACTCCCCCTTTTTGATGATGGAAAAAATACAATGAATAATGTGCCTTATAATTTCACTCCATTTTCAATGCTCCCCATTAAATATGTGCTTTCACCCTTCAACATAGCATGCATCTTCTCCCCTTTTGACAACATAAAAAAGAAACAAAGAGTACTATGAGAAGTATCATATTCTTTAACCCAAATGGCAAACACAAACTAATATATCAAATAGAGGCCATTTTGCATATTAGCTATATAAAATAAGATAACTCAAAATCATTTAACAAAGCAAAACACTGTTCAAACACATAATTCAAAGTAAAAGAACATAAAACAAAACACAACATTATTCATGATATGAAAATGCATAAGATGATGACTAATGAGAAAAGACACGTTTGAATGCCACACACTAACAATCTCGTGAACCACCACCGTGTCTTTGATAATTCATTCCCCTTCTATGCATTTCATCATAAAATGCAGTAGCTTCATCACCTTGTTGCACGCATACTGAATGAAGATTGTTGACTTTTCCTTGCATAATTTTATCTGACTTCAGAATGTCTTCATGAAGAGATTGGAATTATGCATCAGATCTAGAAGAGAACAACTCCAAGTTTTGATTCATGATTGTCCATCTTGGCATTAAACATCCTAAATTTCTCATCCCGTGATGTTTGAAATTCATTACGCCACTCTACTTGAGCATTGGGCCATGCCATAATTTCTTCATAATGAAGATCTTGTTGAATTTGCGTGTTCTGAAGCATTGTAAGAACTTCAGAGTTGTTATGTATATTGTTGTTAGAACCATAGTCATAGGAATTTCCTCCATCTCTTATGTATTCATTTCCTTGTGCAGTCCAACAATTTTGTTCCCAATTCTCATTCCAAGGCTGCTCATAGTTATGCTGTTGAGCAGTAAATGCATTAAGCCAAATTTCATCTTCTTCATGGTTTGCATCATCCATTGGAATGTCACCTTGTGGGACTCCACTAATGTCTCCAGGACCATCATCTCCTTGATCATCCCCAAACTCATACTCAGCAGGATCGTCATAATTATAGATTCTTCTCCTTGATTGAACAACTTAATAGTAGTACACCTCTCTAGTATCATCCTAATGATACCTCATGTTATGCATTATTATCTTGGTGAATTCCAATATAGGACTTGGATAAGTCATTAATAGATTGAGAAATCCAATATTGAAGAAATTCAGAATTTTGGTGATCATTGATGGATAGCAAAAAGCAGTCCCTTTGTTGCACTCCTTGATGGTGAACATTCTAGTAATTAAGTAGCGGGGCCAGTTTATTTTGATCTGGTTGAGCAGAATATACACAAGGTTTATTTCATAATTGTCTACTCGTGAGAAACCACCACTCTTGGGATGCAAAATATGAGAAACAAACCAATGTAAAATGCGAGGCAACCGTTTGAGACATCCCGTAGTTGTTGGCTCATTATTGGTGTCATTACGTAATTCCTTCAATTGTTCATTTGAGTGCATCCTCCACTTGAAATCCGAATGAAAACTTGAATCTCTAACGCATGGCTTTTTTCCTATTGTAATGTCAAAAAGAGATTTCCATATTTCTTTAGTGAAAGTATAGACCTTACCTCCAGTTTCAAAGGTGAGTGCTACACTATCCCTTTTAAGAAGTCCTGCATAAAAGATGTGAATCAAGTCCTCATTGTATTGTCGAGTTAATTAAAGAAAGTAGTTGACCCCTTGATGATTAAGCCTGCTATGAACCTCAAGAATGTGTAATTCATCTGTAGTCCTCACCTTGTAGTAATGTTGTTTGGTGACAAGTCTTCCACGACATTTTTCGTCAAAGAATTCATAATTTTCTTCACTACCCAGACTGAACATGTTTTCAGAAACATTTGATGAGGACCCAACCTTTCCTCTACCATGGCCTGCACCTTTCCCTCTTCCAATCTTAGGACCCATTGACAATATCATAGTTTCAAGTTTGCCTGTAAAGTGTTTGATGAAAATCCCAAACCAAAACAATTTGAGTTTTAGAATGGAATGCTATTAGAACTTATGAATATGATAACATGTAAATGATAGATGCATAAAATCTATAAATAACATTTAATTTATACTATTATGAGTGAAAAGGAATGGAATGCCATGTGTTATACCCCAATTTTTTCAACTAAGGTCTCTCATTATCTCGTATTATCAATACATCAAGATCATACATTAGGGTTGGTTCTCCCTTTCTACTTCATCCTATCTTTAAGTTTGATCTCGAGGGATCACCAAGCACCTTGAGTTGTGTATCTTGAACATGTGTTCTTTTAACTAACATCAAGATATGTATATATATGTTTCTTTGAATGTTCATATTGTAGGTGATGATACAACTGCATTCATCTCACCATTTAACCTAGCATTTTGAGGGATGGTCCTTAGTCAAATGATACTTCAATGGATTGCAAGAGCTTAAGCTTTAAGGCTATGTCTATGATATCTAAGTTTTTGGTTCAAAGATCTCTCTCACCTTATTTAGGTCAAGTTTTCCTCAAAGTTGGTGGTGGTATTCATCAAGAAGATTCATAGGTTCATGTGTTTATTTCCATGCCTTATTAAACAAGTTTGATTGAGACTTAAGCTCCACCTTTGAGTTTGCTTCAATACAACATTGTGATACAATGGGAGAACTGACTAGGGTTTTGCGTTTGTTTTCGCAAATGTTTCGGTTGAGCAAGAGTCGCCACCAACTTTTTATTTTATCCTAAGGAAAGGTTTAAAAAGCACAGCAAAAACCTTTGAGATTTTTTCTTGGGTTCGGGGAGTAGATTATAGAAAGGGAAGGTATTAGCACCCTTTCTATCCATGGTTATCCATGGGCTCTTAGGTACTTGCTTAGATCAACTTGCCTTGGTTTTCAATTGTTTGAAATGGTGCTTGGTGTGTGGTTTTGAAAATGCTTTAAAAAAGATGCCTTGTATAGGCTACCCTTGTAACAATTCTTTACTCGAATGTTTTACAAAAGGTGTTTTGTCTTTTGAAAAGATGTTCCAAGGTTTTTTGAAAGTTTGTTGTGAAAGTGTTTGTGAAGTGTGGTTTAAAAATTGGCAAGAGTTTAGTTTTTGCAAGTTGGCAAGTACTTAAGAGCTATCTACCCTAAAGTTCTCAAAGATTTTTACTATGTTTTAACCCTTTTGACAATTTTGTTCCACCATTGCATCTGGTGGACAATCTTGTATTAGGAGGTGAAAGGGACGGGCGCGGGTCATCGTTTAGACCATAATTACAATAGTGCTAAGTATCTTTGGGCAATTTCTCTTTGAAAGGGACTTGATCATTTTAGGCAACTTTTCGAAAGCGTCATCGAGGGACTATGATCATTTGATTATTTGTTTTACCCAAAGAACCTTAACATGCAATATGGCCCATTTATTTGAAGGCAACAAAGTGGAATACCCTAGGGGTGCAAGTGTGATATGTGTTGTCCATATTTCATGCTTGTTTATCTTGAAATTAGGTCAAACTATTTTGTTCTTTTTATTTGCATACAAACCCTAACTCTAGCATGGTATATTTAGAAAGCGATAAAGTGCGAAAATTAAAATTCCTACACTATTACAACATAATATGGGAAGGGGGGTACAAATGTTCAAATGGGGGATATTTAGACAAGAAATTAAAACCTAGCTATTACATCAATTTTGAATATTACAAGGTAATTGATTGCATAATTTAAATGGGAAATAAAATAAAGATGCAAAATGCAAAAAGGGTTTTCATATGTATTAAAAAAAGTGTTATTTATGTCAAATAAATAAAAATAAAAAAGGTATTATTTTGGAGTTTTTGTATTTTAAGGGTAAAACCCTAATTTTCATTAAGTAATATATATATTTTTTAATTTATACAAGTATTTGTTTATTATGTACAAAAATAAAATAAAATAAAGTATATTTATAAAAAGTATTTTTTGAGGTCAAATATTAATAAAATAAAAAAATGTAGGTATTATTGTATTTTAACCTAAATATACTAATGAATATATATATATATGTATTAATTTCCAAATATGTATTTATATATAAAAAATAATAATATTTAATATTTATAAAAAAAGTATATTTTGCATAAAATATTTTCAAAAGAAAAATGTAATAAAAAAAAATCAGAAAATAAAGTATATTGGTATTAGTTTTCCTATCTATTCTAAATAATATATATATATATATATATATATATATATATATATATATATATATATGTACAAATGTCCATATAAATAAATAAATGCCTAAAAATAGAAAAATGGTGTAAAAAATGTTTTTTATGTTTTTAATATTATTAGAAAAAATAAATAAACCAAAATGAAAAAAGAAAAATCAAAAAAATCAATAAAACACACAAATTGGGCTTAGGGGGTGTGAAATCAGAAATATGGTGTGAAAAGAAAATCAGAAGCAAGCCCAGCCCATGAAGCTTCTTCTTCAACCTCTGAACAAAAAATGTTCAAAAAACGCGCGCCTGTACTTCCAATTCAAACACCTGGATTCTTTGATTTTTTGCACAAACTTCAAACATAAGAAATGTTAAGCATTGAATCACGATTCTAAATATATAAAAAACTCATCCTAACTCTCAGAAATGAGAGAGAATTTTGACATTCCCAAATCCTGATCTAAGTTTTCTTCCATATTCAAACCTTAAATTCTCACAGCTCAAGCAAAATAAACGAAAAGTAAAAGCATGTACAGATTCAGGGGCATGAGTAGAACACTTCTTATTCACAAACTTAGAGCTAATGATGCCTAGACTGAGAGTTAGAAGTTCAAGAAAATACCTGTTCAGTTGAAGTTCTATCTGGCAATGGGGGAGCTTTCAGAGCAAGATGATGATCTGTACAGCTTACCTGAAGTGTGGTGATGCTATTCCAATGCTTACTTTGCTTTGAGACACCTTGAATCGAGCTATGGACCTCCAACTGTAAAAAAAGAAAGTGAAAATGGTGGAACTGGTTAGAGGAATTACAGGTCGTGTTTTAGGTTTTGGTTAGCTTGCATTGATGCTAGGGAATGTGTTTGATGAGCTTTGGGCAAGAAATTATGCAAGGGATGAGAGTTGGCACTCAAACTGCAGTGAGAACTCTGTTTGAGCAGTTTGATGGTGGTTCTGAGTTTGTGGAGGTATTGGAGGTATTGGAGTCGTGTGCTAGCTTAGTTAGCATGATTAGAAGGTGTACACAATGTTTGCTTAAGTGTTCTAATGCTGAGATCAAAGTTGTGTTATGTTATGCCACTTTTCTTCACACTTAAGCAAGCAAAGCCAAGTTGATGTTCTAGGAAAGTAGAGGCCCCCTAAACATGCTGCTAACCTTATCTTGATCAGAGTGTTTTGCTCATAATCTTGTGCCAATTGGATTTGATCTGTACCTCTTGGATTTGCATTATGACATAAAGCTTGCTTTTGCAAAAATGGCCATTTTACTTTTTCCATTTATGGCTTAATTCAACATGTAATGCACAAACTCATGAAACAAAGCCTTAGCACAATGAACATGTATTAAATTATTGAGTGTTGGATGGTTTAAGGGCCTGTAATGTTGCACAAACCAAGCTGACTTGAAAATGGCATAAGTTATGAACATGTACATGACCAATTCAAAAGTGAGTTTTTGCCATATTGCAAAATTCGAATCTCTCAAGTTATGAGGTTGTTTGATGAGTTCTTGGACATTTTGGAAAGCTTGGAATGTGTAATACAATCCATCTTTGAAATGCAAATTGAAATTCCAAGTGGAAGTGTATGGAAAATGGCCTTGAAGTTAGGTAGAAAACCTTGCCAAAATAGGTTAAAATTTCACTAAGTTAAGAATGGTTTAGTACCCTTATTCAAAAAATTGTAACTTGAGATACAAGCCTCATTTGGGAAAACTTTGTGAATCAAAGTTGTAGATTATGCAACAAGCTACAACTTTCATGTTTTGACTTTTGTTTGAATCCAAATGAATCTTGGTGAGAAAGTGGGGCAAAGTTGGGAAAAAATTAGGGTTTTTCATAACTTAGAAAAATTCTAAGTTATGAAAAAAATCTCATTTCAAACCCTAATTTGCAAATTTTGATTTCTTGGTGAACAAGTTTCATGATTTGGCATGTTTTGATGAAAAATGAATCTTGACCCTTGATTTTGACTAAAAAGTCAAAGTTTGACTTTTCAGTATACAGTCAAAATTGGTCAATTGACTGGGAAATTCAACTGTCAATCTTGTGTACTTGGGATCTTTTGAACTTGTTGAGCATGTCAAGATAATTCCATGGGGTCCTTGAATCAATATGTGAGCTTGGTTTGCCATTGGTTGGGTCAAACAGTCAAAAATTGCCTTTGTGCAGTCAAAACCCTAAAAATGGCCATTTTGCCCTTTTGGTGATCTGATCAAATTTCTTGTGGAATTGTGATCCAAACTTGATCAAATGGTCCATGTGAGTTCATGATGTTGATGTGGGTCAATTTTCATGAGGTTTGACTGTCAATTGGTCACAGTTGACTTTTTCTCCAATACAGCTGATTTCTAGGTCAACTGTCCAATTGACTGGGCAAAACTTGGAATCAAGACTTGAAACTTGATATGGATAAACTTGGGGGTCCAATATGAAGCAAAAAAGTCATCTTAGGAATTTTAGGTCAAAACATCTTTGTGCAAACACAAACCCTAAATTGGGTCAACAGTGCAAGGAGAAGTCTTGAGCAGATGAAACCCTAACTGGATCTTGATCTTTAAGGGCTTTGTGATGAGAAATCAATGAGAAATGGGAGGGCAAATTTTGGGGTACAACAGTTGCCCCTGTTCAATCTTCTTGAATCCGAAGAGTTAGATTGGCAAGTTTGCCTTTCGTGACTCGAGGGTAAAAGGAGATTGGACACTAGAGTGCCCTTAAATTTGCACTCGTCAAAGCAATGGATGCGGGAATGGGCTCAGAGATGCCATTTGGAGATGGGCTTAGCGACGCCATCTGGAAGAGTGACAGAAATATGTAGGGGATGGGCTTAAAGATGCCATTTGGAGATGGGCTTAGCGACGCCATCTGGAAGAGTGACAGAAACTTGTAGGGGATGGGCTTAAAGATGCCATCTGGAATGAGTATCCGGGAGGTGTCCATGCTTGGGACCATCTCTGAACTGGGGATCTGAATAAGCAATAGATTGACATCCGTTGTTGGGAGGAATCCGTAAACTGTTTTCAAAAATTGCATCTGAACAAGTTGATAGATTAACATCCGTTGTTGGGAAGAATCCATAAACTGTTTTCAATAATCTTGAAGTCGAATAAGCAATAGAGCAGCATCCGTTGTTGGGAAGCGTCCGTAAACTGTTTTCAAAAGTTTCATCTGAACAAGCGATAGATTAACATCCGTTGTTGGGAAGAATCCATAAACTGTTTTCAGAAGTCTTAAGAAGAATCTGAACAAGCGATAGGTTAACATCCGTTACTTGGAGAACCCGTGAACTGTTTTCAGAAATCTTGGAGTTTGAATAAGCAATAGAGCAGCATCCGTTGTTGGGAAGCGTCCGTAAACTGTTTTCAAAGGTCGCATCTGAACAAGCGATAGATTAACATCCGTTGTTGGGAAGAATCCATAAACTGTTTTCAGAAGTCTTGAGAAGAAACTGAACAAGTGATAGGTTAACATCCGTTACTTGGAGAACCCGTGAACTGTTTTCAGAAATCTTGGAGTTGAAGAGGAGGAACCGGTGTAGGGTTCCCTGATGATGAGCTCGTGTAAAGCTGCATCTGGATAAATCTGGAATAAGCATTAGAATGTTGCCGTGTCTGGGTCACATCCGAACTATTCCTGGAAAGAAATCTCGGAAGATAATGATTTTAGTCTTTCGACTGATCTTACCTGAAAAGGTAAAGAGTTAGTTATATGCAATGTCATGATGTATGATACAATGTACGTTATATGATATGAATGTAAATGGATGCGCATGTAAGCTGGAGAGCTGTCTTGCAAAGGATAGATGAATCCGAGATGGCTGAAGATAAAAGTCTCTTGACTACTGCCGAGAAGAATAATTCCTGGTTGTTGCTGGAGAATAAGGAGCTTGGGTTGTATACCAATCTTCTGGGGAATTCCTGATGACTTCTACTGGGGAGTTCCAATCTAATAGACCCATGCCGGGGATGTAAGGCTGAGAATCTTCAGTTTGGTGGGAAGTATCTCTGGCGACTTCACTGGAGAACTCAAGATTTCCCTCCTAAAACTCTATGGGGAGAAGGTTCATTAGTCTGACTTTGCTGGGGATTGATAATTTGAAGTTTTAGCTCGGCTGGGGATACTGAAACTTAAATTCTGAGGGGAATTGAGTTCTGGAGGATTCTCCGGCTGGGGATAACAAAGATAAACTCCTCTGGGGATTGGAAGAATTTTGGCGAGTGCGATCTTCCGTGGCAATAAGCTGAGGATAACCCAGTTATAAGCCCTTGTGAGGAATAACTTTGAATAAAACTCGGGAGAGACGTCCGTACTCTGCAGGGGATAAGCTTCCAGAATCTACTGGGGATAAGCTTCATAGTTTGCTGGGGATATGGATTCCAAATCTCCGGGGGTTTCCTTTGAAGGGTATTACGACATCCAACTGCACCTTTGACCTATCAGTAATCCTCTTTCTTGTAAGGGAATAATTATGTTCAAATGCATATGCCTATTTAACAAAACATTGGACGTTTCTCAAAACAAATAGTGCAAGAGAAAAGAAAAGGAAATGACACAAATTTTTGGGAAAAGTATTTGTATTGACTTTTTATGAGTATATTTGTACAAAGGAGACAACCATCCTAGTAAGAGGATTTTGTCGTAAATATTGAAAGATTTATACAAAATAAAGATGGCTATGTGAAATAATTCCATGGGATTCCATTCCGCTATAGCTTTCACAACTCTGAATATCTGTCCATTCAATGCTTCGTTTGCCGATGACTGGATTGATCAGAAGCCTGGAACTGGTTGATGAAGAGATTGTCTTTGAAGTGATCCGACGAGACATAGTCATACGCTTTAATTCCATAACTTTTGCCTGAATCGCCCTTTCGGGTTTTCGATCCACCGGGAAACCCCTTTTTGCCCAAGCCGCCCTTTCGGGTTTTCGACTTGCCGGGTGTACAATTTTTTTTGTTTTTATCCCTAACTTTTGCCTGAACCGCCCTTTTGGGTTTTTGGTCCACCGGGATGCCCATTTTTGCCCAAGCCGCCCTTTCGGGTTTTCGACTTGTCGGGTTATTTTATGCATAGTATCTTTTGACTATGTCTGCGTTTGCAGGGTGAGGTAAATCGTCGCCGTCCATGGTGGTCAGAATCATTGCACCACCAGAAAATATACTCTTGATCACAAATGGTCCTTCATATGTAGGAGTCCATTTGCCCCTGGGATCACTTTACGGCAAGATAATCCGCTTGATTACGAGATCTCCGACTTGATACACTTGACGTCTGACTTTCTTATTGAAGGCCTTGATCATTCGCTTTTGATACGCCTGACCATGGCATATAGCAGCGAGTCGTTTTTCGTTGCTAAGATTGAGTTGATCAAGTCGGGTCTGCATCCAATCATCTTCATTCAAACCTGCATCCTTCATAATCCTTAGAGAAGGAATCTGGACTTCCATAGGCAAAACAGCTTCCATGCCATATACCAAAGAAAATGGGGTTGCCCCAGTTGAAGTACGTGCCGTCGTAC
Organism: Vicia faba; assembly: GCA_948472305.1. Taxonomy (NCBI): domain Eukaryota; kingdom Viridiplantae; phylum Streptophyta; class Magnoliopsida; order Fabales; family Fabaceae; genus Vicia; species Vicia faba. The sequence continues at coordinate 848,736,815 of OX451735.1, read as the reverse complement.
GGTATCCATGCAGAGCAAACGGTAACATCTCATGCCAGTCTTTGTAAGTGACCGTCATTTTCTGAATGATCTTCTTAATGTTTTTGTTCGCAGCTTCAACAGCACCGTTCATCTTCGGCCGATAGGGAGATGAATTGTGATGATAAATCTTGAACTGTTCGCACAATGCGGTGATCATCGTGTTATTCAGATTTGTATCGTTGTCTGTGATGATCCTGTCCGGAACACCATACCGACATATGAGATTTTGCTTGATAAAGCGGGCAACCACATTTTTAGTAACAGAGGCGAAGGAAGCTGCTTCGACCCATTTGGTGAAATAGTCAATGGCAACCCGGATAAAGCGATGTTCGTTGGAAGCCGTGGGCTTGATCTCTTCAATCATATCAATGCCCCATATTGCAAAGGGCCACGGAGCAGTCAGAACGTTGAGGGGAACCGGAGGTGTTGTACCCCAAAATTTGCCCTCCCATTTCTCTAACATTTTCTCATCACAAGACCTTTGAAGATCAAGATCCAGTTAGGGTTTCCTCTGCTCAAGACTTCTCCTTGCACTGTGGACTCAAATTAGGGTTTGTGTTTGCCCAAGGATGTTTTGACCTAAAATGCCTAAGATGACTTTCATGCTTCATGTTGGACTCCCAAGTTTACCCATGCCAAGTTTCAAGTCTTGATTCCAAGTTTTACCCAGTCAATTGGACAGTTGACCTAGAAATCAGCTGTATTGGGGAAAAAGTCAACTGTGGCCAATTGACAGTCAAATCTCATGAAATTTGACCCACATCAACATTATGAACTCATATGGACCATTTGATCAAGTTTGGATCACAATTCCACAAGAAATTTGATCAGATCACCAAAAGGGCAAAATGGTCATTTTTAGGGTTTTGACTACACAAAGGCAATTTTTGACTATTTGACCTAGCCAATGGCAAATCAAGTTCACATATGGACTCAAGGACTCAATGAAATGGTCTTGACACATTCATCAAGCTCAAAAGACCCCAAGTACACAAGATTGACAGTTGAATTTCCCAGTCAATTGATCAATTTTTGACTGTACACTGAAAAGTCAAACTTTGACTTTTTGGTCAAAATCAAGAGTCAAGATTCATTTTTCATTAAAACATGCCAAATCATGAAACTTGTTCACCAAGAAATCACAAAATGCAAATTAGGGTTAGAAAATGGAATTTTTCATAACTTAGAATTTTTCTAAGTTATGAAAAACCCTAATTTTTTCCCAACTTTGCCACACCTTTTCACCAAGATCCATTTGGATTAAAACAAAAGTCAAAACATGAAAGTTGTAGCTTGTTGCATAATCTACAACTTTGATTCACAAAGTTTTCTCATTTGAAGCTTGTATCTCAAGTTACAATTTTTTGAATAAGGGCACTAAACCATTTTTTAACTTAGTGAAATTTTAACCTATTTTGACAAGGTTTTCTACCCCACTTCAAGGCCATTTTTCATACCCTTCCACTTGGAATTTAAATTTTCATTTCAAAGATGGATTGTAGTACACATTCCAAGCTTTCCAAAATGTCCAAGAACTTCTCAAACAACCTCATAACTTGAGAGATTCGAATTTCACAATATAGCAAAAACTCACTTTTGAATTGGCCATTTTCCATGTTCATAGTTTGTGTAAACTTCTCTAAATCAGCATGCCCTTGATTACAGGTCCTTGAACCATTCCATACTCAATAATTTAATGCATATTCAATGTGTTAAAGTATTGTTCTTTGAGTGCAAGCATGGTATGCAAGATTAATCCCAAACTAGATAAAGTGAACTTTCCATTTTTGAAAAGATTAACTTTATGTCCAATTGCAAATCAAGAAGGTACATAGCAAATCTGCTTGGCAAAAGATTATGTGCATAACACACTGATCAAGAGAAGTTTATGCAGCACATTAGGGGGTCCTCTACTGACCTAGAAAGCCAAGTTGCATTTGTTTGCTTCAAGTTCAAGAAAAGTCCATAACTTGTAACAACTTCCATCTCAGCTCACTAACACAAGAACAAAGTTATCAAACACATTACACACATCAAAGCCAAGCTATTGCACGAGCCTTTGACCTCCAAAACACCCTCCATCTCAGAATCATCCTCAAACTGCAAAAACAGAGTTGCCTCTGCAGTTTGAGTGCCAACTTCATTTTCTCTCGAGCATTCTTGCTAAAATCAGTTCATACACATTCCCTAGCATCTATGCAAGCTAACCATGACCTGAAATCTGATCTGTAATCCCTCTAACGAGTTCCACCATTTTCACTTTTTCCTTTTGCAGTTGAAGTTCCACAGCTCGATACAAGAAGTTTCAAGACAAAGTAAGCATTGAAACAGCATCCCTGGACCTCAAGGAAGCTTTTCCAATCCTCACCTTGCACTGGAAGTTCCTCATTCTCCAGATAGAAGTTCAACTACACAGGTAAAACTTTGAACTCGTATCTCTCTTATTATGTATCTTTAGTCTTAAGTTTGTGAAGAAACAAGGTTCTACTCATAGCCCTGAACATGTACATATCTTTACATTTCATTTCTTTTGCCTGAGTAGAGAGAATTTGGAGTTTGAAAATGGCAGAAAAACTAGGTTAGGATTTGGGGGAGAAGAAATTCTCCCTCATCTTAGAGAGTTAGGTCAAGTTCTTTACATGGTTGAAATCGTCTCTTAATGCTCTACACTTTTCATGTTATGAGTTTTGCTTGAAAGTCCAGGAATCCAGAGATAAAAAACGCGTGTGCATTGTTGTTCATACAGTCTGGAGGTTGAAGAAGGAGTTTCTTGGGCTGGGCTTGTTTCATATTTCTTATTTGCACCACTATTTTGCTTTTACACCCCCAAGGCCCATTTGCTGAATCCTTTGACTTTTTTGACTTTTTCTTTTTTGGTTGACTTTGTTTATTTTTTCTCATGACATTAAAAAAATAAAAATATTTTTTCCATCATTTTTTGAATTTATTGCATATTTATTTGATTATTTCTTTTGATTGAATAAAAATATTATATATACTATTATTTAGAAAAAATTAGAAAAAAATAATGCAAATATATTTTCTTTTCTGATTTTTATTACATTTTTCCTTTTGAAAATATTTTATACAAAAAACATATTTTTTTTATATAAATATTAATTATTATTATTTGTTATATATATATGATATTTATTTAGTAAATAATATAGATATATACATATATTAATATACTTAGGATAAAATACCAAAATATACATATTTTTATTTTTAATATTTAATACAAAAAATACATTTTTTTACAAATATACTTCCTTTTTTATTTTATTTTAGTACACAAATAATAAATATCATATATATTGGATAAATAATACATTTTTATAGAATTAGGGTTTCCCCCTAAATATGAAAAAAAACTCCAAAAAAATAATATCTTTTATTTTTTTTTTTTTTTTTTTTACATAAATAATACCCTTTTTCATACATATACAAAACATTTCTTTTGCATCTTGCATTTTTATTTAATTATTGTACATTGATTAAATTGTATAAATTCAAAATTGATGTAATAGTTTTAGGTTTAAATTACTTGTCAATATCCCCATTTGAACCTTTGTACCCCCTTCCCATATTTGGTTGTGTAATAGCTTAGTAAATTTATTTTCGCACTTTATTGCTTTCTAATGATAACATGTTAGAATTAGGGTTTGTATGCGAAAAACGACAAAAAAAAGTAGTTATGACCTAATCTCAAGACAAACAAGCATGAAAATGAACACACAAATCACACTTGCACCCCCTAGGGTATTCCACTTGTTGCCTTTCAAAATTGGGCCATATTGCATGTTAGGTCTCTTTGGGCAAAACAAACAAATTGAATGATCATAGTCCCTCGATAAAACTTTTCAAAACAAACAAAAATAAATGATCAAGTCCCTTAAAGAAAATTGCCCAAAGACATTTAACGCCGTTGCAATTATGGTCTAAACGATGACCCGCGCCTGTCCCTTTCACATCCTAACATAAGGTTGTCCACCAAATACAATGGTGGAACAAACTTGTTAAAAGGGTTAAAACATAGCAATAATCTTTTGAGAAATTTAGGAGTAGATAACCTCTTAGTTACTTGAATCAAACTTGCAAAACAAAACACTTGCCTATTTTCCAAACCACACATCACTACACTTTCAAAACAACTTTCAAAAACAAATGAAAACCTTTTCAAAAGACATACATCTTTGTATACATCCCCACATGGATCATTACAAAGGTTGCCACCACATTGGCCTTTTTTTTAAAGCATTTTCAAACCCACACACCCAAGCACCATTTAAAACAATTGAAAACAAAAGGCAAGTGATCTAAGCAAGTAACTAAGAGCCCATGGATAACCATGGATAGAAAGGGTGCTAATACCTTCCCTTTCTATAATCTACTCCCCGAACCCAAGAAAACATCTCAAAAGGTTTTTGCTGTGCTTTTTAACCTTTCCTTAGGATAAAATAAAAAGTCGGTGGCGACTCTTGCTCAACCGAAACATTTGCGAATACAAACGCAAAACCTCAAGTCAGTTCTCCCACCGTATTACAGAACTGGCGACTCTGCTGGGGATAACTTAAAGTGGAGTAACCTTAGGGCTTAGATCACCTTTATTTTCAATTGTTTGCTTTGTTTGCTTTTATATTTGTGGGCTTTGCATCGGAGTTTCATAGATCCTAACCCGGATCTGGGAAATACCCTTTTTAGGTAGCATAATCTGTGAGGGACCTATCCGGCATAGACCGACATGGGTGAAACAGTGGCTACGTTGGTGTGGCATCTTAGTCTGTACCTATATCCCTTGTGTTGCAACGGGGAGAATATAGGTCTTCTAAGGAGTCATTAAACACCAACCAACCTTAGAACCCTAAATTGACCAACTTGGCTATTAGGACAGTAGCAGTATGCTACACTCATTGAGGCTAAACTCTCGAGATGGTTCTGGCCGCGAGAAAAGATTGCGATGCTGGAGTTATGACCGATTGAGGTTAGCCAATGATTTGAGATCCTCTAGAACCCGGTTACTTTTCAATAGGACAGGTTTTAACCAACAAAACCAAAAGAGGGTAATACCTGAAACTCATGCTGGCCTGAAACCTAAGGGTGTCTTGTGTGACTTGTGTGCCTTATTTGCCTATGTGAATACTTGTGGTGTGCTTCATCATAGCATCATGCCATCATACCATTGCATGCATCCTGTATAAAGGACTAACCCATTTCAAAGACAAAAAGGTTTCATCTTTGCTCTGTTTTGTAGGACATCATGATGCCCGTGCGTAGGAATACTGTCCGGCTCAACTTTGTTCAACCACCAATGTTACTCAAGGATTTGGTTGGAAGGATTCCAAACACTTCTTCCTTCATCAACAGACATGGTTCTCTCCTTGGCTTGGTCACTGCAAAGTGGGACCAACAACTGATAAGTGTTCTAACCCAGTTTTATGACCCTCTGTATCATTGTTTCACCTTTCAAGACTTCCAGCTGGTTCCTACCCTGGAAGAGTTCTCTTATTTGCTTGGGATCCCTGTCTTGGAACAAACTCCATTCACTGGTTTGGAAAAGACTCCTAGGCCTGAAGAGATTGCTGCAATTCTCCCCTTGACCAAAGAAGAGGTATTGTCCAACTGGGAAACTAGAAATGGGATCAAAGGCTTTTTGGTCAAATTTCTGGTTGGCAAGGCTAATGATTTATGGAATGACTTGGACTTCAAGGCATACGAGGATATTCTGGCTCTTTTGATCTATGGTCTGGTATTGTTTCCCAACCCTGACACCTTTATCAGTATCCATGTCATAAGGATCTTCATGTCTCGGAATCCGGTACCCACTCTTTTGGGTGATATTCTACAACAACTCTATGCTCGTACTGCTCGAAAACAGGGAACTCCGTGGTGTTGTGCTCCTTTGCTAGTAAGGTGGTTTATTTCGCACCTTCCTAAGTTCGTGCTGAAGAATGAAGAAGGAAAAGGTTGGGCTAGGAGGTTAATGTCTCTCACTGATAATGACATCACCTGGACTCTCAGAGGTTTGGATGAGGTAGCTGTTATTGACCGTTGCGGAGAATACCCTAATGTTCCGTTGATTGGTATCCAAGGAGGAATCTCTTACAATCCGTGCTTAGCTCTCCGTCAGTTTGGAAGAGCCAGAGGAGAGGGGCCTCATGAAATGTTGGTTCCTCACTTCCATTTTGAGTTTCAGGCAGACAGTGACAAACTACGCCAGGGATTCATTAGAGCTTGGGACAGAATCCACAAAGCCAACCCACATGAGTTGGGACCAAAGACTTCTCTTCCATTGAAGCCCTATTGCAAATGGGTCCGCATCCGTGCTCAAAGGTTAGGTATGCCCTACGAAGCTGTTAGACCTCTCATTCTTGAGTCTCCTATTGAAGATGGGGTTCCTCCAACTGTCCTACCTCCTTAGATACCTGCTGATTTTGACACCATGAAGAGATCTTGGGCGCAGCTAAAGGAAGAACGGGATTTTTATCGGGAGAAATTCAACGAACAGGAACGGAAGATCCAGAGGCTGACTAAGTAATTGGAGGAAGAACGGGTCCTGAACAACTACATCAGCACTGAAAAGAGGAGGCCATGGGAGCATTGATGAGCTTTGGATGTTTCCTTTTATAGTTTTATTTCCTTTCCAGTATTTTTCATTCCTGTAATGCCTAAGGGCAAATTGTTGAACAATTGAAAATTTTAATCTAATGAAGTGTGTTTCCCTTTTTGTCTACAAAGTTGAATCTTGTTTGTCTTTGAAAACATAAAACATACGCATTCCATTGCACCATATGCATAGCAGGTACCCTATTTCACAGGTTGCTTAATCTCCTTCGCTGTTTATTTTGCACAGTCGTCATGAATCCAGACTCCTCCAGTGAGCAAGCAATCAAGGCCCTTCAGGCCCAAAGTGCACAGTTTCAAGAGATGGTCCTAAGCCTAGCCCAAGGTCAGCAAGAGTTGAAGACTCTACTCCTGAAGAAGAAGAAGAAAAAGAGGACTGCGTTGTTCAACACCAGACGCAGATTTGGGAACACACTCCATAATGAAGCTGATCCAACTACTTCTTCTGCTGAGAAAAACAGTCCCCAAGGGGGAGGAGCTCCTAGTCCCGCAGTCTCCGACAATGAGACGGACTATAACGACGAACAATACCCACCTGCTGCTGACAGATACAAGCAATTGGAGGACCGCTTAAGCGCCATGGAAATTCAGAATGTGCCGGGACTGGATTTCGGAGATTTGGGATTATCTTCTGGGGTAGTAATTCCACACAAGTTTAAGGCGCCTGCCTTCGCCAAGTATGATGAGGTCTCTTGCCCAAAGCTGCATCTGAGGTCGTACGTAAGGAAAATCCAACCTTACACGGCGGATAAGAACCTCTGGATTCACTTCTTCCAAGATAGCCTCTCGGGGTCACAGCTTGAATGGTTCTACCAATTAGATGGAACTAGCATCCGACACTGGGAAGATTTGGCAACCGCATTCTACAGACAATACCAATACAATTCTGATCTCGCTCCTACGCGTACCCAACTTCAGGGTATGTCTCTAGGAACGGGTGAAGGGTTCAAAGAGTACGCACAAAAATGGAGAGATTTGGCTGGCAGGGTGCAGCCTCCATTAACTGATCGTGAGCTGGTTGATATGTTTTTAGGGACTTTGTCTGGTCCATTTTTCAATCATTTGGTCGGTAACTCCTCCGCTGGGTTCACGGATTTGATTCTGACAGGAGAAAGAATTGAAGCTGGCATCAGGTCAGGCAAGATACAAAAGGCTGCCTCCACAAGTGCTGAGAAGAGGCCGTTTAAGAAAGAAGCAAGTGCCGTCTATGGTCCTAGTAGACAAATCAAGCCCGAAAGTCGCCAAGCCGTCAATGCTTTGGTCATCTCAAAACCTGTTGCTGCTCCTCAGCAGTACAATCAACAAAGAAGCGAAAGGCCCAAGAGGCAGTATACTCGACTGAGTATGACCCTATCTCAAATTTTACCCCAACTGTTATCCACCAACCTGGTGACCCTCAAAGAAGCTCCTAAGGTTGTCAACACTGCGTCTCCTAAGTATAACCCAAATTCCCGGTGTGCTTATCATTCTGATAGTCCCGGGCACACTACTGATGATTGCTGGGCCTTGAGAAACAAAGTGCAAGATCTGATCGACGCAAAGGAAATTCAGTTTGAAGCGCCGGAGAGACCAAATGTCGTAACTGCTCCTATGCCCCAGCATAGAGTAAATGCCATTGAGGAAGAACTGTATGCTGTTTCGGTAAATGAAGTCGTTACCCCTTTGAAGACTGTCAAGAAGAACCTACTGCTGGCCGGTTTATTTCCGGGTTGCAGTGAAGGTTGCCTGTTCTGTGCTGTTTCCCTATCTGGTTGTCCCTTGCTGAAGTTAGGTATCCAAAGCCTAATGGATAGCAAGGAGATTCTGTTTAAGAAGTCTGCTGTTCATTTGGTTCCAGTAAAAGAAGTTTCTGTGGTTACCATCTTCAATAATCCAATCAAGGCTCTCCCGAAGAAGCCTGTTCAAATCATGACTGTTGCACCTGTGGTTATTACTGTTCCGGGGCCTCTCCCCTACGTATCTGATAAAGCTGTCCCCTGGCATTATGGGGCAGACGTATATGTAAATGGAATCAAACAAGAATTCGACACTGGCGCCAGTATTTGCGATATCACTGGTCCAGCCAAGGTCACCCGCAGTGGCAGGCTCTTCTCGCCTGACATTGCACCGCCCGCTACTCGAAGACCCCTCCTTATAACACCTACAAGTTTACCTGTTCCTGCCGCTGATCAAGTTGTTTCCCCTGCTGCCGAGTCATCTAATGCTCGGGGCAAAGTAATTGAAGAAGAGCCTGCCCGGATGGAGGCACCGATACCTGTAAATGCTGAGGCCTCCCAACAAGAAATGGAGGAGATCCTGAAAATAATAAAGAAGAGTGATTTCAATGTTGTCGAGCAGCTGGGGCATACGCCCTCCAAGATCTCCATGCTCTCCTTGTTATTATGCTCCGAGGCCCATGCTAAAGCCTTGATCTCATTTCTCAAGACGGCCCATGTGCCACAGGAGACCTCTGCAGTCCAGTTCACTGATTGCGTAGCAAATCTGACAGCAGACAATGGCTTGGGTTTTTCAGATGCTGACCTGACTGCAAAGGGAAGAGACCACAATGATGCCCTGCATGTCTCTATCGAATGCAGGGGCACTACTCTGGCGCATGTATTGGTGGATAATGGTTCTTCCTTGAATGTTCTACCGAAAAAGGCTTTAGACCGTTTAGATTGTGAAGGCCTAGAACTGAAGCCCAGCAATATCATCGTCAGGGCCTTTGACGGTTCAAAAAGGATGGTTCATGGAGAGGTTGACATCCCTATTCGTGTGGGCTCTCAGGTGTTTGACTCTACTTTTTATGTGATGGACATACGACCATCGTACTCTTGTCTACTGGGTCGACCTTGGATCCATAAAGCTGGGGCAGTGACCTCTACCTTGCACCAGAAGCTGAAGTACCCTGTCAGAGGGAAGATCGTCACTGTGCAAGGAGAAGAGGAGTATATGGTGAGCCATTTGAATTCGTTCAGATACATTGAGATGGACGGGGAGTTTATTGAAACCCCCTTTCAGCATTTCGAGGAAGTTCATCCAATTTCAGCGGCAGCAGAAACAGCAGTCAAAGAGAATGTTCCCTTGAAGATGGCTTCCCTAAGGGATGCCCGGGCTGTGGTTCAGAAAGGCAATTGTGCAAACTGGGGTCAGCTTCCTGACTTAACTCAGAAGAATGACAAGTTTGGGCTGGGCTTTACTGCAGAGGCTCAGAGGGCTGTGCACAAGGAGAAGATCAGGAAGGCTCCAGTGTTTATCTCCAACCCAAGGGTGAATGCTATCGAGGAAGAGGTAGAGGAAGCAGAGTTCGACAGTTGGATCTACCCGACTACCAGCGACAGACCAAGCAACTGGACGGCAAAGGATTTTACACCTATCACATTTGTCACGCAGTAATTGATTTCTTTTGATTTCCAATTTGTAACAAACAATATGTTAAAACTTTGTTGGCTCGGTGTCCTACCCGGGGCATCGTAGCTCCATTTGTGAGGGCTTTTTGTATGACATTTTCATATATCATCAATCAAAACATTGGACGTTTGTTGCATTTCAAATCTTGTGCTCTTTTTTCTTCCTGTGTTATATATATTGCAAAACAGCTATATTTACACACACTCACTTATACAGGTTTCAATCCACTCTGGATCTCACTGGTAACAGCTCTGCTACCGCCAGTTATGACTTCGAAAATCCGATCAACTTGGCCGAAGACGAAGGTGAAGATGATTGCGAAGTGCCTGGTGAACTCGCAAGACTGTTACTCCAGGAAGAGAGAGCTATTCAACCACATGAAGAGCCGGTGGAGACAATTAACCTGGGTACTGAGACAGATAGGAAAGAGGTCAAGATTGGTGCCAATCTAGAGCTCAGCGTGAAGCAACGATTGATCCAGATGCTACAAGATTACATGGAGATTTTTGCTTGGTCCTATGAAGATATGCCTGGTTTGGATGCCGACATTGTAGTTCACCACCTGCCAACCAAGGAAGATTGCCCTCCGGTAAAGCAAAAAGTCCGACGGATGCGTCCAGAGATGTCTGAAAAGATCAAGGCCGAGGTTATGAAACAGTTTGATGCCGGGTTCCTTGCAGTGACTTCTTACCCTCAGTGGGTTGCCAATGTGGTGCCAGTACCGAAGAAGGACGGTAAAGTCAGAATGTGTGTTGATTACAGGGATCTGAACAGGGCAAGCCCCAAAGATGACTTCCCCCTACCTCACATTGATGTCCTTGTTGACAATACAGCTCAACACAAGGTGTTCTCCTTCATGGATGGTTTTTCAGGGTATAATCAGATCAAGATGGCTCCAGAAGATATGGAGAAGACTACCTTTGTGACTCAGTGGGGCACCTTCTGTTATAAGGTCATGCCATTCGGATTGAAAAATGCTGGGGCAACCTATCAACGTGCCATGGTTGCTTTATTTCATGATATGATCCATCATGAGATTGAGGTATACGTTGATGACATGATTGCAAGGTCTCAAACTAAGGAGGAGCACCTTGACCATCTGAGGAAATTATTTGACCGACTCAAGTTATACAAGCTGAGATTGAATCCCAACAAATGCACCTTTGGGGTAAGATCCGGAAAATTGTTAGGTTTCATTGTGAGTGATAAGGGTATCCAGGTGGACCCTGCCAAGGTAAAAGCCATACAAGAGATGCCGACTCCAAAAACAGAGAAAGAAGTCAGAGGCTTCCTAGGACGACTGAATTACATTGCCCGATTCATCTCACATCTGACTGCTACTTGTGAGCCAATCTTCAAATTGCTGAAGAAAGATCAAGTAGTACGCTGGAATGATGAATGTCAGGCCGCCTTTGAAAAGATAAAGGAATATCTGCAAGAGCCACCCATTCTTATGCCACCGGTGGAAGGAAGACCTCTGATACTATACCTGACAGTACTTGACAATTCAATGGGGTGTGTGCTGGGGCAGCATGACGAGTCTGGCCGAAAAGAGCACGCTATTTATTACTTGAGCAAAAAGTTTACCGACTGTGAGTCTCGTTACTCACTGCTTGAGAAAACTTGCTGCGCTCTTGTATGGGCTGCTCGCCGGCTGAGACAGTATATGCTGACTCACACTACTTTATTGATTTCAAAAATGGATCCCATCAAGTACATATTTGAAAAGCCCGCTCTGTCTGGAAGAATAGCGAGATGGAAAATGATCTTAACAGAATATGATATCCAGTATACAACTCAGAAAGCAATTAAAGGAAGTGTACTGGCGGATCATTTGGCACACCAACCTGTGAACGATTACCAATCATTGAACTTTGATTTTCCGGATGAAGACATCATGGTGGTAACTGACTGTGAAGTACCTGGACCGGATGAAGGACCTGAGGAAGGATCTCGATGGTCTATGCATTTTGATGGAGCCTCCAATGCTTTGGGTAACGGCGTCGGCGCTGTAATCATATCTCCCAAAGGAACTCATACTCCACTCACCGCCCGATTATGTTTCAGCTGCACCAACAACATGGCAGAATATGAGGCATGTATCATGGGTTTACAAGCTGCAATCGACTTAAGGATCAAATTTCTAAGTGTCTTCGGAGATTCCGCTCTCGTGATCAATCATATCAAAGGCGAGTGGGATACGAAACACCCGAATCTTATTCCTTACAAGGAGTATGTGTCGACCTTGCTTCCCCACTTTGAAGAGATAACTTTTGAGCACTTCCCTAGAGAGGAGAATCAGCTAGCGGACGCCCTGGCTACGATGTCTTCAATGTTCAAGGTTAAATGGGATAACGAGGCTCCCCGAATCATTATCTGGAAGTTGGATGAACCGGCATACTGCTGCGAGCTCGAGGCTGAGAAGGTTATCGAAAAACCCTGGTATCATGAGGTGAAGAGGTACTTGGAAGCTCAGGAATACCCTGAAGGTGCGTCTGTCAATGATAAGAAGTTCATGAGGAGGTTTGCTGCAAAATTCTTCCTCAGCAACGGCATTCTCTACAAGCGGAATCATGATTCAACTCTGCTACGTTGTGTGGATAAGGCTGAAGCAGAGAAAATTATGATAGAATTACATGAAGGCGCATTTGGAACACATTCCAGTGGACACACCATGGCTAAGAAAATCCTTCGGGCAGGATATTTCTGGTCCACAATGGAAGCCGATTGTTACCAACACTCCCGAACTTGTCATAAATGCCAGATCTATGCTGACAAGGTGCATATCCCGCCAGTTCCTTTGAACGTCCTGACGGCACCTTGGCCTTTTGCAATGTGGGGCATCGATATGATCGGTGAGATCCGACCAACGGCATCCAATGGGCATCGCTTCATCTTGGTGGCGATCGATTATTTCACGAAATGGGTTGAGGCAGCTTCCTACGCCACAGTAACCAAGAGCGTCGTGGCACGTTTCATCTGGCATAATCTGATCTGTCGGTACGGCGTCCCGGAAAGAATCATTACGGACAATGGTACCAATCTCAATAATTCAATGATCACTGAACTCTGTGAACAATTCAAGATACAGCACCACAATTCTTCTCCCTACCGGCCGAAGATGAATGGGGCTGTAGAGGCAGCTAATAAGAATATCAAGAAAATTGTGCAGAAGATGACAGTGACCTATAAAGATTGGCACGAGATGTTACCGTTCGCTCTTCATGGGTACCGTACCTCAGCAAGGACGTCAACCGGGGAAACTCCCTTCTCCTTGGTCTACGGCATGGAGGCAGTCTTGCCAATTGAAGTCCAGATACCCTCTCTCCGGATAATGAAGGATGCAGACTTGAATGAAGATGATTGGATCCAGACTCGACTTGATCAATTAAATCTGATTGACGAAAAAAGGCTCACTGCTATCTGTCATGGTCAAACGTATCAAAAACGGATGATCAGGGCATTTAACAAGAAAGTCAGACCACAAGAGTATCAAGTTGGGGACCTGGTAATCAAACGCATCATCCTTCCTCAAAGTGATCCCCGGGGCAAATGGACCCCTACGTACGAAGGGCCATTTGTGGTTAAACATGTGTTCTCAGGAGGAGCCATGATCCTAACCACCATGGATGGTGACGACCTTCCTCACCTCGCCAATGCAGACATAGTGAAAAGATACTACGCATGAATAAAGGACCCGCTAGGTTGACATACCTAGGCAAAAATAAGGGCTTCCCGGCGAACCAAAAGGGTTCGGGCAAAAATAAGGGATGAAATGAAAAAATCTGTACACCCGGCAAGTCGAAAACCTGAAAAGGCGGCTTGGGCAAAAATGGGTATCCCGGTGGACTGAAAACCCGAAAGGGCGGTCCAGGCAAAAGTTAGGGATAAAAGCGTAACACTATGTCTCATTGGATCACTTCGCATCCGGATTTCGGCATCAACTATCTGGCTCAAGATTTCGGCATCGACCAATCAGCTTCATCTTCAATTAGGCGGCAAGGCGATGAGACGTTCGAAGACATAAAGGCGATAGCAGAGTTGGAACCCAGTGGGATTGTTCACATAGCTGTTTTGTTTCCTTTTTTCAAATTGTAAACTCTATGCTATTTGGCGGCGTCCTCTTACTAGGATGCCAGCCTCTTGTACAAAAACGCCTATTCACAGGCAAAGTTTAAATCAATACAAATTCACTTGTCCATACAAATTACCATTGTTTTCCCTTTTTTCTGTTTTGTCTTGCGAAGAACGTCCAATGTTCGCTTTTGATATATGCATTTGACATTAAATTGCTGATTCGTGAATGTTTACATATGAAATAAAGAGATTGATTACAGGTGACATCAGAGACAGGGGGAATGTGAAGTTGTTTGATGCAGTCTGTTTGTTTTGTCCGCCAAGGTACCAAGGTAGGTTCGACTGAAGAATGTGGCCAAATCATCTCAACTCCCCGCAGAGTAAAACAAGATTCAGCAATACTTTCCCCAAGCGGAGTTGACCCCCCCGACAATCCTGAAAAGGCACAACATTCCCTGGAAAGTCTTAAAGCTCATCCCCAGTAGATTCTGGAAGCTTGTTCCCTATAGTACACGGACGTCTCTCCCGAGTTTTATTTAGAGTTATTTCCTCACAAGGACTTATAACTGGGTTATCCTCAGCTAAAAACCGCGGAAGACCGCCCTCGGCAAAATTCCTTCAATCCCCGGCGGAGTTTATCTTTGGTGCTCCCCAGCGGAGTTTATCATCATCATCCCTAGCGGAATCCCTCATTAAAGTCCTCAACGGGCCTCCCATCAAAACTTCGGCCAAGTATCTCTTCTACAGAGCAACCCCCCGACCGGTCGTCAAGGATTTATTTTCCTAAGACGAAAGTTACATTCATAAACATTTCACATTTTCATACATCTTGTTTACATACGTGATAAAGCGCATACAACATTATCTCATGTTGAACATCATGACACCATGCATATCATACATCATGACATTGCATACAACTTATGTTTTTGCCTTTTCAGGAAAAAGACAATCCCAAAGACAACTACCTTCAACTGTCACAATTCCAGATTCGATACCTGTATCTAGCCAGGGCACATCTGAGAGTGATCAGTTTCCAGACTCGATTCCTGTATCTAGCCAGGGCACGTCTGAAGAGTTCGAAGATTCGATTCCTGTATCCAGCCAGGGCACATCTATCGACTACAACATTTCCAGATTCGATTCCTGTATCCAGCCAGGGCATATCTGTTGACTACATTTCCAGACTCGATTCCTGTATCTAGCCAGGGCACGTCTGAAGAGTTCGAAGATTCGATTCCTGTATCCAGCCAGGGCACATCTATCGACTACAACATTTCCAGATTCGATTCCTGTATCCAGCCAGGGCATATCTGTTGACAACATTCCCAGATTCGATTCCTATATCTAGCCAGGGCACGTCTGATGAGTTCGAAGATTCGACTCCTGTATCCAGCCAGGGCATATCCATTGACGACTATTTCCAGATTCGACTCCTGTATCCAGCCAGGGCACATTTATGAGCAACCAATTGTAGATTCGATACCTGTATCTAGCCAGGGCATATCTGCATAAGGAGATTGAAGATCAAACACCTGTAACAAGCCAGGGAAACATCAGCCTCTCCCAAATACACAAAGTTCTCGCTAAGGAATCTCTTATGCGATCAACACCTCCAAATGGCATCTATAAGCCCATTCCCGACAAGGTTCTGTCACATCTCCAGATGGAATCTATAAGCCCATCTCCCTATCCACCACCTCTCCAAATGGCATCTATAATCCCATTCCCGACATCACACTGTTGAGACTCCAGCATGCGAGTGCAAATTTCCGGGCACTCTAGTGTCCAATCTCCTTTTACCCTCGAGTCACGAAAGGCAAACTTGCCAATCTAACTCTTCAGGTCCAAGAAGATTGAACAGGGGCAACTGTTGTACCCCAAAATTTTCCCTCCCATTTCTCCAACATTTTCTCATCACAAGACCTTTGAAGATCAAGATCCAGTTAGGGTTTCCTCTGCTCAAGACTTCTCCTTGCACTGTGGACTCAAATTAGGGTTTGTGTTTGCCCAAGGATGTTTTGACCTAAAATGCCTAAGATGACTTTCATGCTTCATGTTGGACTCCCAAGTTTACCCATGCCAAGTTTCAAGTCTTGATTCCAAGTTTTACCCAGTCAATTGGACAGTTGACCTAGAAATCAGCTGTATTGGGGAAAAAGTCAACTGTGGCCAATTGACAGTCAAATCTCATGAAATTTGACCCACATCAACATTATGAACTCATATGGACCATTTGATCAAGTTTGGATCACAATTCCACAAGAAATTTGATCAGATCACCAAAAGGGCAAAATGGTCATTTTTAGGGTTTTGACTACACAAAGGCAATTTTTGACTGTTTGACCTAGCCAATGGCAAATCAAGTTCACATATGGACTCAAGGACTCAATGAAATGGTCTTGACACATTCATCAAGCTCAAAAGACCCCAAGTACACAAGATTGACAGTTGAATTTCCCAGTCAATTGATCAATTTTTGACTGTACACTGAAAAGTCAAACTTTGACTTTTTGGTCAAAATCAAGAGTCAAGATTCATTTTTCATTAAAACATGCCAAATCATGAAACTTGTTCACCAAGAAATCACAAAATGCAAATTAGGGTTAGAAAATGGAATTTTTCATAACTTAGAATTTTTCTAAGTTATGAAAAACCCTAATTTTTTCCCAACTTTGCCCCACCTTTTCACCAAGATCCATTTGGATTCAAACAAAAGTCAAAACATGAAAGTTGTAGCTTGTTGCATAATCTACAACTTTGATTCACAAAGTTTTCTCATTTGAAGCTTGTATCTCAAGTTACAATTTTTTGAATAAGGGCACTAAACCATTTTTTAACTTAGTGAAATTTTAACCTATTTTGACAAGGTTTTCTACCCCACTTCAAGGCCATTTTTCATACCCTTCCACTTGGAATTTCAATTTTCATTTCACAGATGGATTGTAGTACACATTCCAAGCTTTCCAAAATGTCCAAGAACTTCTCAAACAACCTCATAACTTGAGAGATTCGAATTTCACAATATAGCAAAAACTCACTTTTGAATTGGCCATTTTCCATGTTCATAGTTTGTGTAAACTTCTCTAAATCAGCATGCCCTTGATTACAGGTCCTTGAACCATTCCATACTCAATAATTTAATGCATACTCAATGTGTTAAAGTATTGTTCTTTGAGTGCAAGCATGGTATGCAAGATTAATCCCAAACTAGATAAAGTGAACTTTCCATTTTTGAAAAGATTAACTTTATGTCCAATTGCAAATCAAGAAGGTACATAGCAAATCTGCTTGGCACAAGATTATGTGCATAACACACTGATCAAGAGAAGTTTATGCAGCACATTAGGGGGTCCTCTACTGACCTAGAAAGCCAAGTTGCATTTGTTTGCTTCAAGTTCAAGAAAAGTCCATAACTTGTAACAACTTCCATCTCAGCTCACTAACACAAGAACAAAGTTATCAAACACATTACACACATCAAAGCCAAGCTATTGCACGAGCCTTTGACCTCCAAAACACCCTACATCTCAGAATCATCCTCAAACTGCAAAAACAGAGTTGCCTCTGCAGTTTGAGTGCCAACTTCATTTTCTCTCGAGCATTCTTGCTAAAATCAGTTCATACACATTCCCTAGCATCTATGCAAGCTAACCATGACCTGAAATCTGATCTGTAATCCCTCTAACGAGTTCCACCATTTTCACTTTTTCCTTTTGCAGTTGAAGTTCCACAGCTCGATACAAGAAGTTTCAAGACAAAGTAAGCATTGAAACAGCATCCCTGGACCTCAAGGAAGCTTTTCCAATCATCACCTTGCACTGAAAGTTCCTCATTCTCCAGATAAAAGTTCAACTGCACAGGTAAAACTTTGAACTCGTATCTCTCTTATTATGTATCTTTAGTCTTAAGTTTGTGAAGAAACAAGGTTCTACTCATAGCCCTGAACATGTACATATCTTTACATTTCATTTCTTTTGCCTGAGTAGAGAGAATTTGGAGTTTGAAAATGGCAGAAAAACTAGGTTAGGATTTGGGGGAGAAGAAATTCTCCCTCATCTTAGAGAGTTAGGTCAAGTTCTTTACATGGTTGAAATCGTCTCTTAATGCTCTACACTTTTCATGTTATGAGTTTTGCTTGAAAGTCCAGGAATCCAGAGATAAAAAACGCGTGTGCATTGTTGCTCATACAGTCTGGAGGTTGAAGAAGGAGTTTCTTGGGCTGGGCTTGTTTCATATTTCTTATTTGCACCACTATTTTGCTTTTACACCCCCAAGGCCCATTTGCTGATTCCTTTGACTTTTTTGACTTTTTCTTTTTTGGTTGACTTTGTTTATTTTTTCTCATGACATTAAAAAAATAAAAATATTTTTTCCATCATTTTTTGAATTTATTGCATATTTATTTGATTATTTCTTTTGATTGAATAAAAATATTATATATACTATTATTTAGAAAAAAATAGAAAAAAATAATGCAAATATATTTTCTTTTCTGATTTTTATTACATTTTTCCTTTTGAAAATATTTTATACAAAAAACATATTTTTTTTATATAAATATTAATTATTATTATTTGTTATATATATATGATATTTATTTAGTAAATAATATAGATATATACATATATTAATATACTTAGGATAAAATACCAAAATATACATATTTTTATTTTTAATATTTAATACAAAAAATACATTTTTTTACAAATATACTTCCTTTTTTATTTTATTTTAGTACACAAATAATAAATATCATATATATTGGATAAATAATACATTTTTATAGAATTAGGGTTTCCCCCTAAATATGAAAAAAAACTCCAAAAAAATAATATCTTTTATTTTATTTTATTTTTTTTTTACATAAATAATACCCTTTTTCATACATATACAAAACATTTCTTTTGCATCTTGCATTTTTATTTAATTATTGTACATTGATTAAATTGTATAAATTCAAAATTGATGTAATAGTTTTAGGTTTAAATTACTTGTCAATATCCCCATTTGAACCTTTGTACCCCCTTCCCATATTTGGTTGTGTAATAGCTTAGTAAATTTATTTTCGCACTTTATTGCTTTCTAATGATAACATGTTAGAATTAGGGTTTGTATGCGAAAAACGACAAAAAAAAGTAGTTATGACCTAATCTCAAGACAAACAAGCATGAAAATGAACACACAAATCACACTTGCACCCCCTAGGGTATTCCACTTGTTGCCTTTCAAAATTGGGCCATATTGCATGTTAGGTCTCTTTGGGCAAAACAAACAAATTGAATGATCATAGTCCCTCGATAAAACTTTTCAAAACAAACAAAAATAAATGATCAAGTCCCTTAAAGAAAATTGCCCAAAGACATTTAACGTCGTTGCAATTATGGTCTAAACGATGACCCGCGCCTGTCCCTTTCACATCCTAACATAAGGTTGTCCACCAAATACAATGGTGGAACAAACTTGTTAAAAGGGTTAAAACATAGCAATAATCTTTTGAGAAATTTAGGAGTAGATAACCTCTTAGTTACTTGAATCAAACTTGCAAAACAAAACACTTGCCTATTTTCCAAACCACACATCACTACACTTTCAAAACAACTTTCAAAAACAAATGAAAACCTTTTCAAAAGACATACATCTTTGTATACATCCCCACATGGATCATTACAAAGGTTGCCACCACATTGGCCTTTTTTTTTAAAGCATTTTCAAACCCACACACCCAAGCACCATTTAAAACAATTGAAAACAAAAGGCAAGTGATCTAAGCAAGTAACTAAGAGCCCATGGATAACCATGGATAAAAAGGGTGCTAATACCTTCCCTTTCTATAATCTACTCCCCGAACCCAAGAAAACATCTCAAAAGGTTTTTGCTGTGCTTTTTAACCTTTCCTTAGGATAAAATAAAAAGTCGGTGGCGACTCTTGCTCAACCGAAACATTTGCGAATACAAACGCAAAACCTCAAGTCAGTTCTCCCACCGTATCACAGGAGGGATATGAACTTTATCAGCATAAACTTGGCATTTGTGGCAAGTACGGGAATGTTGATGGCAGTCAGCTTCCATGGTAGACCAGTAATAGCCTGCCCTTAGGATCTTCTTAGCCATTGTATGCCCGCTCAAGTGAGTGCCAAATGTGCCGCTGTGTATATCAGTCATGATCAACTCTGCTTCAGCTTTGTCTACACATCGGAGTAATACATAATCATGGCTTCGTTTGTAAAGGATGTCGTTGCTCAGGAAGAATTTAGCAGCAAATTTCCTTAAGAACTTCTTGTCATTTACGGAAGCTCCTTCGGGATAGTCTCTAGTCTCGAGATACCTTTTGATTTCATGGAACCAAGGTTGTTCCACTACTTCTTCGGTATAAATCTCGTGACAATGCGCAGGTTCATCCATTCGCTCGATGGTGATTTGGGGAGCCTCGTTATCCCAGTTGAGTTTAAACATGGAGGACATTGTAGCTAGAGCATCTGCTAGCTGATTCTCTTCTCGCGGGAAATGCTCGAAGGTAATTTGCTCGAAATGAGGCAACAACGTCAAGACATGTTCTTTGTATGGGATAAGATTAAGATGCTTGTTATCCCACTCTCCTTTGATTTGACTGATAACCAAAGTTGAGTCCCCAAATACGATCAAAGATTTGATCCCCAAGTCTATAGCAGCCTTGAGAACAAAGATGCAAGCTTCATACTCAGCCATGTTGTTTGTGCAGCTGAAGCAAATTCGGGCCGTGAAAGGTGTGTGACAACCTTCCGGAGAAATGAGTACTGCGCCAATACCATTTCCAAGTGCATTTGAAGCACCATCAAAGTACAGGGTCCATCGGGATCCCTTTTCGGGTCCGTCATACGGTCCGTCACCTTCAATGTTGTCCAAATTCATGATGTCCTCGTCTGGGAAGTCAAATCTCATGGGTTGATAATCTTCGATAGCCTGATGAGCTAGATGGTCAGCTAGTACACTCCCTTTTATAGCTTTCTGGGTGGTGTACTGGATGTCATACTCAGTTAGAATCATTTGCCATCTAGCTATCCTTCCAGATAAGGCGGGCTTTTCGAAGATATATTTGATAGGATCCATTTTGGAAATCAACAAGGTAGTATGAGTCAACATATACTGCCTTAGTCGGCGAGCAGCCCATACCAAAGCGCAACAAGTTTTCTCGAGCAGTGAGTAGCGAGTCTCACAGTCGGTAAACTTTTTGCTAAGGTAATAAATAGCATGCTCTTTTCGACCAGACTCGTCATGCTGGCCCAAAACACACCCCATTGAGTTATCCAAGACGGTCAAATACATGATCAATGGTCTTCCTTCGACGGGTGGCATCAGAATAGGAGGTTCTAGCAAATACTCCTTGATTTTATCAAAAGCAGCTTGACAATCGTCGTTCCATTCAACTACCTGATCTTTCTTCAAGAGCTTGAAAATTGGCTCACAGGTAGAAGTCAGATGAGAGATGAATCTGGCAATATAGTTCAAGCGCCCCAAGAATCCTCTAACCTCCTTTTCAGTACGGGGAGCAGGCATTTCTTGTATGGCTTTCACTTTTGCTGGATCGACCTCAATGCCTTTGTTGCTTACAATGAATCCCAGGAGTTTACTAGATCTAACTCCAAAAGTGCACTTACTTGGATTCAGCCTGAGTTTGTATTCTTTCAATCTGGCAAACAGCTTCTCCAGATGTTCAAGGTGCTCTTCCTCTGTTTGCGACCGAGCTATCATATCGTCTACGTAAACTTCAATCTCATGATGTATCGTATCATGAAATAAAGCTACCATGGCGCGTTGGTAAGTTGCCCCCGCGTTCTTCAGCCCGAACGGCATCACTTTGTAACAGAAAGTGCCCCATTGTGTGACAAAAGTTGTTTTCTCCATATCCTCGGGGGCCATTTTGATTTGATTGTAACCCGAGAATCCATCCATGAAGGAAAACACTTTGTGCTGAGCTGTATTGTCGATCAAAATGTCAATGTGTGGAAGTGGGAAATCATCTTTGGGGCTGGCCCTGTTCAAATCCCGGTAGTCCACACACATCCTGACTTTGCCATCCTTCTTAGGTACTGGCACGATGTTAGCGACCCATTGAGGATAGGACATAACAGCCAGAAAGCCAGCGTCGAATTGCTTCATTACTTTAGCCTTGATCTTTTCAGACATGTCAGGCCTCATTCGGCAAACTTTTTGCTTGATCGGTGGACAATCCTCTCTTGTGGGGAGACGGTGAACCACGATGTCTGTGTCTAAACCCGGCATGTCTTCATAAGACCAAGCGAAGATTTCAACATACTCATTCAACAACTGTATCAGGCGCTCCTTGACTCTTGATTCTAGATTGGCACCCACTTGCACCTCCTTCCGGTCTTCCTCGGTTCCCAAGTTGACAGTTTCCAATGACTCTTCATGAGGTAAGATGGCTCTTTCCTCTTGCTGCAGAAGTCTGGCTAGTTCCCCGGGTACTTCACGACCTTCGTCATCTTCATACTCGGCTTGATTGACCAGATCTTTAGAGTTATTGAAGGATATAGCGGAATAGTCACCCATGGAATTCGGAGTGGATGGGTACCTGCATTGGTGAGTGTGGGTGTGTGTAAGGGATAGCCATCCTTAAACAAAAAATGCGAAAGGAAAGAAAATGAACACAAGCAGTTTATCAAATGAAAAACGTCCAATGAATAATTAAACATGGCATATGGATATGAAAAATAATCAAAACCCTTACAAATGGACCTACATGCCCCGGGCAAAGCATGAGGTGAAAAGATAGTGTACGGATTGTTTGAAAATAAATATTACAGACCAAATAGAAAATGTTTAACAGATAAATTACTGATGAATAAAAGTGATGGGGACAAAGTCTTTTGCCTCCCAGTTGCTCAGTCCTCCTTTGACAGTTGGGTAAATTCACTCTTCGATGTTGCTCTATTTGTCCTCATCCTCCAAGGCGTTGATTCCGTAGGGAGAAATTTTGACTGGCGCTCTTTCAATCTTCGAACGGCGCATAGCTTTCTGGCCAGCGGCTGTGAACCCTAATCCAAATTTGTCTGTCTTATGCGGAATATCAGGCAACTTCCCCCATGCTGAATTCTTCCCTTCCTTTATTGCGGCCCTCGCGTCCTCCAGAGATGCCATCCTTGCCATCCGCCTCAGTGTCTCAGCTGCCAACTTTGCTACTGTTAACTCAGGAAGGACTTCTTCGAAATGCTGAAAAGGCGTCTCAATGAATTCCCCTTCAACCTCCACATATCGGAAAGAGTTCAAGTGGCTAATCATGTACTCTTCTTCACCATGGACAATAATGATCTTTCCCTTGACAAGATACTTCAACATCTGATGTAAGGAGGAGGTGACTGCCCCAGCATGATGTATCCAAGGCCTACCCAGCAAGCAAGAGTATGACGGACGGATGTCCATCACATAGAAAGTAGACTTAAAGACCTCAGTGCCTATCTTGATGGGAATTTCAACCTCTCCATGGACCATTCTCTTCGAACCATCGAAAGCTCTGACGATAATATCACTCGGCTTCAATTCCAACCCTTCACAATCTAGTCGGTCCAAGGCCATCTTAGGCAATACATTCAGCGACGAACCAGTATCGACCAAGACATGTGCGAGAGTAGTTCCTCGACACTCGATTGAAATGTGAAAAGCATCATTATGGTTTCTACCTTTAGGAGTTAGGTCGGCATCAGAGAACCCTAATCCATTGTCTGCAGTCAGGCTAGCCACGCAATTCTGAAATTGATCTGCAGAGGTTTCCTGGGGCACATGGGCTGCCTTCAGGAATTTTATCAGGGCTTTAGCGTGCGCTTCTGAGCAAAGTAGTAGTGCCAGCATGGAGATCTTTGAGGGGGTTTGCCCCAACTGTTCTACCACATAGTAATCACTTCTTTTGATTATCCTCAAAATCTCATCCATTTCCTTCTTGGAGGTTTCCGGGATGACCAAGGGTTGAGCCCTCGTCCTGACGAGCTCATCTTGGATTCCCTTACCTTTGTCAGCAGCGGTAGGAGAGACAGCACTAGGAACAACAACGTCTTCAATCAAAGGAGTTCTGGCAGAAAGTTTTATTGGTGCGGGATGACCTTGTCAGCTGACGAGGGTCCAAAGATTGCTCTTGGAGGGGCAATCTCTGGAGAAAATATTCTCCCGCTCCTGGTGATTTTGCTAGTGCCCGCAATGTTACTAATGCTGGCTTCTTCATCATCCGAACTTTCTTCAATTATTTTGATTTGTTTGATACCTTGGTAGTAGACGTCGCCGCCGTAGTTCCATGGTATCGACTTCTCAGAAACATAGGGAACAGGCCCTGGCATTGTTATCTTCAAAGGAACAGATTTCGTAGCTGGTGTAATCTTAATAGGCTTTTTGACGGCCTTGGAAAGATTGGCGTGAATGGTTATGATTGAGACATCTTCAATATAAGTTGGGACAGCAGAAACTTTTTCAAACAAAATTTGTCGACTATCCATAAGGCCTTAGATGCCTTTCTTCAGTAACGGACAATCAAACGGCAGAGAGTAACAACAATAGCAGTCTTCCTTACATCCCGGGAAGATCCCGGCCCTTAACAGATTCAACTTAATGGTTAGCAATGGAGTAGTCAGATCATTGACATCAGCAACATACAAATCTTCTTCAATGGCGTTGACATTTCGGCCGTGCTTCGGCATGGGTGCAGATATCACATTAGGCTTTTCCGGAGCGTCAAACTCCACCTCCTTCGCCTCTATCAGGTCTTGGATTTTATGCTTGAGTGCCCAACAATCATTGGTGTCGTGCCCAACACTGTCTGAATGGTAGGCACATTTAGTATTAGGATGATAGTGCGGAGAGGACGTATTCACATTCTTTGGTGCCTCCTTGATGGTGGCGAGATTCAACTTTAACAGATGGGGAAGCACTTACGCTGGAGTCATATTAATGCGGGTGAACTGCCGTTGTGGCCGTTCCACCCGTTGTTGATTTGGTCTGGACTGGTTATAGCGAGGCTGCTCACTTGGAGTATTTTGAATCATTACGGCCCCCACAGTTGGCTGACGCTCCGTCTTCCCTGCTCTTCTCTGAGAATATACCACAGCCGTTTCCTTCTTAAAAGGCTTCTTCTCAACACTTGCAGCAACACCCTTCTGAATCTTTCCTGACTTGATGCCAGCTTCTATTCTTTCGCCTGTTAAGATCAAATCGGTAAACCCCGCGGAAGAGTTACCAATTAGATGATTGAAAAATGGCCCAGATAGGGTCCCTAGAAACATATCAACGAGTTCACGGTCGGTTAAAGGAGGTTGCACCCTGCCAGCCAAATCCCTCCATTTTTGTGCATATTCTTTGAATCCTTCGCCTGTTCCTAGTGACATACCCTGAAGTTGGGTACGTGTAGGAGCAAGGTCAGAATTGTATTGATATTGTTTGTAAAAAGCGGTGGCCAAGTCTTCCCAATTTCGAATGCTGGTTCCCTCTAGCTGATAAAACCACTCCAACTGAGCTCCAGAAAGGCTGTCTTGAAAGAAATGAATCCAAAGGTTTTTATCTGCCGTATAGGGTTGGATTTTTCTCACGTAGGACCTGAGATGCATTTTGGGACATGACAGCCCATCATACCTCACAAACACTGGCACTTTGAATTTTGGGGGAATCACAATCCCGACGACCAAACCCAAGTCTTCAAAATCTAAACCTGGTACTCTTTGTAATTCCATGGCGGCCAATCTGTCTTCTAGCCCTTTGTATTTGTCATCAGCTGGAGGGTATTGCTGATCAGAATAATCTTCATCCTCTTCGACCTCTTCTTCTTCCGCATCAGACTCGGAAGGTACCGCGGCTCCACCTCCTTTGCTTGTTCCTTCATCAGAGATAGGAGGAAATTCAAGCACTCTCCGAGCTTCTCCGTCAAATCTTCTCCCTAAAGTAGCCACCCCGAGTCTCTTTTTCTTCTTTTTTACTGGGTCTTTGTTCCCCAATTGAGTCTTGATATCCTCTTGACCCTTAGCCAAGGTCATCAGGAGTTGCTGGAACTGTGCATTTTGAGCTTGAAGATCTTTGACTGTTTGCTCGAGATCCATCCTACTGAAATAAACAGCAGACAGATAAGGAAACCTGGAGTGAGACCTGCTTATGCACATGATGAATGGTATGCTTATGTATGTAATGCATTCAAGGATTTAGGACATTCAAAATTGTTTCAGACAAAGAAGAACGCACGTCATATTAATAAGAGGAAATTTGTTAGTACATAAATGCCCCATGGGCCAAATATTACAAAATAACTTCTCAAGGCAAAAAGACATTGCGCATCCTCTTTGGTGCGATGTAGGTGTTGAGGGCCTCTTGCTCATGGAGTCGGCGGGTAAGCTCTAGAACCTTCTTCTCACTGGCGTAGAAGCTAGCTTCAAAAGTATTCCGTTCTTCCTTGAGCTGAATCCAACTTTTCTGCATTTCCTCCCACGATGTAGGCATGTCTGGATGTAGGATGGTGTAGGGAACCTCTCCTTCCTTGACGGGCTCTTTAATCACTGGGAGAACATGAGGGTAAGGCATCATCATACTTTGGGCTCGGGCTCGTACCCACTTGAGATAAGGCTCAAGAGGGATGGAGTTCTTGTGTCCCAGAGTCTTGCTATCAACCTTGTTGGGTCTTCCCCAAGCTCTGATGAATCTTTGGCGAAGTCCTTGCGCATTGTTGTCGAAGTCAAAAACTAGGTCAGGAATCAACATATCATGAGGGCCATCCCTCCGTGCATATCCAAATTGCCTCAAAGCTAGGCAAGGGTTATAGGTGATACCTCCTCTAATTCCAAGTAAAGGAACGTTAGGAAATTCTCCGCAACGATCGATGATGATGACATTTTCTCTGGACCGAGAACACCAATGTACATCAGAGTGAGTAAGAGTCATCAATCGTTGGGACCACCTTGAGCCTTGGTCATTTTTTAGGACAGATTGTGGAAGGTGCGAAATAAACCACCTTGCAAGGAGAGGGGTACAACATATGAGAACACCCCTCTTTCTCATTGTTCGTGTGTAAAATGAGTGAAGAATGTCCCCAAGCAATGTTGGTATTGGATTTCTGGACAAGAAGATTTTGACGGCGTTGACATCTACCAATTGGTCAGAATTTGGGAACAAGACCAACCCATAGATAAGGAGTGCCACAATTTCTTCAAAGGCTTGTAGGTCCAATGAGTTCCAACATTCTTGTGCTTTCTCAAACAAGAATTTTGCTAAGAATCCTTTGACGCCGCTTCTGGTTTCCCAATGCCCCTTGATGTCGGATGGTTGTAGATGTAATGCTCGAGCAACATCTTCCGGCTTTGGTTCCTTCTCCGTACCGTTGAAGGGTAGTTGATTAAGGATAGGAATTCTCAGGAGTTGAGAAAACTCCTCCAAAGTGGGCACCAACTGATAATCAGGGAAAGTGAAATAGTGGTGAAGAGGGTCAAAGAACTGAAATCGCACTTTCATCATGTCTTCTTCAATGTTGGTGTTGACTAAGCTGAGCAGTCTACCACGTCTTTCGCTGAAGGATGAATTTTCCGGAATTCTTGAGGTGAGCTCCTTGAGTTGAGGAGAGATTCTCACAAGGTTGACTTGAATGGTGTTTCTGCGAGGAATTTCCATGACCTACAAAACAGGAACAAAGATGAAGATCCAAACCCTTGAAATGGTTAGTGAATGCATATGATGCTTTATGATGTTTATGATGTATGCACAAAACATATGTACAAGCAAATCACACCAAACCCTAGTTTCAGGCTTGCATGGGGTTTCATAGGTAAGTACCCTCTTGAGTGTAGTTGGCTTAAAAACCTGTCCTATAAATAGTAACCGGGTTCTAAGGAGCTCAATATCATTGGATTGTTTTCATTGTTCATTGTTTTGGTTTAGCTACTTAACTAGCGACCAAAATATTCCAAGAAAACAACCCTCAATGAGTGTAGTATCGAGTATCTACCAACTTCAGACTGCACCAAAGCCGGTCATCTCACTACCCATAATAAAAGGCCAAGATGGTCAAGTAAGGTTCTAGGTCATTAGTGCTTAGTGACATCACTCAGCGGCCCCGTACTCTCCTTGATTGAACTCAAGGGTTACCGGTACTCACAAATATGTCGCACTAATATAGCTATTGCTTCGACCGTGTCGGTATACCCCGTACAGTTTCCACAACGTATTGCTATCTATGAATGTTTCCCAAAATCCGAGTGTAGGATTGCAAACCCAAACAATAAGAGCCAAGATGTAAAGCAATCAATTCAAACAATTAGTCATGCAAGAGGGTGATCTAAGCCCTAAGGTTACTCCACTTTTAAAATTTATCCCCAGCAGAGTTGCCAATTCTGTGATACGGTGGGAGAACTGACTAGGGTTTTGCGTTTGTTTTCGCAAATGTTTCGGTTGAGCAAGAGTCGCCACCGACTTTTTATTTTATCCTAAGGAAAGGTTTAAAAAGCACAGCAAAAACCTTTGAGATTTTTTCTTGGGTTCGGGGAGTAGATTATAGAAAGGGAAGGTATTAGCACCCTTTCTATCCATGGTTATCCATGGGCTCTTAGGTACTTGCTTAGATCAACTTGCCTTGGTTTTCAATTGTTTGAAATGGTGCTTGGTGTGTGGTTTTGAAAATGCTTTAAAAAAGATGCCTTGTATAGGCTACCCTTGTAATAATTCTTTACTCGAATGTTTTACAAAAGGTGTTTTGTCTTTTGAAAAGATGTTCCAAGGTTTTTTGAAAGTTTGTTGTGAAAGTGTTTGTGAAGTGTGGTTTAAAAATTGGCAAGAGTTTAGTTTTTGCAAGTTGGCAAGTACTTAAGAGCTATCTACCCTAAAGTTCTCAAAGATTTTTACTATTTTTTAACCCTTTTGACAATTTTGTTCCACCATTGCATCTGGTGGACAATCTTGTATTAGGAGGTGAAAGGGACGGGCGCGGGTCATCGTTTAGACCATAATTACAATAGTGCTAAGTATCTTTGGGCAATTTCTCTTTGAAAGGGACTTGATCATTTTAGGCAACTTTTCGAAAGCGTCATCGAGGGACTATGATCATTTGATTATTTGTTTTACCCAAAGAACCTTAACATGCAATATGGCCCATTTATTTGAAGGCAACAAAGTGGAATACCCTAGGGGTGCAAGTGTGATATGTGTTGTCCATATTTCATGCTTGTTTATCTTGAAATTAGGTCAAACTATTTTGTTCTTTTTATTTGCATACAAACCCTAACTCTAGCATGGTATATTTAGAAAGCGATAAAGTGCGAAAATTAAAATTCCTACACTATTACAACATAATATGGGAAGGGGGGTACAAATGTTCAAATGGGGGATATTTAGACAAGAAATTAAAACCTAGCTATTACATCAATTTTGAATATTACAAGGTAATTGATTGCATAATTTAAATGGGAAATAAAATAAAGATGCAAAATGCAAAAAGGGTTTTCATATGTATTAAAAAAAGTGTTATTTATGTCAAATAAATAAAAATAAAAAAGGTATTATTTTGGAGTTTTTGTATTTTAAGGGTAAAACCCTAATTTTCATTAAGTAATATATATATTTTTTAATTTATACAAGTATTTGTTTATTATGTACAAAAATAAAATAAAATGAAGTATATTTATAAAAAGTATTTTTTGAGGTCAAATATTAATAAAATAAAAAAATGTAGGTATTATTGTATTTTAACCTAAATATACTAATGAATATATATATATATATATATATATATATATATATATATATATATATATATATATATATATATATATATATGTATTAATTTCCAAATATGTATTTATATATAAAAAATAATAATATTTAATATTTATAAAAAAAGTATATTTTGCATAAAATATTTTCAAAAGAAAAATGTAATAAAAAAAATCAGAAAATAAAGTATATTGGTATTATTTTTCCTATCTATTCTAAATAATATATATATATATATATATATATATATATATATATATATATATATATATATATATATATATATATATATATATATATATATATATATATATATATATATATATATATATATATATATATATATATATATATATATATATATATATATATATATATATATATATATATATATATATATATATATATATATATATATATATATATATATATATATATATATATATATATATATATATATATATATATATATACAAATGTCCATATAAACAAATAAATGCCTAAAAATAGAAAAATGGTGTAAAAAATGTTTTTTATGTTTTTAATATTATTAGAAAAAATAAATAAACCAAAATGAAAAAAGAAAAATAAAAAAAATCAATAAAACACACAAATTGGGCTTAGGGGGTGTGAAATCAGAAATATGGTGTGAAAAGAAAATCAGAAGCAAGCCCAGCCCATGAAGCTTCTTCTTCAACCTCTGAACAAAAAATGTTCAAAAAACGCGCGCCTGTACTTCCAATTCAAACACCTGGATTCTTTGATTTTTTGCACAAACTTCCAACATAAGAAATGTTAAGCATTGAATCACGATTCTAAATATATAAAAAACTCATCCTAACTCTCAGAAATGAGAGAGAATTTTGACATTCCCAAATCCTGACCTAAGTTTTCTTCTATATTCAAACCTTAAATTCTCACAGCTCAAGCAAAATAAACGAAAAGTAAAAGCATGTACAGATTCAGGGGCATGAGTAGAACACTTCTTATTCACAAACTTAGAGCTAATGATGCCTAGACTGAGAGTTAGAAGTTCAAGAAAATACCTGTTCAGTTGAAGTTCTATCTGGCAATGGGGGAGCTTTCAGAGCAAGATGATGATCTGTACAGCTTACCTGAAGTGTGGTGATGCTATTCCAATGCTTACTTTGCTTTGAGACACCTTGAATCGAGCTATGGACCTCCAACTGTAAAAAAAGAAAGTGAAAATGGTGGAACTGGTTAGAGGAATTACAGGTCGTGTTTTAGGTTTTGGTTAGCTTGCATTGATGCTAGGGAATGTGTTTGATGAGCTTTGGGCAAGAAATTATGCAAGGGATGAGAGTTGGAACTCAAACTGCAGTGAGAACTCTGTTTGAGCAGTTTGATGGTGGTTCTGAGTTTGTGGAGGTATTGGAGGTATTGGAGTCGTGTGCTAGCTTAGTTAGCATGATTAGAAGGTGTACACAATGTTTGCTTAAGTGTTCTAATGCTGAGATCAAAGTTGTGTTATGTTATGCCACTTTTCTTCACACTTAAGCAAGCAAAGCCAAGTTGATGTTCTAGGCAAGTAGAGGCCCCCTAAACATGATGCTAACCTTATCTTGATCAGAGTGTTTTGCTCATAATCTTGTGCCAATTGGATTTGATCTGTACCTCTTGGATTTGCATTATGACATAAAGCTTGCTTTTGCAAAAATGGCCATTTTACTTTTTCCATTTATGGCTTAATTCAACATGTAATGCACAAACTCATGAAACAAAGCCTTAGCACAATGAACATGTATTAAATTATTGAGTGTTGGATGGTTTAAGGGCCTGTAATGTTGCACAAACCAAGCTGACTTGAAAATGGCATAAGTTATGAACATGTACATGACCAATTCAAAAGTGAGTTTTTGCCATATTGCAAAATTCGAATCTCTCAAGTTATGAGGTTGTTTGATGAGTTCTTGGACATTTTGGAAAGCTTGGAATGTGTACTACAATCCATCTTTGAAATGCAAATTGAAATTCCAAGTGGAATTGTATGGAAAATGGCCTTGAAGTTAGGTAGAAAACCTTGCCAAAATAGGTTAAAATTTCACTAAGTTAAGAATGGTTTAGTACCCTTATTCAAAAAATTGTAACTTGAGATACAAGCCTCATTTGGGAAAACTTTGTGAATCAAAGTTGTAGATTATGAAACAAGCTACAACTTTCATGTTTTGACTTTTGTTTGAATCCAAATGAATCTTGGTGAGAAAGTGGGGCAAAGTTGGGAAAAAATTAGGGTTTTTCATAACTTAGAAAAATTCTAAGTTATGAAAAAATCTCATTTCAAACCCTAATTTGCAAATTTTGATTTCTTGGTGAACAAGTTTCATGATTTGGCATGTTTTGATGAAAAATGAATCTTGACCCTTGATTTTGACTAAAAAGTCAAAGTTTGACTTTTCAGTATACAGTCAAAATTGGTCAATTGACTGGGAAATTCAACTGTCAATCTTGTGTACTTGGGATCTTTTGAACTTGTTGAGCATGTCAAGATAATTCCATGGGGTCCTTGAATCCATATGTGAGCTTGGTTTGCCATTGGTTGGGTCAAACAGTCAAAAATTGCCTTTGTGCAGTCAAAACCCTAAAAATGACCATTTTGCCCTTTTGGTGATCTGATCAAATTTCTTGTGGAATTGTGATCCAAACTTGATCAAATGGTCCATGTGAGTTAATGATGTTGATGTGGGTCAATTTTCATGAGGTTTGACTGTCAATTGGTCACAGTTGACTTTTTCCCCAATACAGCTGATTTCTAGGTCAACTGTCCAATTGACTGGGCAAAACTTGGAATCAAGACTTGAAACTTGATATGGATAAACTTGGGGGTCCAATATGAAGCAAAAAATTCATCTTAGGCATTTTAGGTCAAAACATCTTTGTGCAAACACAAACCCTAAATTGGGTCAACAATGCAAGGAGAAGTCTTGAGCAGATGAAACCCTAACTGGATCTTGATCTTTAAGGGCTTTGTGATGAGAAATCAATGAGAAATGGGAGGGAAAATTTTGGGGTACAACAAACATCATTTCAAAGCCTAATGTGATCCATCATATTTTATTTTACCAAGAAAGTTCAAAAGATTCAAGGTTGATTCAATAAGTTTGACCTAATTGAGCAAGTGCTTGATTCAATGATCACAAGTGCATAACTCTCTCAATTTTAGATATTTTGAGTTGGTTCTTTTTTCTATTGGTTCTTATCATCATCTACAACAACTTCTGTTCACATGACAAGATCCAATTGTGCAAGGAAAGTCATCAAAAGTTGAAAGGGGTTATAAGTCATTTTGACACTCTGAGCTAGGATTGGATGACTTCCAAAGACCATATCTTGCTCAAATTTTGTGATTTTTAAGATATTACAAAGCCATGATTCTATTCAAAGATTTATTAATATATTCTCTTCAAGGATCAAAGGCTAATTTGGCCCGAAGGACCATTTAAGTTTCAAGAAGATTATAAGTCCCTTTGAAAAGCCTTTGAACCCTAGGATTTGACTTCAAATGATCATAACTTGATCATCTTTTATCTCCTTGAACTCATTATTTTTCTACAATAATATTTGGGATGTCTATTACAACTTTTTTTCAATATGCAAGACTTGAAAGTGCTTAGAAAGTTGTTAAAGAATTGAAAACATTATAGGTCTTTTGTGAATTTCCCCAAATTTGTTCATCATATTCCAAAGACTATAACTCTTTCATTTTTTAGGATTTTTGAATGATCTCAATTCCATAATTCATATCAAAGGGTCTACTTCATTTCAT
Source organism: Vicia faba (assembly GCA_948472305.1). Lineage (NCBI taxonomy): Eukaryota > Viridiplantae > Streptophyta > Magnoliopsida > Fabales > Fabaceae > Vicia > Vicia faba. Next base: position 848,703,199 of record OX451735.1, on the reverse strand, counting down.
CTTCAAGGATCAAGATCAAATTTTTAATGGAAGGGCATGTAACTTTGAAGAACATTATAGGTCATTTTGAAGTTCAACACTTAGAAATATTTCTAAGTACAAAAGTCAGTTTGTTTTTCACTATTTCAATTGATCATAACTTTCAGATGAGATCACAAAATGCTACCTTTCTTTGCACATTGAGAATTTTTTTGTGAGATATTTCAAATGCTTCAAGAATTATCCCATAAAGCCTCATGAGTTGTGTGCATAATGGCTACAAAGTCAGTACCTTGAAACTGAAGTTTTCCTCTGAAGTCAGATTTTTATTTTCATAATGTGGCTTATAATAACCAATTTTGTGCGTGTTTTTCACTTAAACATGATTAACAAACTTGATTAGACTTGTTTAAGCATTAAAATGCAGGAATTGAGTGATTTTTGATGGATTACAAGTCACACTTTTCTCATGATGTAGGTGCACACGAATTCCACTCATACTTGATCATTTCTCTCACTTTTTGTTTCCATCATGGTCAACTATAAATAAGGGACACATCCCACTCATTTCCACAAGCTTGAACAACCAAAATCACCCTGCCAAACTCTCCCCATAACTTACAATTCTAAGTTTTTGAATTCACTCTTTCCTTATTTTTAATCCAATTTCTTTGTTCATTCTTCATCCTTGAACTTCACTGAAGCTAACAGAAGAAGAACCAATCCTTGAAGTGCTCTAAATGGTGCTAGCCAAGTCAAGTTTCAGAGCAAAACTCTCAGACTTTGTTCAGGTAGAATTCTTCACCATTTCACTTCAAATAAATTGCTAAGAGGTAGAATTCTTCATGGAGAATTTATCATTTAATTTCAAAATTCGTTTTCACTTTTTCTTCTTGTGTTTTCCAAATCGAGTGAGCTATGGTTAATATGAATTTTTTGCGAGGATACCATTGGAATCGTCTTGATGAGACGAAGAAAATGGCACCGATCTGAGCTTCCAATTTTATCGTTTATGGAATCTGCAACTTGCGTGTGGCTGGAGGTAGAAGACGATGACATGTCATCTCTCAACCAATGACATGATGCCACACTTTTTTTCTTCAAAATCTATTTTAAATAAATGTTCTAGTACTTTATTCATTAATGACCATGTTATGCACAATGTGTCAGATCCCTTTGATTTGATTACTAATACGTTTTGACAATGATCACACGGTCCATATTTTTTTGGTTTATTATTTTATTTTCTAATTTTTATTTTAATTGTTTTAAACTTCAAAAAATTCATAAAAAAATCATTTCAACTTCTAAAATTGTGAAAGAATTATCAAAAATACTTTTGATTTTTTTCTTTCTGACTTTTATTTTTTCACAATTTTATTTTGTGATTTGGTATTTTTTATGATTTTTCACTTTATTTGATTTGTTTTAATTATTTAAAAATACTTTTGGTCATTTTAAATTCTGGAAAAATTATGGAAGGATCTAATGACCTCTTGACAAATATTGGTGACCCCATTTTATTTTTATTTTTGATTTTACTATTTTTCACAAATTTTAGTTTGTTTTGCTTATTTATTTACATTTTTAAAATATATTCTGACTTTAAAAAATTCTAAAAAAAATTTTGTCAACACTTTTTGGCTCATGTTTAACCTCTGATATTTTTTTAGGATTTTTATTTGGTGTTTTTATACATGTTGTGTATTTTACCAATTATTTTCTTTTTAAATCATTTAAATTTTGTTTTATATTAAATACATTTTATTTTATTTTTATTGGTCCTGATTTGGAGACACTTGAGTGTTATTTTGGGACAAGTTCCTCAACCTTATTGGATTTTGGATATTGATAGGTTGAAAACCAAATCCACCAAAATGGATGAATGATGTTGATGATATTTGAAACCCTGATTTCATTTGATACATTCCTCTCCCTCTCCATCTTATCTCTTTCTTGTTTTTATTTGTGCTACATGTTTTTGGAGAATGATTTACATATCATTTCTCTAACACGTTTGGTACATAGATTACTATTTATCAACCTCAAAATAGGTGTGACTTCTACGTAAGTCCACTTATAATTGCTTCACATAGCACTAAAATTGTCCCGATTTGAAAAAAGATCATTCGTGGCCCAAACTTATGTTTGCAAGCCCAAGTATGTTTAATTTGAAACCTTGGATCCAATAACTTTGAAGTTCATTGTTAGGAGGCTTTGATTATATGAATCCTCTAATGAACTCCATGAATTTTGGTCTAAGTGAATAATTTGAACATCGTTGATCATATGTGGTTGCCTTGAGTACTTGAAATGGATGATACACTTGACAAAAAGCAATGAAACTTGTTATTGAGAAGCTTTGATTTTATCAATCTTCTAATGATTTTTTAAAAGTAAGCTTCAAGATGGTCATCCAACTAACCTTTTGTTATATTTTACCTCTAACTTCTAATTCACTAACAATTAACTTTTCTTTATGCCTTTATTTTGTGCCTTTACTTGTATGTACCATTTATTTTTTAGCATTTACATTTCATGCCATTTTTTCTTTTGTTAACTTGAGCATTTATTTTCTATGGGATTTTTTCTTTGCTCACTTGAGCTTTCTTTTCTTTTAAAGACACTTAATAATCAACTTGAAACTTAAAAGACTTATTTCTTTATGGACTACTTGGTTACTATCTTTGGCATTATAGAGTTGTGGATCTCTCGGACTTAGGATTAGAAGCCTTCATACTTGGGGACCTTGTTTCTCTTTTGCTATTTTGTATGAAGTTCTCGGGGTTTACTTCAAGGAATTTGGTTGATTTTTTCTATGTGTAGGTTATTCTGATTTTATGCTTTGTCATTGATTGAGAATTCCTCTGTATACAACCGTTACTCTGCCTAATTTTTGTGAATACTTAATTCATCTGAAGCTTGGTGTTCCTCAAAGGTTTAGTATTTTTGCTTGCTTGGTTTTAATCCAAAGGATGGGAATTCTACGTTGATTTCTTTATGTCAAGTGTTAGCTTCTTGTTGGTTAGATCGTTCTTTTTCTTGGCTTTTACTTTATGCTTTAGGATAGTCCCTTCATCTCCTCCTATCTTCTTTAATTTCAAAAATCTTCTCTCTCCTTTTCAAAACTCTTATTGTTTTCTAAATTGAACCACTTTCATAATAAACTTGGATCTAGGTCCATGCATTTTCAAAAAAAAAAAATTCTTAAATCAAACCTTAATCAATTTAATCATACTTTGACATCTTTTTAGAAGACTAAAAGTCATTAACCTCATTCAAACCATTTTTCCACTTTGGCTTTTTACTTTAAAACTTTTCTCAAAAGATTAGACTCTTGACGATTCTTGTAGTGATGCGAGCTACTATACTTCTATGATATGTAGTAAAGTGAGACATTTTCCACTTGGGTGTTGAGTGATGCTTTGTTGATTTTAAATCCAAGTTATATCCTCCATTTTGAGCTGATGCAAATTCTCCTTTCTCATAATTGTGGGTAGTAAGTATGTTTTCCACTCGGATATGACGATAACGTCTCTTCTTCTTAAAATTAACCAACACACAAACTTTCAAAAATTTTAAGGTGAACTACGAGTACCCTGATCCCCTATTGCATGGAAGGTGGTACGTAGGTACTAAATATTCACAACCACGGTGGATGCAAAAATTGTAAAAAAATACTGCTTTTCTCATCTCCACCATCTATTTTGTGTACACCTTTTATAGCCAAAATATACAGATCTTCAAAGAGGTTCCTACGGAGTACCGTAGATCTTTAAGTTACTAATACCTTCTTTTTGCATAACCAACCTCTGAACCTAGATTTCCCCCTTCTTTTTTGGGTTTATTCGCTCTTTTCCCATTTCCTTTGGAAACAATAAAGCATGGTGGAGATTTTATTTGATTTATACGAGTTAAGTCAATCCAATGACTTAGTCTCAACATTTCTACCGCTACATAAAACTGGCGACTCTGCTGGGGATAAATCTTTAAGTGGGTTGAGCCTATCTTTGTTTATCTGTGTATGTGCTATTATTTATTGTATATTATTTTTTATATATATGTATGTCTGGATTTTTTATGGGTTTCAGGGTTCTTGGTGATCTCTTGTAAGTCCTATACCCGGACTTGGGCAAACTTAAGATAATACAAGTGGTATAGTCATGTTAATTTTAAGGGAGTAATTCCGAAAAAGAAGACATGAGATCCCCCACTCAGTGGAGGCCCCTTTGACCGTAGTATTTATTTACCGAGCAATTGGGAAGAAATTGTTGCTTTCGACCTGGGAGCCTGAGAAGCTGAGGAGCCGTAGAACCCTTAACCCATCTTGACCTTTTAGGTGTAGTACATAAACTATGAAGGAGAAATCCGAAAGTAGTTGTCACACGATCTTGCACTTAAACGAGATTTTTTATTGAGAATATTATTAATTAAAAAGCTAATCGGGACGTTGGTAATATCCGAAGGAAGAACGTAGACTCTGGGATTTCCTTAGAATCTTGTTTGGCATGTGATAAACCATTAGTCCTTACCTTGTGGGTAGTACCTTTGACTTCGTGCTCGTGAATTCGAACCTATGAACCACCCATGTTTGTGATCTTGTGTGTGATTCTTGCATCATCATGAATTCATGCACCCATGAGCATTCTTTAAATAGTTTTTCAAGGAGCTTAAGGTTAACTTTTGCAAATATCTCAGGCACTCTTTTGACCATGGACTTTGGAAGTAGAAAGACTCAGAAGCACAATTTCAAGGATCCTAAGATAGAGGAACTGATGAGTTTAATTCCTGAGATTGAGAGTCCTACAAATTTCTGGAAGAAGTATGGAGCCACTATGCCTATTATGAAGCTTAAGATGAAGGAGGGTATTCTTTCTACATCGATCCAGTTATATGATTTGTTATACCAGTGTTTTACTTTTCCTGATTATCAATTGATGCCCATATTGGAGGAGTATTCTTACTTACTTGGTTTACCTATTACTGATTGTGTTCCTTTCATCGGCTTAGAAGGAGAGCCCAAGTATCATGAGATTTCTACCATAACTCACTTGAGTAAGCATGAGATTGAGGCTAAAATGACTACCAAAGGAGGAATCAGAGGTTTACCTGCTCAGTTTTTATTGGAAAAAGCTCGTTAGTTCACCAGGATGAAGAGTACATCTGCTTTTGAGGCTATCTTTGCTTTGCTTGCTTATGGGTTGTTTTTGTTTCCTAACATCGATAAATTTGTGGATGTTAATGCCATTAGGATCTTTCTGATTGGGAATCCAGTCCCTACACTGCTAGGAGATACTTATTATTCCATCCATCTTCAGAATTTTCATCAAGATGGGATGATCATCTGTTGCACACCATTGTTATATCAGTGGTTTATTTCTCACTTACCTTGGTCTGTTTCTTTTTGGGATATCAAGAAGGAAATGCGTTGGGTCCCGAAGATTATGTCTCTCACTCATTCTGACATTGATTGGTATCATCAAGCTTATTATGATGTGAAGATTATTGACAACTGTGGTAGTTTCCCCAATGTGCCTCTTCTTGGTACAAAGGGAGGAATTAACTACAATCCTGTTCTTGCACGTCTCCAACTTGGATATCAAATGAGAGACAAGCCAAGCAACATTCATCTGAGTGGTTTCTTTCTCAAAGAAGGAGAATATCATAAGGAAGCTAAGGAAGATATTGAAAAGGCTTGGATCCATATTCCTAGAAAGGGTAGAAAAGATTTGGGACCAAGAGGAGTTGTTTCCTTAGAGCCTCATCTTCGTTGGGTACAAGCAAGGGAAATTCAGTTTTAGATGCCTTATTCTCGTGAGGAACCTATATCTGATATGTTTATGAGGACTACTTATCCTCTCTTAGATTATGTGGAAGAACTTCGGCTTGCCTTAGTTAGGATGCAACAAGATTAGAAATCATGGAAGAAAAAGTACCAGACTTTAGATGTGTCCTACTCAATAGAATTAAAAAATGACGACTTGATTGAGGTTCTTGAGAGCCATGCTATAAAGATGATGGAGAAGAAAGAGGATTTATTTTCCTATAGAGCTCAGCCAGGTCCCGATCACCCATTTTCTGATTCTGGTGGATGGGAAGAAGTCACTACAAGTATGCAGAGGAGAAGAAGCAGTTGAAGGCTTAGATTGCAAGACTCAACGGAAAGAGTCAGTGTGTGGAGAGATCTTCATCAACTTTGGCTCCTTAGGATTTTTAAATTCTATCTTTATTCTCTTGTACTTAGGATTATTGAAACTTATACTAAAAGTTGTAATCCATTCCAAAGTTATTATTAAAATGATATTTTTCGACATTTCCAAATATGTTAGTTCCTCAATATTTGCAATTGTTTATAATTCTTTGAGTTCCTTGAATAAACACAATAAATCATATGCATTGCATATCATGCATCATTTTGCAAATATTTTTGCATTCCTACCTTTCACAGGTGTCTTACTTGTTTCTCTACTTCGTTCAGTCGGCAAGTTGTCTCATCGCTACAATACTCGGGCTAATTTTAGAAAGAAGATGGAAAACATTGAACAAGAAAATTGTGAGTTGCGCGAAGAAGTTACTGCTTTGAGAGCTGGTATGGCCAACCTGACTCCTTTGGTAGAGTCATTGGTGGCTGCTCAGAATCAGCGAACTCCTCCTCCGTCTCCTCATGCTACTCAACCACAACAGATGACTGTTATTTCAAAGGTTCTTTCAGTTCCCATCTCTGTTACTCCAGTTACTGCTACTCAATACCGTATGCCTCGCGGTTACCCGTGGGGAATGCCTGAGAATTTCATGCCAGAAGGTTACAATCCTGTTGCTCAAGATGGCCCATTTGTTTAAATTACTGCTGCTTATGTACCTCTTGTGGTGCATGCTGTCCCTATTACTAATAATGAGGTTCATCATGCTGCACCTCCTATAGTGAATGCTATACATGATGAAGTCTATCATCCTGCTCCTCCACCAAGTGAAAGTTTGGGCTTCTATGATCGAATGGATGACTTTCAGGATCAATTCCATGAAATGCAGAAAGAAGTGAAGGCTCTCCGAGGAAAAGAGTTATTCAAACAGAATGTCAGTGACCTTTGCTTAGTTCCTAATGCGAAAGTGCCAGCAAAGTTTAAGGTGCCAGAATTTGAGAAGTACAAGGGCAACTCTTGTCCTTGTGACCACTTGGTGATGTATATCATAAGGATGTCCACTCATATTGATGACCAATGCTTTCTTATTCATTTCTTCCAGGATAGTTTAACTGGTGATGCCTTGAAATAGTATATGGGATTGTACAATAGCAACATCCCCACATCCAATGACTTAGGAGAAGCTTTCGTGAAGCATTATAAGTACAACATGTTTATGGCACCTGACCGTGACCAATTGAGAGCGATGGCTTAGAAAGATAAGGAGTCATTTAAAGAGTATGTGCAACAATGGCGTGAGGTTGCTGCCCAAGTGGTACCCTCAATGGGAGAGCAAGAAATGACTAAGGTCTTCCTAAAAACCCTTGGTTCATTTCACAATTAAAGAATGGTTGCAAGTGCACCAAGTGATTTCACTGATATGGTAAGTATGGGTGTCCGTCTAGAGGAAGCTGTCACGGAAAGACGACTGTCAAAAGATGAAGGTTATATTGGAACAAAGAAATTATCATATGGGTTTTCTAAAAATAAAGAAGGAGAAGTGAATGCTCTTGTTCAAGAAAAAGGGTTAGACCTCCGGGAAGACATTATCAACATCAACGACAGGTTGCTTCAGTAACTCTGGTCATCAATGTGGCTTTGGCTGCTGTTGCCTATCAGAGAGCATCTCAATAAGGTAATCAAGGGCAAGGTCAGAAGAGAGAAGCTTTTGATCTAATCCCAATGAGTTATGCATGATTTCTTTTGGATTTGATTTAGAAGAAGCTGGTGCAGACTAGGCCTCCTCCTACTATACCTTCAACTTTTCCATAGTATTATAAAGCTGATCCGACTTGTGTTTTTCATCAAGGAACCCCTGGGCACAACATTGAAAATTGTTATCCATTGAAGTTTAAAGTGCATAAGATGGTTAGATCTGGTCTCTCTGTCTTTTAAAGACATTGGTCCTAATGTGAAAGATAATCCACTACCTAAGCATGAAGGTGGATGTGTTGTAAATATGGTTGCTGGCTGTCCTGGGGACTTTATGATTTTTTATATCAACTTGGTTAGATGCGATTTAGTGAAGATGCATGTTGATCTCTATGAATTCAGCTATTATACACATGACCATGCCGCTTGTAGTGTCTGCAGTACGGACGTTCATGGATGTGATAAGGTGAGAGGTGATCTTCAAGAGATGATGGATAAAGGTCTTATCCACATAATCAGACCAAGGGCTGAATAAGAAGAAGAGGTGAATATGGTTTATGGTTGTCCCGGCGAATCCCAAATTTTTTATGTAAGCTATATGAATGATTGTTGTACTCCAAAATTTTCCCTCCCATTTTCTTCAAAACATTCTCATGAGGTCTTCACTTGCTCAAGAGTTGACTGGTCAAATCTCCTCCTAAGCAATGAATCCACAATTAGGGTTTGGTTTTTATAAATGAAGATGGAGTTGCAAGGGTATCAAACTACTTTCATGGTTTATCATAGGTCCTCAACAATTCACATGTCAAGTTACAAGCCTTGCATCACAAATTTACCCAATCAATTGCTCAGATGACTAAAAATCAACTGCATTGGGTAAAAGTCAAATGTGGTCAATATACAGTTAAACTTCAAGATTTTTGGTCAACATCAATATTTTGAAGTTCTATTCATCATTTGATCAAGGGTTGATCATGATTCATCAAGGAAGACTCTCAAATCATCAAAGGTTAAAAATTGCCCAAATTAGGATTTTGATTGAGGATGACTGATTATTGGGTTTTGACCTAGTGCATGACCTAATGGCTTGAAGCATGATTTTAAGAACTCAAATACAACATCTTGACCTAATTACATGGCTCAAAACATTTCCAAAGATGCAAGTGATTGATAGTTTAAAATTTGAATCAACTGATGAAAAGTCAACAGTCACTCAAAAGTCAAACTTTGACTTTTTGGTCAACATTGAAATTAAAAAATCAAGAATCATCAAAACATTCAAAATTATCAAGCTTGATCATCAAGAATCAACAAAGTAAAGAAAATCAAGAAAAGGTCAACAAAAGTCAAAGTTGGAAAATTTTCCAACACTTAGAAATCTTTTAAGTGTTCCGTTCTTAACAAAGTCACTACTTCGTGGCCATTTTTCACTAAGATGCAAGATGATTCAAGGAAAACTTTCAATAGGAAAGTTGTAGGGATTAATTAATTCTACAACTTTGTACTTTAGGGTTTATATCCAAAAAATACTTGTATTGAGAGATATGAATCCATGAAGTTGTGATGTTTTTGTCTAACACTTAGAAAAAATTTCAACAGGTTTTGGTCAGTTTTTTATCTTAACTTCTTGGTCAATTTTCACCCACCTCCTTATTGATTTAGCCAAAGTGATCAACATGAAATTTATAGACAATATTTCAAGCTTCCCAAAATATCCAAGAGCACAAATTTATAATGCTTGAGCTAGGAGATTTGAAGAGATGAAGTTGGGCATCCATACTTGAATTATAGGTCATTTCTATGATAACTATGAGACAAACTCTTCATGTCATGCTGCATAATATCACTTTGCAGGCTTATATACCTTCAAATCTATCCATAATCAAAATATTACATAAGCTTTTGAGCAATGGTCCATTTGATTCAAGCATTGTCCAAAGTATAATTCCATTAATGGCACAAAGTTAACACTTCCATTTTGGAAAAGCATGCTTTATGCAATTTTAAACTCTCCTTGAGCCTCTAACTTGTTGCTTATTCACACACTCAATCTAATAAATTATAAGAAACATGTTTAAAGTATCTAATAACTCTATGAGACAAGGTACAAGTCATTGGAATCATGATCTTCAAAGTCGACTTCATAACTAAGCTTCCAAATCATAACATGCTATTTTGAAAATATGGTTACTTGAGCCTCCCAAACCTCTTTCCTATAAATAGAGGGAGAATTTCCAAGACAAAAGGGGGAAGGAAAAAAATAAAGAAGGAACAAGCCCTCAAAATCGCACTTTACTCTCAAAAAACCAGAATTGTTCACAAAACCTCCATTTTTGAGCTTTTGAAGTCCAAATCTTTGAATGTCTCAAACCCTGCAAGTTTTGTCCAAACAAATTATCCAAATACTTCACATACATCATATAAAAGTTGTCTAAACACAAGAACAACTTCTGTAACATTATTATCACCATCTTCCAAACTAAAAAACAGTGCCTTGCAAGTTGACTTGGTTGGGAAGATTTAAACATTTTAAGCACAAAGTAAGGATTGTAATAACTTTGGTGAGGTCCAAGGGGGATTAATAAATCATAATATTGCACCTAAAACAACTAGAAGAGGCTTCATACTTTTCTCCAAAAGAGGTAAAAAAACTCAAATTGTGATATCCTTATCCATACATCATTTGCTTTCGATTTCAAAAAATAAAACAGGACAGATCGGGGCAGAAGAGTGCAAATATTCAAAATTCCAGAAAAAATGCTTCAGGAGCCCTGACACGGGTGGCCGTGTCACCTGACACGGGTCGTGTCATGGAGAAGAGATAGCAAGGAGGCAAGGCAGATGCTGACACGGATGCCCGTGTCACACAACACGGCCCGTGTCAATATAATTAGGGTTAGAAACGTGCAAGGAGGCAAGGCAAATGTTGACACGGGTTTCCGTGTCACACGACACGGCCTGTGTCAATATAGCTAGGGTTAGAAACGTGCAAGGAGGCAAGGCAGATGCTGACACGGACGCCCGTGTCACACGACACGACCCGTGTCAGTTCAACTGGGCCTAGGATATTTTGCTTTTTAGTACCCCCATTTTCTTTTACAAACACAGGCCCATTTTACTTCTTTTTTATTTATTTTATTTTAATTAACTTTTTCTTTTCTAAAATCTTTTTTTTATCATAAAAATAATTAAAAAATCACAAAAAAAAATAGATTTAGTTTTTTTTAATTAATTTAATTTTTGATAATTAAAAATAATTTAATCTAACCACACCTTATTTTATTTTGTATAATTAATTTGTAAATGAAATTAGAATTAGGTCTAAATTTTCTATCTCACATTGCAAATATTTTCCAAACAAAGAAACAACAAAATATTTTTAAAAAAATACTTAGGACCTTTTTTAGGGTTTTTACATCTTTCCCGTTCTCACCGCCTTCGCGCACTTTATTTTTCGCATTAATATTTCCCAATATTGTAAATGCTCAAAGCTTGTAATAAATAATTAGGGTTTATTGCTTTCCTCCACCATTCATAAACTTGTACCCCATCCTCGAAGCATTGTAATAACGTAGGATTTTTATTTTCCGCAATTTACTGTTTTCCTTATTATTGTTAGTAATTAGGGTTTGTATGGCAATATTAAAATCAACCATTAGAAAACCTAATCTCAAGACAAATACTTTAAGTCAAAACACTTCGCACACACGAACCTCTAGGGTAACCTCACTTGTTGCCTCGGATTTAAATAGTCATGTCCCTCGAACGTAGGATGCTTTAGCAAAGACCCTCAGTTAAAAGATCGTATCCCCTCGATGACCCTTCGATGTTGCTTTCGATAAAAGATCTTAGTCCGTTACGACAATTGCTAAAGCGTCTTACAAGTTTCCTTCTATGACTGTACGATGATCCACGTCTGTCCCTCACATCCAATGATAGGGCTTCCTACTGACTAATGGTAGGATAAAACTATCTAAAGGAGTTGGAAAAGAATAAAGACTTTTTTGAGTAGGTATATCGTTCGTAATGGCTTTCTCACAAAAATAAAACAATCCTCACACCTCACACTTTTAAAACACTTTTCAAAATAAACATTTTGTATACATTCTCAACAATATGAGAATCGTTACAAAATTGTCTTACATTGGAATTTTCAAAACATCTTTCCTAACACCCCCTTTCAACAAATATTTTCAAAACAAACATTTTGTATACTGTGATGCGGTGGGAGAACTGACTTGAGGTTTTACGTTTTTTGTTCGCAAATGTTTCGGTTTAGCAAGAGTCACCATCGACTTTTTATTTTATCCAAAGGGAAGGTCAAAAAGCACAGGAAACACCTTTGAGATTGTTTTTGGGTTCGGGGGGTAGATTATGAAAAGGGAAGGTGCTAGCACCCTTTTCATCCATGGTTTTCCATGGGCTCTTAGTTACTTGTTTTAGATCACTTGCTTTTGCTTTTCAATTGTTTGAAATAGTGCTTTTTGTGTGGTTTTGAAAGTATTTTGAAAAGAGGCCTTTGTTTAGGCGACCTTTGTAATGATTCTTGTTTGAATGTATACAAAGGTGTTTGTCTTTTGAAAAATGTTTCAGTGTTTAAAAGTTTGTTAGGAAATGTTTTGAAATTGTGTTGTGTGTTTTTGAAAATAGCAAGGATGTTTGCAAGTTTGATCAAGTAACTAGGAGTTGTCTACCCTACCTACTCAAAAGTATTTCCTACACATTTTTAACCCTTTTGACATTGTTGTTTTACCATTGTATTTGGTAAACAACCTTGTGTTTGGATGTTAAATGGGATAGGCACGGGTCATCATATGACCATGATAGCAATTGTGCCAAGTATCTTTAGCAAATTTTTGAGGGTCTAGATCATTTTTGTTTAGGCAACCAAGATAGCATCATCGAGGGACTATGATCTTTTGTTTTTGTTTTGTTTTGCCAAGATACCTAGCATGCATACCATGGCCATGTTTTTTAAGGCAAAAAGTGGATGAAACCCTAGGGGTGCTTGTGTGTATTGTGTTGTCATTTTTCATGCATTTTCGTCTTGTGTTTAGTCATGCTATTTGTTTGATTTTGATCTTTGCATACAAACCCTAATTTTACTATCATGCATATTTGAAAGCAATAAAATGCGTAAAATTAAATCTAAGACTATTACAACATTATTATGAGGAGGGGGATACAAGTTTGAATAGGGGGATATTGCTCAAAAATAAAACCCTAAAACTATTACAACCATATTGAATTTATTTGTACAAATAAATAAATGAATAATATTTAAATATGCAATTAAATATAAATATGCAAAAAATGTTTTTGTATTTTATTTTATGTATGTAAAATAAATTATTTATGTCTCAAAAATAAGAAAAATATTAATGATTATTTTTTTGGAAAGGGTGGAAACCCTAGTTTTTGGTTTTAAAAGAAAATGCATTATATTATTTATTTATTCATTTTTATGTAAAAGAAAATAAATATAAATATATACAAAAATTTTAAAAATTAAATTATGTGAGAAAATATTATTTTAAGGGTATAATATAATAAAATAAAATATGTAAGTATTTTTATATTATTTACAAGTTTTAATTAAGAAAATAAAGTAATATTAATCTAATAATTATTTTTTATGCAAATAAAAATAAAATAAAAATATGATAAAATGCCAAAAATAAAGAAAATATTTTTTGTGATTTTAAATATTCAAGAAAAAATAATAAAGTCATAAAATAAAAATAGAAATGAAAAAATATGCAAAAATAAAGAAATGGGCCAAGGGGGTGCAAAAAGAAAAGAAGGTGGTGCAAATAGCCAGCAAGAGCCAGGCCCAACCCAACTCACTTCATCCCTAACCTCTGGAAACAGAAAACACACGCATCCTTGTTCAAAACTGTATCTCCTGCATTTGTTCTTAAAAACCAAAACTTGCAACATGAAAGTTATAGCTCATCATCACACGATTCTAACCATATAAAAAACTTGATCTAACTCTAAGAAACCAGGGAGAATTTTATCACCCCCAATTTCTGACCTAAAAAATTCAGCAACTTCAACATCCAAATTCTTCTAGCTCAGCTAACATAAATGAATTCTATGCATATGTACAGTTCAAGGACATTAACGGTTACAATTTTGTTTCACAAACCTAAGCCTAATGATTCCTAAATAAGGAGATAGAAGTTTAAAAATTACCTGTTTTAGTCAAGCTCGAGTATGGCAATGTAGCAACTTTTAGTGAGGCCTGAAGGACTTTTGAGCTTGCTTGATGTTCCCTTGACCTTTCCCAATGCTTAGCTTGCTTTGAAATGACTTGAATCTCTCTATAGAACTCAACCTGCAAACTCAGAATTTGAAAATGGTGAAGCTTGAAAATGAAGTTATAGTTGCTTGAGAAGGGTCTGGACAGCTTAGGTGTATTGTATTGAATGTGTTGGAAGTGGTTTGGGACAAAATGCACGAGTGGAAATGGTTTTGGCTTATGATTTGCAGAAACTTCCCTGTGTTTGCAAGAACTTGTGATTTTGTGCTTAAGGGTATTAGAGAGGCCTTTAGCTCGTGTTTTAGGCTTGGTATGTTATCTTTTTGCCAAAAATGGATTAATTCAATGTGTAATATTCTAAAGCTCAGAACAAAGCCTCTAACCAATGTGTTTGCATTTAATTTATGAGTGTAGAAAGGATTAGAACATGTAAACCAAGTACAAGCATGATCCAAACTGATTTGTAACTTGTATCAATGTGCAAAATGCCTTGATCAAAAGTGATAATTTACCATTTTCAGTCCTTCGATTCTCCCTAACCATAAATGATCTTGGAGAGTTCTTTGAAATTTTGGAAAGATTGTAACATGCTCTAAAATACATATTTGAAATGCATTTGGAGATTCCACTTGGAACTAGGTGAAAAGTTGCCATGAAGATAGGTCAAAATCCTGCCTAAACTAGGGCAAAATTTCACTAAGTTAGAAAGTTTTTGGACCCCTATTCACAAAATCATAACTTGAGATCCAAGCATCTTTTGGGAAAACTTTGTGAATCAAAGTTGTAGATTTTGTGGAGGACTACAACTTTCATGTTGGAAGTTTTGTTTTAATCCAATTGCATCATGGTGAAAAAGTTGGGAAAAAATAAGAAATTTTCATAACTTAGAAAATTTCTAAGTTATGAAAATTTTCCATTTTAAACCCTAATTTCCAAAATTAGGTTTCTTGGTGAACAAGTTTCATGTTTTGACAAATCTTGATGAAAAATGACAATTGGCACTTGATTTTGACCAAAAAGTCAAAGTTTGACTTTTCAGTGTACAATTGATTTTTGATCAGTTGACTAGAAAATTCATCTGTCAATCCAATGCATTTGAGATCTTTTGAACCTTGTGATTAGGTCAAGATGATTCCATTGAGTCATTGAAACCATGCTTGAACCCAATTTGCCATTGGCTAGGTGAAAAATCAGAAATTGCCCTTCTATAGTTAAAACCCTAATTTTGACTATTTTGCCCTTTTGGTGATCTGATCAAATTTCTTGAGGAGTTATGGTCCAAACTTGATCAAATGGTTCATATGAGTCTATAATGTTGATATGGATAAACAATTATGAGGTTTTACTGTAAATTGGTCACAATTGACTTTTCCCCCAATACAATTGATTTTTAGGTCAATTGTCCAATTGACTGGGAAAAAATTTGATTCAAGGCTTGAAACTTGGTATGGGCAATCTTATAAGTCCAACATGAAGTGTGAAAGTCACATTAAGCATTGAAAGTCCAAAAATCCTTGTGCAAACTCAAACCCTAATTTCAGGTCATCAGTGCAAGGAGATGTCTTGAGCTGAGCAAACCTTAATCCTGTCTGGAGTCCAAAGAGTCTTGTGAGGGGAAATCTTGATAAAATGAGAGGGAAAATTTTGGGGTACAACAGCTGCCCCTGTTCAATCTTCTTGAACCTGAAGAGTTAGATTGGCGAGTTTTCTGTTCGTGACTCGAAGGTAAAAGATGATTGGACACTAGAGTGCCCGTAAATTTGCACTAGTCAAAATGTAGTTGAGGGAATGGGCTTAAAGATGCTTTTTGGAGATGATTGAATCTTGTTGGAGATAGGATTAAAGATGCCATCCAAGAATGTTTGTTGAAAATCAGGAGAATGAACATCAGAATGGTATTCGTATCTGGAATGTATCTGAGTTGTACCTAGAGATTGGATCTGTATGAGCAAGGGAATGGCGTCCGTGTCTGGAGCGTATCCGAGCTGTAACTGTATTTGAATTTGAATGAATAACAGAATGACTGCCGTGTCTGGAGTGTATCTGTATTGTATCTGAACAAGCGACATAATGGCATCCGTGTTTGGGGCATCTCTGGGCCGGGGAAAAATTTGAATGAGTGACAGAATGGCTTCCGTGTCTAGAGCGTATCTGGACTGTATCTGAAGTTGAGATCTGTATGACTAGCAGAATGACTCCCGTGTCTGGGGTGTATCCGTTGTAACACCCCTTCTAAATAACCCGCGAATATATTAATTAAATCAGAGTAACATGGAAAACAGGGATGTCACAATTCAAGATAAATATAAAAACCTCAAATCTACAGTTATCATGCTTTACTGAAGGAATTATTAATATAAATATTTAAATCAATATCATGTTCTACACAGCAGAAATGTCTCAAAACCGGAATAACTTCACTTCATAAGTATTCCCAACATAAATTACATAATAGAGTATAAAATAAAACTCATCATTCAAACGTTTCCCCCAGTGTTACAACCTATCAGAGCATGACACTGACACGCGGACTTAAAGTAACATAGCTCTAGAGCCATCCTCACCAACTCCTGAGCTGCTAACTTTAATCTGAAATCATTAAAGTAAGGGTGAGATTTCTCATGATTAACATGCATTATAAGCTTCTCAATCAACAGTATATCACAAGCATATTATTTCACCCATTTTAGCATAACTCATATTCAACACACAGTTTCAATCATACAAGTCATTATGCACAAATCAATAGTCAACCAAAGAATTGTAACACTGGAAGACATCCTAACATGTTACAATTCCATGCAAACACAAATGCAGAGACTATGCATGTGGTACCAATAACGTGACCAAGTCACCCATTACTGATCCATCACTCTCGGATACAGCAACCATCGATTCGTCCATCACACTCGGACATGAATCCAGCCGAAGCAATCATCGATTCGTCCATAACACTCGGACACGAATCCAGCCTAACCACCCATCATCTCTCGGGTATCGGTTAACGGCAATACAAGTCAAATTCCACACAATGGGAATTAACTTCACCACAACAATGCATATGCATGCACATCACCAGCATGCAACATCAAATCAGTCTATGAAATACATCAATTTATCATAACTGAACCAACCCAAAAAAAACATGATATCATTATCTATCATACACACATCAAACAGCATAAACATGCACTTCATCCACAAGGACCTAATACAATCAATTATCATGGATACACCATTGCATATACACCAAATATGCACATAATAACAAACCGCATAATCGAAAAGTCAACATCAAATCAACGGAATATGATCACAACATAATTCCAAATAATGCCAAAACCAATATATCACATGATCACATCTCAATCATAATGGATAGCAGGCACAACACATAAGTATCAGTTCTCATTCACCAAATCAGAACAATTTACAAACAATTCTACATCATTCTCAAAATACCAAGTTTACAAAAATCGGGAATTCGACTCTTTTTAAAATAATTTTCATAAAATAATATTTTTATTATTTTATAATATAGCATTTTAAATTTAAGAAATACTGCCGAAAACGGCACTCAAATCAGACTTACGGTTTGAAAGTTATGGATTTTCAAAGTTTAATATTTTTCAAAAAGTTACGTTTCTTGAAAATGTACTGGAACCCGGTTCCTACCTATACAGGAACCGGTTCCTGCAACCAATTTTGCCAGTTTTTGTACGTTTACACAGTGGAACCCGGTTCCTCCCCACTGGGAACCGGTTCCTGCGACCTGAAAAGTCAAAAACTGCTATTTTGACAGCATTTACTCATTCCAATCCCCTCCAATTCATACCCATACGAATCCAACTCACATCAATGTCAACACAAGTTATAGTGCATGATTCCAATGAGATTATAACACACCATAACATCATACAATTCCCTCATAACATCAAATTGAATCAAAACATAAAATTCATGGGATTGGGGTTTGAATTTCATAAATCCTAAATTGGAATTCCTAACATGCTTAATCAATTCTATTGATCCCAAAATCTATAAGGCATATTAAATAATCAAAATCACCCCTTACCTCGAGATGATCCTTCGAATTCACGGCGTTTGGCTTTTTCCTCTCTTCTCTTCTCTTCTCCAATTTCACGTACAATGAGTTTTTCCAAAACCCTTCTTTTCCTTTTCCTTTTTATCCTTCTTTTTCTTTTCCTTTTATTATTTGCCAAATAATAAAAATAAATTAGTAATTATTATTTTAGTAGAGCTTTTTACTTCACACACCTCTAAATCAACCTTACACCCCCCGGTCTTCCTTTTTAATTCCATAATTAATTCATCCATTTAATCCAAAATATTATTAATTAAGCCTTTAATTAATTTAATAATTAAATTCCTAATTATTTAACACTTGAATTAATTTGGGGTGTCACAACTCTCCCCTACTAAAAGAGTTTTCGTCCTCGAAAACATACCTTAGACGAACAGTTCGGGATACGAGTCCTTCATCTGACTCTCCAGCTCCCAAGTGACATTTCCATCTGCTGGTCCTCCCCAAGCCACTCTTACCAACGCGATCTCCTTGCCTCGCAACTGTTTCAACTTCCGATCCTCAATTCTCGCAGGTACCGCTTCCACAGTCAAATTCTCTCGTACCTGTATATCGTCTACCCGAATCTCATGAGATGGATCAACAATGTACTTCCTTAACTGGGATACATGAAAAACATCATGCAAATTTTCAAGTGACGGCGGCAAAGCAATCTGATAAGCAACTTTCCCAACTCTCTTGGTAATCTGAAACGGACCAATAAAACGTGGAGTCAACTTCTTTGACTTCAAAGCTCGACCAATACCAGTCATCGGAGTAACTCGCATAAAAACATGTTCTCCTTCGCTAAACTCAAGATCTTTCCTCCTCTTATCGTGATAACTTTTCTGACGACTCTGAGAAGTCCTCATCTTCTCCTGAATCATCTTAATCTTTTCCGAAGTCTGTTGGACAATTTCCAATCCAATCACAGCACTCTCTCCAGATTCATACCAACACAACGGTGTCTGACACCTCCTACCATACAATGCCTCAAACGGAGCCATACCAATGCTCGAATGAGAACTATTGTTGTAAGTAAACTCAATCAATGGTAGATAACTATCCCAAGCTCCACCTTTCTCCAACACACAAGCTCTTAACAGATCTTCCAACGACTGAATCGTTCTCTCCGTCTGACCATCTGTCTGTGGATGATAAGCGGAACTCAAACGCAACTTAGTACCCAAAGCTTCTTGCAATCCCGTCCAGAATTTAGATGTAAACCTTGGATCTCGATCCGACACAATACTAGAAGGAATACCGTGCAAACTCACAATCTTCTCAACATACAATTCTGCCAACCTTTCCATCGGATAATCCATTCTTATCGGAATAAAGTGAGCAGATTTCGTCAACCGATCAACAATAACCCAGATAGAATCACAATTCTTTGATGTCCTTGGCAAACCAGACACAAAATCCATATAGATTCCATCCCATTTCCATTTCGGAACAACCAACGGTTCCATCAATCCTGACGGTTTCTGATGCTCAATCTTCGACTTCTGACAAACCAAACAAGCATACACAAATTCAACAATTTCCTTTTTCATTCCCGGACACCAAAACAACTTCTTCAAATCATGGTACATTTTAGTAGCACCAGGATGAATACTCAATCCACTACGATGTCCTTCTTCCAAAATACTCTTCCTAATCTCTGCAATATCCAGAACACACACCCTATTACCAAATCTCATAACACCATTCTCATCAATCCGGAACTCGCCTCCTTGACCTTGGTTGATCAATGTCAATTTATTAACTAATCCAACATCGGACTTCTGTCCATTCCGAATTTCTTCCAGAATACCACTAGTCAGTTTCAACATACCCAATTTCACACTATTCGGAGTAGTTTCACATACCAAACTTAAATCTCTAAACTGCTCAACCAAATCCAACTCACGGACCATTAACATCGACATATGCAAGGACTTCCTACTCAAGGCATCTGCAACAACGTTTGCCTTACCAGGATGGTAATTCAAACCGAAATCATAATCCTTTAGAAATTCTAACCATCTCCTCTGCCTCATATTCAACTCTTTCTGATCAAAGAGATACCTCAGACTTTTGTGATCACTGAACACCTCAAACCAAGAACCATATAAATAATGCCTCCACAACTTCAAAACAAACACAACAGCTGCCAACTCCAAATCATGAGTCGGATAATTCCTTTCATGTACTTTCAATTGTCTCGAAGCATAAGCCACCACCTGCTTATCTTGCATCAACACACCACCTAATCCCATTAATGATGCGTCACAATACACAACCAAATACTTAGTCGGATTTGGCAAAATCAAGATCGGAGCACTTGTCAACCTCCTCTTCAGCTCTTGAAATCCTTTCTCACATTCAACATCCCAAACAAACATCTGACCCTTCCTGGTCAACTTAGTCAACGGTAACGCTAATTTGGAAAATCCTTCTATAAACTTCCTGTAATAACCTGCAAGACCCAGAAAACTACGGATCTCAGAAGCATTCTTCGGCGCTTCCCACTGAGATACTGCTTCTACCTTCGTAGGATCCACAGCAATTCCATTCTTGGAAATTACATGTCCAAGAAAACTTACTTCACTTAACCAAAATTCACACTTGGACAACTTCGCATAAAGCTTCTTCTCTTTCAACAATTCCAACACAACTCTGAGATGTTCTGCATGCTCTTCATCGCTCTTTGAATAAATTAGAATATAATCAATGAACACCACCACAAACTTATCAAGATACAGATGAAATATCCTGTTCATATACTCCATGAAAACACCAGGTGCATTAGTAACTCCAAACGGCATAACAGAATACTCGTAATGTCCATACCTCGTTCTAAATTCAGTTTTCTGAATATCTTCCGACTTCACACGAATCTGATGATATCCAAATCTCAGATCAATCTTACTAAATACACAAGCTCCAACTAGTTGATCCATCAAATAATCGATCCTCGGTAAAGGATATCGATTCTTGATTGTAACTTTATTCAGCTGTTTATAATCAACACCTAATCTCATTGAACCTTCTTTCTTCTTAACCAACAACACCGGAGCACCCCACGGCGAAACATTCGGGCGAATAAACTTCTTCTCAAACAAATCCTCAAGTTGACTCTTCAACTTTCTCAATCTAGAAGCAGACCTCTTATAGGCATCCTCGAATTCAAGCTAGTTCTAGTAACAAAATCCATTAAGACTTCAACTTGCACTCTCACACCGTTCCACTTACTTCATCACGGAACACTTCATAAAAAAATTACATCCAATAGGTCACATGCCTTTTTCTTGCTCTCGCTGAGATCTAAATCTCTCGTTATGCAAACCATAACGCTTCTCTTCTTGCCGACTCAACTAATTTCACACACTGTAAAGCTGGCACAATAAGTACATCCCATCCAACGTGGTCCCGACTACTATCAACAAGAGATTAAGGGTGATCAGTTCCTCAATTTGTCAATAGATAGTCAACAATCATGAGGTGGCATCAACCATCGTTACCAAACCACAACAACATCTTCAATCTTACCCTTCAAGCTACTTAAACATAACCATGCTTGAAGCATCAACTGCTCGACAATACTTACATCTTACAATCGGCGGTATACTGAACCAACCTCTTGCAAAAAACTTCAGAGAAGAAACTTCTCCCCCACTTATTTCACACGTACCTCTGCAGACAACGAAAAGGAAACAATCAAGTACCGACAGTGTTTCACACACATGTCGCATACCAAAAGGGAGTAAACACATAAACAACCTGGCCGATAGACCGACCTGCTCTGATACCACTATTGTAACACCCATTCTAAATAACCCGCAAATATATTAATTAAATCAGATTAACATGGAAAACAGGGATGTCACAATTCAAGATAAATATAAAAACCTCAAATCTACAGTTATCATGCTTTACTGAAGGAATTATTAATATAAATATTTAAATCAATATCATGTTCTACACAGCGGAAATGTCTCAAAACCGGAATAACTTCACTTCATAAGTATTCCCAACATAAATTACATAATAGAGTATAAAATAAAACTCATCATTCAAACGTTTCCCCCAGTGTTACAACCTATCAGAGCATGACACTGACACGCGGACTTAAAGTAACATAGCTCTAGAGCCATCCTCACCAACTCCTAAGCTGCTAACTTTAATCTGAAATCATTAAAGTAAGGGTGAGATTTCTCATAATTAACATGCATTATAAGCTTCTCAATCAACAGTATATCACAAGCATATTATTTCACCCATTTTAGCATAACTCATATTCAACACATAGTTTCAATCATACAAGTCATTATGCACAAATCAATAGTCAACCAAAGAATTGTAACACTGGAAGACATCCTAACATGTTACAATTCCATGCAAACACAAATGCAGACACTATGCATGTGGTACCAATAACGTGACCAAGTCACCCATTACTGATCCATCACTCTCGGATACAGCAACCATCGATTCGTCCATCACACTCGGACATGAATCCAGCCGAAGCAATCATCGATTCGTCCATAACACTCGGACACGAATCCAGCCTAACCACCCATCATCTCTCGGGTATCGGTTAACGGCAATACAATTCAAATTCCACACAATGGGAATTAACTTCACCACAACAATGCATATGCATGCACATCACCAGCATGCAACATCAAATCAGTCTATGAAATACATCAATTTATCATAACTGAACCAACCCAAAAGAAACATGATATCATTATCTATCATACACACATCAAACAACATAAACATGCACTTCATCCACAAGGACCTGATACAATCAATTATCATGGATACACCATTGCATATACACCAAATATGCACATAATAACAAACCGCATAATCGAAAAGTCAACATCAAATCAACGGAATATGATCACAACATAATTCCAAATAATGCCAAAACCAATATATCACATGATCACATCTCAATCATAATGGATAGCAGGCACAACACATAAGTATCAGTTCTCATTCACCAAATCAGAACAATTTACAAACAATTCTACATCATTCTCAAAATACCAAGTTTACAAAAATCAGGAATTCGACTATTTTTAAAATAATTTTCATAAAATAATATTTTTCTTATTTTATAATATATCATTTTAAATTTAAGAAATACTGCCGAAAACGGCACTCAAATCAGACTTACGGTTTGAAAGTTATGGATTTTCAAAGTTTAATATTTTTCAAAAAGTTATGTTTCTGGAAAATGTACTGGAACCCGGTTCCTACCTATACAGGAACCGGTTCCTGCGACCAATTTTGCCAGTTTTTGTATGTTTACATAGTGGAACCTGGTTCCTCCCCACTGGGAACCGGTTCCTGCGACCTGAAAAGTCAAAAACTGCTATTTTGACAGCATTTACTCATTCCAATCCCCTCCAATTCATACCCATACGAATCCAACTCACAACAATGTCAACACAAGTTATAGTGCATGATTCCAATGAGATTATAACACACCATAACATCATACAATTCCCTCATAACATCAAATTGAATCAAAACATAAAATTCATGGGATTGGGGTTTGAATTTCATAAATCCTAAATTGGAATTCCTAACATGCTTAATCAATTCTATTGATCCCAAAATCTATAAGGCATATTAAATAATCGAAATCACCCCTTACCTCGCGATGATCCTTCGAATTCACGACGTTTGGCTTTTTCCTCTCTTCTCTTCTCTTCTCCAATTTCACGTACAATGAGTTTTTCCAAAACCCTTCTTTTCCTTTTCCTTTTTATCCTTCTTTTTCTTTTCCTTTTATTATTTGCCAAATAATAAAAATAAATTAGTAATTATTATTTTAGTAGAGCTTTTTACTTCACACACCTCTAAATCAACCTTACACCCCCCGGTCTTCCTTTTTAATTCCATAATTAATTCATCCATTTAATCCAAAATATTATTAATTAAGCCTTTAATTAATTTAATAATTAAATTCCTAATTATTTAACACTTGAATTAATTTGGGGTGTCACATCCGTACTGTAACCGGGATCTGGACAAGTGACAGAATGACTTTCGTGTCTAGAGTGTATCTGAACTTGAAATTGATAGTTGAATCTGAATGAGAAATAGAATGGCTTCCGTGTCTGGAGCGTATCTGATCTGTATCTGATTGTTGAATTCTGAATAAGTAACAGAATGACTTCCGTGTCTGGAGCGTATCCGTACTGTATCTTGACTTGAAATTCTGAATGAGTAATAGAATGACCTCCGTGTCTGGGGTGTATCCATACTGTATATGAATAAGATATCTGAATGAGTAGCAGAATGACTTTCGTGTCTGGAGTGTATCCATACTGTATCTGAAATCTTTGAATATTTGTTAGTCATAGCTTTTAATCTTATCCTGAAAAGGGTAAAATGTTAGCTAAAACACAAATTTATGCTGTATGAAATGTATGATGCAATAAAATGTGCTTTATCAATGTTTATGATATATGAATGTAATGTATGCGCATGTAAGCTGATTGGCTGCCTTGCTGAGGAAAATAAATCCTTGATGGATGGAGATAATAAAATCCTTGACTGCTGCCGGGAAAAATAAATCCTTGACCGCTGCTGGAGATTCAAACTCTTTGGTTGCTGAGGATGAGAAATCCTTGGACCACTGTTGGGGATAGAAAATCCTTGGCAACCCGCGGGGATTATAAAAAACTTTGACAACTTCTGTGGGGATGTGAGAATCCTTCACGACTTTCCTGGGGATATAGGTATCCTTCAAGTCTTTGGAGTTGGACAAATATTCTGTTGTGAGAATGATGCCAAGTGTTGCTTGAGAAACCTGCTTGGGAAATCCCGAGAACTTTGATGACTATGGCTGGAGATTACACAATGGGAATCCTTACTCGGCTGAGGAATAAGGAAACTTCTGATGACTCTCTTGGGGATTAAACAAAGGAAAACTTTGATCTGCTTGGAGAATAAGGAGGACTCTGATGGCTTCTGTAGGGAATTAAGAATGAGAAACTTCGATCTCTTGAGGAAATTGAACCCTTGGGGGCTTCACTGGAGAAGTGAGAATGAGAGTCTTCGATCTGCAGGGGATTTAAAAAATTCTGACAAATTCATGCTGGGAGTAATGAAGGCTCTGACAACTTCACTGGGGAATCCAAACTGAGAGTCTTCAATCTGCTAGGGGAATTTGAATCCTTGGGGACTTCAAGCTGGGGAGTTAAGAATGAGAATCTTCATTCTGTTGGGAAGTTAAAGCTCTGTGGGTAATAGCTATACTGCTAGGGAGTAGCTATCCTGCTGGAGAGTAAGTTTAGGACTCTGGGGGAAAAGCTTATTCCTGTTTGGAAAAAGTTCAGGAGTTTGGGTTGTATGCCAATCTACTGGGGAATTATCCTAGGTTAGGGATAAAAGTTAACTGTCATCTGGTTGATTCTCAAACTTTAAGATAACCTGCTGTCGAATCTGGGGAAAACTGAATGGTTTCCGCTGTGGATTGGTAGTTGGAAATTTGACTCCGTTGGGGAAGAAGGTTTCATCTCTATTGAGGGTCTGTAGTTCAAAGTTTTTGCTCCGATGTGGATTGGGAATTTGAAAACTTAACTCTGATGGGAATTAAAGGTTTGAATATAACTCCGCTGGGGATTGGCAGTTTGAAGTTTAACTCTGGCAGGGATTTTGAAATTTAATTCCGCTGGGGATATGTATTTCAAGGTTTTAGCTCCGCTAGGGATCTGGACGATGTACTGCAGGGGATTTTTCTTGGAATAGCCTAAAGACGTTTTCCTATCCTTTCAACCTATCAGTAATTATTCTTTCACATTTCGTTTATTTGTAAACAATGATTATATTCAAATGCATATGCTCATTTAATAAACCATTGGACGTTTTCAAATAAAACACAAGTGTAAAGAAGAAAAGGCAAATAGTTTTTCTGCACTTTGAAGTATCTTTGTATTGACTTTGTGTAAGTATTTTCTACAAAGGAGACAGACATCCTAGTAAGAGAACATTGTCATAAAAATGAGAAAAATTTATACAAAGAAAGATGGCTATGTGTAAAAATTCCATGGGGTTCCCATTCTGCTATAGCCTTCGTAACTCTGAATATCTTGTCCACTTATTGCTTCGTTCGAAGATGATTGGATTGAACTGAAGCCCGAAGTTTGTCTGTGAAGAGATTGTCCTTAAAGTGATCCGACGAGACATAGTCATACGCTTTAATTCCCTAACTTTTGCCTAGACCGCCCTTTTGGGTTTTCAGTCCACCGGGAAACCCTTTTTTGCCCAAGTCGCCCTTTCGGGTTTTCAACTTTCCGGGTGTACATTTTTTTATTTACCCCTAATTTTTGCCTGAACTGCCCTTTCGGGTTTTCGATTCACCGGGATGCCCATTTTTGCCCAAGTCGCCCTTTTGGGTTTTCGACTTGCCGGGTCGTTTATGCGTAGTATCTTTTGACTATGTTTGTGTTCGCAGGGTGCGGCAGGTCGTCGCCGTCCATGATGGTCAGGATCATTGCCCCACCAAAAAAGATGTTTTTGATCACAAATGGTCCTTCGTAAGTAGGAGTCCATTTTCCCCTGGGATCACTTTGCAGCAAGATGATCCGCTTGATTACAAGGTCCCCGACTTGATATACCTGGCGCCTGACTTTCTTGTTGAATGCCTTGATCATCCGTTTCTGATACGCCTGACCATGGCAAACAGCTGTGATATGGTGGGAGAACTGACTAGTGTTTTGTGTTCGTA
This sequence comes from Vicia faba, assembly GCA_948472305.1. NCBI lineage: Eukaryota > Viridiplantae > Streptophyta > Magnoliopsida > Fabales > Fabaceae > Vicia > Vicia faba. The sequence goes on along the minus strand of OX451735.1, from coordinate 848,676,302 downwards.
TTCGCACTTGTGCGGTTGAGCAAGAGTCGCCACCGACTTTTTATTTTATCCTAAAGGAAAGGTTAAAAAAAGCACAGCAAAAACCTTTTGAGATATTTCGTGGGTCCGGGGGGTAGTTTATGAAAAGGGAAGGTATTAGCACCCTTTTCATCCATGGTTATCCATGGGCTCTTAGTTACTTGGTTTTTTAGATCACTTGCCTTGTTTTTTCGATTGCTTGAAAATGGTGTGTGTGTGGGTGCTTTTTGAAAATATTTTGGAAGAAGATGCCTTGTCTTAGGCAACTAATGTATTTGACTCGTGATTGAGTGTTTTACAAAAGTGTGGATCTTTTCGAAAAGATGTTTCAAATGTTTTTGAGAGTTTGTTTGAAAGTGTTGTGGATTGTGGTTTTTGAAGAGAAGGCAAGTGTTTTTGCAAATTGATCTCAAGTAACTAAGAGTTTTGTCTACCCTATTGTACTCAAAGGTTTTTTTGTTATGTTTTAACCCCTTTTAACAATTTTGTTCTACCATTGAAATTGGTGGACAATCTTGCGTTTAGGAAGTTTATTCGAGACGGGCGCGGGTCATCGTATGGACCATGAATGCAATGATGCCAAGTGTCTTTGGCAATTTGCTTTGAAGGGACTATGATCATTCCGTTTAGGCAACATTTTGAGACTTATGATCATTTGATTTTGTTTTGCCAAAGATACTCGACGTGCAAGCATGGCCCATTTTGGAAGGCAACATGTGGGATTACCCTAGAGGGTGCAAGTGTGATTGTGTATTGATTACATGTATTTGTCTTGTATTAGGTTATCTAGCGTTTGATTTTATGTACATGCAAACCCTAGGTCTAACCATGGTATAATTGGAAAACTGTAAATTGCGGAAATGTAAAATCTACGCTATTACAAAATAGTGTCCGGGAGTGGGGGGTATAAATGTACAAAAGGGGATGAGACTTATAGTATCCAATAAGTTACAACCAAATCGAATTTGCGATCAAATGTAAATATCGAATATACAAATACAAGATAAACAAATGTATAGGAGCAATATGAATGTATTGTGTAAGTGCAAGTGTGAGATGTATATGTATTGAGTGTAATTATTTACAGGTGCGATAATGTGAAATTGAAGCGTATTAGGGTTTTTGACCTAAAGAAATGTTTACTTAGTCTTGTATTTTGTATTTAGATATGTACAATAAGAAAATGTTTTAATTGAAAGTTCTTATTTCTAATTAAATTATGTATAAAATGTATCATGGTTTATTTTATACAAAAAGTATTTAAATGTCAAGAATTGAATTTTGTATAAAAAAGAGTGTATTTTTTATATTGTTATGTACAAATATAATTTCAAGAAATCAAATTATACAAAAAAGTTTATTTACTTATTATGTGCAAAATATATTTTAATTAAAAGAAGATATTTTCAAATTTAATGATATTGTATAAAAATAAAATGCATCTTATGTGTATGTACAAAATATATTTTAAATAAAAGAGTAAAAAGTCATTTTTCAATTTTAAGTATATGATATGAAAGTATTTTATTATTTTATGTACAAATATAATTTAAATTAGGTATTTTAAATAAATAAAAAAATATTTTCATATATTTAGTATTAATGTGATTTTGTAAAGGATAAATGAAAAGAAAAAGAAATAATTGTTTTATGATAAAAGAAAAGAAGTTAGTATTAAAAATGAATTTGGTTATATAAAAAAGGGTTAGTGATTTTATTGGATCTTGACTGGTGATTAGAAACGGGTCAGGCCCATGTTGAATTTGAGACAAATTTTTAGGGTTAGGGATTTGTTTGTTCAGTGAGACGCGTTAGGGTTTGGGACGGCGCCGTTCACTGAGTTCCGTTCTCTTCTGATCATAGCTCCTGAGCGATTCCTCCATCCGGCCACCAGCGTCACCCCCAAGGTCTCTCTTCCCTCTATGAGCTCAGTGGACTTGTGATTCAAGGTTCGTTTCAGTTTTTATGTTCTTTTTTACGGATTGCATGCGTTATTTCCATTTGAATCTAAAACTTGATCTTTGACTATTATGAGGTGAAGGAGAAAAAGAGAGGGAAAAGTTTGCTACCTTCGTTCCTTAGAGATGGAGGAGAGACGGGGAGGCGGCGCTCAGGAGGCCGGAACGAGCGGAGGGAGATTTGCGCGGTGAAGCTTTATTGATGTCCCTGGTATTTCGTTCTTACTTCTTACCGTGTGAAGGTTTTATGATGATTTGTATTAACCCTCTTGCTTAGGTTTTATGATGTGTTCTGAAAACCTTTATCCTGAAATAGACTCACTTCTTTATCTCTTCTACTGCGTGTTGCTTCAATTTGTTGCTTTGAATTGTTGAGCTTGTACTTATGTATGCTTTCTGAGATGCTTCCCTGAGTTTGAAATGTGATGCTTTGATATTTGTTGCCCCTTGAACGAACTTTCTCTCTTCTTCTCTTGTTGCCCTGTGTTACCTTGAACTGGATGCCTTTGGAATGTTTTAATGCCCAGTGATGTATGTTTGCTGAGGGCCTAGTGTTGAGTTGCCCTGAACTTTGTTCTCTTCTTCTGACTTTCTTCTGATTTTGCCCCTTGAACGATTTGCCTATGATGAAGAAATTCTGAGGCTTAGAAGTTGATTTTAATGCTTGGATATGCTTGAGGGGTTATGTTGGTTATGCCAGTTCATGTTTTGGATTGGTACATGGTTTGAGTTCTGGTTTGACAGTAGGCAGATTGTACTTGACTTGAGATTTGTGTGCTTTTGTATTTGTTCTGCTGGCTTTTTGAGGTGTTTGACAGGATGTTGGGTTTTTGGTTTAGGCAAGTGCAGGCTTGGCCAATGCAGGTTCTGAGTTTTGTTTCAAAAGGCTAATGCATATGCAGGTTTCAGTTTGCAGTAGGTTATGATCTGGAGGTTCTGGCTTCCTTTGCTTATGTTGTATGTTCTGTATGTTTTTTTTGCTTGGCTTTGTGACAGGTTCAACAGGTTTAAAGGTTGAGGAACTGGTTTTTGGCCTATCTCAGGTTTTAGTCTTTTTGTCTTTTGGTTTAAGGTCCAATGCTTCAAGTTTTATGTATTGTTCCTCTAGACCAAGGCTTATGCTTGCAGTAGTTTATATGTTTTGTATATTTTTTTTAGTTTTGCTTGACAGTTTGTATATCTGCTTTTTCCTGCTGCCTGCAAAAAGCCTCAAAACCTGCATCTTTCCCTCTTCTTTCTCTCTCTATAGTACACTTAGAAGATTTTTTAATGTTTCTTTGCTGTACTTTCTGAAAGTGGCCATTGATGGGAAGTGATGATTAAAGAATTTGCTTGCTTGCATAACTTTCCTCTGCATCTTTTTGACAGCTTTTGTGCTTTTGACATCTTTTCAAAACTTCTTTATTGATAGCTTTGGTAGCTTTGTATTCTTGACAGTAAGTTTGTACCTTTGGCTTTTGATGGAAAGTGGTAACTTGGATTTTTCAGTTTGGTTTGAATTTGAAGTTTGAGATTGAGTTTGTGCAGTTAGGCACTTTATGCATTTTGACATTTTTGCATTCATGAATAAAATTCTTCCCTCTTTGTGAACCGGGAGAAATCCCGTGATTTGCAGAGAGGGTCAACTGATCCCAGTCAGTGGCCCTTAATGATGATTGCAAATTTTATCTGCTTTTAATTAATTCAACCGCTTTTGACTTTTCCTTTTCTTTTTGCAGATGAAAAATGGAGCACCGGAGCGAAGTGAAGAATGAAGAATTAGAAATAAATAGGATAATTTTTATTTTATTTAATATTTAAATTAATGTAAACTATTGTTTGTAATTTAAATTATAAACAACATTTGTACAAATAATTCAAATATCAATAAAATCTTTATTACCCAATTAATTCTAATTTTCTTTCTTTATTGTTTATTTATTTATTTAAAACTCTTTGAATTAAAACAATTGAAAAATAAATTTCAATCATTCAATTTAGAATAATAAATAACTTAAATAAAACAATATTGATCAATTAAACCTGTCTCTTCCAATATCCAAAGCAAAGCAGCAGTCAACCAAAATAAACTGATCAAGCGCATTCCCTCTTCACTGATTTGCCATAAACACTGTGAATCCAATACTGCATATTTCTTTTGACTGGCCCAAACAAAACAACCTGAATTCAAACCACTGTCTCTTTTACTGATTAAATCAAAACAACGCTAATTCAATCCGAATCTCGGAATAACTTGCAAAGTGCTGTGGAATTTTAATTTTGCTGAGAATATGCCCATGAAACCTTAATTCCTGATTAAATGCCAAATAACATTCGCCTGATCAGAAATGCGCCAGAATCAACCACAACCCTAAGCCAACTGTATGAAACAATCCAGAGCTCTAAAAATCAGTAAAAACCCTAATTTTGCTTGACTGTTAAGAAAAGTTCGTTTGTCCGATTCTTGAGCCAGTTTTGAAAAGTCAGGAAATGTCTGAAGCTGAGATTTCTTGTGGAAAAATGCGAGGGAAAATTTTGGGGTACAACAGTTGCCCCTGTTCAATCTTCTTGGACCTGAAGAGTTAGATTGGCAAGTTTGCCTTTCGCGACTTGAAGGTAAAAGGAGATTGGACACTAGAGTGCCCCGGAAATTTGCACTCGCATGTTGAAGTATCAGCAATGTGATGTCGGGAATGGGCTTATAGATGCCATTTGGAGAGATGGTGGATAGGTGGATGGGCTTATAGATGCCATCTGAAGACGTGACAGAACCTTGTCGGGAATGGGCTTATAAATGCCATTTGGAAGTGTTGATCGCGTAAGAGATTCCTTAGCGAGAACTTGTGTATTTTGAGAATGGAAGATGTTTTCCTGGCTTGTTACAGGTATTTGATCTTCAATCTCCTGATGTAGATATGCCCTGGCTAGGTACATGAATCGAATCTTCAAACTCTTCAGACATGCCCTGGCTAGATACAGGAATCGAATCTGGAAATGTGATAGTTGATAGATATGCCCTGGCTGGATACAGGAGTCGAATCTTCAAACTCTTCAGACATGCCCTGGCTAGATACAGGAATCGAATCTGGAAATGTGATAGTTGATAGATATGCCCTGGCTGGATACAGGAGTCGAATCTTCAAACTCTTCAGACATGCCCTGGATAGATACAGGAATCGAATCTGGAAATGTGATAGTTGATAGATATGCCCTGGCTGGATACAGGAGTCGAATCTTCAAACTCTTCAGACATGCCCTGGCTAGATACAGGAATCGAATCTGGAAATGTGATAGTTGATAGATATGCCCTGGCTGGATACAGGAGTCGAATCTTCAAACTCTTCAGACATGCCCTAGCTAGATACAGGAATCGAGTCTGGAAACTGATCACTCTCAGATGTGCCCTGGCTAGATACAGGTATCGAATCTGGAATTGTGACAGTTGAAGGTAGTAGTCTTTTGGATTGTCTTTTCCCTGAAAAGGCAACAACATAAGTTGTATGCAATGTCACGATGCATGATATGCATGATGTTCAACATGAGATAGTGTCGTATGCGCTTTATCATGTATGTAAGCAAGATGTATGAGAATGTGAAATGTTTATGAATGTAATTTTCGTCTTAGGAAAATAAATCCTTGACGACCGGCCGGGGAGTTGCTCGGTGGAAGAGATACTTGGTCGAAGTTTGATGAGAGGCCTGTTGAGGACTTTAATGATGGATTCTGCTGGGGATTGAAGGAACTTTGCCGAGGGCGATCTTCTGTGGTTCTTAGTTGAGGATAACCCAGTTATAAGTCCTTGAGAGGAAATAACTCTGAAATAAAAACTCGGGAGAGACGCCCGTATCCTGCAGGGAACAAGCTTCCAGAATCTACTGGGGAGTGAGCTTTAAGACCCGCCGGGGGGTGTTGAGACTTCACAGGATTGACGGGGAATCAACTCCGCTCGGGGAAAGTAATGTCGAATCTTGTCTTACTCTGCGGGATGTTGAGATGATTTGGTCACATTCTTCAGTCGAACTTGCCTTGGTACCTTGGCGGACAAAACAACCAGACTGCATCAAACAACTCCACATTGCCCCTGTTTCTGATGTCACCTGTAATTGATCTTTTGTTTCATATGCGAATATTTATGAGTCAACAATTTTAATGTCAAATGCATATATCAAAAATGAACATTGGACGTTCTTCGCAAGACAAAGCAGAAAAAAAGGGAAAACAATGGCAATTTGTATGGACAAGTGAATTTGTATTGATTTGAACTTTGCCTGTGAATAGGCGTTTTTGTACAAGAGGCTGACATCCTAGTAAGAGGACGCCGCCAAATAACATAGAGTTTACAATTTGAAAAAAAAGGGAAACCAAAACAGCTATGTGAACAATCCCACTGGGTTCCAACTCTGCTATCGCCTTTATGTCTTCGAATGTCTCATCGCTTAGCTACCTAGTTGAAGATGAAGTTGATTGGTCGATGCCGAAATCTGAGCCAGATAGTTGATGCCGAATTCCGGATGCAAAGTCATCCAATGAGACATGGTGTTACGCTTTTATCCCTAACTTTTGCCTGGACCGCCCTTTCGGGTTTTCAGTCCACCGGGATACCCATTTTTGCCCAAGCCGCCTTTTCAGGTTTTCGACTTGCCGGGTGTACAGATTTTTATTCATTTCATCCCTTATTTTTTCCCGAACCCTTTTGGTTCGCCGGGGAGCCCTTATTTTTGCCTAGGTATATCAACCTAGCGGGTCTTTTATTTATGCGTAGTATTTTTTCACTATGTCTGCATTGGCGGGGTGAGGAAGGTCGTCACCATCCATGGTGGTTAGGATCATGGCTCCTCCTGAGAACACACGTTTAACCATAAATGGCCCTTCGTATGTAGGGGTCCATTTGCCCCGGGGATCACTTTGAGGAAGGATGATGCGTTTGATTACCAGGTCCCCAACTTGATACTCTTGCGGTCTGACTTTCTTGTTAAATGCCCTGATCATCCGTTTTTGATACGTTTGACCATGACAGATAGCAGTGAGCCTTTTTTCGTCAATCAGATTTAATTGATCAAGTCGAGTCTGGATCCAGTCATCTTCACTCAAGTCTGCATCCTTCATTATCCGGAGAGAGGGTATCTGGACTTCAATTGGCAAGACTGCCTCCATGCCGTAGACCAAGGAGAAGGGAGTTGCCCCGGTTGACGTCCTTGCTGAGGTACGGTACCCATGAAGAGCGAACGGTAACATCTCGTGCCAATCTTTATAGGTCACTGTCATCTTCTGCACAATTTTCTTGATATTTTTATTAGCTGCCTCTACAGCCCCATTCATCTTCGGTCGGTAGGGAGAAGAATTGTGGTGTTGTATCTTGAATTGTTCACAGAGTTCGGTGATCATCGAATTATTGAGATTGGTACCATTGTCCGTAATGATTCTTTCCGGGACGCCGTACCGACAGATCAAATTATGCCGGATGAAACGTGCCACGACGCTCTTGGTTACTGTGGCGTAGGAAGCTGCCTCAACCCACTTCGTGAAGTAACCGATCGCCACCAAGATGAAGCGATGCCCATTGGATGCCGTCGGTCGGATCTCACCGATCATATCGATGCCCCACATTGCAAAAGGCCAAGGTGCCGTCAGGACATTCAAAGGAACCGGAGGGATATGCACCTTGTCAGCATAGATCTGGCATTTATAACAAGTTCGGGAGTGTTGGTAACAATCGGCTTGCATTGTGGACCAGAAATATCCTGCCCGAAGGATTTTCTTAGCCATAGTGTGTCCACTGGAATGTGTTCCAAATGTACCTTCATGCAGTTCTATCATGATTTTCTCTGCTTCGGCCTTATCCACACAACGTAGCAGGGTTGAATCATAATTCCGTTTGTAGAGAATGCCGTTGCTGAGGAAGAATTTTGCAGCAAACCTCCTCATGAACTTCTTATCATTGACAGACGCACCTTCAGGGTATTCCTGAGCTTCCAAGTACCTCTTCACCTCATGATACTAGGGTTTTTCAATCACCTTCTCAGCCTCGAGCTCGCAGCAGTATGCCGGTTCATCCAACTTCCAGATAATGATTCGGGGAGCCTCATTGTCCCATTTAACTTTGAACATTGAAGACATCGTAGCTAGGGCGTCCGCTAGCTGATTCTCCTCTCTAGGGAAGTGTTCGAAAGTTATCTCTTCAAAGTGGGGAAGCAAGGTCGACACATACTCCTTGTAAGGAATAAGATTCGGGTGTTTCGTATCCCACTCGCCTTTGATCTGATTGATCACGAGAGCGGAATCTCCGAAGACACTTAGAAATTTGATCCTTAAGTCGATTGCAGCTTGTAGACCCATGATACATGCCTCATATTCCGCCATATTGTTGGTGCAGGTGAAACATAACCGGGCAGTGAGGGGAGTATGAGTTCCTTTGGGAGATATGATTACAGCGCCGACGCCGTTACCCAAAGCATTGGAGGCTCCATCAAAATGCATAGACCATCGGGATCCTTCCTCAGGTCCTTCATCCGGTCCAGGTACTTCACAGTCAGTTACCACCATGATGTCTTCGTCCGGAAAATCAAAGTTCAATGATTGGTAATCGTCCACAGGTTGGTGTGCCAAATGATCTGCCAGTACACTTCCCTTAATTGCTTTCTGAGTTGTATACTGGATGTCATATTCTGTCAAGATCATTTGCCATCTCGCTATTCTTCCAGACAGAGCAGGCTTTTCGAATATGTACTTGATAGGATCCATTTTTGAAATCAATAAAGTAGTGTGAGTCAGCATATACTGTCTCAGCCGGCGAGCAGCCCATACAAGAGCGCAGCAAGTTTTCTCAAGCAGTGAGTAACGAGACTCACAGTCGGTAAACTTTTTGCTCAAGTAATAAATAGCGTGCTCTTTTCGGCCAGACTCGTCATGCTGCCCCAGCACACACCCCATTGAATTGTTAAGTACTGTCAAGTATAGTATCAGAGGTCTTCCTTCCACTGGTGGCATAAGAATGGGTGGCTCTTGTAGATATTCCTTTATCTTTTCAAAGGCGGCCTGACATTCATCATTCCAGCGTACTACTTGATCTTTCTTCAGTAATTTGAAGATTGGCTCACAAGTAGCAGTCAAATGTGAGATGAATCGGGCAATGTAATTCAGTCGTCCTAGGAAACCTCTGACTTCTTTCTCTGTTTTTGGAGTCGGCATCTCTTGTATGGCTTTTACCTTGGCAGGGTCCACCTGAATACCTTTATCACTTACAATGAAACCTAGCAATTTTCCAGATCTTACCCCAAAGGTGCATTTGTTGGGATTCAATCTCAGCTTGTACAACTTGAGTCGGTCAAATAACTTCCTCAGATGGTCAAGGTGCTCCTCCTCCGTTTGAGACCTTGCAATCATGTCATCAACGTATACCTCAATCTCATGATGGATCATATCATGAAATAAAGCAACCATGGCACGTTGATAGGTTGCCCCAGCATTTTTCAATCCGAATGGCATGACCTTATAACAGAAGGTGCCCCACTGAGTCACAAAGGTAGTCTCCTCCATATCTTCTGGAGCCATCTTGATTTGATTATACCCTGAAAAACCATCCATGAAGGAGAACACCTTGTGTTGAGCTGTATTGTCAACAAGGATATCAATGTGAGGTAGGGGGAAGTCATCCTTGGGGCTGGCCCTGTTCAGATCCCTGTAGTCAACACACATTCTGACCTTACCGTCCTTCTTTGGTACCGACACCACGTTGGCAACCCACTGAGGGTAAGAAGTCACTGCAAGGAACCCGACATCAAACTGTTTCATAACCTCGGCCTTGATCTTTTCAGACATCTCTGGTCGCATCCGTCGGACTTTTTGCTTTACCGGAGGGCAGTCTTCCTTGGTTGGCAGGTGATGAACTACAATGTCGGCATCCAAACCAGGCATATCTTCATAGGACCAAGCAAAAATCTCCATGTAATCCTGTAGCATCTGGATCAATCGTTGCTTCACGCTGAGCTCTAGATTGGCACCAATCTTGACCTCTTTCCTATCTGTCTCGGTACCCAGATTAATTGTCTCCAACGGCTCTTCATGTGGTTGAATAGCTCTCTCTTCCTGGAGTAGCAGTCTCGCGAGTTCACCAGGCACTTCGCAGTCACCTTCACCTTCGTCTTCGGCCAAGTTGATCGGATTCTCAAAGTCATAACTGGCGGTAGCAGAGCTGTTACCAGTGAGATCCAGAGTGGATTGAAACCTGTATAAGTGAGTGTGTGTAAATATAGCTGTTTGGCAATATGTATAACACAGAAAGAAAAAGAGCGCAAGATTTGAAATGCAACAAACGTCTAATGTTTTGATTGATGATATATGAAAATGTCATACAAAAAACCCTCACAAATGGAGCTACGATGCCCCGGGTAGGACACCGAGCCAACAAAGTTTTAACATATTGTTTGTTACAAATTTGGAAATCAAAAGAAATCAATTACTGCGTGACAAATGTGATAGGTGTAAAATCCTTTGCCGTCTAGTTGCTTGGTCCGTTGCTGGTAGTCGGGTAGATCCAACTGTCAAACTCTGCTTCCTCCACATCCTCCTCGATAGCATTCACCCTTGGGTTGGAGATAAACACCAGAGCCTTTCTGATCTTTTCCTTGCGCACAGCCCTCTGAGCCTCTACAGTAAAGCCCAGCCCAAACTTGTCGTTCTTCTGAGTGAAGTCAGGAAGCTGACCCCAGTTTGCACAATTGCCTTTCTGAACCACAGCCCGGGCATCCCTTAAGGAAGCCATCTTCAAAGGAACATTCTCTTCGACTGCTGTTTCTGCCGCTGCTGAAATTGGAAGTACCTCCTCGAAATGTTGAAAGGGGGTTTCAATAAACTCCCCATCCATCTCAATGTATCTGAAGGAATTCAAATGGCTCACCATATACTCCTCTTCTCCTTGCATGATGACGATCTTCCCTCTGACAGGGTACTTTAGCTTCTGGTGCAAGGTAGAGGTTACTGCCCCAGCTTTATGGATCCAAGGTCGACCCAGTAGACAAGAGTATGATGGACGTATATCCATCACATAAAAAGTAGAGTCAAACACCTGAGAGCCCACACGAATAGGGATGTCAACCTCTCCATGAACCATCCTTTTTGAACCGTCAAAGGCCCTGACGATGATATTGCTGGGCTTCAATTCCAGGCCTTCATAATCCAGACGGTCTAAAGCCTTTTTCGGTAGGACATTCAAGGAAGAACCAGTATCCACCAATACATGCGCCAGAGTAGTGCCCCTGCATTCGATAGAGACATGCAGGGCATCGTTGTGGTCTCTTCCCTTCGCAGTCAGGTCAGCATCTGAAAAACCCAAGCCATTGTCTGCTGTCAGATTTGCTACGCAATCAGTGAACTGGACTGCAGACGTTTCCTGCGGCACATGGGCCGTCTTGAGAAATGAGATCAAGGCCTTAACATGGGCCTCGGAGCATAGCAATAAGGAGAGCATGGAGATCTTGGAGGGCGTATGCCCCAGCTGTTCGACAACATTGAAATCACTCTTCTTTATTATTTTCAGGATTTCCTCCATTTCTTGTTGGGAGGCCTCAGCATTTATAGGTATTGGTGCCTCCATCCGGGTAGGCTCCTCTTCAATCCCCTTGCCCCGAGCATCAGATGACTCGGCAGCAGGGGAGACAACTTGATCAGTAGCAGGAACAGGTAAACTTGTAGGTTTTATAAGGAGGGGCCTTCGAATAGTGGGTGGTGCAATGTCAGGCGAGAAGAGCCTGCCACTGCGGGTGACCTTGACCGGACCAGTGATATCGCAGATACTGGCGCCAGTGTCGAATTCTTGTTTGATTCCATTTACATATACGTCTGCCCCATAATGCCAGGGGACAGCTTTATCAGATACATAGGGGAGAGGCCCCAGAATAGTAATAACCACAGGTGCAACAGTCATGATTTGAACAGGCTTCTTCGGGAGAGCCTTGATTGGATTTTTGAAGATGGTAACCACAGAGACTTCTTTTACCGAGACCAACTGAACAGCAGACTTCTTAAACAGAATCTCCTTGCTATCCATTAGGCTTTGGACGCCTAACTTCAGCAAGGGACAACCAGATAGGGAAACAGCACAGAACAGGCAACCTTCACTGCAACCCGGAAATAAACCGGCCAGCAGTAGGTTCTTCTTGACAGTCAAAAGAGGGGTAACAACTTCATTTACCGAAACAGCATACAATTCTTCCTCAATGGCATTTACTCTATGCTGGGGCATAGGAGCAGTTACAACATTTGGTCTCTCTGGCGCCTCGAACTGAATTTCCTTTGCGTCGATCAGATCTTGCACTTTGTTTCTCAAGGCCCAGCAATCATCAGTAGTGTGCCCGGGACTATCAGAATGATAAGCGCACCGGGCATTTGGGTTATACTTAGGAGACGTAGTGTTGACGATCTTAGGAGCTTCTCTGAGGGTTACCAGGTTGGTGGATAACAGTTGGGGTAAAATTTGAGATAAGGTCATACTCAGTCGAGTATACTGCCTCTTAGGCCTTTCGCTTCTTTGTTGATTGTACTGCTGAGGAGCAGCAACAGGTTTCGAGATGACCAAAGCATTGACGACTTGGTGACTTTCGGGCTTGATCTGTCTTCTAGGACCATAGACGGCACTTGCTTCTTTCTTAAACGGCCTCTTCTCAGCGCTTGTGGAGGCAGCCTTTTGTATCTTGCCTGACCTGATGCCAACTTCAATTCTCTCTCATGTCAATATCAAATCCATAAACCCAGCGGAGGAGTTACCAACCAAATGATTGAAAAACGGACCAGACAACGTCCCTAGGAACATATCAACCAGCTCACGATCAGTCAATGGAGGCTTCACCCTGCCAGCCAAATCTCTCCATTTTTGTGCGTACTCTTTGAACCCTTCACCCGTTCCTAGAGACATACCCTGAAGTTGGGTACACGTAGGAGCGAGATCAGAATTGTATTGGTATTGTCTGTAGAATGCGGTTGCCAAATCTTCCCAGTGTCGAATGCTGGTTCCATCTAATTGGTAGAACCATTCAAGCGGTGACCCCGAGAGGCTATCTTGGAAGAAGTGAATCCAGAGGTTCTTATCCGCCGTGTAAGGTTGGATCTTCCTTACGTACGACCTCAGATGCAGCTTCGGGCAGGAGACCCCATCATACTTGGCGAAGGCAGGCGCCTTAAACTTGTGTGGAATTACTACCCCAGAAGATAACCCCAGATCTCCGAAATCCAGTCCCGGCACATTCTGAATTTCCATGGCGCTCAAGCGGTCCTCCAATTGCTTGTATCTGTCAGCAGCAGGTGGGTATTGTTCGTCGTTATAGTCCGTCTCGTTGTCGGAGACTGCGAGACTAGGAGCTCCTCCCCCTTGGGGACTGTTTTTCTCAGCAGAAGAAGTAGTTGGATCAGCTTCATTATGGAGTGTGTTCCCAAATCTGCGTCCGGTGTTGAACAACGCAGTCCTCTTTTTCTTCTTCTTCTTTAGGAGTAGAGTCTTCAGCTCTTGCTGACCTTGGGCTAGGCTTAGGACCATCTCTTGAAACTGTGCACTTTGGGCCTGAAGGGCCTTGATTGCTTGCTCACTGGAGGAGTCTGGATTCATGATGACTGTTCAAAATAAACAGCGAAGGAGATTAAGCAACCTGTGAAATAGGGTACCTGCTATGCATATGGTGCAATGGAATGCGTATGTTTTATGTTTTCAAAGACAAACAAGATTTCAACTTTGTAGACAAAAAAGGGAAACACACTTCATTAGATTAAAATTTTCAATTTGTTCAACAATTTGCCCTTAGGCATTACAGGAATGAAAAATACTGGAAAGGAAATAAACTATAAATAGAAATATCCAAAGCCCATCAATGCTCCCATGGCCTCCTCTTTTCAGTGCTGATGTAGTTGTTCAGGACCCGCTCTTCCTCCAATTGCTTAGTCAGCCTCTGGATCTTCCGTTCCTGCTCGTTGAACTTCTCCCGATATAAATCCCGTTCTTCCTTTAGCTGTGCCCAAGATCTCTTCATCGTGTCAAAATCAGCGGGTATCTGAGGAGGGAGGACAGTTGGAGGAACCCCATCTTCATCAGGAGACTCAAGGATGAGAGGTCTAACAGCTTCGTAGGGCATACCTAACTTTTAAGCATGGATGCGGACCCATTTGCAATAGGGCTTCAATGGCAGAGAAGTCTTTGGTCCCAACTCATGTGGGTCAGCTTTGTGGATTCTGTCCCAAGCTCTAATGAATCCCTGGCGTAGTTTGTCACTGTCTGCCTGAAACTCAAAATGGAAATGAGGAACCATCATTTCATGAGGCCCATCTCCTCAGGCTCTTCCAAACTGACGGAGAGCTAAGCATGGATTGTAAGAGATTCCCCCTTGGATACCGATCAACGGAACATTAAGGTATTCTCCGCAACGGTCAATAACAGCTACCTCATCCAAACCTCTGAGAGTCCAGGTGATGTCATTATCAGTGAGAGACATTAACCTCCAAGCCCAACCTTTTCCTTCTTCATTCTTCAGCACGAACTTAGGAAGGTGCGAAATAAACCACCTTACTAGCAAAGGAGCACAACACCACGGAGTTCCCTGTTTTCGAGCAGTACGAGCATAAAGTTATTGTAGAATATCACCCAAAAGGGTGGGTATCAGATTCCGAGACATGAAGATCCTTATGACATGGATACTGATAAAGGTGTCAGGGTTGGGAAACAATACCAGACCATAGATCAAAAGAGCTAGAACATCCTCGTACGCCTTGAAGTCCAAGTCATTCCAGAAATCTTTAGCCTTGCCAACCAGAAATTTGACCAAAAAGCCCTTGATCCCATTTCTAGTTTCCCAGTTGGACAATACCTCTTCTTTGGTCAAGGGGAGAATTGCAGCAATCTCTTCAGGCCTAGGAGTCTTTTCCAAACCAGTGAATGGAGTTTGTCCCAAGACAGGGATCCCAAGTAAATAAGAAAATTCTTCCAGGGTAGGAACCAGCTGGAAGTCTTGAAAGGTGAAACAATGATACAGAGGGTCATAAAACTGGGTCAGAACACTCATCAGTTGTTGGTCCCACTTTGCAGTGACTAAGCCAAGGAGAGAACCATGTCTGTTGATGAAAGAAGAAGTGTTCGGAATCCTTCCAACCAAATCCTTGAGTAAAACTGGTGGTTGAACAAAGCTGAGCCGGACAGTATTCCTACGCACGGGCATCATGATGTCCTACAAAACAGAGCAAAGATGAAACCTTTTTTGTCTTTGAAATGGGTTAGTCCTTTATACAGGATGCATGCAATGGTATGATGGCATGATGCTATGATGAAGCACACCACAAGTATTCACATAGGCAAATAAGGCACACAAGTCACACAAGACACCCTTAGGTTTCAAGCCAACATGAGTTTCAGGTATTACCCTCTTTTGGTTTTGTTGGTTAAAACCTGTCCTATTGAAAAGTAACCGGGTTCTAGAGGATCTCAAATCATTGGCTACCCTCAATCAGTCATAACTCCAGCATCGCAATCTTTTCTCGCGGCCAGAACCATCTCGAGAGTTTAGCCTCAATGAGTGTAACATACTGCTACTGTCCTAATAGCCAAATTGGTCAATTTAGGGTTCTAAGGTTGGTTGGTGTTTAATGACCCCTTAGAAGACCTATATTCTCCCCGTTACGACACAAGAGATATAGGTACAGACTAAGATGCCACACCAACGTAGCCACTGCTTCACCCATGTCGGTCTACGCCGGATAGGTCTCTCACAGATTATGCTACCTAAAAAGGGTATTTCCCAGATCCGGGTTAGGATCTATGAAACTCCAATGCAAAGCCCACAAATGTAAAGCAAACAAAGCAATCAATTGAAAACAAAGGTGATCTAAACCCTAAGGTAACCCCACTTTTAGAATAACTCCCCAGCAGAGTCGCCAGTTCTGTGATACGGTGGGAGAACTGACTAGTGTTTTGCGTTCGTATTCGCACTTGTGCGGTTGAGCAAGAGTCGCCACCGACTTTTTATTTTATCCTAAAGGAAAGGTTAAAAAAAGCACAGCAAAAACCTTTTGAGATATTTCGTGGGTCCGGGGGGTAGTTTATGAAAAGGGAAGGTATTAGCACCCTTTTCATCCATGGTTATCCATGGGCTCTTAGTTACTTGGTTTTTTAGATCACTTGCCTTGTTTTTTCGATTGCTTGAAAATGGTGTGTGTGTGGGTGCTTTTTGAAAATATTTTGGAAGAAGATGCCTTGTCTTAGGCAACTAATGTATTTGACTCGTGATTGAGTGTTTTACAAAAGTGTGGATCTTTTCGAAAAGATGTTTCAAATGTTTTTGAGAGTTTGTTTGAAAGTGTTGTGGATTGTGGTTTTTGAAGAGAAGGCAAGTGTTTTTGAAAATTGATCTCAAGTAACTAAGAGTTTTGTCTACCCTATTGTACTCAAAGGTTTTTTTGTTATGTTTTAACCCCTTTTAACAATTTTGTTCTACCATTGAAATTGGTGGACAATCTTGCGTTTAGGAAGTTTATTCGAGACGGGCGCGGGTCATCGTATGGACCATGAATGCAATGATGCCAAGTGTCTTTGGCAATTTGCTTTGAAGGGACTATGATCATTCCGTTTAGGCAACATTTTGAGACTTATGATCATTTGATTTTGTTTTGCCAAAGATACTCGACGTGCAAGCATGGCCCATTTTGGAAGGCAACATGTGGGATTACCCTAGAGGGTGCAAGTGTGATTGTGTATTGATTACATGTATTTGTCTTGTATTAGGTTATCTAGCGTTTGATTTTATGTACATGCAAACCCTAGGTCTAACCATGGTATAATTGGAAAACTGTAAATTGCGGAAATGTAAAATCTACGCTATTACAAAATAGTGTCCGGGAGTGGGGGGTATAAATGTACAAAAGGGGATGAGACTTATAGTATCCAATAAGTTACAACCAAATCGAATTTGCGATCAAATGTAAATATCGAATATACAAATACAAGATAAACAAATGTATAGGAGCAATATGAATGTATTGTGTAAGTGCAAGTGTGAGATGTATATGTATTGAGTGTAATTATTTACAGGCGCGATAATGTGAAATTGAAGCGTATTAGGGTTTTTGACCTAAAGAAATGTTTACTTAGTCTTGTATTTTGTATTTAGATATGTACAATAAGAAAATGTTTTAATTGAAAGTTCTTATTTCTAATTAAATTATGTATAAAATGTATCATGGTTTATTTTATACAAAAAGTATTTAAATGTCAAGAATTGAATTTTGTATAAAAAAGAGTGTATTTTTTATATTGTTATGTACAAATATAATTTCAAGAAATCAAATTATACAAAAAAGTTTATTTACTTATTATGTGCAAAATATATTTTAATTAAAAGAAGATATTTTCAAATTTAATGATATTGTATAAAAATAAAATGCATCTTATGTGTATGTACAAAATATATTTTAAATAAAAGAGTAAAAAGTCATTTTTCAATTTTAAGTATATGATATGAAAGTATTTTATTATTTTATGTACAAATATAATTTAAATTAGGTATTTTAAATAAATAAAAAAATATTTTCATATATTTAGTATTAATGTGATTTTGTAAAGGATAAATGAAAAGAAAAAGAAATAATTGTTTTATGATAAAAGAAAAGAAGTTAGTATTAAAAATGAATTTGGTTATATAAAAAAGGGTTAGTGATTTTATTGGATCTTGACTGGTGATTAGAAACGGGTCAGGCCCATGTTGAACTTGAGACAAATTTTTAGGGTTAGGGATTTGTTTGTTCAGTGAGACGCGTTAGGGTTTGGGACGGCGCCGTTCACTGAGTTCCGTTCTCTTCTGATCATAGCTCCTGAGCGATTCCTCCATCCGGCCACCAGCGTCACCCCCAAGGTCTCTCTTCCCTCTATGAGCTCAGTGGACTTGTGATTCAAGGTTCGTTTCAGTTTTTATGTTCTTTTTTACGGATTGCATGCGTTATTTCCATTTGAATCTAAAACTTGATCTTTGACTATTATGAGGTGAAGGAGAAAAAGAGAGGGAAAAGTTTGCTACCTTCGTTCCTTAGAGATGGAGGAGAGACGGGGAGGCGGCGCTCAGGAGGCCGGAACGAGCGGAGGGAGATTTGCGCGGTGAAGCTTTATTGATGTCCCTGGTATTTCGTTCTTACTTCTTACCGTGTGAAGGTTTTATGATGATTTGTATTAACCCTCTTGCTTAGGTTTTATGATGTGTTATGAAAACCTTTATCCTGAAATAGACTCACTTCTTTATCTCTTCTACTGCGTGTTGCTTCAATTTGTTGCTTTGAATTGTTGAGCTTGTACTTATGTATGCTTTCTGAGATGCTTCCCTGAGTTTGAAATGTGATGCTTTGATATTTGTTGCCCCTTGAACGAACTTTCTCTCTTCTTCTCTTGTTGCCCTGTGTTACCTTGAACTGGATGCCTTTGGAATGTTTTAATGCCCAGTGATGTATGTTTGCTGAGGGCCTAGTGTTGAGTTGCCCTGAACTTTGTTCTCTTCTTCTGACTTTCTTCTGATTTTGCCCCTTGAACGATTTGCCTATGATGAAGAAATTCTGAGGCTTAGAAGTTGGTTTTAATGCTTGGATATGCTTGAGGGGTTATGTTGGTTATGCCAGTTCATGTTTTGGATTGGTACATGGTTTGAGTTCTGGTTTGACAGTAGGCAGATTGTACTTGACCTGGGATTTGTGTGCTTTTGTATTTGTTCTACTGGCTTTTTGAGGTGTTTGACAGGATGTTGGGTTTTTGGTTTAGGCAAGTGCAGGCTTGGCCAATGCAGGTTCTGAGTTTTGTTTCAAAAGGCTAATGCATATGCAAGTTTCAGTTTGCAGTAGGTTATGATCTGGAGGTTCTGGCTTCCTTTGCTTATGTTGTATGTTCTGTATGTTTTTTTTTTGCTTGGCTTTGTGACAGGTTCAGCAGGTTTAAAGGTTGAGGAACTGGTTTTTGGCCTATCTCAGGTTTTAGTCTTTTTGTCTTTTGGTTTAAGGTCCAATGCTTCAAGTTTTATGTATTGTTCCTCTAGACCAAGGCTTATGCTTGCAGTAGTTTATATGTTTTGTATATTTTTTTTAGTTTTGCTTGACAGTTTGTATATCTGCTTTTTCCTGCTGCCTGCAAAAAGCCTCAAAACCTGCATCTTTCCCTCTTCTTTCTCTCTCTATAGTACACTTAGAAGAATTTTTAATGTTTCTTTGCTGTACTTTCTGAAAGTGGCCATTGATGGGAAGTGATGATTAAAGAATTTGCTTGCTTGCATAACTTTCCTCTGCATCTTTTTGACAGCTTTTGTGCTTTTGACATCTTTTCAAAACTTCTTTATTGATAGCTTTGGTAGCTTTGTATTCTTGACAGTAAGTTTGTACCTTTGGCTTTTGATGGAAAGTGGTAACTTGGATTTTTCAGTTTGGTTTGAATTTGAAGTTTGAGATTGAGTTTGTGCAGTTAGGCACTTTATGCATTTTGACATTTTTGCATTCATGAATAAAATTCTTCCCTCTTTGTGAACCGGGAGAAATCCCGTGATTTGCAGAGAGGGTCAACTGATCCCAGTCAGTGGCCCTTAATGATGATTGCAAATTTTATCTGCTTTTAATTAATTCAACCGCTTTTGACTTTTCCTTTTCTTTTTGCAGATGAAAAATGGAGCACCGGAGCGAAGTGAAGAATGAAGAATTAGAAATAAATAGGATAATTTTTATTTTATTTAATATTTAAATTAATGTAAACTATTGTTTGTAATTTAAATTATAAACAACATTTGTACAAATAATTCAAATATCAATAAAATCTTTATTACCCAATTAATTCTAATTTTCTTTCTTTATTGTTTATTTATTTATTTAAAACTCTTTGAATTAAAACAATTGAAAAATAAATTTCAATCATTCAATTTAGAATAATAAATAACTTAAATAAAACAATATTGATCAATTAAACCTGTCTCTTCCAATATCCAAAGCAAAGCAGCAGTCAACCAAAATAAACTGATCAAGCGCATTCCCTCTTCACTGATTTGCCATAAACACTGTGAATCCAATACTGCATATTTCTTTTGACTGGCCCAAACAAAACAACCTGAATTCAAACCACTGTCTCTTTTACTGATTAAATCAAAACAACGCTAATTCAATCCGAATCTCGGAATAACTTGCAAAGTGCTGTGGAATTTTAATTTTGCTGAGAATATGCCCATGAAACCTTAATTCCTGATTAAATGCCAAATAACATTCGCCTGATCAGAAATGTGCCAGAATCAACCACAACCCTAAGCCAACTGTATGAAACAATCCAGAGCTCTAAAAATCAGTAAAAACCCTAATTTTGCTTGACTGTTAAGAAAAGTTCGTTTGTCCGATTCTTGAGCCAGTTTTGAAAAGTCAGGAAATGTCTGAAGCTGAGATTTCTTGTGGAAAAATGCGAGGGCAAATTTTGGGGTACAACAACAGCAGTAAGTCGCTTTTCGTCAATCAAGTTAAGTTGATCAAGCCGGGTCTGAATCCAATCGTCTTCACTCAAACCAGCATCTTTCATGATTCTCAAGGAGGGAATCTGAACCTCGATAGGCAAAATAACTTCCATGCCGTATACCAAAGAATAGGGTGTTGCCCCAGTTGAAGTGCGTGCCGTGGTACGGTACCCGTGCAGAGCAAATGGTAACATCTCATGCCAGTTCTTGTAGGTGACTGTCATCTTTTGTATGATTTTCTTGATATTTTTGTTTGCAGGTTCGACAACACCGTTCATCTTTGGCCGATAGGGAGATGAATTGTGATGTTGAATCTGGAACTGCTCGCATAAGGCGGTAATCATAGTGTTGTCCAAGTTTGTACCGTTATCAGTGATGATCCTTTCGGGGATACCATACCGGCAAATAAGATTCTGCTTGATGAAGCGGGCAACCACATTCTTTGTGACGGATGCGAAGTAAGCTGCTTCGACCCACTTGGTGAAGTAATCAATGGCCACCAGAATGAAGCGGTGTCTATTGGATGCTGTAGGCTTGATCTCTCCAATCATGTCGATTCCCCACATAGCGAATGGCCAAGGAGCTGTTAAGACATTGAGCGGAACTGGAGGTATATGTACCTTGTCTGCATAGATTTGACATTTATGGCATGTACGGGAATGTTGATAGCAGTCAGCTTCCATGGTAGACCAGTAATAGCCTGCCCGTAGAATCTTCTTAGCCATCGTATGTTCGCTAGAGTGAGTGCCAAAGGTACCATTGTGCAATTCAGCCATGATCTATTCAGCCTCAACCTTGTCCACACAACGGAGTAGAATGCAATCATGGTTGCGCTTGTATAGGATACCATTGCTCAAGAAGAACTTAGCTGAGAACCTCCTCAGATAACTTTTTTTCGTTGACTGAAGCTCCTTCAGGGTATTCTTGAGTCTCGAGATACCTTTTAACGTCATGAAACCAAGGTCGGTCCACCACTTCTTCGGTATTAATCTCGTGACAATGTGCAGGTTCGTCCATCCGTTCAATGGTGATTTGGGGAGCCTTATTATCCCAGTTAAGTTTAAACATGGATGACATTGTAGCTAGAGCATCTGCTAGCTGATTTTCTTCTTGCGGGAAGTGCTCAAAGGTAATCTGCTCAAAATGAGGTAGTAATGTCAGGACACGTTCTTTGTAAGGGATGAGGTTTGAATGTTTAGTATCCCACTCTCATTTGATTTGACTGATAACCAAAGCTGAGTCCCCAAACACAATCAAATATTTTATTCCCAAGTCTATGGCAGCCTTGAGTCCAAAGATGCAAGATTCATACTCGACCATGTTGTTGGTGCAGCTGAAACAGAGTCTGGCGGTGAAAGGTGTATGGTAACCTTCTGGAGAGATAAGTACTGCGCCGATACCGTTTCCAAGTGCGTTAGAAGCACCATCAAAGTACAGGGTCCATCGGGATCCTTGTTTAGGTCCATCATACGGTCTGTTCTCTTTAACGTTGTCCAATGTCATGATATCCTCGTCGGGGAAGTCGAACCTCATGGATTGGTAATCTTCGACAGCTTGATGGGCCAGATGATCGGCTAGAACACTCCCCTTTATAGCTTTTTGGTTCGTGTACTGTATATCATACTCTGTGAGGATCATCTGCCACCTTGCTATTCTTCCAGATAAAGCAGGCTTTTGAAAGATGTACTTGATTGGATCCATCTTAGATATCAGCAAAGTGGTATGAGTCAACATATACTGCCTTAGCGGCGAGCTGCCCATACCAAAGCGCAACAAGTTTTCTCGAGCAGTGAGTATCGGGTCTCACAGTCGGTAAACTTTTTGCTAAGGTGATAAATGGCATGCTCTTTTCAGCCAGACTCGTCATGTTGGCCAGTACGCACCCCATTGAATTCTCTAGGACAGTCAGATACATGATTAGCGGTCTTCCTTCAACGGGAGGCATCAAGATAGGAGGTTCTAGCAAATACTCCTTGATTTTATCGAAAGCAACTCGACAATCATCATTCCATTTAACCACCTGATCTTTCTTCAACAGCTTGAAGATTGGTTCAGAGGTAGATGTTAGGTGAGAAATGAACCTTACGATGTAGTTTAGGCGTCCCAAGAAACCTCTGACCTCCTTCTCAGTGCGAGGGGCAAGAATTTCTTGTATAGCTTTGACTTTGGCAGGATCAACCTCGATGCCTTTGTTACTGACAATGAAACCCAAGAGTTTACCGGACCTGACTCCGAAAGTGCACTTGTTAGGGTTCAGTCTGAGCTTGTATTCTTTCAACCTGACAAATAACTTTTGCAGATGGTCGAGGTGTTCTTCTTTAGTTTGTGAACAGGCTATCATGTCGTCTACGTAAACCTCTATCTCATGATGTATCATATCATGAAACAAAGCTACCATGGCGCGTTGATAGGTTGCCCCGACATTCTTCAGTCCGAATGGCATCACTTTGTAGCAGAACGTACCCCACTGTGTAACAAAAGTAGTTTTCTCCATGTCTTCAGGTGCCCTTTTGATCTAGTTGTAACCTGAAAATCCATCCATGAAAGAAAATACCTTGTGCTGAGCTGTATTGTCAACCAAGATGTCAATGTGCGGTAGTGGAAAGTCGTCTTTAGGGCTGACCCTGTTTAAGTCTCTATAATCCACGCACATGCTGACTTTGCCGTCCTTCTTAGGCACGGGCACAATGTTAGCAACCCATTATGGATAGGAAGTAACAACAAGAAATCCATCATTGAACTGCTTCATAACTTCTGCTTTGATCTTTTCAGACATGTCGGGCCTCATGCGGCGAACTTTCTGTTTAACTGGTGGACAGTCTTCTCTTGTAGGGAGACGGTGAACCACAATATCTGTATCAAGTCCCGACATGTCCTCATATGACCAGGCGAAGATCTCAACATATTCATTCAACAGCTGAACTAAGCGCTCTTTGACACTTGGCTCTAGGTTAGCACCCACTCTAATTTCTTTTTTGTCTTCCTCAGTTCCCAAGTAGATTGTCTCTAACAACTCCTCATGTGGTAGAATAACCCTTTCTTCCTATTGTAGCAGTCTAGCCAATTCTCTAGGCACCTCACAGTCTTCATCACCTTCGTATTCGGCATGGTAGACCAGATCTTCAGAGTTACTGAAGGCCATAGCAGAATTGTTACCCATGGAATCCGGAATGGAAGGGTACCTGCATTTGTGAGTGTGGGTGTGTGTAAGGGATAGCCAACTTTAAACAAATAAAATGTAAAAAGAAAGACAATGAACACATAAGTTTATATGTGAAAACGTCCATGATTCATTAAAATGGCATATGAAGATGAAAAATTAAACCCTTACAAATGGACCTATGTGCCTCGGGTAAGGCACAATGTTAAAAGAGTACGAATTGTTTAGGAATTATTACAAACCAACAAAAATGTTTGAAAGATAAATTACTGATTGATGAAAGTAATGGGAACAAAGTCCTTTGCCTCCCAATTGCATAGTCCTCCGTCCACAGTAGGGAAAATCCAGTCTTCTAAGTTGCTCTCCTCTTCACCATCCTCCAAAGCATTGACTCCATGATGGGTGATCTTCATTGGTGGCCCTCCAGCCCGGGAGCGGCGCACAACCTTTTGAGTAGAAGCAGTGAAACCCAAGCCGAATTTATCTAATTTAAAGGGAAAGTCTGGAAGCTGCCCCCAGATTGTACTTCCTACCTCTTCAATCACAACCTTTGCATCTTTAAGTGATGACATCCGAGGTGGAGGTCGGGTAATCATGGGTACAGAAGGCACTGTCTTGGTTGCCGCAATCTCCTGAGCTACCTCTTCAAAATGCTGAAAGGGGGTTTCGATGAATTCACCATCCAATTCCACATAGCGGAAAGAATTAAGATGGCTTATCATGTACTCCTCTTCGCCGTGAACAGTTACAATTTTCCCCTGGACAGGGTACTTGAGCTTTTGATGCAGAGTAGAAGTGACGGCTCCAGTATGATGAATCCAGGGTCTTCCCAACAAGCAAGAATAGGAGGGACGGATGTCCATGACATAGAATGTTGAGCTGAAGGTTTCAGTTCCCACTTTAATCGGGATGTCCACCTCCTCGTGGACCATCCTTTTAGAACTATCAAAGGCTTTGACAATGATGTTGCTGGGCTTCAAGGTTAAACCTTCACAATCTAGCCTATCCAATGCTTTCTTCGGTAGAACGTTCAGTGATGAACCAGTGTCTACCAGAACGTGTGCCAGAGTACTCCCTCTGCATTCCACCGAGACATGCAGAGCATCATTATGTTTTCTCCCTTTGATTGTTAGATCAGCATCGGAGAATCCTAGACCATTATCGGCTGTCAGGCTAGCTACACATTCCTGGAACTGATCCGCGGAGGTTTCCTGGGGCACGTGGGCCATCTTCAAAAATATGATCAAAGCTTTGGCATGAGATTATGAACAAAGTAGCAAGGCCAACATGGAGATTTTTGAGGGGGTTTACCTCAGTTGCTCCACAATATTATAATTGCTTTTCTTGATTATTTTCAAAATCTCTTCCATTTCTTTTTGAGAGGTTTCAGGGATGACCAACAGCTGAGCCCTCGTTCTGACGGGCTCTTCTTGGATCCCTTTCCCTCTATCATCAGCAGCAGTAGAGGGGACAACTACAAGAGTCACAACTTATTCAATAATTGGAGTTCTCGCAGATATGTTGACCGGTACAGGAGTGACCTTAGGAGCAGCTGAGGGTCCGAAGATTGCCTTTGGAGGCGCAATCTCCGGAGAGAAAATTCTTCCACTGCGGGTGATTTTACTCGTTCCAACAATGTTTCCAATGTCGGCAGTCTCTTCATCAGAACTCTCTTCAGTTGATTCAATTTGTTTAACACCTTGGTAAAAGATCTCTCCCCCATAGTTACACGGTATTGATTTATTGGACTTGTACGGGATGGGCCCCGACATGGTTATCTTCAAAGGTATAATCTTCGGATTGGATGTAATCTTAACAGGTCTTTTGGAGACCTTGGAAAGATTGGCGGATATGGTAATTATTGAAATATCATTGACAGGAGTCGGTGTAACAGGAGTCTTTTCAAAAAGGATTTCTTGATTATCCATTAGGCGTTGGATGCCTAACTTCAAAAATGGACAGTCGGTTGGTAAGGATGAACAAAGGCAGCAATCTTCTTCACATCCTGGGAAAATCCCAGCCTCAGCAAATTCAACTTGATTATCGGTAGCGGAGTCATCAAATCATCAATAGTAGCAACAAAAAGATCCTCTTCAACAGCATGGGCATTGTGACCGTGTTTTGGCATTAGAGAAGAGATCACGTTCGGCTTTTCAGGGGCGTCGAATTCAACTTCTTTAGCATCTATCAAATCCTGAATCTTATTTTTGAGGGCCCAATAATTGTTGGTGTCGTGCCCCAGGCTGTCTGAATGATAAGCACACTTTGCATTTGAATGGTAGTAAGGAGAAGATGTATTCGTATTCTTCGGTGCCTCTTTCAAACTTGCAAGGTTTAACTTCAAGAGATGGGGGAGAACCTGAGCATGTGTCATATTGATCCGGGTGAATTGCCGTGTAGGCCTTTCCACCCTTGCTTGGTTGGTTCTGGGTTGATTGTTTCTAGGCTGATCAGCTGCAGTCTTCTGAATCATTACAGCCCCCACCACTGGCCGGCGCTCAACTCTTCCTTGACTTCTTTGGGAGTATACAACTGAGACTTCTTTCTTTGCTGGAAAAGTCTTTTTGATGGCAGCGGAAGCAGATGCATCCTTTTGAGTTTTCCCACTCTTGATTCTGGCTTCAACTCTCTCACCAGTAAGAATCAACTCGGTGAACCCCATAGACGAACTTCCAATCAGGTGATTGAAAAAGGGGCCTGACAGTGTACCCAAGAACATATCCACAAGCTCTCTTTCAGACAATGGTGGCTGCACCCTTCCCGCCAAGTCTCTCCATTTCTGAGCATACTCTTTGAAACCTTCATTTGAGACCATGCTCATACTCTGTAATTGAGTACGGGTTGGTGCTAAGTCCGTATTATATTGATATTGTCTGTAAAAGGCCGCCGCCAAATCCTCCCAATTATGCACATCAGACCTCTCTAGCTGGTAGAACCAATCTATCTGTGTCCCCGAAAGACTGTCCTGGAAGAAATGGACCCACAAATCCTTGTCAGAAGAATACGGTTGAATTTTTATGAAGTAAGATCGCAGATGCATCTTTGGACAAGACAAACCATCGTATTTAGCAAAAAGAGGCACCTTAAACTTAGGGGGAATGACAATTCCATAAACCAACCCTAGTTCCTCAAAGTCCAGCCCAGGCACTCTTTGTACCTCCATGGCAACCATACGTTCTTCCAGATTCTTGTATTTGTCATCTGCAGGAGGGTACTGCTGCTCAAAATAGTCTTCATCCTCTTCTTCTTCTTCTTCTTCTTCCTCAGAGTCAGATGGCACTGCAGTCTCTTTACCCTTTCTCACCCCTTCATCAGATGTTGATGGGAAATCCATGACCCTTCTAGCTTGACCTTCAAATCTTCTACCCAGGGTAGCCACACCAACCCTCTTCTTTTTCTTTTTCTCATTTTCCTTTTCCAGTAAAGTTTTGAGCTCCTCCTGACCCTTAGCCAAGGTCATGAGTAGCTGTTGGAACTGTGAATTCTGCGCTTGTAAGTCTTTGACCGTCTGCTCTATATCCATCTTGCTGAAATAAACAGTAGAGAGATAAGGAAACCTGGTGTGAAGACCTGCTTATGCATATGATGAATGATATGTATTCATGTAATGCATTCAAGGATTCAGAAATTCAAATTTGTTTTAAACCAAAAAGGAACATACATCATATTAATAAGATAGAATTTGTTAGTACATTAATTCCCCATGGGCAAAATAATACAAAATTCTAATGTAAAAAGACGCTGCGCATCCTCTTTGGTGCAATGTAGGTGTTGAGAGTCTGCTCTTCGTGAAGTTGACGAGTAAGTTCCAAAACCTTCTTCTCACTGGCGTAGAATTGGGCTTCAAACGTATCACGCTCTCCCTTGAGCTGTATCCAACTCCTTTACAAATCTTCAAGTGATGTTGGCATGTCAGGATGTAGGAGGGTGTATGGAACCTCTCCTTCCATAACAGGCTCTTTGATCACAGGGAGAATGTAGGGGTAAGGCATCATAAGACTTTGGGCGCGGGTTCGTACCCACTTGAGGTACGGCTCAAAGGGGATGGAATTATTGTGTCCCAAGGTCTTACTGTCCACCTTGTTGGGCACCCTCCAAGCTCGGACGAACCTTTGTCGAAGTCCTTGATCGTCGTTGTCGAAGTCGAAAACCAAGTCTGGAATCAACATGTCATATGGGCCATCCCTTCGGGCATACCCAAACTGTCTCAGAGCCAAGCAGGAGTTGTAGGTAATGCCTCCTCTAATGCCAAGTAGAGAGACATTAGGGAATTCCCCACAATGATCAATGATGATAACATTTTCTCGGGATCGAGAACACCAATGAACATCAGAATGTGTAAGAGTCATCAATCATTGTGACAACCTCAAGCCTTGCTCATTCTTCAAGACTGATTGGGGAAGATGATAAATAAACCATCTTGCCAGTAGAGGAGTACAACACATGAGAACACCTCTTTTCCTCATTGTTCGAGTGTGAAATGAGCGGAGGATATCCCTAAGCAAAGTATACACAGGATTCCGGGACATGAAAATCTTGACAACATTCACATCTATAAGCTGGTCAGGGTTAGGGAACAAGACCAATCCATAGATGAGAAGAGCTAAAATCTCCTCAAAAGCTTGTAAGTCCAATGAATTCCAGCATTATTGAGCTTTCTCAAACAGAAACTTTGCCAAGAAACCCTTGACACCACTTCTGGTTTCCCAATGACCTTTGACATCAGATGGTTGCAAGTGTAGGGCTTGAGCAACATCTTCAGGCTTTGGATATCTTTCCGTACCGCTGTAGGGTAGTTGATGGAGAATAGGAATCCTCAAGAGTTGAGAAAATTCCTCCAAAGTAGGCACAAGCTGGTAATCAGGAAATGTGAAGCAGTGGTGTAGGGGGTCAAAGAACTGGAAGAGAACTTTCACCATGTCTTCCTCAGTGTTGGTGTTGACTAAGTTGAGAAGACGACCATGCCTCTCGGTGAATGGAGAATACTCTGGAATCTTGGAAGCAATCTCCTTGAGTTAAGGAGGAACTCTCACAAGGTTGACCTGAATAATTTTCCTGCGAAGTGATTCCATTACCTACAAAACAGGAACAAAGATGAAGATCCAAATCCTTGAAATGGTTAGTGGATGCATATGATGCTTCATGATGTCATGATGTTATGCACAAGAAATATGTACAAGCAAATCACACAAGTTCCTAGTTTCAGGCTTGCATGGGGTTTCATAGGTAAGTACCCTCTTGAAGTTTAGTTGGCTCAACCTGTCCTATAAATAGTAACCAGGTTCTAAGGAGCTCAATATCACTGGATTATTTTTTGTGTTCATTGTTTCAGTTTAGCCACTTTACTGGCGACCGAAATATTCCAAGAAAACAACCCTCAATGAGTGTAGTATCGAGTATCTACCAACTTCGGACTGCACCAAAGCCGGTCATCTCACTACCCCTAAAAAAGGTCAAGTTGGTCAAGTAAAGGTTCTAAAAGTCCATTAGTGCTTCATGACATCACTCAGCGGCCCCGTATTCTCTTTGATTAACTCAAAGGCCACCGGTACCCACAAATATGTCGCACTAATATAGCTATTGCTTCAACCATGTCGGTATACCCCGCACAGTTTCCACAACGTATTGCTATTTACCTATGAATGTTTCCCAATTCCGGGTAGAGGATTCAAACCTAAATAATAGAACCAAAGTGTAAAGCATACAAGTCAAGCAAGATAAGCATGTAAAGGTGATCTAAACCCTAAGATAACCCCACTTTTACCTTACTCCTCAGCAGAGTCGCCAGTTCTGTGATGTGGTGGGAGAACTGACTTGAGGTTTTGTGTTTTTTGTTCGTAAATGTTTCGATTTAGCAAGAGTTGCCACCGACTTTTTATTTTATCCAAAGGAAAGGTCAAAAATCACAGGAAAGACCTTTGAGATTGTTTTTGGGTTCGGGGAGTAGATTATGAAAAGGGAAGGTGCTAGCACCCTTTTCATCCATGGTTTTCTATGGGCTCTTAGTTACTTGTTTTAGATCACTTGCTTTTGCTTTTCAATTGTTTGAAATGGTGCTTTGTGTGTGGTTTTGAAAGTATTTTGAAAAGAGGCCTTTGTTTAGGCGACCTTTGTAATGATTCTTGTTTGAATATATACAAAGGTGTTTGTCTTTTGAAAAATGTTTCAATGTTTGAAAGTTTGTTGGGAAATGTTTTGAAATTGTGTTGTGTGTTTTTGAAAATAGCAAGGATGTTTGCAAGTTTGATCAAATAACTAGGAGTTGTCTACCCTACCTACTCAAAAGTATTTCCTACACATTTTTAACCCTTTTGACATTGTTGTTTTAACATTGTATTTGGTAAACAACCTTGTGTTTGGATGTTAAACGGGACAGGTGCGGGTCATCGTATGACCATGATAGCAATTGTGCCAAGTATCTTTAGCAAATTTTTGAGGGTCTAGATCATTTTTGTTTAGGCAACCAAGATAGCGTCATCGAGGGACTATGATCTTTTGTTTTTGTTTTGTTTTGCCAAGATACCTAGCATGCATACCATGGCCATGTTTTTTAAGGCAACAAGTGGATGAAACCCTAGGGGTGCTTGTGTGCATTGTGTTGTCATTTTTCATGCATTTTTGTCTTGTGTTTAGTCATGCTATTTGTTTGATTTTGATCTTTGCATACAAACCCTAATTTTACTATCATGCATATTTGAAAGCAATAAAATGCGTAAAAGTAAATCTAAGACTATTACAACATTATTATGGGGAGGGGGATACAAGTTTGAATACAAGGATATTGCTCAAAAATAAAACCCTAAAACTATTACAACCATATTGAATTTATTTGTACAAATAAATAAATGAATAATATTTAAATATGCAATTAAATATAAATATGCAAAAAATGTTTTTGTATTTTATTTTATGTATGTAAAATAAATTATTTATGTCTCAAAAATAAGAAAAATATTAATGATTATTTTTTTGGAAAGGGTGGAAACCCTAGTTTTTGGTTTTAAAAGAAAATGCATTATATTATTTATTTATTCATTTTTATGTACAAGAAAATAAATATAAATATATACAAAAATGTTAAAAATTAAATTATGTGAGAAAATATTATTTTAAGGGTATAATATAATAAAACAAAATATGTAAGTATTTTTATATTATTTACAAGTTTTAATTAAGAAAATAAAGTAATATTAATCTAATAATTATTTTTTATGCAAATAAAAATAAAATAAAAATATGATAAAATGCCAAAAATAAAGGAAATATTTTTTGTGATTTTAAATGTTCAAGAAAAAATAATAAAGTCAGAAAATAAAAATAGAAATGAAAAAATATGCAAAAATAAAGAAATGGGCCAAGGGGGTGCAAAAAGAAAAGAAGGTGGTGCAAATATCCAGCAAGAGCCAGGCCCAGGCCAACTCACTTCATCCCTAACCTCTGGAAACAAAAAACGCGCGTATCCTTGTTCAAAACTGTATCTCCTGCATTTGTGCTTAAAAACAAAAACTTGCAACATGAAAGTTATAGCTCATCATCACACGATTCTAACCATATAAAAAACTTGATCTAACTCTAAGAAACCAGGGAGAATTTTATCACCCCCAATTTCTGACCTAAAAAATTCAGCAACTTCAACATCCAAATTCTCCTAGCTCAGCTAACATAAATGAATTCTATGCATATGTACAGTTCAAGGACATTAAGGGCTACATTTTTGTTTCACAAACCTAAGCCTAATGATTCCTAAATAAGGAGATAGAAGTTTGAAAATTACCTGTTTCAGTCAAGCTCGAGTATGGCAATGTAGCAACTTTTAGTGAGGCCTGAAGGACTTTTGAGCTTGCTTGATGTTCCCTTGACCTTTCCCAATGCTTAGCTTGCTTTGAAATGGCTTGAATCTCTCTATAGAACTCAACCTGCAAACTCAGAATTTGAAAATGGTGAAGCTTGAAAATGAAGTTACAGTTGCTTGAGAAGGGTCTGGACAACTTAGGTGTATTGTATTGAATGTGTTGGAAGTGGTTTGGGACAAAACGCACGAGTGAAAATGGTTTTTGCTTATGATTTGCAGAAACTACCCTGTTTTTGCAAGAACTTGTGATTTTGTGCTTAAGGGTATTTGAGAGGCCTTTAGCTCGTGTTTTAGGCTTGGTATGTTATCTTTTTGCCAAAAATGGATTAATTCAATGTGTAATATTCTAAAGCTCAGAACAAAGCCTCTAAACAATGTGTTTGCATTTAATTTATGAGTGTAGAAAGGATTAGAACCTGTAAACCAAGTACAAGCATGATCCAAACTGATTTGCAACTTGTATCAATGTGCAAAATGCCTTGGCCAAAAGTGATAATTTTCCATTTTCAATCCTTCGGTTCTCCCTAACCATAAATGATCTTGGAGAGTTCTTGGACATTTTGGAAAGCTTGTAACATGCTCTAAAATCCATATTTGAAATGCATTTGGAGATTCCACTTGGAACTAGGTGAAAAGTTGCCATGAAGATAGGTCAAAATCCTGCCTAAACTAGGGCAAAATTTCACTAAGTTAGAAAGTTTTTGGACCCCTATTCACAAAATCATAACTTGAGATCAAAGCATCTTTTGGAAAAACTTTGTGAATAAAAGTTGTAGATTTTGTGGAGGACTACAACTTTCATGTTGGAAGTTTTGTTTGAATCCAATTGCATCATGGTGAATAAGTTG
Organism: Vicia faba; assembly: GCA_948472305.1. Taxonomy (NCBI): domain Eukaryota; kingdom Viridiplantae; phylum Streptophyta; class Magnoliopsida; order Fabales; family Fabaceae; genus Vicia; species Vicia faba. The sequence goes on along the minus strand of OX451735.1, from coordinate 848,644,004 downwards.
GGAAAAGTTGGGAAAAAATAAGAAATTTTCATAACTTCGAAAATTTCTAAGTTATGAAAATTTTCCATTTTAAACCCTAATTTCCAAAATTAGGTTTATTGGTGAAAAAGTTTCATGTTTTGACACATCTTGGTGAAAAATGTCCCTTGGCACTTGATTTTGACCAAAAAGTCAAAGTTTGACTTTTTAGTGTACAATTGATTTTTGATCAGTTGACTGGAAAATTCATTTGTCAATCCAATGCATTTGAGATCTTTTGAACCTTGTGATTAGGTCAAGATGATTCCATTGAGTCCTTGAAACCATGCTTGAACCCAATTTGCCATTGGCTAGGTGAAAAATCAGAAATTGCCCTTCTACAATCAAAACCCTAATTTTGACCATTTTGCCCTTTTGGTGATCTGATCAAATTTCTTGAGGAGTTGTGGTCCAAACTTAATCAAATGGTTCATATGAGTCTATAATGTTGATGTGGATAAAAAATTATGAGGTTTGACTGTAAATTGGCCATAATTAACTTTTTCCCCAATACAGCTGATTTTTAGGTCAATTGTCCAATTGACTGGGCAAAAATTTTATTCAAGGCTTGAAACTTGGTATGGGAAATCTTATAAGTCCAACATGAAGTGTGAAAGTCACATTAAGCATTGAAAGTCCAAAAATCCTTGTGCAAACTCAAACCCTAATTTCAGGTCATCAGTGCAAGGAGATGTCTTGAGCTGAGCAAACCCTAATCCTGTCTGGAGTCCAAAGAGTCTTGTGAGGGGAAATATTGATAAAATGAGAGGGAAAATTTTGGGGTACAACATATATATTCTCAACGATACGAGAATTATTACAAAATTGCCGCACTTAGGCATTTTTAAAATATTTTCAAACATACACAAACACAAAGCATTTTTTCAAAGTGAGCTAGAAATTAAGAGCCCATAGATAACTATAGATGAAAAGGGTGCTAACACCTTCCATTTTCATAACCTACCCCCTTACTCAAAAAATTCTCAAAATGTATTTCTTTTTCTTTTCACCCTTTCCTTTATTGGATAAAAGAAAAGTCGGTGGCGACTCTTGCTATCTGCAACATTTGCGATAAAATGCAAAACCCAAAAGTCAATTCTCCCATCGTATTACAGAACTATCGACTCTGCTGGGGACACTAAAATTAAAAGTGAGGTTACCTTAGAGATAGTTAACATTTAAATGCTTTCATTGTTTGACTTGCCTGCTTTACTTTTAAAGGGTCGTTTGGGTTTATTTCCTTGTATAGATCCTATACCCAGATCTAGGGGTATTTTAGGTAACTAGCAATAGATTATGGAAACTGTACAGCATAGACTGATATGGTTGAAATTATGGCTACGTTAGTGCGACACATTGGTTGGTTCTGGTGCCCCTTGAGTAAGTCAAGGAGAATGTTGTGATGCCGCGTGGTGTCATAAGCACTGACTGACCTTAGAACCTTAGTTGACACAACTTAGCCATTAGAAAGTAGTGAGATGGCCAAATTTGGTGTAGACTGAAGTTGGTTGATACTCGATACTACACTCATTGAGATTAGACTCTTGGGATATTTCGGTCGTAGTTCAGATGCTTGTGCTGAAACAATGACTAAGAGAAAGACCAGTGATATTGAGATTCCTAGAATCTGATTACTTCCTTTAGGACAGATTGAGCCAACTAAAGCTTCAAGAGAGTACTTACTTATAAACTCCATGAAATCTAAAACGTAAGACCTTATGTGCTTTGTTATTGTATGATTAATTGTTCAAACATGACATCATGACATCTTGCCATATCATTTTCACTAACCATTTCAAGGACTTAGAGATTTATCTTTGTTCTGTTTTGTAGGTTATGGTTTCTGCTCGTAGAAACACTATTTGAATTAGTTTTGTAAGGATACCTTCTCAACTTAAAGAGTTAGTCTCAAGGGTTCTCGAAAGTTTTCCATTCATCAAAATGCATGGTCGACTACTCAGTTTGGTTACCCCGGGTTTTGAGGAAGACATGATGAGCGTTCTATTCCAGTTCTTTGACCATGTGCATTACTTCTTCACCTTTCCTGCTTATCAGTTGGTACCCATAATGGAGGAGTTTTCTCAATTACTGGGAGTGCCTGTTCTCAATCATATACCTTTCACCGATTTAGAGAAAGATCCATAACCCGAATAAATTGCAACAACCGTATATCTGAAGCGGTCCGACATTTTAGCTAATTGGGAAACAAGATATGGAGTCAAGGGTTTTATTGCTAAATTTCTATTAGAGAAGGCTTGACTATTTTTGGATGCTCTGAGTTTTCAAGCTTTCGAAGAAATCTTGGATTTTTAATCTATGGGTTGGTGCTATTACCTAATCCAGACCAACTCATAGATGTAAATGCCGTCAAAATATTTCTTTCTCGTAACCCTATGCCTACTTTGCCCGGAGATATTTTGCATTCTCTTTACACTCGTACTATGAGGAAGCGAGGGACTCTTATGTGTTGCATACCTCTACTATCTAGGTGGTTTATTTCGGACCTTCCCTGATCAGTATTGAGGAATGAACAAGGTTTGAGGTGGTCTAAAAGGATGATGTCGCTCTCTCATTCAGATATCTTTTGGTGTTCCCGGTCTCTGGAAGATGTTACTATCATTGACCGTTGCGGGGAATTCCATAATGTTCCACTCTTTGGCTTTGGGGGAGGTATTACTTACAACCCTTCTCTGGCTCTATGACAATTTGTTTATGCTCGAAGAGATGGTCCTCATGACGCACTCATCCAGGGTCTTGTGTTCGACTATGAAAATGATCCTCAAGGTAATCGTAGAAGGTTTATACGTGCTTGGGGTATGGTAAACAAGGTTGATAGCAAAACTTTAGGACAAAATAATTCTATCCCTTTGGATCCCTACCATAAATGGGTACGGGATCGCGCTTAAAACCTCATGATGCCATATCCCACTGTCTTGCCAATAATCATGGAGCCTGTTGCTGAGGGGGATATTCCTTATACCATTCTCCATCCAGATATGCCTACTGACCTCGAAGAATTACAGAAGTCCTGGATTCGACTCAAGGAAGAATGGGACACCTTTGAAGCTCAATACTATGCAAGTGAAAAGAAAGTGTTGGAGATCACAAAGCAACTTCATGAAGAGCAGAATCTTAATGCATACATCGACACGAAGAGGAAGCGTCCGTGGGATACTTGAGTCTTAGGGTTTAGAAGTTCATATTGTTATCTCCTTGAGACTCTTTTACTCTTCATTGTAAGCTTAAGAGGCAATTGTAATTTCTGAACTTATTAATGCAATCTTTGTTTCTGTTTCCTTTTGGCTAGCAAATTTTAATCTCCTAAGGTCCTTGAAAATATTGCATCTACATATCATGCATCATTTCATAAGCAGGTTTTCCAATACAAGTTTCCTCATCTATTTACTATTTATTTCAATATAAGATGGCTCTCGAAAAAAGTGTCAAGGATCTCCAAACTCAACATGCACAATTCTAAGAGACTCTCCTGAATCTGGCCAAAGGGAAAAAAGAGATGATGGTTGTGATCGGTGGATCTGGAACTGACTGTTTAACGCTGGTTCGCGAAATGTCGCGGAAGCAAGAGTCGCCACCGTCTTTTATTTTCTCCAACATGGAAAGGACAAAAGCACAGCAAAATTCCTTATTGAGATTAGCTCTCGGTTCGGGAGGTAGATTTATAGAAAGGGAAGGTGTTAGAACCCTTTCTATCCATGGTTATCCATGGGCTCTTAGATACTTGCTCATTTGTGTTTTCAAAAGTGTTTGCTTTTCAATTGTGAGTGGGTTTGAAAAAGTTTCTTTGAAAGTTTCAGATCGACTCTTGTATCAGTCCTCAAGAGTGTTTGAAAAAATCGTTTTGAAAGCTTTTTGAAAAGTGTCGGTGTGAAAAGAAGTTTTGATTTGTTTTGAATTAGAGCAAGTATCTATGAGTCATCTACCTACCCTAAGGAATTAGGCTGTGTAAATGTCCTTAAGGTAGTGCCGTCCCACCATTGAGAGATAGGTAGCACCACCGTTGGAGGTGTTCGGGTCAATTCGTTTGTAGGGACAATGTGGTCACCAGAGCAACAGTAGGACACCTTAGAAGGTACCCTTATGCCATGGAGCATGGACATAAGGACTTACTAAAATGTCCTATACTCGACGACCACGTTTCGAGGGGCAAGGCAACAGTGAGGCGTACCCTAAGAGTGGTGTGTGAATTTGTGTATCGTTTTCAGTTATGTTTTATCTTGTTCATGCATTGGGTGAGCTACGCTTTGATTTTATTTGGGCCATTCATTCTTTCATGCAAAGTTTAGAAGTTTTAAGGGTGTGGAAATTAAAGTGCAGAAAATAAGGGTCCTACGCTATTACAAGGCGCGGGTCTATACATCGCCAAATTAACAAAGACCCGTTTTTTAATAAAATGCAGAAAATAAATAAATTCCTAATTTATTATTACAAAGCTTGGGCAATTACATAATATTAAAAAGGAAAAATAAGAACAAACGCGCGAAAAGAAATTAGAATCGAATGTTCGAGGGCGTTGGACCCTTTAAAGAAATTAAATGAAATTAAAAATTAATTAATTATTTAATAAGAAAAGGAATGTTTTTTATGGTTTTTGGTATTTATGAAATAAAGAAAATTAAAATTAAAATTAGAAATTAACTAAAACCCTAATTCTAAGTTGTTTTTAATTATTAAAAAAAAGTTAAAGTTTAAAACCTAATTTACTCTAATTAATTAATTACATGTTTATTTACAAAATTAATTAATAGTTAATAATAGTGATAATAAGGAAAAATTGTTTATTAAGGAAAAAGAATAAAAATGCTAAAAAACCTAATTTCTACATATTTTAGTTATTAAGAAAAGATTGAAATTAAAAACCCTAAATTAAACTAAATTGATTATTAAAAATTTATTTACAAAAATATTAATGAATTAAATATTAAATAAACATATTTTTAAGTTTTGATTTTTCTGGTTTTATTTTATTATGAAAATTAATTTTGTGAATTAAATAAGACAATAAAACAAATAAAAGAATAAAAAGGAGAATTAAAATAAAAAGTAAAAATATGCAAACCATGGGGGTGTCTGAACCCAAAGGGAGTTTTTTGAAGCAATTAGGCCCACTGCAATCCAGGCCTTTTTTGACTTTTTGTGGTTGCGTATGGCATGGTTGACCAGCGTACATGGTGGACCTCCATTCATAGCCTTCAGATTGAAGCTCCTGGGCGCGTGGCAAGCTAGGAGATGGGGTTGTACAATGGACCTTTGAAAGCATGCCGCATAGAAACATATTGAGAAAAACATTATGGAAGAAGTGGGGGACCTGGGAATCGAACCCAGGTCCCAGTACCTGCAAGCCAGCTAACCAACCATCTGAGCCAACGCGCACTTTTGATATCATTATGGAACATGATTATTATAAGAGAAAACAAACGCTATTGGTATAAAAACAAAAATCACGCGCGAATATTTAAACTATCCAGTCCTGGCCAGACACACATGCATCGTCTTCATCTTTTTTCCTGCAAATACAAGTAAATAGCGGGGGTTTTAAACCCCCACTAAACCTGACCTGCAATAATAGCGATTAGATGATAGTCAAAAATAAAAAAGGGCGCGAGGTGTGGATTCCATTCGTTTGGAGGTCACGATTTCAACGGTATCACTTTGGTTGTCCAATTTTTCCAGATGAAGAAACCCCTCTTTTGGAGCTTCAGAAACCCTAGCAAGCGTTAATGGAAACTTTCTATACAGGCATTATTAATTTAATTCAAGGACACCAATAGCTTCAAGACATTCATATTAGTATAAATCAGCCATTAAAAATCATGAATCATGCATGGAATTTAAAACACGATTATGAATAATTTTATGAAAAGTGCAATCCGGTTTTACCAATTCCTTGAGTATGGAGGGCTGGTTTTGATTGGAATCGTTTCCTAGATGTGTTGGCAAGCTTTCGGAATGCCTTTCAAGCCTTGACTCGACCTCTATGTATGAAAACAGTTTTCAATATTTTTGTGAAAAAGTGCAATGTTGTTCTTTGATTCCTGCACAGCTTCTTGTCTCTTATGCATTAGGTTTTTGTCATGCCTATGTAAGTGAATGAATTAGGTCAGAAAGACCAAGCCCAAAGTCCTTGAATCAATGTTTTGAATATTGGATTTTGTCAAATCTTTTCCAATCTTTTTTCATGCCAATTATGCCAATTATGGAAGATTTTGTTCCCTTGAGGTAGTACACGAGATATTTGGTTCATAAATGGAAGAATATGCTGTACAAAAAGATTCAAAACCATTGTTTAGTATTTTTCTCATAATTAATTTTAATTAAATGAATTAATAAGATTAAAAATTCAATTAATTAATTAAAATAAGAAAATAACTCCCTTTTAGCTTAATGGTTCGTGCATAGCCTTTGGGTAATGATTCATGGAAGAAATTGAGGCCCATTAGCAATTTTGAGGCATTTGAAGCAAAGTTGACTTTTCAAAATTCCCAAAAATTTCCCAACTTCCACAAGGCATATCTTGCTCAATTTTTACGCTTTGATCATGTTCGTGGACATTTTGGAAAGGTCTTGAAGTCCTATAACCAATGTCTTTGGTCCCATGTCATTTTGATTTACCAATCTCAAGTTATGGTCTTTGACTTAAAGTGTCTTTTTGTTGACTTTTGAAAATGACCTATAATGTTGAGATTAATAACTTTTTGTGAGAGCATTTCTTGGACTTGAAGTGTGAATATGAGTTGTAGGAAATGTCATTCTATTCTAAATGAGCTTTGGATGGAATTTTTCTGATAAACCATGTGGAAGTTATGCCTTGGTCAATTTGCAGTTGACTTTTTCAACTGTCCAAAAATAGAAACTTTTGCATCTTGAGACTTTTTGAGCCATGCCTTGAGAATCATGATCAAGAATTGATCAAATGATGTTTGTGGCTTCAAAATAAGATGTTGACTAAAATTTTTGACTTTTGACTGTCAAATGACCATTTTGCCCCTACAGTTGACTGTGAAGCAATTAGGGTTTTTGACTGTGCAATTTGATGCTGTGAGTCTTGAAACTTGGCATATGGATGCTTGACAATGTATGTAGGCATGTGGGACTTGTTTGGACCCTTGGGAACTTCAATTTCTTTGCCAAAACCAAAACCCTAATTTTTGACTGTTAGAAGGCAATTGGACTGTGCAACCCTTGGGAGATTTTGAAGCATGCTCTTAGCAAACCTTGAAGAATATGGTATGGCAAATTTTGGGGTGCAACAGTTGCCCCTGTTCAATCTTCTTAGACCTGAGGATGTAGATTGGCTGGCGTGCCTTTCGTAATCTGAAGGTGGAAGATGATTGAACACTAGAATGCCCAGAAATTTGCACTCACATAGTAGAGTGTCAGCAGTATGATGGTGGGAATGGGCTTATAGATGCCATTTGGAGACTGATGGGTAGGAGGATGGGCTTATAGATGCCATCGGGAGGTTGTCGATCGCGTAAGAGATTCCTTAGCGAGAACTTGCATACCTGAGAAAGAAAATGATTACCTGGCTTGTTACATGAGTTGATCTTAAAATTCTTTGTGCCCTGGCTGGTTACAGGAATCGAATCTTTAAACTCTTCAGACGTGCCCTGGCGAGATACAGGAATCGAGTCCAGAGAAATATAGTTGTCAACAGATACACCCTGGAAGGATACAGGAATCGGATCTTCGAACTCTTCAGACGTGCCCTGGCAAGATACAGGAATCGAGTCTGGTAATGCTGGTCGTCAACAGATACACCCTAGCAAGATACAGGAATCGAATCTTCGAACCCTTCAGACGTGCCCTGGCAAGATACAGGAATCGAGTCTGGTAATGTTAGTCGTCAACAGATACACCCTGGCAAGATACAGGAATCGGATCCTCAAACTCTTCAGATGCACCCTGGAAAGATACAGGAATCGGGTCTGGTAATGTTAGTCGTCAACAGATACACCCTAGCAAGATACAGGAATCAGATCCTCAAACTCTTCAGACGCACCCTGGCAAGATACATGAATCGGGTCTGGTAATGCTAGTCGTCAACAGATACACCCTGGCAAGATACAGGAATCAGATCCTCAAACTCTTCAGACGCACCCTGGCAAGATACAGGAACCGGGTCTGGTAATGCTAGTCGTCAACAGATAGACCTTGGCGAGATACAGGAATCGGATCCTCAAACTCTTCAGACGCACCCTGGCAAGATACAGGAATCGGGTCTGGTAATGTTAGTCGTCAACAGATACACCCTGGCGAGATACAGGAATCGGATCCTCAAACACTTCAGACGCACCCTGGCAAGATACAGGAATCGGGTCTGGTAATGCTAGTCGTCAACAGATACACCCTGGCAAGATACAGGAATCGGATCTTCGAACCCTTCAGACGTGCCCTGGCAAGATACAAGAATCGAGTCTGGTAATGCTAGTCGTCAACAGATACACCCTGGCAAGATACAGGAATCGGATCCTCAAACTCTTCAGACGCACCCTGGCAAGATACATGAATCGGGTCTGGTAATGTTAGTCGTCAACAGATACACCCTGGCAAGATACAAGAATCGGATCCTCAAACTCTTCAGACGCACCCTGGCAAGATACAGGAATCGGGTCTGGTAATGCTAGTCGTCAACAGATACACCCTGGCAAGATACAGGAATCGGATCCTCAAACTCTTCAGACGCACCCTGGCAAGATACAGGAATCGGGTCTGGTAATGCTAGTCGTCAACAGATACACCCTGGCGAGATACAGGAATCGGATCCTCAAACTCTTCAGACGCACCCTGGCAAGATACAGGAATCGGGTCTGGTAATGCTAGTCGTCAACAGATACACCCTGGCGAGATACAGGAATCGGATCCTCAAACTCTTCAGACGCACCCTGGCAAGATACAGGAATCGGGTCTGGTAATGCTAGTCGTCAACAGATACACCCTGGCGAGATACAGGAATCGGATCCTCAAACTCTTCAGACGCACCCTGGCGAGATACAGGAATCGGGTCTGGTAATGTTAGTCGTCAACAGATACACCCTGGCAAGATACAGGAATCAGATCCTTAGTTGCGACCGTTGATGGTAATCATCTTGGTATTAAATTTTGTCCTGAAAAGACAAACGTTAGTTGCGTGCAATGTCATGATGTATGACATGCGTGATGTTCTCAAAATAAGTGAGATTGTGTGTTCATGATGCGTATATGCATGCTATGATGTATGAAGATGCGATGTTTATGAATGTATGTTTTCGTCTTAGGAAAATAAATCCTTGACGGATGTCGGGAAGTTAAATCCTGGGCTGATATAGAGCTTTTGTTTCCACTGGGGAGTGATGGTTGCAAGAATACCGGTAGGAGAAGATGATTCCGTTGGGGAATAACCTTGGAGATTACTCTGCGGGGGAAAATTATTCTAGCGATATTGCTGGGGAACAATACTCTATGGGAGGAGAGGTACTCTGTTGAGATATTGATGATAACTTCGTTGGGGATACCGTTGTTATGTTGGAAGTTTTAATAGACTCCGCTGGGGGTAAGAAGACTTTTCCGAGGACGATCTTTCCGTGGCTTTTGGCTGAGGATAACCCAGTTATATCCTGGTAGGGAAATAACGTTTGAATAAAGCCGGGGGACGCGTTCGTGCTCTGCAGGGGGGAAGCTTCCAGAATCTATTGGGGATAAGCTTCCTGCTAGGGAGATGATTCAACTTTCCTGGGGAAATCTTCAGACTGGATTCTCCTGGGGAAATTTTGAGGTATATTGGGGAAGTGGCTCCGCTGAATGTCTGGTATACCGCCGGGGAACAATCTTAGGTCAAGATTGCCGGGGATGCTTGTTAAGAATGTTTGTATATTGCGCTGGGGAGCGTTGAGATCTGCTGGAGGATACCCAACTTCCTTAAGGCTGACAGGATAACTCTGCTTGGAGAGAATGTATTGACTTGCTGGCTCACTCTCTGGGGATTTAAGATATCATGGTTATATTCTTCAGCTGAACTTACCTTGGTACCTTGGTGGACAGAGCAATTAGATCGCTTTGACAACTCATTATTGCCCCTGTTTCTAATGTTACCTGTAATTAATCCTTTATTTCGTATGCACATATTTATGAGTTAGCAATTATCGTCAAACGCATATATCACAAATTGAACCTTGGACGTTCTTCGCAAAACAAAACAGAAAAGGAAAAACAATTGGCAATTTTAGCTGAAAAGTGAATTTATATTGATTTTTGAATTTTCCTGTAAATAGGCGTTTATATACAAGAGGCTGACGTCCTAGTAAGAGAACGCCGCCGAACAAAAGAGTTTATACAAATTCGTACAAAGGGAAAACAAAACAGCTATGTGAAGAGAATAATCCCACTGGGTTCCAACTCTGCTATCGCCTTTATATCTTCGAGCGTCTCATCACTTTGCTGCTCAGTTGACGATGAAGCTGATTGATCGATGCCGTCGGAACTTGATAGTTGATACCGGATTCTGGATGCAAAGTGATCCAATGAGACATAGTATTACGCTTCAATCCCTAATTTTTGCCTGGACCGCCCTTTCGGGTTTTCAGTCCACTGGGATACCCATTTTTGCCCAAGCCGCCTTTTCAGGTTTTCGACTTGCCGGGTGTACAAAATTTTTCATTTCATCCCTCATTTTGCCCGAACCCTTTTGGTTCGCCGGGAAGCCCTAATTTTTGCCTAGGTATGTCAACCTAGCGGGTCTTTTATTACGCGTAGTATCTTTTTACTATGTCTGCATTGGCGGGGTGAGGAAGGTCGTCACCATCCATGGTGGTCAGAATCATGGCTCCTCCTGAGAACACATGTTTAACCACAAATGGCCCTTCGTAGGTAGGGGTCCATTTTCCCCTTGGATCACTCTGAGGAAGGATGATGCGTTTGATTACCAGGTCCCCAACTTGATACTCTTGTGGTCTGACCTTCTTGTTAAATGCCCTGATCATCCGTTTTTGATACGTTTGACCATGACATATAGCAGTAAGTCTCTTTTCGTCAATTAAATTTAGCTGATCAAGTCGTGTCTGGATCCAATCATCTTCGCTCAGATCTGCATCCTTCATTATCCGGAGAGAGGGTATCTACACCTCGATTGGTAAGACTGCCTTCATGCCGTAGACCAAAGAAAAAGGAGTTTCCCCGATTGACGTCCTTGCTGAGGTACGGTACCCATGTAGAGCAAACGGTAACATCTCGTGCCAATCTTTATAGGTCACTGTCATCTTCTGCACAATTTTCTTGATATTCTTATTCGCTGCTTCTACAGCCCCATTCATCTTCGGCCGGTATGGAGAAGAGTTGTGGTGCTGTATCTTGAATTGCTCGCAGAGCTCAGTGATCATCTTGTTATTGAGATTGGTACCATTGTCTGCAATGATCCTTTCTGGGACACCGTATCGACAGATCAGGTTATGCCGAATGAACCGTGCCACCACATTCTTGGTTACTGTAGCATAAGAAGCTGCTTCAACCCACTTTGTAAAGTAGTAAATCGCCACAAGGATGAAGCGATGCCCGTTGGACGCCGTAGGTTTAATCTCGCCGATCATATCTATGCCCCACATTGCAAACGGCCAAGGTGCTGTCAAGACATTCAGAGGAACTGGAGGAATGTGCACCTTATCTGCATAGACCTGGCATTTATGACATGTCCGAGAATGTTGGTAACAGTCGGCTTCCATTGTAGACCATAAATATCCTGCCCGAAGGATCTTCTTTGCCATCATATGTCCACTGGAATGTGTTCCGAAGGTACCTTCATGTAGCTCTGTCATGATTCTTCCTGCTTCAGTCTTATCTACACAACGCAGTAAGGTCGAATCATGGTTTCGCTTGTATAGAACACCGTTGCTAAGGAAGAACTTTGCTGCGAACCTTCTCAGAAACTTCTTGTCATTGACAGATGCACCTTCAGGGTATTCCTGAGCTTCCAAGTATCTCTTCACCTCGTGGTACCAGGGTTTTTCAGTCACTACCTCAGCTTCAAGATCATAACAGTATGCCGGTTCGTCCAGTTTCCAGATAATGACCCGGGGAGCCTCATTGTCCCATTTGACTTTGAACATAGAAGACATCGTAGCTAACGCGTCTGCCAACTGATTCTCCTCTCTTGGGAAATGTTCAAAAGTTATCTCTGTGAAATGGGGAATCAATGTCAACACACATTCTCTGTAAGGAATAAGATTCGGATGTTTCATATCCCACTCGCCTTTGATCTGATTGATCACGAGGGCGGAATTTCCGAAGACACTCAAAAACTTGATCCTTAAGTCAATCGCGGCTTGAAGACCCATGATGCATGCCTCATACTCTGCCATGTTGTTGGTGCAGTTGAAACATAGCCGGGCAGTAAGTGGAGTATGAGTGCCTTGGGGGGATATGATCACAGCGCCGATACCGTTACCCAAAGCGTTGGAGGCTCCGTCAAAGTGCATAGACCATCGGGATCCTTCCTCAGGTCCTTCATCCGGTCCAGGTACTTCACAATCAGTCACAATCATGATGCTCTCGTCCGGAAACTCGAAGTTCATTGACTGATAGTCATCCACTGCCTGGTGTGCCAAGTGGTCTGCCAATACACTTCCTTTGATAGCTTTCTGAGTCGTGTACTGGATGTCGTATTCCGTCAAGATCATTTGCCATCTTGCTATTCTTCCAGACAGAGCAGGCTTTTCGAATATGTACTTTATTAGATCCATTTTTGAAATCAACAGAGTAGTGTGAGTCAGCATATACTGTCTCAGCCGGCGAGCAGCCCATACCAGAGCGCAGCAAGTTTTCTCGAGCAGTGAGTATCGGGTCTCACAGTCGGTAAACTTTTTGATAAGGTAATAAATGGTGTGCTCTTTTCGGCCAGACTCGTCATGCTGCCCCAGCACACACCCCATTGAGTTGTCCAGTACTGTCAGGTATAATATCAGAGGTCTCCCTTCAACCGGTGGCATAAGGATGGGTGGTTCTTGGATATACTCTTTGATTCTGTCAAAAGCGGCCTGACATTCATCGTTCCAACGTACTACCTGATCTTTCTTCAGCAGCTTGAAGATTGGTTCACAAGTAGCATTTAGATGCGAGATGAATCGGGCAATGTAATTCAGACGTCCTAGGAAACCTCTGACTTCTTTCTCTGTCTTAGGAACTGGCATCTCTTGGATGGCTTTGACCTTGGCAGGGTCCACTTGAATACCCTTGTCACTTACGATGAAGCCTAGCAACTTTCCAGATCTTACCCCGAAGGTGCACTTGTTCGGGTTCAACCTCAGCTTGTACAGTTTCAAACGGTCAAACAACTTCTGTAGATGGTCAAGGTGTTCCTCCTCAGTTTGGGACCTTGCGATCATATCATCGACGTACACTTCAATCTCATGATGGATCATGTCATGAAATAAAGCAACCATGGCACGTTGGTAGGTTGCCCCAGCATTTTTCAGTCCAAAAGGCATGACCTTGTAGCAGAAGGTGCCCCACTGAGTGACAAAGGTAGTCTTTTCCATATCTTCAGGAGCCATCTTGATTTGATTGTAACCTGAAAAACCATCCATGAAGGAGAACACCTTGTGCTGAGCAATATTATCAACCAGAACGTCAATGTGAGGTAGGGGGAAGTCATCCTTGGGGCTTGCCCTGTTCAGATCCCTGTAATCGACACACATTCTGATCTTACCATCTTTCTTAGGTACCGGCACTACGTTGGCAACCCACTGAGGGTAAGAAGTCACTGCAAGAAACCCGACATCGAATTGCTTCATAACCTTAGCTTTGATCTTCTCAGACATCTCTGGACGCATACGGCGGACCTTTTGCTTAACCAGAGGGCATTCTTCCTTGGTAGGCAAGTGATGAACCACAACGTCAGTATCCAACCCAGGCATGTCTTCGTAGGACCAGGCGAAGATCTCCACATAATCATGTAACATCTGAACCAACCGTTGTTTCACGCTGAGTTCCAGATTGGCACCAATCTTAACTTCCCTTCTGTCTGTCTCAGTACCCAGATTTACCATTTCCACTGGCTCTTCATGTGGCTGAATGGCCCTCTCTTCCTGGAGTAACAGTCTTGCAAGCTCGCCAGGCACTTCGCAATCATCTTCACCTTCGTCTTCGGCTAAGTTGATCAGATTTTCGAAGTCATAATTGGCAGTAGCAGAGTCGTTACCAGTGAGATCCAGAGTGGATTGAAACCTGTATGAGTGAGTGTGTGTAAATATAGCTGTTTTGCAATAAATGAAGGAAGAAAGAAAAAGAGCACAATATTTGCAATGCGAAAAGTGTCCAATGTCTTTATTCATGATATATGGAAATGACAAGTAATATGCCCTCACAAATGAAGCCACGGTGCCCCGGGTAAGACACCGGGCCATAAAGTTTCAGTTTATTGTTCATTACAAATAAAAAACAAAGGAATTCATTACTGTGTAACAAAAGTAACAAGTATGTTGTCTTTTGCAGTCCAATTGCTAGGTCCACTGTCGGCCGTCGGGTAGATCCAGCTGTTGAACTCAGATTCTTCCACTTCGTCACCATCCCTGATAGCATTCACCCCATGATCAGGCAGGGGAGCTGTCACTACATTGGGTTTCTCAGGTGCTTCAAACTGTACCTCCTTCGCATCAATAAGGTCTTGAACCTTATTGCTTAAGGCCCAACAATCATCAGTAGAATGCCCTGGGCTATCGGAGTGATAAGCACAGCGAGCATTTGGATTATACTTCGGAGAGGTTGTATTCGCCACCTTCGGAGCCTCTCTGACGGTCACCAAGTTGGTCGATAGCAGTTGCGGCAGGATCTGTGACAAGGTCATACTCAGCCGAGTGTATTCCCTTCTGGGTCTCTCAGCACTTTATTGGTTAGGTTGCCGAGGAGCGGCAGCAGGCTTAGAAATAACCACCGCGTTGACAGCTTGGCGGCGTTCTGGTTTATCTTGCCTCCTAGGCCCATACACAACACTGGCTTCCTTCTTAAAAGGTTTCTTCTCAGAACTTGAAGACGCCCCTTTCTGAATTTTACCTAACTTCATGCCAGCCTCTATCCTTTCCCCAGTCAGAATGAGGTCAGTGAATCCTGCAGACGAATTGCCAATAAGATGATTGAAGAATGGCCCGGATAGGGTCCCCAAGAACATGTCCACTAATTCACGGTCTGTTAACGGAGGCTGCACCCTGTCATCCAGGTCCCTCCACTTCTGCACATACTCTTTAAAACTTTCTCCTGATCCTAGCGACATACCCTGGAGTTGGTATGTGTAGGAGCGAGGTCGGCATTATATTGATACTGCTTGTAAAAAGCAGTAGCCAACTCCTCCCAGTTACGAACCTTGGTTCCATCCAGCTGATAGAACCATTCGAGATGAGTCCCTGAAAATCTCTCCTGGAAGAAGTGGATCCACAAGTTCTTGTCCACTGTATACGGCTGAATATTCCGCACATAAGATCTGAGATGTAACTTAGGGCAGGACGCCCCGTCATACTTGGCGAAAGATGGTGCTTTGAACTTGTGTGGGATGACCACACCAGAAGATAGACCCAAGTCTCCGAAATCCAAACCAGGAACTTGTTGAATTTCCATGGCATTCAGACGGTCTTCCAACTGCTTGTATCTGTCTTCAGCTGGAGGATACTGCTGCTCATTAAAATCAGTCTCGTTGTCAGAGACTACCGGACTAGGAACTCTTCCCCCCTGGGGACTGTTTTTGCCTACAGAAGAACCAACTTCCTCATTCTGCAGTGTGTTACCAAATCTCCGGCCCGTGTTGAATAGAACAGTTCTCTTCTTCTTCTTCTTCTTAACCAGCAGAGCCTTCAGCTCCTCTTGACCTTGGGCCAAACTCATAATCAGCTCTTGGAATTGTGCGTTCTGAGCCTGAAGGGCCTTGATAGACTGCTCGGTAGATGATTCAGGGTTCATGATGCTGAAATAAATAGCGAAGAACATTAAGCAACCTGAAAAGAAGAGTACCTGCTATGCACATGATGAATGATATGTGTTTATGCACTGCATTCAAGGGTTCGAAAGTTCAAATTTGTAGTAGACAAAAAGGAACACACGTTATCATTAAGAAAATAATTGTTTGATACATCAAAGCCTCATGGGCAAACATTACAAAGCAAATCAATCCCAAAAGACACTACGCATCCTCTTCGGAGCAATGTAGGTGTTGAGATTCCTCTCCTCGTGCAGTAGGCGGGTGAGCTCCAAGACCTTCTCCTCACTAGCATGTAGACTGGTCTCAAGAGAATTCCGTTCTTCCTTAAGCTGGATCCAGCTCTTGTGCATCTCTTCCCAGGACGTGGGCATGTCAGGATGTTGAATGGTGTAGGACACCTCTCCTTCCAATACTGGCTCTTTAATCACCGGGAGAACATGAGGGTAAGGCATTACTAACTTCTGGGAGCGGGCTCGTACCCACTTGAGATAAGGCTCCAACAGGATGGAGTTCTTGTGCCCCAGTGTTTTGCTGTCTATCCTACTTGGCATCCTCCAAGCTCTGATAAATCTCTGGCGAAGTCCTTGTGCATCATTGTCGAAGTCAAAAACTATGTCAGGAATTAACATGTCATGAGGGCCGTCCCTTCGAGCATAACCAAACTGTCTCCAAGCCAGACACGGGTTGTAAGTAATACCTCCTCTGATTCCAAGTAAAGGAACATTAGGGTACTCCCCGCAACGATCAATGATAGTGACATCCTCTCTGGACCGGGAGCACCAATGTATATCTGCATGTGTAAGAGTCATGAATCATTGTGACCATCTCAAACCCCGCTCGTTCTTCAAAACTGATTGCAGAAGGTGCGAAATAAACCACCTTCCCAGGAGAGGAGTACAACACATAAGAACACCTCTTTTTCTCATGGTTCGAGTGTAACATGAGTGAAGGATGTCCCCAAGCAACGTAGGTATATGATTCCTAGACATGAAGATCTGGACAACACTGATATCTATAAGCTGATCTGGATTAGGGAACAACACCAAACCATAGACAAGGAGGGCCACAACTTCTTCAAAAGCTTGTAGGTCAAGGGAATTCCAACATTCTTGGGCCTTCTCAAACAGAAACCTGGCTAAGAACCCTTTGATACCACTTCTGACTTCCCAATGTCCCTTGAGGTCAGATGGTTGTAGGCGTAGTGCTTTAGCAATCTCTTCAAGTTTGGGTTCCCTTTCCGTACCGTTGTAGGGTAGTTGATCAAGGATAGGGATCTTCAGAAGCCGGGAGAACTCTTCCAATGTAGGTACCAGTTGATAATCCAGGAAAGTAAAATAGTGGTGCAGAGGGTCAAAGAATTGGAACAGGACCTTTATCATATCTCCCTCAATGTTGGTGTTGACCAAACTGATGAGTCTTCCATGCCTCTCACTGAAAGAAGAGCTCTCGGGGATCCTGGATATAAGTTCCTTAAGTTGAGGAGGGACCCTTACAAGGCTGATATGAATTGTCTTTCTGCGAACAGTTTCCATGTCCTACAAAACAAGAACAAAGATGAAGATTCGAACCCCTGAAATGGTTAGTCAATGCATATGATGCTGTATGATGTCATGATGCTATGATTAAACACACCACAAATATTCACAAGGAGCAAACATGGTAAGGCACACAAGTCACACCACAGCCCTTAGAGTTTAGGCCTGCATGGGGTCTGGGTATTACCCTCTTGAAGTTGGTGGGCTCAACCTGTCCTATCAGAAGTAACCGGGTTCTAAGGGTCCCAATATCACTGGATTGCTTTCATTGTTCATCATTTCGATTTAGCCACTGGACTGGCAACCGAAATATTCCAAGAAAACAACCCTCAATTAAGTGTAGTATCGAGTATCAACCAACCTCGGACTGCACCAAAGTCAGTTATCTCACTACCCTAAAGAGGCCAATATGGTTCAATTAAGGTTCCTAAGGTCAGTTGATGCTTCACGACACCACGCGGAGGCCCCGTACTCTCCTTGACTGAACTCAAGGGTTACCGGTACACACCAAAGTGCCACATCAACGTAGCAGACTGCTTCAACCATGTCGGTATACCCCGCACAGTTCCCTCACAGCCTTGTTGCTACTTTCTAAGAAGGTATCCCCAGATCCGGGTTAGGATCTATAGAACTCCCAAGACAGTACCCACAATAATAAAGCAAGCAATTCAGACAATTGAAAACACAAGTGATCTTAGTCCTAAGGTACACCTCACTTTAAAAGATCCCCAGCAGAGTCGCCAGTTCTGTGATCGGTGGATCTGGAACTGACTGTTTAACGCTGGTTCACGAAATGTCACAGAAGCAAGAGTCGCCACCGTCTTTTATTTTCTCCAACATGGAAAGGACAAAAGCACAGCAAAATTCCTTATTGAGATTAGCTCTCGGTTCAGGAGGTAGATTTATAGAAAGGGAAAGTGTTAGCACCCTTTCTATCCATGGTTATCCATGGGCTCTTAGATACTTGCTCATTTGTGTTTTCAAAAGTGTTTGCTTTTCAATTGTGAGTGGGTTTGAAAAAGTTTCTTTGAAAGTTTCAGATCGACTCTTGTATCAGTCCTCAAGAGTGTTTGAAAAAATCGTTTTGAAAGCTTTTTGAAAAGTGTCGGTGTGAAAAGAAGTTTTGATTTGTTTTGAATTAGAGCAAGTATCTATGAGTCATCTACCTACCCTAAGGAATTAGGCTGTGTAAATGTCCTTAAGGTAGTGCCATCCCACCATTGAGAGATAGGTAGCACCACCGTTGGAGGTGTTCGGGTCAATTCGTTTGTAGGGACAGTGTGGTCACCAGAGCAACAATAGGACACCTTAGAAGCTACCCTTATGCCATGGGGCATGGACATAAGGACTTACTAAAACGTCCTATACTCGACGACCACGTTTCGAGGGGCAAGGCAACAGTGAGGCGTACCCTAAGAGTGGTGTGTGAATTTGTGTATCGTTTTCAGTTATGTTTTATCTTGTTCATGCATTGGGTGAGCTACGCTTTTATTTTATTTGGGCCATTCATTCTTTCATGCAAAGTTTAGCAGTTTTAAGGGTGCGGAAATTAAAGTGCAGAAAATAAGGGTCCTACGCTATTACAAGGCGCGGGTCTATACATCGCCAAATTAACAAAGACCCGTTTTTTAATAAAATGCAGAAAATAAATAAATTCCTAATTTATTATTACAAACCTTGGGCAATTACATAATATTAAAAAGGAAAAATAAGAACAAACGCGCGAAAAGAAATTAGAATCGAATGTTCGAGGGCGTTGGACCCTTTAAAGAAATTAAATGAAATTAAAAATTAATTAATTATTTAATAAGAAAAGGAATGTTTTTTTTATGGTTTTTGGTATTTATGAAATAAAGAAAATTAAAATTAAAATTAGAAATTAACTAAAACCCTAATTCTAAGTTGTTTTTAATTATTAAAAAAAGTTAAAGTTTAAAACCTAATTTATCCTAATTAATTAATTACATGTTTATTTACAAAATTAATTAATAGTTAATAATAGTGATAATAAGGAAAAATTGTTTATTAAGGAAAAAGAATAAAAATGCTAAAAAACCTAATTTCTACATATTTTAGTTATTAAGAAAAGATTGAAATTAAAAACCCTAAATTAAACTAAATTGATTATTAAAAATTTATTTACAAAAATATTAATGAATTAAATATTAAATAAACATATTTTTAAGTTTTGATTTTTCTGGTTTTATTTCATTATGAAAATTAATTTTGTGAATTAAATAAGACAATAAAACAAATAAAAGAATAAAAAGGAGAATTAAAATAAAAAGTAAAAATATGCAAACCATGGGGGTGTCTGAACCCAAAGGGAGTTTTTTGAAGCAATTAGGCCCACTGCAATCCAGGCCTTTTTTGACTTTTTGTGGTTGCGTATGGCATGGTTGACCAGCGTACATGGTGGACCTCCATTCATAGCCTTCAGATTGAAGCTCCTGGGCACGTGGCAAGCTAGGAGATGGGGTTGTACAATGGACCTTTGAAAGCATGCTGCATAGAAATATATTGAGAAAAACATTATGGAAGAAGTGGGGGACCTGGGAATCGAACCCAGGTCCCAGTACCTGCAAGCCAGCTAACCAACCATCTGAGCCAACGCGCGCTTTTGATATTATTATGGAACGTGATTATTATAAGAGAAAACAAACGCTATTGGTATAAAAACAAAAATCACGCGCGAATATTCAAACTATCCAGTCCTGGCCAGACACGCATGCATCGTCTTCATCTTTTTTCCTGCAAATACAAGTAAATAGCGGGGGTTTTAAACCCCCACTAAACTAGACCTGCAATAATAGCGATTAGATGATAGTCAAAAATAAAAAGGGCGCGAGGTGTGGATTCCATTCGTTTAGAGGTCACGATTTCAACGGTATCACTTTGGTTGTCCAATTTTTCCAGATGAAGAAACCCCTCTTTTGGAGCTTCAAAAACCCTAGCAAGCGTTAATGGCAACTTTCTATACAGGCATTATTAATTCAATTCAAGGACACCAATAGCTTCAGGACATTCATATTAGTATAAATCAGCCATTAAAAATCATGAATCATGCCTGGAATTTAAAACACGATTATGAATAATTTTATGAAAAGTGCAATCCGGTTTTACCAATTCCTTGAGTATGGAGGGCTGGTTTTGATTGGAATCGTTTCCTGGATGTGTTGGCAAGCTTTCGGAATGCCTTTCAAGCCTTGACTCGGCCTCTATGTATGAAAACAATTTTCAATATTTTTGTGAAAAAGTGCAATGTTTTTCTTTGATTCCTGCGCAGCTTCTTGTCTCTTATGCATTAGGTTTTTGTCATGCCTATGTAAGTGAATGAATTAGGTCAGAAAGACCAAGCCCAAAGTCCTTGAATCAATGTTTTGAATATTGGATTTTGTCAAATCTTTTCCAATCTTTTTTCATGCCAATTATGCCAATTATGGAAGATTTTGTTCCCTTGAGGTAGTACACGAGATATTTGGTTCATAAATGGAAGAATATGCTGCACAAAAAGATTCAAAACCATTGTTTTGTATTTTTCTCATAATTGATTTTAATTAAATGAATTAATAAGATTAAAAATTCAATTAATTAATTAAAATAAGAAAATAACTCCCTTTTAGCTTAATGGGTCGTGCATAGCCTTTGGGTAATGATTCATGGAAGAAATTGAGGCCCATTAGCAATTTTGAGGCATTTGAAGCAAAGTTGACTTTTCAAAATTCCCAAAAATTTCCCAACTTCCACAAGGAATATCTTGCTCAATTTTTAAGCTTTGATCATGTTCTCTAACATTTTGGAAAGGTATTGAAGTCCTCTAACCAATGTCTTTGGTCCCATGTCATTTTGATTTACCAGTCTCAAGTTATGGTCTTTGACTTAAAGTGTCTTTTTGTTGACTTTTGAAAATGACCTATAATGTTGAGATTGATAACTTTTTGTGAGAGCATTTCTTGGACTTGAAGTGTGAAGATGAGTTGTTGGAAATGTCATTATCTTCAAAATGAGCTTTGGATGGAATTTTTCTGATAAACCATGTGGAAGTTATGCCTTGGTCAATTTGCAGTTGACTTTTTCAACTGTCCAAAAATAGAAACTTTTGCATCTTGAGACTTTTTGAGCCATGCCTTGAGAATCATGATCAAGAATTGATCAAATGATGTTTGTGGCTTCAAAATAAGATGTTGACCAAAATTTTCGACTTTTGACTGTCAAATGACCATTTTTCCCCTGCAGTTGACTCTGAAGCAATTAGGGTTTTTGACTGTGCAATTTGATGCTGTGAGTCTTGAAACTTGGCATATGGATGCTTGACAATGTATGTAGGCATGTGGGACTTGTTTGGACCCTTGGAAACTTCAATTTCTTTGCCAAAACCAAAACCCTAATTTTTGACTGTTAGGAGGCAATTGGACCGTGCAACCCTTGGGAGATTTTGAAGCATGCTTTTAGCAAACCTTGAAGAAGATGGGAGGGCAAATTTTGGGGTGCAACGATGGTGCTCCTCCCCACAAAAAAGAAGACTAAGAAGCGGACTGTTATCCTCAACACGGGGAGAAGATTCAAAGGTCCTGCTCAACCAGCTGGAGTGAATGATGTTTCCTCTAAGGAAGACGATAACCAAGAGGAGGATGGAAAAAGTGTCAAGGGTGAAGATAGAAATAATCAGGTTTTTAAGGATGAAGACTACTCCGACAAACAATATCCTCCCGCAAATGACAAATACAAGAAGTTAGAAGACCAACTCAAAGCTGTGGAAATCCAGAAAGTGCCTGGATTATGTAGCGGTAGAAATTTTTAAGACTAAGCCATTGGATTGACTAGACTTATACATATCAAAATAAAAATTGTCACCGCGCTTTATTGTTTCCAAAGGAATGGGAAAAGAGCGAATAAACCAAAAAAGAGGGGGAAAGATTCAAGGTAAGGGGTTGGTTATGCAAATGGAAGGTATTAGGACCCTAAACATCTACAGTACTCCGCAAGAACCTCTTTTTAAAATCTGTATATTTTGGCTATAAAAATGTTGTATAAAAATAGATGGTGGAGGTGAGAAAAGAAATATATATATTTTTTATGATTTTTGTACCCTCCGAGGTTGCGAACCTTTAGTGCCAATGTACCACCTTCCGTGTAATAGGGGATCAGGGTACACGTAGTTCCTCTATAAAAATTTTAAAACACAAGTATGTGGTTAATTTTATGAGACAAGACATCATTGTCATTGTCCGTGTGGAAAACATACTTACTACCCACAATCATGAGAAAGGAGAATTTGCATCATCTCAAAGTGGAGGATATGGCTTGGATTTTAAAATAAACAATGTCTCACTCAACACCCAAGTGTAAAATATCCCCCTTTACTACATATTGTAGAAGTATAGTTGTTTGCATCACTACAAGGGTTGACAAGAGTCTAATCTCTTTGAGAAAAGTTTTAAAATAAAAGAGCCAAAGTAGCAAAATGGTTTGAAATGAGATTGATTGACTTTTAGTCTTCTCACAAAAATGCCAAGGTATTGTTAAGTTGACCGAAGTTTATTTATGAAAATGTCTTGAAATTAATGGACATGAGTCCAAGTTCATTATGAAAGTGGTTCAAGTTAAAAACAAGAAGAGTTTTCAAAAGGAGGAAGAAGATTTTTGAAATTAAAGAAGATGGGAGAAGAAGAAGAGTATATCCTAAAGGCATAAGGTAAAAGCTAGGGATAAGAACCATGTAACCTATAAAAATCCAATACTTGACATTATGAGCCAAGATAGAATTCCCATTCTTTGGATTGAAACCAAGTAAGCAAAGATACTAGACCTCTTGTTAGAACCAAACTTCAAGGGTATTAAGTCTTCATAAAAATTGGGCAGAGTAACGGCTTGATACGGGTGAATTCCAGATTACAAACAAAGAATATAATCACAATAACCTGCACACAAAACAAACAAACAACCCAATGTCTTGAGGTAAACCTCAAGAACTCCAGACAAAATATCAATTAAGGTCACAAGGTCTCTAACATAGGCCAATGTTTCTAATCATAAGCCAAGAAGTCCAATACTCCATAATGCCAAGGATAGTAACCAAATAGTCCATGTACCATTAAAGTTTTTTATGGTTTATGTTGATTATTAAGTGTCTTCAAAAAAGGAAAGAAGAGTTCAATGGGCAAAAATAAAAATGACAAAAAAGTAAATGCTCAAATGAGCAAAGATTAAAATAGCATGAAATATAAATGCTAAAAGTAAATGGTGCATAAAGCATAAAAAATAAAAGGGCATAAAGTAAAAACAAAAGATAAAGTCAATTATTAGTGATTAGTGGTTAGTTGGATGATCATCTTGAAACTTGAATTTGGAACTCATTAGAGGATTGGTATAACCAAAGCCTCCACAAAATAAGTTGCATTTGCTTTTTGTCAAGTATATCACCCATTTGGAATCCTCACAAGTTCCATTTAATGATCAATGATGTTTGAGTGATCCACGTTGACCAAAAGTGTTGTAGATCCATTAGAGGATTGGTAGAACCAAAGCCTCCACACAATGAATCTCAAGGTTATTGGATCAAAGAGATCAAATTAACATACTTGAGCTTGCAAACATAGGTTTGGGCTACGAATAATCATTTATACGAATCGGGACAAAATTTAGCGTTATATTAAGCAATCGTAAGTGGACTTATATAGAAGTCGCACCTATTTTGAGGTTGGTCAATAGCAATCTATGCACCATTTGTTTTGAGACATGATATAGAGATCATGCTCCAATAAAACTTAGTGCAATAAGAAAGGGATGAGATGGAGAGGAACGGGGAAGAATATACGAGCCACAATTGAATTAAATTTTAATCAAACTATTATTAAAACCATTCATCCACTTTTGTGGAGTTAGACTCAACACCATGGATCCAATAAAGTTAATAAAGTCCATGATAAAAAATTTAACCCAAAATCAACCAGAAAATAATCACAAAATAATATTGCATTTAACATATACACTAAAAGGGTTTTAAAATGTTTTTTTTAAAAAGAAATAATAGAGGAAAATACCAACTATGTTCAAATTAATCAAGAAATAAAAAGTAACACCATAGAAAAATCAGAAAAGACTCAAATATTTTTTACAAAAAATTTGGAAATTTTTTAAAGTCAAACTATTTTTAAAATTAAAAGAAATGAGTAAAATAAACCAAAAATGATAAAACATAACAAAGTCAGAAACAAAAATAAAATAAGGTCACCAATATTTGGCACAATGTCATTGGATCATTCCATAATTTTTTCAGAATTTAAAAATGTATAAAAGTATTTTTAAACATTTAAAACAATTCAAATAATGTGAAAATTTATAAAAAAATAGCAAAACAAAAAATTAAATTGTGAAAAAATATAGTTCTGAAAGAGAATAATCAAAAATATTTTTCATAATTTTTTCACATTTTTTGGACTAAAAATGAATTTTCTATGATTTTTTGAAATTTAAAACAATTAAATATAAAAATCAGAAAAGAAAATAAAAACCAAAAAGATGTGGACCAATGGATGAGAGTC
This sequence comes from Vicia faba, assembly GCA_948472305.1. Lineage (NCBI taxonomy): Eukaryota > Viridiplantae > Streptophyta > Magnoliopsida > Fabales > Fabaceae > Vicia > Vicia faba. Next base: position 848,618,955 of record OX451735.1, on the reverse strand, counting down.
AAAGCACGTTAGTAATCAGATCCAAGGGATCTGACGCGCTATGCATATCATGGTCATTACTAAATATCACACCGAATCCAACATTTTTAAAATAAAACAACTTAAAATATGGCGCGTTGAATGGAGTCTAACTCACAAAAGTAATCAGATCCAAGGGTTCCTGAGGAACGCACTTTGTAAGGCAAGCATATTGTATCCATTTCAAAAAAATAATGTGGCTTCATGTCATTGATTGAAGACGGACATGTCATCGTCTTCAACCTCCAGCCATCCCTAAATCGAATCTTCCAAACTGTAAAATTACCAAACCAGACCGGTAGCATTATATCCGTCTCTTCAAGATGATTTTAATGGTACTATCGCGCCAAATTTATATACATTATGCAAGGCTGTGTTTAAATAAACCATAAAAAATAGCCAGCACGAAAATCTGGGATATCTTGCTCAATTCTCAATGAAATTGCAAACTATAAAGAGCACGAGGATCAGAAGAACACAAGGAGTGGGTTAGTCTTTTATTTGAATCAATTTGGCCAAGAAATATACCTGAACGAAGTAGTGAGAAATTGCTCTGAAACTGAACTTCCACAGATCAATATTGGTCACAATTCTTGAAAGTAACCGTATGGTTAGCTTCAAAGAAGTTCAATGAAGTTAACTGAATGGAGCTTTTGGTGTTTTAAGGTGAGAATGTAAGAAATCAGAATTTCAAATTTAGAGTTCGTGTGGGATCTGAACAGGGGTCAATTGGCTATCAAAAGCTTGAAAAAAAGAGTGAGGGATGATCCTTATTTATAGCTGATTATGATGCAAGGCTCAAGCGTGTGAATTGGAGGCAAAATGAGTGAAATCATGTGGACCTGCTAAATGTGAAAAATGTGACTTCACATGGCTCAAAATGCAGCAAATTCGATGGTTTAAGGGTCGTTTCTTGTTATGGAAAGTTCCTAAACACGATTAGACACGAAATTGATCTTTAAACCGGCTTGTAATTGGATTTAAACTAATTTTTAAATCTGAATTTACTTGGAATTTCCATTTCATGATGCCACTTTCATAACCATGGTGCCAACAATGTAGGGCACCTTATATTGTGATTCTTGAAGGATTTGAAAGATGAAGTCACAATATTTTCAATGTGGAAGGAATGAGATCAAATGGATGTTTGAGCAAGAAGTTGCATTGAGTCAAAGTTGGAGAGAAAGGGTTGACTTTCCATACTTAGAAATATTTCAAATTTTCTTCAAAAGTGACCTATAATGTTTTGCATCCAAACATGGCCTTCCACTTGGAATTTTCTCTTTACTAAAAAATATGGCATGAAATAGACCCTTTGAATGACATTTTGAAACTTGAACCATTCAAAATTTCCAAAAATTGAGAGAGTTATGATTTGTTTAAGTTGGCAAAACAAATCATGAAATGACCTATAATCTTTTGTATCCTTAGGGAATCTTCCGTCCATTTTCTCACTTTTCACATAAAAGAAGGCATAAATTTCACATCTTCAATACCATTGTGGAAAAGAAGTGGGATCAAGGTGATAAAAATTGACCAAGTTATGATCATTTGAAGTCACACATGAGAAATTGGGGGTTCATCTAGAGGACTTGTAATATTTCTTCATCACCATGCTTCTTACACATTAAAACTCCTTGAAACTTTTGAAGTGATTTGTTGATAACCATTTAAAGAGAAGTATGTCTTTGGAGTCACTCAAAAATACCAAAAGATGAGAAAGATATGCTTCTTTGAAGTTCAAAACCCTAGCTCCTAGATCAAGAAAATGCCTTGAGGAACTTTGACAATTTTGAACAAACTTCTTGTACCAACACAGATGCTTTGTAAATAGAAGTTGTTGAGGATGAAAATGAGAACTCACAGTCACCAAAACCACTTCTATATCTTGAGAATTGAGAGAGATATGCACTTGTGACCAATGGGAACAAAGCTTTGTCCAAGCATGACAACTTCTCAAATCAACCCCTTGTACTTTTGAACCAAATTTGATAATCTTGAAATGTGGTGAACAAAAATAACCTTGCCATGCCATTTCTTTCAAAACAACTTCAATGGTGAGGTTTGAACTTCTCCAGCCTTATTGCCTAGGGGATGGAGATAAACTCATGAACCCATGGGTCAACCTACCAAGCTAAATTGCCTTGACCTACATTACTAACAAGTAAGACAAACCAAAATTGCATTTTATTAATTAAAGGAAAAAAAATCAAGACAATATATTCATGATCACAAAAGAAAAACAAGTCAAGCTGCTTGGTGATTTCCCAAAGAGCAAATCTAAAGATAGGGAGGATAACCAAAAGCCCTAATGTGATCTTGTGGTGATTGAATCAACATGGTATGATGAAGGGATCTTTGGGGCAAAAATTAGGGTACAACAGCTGCCCTTATTTAAGTTTCTTCTATCCGGAGATACGAAGGTTAGAAATCTTCGTGTCGACGCGATCGAAGATACTTAAATATAAAACAAACCCTATTTTTAGCCCTAAGATGCCATGCAATGCTTATGCATATAAGTGCATATGGACAACTTCAAAGGGACACAAAACACCATTGGGGATGTAACAAAATAAAGAAATAAGAGAGTAACCCAACCAGGAAAATAAATCACAGGTGGATCAAAAAGACCTGAATCAGAGAGGATGGTAAAATGGTAAAAGGATACACCAACTTCTACTAAAGGCGAAGCTACCAACATTCACTGTAGGCAGAAAGAGAAAAGAAATGACAACACAGACATTCACTGAAGGTGAGCTACCAACGTTTACTGAAGGTAGAAGGAAGAGAAAATATCATAGCATCGTCGTTCACTGACGATGAACTACCAACGTTCACTGTGGGTAGCAAAAGATAACAATCACCAACTTTCACTGATGGTGACCTACCAACTTTCACTGAAGGTAGAGAGAAAATATATCATAGCATCGCTGTTCACTGATGATGAACTACCAACGTTCACTGAGGGTAGAAAAAAAATAACAATCACCAACTTTCACTGATGGTGACCTACCAACTTTCACTGAAGGTAGAGAGAAAATATATCATATCATCGTGTTCACTGATGATGAACTACCAACGTTCACTAAGGGTAGCAAAAAAGTTACAATCACCAAATTTCATTGATGGTGACCTACCAACTTTCACTGAAGGTAGAGAGAAAATATATCATAGCATCACCGTTCACTGATGATGAACTACCAATGTTCACTGAGGGTAGCAAAAAAGATAACAAGTTTTCCCCAAAATTCTGGTATTTCACCTAGAATGGGTCTCAACTTCTTCTTTAACCAAGGCACTCCACCTGGAAAGGGTAATATATAAGCTGTCTCAAATAAAGAGACTTCCACTTGAAATGATTTCACAACAAACTGTCTCTGTGATATTGAAAGACTTGCCATCCACTGGAGTAATTTTGACAACGAACTACAAACTATCCACTCATAGAGAAGATAACAAAAAAGTAACGTCGAATTTTACGGAGAAGCATGAGTTGCTCAAATAAAGAGACCTGCTACTTGTTGTTATAGGAAGATTTGTAGAAATGACTTCCCGAGGAAAGCAATACGGCTTCCTGGGGAATGAAATGTGACTTCCTGGGGAAATGCCAACATATTCTTGCTGAGGAGACAAAAATTTTCTCGTTCCAAAATAAATGCACATTTCCTAAACCAATGCTCGAAGCTCGGAGAAATCTAAGGTCATAATAATGTTGGGAAACAAAGATTCAAACCATAAATAAACTGGAGTGAAATAGTCAACTAAAATAAATCTTTTGAGAAATAAACTCAAGAGGGAAACCCAATCCATCCAGCCAAAGAGATGCATCAAAAGGCTAAAGCAAAAATCTTCCACGAGGGGTAACTTAGTGGGGAAATTGAAAGAATATACACTTTCTGCTTAAGGCCAACACTTTATTGGAGAGAGGACAACATAACTCTACAAAATAGGGTAGTATGTTAACAAAAATATTAATGAATGTGAATGAGAAATGATTTTCTAAAACTAACTATGCATGATGTATGTATGAATGTATGAGTGTTATCGCGCGTATGATGACAAAACAAATATATAACACTGGGAGTAAACAGGCCAAATCAACTCGAGCATAGTCAACACTCGGCTAAATTACATTCAATATGAACAATCCAAGAAAAAGTAAGCACCAACTGAGGAAACAAAACCTACTGCCTGGTTTAACCTTACTGGGGAGAAACGTAATCCAGAAGTAAACAAAACAAGCGACAAAAATAGTACGGATACAAGGATATAACATCCTTCTCCAGGCTTCACTAGGGAAAAGCACTCAAACTTCAACGGGGAAACAAATGTTTTCAAAAGTAACACTTCTATTGGGGATTGCAAAATCAGTTTCAGGTAAAGCAGATGGACACCAAATCATCAAAACGTTCACTGCAGAATTCAGGCCCATTTTGAAAGAGGAAACACACAAACATCGTTAAGGCGTATAATGTCCCATCATCAAGACATTAAATGGGGATTTCGTGTTGACTTCATTGGGGAGGTTAACACCACATCCTCAAAGGGAAAACCAATATACATTCTCCACTAGAGAAATCGGAGACCTGTGTTCTTCAAGAGTGATTATTGTACCAACTTCTCTGGGAAGAAAGAACCTCTATTAAACAAACGAAAACTTCAATGGAGAAATCTCGGATTGAATCTTCATATCATGCAAACTCAGAAAATAGGAGAAATAAATCAAAACTAGACCAGGGATACTGGAATCACAAACCCAATACAGTGAAAACATCCTGAGTAAACCTTCCCCGAGGGAACAAAAAAATTCTTAAAACAATTGGAGTTCGTCCATCCCTGGGATCACCATTTTTGTTGTTTTCTCTTGCGTCACAAATTTTAAAGTAAAAGCAAATTATAAATTCTTTTTGAAAATCACTTTTGTTATTTTAATCTTTTTGCTTTGATAGTTATTATCAATAATAAATGAAGTCTTCGTAAGCTAAATAAAATAAAGAAATACAAAGAATTGGGTAAAAGCTCATACTTCATTAATAGAATGGTAGTCTGCGAATGGCGAGACTCCATGGATGATTACAAAGTTCGGAAAATGCTAATATATAATGGAAAAGATACATTGAGATACAATGACCACTATCCCCTCTAACAACTTTTGAAATCCCGAGCAGCAACTTCTGTTTGAAGTATGATGAAGATCCGAGAAGATTGTTGCTTCAATGATTAAGTCTTGTCCGATGTAGTTACTTGCCAAGGAATTCCCTAACTTTTTCCTAAGCTGCCCTTGCAGGTTTTCAACTTAGCGGGAAATTTGTTCTGTTTATGTCTCTAATTTTTGCCTAGACCACCCTTCCAGGTTTTCGGCCTACCGAGACGCTCTTTTTTCCCTAAGTCGCCCTTTCGGGTTTTCAACTTAGCGAGTTGTTCTTTTATTTCTTTAGGCGAAGTATTTCTTGTCTGCATCAGCATTCATGAGGCGCGGGAACTCCTCGCTATTCATATTTTAAAGAATTAATGCACCGCCAGAGAAGCCTTTCTTGACAACATATGGGCCTTCAAAATTGGGAGTCCACTTGCCCCTAGAATCAGCATTAAAAGACATGATCTTCCTGAGCACGAGGCCGCCTTCTCTGAATTCACGAGGTTTGACCTTTTTATCAAAATCTTTCTTCATTCTCTTATGATATAACTGTCCATGACACAAAGCTTCCATTCTCTTCTCTTCGATCAAATTCAATTGGTCAAACTGGTTCTGGACCCATTCAGCCTATGTCAACTTGGTTTCCATTATCACATGCAAAGAGGGAATATCAACCTCGACTGGGAGCACAACTTCCATTCCATACATAAGGGAGAACGGGGTTGCTCCTATTGAAGTACGGACAAATGTTCGATATCCATGCAAAGCAAAAGGGAGCATTTCATGCCAATCCTTATAAGTAACAACCATTTTCTGGATAATCTTCTTGATATTCTTATTAGCAGCTTCAACAGCCCCATTCATCTTTGGCCTGTACGGAGATGAGTTGTGATGGACAATCTTGAATTCTTCACACAGTTCTGTCATCATTTTGTTGTTCAGATTCAAGCTATTGTCGGTGATAATTCTTCTCGACACACCATACCGACATATAAGATTATTCTTAATGAAGTGCACAACCACCTGCTTAGTGATATTAGCATACGAAGCAGCCTCCACCCACTTGGTGAAATAATCAATTGCTACCAAGATAAAACAGTATCCATTCAAAGCTTTGGGTTCTATCATCCCAATCATATCAATACCCCACATAGAGAAATTCCACGGGGAGGAAATCACATTGAGAAGTGTCAGAGGCACATGAACCTTGTCCGCATAAATCTGGCAGTTATGACACTTCTTTGCAAATTTATAACAATTAAATTCCATTGTCAGCCAATAGTAACCTATCCTTAGCATCTTTTTTTCCATCGGATGTCCATTGGAATGAGTGCCAAATGAACTTTCATGAATCTCATGCATCAACATGTCTGCTTCGTGTCTATCCATGCATCTGAGCAAGACCATGTCATAATTTCTCTTATACAACACATTTTAATTGAGGAAGAAACTGCCAGCCAATCTTCTCAATGTCTTTCTATCTTTCTCCGAAGCACCAATCGGGTATTCTTGAGTCTGGAGAAAATTCTTGATATCATAATACCAAGGTTTCTCATCTACTACTTCTTCTATTGTAAGCACATGAGTGTTCCTATCCAGTCGTCGGACTATAATTCAAGGTATATCATTCCAAGTATTCACATGATACATAGAAGCCAGAGTTGCCAAAGCATATGCCATCTGATTTTCATCTCTTGGAATATGATGGAATTCAACTTTGTTAAAGAAGGGTAACAATCTTCTAGCATAATCTTTGTAAGGGATCAAGCCGGGGTGACGAGTATCCCATTCTCCTTTAATCCGATTTATTACCAAAGCTTAATCGCCGTACACATCAAGAATTTTAATTCTAAGATCAATAGCTTCCTCGAGACCCATAATGCAAGCCTCATATTCTGCCATATTATTAGTGCAATCAAATGTTAACCTTGCAGTAAAAGGAATGTGTGATCCATGTGGAGTGATGATCACAACAACAATTCCTTTATCGTAAGCATTCACAGCTCCATCAAATATCATACTCCAGCGAGATTCAGGGTCAGGACCTTCCTCAGGAAATGGTTCATCACAATCTTTCACTTTCAGGAACATCATATCCTCATCGGGGAATTCATACTCCACAGACTGATGATCCTCAACTGTTTGGTGAGCAAGATAATCTACCAACACGCTGCTTTTAATAGATTTTTGAGTGCGGTATTCGATGTCATATTAAGATAACAACATCCGTCAGCGGGAAATTCTCCTAGTAAGAGCAGGCTTTTCAAAAATGTACTTGATCGGATCCATTTTGGAGATCAACCAAGTGGTGTGATTCAACATATACCGCTGCAAACGTTTTGCCGCCCAGGCCAGAGCACAACATGTCTTTTCCAGCATGGAATACCGCGACTCATAATCAGTAAACTTTTTACTGAGATAATAATTGCATACCCTTTCTTCCATGTTTCATCTTGTTGTCCCAGAATACAACCCATGGAATTATCTAACACTGTCAGATACATAATCAACGGTCTTCCTTCGACATGAGGGAGCAAGATAGGAGGTTCAAGAAGATATTCTTTAATACTTTCAAATGCCCTTTGGCAGTCATCCGTCCATACACAACTTTGATCTTTCTTTAACAACTTAAAGATCGGTTCACATGTTGCAGTCATGTGGGAAATGAATCTGGAAATATAATTCAAACGCCCAAGGAACCCTCTGACTTGCTTTTCAGTTCTTGGTGCTGGCATCTCTTGAATTTCTTTGACTTTATCATGTTCAACTTCAATTCCTTTTTGGCTAACAATGAAACCCAACAATTTTCCTGATCGAACACCGAAGGGGCATTTATTTGGATTCAAGCGGAGACGATACTTCCTCAAACGCTAAAACAACTTCAACAATTCTTCTACATGCCCTTCTTCAGTATTGGATTTAGCAATCATATCATCAACATATACTTTTATTTCCTTGTGCATCAGATCATGGAATATGGTTGTCATAGCCCTCTGGTACATTGCACCAGCGTTCTTCAACCCGAAGGGCATCACTCTGTAATAGAATGTTCCCCAGGGTGTGATGAACATTATTTTTTCCATGTCCTCTGGAGCCATACTCATTTGATTATAACCGTAAAATCCGTCCATGAACGAGAAAACTTTGAATTTTGCTGTGCTATCCACTATCAAATCAATGTGTGGCAATGGAAAATCATCTTTTGGACTAGCTTTATTTAGATCTCTGTAATCTACGCACATGCGTACTTTTCCGTTTTTTAGTACTGGGACAATATTGGCGATCCATTGAGGATACACTGACGTCACAAGAAAACCGACATTAATATGCTTTAGGACCTCTTCTTTGATCTTCACTACCATATCTGGGTGAGTTCTTCTAGACTTCTGTTTGATTGGCGGATAGTCTGGCTTTAACGACAAACGGTGCTCTACAATATTTGTATCTAGACCAGGCATATCTTGATAAGACCAAGCAAAAATATCCACATACTCTTTCAACAGCTCAATCAACCTGCTCTTCACATCAGGATGCAGCAATGCTCCAATCTTGACTTCTTTCGGATCTTCTTCTGAACCCAAATTGATTACTTACAATGGATCTTTATATGGCTGAATGGAATTTTCCTCGTGCTCAAGCAACCGTGAGACCTCTTCTGGAATCTCATCATAGTCTTCTTCTTCGGCCCCATACACATGACATTCAAAATTGGGAGAGGGTGTAGGGTCATTATGTTCAATGAGTTTTTTAATTAATCTGCACATATGATTTATAATTGCATTTTAGAAACTGACACATATAACAAGTGATCATGCAGATTGCATTTCAGTTATTATTTATTTTGAAAGGTTTTTTATGATTACCATTTTCCAAGAAAAATCAGAAAATAAAGACACAATTTTGGGAAACAGAGACAACTTTTATTATTGACTTTAAAAGTTACAGGAAACAAATAAGCCCTACAACATTAATACTTCCACCTTGGGCGGAGTGAAATATTTTCAAAAAAATTAACAAATCAAATTACTTTGAAACATGTATGCAAGAGGGAACATCAATGGTGATCCAGTTCTGAACCCTAACTCCGTGCGTCACGTAATTTGGTATTTCCTGCTCTGCTTCATCTTCCACAATGGCATTAATCCCAGAAACAGTTGGATGAAGATAACCCCCACTATGGAAAATGTCTTGATAATTTCCTGCAGTAGACTTCGGTTTCATGATCTTACCTTTATCATTCCTCAAAGAAAACCCCAAGCAAACTCTGTTCTTGTTTACAGGTAGATCCATAATCTGTCCCCATACTTCACTATGACCCTTACGCACAACCTGCTGCGCATCCTTAAGCGAAACCATGGAATTCTAATTTCCTCTTATGTTGTCAATAGATAAAGCTTGGAACTGGTTTCCAACAGCAGCTTCATCTGCCTCCACAATGCTGAAAGAGGAAAATGAGATATCAATAATACCTGTTCCCCATTTATGATCACTACTTTCCCTTCACGTACAAACTTCAGTTTCTGGTGTAAAGTTGAAGTGACATCCCCTGCCTCATGAATCCACGACCGTCCCAACAAATAGCTATAAGCGGGTACAACGTCCATGACCTGGAAAGTAATCTGAAACAAATGTGGTCCTATATGAATAGGCAAGTCCACTTCACCAATAAAAGATTTCCTTGATCCATCAAACGCTTTCACAATGATTCCACTCTGGCGCATAGGCGTTCCTTGATATTTCAACTTCATAAGAGTGCTCCTCGGTATAATGTTCAAAGTGGATCCATTATCAATCAACACATTGGATAGTGAAACATTCTTGCAGTTCATAGAGATGTGGAGGGCCAGGTTGTGATTCCTTCCTTCATCTGGAAATTCATCATTGCAGAAACTCAAGTTATTACATGATGTAATGTTCCCTACTACACTGCTGAATTGGTCTACTGACATATCACTCTCCATAAAAGCTTGGTCCAATACCCTCATCAAGGATTCTATGTGAGCAGATGAGTTCATCAATAAAGCCAAGATAGATATTTTTTAAGGAGTCTGTAGTAGCTGATCTACAATTCTGTAGTCGCTCATCTTGATTATCTTAAAAACATCATCCACTTCTTTCTCTAACGTAGCTCCACTAGATTCACCAGTAGCCTTCTTGGGTTCAACGTTCTCAGCAATTTTCTTTCCAGCATTAACATCTCCTTGAACAAATGGTGCAAATACACGACTGCTGCGGGTCACTCTACTATTCTCAGCAATATTTCCAACATCAGGCATTGGCTAGATGGGAACTTCCACTATATCCTCTAAGATTGTAGCATTGTATTTGTAGGGTACAACCTTTTCTGACTTGTAGGGAACACGACCCGGCAAACTAATCACCAATGGGGTGCACCAAAATAAGGTACAATGATGTTTACCCCTTCTTCAACACAATCAGTCATTATTGAGTCATTTCTGGAAAACAAATCCTCATCTGAGGAGAAATACTCATCTGCGGAGGTATACTCTTCATCCGACTCTTCTTTAGTCAAACAAACCTCAACCAAATCAACTTCATGGTAATCATCCCTTTGACCTGTAATCTTGATGGTTCCATTGTCCAACAACAACTGAACACCTTTCTTCGCGATTGAACATCCTCGAGAATCTCGACAGCAAATTCGGCAAGATCCATACTGGTGTTCCACTTGACCAGCCAAGTGGCATAAAGTAGCATGCAATTGTACAAGATCCTCATTCATATGTTCCACATCAAAGATTCGGAAATCTCCAGGACATCCAGAAACCATGTTTACTTCTTCTTCATACTCTGCCCTAGGCCTGATTATGTGGATGAGGCCCTTATCCACCATCTCTTGCAAATCAGCCTTTATCTTGTTGCAACCTTGTATGCCTGTACTACAAATAACACAACCAGAATGGTCATGCGTATAGTAGCTAAATTCATAGAGGTATGCATGCATTTTCACCAAATATCCTCTCACTAGATGAATGTTAAAAATCCGGAAGTCGCCTGGACAACCGGCCACCATATTCATAGCATTTGCTCCTCCATGCTTGGGTAGAGGGTTGTCTTTCACATTAGGGCCCACATCCTTGAAAGATAGAATACCAGACTTCATCAATTTCTTCACCTCAGTCTTCAAAGGATAATAATTCTCAACATTATTCCCTGGTGCTCCGTGATGAAAAGCACATGTTTGGTCTGCCTTGTAATACCAAAGCAATGGTGATGGTACAGCGGGAGGTGGTCGGGTTTGAACCAACTTCTTCTGAATCAATGCCGGTAGTAACTCCATATAACTCATAGGAATAGGATCATAACTCTCCCTTCTCTGATTATATCCTTGATTCCCCTACTAGGATGGACTCTGATAAGCAACAGTGGTTGGAGCTACACCAACAACTGGAGTAACTGAGGCGACTTGCTGATGACGCTGAGAATTCCTTCTAGGAGTGTTAACCCTTCTCTCTTGCATGACAAAATTTGCACCCCCTTCCTTATTCTTGGTAAACCCATAAGATGGCTTCTTCATGCCTCCAGATCCTTCACTCTTTGTTAAAAGGCCCTCTCTTACAGCCTCTTCTAAGCGGATACCCATGCCTACCATTTCAGTAAAGTCACTTGGCGCACTCGCTACCATCCTCTTGTAGTAGAAAGCACCCAGAGTCTTCAAGAAAATCTTAGTCATCTCCTTCTCTTTCATAGGTGGAATCACTTGGGCGGATACCTCACGCCATCTCTGTGCATATTCTTTGAATGATTCCCTGTCTTTCTGAACCATGGCCCTGAGTTAATCACGATCAGGTGCCATGTCCATGTTGTACTTGTATTGTTTGATAAAAGCTTCTCCCAAGTCATTGAAAGTATGGATGTTGACGATGTCCAAACTCATATACCACTTCAGCGTAACACTGGTCAAACTATCCTGAAAAAAGTGAATCAGCAGACGCTGATCATCAGTATGGGTAGACATTCTCCTTACATACATCACCAGATGAGCACGAGGGCAAGTGTTGCCCTTGTATTTCTCGAACTCCGGGACTTTAAACTTCGCAGGTATCTTAACATTTGGGACCAAGCATAATTCATTCACATTCTTCCCAAATAACTCTTTTCCCCTGAGGGTTTTCATCTCTCTCTGCATCTTGTCAAACTACTCTTGGAAATCATCCATTCTGTCATAAAGACCCAAGTCTTCACTTGGTGAAGGGAAATGACGATGCACATCATCGTTAACAAATGGAACAATATTCACCGAAGGCGGTGCAACAGGAACATGCACCACAGGAGGTGCAGGAGTAACAATAGTGTGAACAACTGGAGTATCTTGAGGACCAAGATTGAAACCTTCAGGCACAAAATTCTCTAGTATTCCCCATGGGTAACCTTGAGGCATGCGATTTTGAACAACAGCTGGAGTAGAAGATGTAGGAACAATCGGAGCTTCAGTAGTAACCCCTGTTGGTTGAGGTTGAACACTCGGTGGTTGATTCTGAGCAGCCACCAGAGATTCCATCAGAGCAGTAAGATTGGCCATGCCAGCCTTCAAAGCAAAAACCTCATTGCGCAGCTCGCAATTCTCTTGTTCTAAGTTGTCCATCTTCTTTCTGAGATTAGCCCGAGTGTTGTAGTTATGAGTCAGCTTGCTGAACGAAGTAAAGAAGCTTGGTAAGAAACCTGGATATGCATAAAAAATGCAAGAAATATGTGCAATATGATGCATGATGTGCAATGCACATGATTTTATTTTGTTATTTAATATTTCAAGGGATTTAAAATTTATAGACATATTGCAAATATTAAAGTAATAACGCATTTGATAATACTGAAAATTTTATTATAACAACTTCAAAATGGATTACAAGTTTTAATGATCCAAAGTACAACATGAAAATAAAATCTAAAACCCTAAAAAGCGAAGCTGATGGAGATCACTTTATACACTGGCGCTTCCCTGTGATCTTGGAAATATGAGCCTTCAACCTCTGGTTTTCTTTCGCATATCTGGTGGCAACCTCCTTCCAATCACCTGAATTAGGGAGTGAGTAAATAGAATCTGACTGAGGCTTAGGAGAAAATAAATCCCCTTGCCTCTCCATGGTCTCTAAAGCCCGACTCTCAAGGATCTCAATCAAGTCGTCTTTCTCCTTCAAATATGCTCTATAGGAAATCTCTAGAGTTTGGCACTTATTCTTCCAAGCGTCCTTTTCCTATTGCATCCTGACCAAAGCAAGCTGCAACTCTTCTAGATCATCTAATAGGGGAGAAGTGGTCTTCACAAATAAATCAGGCATAGATGTTTCCAGGGAATACGACATTTTGAACTGAATAACTCTCGTTTGGACCCACTGAAGATATGGCTCCAAAGAAACAGCACCCCTAGGTCCCAAGTCTTTTTTACTCTTCTTATGAATGTGACGCCAGGCCTTCGCAATCTGCTCCCTAGCTTCCCTATGGTCTTATCCCTCCTTCAGAAAGAAACTACTCAAATGAATACTATTTGGTTTATCCCTCATCGGATAACCAAGCTATTGTCGCGCAAGAATAGGGTTATAGTTAATTCCTCCCTTTGTACCAAGAAGAGGTACATTGGGGGAACTACCACAACTGTCAACAATCTCTATATCCTGGTAAGCTCGATGATACCAATCAATATCCGAGTGAGTAAGTGCCATGATCTTAGGAGCTCAACGGGGTTCCTTCTTGACATCCCAAAAAGCACCAGACTGAGGCATATGAGAGATGTACCACTGGTACAACAGAGACGTGCAACAAATAATCATCCCTCCATGGTAAGAATTCCAAAGGTGAATAGAGTAATAGGCATCTCCAAGCAACGTAGGAACTGGGTTTCCAATCATGAAGATCCTGATAGCATTAATGTCAACAAACCTGTCTACATTAGGAAATAAGAACAACCCGTAAGCAAGTAGAGCAAATATGGCCTCAAAAGCGACTGTACTCTTCATCCTGGAAAAGTAACGAGCTTTCTCCAATAAGAACTGAGCTGGTAATCCTCTAATCCCTCCTTTAGTAGTCATATGGGCTTCAACCTCAGACTTCCCCAGATGGATCAAAGCAGCAACCTCATGTGATTTTGGCTCATCCTTCAAGCCAGTAAAAGGAACACGATCGGTAACAGGTAAATCCAACAGATAAGAATACTCCTCCAGTGTAGGCATCAACTGATAGTCGGGAAAAGTAAAGCAATGATACATCGGATTATAGAATTGGACCAAAGTCGAGAGGAAACCCTCCTTCATCCAAAGCTTTATGAGAGGAATGATGGATCCATACTTCTTCTGAAAATCTACAGAACACTCGATCTCAGGAACTAGAGTGATTAGCTCATCTACCTTGGGATCCTTGAAACTGTATTTCTCGGTCTTTCTTTTCCCAGAATCCATGGTTACCTGAGATATTCACAAATAGTCAACTTTTAAATCCCTTGAAATAAGATTTCTTCAAAAGATGCTTATGAATGCATGGATGCATGATGCAATAATCACACACAGGATCACACATATAGGATTCATAAGTTCAACGTCACGAGCATAAGGTCAAACGTACTACCCATAAGGTATGGTCTAAAAGTTATCACCTGCCGAACAAGGTTCTAGAGGTTCCCAGAGTCTACATCCTTCCTTCAGATATTACCAACTTCCCGATTAACTCTGTAATTAGTAATATTCTCAAGAAAAACTCATTCGAGCGTAGCATCGCGTGACAACTATTTCCGGATTACTCTGTCATAGCTTCTGCACTACACCTAAAAGGCCAAGATGGGTTAGGTATTCTACGGTCTTCAGCTTCAGCAGGCTCCTAGGTCGAAAGCAGTATGTCTTCCTGATTACTCGGTAAACGACACTACAGTCCAAGGGGCGTGCACTGAGTGGGGGGGGGGGGGGGTCTCATGCCTCCTTTTTTAGGATTACTCCCTCAAAGTTAACATGACTATACCGCCCGTCATATCTTAAAGTTTTCCCAAGTCTAGGTATAGGACTTATAAGTAATCACCAAGCACCCTGAAAACTAGGAAAATCTAGATAAACATATATATAACATATAACACATAACCAACAATAGCATGTACACTGATATAAACAAAGATATGCTTAACCCACTTAGGGATGGACCAGCAAGAGGTCAATCTTTCCCCAGTGAAGTCACCATTTTTCTGTTAGCGGTAGAAATGTTTAAGACTAAGCCATTGGATTGACTAGACTTATGCAGATCAAAATAAAAATCACCACCGTGCTTTATTGATTCCAAAGGAATGGGAAAAGAGCGAATAACCCAAAGAAGAGGGGGAAAGATTCAAGGTAAGGGGGTTGGTTATGCAAAGGGAAGGTATTAGCATCCTAAACATCTACGATACTACACAGAAACCTCTTTGTAAAATATGTATATTTTGTCTATAAAAATGTTGTATAAAAATAGATGGTGGAGGTGACAAAAGAAACATATTTTTTTAATGATTTTTGCACCCGCCGCGGTTGCGAACCTTTAGTGCTTACGTACCACCTTCTGTGCAATAGGGGATCAGGGTACACGTAGTTCCTATGTAAAAAATTTAAAATACAAGTATGTTGGTTAATTTTATGAGATAAGACATCATTGTCATTGTCCGTGTGGAAAACATACTTACTACCCACAATCATGAGAAAGGAGAATTTGCATCATCTCAAAGTGGAGGATATGGCTTGGATTTTAAAATAAACAATGCCTCACTCAACACCGAAGTGGAAAATATCCCTCTTTACTACATATTGTAGAAGTATAGTAGTTTGCATCACTACAAGGATTGACAAGAGTCTAATCTTTTTGAGAAAAGTTTTAAAATAAAAGAGCCAAAGTGGCAAAATGGTTTGAAATGAGATTGATTGACTTTTAGTCTTCTTACAAAAATGCCAAGGTATTGTTAAGTTGATTGAAGTTTATTTATTAAAATGTCTTGAAATGCATCGACACGAGTCCAATTTGATTATGAAAGTGGTTCAAGTTAAAAACAAGAAGATTTTTCAAAAGGAGGAAGAAGATTTTTGAAATTAAAGAAGATGGGAGAAGAAGAAGAGACTATCCTAAAGGCATAAGGTAAAAGCTAGGGATAAGAACCATCTAACTGATAAAAAGCCAATACTTGACATTATGAGCCAAGATAGAATTCTCATTCTTTGGATTGAAACCAAGCAAGCAAAGATACTAGACCTCTTGTGAGAACCAAACTTCAAGGGTATTAAGTCTTCACAAAAAATTGGGCAGAGTAACAGCTGCATACGGGTGAATTCCAGATTACAAACAAAGAATGTAATCACAATAACCCACACACAAAATAAACAAACAACCTAATGTCTTGAGGTAAACCTCAAGAACTCCATACAAAATATTAATTAAGGTCACAAGGTCTCCAACATAGACCAAGGTTACTAATCCTAAGTCCAAGAAGTCCAATACTCCATAATGCCAAGGATAGTAACCAAATAGTCCAAGTACCATCAAAGTTTTTTATGGTTTATCTTGATTATTAAGTGTCCTCAAAAAAGGAAAGAAGAGCTCAAATGAGCAAAAATAAAAATGACAAAAAAGTAAATGCTCAAATGAGCAAAGATGAAAATAGTAGGAAATGTAAATGCTAAAAGTAAATGGTGCATAAAGCATAAAAAATAAAAGGGCATAAAGTAAAAATAAAAGATAAATTCAATTATTAGTGATTAGTGGTTAGTTGGATGATCATCTTGAAACTTGCATTTGGAACTCATTAGAGGATTGGTAGAACCAAAACATCCATACAACAAGTTGCATTTGCTTTTTGTCAAGTATATCACCCATTTGGAATCCTCACAAGTGCCATTTAATGATCAACGATGTTTAAGTGATCCACGTTGACCAAAAGTATTATAGATCCATTAGAGGACTGGTAGAACCAAAGCCTCCACACAATGAATCTCAAGGTTATTGGATCAAAGAGATCAAATTAACATACTTGGGCTTACAAACATAGGTTTGGGCCACGAATGATCATTTATTCGAATCAGGACAAAATTTAGCGCTATGTTAAGCAATCGTAAGTGGACTTATATAGAAGTCACACCTATTTTGAGACCGGTCAATAGCAATCTATGCACCATTTGTTTTGAGACATGATATAGAGATCATGCTCCAATAACACTTAGTGCAATAAGAAAGGGATGAGATAGAGAGGGGCGGGGAAGAATATACAAACCACATTTGAATTAAATTTTAATCAAACTATTATTAAAATCATTCATCCATTTTTGTGGAGTTAGACTCAACACCATGGATCCAATGAGGTTAATAAAGTCCATGATAAAAAATTTAATCCAAAATCAACCAGAAAATAATCACAAAATAATATTGCATTTAACATATACATTTAAAGGGTTTTAAAATGTTTTTTTTTTAAAATAGAAATAAAAGAGTAAAATACTAACTATGTTTAAATTAATCAAGAAATAAAAAGTAACACCACAGAAAAATCAGAAAAAGACTCAAATATTTTTTATAAAAATTTTGGTAATTTTTTAAAGTCAGAAACTATTTTTAAAATTAAAAGAAATGAGTAAAATAAACCAAAAATGATAAAAAATAACAAAGTCAGAAACAAAAATAAAATGAGGTTACCAATATTTGTCACAATATCATTGGATCATTCCATAATTTTTTCACAATTTAAAAATGTATAAAAGTATTTTTAAACATTTAAAACAATTCAAATAAAGTGAAAATTTATAAAAAAAATACCAAAACACAAAATTAAATTATGAAAATATAAAAATCAGAAATAGAATAATCAAAAATATTTTTCATAATTTTTCAGATTTTTTGGACTAAAAATGAATTTTCTGTGATTTTTTGAAATTTAAAACAGTTAAATATAAAAATCAGAAAATAAAATAAAAACCAAAAAGATGTGGACCAATGAATGAGAGTCAATACGCGTTAGTAATCAGATCCAAGGGATCTGACGCGCTGTGCATATCATGGTCATTACTAAATATCACACCAGATCCAACATTTTTAAAATAAAACAACTTAAAATATGGCGCGTTGGATGAAGTCTAACTCACAAAAGTAATCAGATCCAAGGGTTCCTGAGGCACGCGCATTGTAAGGCAAGCATATTGTATCCATTCCAAAAAATAACTTGGCTTCATGTCATTGGTTGAAGACGGACATGTCATCATCTTCAACCTCCAGCCATCCCCAAATTGAATCTTCCAAACTGTAAAATTAGCAAACCAGATCGGTACCATTAGATTCGTCTCTTCAAGACGATTCTAATGGTACCATCACGCCAAATTTATATAAATTATGCAAGGCTGTGTTTGAAAAAAACCAGAAAAAATAGCGAGCACGAAAATCTAGGATATCTTGCTCAATTCTCAATGAAATTGCAAACTATAAAGAGCACGAGGATCAAAAGAACACAAGGAGTAGGTTAGTCTTTTATTTGAATCAATTTGGCCAAGAAATCTACGTGAACGAAGTAGTGAGAAATTTCTCTAAAATTGAACTTCCACAGATCAATATTAGTCACAATTCTTGAAAGTAACCGTATGGTTAGCTTCAGAGAAGTTCCATGAAGCTAACTGAATGGAGCTTTTGGTGTTTTAAGGTGAGAATGTAAGAAATCAGAATTTCAAATTCAGAGTTTGTGTGAGATCTGAACAGGGGTCAATTGGCTATTAAAAGCTTGAAAAAAAGAGTGAGGGATGACCCTTATTTATAGTTGATTATGATGTAAGGCTCAAGCGTGTGAATTGGAGGCAAAATGAGTAAAATCGTGTGGACCTGCTAAATGTGAAAAGTGTAACTTCACATGGCTCAAAACGCAGCAAATTGGATGGTTTAAGGGTCATTTCTTGTTATGGCAAGTTCATAAACATGATTAGACACGAAATTGATCTTTAAACATGCTTGTAATTGGATTTAAACTAATTTTCAAATCTGACTGAACTTGGAATTTCCATTTCATGATGCCACTTTAATAACCATGGTACCAACAATGTAGGGAACCTTATGATGTGATTCTTGAAGCATTTTGAAGATGAAGTCACAAGCTTTTCAATGTGCAAGGAATGAGATCAAATGGATGTTTGAGCAAGAAGTTGCATTGAGTCAAAGTTGGAGAAAAATGGTTGACTTTCCATACTTAGAAATATTTCAAATTTTTCTTCAAAAGTGACCTATAATGTTTTGCATCCAAACATGGCCTTCCACTTGGAATTTGATCTTTACCAAAAAAGATGGCATGAAATAGACACTTTGAATGACATTTTTAAACTTGAACCATTCAAAATCTCCAAAAATTGAGAGAGTTATGATTTGTTGAAGTTGGCAAAAAAAATCATGAAATGACCTATAATCTTTTGTATCCTTAGGGCATATTCCATCCATTTTCTCACTTTGAACATAAAAGAAGGCATAAATTTCAAATCTTAAAGATAATTATGGAAAAAGAGTGGGCTCAAGGTGATAAAAATTGACCAAGTTATGATCATTTGAAGTCACACATGAGAAATTGGGGGTTCATCTAGAGGACTTGTAATATTTCTTCATCATCAAGCTTCTTACACATGAAAAATCCTTTAAACTTTTGAAGTTATTTGTTGATAACCATTTTAAGAGAAGGTTGTATTTGGAATCACTCAAAAATACCAAAAGATGAGCAAGATATGCTTCTTTGAAGTTCAAAACCCTAACTCCTAGATCAAGAAAATGCCTTGAGGAACTTTGACAATTTTGAACAAACTTCTTGTACCAACACAAATGCTTTGTAAATAGAAGTTATTGAGGATGAAAATGAGAACTCATAGTCACCAAAACCACTTACATATCTTGATAATTGAGAGAGATATGCACTTATGACCAATGGGAACAAAGCCTTGTCCAAGCATGACATCTTCTCCAATCAACCCCTTATACTTTTAAACCAAATTTGATAATCTTGAAATATGGTGAACCAAAATAACCTTTTCATGCCATTTCTTCCAAAAAAAAACTTCAATGATGAGGTTTGAACTTCTCCAACCTTATTTCCTAGGGCATGGAAATAAACTCATGAACCCATGGGTCAACCTACCAAGCCAAATTACCTTGACCTACCTTACTAACAAGTAAGACAAACCAAAATTGCATTTTATTAATTAAAGGAAAAAAATCAAGACAATATATTCATGATTACAAAAGAAAAACAAGTCAAGGTGCTTGGTGATTCCCAAGAGATCAAATCTAAATATAGGGAGGAGAACCAAAAGTCTTAATGTGATCTTGTGGTGATTGAATCAACATGGTATGATGAAGGGATCTTAGGGGGAGAAATTGGGGTGCAACAGATTGGATTTTGGAGAGCTAGGTCTGATCACTGGGTGGTCACCCCTCGCAAATTCAAGGTTCCTATCTTTGCTAAATATGATGGGGTCTCTTGTCCCAAACTTCACCTAAGGTCGTATGTTCGAAAAATCAAACCTCATACTGTTGACCGGAAATTATGGGTCCATTTCTTCCAAGAAAGTTTGTCCGGTACTCAACTTAAATGGTTCTATCAGTTGGAAGGAACCAACATCCACACATGGGAAGACTTAGTCATTGCTTTCTCCAAGCAATATCAATATAATGCTGACCCGACGCCAACTCGTGTGCAGTTGAAAAACATGTCTATGGGCTCGAATGAAGGGTTCAAGGAATATACCCAAAAATGGAGAGATCTAGTTGGAAGGGTGTGTTGTACCCCAAAATTTGCCCTCTCATTTCCCAAGATTTTTCTCACAGTTCCTACTGGGTCAAGGCTGCACAAGTACAATTGGATCATTTTGGGGCTCTCAAGCATCAAATCGAAGAAGAGAAAGTTTGTATGGATTCATATGTTTCGATTGGGCATTTGACTTCTTTTGAACTATATTAATTCCTATGCTTCGATTGGGCATTTGGTTTCTTTCGAGCAAGCTTAAAATACCAGGCTTAGATTGAGGCAGTGGCCTTCTGTATGCTCTCTTCAAGCTAGCTTCGATTGGGCATTGTTTTCCTTTGAAGACAGTTTCCTTTGATTCACAAGGCAGGGACCTCCTGCATGCCAGCAGGACAAGGCAATGGCCTCCTGCATAACTCCTTCGATTGCACCATTGACCTCACATGGTTTACAATGCAATAGTGGCCTGCATGCCTGCTTCAATTGGATGATGTCTGCATTCCTGTGTTGATTGGATAAATAATTCTCTCCATGCTTGCTTTAATAGCTAGCTGCATACAGCCTTCGATTGGATAATTACTTCCTTCTTGCATGCTTCTTCAGGCCAGCAGGAACAAGGCAATTGCCTCCTATAGCCTCCTTCGATTGAAAGAGGAAAATACTCATGTTGACGTCCTTCGATTCAGAAGATAACTGCCTTCTTCACGCTTGCTCCCAATTCACAAGGCAAGGACCTTCTTCAGGCCAACAGGCACAAGGCAATGGCCTCCTGCAGCTTCCTTTCGATTCAGAAGCCATTTGCCCTTTACATGCTTCCTTCGATTCACAAAATCCAGGATTCCCTTTAGGCCACAATGCACAAGGAAAAAGCTTCCCCATGGCTACCATTCACAATGAAATAGCACCCACAAAGCATTGGCCATTTTTCACTCTAGCCTCGAATGGACAATATTTACTTTGGAAACAGTCTGTTTCGATCACACATAATTCCTACACAATGGCATGCAATGGGTGTCCCATTCAAAAGACATGTCTGAGTATCCCATTTGAAAGACATGTCTGGGTGTCCCATTCAAATGGCACGTCTTGGTGGCCCATTCGAAGAGTTACAAATGGTGCACACAAATGATGCATATGGTCCAATGAAGGTTTGAAACTTGGTATGGGCAAACTTATGAGTCCATCATGAAGTATGAAAGTCAATTTGGGCATTGAAGGTCCACAAATCCCTGTGCAAACTCAAATCCTAATTTAGGTCAACAGTGCAAGAGGTGTCTTGAGCAGAACAAACCCTAGCTTGATCCTGAGTTCCAAGAGTCTTGTGATGAGAAATGTTGATAAAATGAGAGGGCAAATTTTGGGGCACAACAGTTGCCCCTGTTCAATCTTCTTGAACCTGAAGAGTTAGATTGGCAAGTTTGCCTTTCGTGACTCGAAGGTAAAAGAGGATTGGACACTAGAGTGCCCGTAAATTTGCACTCGTCAAAATATTGTTGAGGGAATGGGATTAAAGATGCCATTTGGAGATGGTAGAATATTGCTGGAGATGGGATTAAAGATGTCGTCTAAGATTGTTTGTTGAACTGGAGCGTATCCGAGCTGTAACTGTATTTTATTTTTTTGAATGAATATCAGAATGACTGCCGTGTCTGGAGTGTATCTGTATGCTGAATGGGTAACAGAGAAACATCTGTATATGGAGCAACTGTGTGCTGGGGATAAGTTCTGAATGAGTGACAGAATGGAAACCGTTTCCGAGGCGTATCTGGATTGTATCTGTAGTTGAGATCTGTATGAGTAGTAGAATGACTTTCGTGTCTGGAGTATATCTGTACTGTAACTGGGATCTGAATAAGTGACAGAATGACTTCCGTGGCGACTGCACTGGGGAGAATCAAACTTCTGGTGTAAGGGCCAGAAAGGCATCCGTGTTTGGAGCGTAACTGAACTTTTGAAGTTGATAGTTGAATCTGAATGAGAGATAGAATGACCGCCGTGTCTGGAGCGTATCTAGTCTGTATCGGATTGCTGAAGTCTGAATGAGTAGTAGAATGACTGCCGTGTTTGGGGTGTATCCACACTGTATTTTGACTTGAAATTCTGAATGAGTAATAGAATGACCGCCGTGTCTGGGGTGTATCCATACTGTATCTGAATAGTTGTTAACGATAACCTTTTAATCTTATCCTGAAAAGGGTAAAATGTTAGCTAAAACACATAGTTATGTTGCATGATATGTATGATGCAATGAACTGTATTTTCATCAATGTTTATGATATATGAATGTAATAGAAGTGCATGTAAGCTGAGTAACTGTCTTGCTAAGGAAAATAAATCCTTGATTGTTGAAGATGAGAAATCCCTGCTGACTGTTTGGGGGTTAAAGATCCTTGATTGTTGAGAATGAGAAATCCTGGGACCACTGCTGGGGATTGAAAATCCTTGGTGACTGGTGCGAATTAACAAGAGCTTTGACAACTTCTGCAGGGAATGAGAATCTTTCATGACTTTCCTGGGAAATAAAGGAAAACTCTGAAAATATCTACTGGGGAATTAAAACCTGGGAGGCTTCTGCTGGAGAAATGAGACCGAGAATCTTCGATCTGCTGGGAAATAACTCTGTGGGGAGAATGTTTACTCGGTCGGTGAAATCAGGAGCTTGGGTTGTACGCCAATCTACTGGGGAAGTTGGGGAAAACTGAATGGTTCCCACTGGGGATTGATAGTTGGAAATTGACTTTGTTGGGGAAGAAAGTTTAGAACATTCTAGCTTCGCTGTGGGTCTTGAAGCTTAACTCCGCTGGGGACATGTACTCCAAGGTTTTAGCTTGTTGAGGATCTGAATGACATATTGTAGGGGATTTATTCTGGAATTAGCACAAGGATATCTTCCTACACCTTCATCCTATCAGTAATTATCCTTTCTCAATTTCGTTTTATTTGTAAGCGGTGATTATATTCAAATGCATATGCCTATTTAACAAAACATTGGACGTTTTCAAATAAAACATAAGTATAAAAAGAAAGGAAAGGCAAGCAAATTTTTACACTTTGAAGTATCTTTGTATTAACTTTTGTAAGTATCTTTGTACAAAGGAGACATACATCCTAGTAAGAGAATGTTGTCGTAAATTGAGAAAAAATTTATACAAAAGAAAGATGGCTATGTGTAATAATTCCATGGGGTTCCCATTCTGCTATGGTCTTCACGACTCTCAGTATCTTGTCCATTCGCTGCTTCGTCCGCTGATGATTGGATTGATCAGAAGCTTGGAGCTTGTTGGTGAAGAGATTATCCTTAAAGTGATCCGACGAGACATAGTCATACGCTTTAATTCCCTAACTTTTGCCTGGACCGCCCTTTCAGGTTTTCGATCCACTGGGAAACCCTTTTTTACCCAAGTCGCCCTTTCGGGTTTTCAACTTGCCGGGTGTACAGATTTTTTTGGTTTATCCCTAATTTTTGCCTGAACCGCCCTTTCGGGTTTTCGATTCACCGGGATGCCCATTTTTGCCCAAGTCGCCCTTTTGGGTTTTCAACTTGTTGGGTCGTTTTATGCGTAGTATCTTTTGACTATGTCTGCGTTCGCAGGGTGCGGCAAGTCGTCGCCGTCCATGGTGGTCAGAATCATTGCCCCACCAGAAAAGATGCTCTTGATCACAAATGGTCCTTCGTAAGTAGGAGTCCACTTGCCCCTGGGATCACTTTGCGGCAAGATGATCCGCTTGATTACAAGATCTCTGACTTGATATACCTGACGCCTGACCTTCTTGTTAAAAGCCTTGATCATCCGTTTTTGATATGTCTGACCATGACAAACAGCAGTAAGTCGTTTCTCATTGATCAAATTAAGTTGATCAAGCTGGGTCTGAATCCAATCGTCTTCACTCAAACCAGCATCCTTCATAATCCTTAAGGAAGGAATTTGAACTTCCATAGGTAAAACAGCTTCCATGCCAAATACTAAAGAAAAAGGGGTTGCCCCTGTTAAAGTACGCGCCGTGGTATGATATCCATGCAGAGCAAACGGTAACATCTCATGCCAGTCCTTGTAGGTGACTGTCATCTTTTGAATGATCTTCTTGATATTTTTGTTCGCAGCTTCGACAACACCATTCATTTAGGCCGATAGGGATATGAATTGTGATGTTGAATCTTGAACTGTTCGCACAGAGCGGTGATCATAGTGTTCTTCAAATTTGTACCGTTTTCAGTGATGATCCTGTCGGGGATACCATACCGGCATATGAGGTTCTGCTTGATGAAGCGGGCAACCACATTCTTTTTAACGGAGGCGAAGGAAGCTGCTTCGACCCACTTGGTAAAGTAATCAATGGCCACCAAGATGAAACGGTGTCCATTGGATGTTGTAGGCTTGATCTCTCCAATCATGTCAATGCCCCACATTGCGAACGACCAAGGAGTTGTTAGAACATTGAGAGGAACAGGAGGAATGTGCACTTTGTCGGTGTAGACTTGACATTTGTGGCAAGTACGGGAATGTTGATGACAATCAGCTTCCATGGTAGACCAGTAGTAGCCCGCCCTTAGAATCTTCTTAGCCATTGTATGTCCGCTTAAGTGGGTGCCAAATGTGCCACTATGTATTTCGGTCATGATTAACTCCACTTCAACCTTGTCCACACAACGAAGTAGAACACAATCATGGTTGCGCTTATAAAGGATGTCGTTGCTTAGGAAGAACTTGGCAGCAAATCTCCTTAAGAACTTTTTGTCATTGACGGAAGCTCCTTTAGGGTGTTCTCGAGTCTGGAGATACCTTTTGATTTCATGAAACCAGGGTTGTTCCACTATTTCTTCGGTATTAATCTCATGACAGTGCGCAGGTTCGTCCATTCGCTCGATGGTGATTTGGGGAGCCTCGTTATCCCAGTTGAGTTTAAACATGGAAGACATTGTAGCCAGAGCATCTGCTAGATGATTTTCTTCTCGCGGGAAGTGCTCAAAAGTAATCTGCTCGAAATGAGGCAACAATGTCAAGACATGTTCTTTGTATGGGATAAGATTAGGATGTCTAGTGTCCCACTCTCCTTTGATTTGACTGATAACCAAAGCCGAGTCCCCAAATACGACCAAAGATTTGATTCCCAAGTCTATAGCAGCCTTGAGATCAAAGATGCAAGCTTCATACTCAGCCATGTTATTGGTACAACTGAAGCAAAGTCGGGCAGTGAAGGGTGTATGGCAACCTTCCGGAGAAATGAGTACCGCATCGACACCGTTGCCAAGTGAATTTGAAGCACCATCAAAGTATAGGGTCCATCGGGATCCTTGTTCAGGTCCGTTATACGGTCCGTTATCTTAAATGTTGTCCAATGTCATGGTGTCCTCATCAGGGAAGTCGAATCTCATAGATTGGTAATCTTCGACGGCTTGATGAGCTAGATGGTCAGCTAGTACACTCCCCTTTATAGCTTTTTGGGTAGTATACTGGATATAATACTCAGTCAGGATCATTTGCCATCTAGCGATTCTTCCAGATAAAGCAGGCTTCTCGAAGATATACTTGATCGGATCCATCTTGGAAATCAACAAAGTGGTATGAGTCAACATATACTACCTTAGCCGGCGAGCAGCCCATACCAAAGCACAACAAGTTTTCTCGAGCAGTGAGTAGCGAGTCTCACAGTCGGTAAAATTTTTGCTAAGGTAATAAATGGCATGCTCTTTTCGGCCAGACTCGTCATGTTGACCCAGTACACTCCCCATTGAGTTATCCAAAACAGTCAGATACATGATTAACGACCTTCCTTCGACGGGTGGCATCAAGATAGGAGGTTCCAGCAAATACTCCTTGATCTTATCAAAAGCAACTTGATAATCATTGTTCCATTCAACTACCAGATCTTTTTTCAACAGCTTGAATATTGGCTCACAGGTAGATGTTAAGTGAGAGATGAACCTCGCAATATAGTTTAAGCGTCCCAATAATCCTCTAACCTCCTTCTCAGTGCGGGGGGCAGACATTTCTTGTATAGCCTTGACTTTAGCATGATCAACTTCAATGCCTTTGTTGCTAACGATAAATCCCAAAAGTTTACCAGACCTGACTCCAAATGTGCACTTGCTTGGGTTCAGTCTGAGCTTATACTCCTTCAACCTGACAAACAGCTTTTGCAGATGATCAAGGTGTTCTTCTTCTGTCTGTGATCGGGCTATCATGTCGTCTACGTAAAATTCAATCTCATGGTGTATCATGTCATGAAACAAAGCTACCATGGCGCGTTGATAGGTTGCCCCGGCATTCTTCAGTCCGAATGGCATCACTTTGTAGCAGAAGGTACCCCATTGCGTGACAAAAGTAGTTTTCTCCATGTCCTCGGGGGCCATTTTGATCTGGTTGTATCCCGAGAATCCATCCATGAAGGAAAATACCTTGTGTTGAGCTGTGTTGTCAACCAAGATTTCAATGTGTGGTAGTGGAAAATCGTCTTTAGGGCTAGCCCTGTTTAAATCCCTATAGTCCACACACATTCTGAATTTGCCGTCCTTCTTAGGTACGGGCACAATGTTAGAAACCCATTGTGGATAGGAAGTAACAACCAGAAAGCCAGCGTTGAATTGCTTCATTACCTCAGCTTTGATCTTCTCAGACATGTCGGGCCTCATTCGGCGGACTTTTTGCTTGATCAGTGGTCAGTCTTCTCTTGTAGGGATACGGTGAACCACGATATCCGTGTCTAATCCCGGCATGTCTTCATAGGACCAGGCGAAGATTTCAACATATTCGTTCAACAACTGCACTAAGCACTCTTTGACACCTGGTTCCAGGTTGGCACCCACCTTAACCTCTTTCTTGTCTTCCTCTGTTCCCAAGTTGATGGTTTCTAGCAACTCTTCATGAGGCAGAACAACCCTCTCTTCTTGTTGCAAAAGTCTGGCTAACTCTCCCGGCACTTCACAGTCTTCGTCAACTTCGTACTCAACATGATTGACCAAATCTTCAGAGTCACCGAAGGCTAAAGCAGAATAGTCACCTATGGAATCTGGATTGGATGGGTACCTGCATTTTGTGAGTGTGGGTGTGTGTAAGGGATAGCCATCCTTAAACAAAACAAGATGCAAAAGGAAAGAAAATGAACACAACAGTTTATAGATGAAAACGTCCAATGGTTCATTAAAACATGACATATGATAATGAAGAAAATCAAGCCCTTACAAATGGACCTATATTCCCCGGGCAAGGCATAAGGTGAAAATAGTGTACGAATTGTTTAGTTATTACAGACCAAAATAGGAAATTGTTCAAAGATAAATTACCGGTTGATGAAAGTGATGGGAACAAAGTCCTTTCCTTCCCAGTTGCTTAATCCTCCTTCGACGGTTGGAAAGATCCAATCTTCAAAGTTGTCTTCTTCATCATCATCATCTTCTAAGGCATTAATTCCATGGTGAGTGATTTTTACAGGTGGTCTTCCAGCCTTGGAGCGACGCATAACTTTCTGGCCAGCAGCAGTAAAACCTAGTCCAAACTTGTCCGTCTTGTGAGGAAAATCAGACAGTTGCCCCCACACTGTACTCCTTCCTTCTTTGATTACAGCCTCCGCATCCTTGAGGGATGCCATCCTAGGCACATGCTTGGAAACGATAGGCACATCAACCATTGTCTTTGCAACTGCGACTTCAGGAGAAACTTCCTCAAAATGTTGGAAAGGCGTTTCTATGAATTCGCCATCCAACTCCACATAGCGAAATGAGTTGAGGTGACTTATCATGTACTCTTCCTCGCCGTGCACCATTATAATCTTACCTTGAACATGATACTTTAGCATTTGGTGTAAAGAGGAGGTAACTGCCCCAGCATAGTGGATCCACGGCCTTCCTAACAAACACGAATATGAAGGACGGATGTCGATCACATAAAAGGTGAAGTTGAAAATTTCTGTGCCCACTTTGATAGGAATGTCAACCTCTCTGTGAACCATTCTTTTGGACCCATCAAAGGCCCTAACCCTAATATTACTTGGCTTTAGCACTAACCCTTCATAGTCCAAACGGTCTAACGCTTTCTTCGGTAGCACATTCAAGGATGAACCAATATCAACTAGAACATGGGCAAGGGTGGTTCCCCTGCATTCCACTGAGACATGCAGCGCGTCGTTGTGCTTCCTTCCTTTAGGGGTCAAATCAGCATCAGAAAAATCAAGACCATTATCAGCAGTAAGGCTGGCCACGCACTCTTGAAACTGGTCAGCCGAAGTTTCTTGAGGCACGTATGCCGTCTTTAAAAATTTGATCAGGGCCTTAGCATGGGCCTCAGAGCAGAGTAGAAGAGCCAACATGGAGATTTTGGAAGGGGTCTGCCCTAGCTGTTCCACGACGTCGTAGTCTCTCTTTTTGATTATCTTTAAGATTTCTTCCATTTCTTTCTGGGTGGTCTCGGGGATTACCACAGTCTGAGCCTTCATCCTGACAGGCGCTTCTAGTATCCCCTTACCCTTATCGGTAGTATCAACGGATGGTCTAACTTCAGGAGTATCCAATTCTTCAATTATCGGGCCTTGCACATATGGCTTAACAATCACAGAAGCTTTCGAGGGTCCGAAGACTGCTCGTGGGGGAGCAATCTCCGGAGAGAAAATTCGTCCGCTGCGAGCTATCTTGCTTGTTCCCGCAATGTTCCCTATACCAGGGGTTTCATCATTAGAATTCTCTTGGACTGATTCAATCTGTTTGATACCATGATAGAAGATTTCTCCTCCGTAGTTCCATGGTATCGTCTTGTTAGATTGATACAGGACAGACCCCGGCATGGTGATTTTTAGCGGCACAAACTTAGGATCAGGCGTAATCTTGACAAGCCTTTTTCAAGCCTTGGGAAGATTGACGGAGATGGTTATTATTGCAATGTCATTGGTTGAAGTAACAAAGGTAGCAGGAGTAACAGGAGTGAAGGTATCAATATGAGTCTTTTGGAAGAGTATCTCTTGGGTATCCATCAGGCGTTGGATGCCTGATTTCAACAGTGGGCAGTCAGCTCGTATGTTTAAACAGAAATAACAGTCTTTTCCACAGCCTGGGAATATCCCGACTCTCATTAAATTCAGTTTAATCACTGGTAACAGAGTCAAAAGGTCAGCAACATTGGTAACATGAAGGTCTTCCATAACGGCATGAACATTATGACCGTGCCTGGGCATCGGGGCAAAAATCACATTTGGCTTTTCAGGCGCATCGAATTCTACTTCCTTAGCGTCGATCAGGTCTTGGATTTTGTTCTTAAGAGCCCAACAGTTGTTGGTATCATGCCCTACACTGTCAGAGTGGTATGCACATTTTGCATTGGAGTGGTAATATGAAGAGGAGGTATTAGGGTTCTTTGGCGCTTCTTTCAAAGTGGTGAGATTCAGCTTCAGCAAATGAGGGAGTACTTGAGCCGGTGTCACGTTGATTCGGGTGAATTGCCGTTGTGGCCTTTCTACCCGTTGCTGATTAGGTCTTGGTTGATTGCTGCGAGGTTGATCATTTGAAGAGTTTTGAATCATCACAGCCCCTACAGTTGGCCGACGCTCGATTCTTCCTTGGCTTTTCTGAGAATAAACAGTAGAAGCTTCCTTCTTAGCTGGAAAGGTCTTCTTAACAGCGGTGGATGCGGAGGCATCTTTCTGAATCTTACCACTTTTAATGTCGGCCTCAACCCTTTCACCGGTCAAAATTAGTTCGGTGAATCCCACAGAGGAACTCCTGATTAAATGATTGAAGAAAGGGCCAGACAGGGTCCTTAAAAACATGTCAACCAGCTCTCTATCCGACAATGGTGGCTGCACCCTTCCCGCCAGATCACGCCACTTCTGGGCATACTCTTTAAATCCTTCATTAGAAGCCATGCCCATACTTTGTAGTTGAGTACGAGTAGGCGCTAAATCAGTGTTCTATTGGTATTGTCGGTAGAAATCAGCAGCTAAGTCTTCCCAGTTATGGACCTCATACCTCTCAAGTTGATAGAACCAGTCTAATTGTGTGCCTGACAAACTGTCTTGGAAACAATGGACCCAAAGATCCTTATCAGATGAGTGGGGTTGGATCTTTCGGACGTAGGATCTTAGATGCATCTTTGGACACGACAGACCGTCATACTTGGAAAATGTAGGAACCTTGAATTTTGGAGGAATAACGATCCCAACGACCAACCCTAGTTCTTCGAAATCTAAACCAAGTACCCTTTGCAACTCCATGGCTGCCAATCTATCCTCAAGATTTTTAAATTTAACATCCGTCGGGGGATATTGCTCTTCGGAGTAATCTTCATCTTCTTCCTCTTCCTCTTCCTCTTCTTCTCCTTCAACTTCAGATTCAGAAGGCATCGTTGTTCCTTTTCCTTTACCATCCCCTTCATCAGACGTTGAGGGGAACTCGAGAACTTTTCTAGCATTGCTTTCAAACCTTCTCCCCATGATGACTACACCTGGTCTTTTCTTCTTTTTCTCTTTATCTTTCTCCAACCGTGCTTTGAGGTCCTCTTGAACCTTTGCTAAGGTCATGAGGAGTTGCTGGAATTGAGAGTTTTGCGCTTGCAGATCCTTAACCGTCTGCTCCAAATCCATCTTGCTGAAATAAACAGCAGAAAGATAAGGAAACCTGGTGTGAAGACCTGTTTATGCATATGATGAATGGTATGTTATTCATGTAATGCATTCAAGGATTCAGAAATTCAAATTTGTTGCAAACAAAAAAGAACACACGTCATATTAAGAAGAAATTTGTTAGTACATAAGTGCCCCATGGGAAAAATATTACAAAATTCTTAATGTAAAAAGACATTGCGCATCCTCTTTTGTGCGATTTAAGTGTTAAGGGTTTCCTCCTCATGAAGTCGGCGGGTAAGCTCCAAAACCTTCTTCTCACTGGCATAGAAGCTGGCTTCAAAAGTATTCTGTTCTTCTTTGAGTTGAATCCAACACTTTTGTAATTATTCCAATGATGTTAGCATGTCCGAATGTAGGAGGGTGTATGGAACCTCTCCTTCCATAACAGGATCTTTGATCACGGGGAGAATGTGAGGATATGGCATCATAATATTCTGGGCGCGGGTTCGTACCCACTTGAGGTAAGGCTCAAGAGGGATGGAATTCTCGTGCCCCAGTGTCTTACTATCCACCTTGTTGGGCATCCTCCAAGCTCTGATGAACCTTTGTCGAAGTCCTTGCGCATCGTTTTCGAAGTCAAAAACCAAGTCAGGGATCAGCATATCATGAGGACCATTCCTTATAGCATATCCAAACTGTCTTAGAGCTAAACAGGGGTTGTAGGTAATGCCTCCCCTAATTCCAAGTAGTGGGACATTAGGGAATTCCCCACAATGATCAATGATGATGACATTTTCTCTGGACCGATAACACCAATGAACATCAGAATGTGTGAGGGTCATCAACCGTTGTGACCACCTTAAACCCTGCTCATTCTTCAAAACTGATTGTGGAAGGTGAGAAATAAACCACCTTGCTAGGAGAGGAGTACAACACATGAGAACACCTCTTTTCCTCATTGTTCATGTGTAAAATAAGTGTAGGATGTCCCCAAGCAATGTAGGCACAGGATTCCGAGATATGAAGATCTTGACAGAATTCACATCTATAAGCTGATCAGGGTTTGGGAACAAAACCAAACCATAGATGAGAAGTGCTACAATCTCCTCAAAAGCTTGTAGATCTAGAGAATTCCAGCATTCTTGTGCCTTCTCCAACAGGAACTTTGCCAAGAAACCCTTGACACCACTTCTGGTTTCCCAATGACCCTTGATATCAGATGGTTGCAAATGTAATGCTTGAGCAACATCTTCAGGCTTTGGTTCTTTTTCCGTACCATTGTAGGGCAGTTGATGAAGAATAGGAATCCTCAGAAGTTGAGAAAATTCCTCCAAAGTAGGTACTAGTTGGTAATCATGGAATGTAAAATAGTGGTGTGGGGGGTCAAAGAACTGGAAGAGAACTTTCACCATGTCTTCTTCAATGTTGGAGTTGACCAAGCTGAGAAGTCTACCATGTCTTTCACTGAAGAGAGAATTCTCTGGAATCTTGGAAGTAAGCTCTTTGAGTTGAGGAGGGATTTTCACAAGGTTAACTTGTATTGTTTTCCTGCGAAGAGATTTCATGACCTACAAAACAAGAACAAAGATGAAGATCCAAACCCTTGAAATGGTTAGTGGATGCATATGATGTTTTATGATGTTCATGATGTATGCACAAGCATATGCACAAGCAAGTCACACAAAACCCTAGTTTATGGCTTGCATGAGGTTTCATAGGTAAGTACCCTCTAGAAGTTAGTTGGCTCAACCTGTCCTATAAATAGTAACCGGGTTCTAAGGGGCTCAAAATCACTGGATTATTTTCTATGTTTATTGTTTTAGTTTAGCCACTTAACTGGCGACCAAAATATTCCAAGAAAACAACCTTCAATGAGTGTAGTATCGAGTATCTACCAACTTCGGACTGCACCAAATCCGGTTATCTCACTACCCCTAATAAAAGGCCAAGATGGTCAAGTAAGGTTCTAAGAGTTCATTAGTGCTTCATGACATCACTCAGCGACCCCGTATTCTCTTTGATTGACTCAAAGGCTACCGGTACTTACAAATATGTCGCACTAATATAGCTATTGCTTCAACCATGTCGGTATACCCCGCACAGTTTCCACAACGTATTGCTATTTACCTATGAATGTTTCCCAAATCCGGGTAGAGGATTTCAAGCCCAAACAAGAGAACCAAATGTAAAGCAAACAAAGCAATCATGATAAGCATGCAAAGGTGATATAAGCCCTAAGGTTACTCCACTTTTAAAGTTTTCCCCAACAGAGTCTCCAGTTCTGTGATACGGTGGGAGAACTGACTTGAGGTTTCGCGTTTGTGTTCGCAAATGTTTCGGTTTAGCAAGAAGTTTTTTATGTATGTAAAAATATTTTCAATGTAAAGAAATATAAAGAAATAAATAAAGAAAGAAAGGTTAATTTTATTTATTTTAGGGTAAACCCTAATTTTCTTTAAGAAAATAACATTATATATTATTTATATACAAAAATATATTAACATGTATAAAAATGAAATATATTTTAAAAAAGGTGTTTTTTAGTATACATAGTAATAAAAATAAAAATGTAATATTTTTGTATTTTTATCTTAGGTTTTTAAAATAAAGTAAAGTATATATGTGTGTATATATATATATATATATATATATATATATATATATATATATATATATATATATATATATATATATATATATATATATATATATATATATATATATATATATATATATATATATATATATATATATATATATATATATATATATATATATATATATATATATATATATATATATATATATATATATATATATATATATTAAATATGTATAAAATAAAATAAAATATTTACAAAAATAAAATATATTCAAGAAAATATTTTCAATGTGAATTAAAATAAGAAATGAAAATAAAAGTATTATTTACATTATTTTCAAGTTTTAACAAATAATTATAAAGTATTTAAATTGTTTTATGTGAGAAAAAATCAAAATAAAATATCTAATAAATGTAAAAAATTGTGAAAATATTTTTAAGTATTTTTTTATGTTTAAAAATAAAATAACAAAGTCAGAAAAGAAAATAAAAATTCAAAAATACAAAAATATAAAAAGTTGGGCCAGGGGGTGCAAAAAGCAAGCATAGGGGTGCAAAAAGTGAGAAAGCCAAGCCCAGCCCATCAGCTTCATCTTCTTCCTTGTGACAACAGAAAACGCGCGCCATGTATCCAACTTTGAACATCCTGGAAACGTGACTTTTTGCCAAAACTCACAACATCAAACTTGTAGAGAATTTAAATACGAATCTAACCATATAAAGCATTAAACTTAACTCTCAAAGACCAGAGAGAATTTCTCTGGCCCTAAAATCTAACCTAACTTTTTCAGCATGTTCATGGATGAAATTCTCCTAGCACACTTAATATAAATGAAAACTGAGCATATGTATGGTTTCAGGGCAATGCGGACTACATCTTTCATTCACAAACTTAAGGCTAAATGTTCCTAAATAGAGAGATAGAAGTTCAT
Source organism: Vicia faba (assembly GCA_948472305.1). Classification (NCBI taxonomy): domain Eukaryota; kingdom Viridiplantae; phylum Streptophyta; class Magnoliopsida; order Fabales; family Fabaceae; genus Vicia; species Vicia faba. The sequence goes on along the minus strand of OX451735.1, from coordinate 848,584,003 downwards.
GAAAAACCTGTTTCAGTTGGATTCGAGTTGGACAATGCAACAACTTTCAGTGAGGCCTGAGGTTCTTTTGTGCTTGCTTGATGTTCCCTGAACCTTTCCCAATACTTAGTTTATTTTGAAATGGCCTGAATCAACCTCTAGAAGTCAACCTGCATAAGCTTGAAATAGAAATGGTGAACACTGTAAATGGAGTTACAGTTGGCAATGGAGGTTTGGGGTAGCTTGAGTGAGTTGAATGTAAGGTGTTTGAAGTGGAAAGGAGCAAAACGCACGAGCAAAATGAGCTATGGCACTCAAGTTGCAGTAACTTCCCTATTTTGCAAGTTTTTGGGGTTTTGGTGTTCAAGGGTGTTTGAGGGATGATTGGCTCGTATTTCTGGCTTACAGGGATGTGCAAAACTTGTTTGAAATGTTGGCTTCACTTGGTTATATCAGATTCACAAGATATGGACTTTTGGTACAATGACTTGTTTTGAAAGAAAAGTGTGAAGTGAAATGAGATAGGCATGTACAGGCTATATCCAAGCATGCACAAGTTCCTTATACCTTTTCCTGAGTTTGTGGAACTTGTTTGCTACAAAGAAAGAAGTCCAAGGCTCAAGAAAAGTAATTTGACATAAAGTTGCCTTTATGAAAATGGAAGTGCCATCTTTATGCCATAAATGGATTTGTTCATTGTATAATGCTCCCTTGATCAGAACAATGCCTTTAACCAATATGTTTGCATTCAATTTTTGAGTGTTGAAGGGTTTAGAGACCTGTAATTATGTACTAAGCTAGTTTGGTCAGATTTTGCAACTTGTATGAACATGTATTGGCCATGGTTACAAAGTGAGTTTTTGCCAACTTCAAGCATTCGATTCTCCCTAACCACAAATGTGTTTGAGGAGTTCTTGGACAATGGAAAGCTTGAAACATGTACTATAATACATCTTTGAAATGCAACTTGAGACTCCAAGTGGAACTATGTGAAAAATGGCCAAGAAGATGGGTCAAAATCCTGCCTAAACTAGGGCAAAATTTCTCTAAGTTAAAAGTTTTAGGGACCCTTGTTCCAAAAATCATAACTTGAGATCAAAGATTCTTTTGAGAAAACTTTGTGAATAAAATTTGTAGACTTTATGATGGACTACAACTTTCATGTTATAAGTTTTGTTTGAATCCATTTGCATTTTGGTGAAAATGTGGAACAAAGTTAGGAAAAATTAAGAAAATTTCATAACTTAGAAAAATTCTAAGTTATGAAATTTTTCAATTTCAAACCCTAATTTGCAATTTTGCGTTTCTTGATGAACAAGTTTCATAATTTGACACATATTGATGAAAAATGACCCTTGGCACTTGATTTTGACCAAAAAGTCAAAGTTTGACTTTTCAGTATACAGTCAAATTTTGATCAGTTGACTGAAAAATTCATCTGTCAATCTTATGCATTTGAGATCTTTTGAACTTGTTGAATAGGTAAAGATAATGTCATTGAGTCCTTGAGTCCATGGTTGAACTTGATTTGCCGTTGGCTAGGTCAAACAGTCAAAATTGCCTTTGCACAGTCAAAACCTTAAAAATGACCATTTTGCCCTTTTGGTAATCTGATCAAATTTCTTGTGGATTTGTGGTCCAAACTTGATCAAATGGTTCATATGAGTTCATAATGTTGATGTGGGTCAAAATTCATGAGGTTTGACTGTAAATTGGCCACAGTTGACTTTTTCCCCAATACAACTGATTTTTAGGTCAACTGTCCAACTGACTGGGCAAAAATTTGATTCAAGGTTTGAAACTTGGTATGGGCAAACTTATGAGTCCATAATGAAGTATGAAAGTCAATTTGTTCATTGAAGGTCCAAAAATCCCTGTGCAAACTCAAATCCTAATTTAGGTCAACAGTGCAAGGAGGTGTCTTGAGCAGAACAAACCCTAGCTTGATCATGAGTTCCAAGAGTCTTGTGATGAGAAATGGTGATAAAATTAGAGGGAAAATTTTGGGGCACAACTGTTGCCCCTGTTCAATCTTCTTGAACCTGAAGAGTTAGATTGGCAAGTTTTCCTTTCGTGACTCGAAGGTAAAAGAGGATTGGACACTAGAGTGCCCGTAAATTTGCACTCGTCAAAATATTATTGAGGGAATGGGCTTAAAGATGCCATTTGGAGATGGTAGAATCTTGCTGGAGATGGGCTTAAAGATGCCGTCTAAGATTGTTTGTTGAACTGGATCGTATCCGAGCTGTAACTGTATTTTATTTTTTTGAATGAATATCAGAATGACTGCCGTGTCTGGAGTGTATTTGTATGCTGAATGGGTAACAGAGAAACATTTGTAAATGGAGCAACTGTGTGCTGGGGATAAGTTCTGAATGAGTGACAGAATGGAAACCGTGTCCGAGGCGTATCTGGATTGTATCTGTAGTTGAGATCTGTATGAGTAGTAGAATGACTTTCGTGTCTGGAGTATATCTGTACTGTAACTAGGATCTGAATAAGTGACAGAATGACTTCTGTGGCGACTACACTGGGGAGAATCAAACTTCTGGTGTAAGGGCCAGAAAGGCATCCGTGTTTGGAGCGTAACTGAACTTTTGAAGTTGATAGTTGAATCTGAATAAGAGATAGAATGGCCGCCGTGTCTGGAGCGTATCTAGTCTGTACCAGATTCCTGAAGTCTGAATGAGTAGTAGAATGACTGCCGTTTTTGGGGTGTATCCACACTGTATTTTGACTTAAAATTCTGAATGAGTAATAGAATGACCGCCGTGTCTGGGGTGTATCCATACTAAATCTGAATAGTTGTTAACGACAACCTTTTAATCTTATCCTGAAAAGGGTAAAATGTTAGCTAAAACACAGAGTTATGTTGCATGATATGTATGATGCAATGAACTGTATTTTCATCAATTTTTATGATATATGAATGTAATGGAAGTGCATGTAAGCTGAGTAGCTGTCTTGCTGAGGAAAATAAATCCTTGATTGTTGAAGATGAGAAATCCCTGCTGACTGCTTGGGGGTTAAAGATCCTTGATTGTTGAGAATGAGAAATCCTGGGACCACTGTTGGGGATTGAAAATCCTTGGTGACTGGTGGGAATAAACAAGAGCTTTGACAACTTCTGCGGGGAATGAGAATCCTTCATGACTTTCCTGGGAAATAAAGGAAAACTCTGAAAATCTCTACTGGGGAATTAAAACCTGGGAGGCTTCTGCGGGAGAAATGAGACCGAGAATCTTCGATCTGCTGGGAAATAACTCTATGGGGAGAATGTTTACTCGGTCGGTGAAATCAGGATCTTGGGTTGTACGCCAATCTACTGGGGAAGTTGGGGAAAACTGAATGGTTCCCACTGGGGATTGATAGTTATAAATTGACTTCGCTGGGGAAGAAGGTTTAGAACATTCTAGCTTCGCTGTGGGTCTTGAAGCTTAACTCCGCTGGGGACATGTACTCCAAGGTTTTACCTTGTTGAGGATCTGAATGACATATTGTAGGGGATTTCTTCTGGAATTAGCACAAGGATATCTTCCTACACCTTCATCCTATCAGTAATTATCCTTTCTCAATTTCGTTTTATTTGTAAGCGGTGATTATATTCAAATGCATATGCCTATTTAACAAAACATTGGACGTTTTCAAATAAAACATAAGTATAAAAAGAAAGGAAAGGCAAGCAAATTTTTACACTTTGAAGTATCTTTGTATTAACTTTTGTAAGTATCTTTGTACAAAGGAGACAGACATCCTAGTAAGAGAATGTTGTCGTAAATTGAGAAAAAATTTATACAAAAGAAAGATGGCTATGTGTAATAATTCCATGGGGTTCCTATTCTGCTATGGTCTTCACGACTCTGAGTATCTTGTCCATTCGCTGCTTCGTCTGCCGATGATTGGATTGATCAGAAGCTTGGAGCTTGTTGGTGAAGAGATTGTCCTTAAAGTGATCCGACGAGACATAGTCATACGCTTTAATTCCCTAACTTTTGCCTGGACCGCCCTTTTAGGTTTTTGATCCACCGGGAAACCCTTTTTTACCCAAGTCGCCCTTTCGGGTTTTCAACTTGCCGGGTGTACAAATTTTTTTTGTTTATCCCTAAATTTTGCCTGAACCGCCCTTTTGGGTTTTCGATTCACCGGGATGCCCATTTTTGCCCAAGTCGCCCTTTCGGGTTTTCAACTTGTTGGGTCTTTTTATGCGTAGTATCTTTTGACTATGTCTGCGTTCGCAGGGTGCGGCAAGTCGTCAATGTCCATGGTGGTCAGAATCATTGCCCCACCAGAAAAGATGCTCTTGATCACAAATGGTCCTTCGTAAGTAGGAGTCCACTTGCCCCTGGGATCATTTTGCGGCAAGATGATCCTCTTGATTACAAGATCTCCAACTTGATATACCTGACGCCTGACCTTCTTGTTGAAAGCCTTGATCATCCGTTTTTGATATGTCTGACCATGACAAACAACAGTAATTCGTTTCTCATCGATCAAATTAAGTTGATCAAGCCGGGTCTGAATCCAATCGTCTTCACTCAAACCAGCATCCTTCATAATCCTTAAGGAAGGAATTTGAACTTCCATAGGTAAAGCAACTTCCATGCCAAATACTAAAGAAAAGGGGGTTGCCCCTGTTGAAGTATGCGCTGTGGTATGATATCCATGCAGAGCAAACGGTAACATCTCATGCCAGTCCTTGTAGGTGACTGTCATCTTTTGAATGATCTTCTTGATATTTTTGTTCGCAGCTTCGACAACACCATTCATCTTAGGCCGATAGGGAGATGAATTGTGATGTTGAATCTTGAACTGTTCGCACAGAGCGGTGATCATAGTGTTGTTCAAATTTGTACCGTTGTCAGTGATGATCCTGTCGGGGATACCATACCGGCATATGAGGTTCTGCTTGATGAAGCGGGCAACCACATTCTTTGTAACAGAGGCGAAGGAAGCTGCTTCGACCCATTTGGTAAAGTAATCAATGGCCACTAAGATGAAACGGTGTCCATTGGATGCTGTAGGCTTGATCTCTCCAATCATGTCAATGCCCCACATTGTGAACGGCCAAGGAGTTGTTAGAACATTGAGAGGAACAGGAGGAATGTGCACTTTGTCGGTGTAGACTTGACATTTGTGGCAAGTACGGGAATGTTGATGACAATCAGCTTCCATGGTAGACCAGTAGTAGCCTGCCCTAAGAATCTTCTTAGCCATTGTATGTCCGCTTAAGTGGGTGCCAAATGTGCCACTATGTATTTCGGTCATGATTAACTCCGCTTCAACCTTGTCCACACAACGAAGTAGAACACAATCATGGTTGAGCTTATAAAGGATGTCGTTGCTTAGGAAGAACTTGGCAGCAAATCTCCTTAAGAACTTTTTGTCATTGACGGAAGCTCCTTCAGGGTATTATCGAGTCTGGAGATACCTTTTGATTTCATGAAACCAGGGTTGTTCCACTATTTCTTTGGTATTAATCTCATGACAGTGTGCAGGTTCGTCCATTCGCTCGATGGTGATTTGGGGAGCCTCGTTATCCCAGTTGAGTTTAAACATGGAAGACATTGTATCCAGAGCATCTGCTAGATGATTTTCTTCTCGCGGGAAGTGCTCAAAAGTAATCTGCTTGAAATGAGGCAACAATGTCAAGACATGTTCTTTGTATGGGATAAGATTAGGATGTCTAGTGTCCCACTCTCCTTTGATTTGACTGATAACCAAAGCCGAGTCCCCAAATACGACCAAAGATTTGATTCCCAAGTCTATAGAAGCCTTGAGATCAAAGATGCAAGCTTCATACTCAGCCATGTTGTTGGTACAGCTGAAGCAAAGTCGGGCAGTGAAGGCTGTATGGCAACCTTCCGGAGAAATGAGTACCGCATCGATACCGTTGCCAAGTGAATTTGAAGCACCATCAAAGTACAAGGTCCATCGGGATCCTTGTTCAGGTCCGTTATACGGTCCGTTATCTTCAATATTGTCCAATGTCATGATGTCCTCATCATGGAAGTCGAATCTCATAGATTGGTAATCTTCGACGGCTTGATGAGCTAGATGGTCAACTAGTACACTCCCCTTTATAGCTTTTTGGGTAGTATACTGGATATCATACTCAGTCAGAATCATTTTCCATCTAGCGATTCTTCCAGATAAAGCAGGCTTCTCGAAGATATACTTGATCGGATCCATCTTGGAAATCAACAAAGTGGTATGAGTCAACATATACTGCCTTAGCCGGCGAGCAGCCCATACCAAAGTGCAACAAGTTTTCTCGAGCAGTGAGTAGCGAGTCTCACAGTCGGTAAAATTTTTGCTAAGGTAATAAATGGCATGCTCTTTTCGGCCAGACTCGTCATGTTGGCCCAGTACGCACCCTATTGAGTTATCCAAAACAGTCAGATACATGATTAACGACCTTCCTTCGACGGGTGGCATCAAGATAGGAGGTTTCAGCAAATACTCCTTGATCTTATCAAAAGCAACTTGATAATCATTGTTCCATTCAACTACCTGATCTTTTTTCAACAGCTTGAAGATTGGCTCACAGGTAGATGTTAAGTGAGAGATGAACCTCGCAATATAGTTTAAGCGTCCCAAGAATCCTCTAACCTCCTTCTCAGTGCGGGGGGCAGGCATTTCTTATATAGCCTTGACTTTAGCAGGATCAACTTCAATGCCTTTGTTGCTGATGATAAATCCCAAAAATTTACCATACCTGACTCCAAATGTGCACTTGCTTGGGTTCAGTCTGAGCTTATACTCCTTCAACCTGACAAACAGCTTTTGCAGATGATCAAGGTGTTCTTCTTCTATCTGTGATCGGGCTATCATGTCGTCTACGTAAACTTCAATCTCATGGTGTATCATGTCATGAAACAAATCTACCATGACGCGTTGATAGGTTGCCCCGGCATTCTTCAGTCTAAATGGCATCACTTTGTAGCAGAAGGTACCCTATTGCGTGACAAAAGTAGTTTTCTCCATGTCCTCGGGGGCCATTTTGATTTGGTTGTATCCCGAGAATCCATCCATGAAGGAAAATACCTTGTGTTGAGCTCTGTTGTAAACCAAGATATCGATGTGTGGTAGTGGAAAATCGTCTTTAGGGCTAGCCCTGTTTAAATCCCTATAGTCCACACACATTCTGACTTTTCCGTCCTTCTTAGGTACGGGCACAATGTTAGAAACCCATTGTGGATAGGAAGTAACAGCCAGAAAGCCAGCGTTGAATTGCTTCATTACCTCAGCTTTGATCTTCTCAGACATGTCGGGCCTCATTCGGCGGACTTTTTGCTTGATCGGTGGATAGTCTTCTCTTGTAGGGATACGGTGAACCACGATATCCGTGTCTAATCCCGACATGTCTTCATAGGACCAGGCGAAGATTTCAACATATTCGTTCAACAACTGCACTAAGCACTCTGTGACACTTGGTTCCAGGTTGGCACCCACCTTAACCTCTTTCTTATCTTCCTCTGTTCCCAAGTTGATGGTTTCTAGCAACTCTTCATGAGGAATAACAACCCTCTCTTCTTGTTGCAAAAGTCTGGCTAACTCTCCCGGCACTTCATAGTCTTCGTCAACTTCGTACTCAACATGATTGACCAAATCTTCAGAGTCACCGAAGGCTAAAGCAGAATAGTCACCTATGGAATCTGGAGTGGATGGGTACCTGCATTTTGTGAGTGTGGGTGTGTGTAAGGGATAGCCATCCTTAAACAAAACAAGATGCAAAAGGAAAGAAAATGAACACAACAGTTTATAGATGAAAACGTCCAATGGTTCATTAAAACATGGCATATGATAATGAAGAAAATCAAGCCCTTACAAATGGACCTATATTCCCCGGGCAAGGCATAAGGTGAAAATAGTGTACGAATTGTTTAGTTATTACAGACCAAAATAGGAAATTGTTCAAAGATAAATTACTGGTTGATGAAAGTGATGGGAACAAAGTCTTTTGCTTCCCAGTTCCTTAATCCTCCTTCGACGGTTGGAAAGATCCAATCTTCAAAGTTGTCTTCTTCATCATCATCATCTTCTAAGGCATTAATTCCATGGTGAGTGATTTTTACAGGTGGTCTTCCAGCCTTGGAGCGACGCATAGCTTTCTGGCCAGCAGCAGTAAAACCTAGTCCAAACTTGTCCGTCTTGTGAGGAAAATCAGGAAGTTGCCCCCACACTCTACTCCTTCCTTCTTTGATTATAGCCTCCACATCCTTGAGGGATGCCATCCTAGGCACATGCTTGGAAATGATAGGCACATCAACCATTGTCTTTGCAACTGCGACTTCAGGAGAAACTTCCTCAAAATGTTGGAAAGGCGTTTCTATGAATTCGCCATCCAACTCCACATAGCGGAATGAGTTGAGGTGACTTATCATGTACTCTTCCTCGCCGTGCACCGTTATAATCTTACCTTGAACATGATACTTTAGCATTTGGTGTAAAGAGGAGGTAACTGCCCCAGCATAGTGGATCCACGGCCTTCCCAACAAACACGAATATGAAGGACGGATGTCGATCACATAAAAGGTGAAGTTGAAAATTTATGTGCCCACTTTGATAGGAATGTCAACCAATCTGTGAACCATTCTTTTGGACCCATCAAAGGCCCTAACCACGATATTACTTGGCTTTAGCACTAACCCTTCACAGTCCAAACGGTCTAACGCTTTCTTCGGTAGCACATTCAAGGATGAACCAATATCAACTAGAACATGGGCAAGGGTGGTTCCCCTGCATTCCACTGAGACATGCAGCGCGTCGTTGTGCTTCCTTCCTTTAGGGGTCAAATCAGCATCGGAAAAACCAAGACCATTATCAACAGTAAGGCTGGCCATGCACTCTTGAAACTGGTCAGCCGAAGTTTCTTGAGGCACGTGTGCCGTCTTTAAAAATTTGATCAGGGCCTTAGCATGGGCCTCAGAGCAGAGTAGAAGAGCCAACATGGAGATTTTGGAAGGGGTCTGCCCTAGCTGTTCCACAACGTCGTAGTCGCTCTTTTTGATTATCTTTAAGATTTGTTCCATTTCTTTCTGGGTGCTCTCGGGGATTACCACAGTCTGAGCCTTCATCCTGACAGGCGCTTCTAGTATCCCCTTACCCTTATCGGTAGTATCAACGGATGGTCTAACTTCAGGAGTATCCAATTCTTTAATTATCGGGCCTTGCACATATGGCTTAACAGGCACAGAAGCTTTCGAGGGTCCGAAGACTGCTCGTGGGGGAGCAATCTTCGGAGAGAAAATTCGTCCGCTGCGAGTTATCTTGCTTGTTCCCGCAATGTTCCCTATACCAGGGGTTTCATCATAAAAATTCTCTTAGACTGATTCAATCTGTTTGATACCATGATAGAAGATTTCTCCTCCGTAGTTCCATGGTATCGTCTTGTTAGATTGATACGGGACAAACCCCGGCATGGTGATTTTTAGCGGCACAAACTTAGGATCAGGCGTAATCTTGACAGGCCTTTTTCAAGCCTTGGGAAGATTGTCGGAGATGGTTATTATTGCAATGTCATTGGTTGAAGTAACAAAGGTAGCAGGAGTAACAGGAGTGAAGGTATCAATAGGAGTCTTTTGGAAGAGTATCTCTTGGGTATCCATCAGGCGTTGGATGCCTGATTTCAACAGTGGGCAGTCAGCTTGTATGTTTAAACAGAAATAACAGTCTTTTCCACAGCCTGGGAATATCCCGGCTCTCATCAAATTCAGTTTAATCATTGGTAACAGAGTCAAAAGGTCAGCAACATTGATAACATGAAGGTCTTCCATAACGGCATGAACATTATGACCGTGCTTGGGCATCGGGGCAGAAATCACATTTGCCTTTTCGAGTGCATCGAATTTTACTTCCTTAGCGTCGATCAGGTCTTGGATTTTGTTCTTAAGAGCCCAACAGTTGTTGGTATCATGCCCTACACTGTCAGAGTGGTAAGCACATTTTGCATTAGAGTGGTAATACGGAGAGGAGGTATTAGGGTTCTTTGGTGCTTCTTTCAAAGTGGTGAGATTCAGCTTCAGCAAATGAGGGAGTACTTGAGCCGGTGTCATGTTGATTCGGGTGAACTGCCGTTGTGGCCTTTCTACCCGTTGCTGATTAGGTATTGGTTGATTGCTGCGAGGTTGATCATTTGAAGAGTTTTGAATCATCACAGCCCCTACAGTTGGTCGACGCTCGATTCTTCCTTGGCTTTTCTGAGAATAAACAGCAGAAGCTTCCTTCTTAGCTGGGAAGGTCTTCTTAACAGCGGTGGACGGGAAGGCATCTTTCTGAATCTTACCACTTTTGATGCCGGCCTCAACCCTTTCACCGGTCAAAATTAGTTCGGTGAATCCCGCAGAGGAACTCCCAATTAAATGATTGAAGAAAGGGCCAGACAGGGTCCTTAAAAACATGTCAACCAGCTCTCTATCCGACAATGGTGGCTGCACCCTTCCCGCCAGATCACGCCACTTCTGGGCATACTCTTTAAATCCTTCATTAGAATCCATGCGCATACTTTGTAGTTGAGTATGAGTAGGCACTAAATCAGCGTTCTATTGGTATTGTCGGTAGAAAGAAGCAGCTAAGTCTTCCCAGTTATGGACCTCAGACCTCTCAAGTTGATAGAACCAGTCTAATTGTGTGCCTGACAAACTGTCTTGGAAAAAATTGACCCAAAGATCCTTATCAGATGAGTGGGGTTGGATCTTTCAGACGTAGGATCTTAGATGCATCTTTGGACACGACAGACCGTCATACTTGGAAAATGTAGGAACCTTGAATTTGGGAGGAATAACGATCCCAGCGACCAACCCTAGTTCTTCGAAATCTAAACCAAGTACCCTTTGCAACTCCATGGATGCCAATCTATCCTCAAGATTTTTAAATTTAACATCCGTCGGGGGATATTGCTGTTCGGAGTAATCTTCGTCTTCTTCCTCTTCCTCTTCTTCTCCTTCAACTTCAGATTCAGAAGGCATCGCTGTTCCTTTTCCTTTACCAGCCCCTTCATCAGACGTTGAGGGGAACTCGAGAACTTTTCTAGCATTGCTTTCAAACCTTCTTCCCATGATGACTACACCTGGTCTTTTATTCTTTTTCTCTTTATCTTTCTCCAACCGTGCTTTGAGGTCCTCTTGACCCTTTACTAAGGTCATGAGGAATTGCTGGAATTGAGAGTTCTGCGCTTGCAGATCCTTAACCGTCTGCTCCAAATCCATCTTGCTAAAATAAATAGCAGAAAGATAAGGAAACCTGGTGTGAAGACCTGTTTATGCATATGATGAATGGTATGTTATTCATGTAATGCATTCAAGGATTCAGAAATTCAAATTTGTTGCAAACAAAAAAGAAAACACGTCATATTAAGAAGAAATTTGTTAGTACATAAGTGCCCCATGGGCAAAATATTACAAAATTCTTAATGTAAAAAGACATTGCGCATCCTCTTTGGTGCGATTTAAGTGTTGAGGGTTTCCTCCTTATGAAGTCGGCGGGTAAGCTCCAAAACCTTCTTCTCACTGGCATAGAAGCTGGCTTCAAAAGTATTCCGTTCTTCTTTGAGTTGAACCCAACACTTTTGTAATTCTTCCAATGATGTTGGCATGTCCGGATGTAGGAGGGTGTATGGAACCTCTCCTTCCATAACAGGATCTTTGATCACGGGGAGAATGTGAGGATATGGCATCATAAGATTCTGGGCGCGGGTTCGTACCCACTTGAGGTAAGGCTCAAGAGGGATGGAATTCTCGTGCCCCAATGTCTTACTATCCACCTTGTTGGGCATCCTCCAAGCTCTGATGAACCTTTGTCGAAGTCCTTACGCATCGTTGTCGAAGTCAAAAACCAAGTCAGGGATCAGCATATCATTAAGACCATTCCTTACAGCATATCCAAACTATTTTAGAGCTAAACAGGGGTTGTAGGTAATGCCTCCCCTAATGCCAAGTAGTGGGACATTAGGGAATTCCCCACAACGATCAATGATGATGACATTTTCTCTGGACCAAGAACACCAATGAACATCAGAATGTGTGAGGGTCATCAACCGTTGTGACCACCTTAAACCCTGCTCATTCTTCAAAATTGATTGTGAAAAGGTGAGAAATAAACCACCTTGCTAGGAGAGGAGTACAACACATGAGAACACCTCTTTTCCTCATTGTTCGTGTGTAAAATGAGTGTAGGATGTCCCCAAGCAATGTAGGCACAGGATTCTGAGATATGAAGATCTTGACAGAATTCACATCTATAAGCTGATCAGGGTTTGGGAAAAAAACCAACCCATAGATGAGAAGTGCTACAATCTCCTCAAAAGCTTATAGATCTAGAGAATTCCAGCATTCTTGTGCCTTCTCCAACAGGAACTTTGCCAAGAAACCCTTGACACCACTTCTGGTTTCCCAATGACCCTTGATATCAGATGGTTGCAAATGTAATGCTTGAGCAACATCTTCAGGCTTTGGTTCTTTTTCCGTACAATTGTAGGGTAGTTGATGAAGAATAGGAATCCTCAGAAGTTGAGAAAATTCCTCCAAAGTAGGTACTAGTTGGTAATCAGGGAATATGAAACAGTTGTGTAGGGGGTCAAAGAACTGGAAGAGAACTTTAACCATGTCTTCTTCAATGTTGGAGTTGACCAAGCTGAGAAGTCTACCATGTCTTTCACTGAAGAGAGAATTCTCCGGAATCTTGGAAGTAAGCTCTTTGAGTTGAGGAGGGATTCTCACAAGGTTAACTTGTATTGTTTTCCTGCGAAGAGATTTCATGACCTACAAAACAAGAACAAAGATGGAGATCCAAACCCTTGAAATGGTTAGTGGATGCATATGATGTTTTATGATGTTCATGATGTATGCACAAGCATATGCACAAGCAAGTCACATAAAACCCTAGTTTCAGGCTTGCATGAGGTTTCATAGGTAAGTACCCTCTTGAAGTTAGTTGGCTCAACCTGTCCTATAAATAGTAACCGGGTTCTAAGGAGCTCAAAATCTCTGGATTATTTTCTATGTTTATTGTTTTGGTTTAGCCACTTAACTGGCGACCAAAATATTCCAAGAAAACAACCCTCAATGAGTGTAGTATCGAGTATCTACCAACTTCGGACTTCACCAAATCCGGTTATCTCACTACCCCTAATAAAAGGCCAAGATGGTCAAGTAAGGTTCTAAGAGTTCATTAGTGCTTCATGACATCACTCAGCGCTCCCGTATTCTCTTTGATTGATTCAAAGGCTACCGGTACTTACAAATATGTCGCACTAATATAGCTATTGCTTCAACCATGTCGATATACCCCGCACAGTTTCCACAACGTATTGCTATTTACCTATGAATGTTTCCCAAATCCGGGTAGAGGATTTCAAGCCCAAACAAGAGAACCAAATGTAAAGCAAACAAAGCAATCATGATAAGCATGCAAAGGTGATATAAGCCCTAAGGTTACTCCACTTTTAAAGTTTTCCCCAACAGAGTCTCCAGTTCTGTGATACGGTGGGAGAACTGACTTGAGGTTCCGCGTTTGTGTTTGCAAATATTTCGGTTTAGCAAGGAGTTTTTTATGTATGTAAAAATATTTTAATGTAAAGAAATATAAAGAAATTAATAAAGAAAGAAAGGTTAATTTTATTTATTTTAGGGTAAACCCTAATTTTCTTTAAGAAAATAAAATTATATATTATTTATATACAAAAATATATTAACATGTATAAAAATGAAATATATTTTAAAAAAGGTGTTTTTTAGTATACATAGTAATAAAAATAAAAATGTAATATTTTTGTATTTTTATCTTAGGTTTTTTAAATAAAGTATAGTATATATATATATATATATATATATATATATATATATATATATATATATATATATATATATATATATATATATATATATATATATATATATATATATATATATATATATATATATATATATATATATATATATATATATATATATATATATATATATATATATATATATATATATATATATATATATATATATATATATATATATATATATATATATATATATATATATATATATATATATATATATATATATATATATATATATATATATATTAAATATATTAAATATGTATAAAATAAAATAAAATATTTACAAAAATAAAATATATTCAAGAAAATATTTTCAATGTGAATAAAAATAAGAAATGAAAATAAAAGTATTATTTACATTATTTTCAAGTTTTAACAAATAATTATAAAGTATTTAAATTGTTTTATGTGAGAAAAAATCAAAATAAAACATCTAATAAATGTAAAAAATTGTGAAAATATTTTTAAGTATTTTTTTATGTTTAAAAATAAAATAACAAAGTCAGAAAAGAAAATAAAAATTCAAAAATGCAAAAATATAAAAAGTTGGGCCAGGGGGTGCAAAAAGCAAGCATAAGGGTGCAAAAAGTGAGAAAGCCAATCCCAGCCCATCAACTTCATCTTCTTCCTTGTGACAACAAAAAACGCGTGCCCTATATCCAACTTTGAACATCCTGGAAACGTGAGTTTTTGCCAAAACTCACAACATTAAACTTGTAGAGAATTTAAATACGAATCTAACCATATAAAGCATTAAACTTAACTCTCAAAGGCCAGAGATAATTTCTCTGGCCCTAAAATCTAACCTAACTTTTTCAGCATGTTCATGGATGAAATTCTCCTAGCACACTTAATATAAATGAAAACTGAGCATATGTATGGTTTCAGGGCAATGAGTACTACATCTTTCATTCACAAACTTAAGGCTAAATGTTCCTAAATAGAGAGATAAAAGTTCATGAAAAACCTATTTCAGTTGGATTCTAGTTGGACAATGCAGCAACTTTCAGTGAGGCCTGAGGTTCTTTTGAGCTTGCTTGATGTTCCCTGAACCTTTCCCAATACTTAGTTTGTTTTGAAATGGCCTGAATCAACCTCTAGAAGTCAACCTGCATAAGCTTAAAACAGAAATGGTGAACACTGTAAATGGAGTTACAGTTGGCAATGGAGGTTTGGGGTATCTTGAGTGAGTTGAATGGAAGGTGTTTGAAGTGGAAAGGAGCAAAACGCACGAGCAAAATGAGCTATGGCACTCAAGTTGCAGCAACTGCCCAATTTTGCAAGTTTTTGGTGTTTTGGTGTTCAAGGGTGTTTGAGGGATGATTGGCTCGTGTTTCTGGCTTACAGGGATGTGTAAAACTTGTTTGAAATGTTGGCTTCACTTGGTTATATCAGATTCACAAGATATGGACTTTTGGTACAATGACTTGTTTTGAAAGAAAAGTGTGAAGTGAAATGAGATAGGCCTGTACAGGCTATCTCCAAGCATGCACAAGTTCCTTGTACCTTTTCCTGAGTTTGTGGAACTTGTTTGCTGCAAAGAAAGAAGTCCAAGGGTCAAGAAAATTAATTTGACATAAAGTTGCCTTTATGAAAATGGAAGTGCCATCTTTATGCCAAAAATGGATTTGTTCATTGTATAATGCTCCCTTGATCAGAACAATGCCTCTAACCAATGTGTTTGCATTCAATTTTTGAGTTTTGAAGGGTTTAGAGACCTGTAATTATGCACTAATCTAGTTTGGTTAGATTTTGCAACTTGTATGAACATGTATTGGCCATGGTTACAAAGTGAGTTTTTTCCAACTTCAAGCATTCGATTCTCCCTAACCACAAATATGTTTGAGGAGTTCTTGAACAATTTGGAAATCTTGCAACATGTACTATAGTCCATCTTTGAAATGCAACTTGATACTCCAAGTGGAACTATGTGAAAAATGGCCAAGAAGATGGGTCAAAATCCTGCCTAAACTAGGGCAAAATTTCTCTAAGTTAAAAGTTTTAGGGACCCTTGTTCCAAAAATCATAACTTGAGATCCAAGCTTCTTTTGAGAAAACTTTGTGAATAAAAGTTGTAGACTTTGTTATGGACTACAACTTTCATGTTGTAAGTTTTGTTTGAATCCATTTTCATCTTGGTGAATGTGGGACAAAGTTAGGAAAAATTAAGAAAATTTCATAACTTAGAAAAATTCTAAGTTATGAAAATTTTCAATTTCAAACCCTAATTTGCAATTTTGGGTTTCTTGATGAACAAGTTTCATAATTTGACACATCTTGATGAAAAATGACCCTTGGCACTTGATTTTGACCAAAAAGTCAAAGTTTGACTTTTCAGTATACAATCAAATTTTGATCAGTTGACTGAAAAATTCATCTGTCAATCTTATGCATTTGAGATCTTTTGAACTTGTTGAATAGGTCAAGATAATGTCATTGAGTCCTTGAGTCCATGGTTGAACTTGATTTTCCATTGGCTAGGTCAAACAGTCAAAATTGCCTTTGCACAGTCAAAACCTTAAAAATGACCATTTTGCCCTTTTGGTGATCTGATCAAATTTCTTGTGGATTTGTGGTCCAAACTTGATCAAATGGTTCATATGAGTTCATAATGTTGATGTGGGTCAAAATTCATGAGGTTTGACTGTAAATTGGCCACAGTTGACTTTTTCCCCAATACAACTGATTTTTAGGTGAACTGTCCAATTGACTGGGCAAAAATTTGATTCAAGGTTTGAAACTTGGTATGGGCAAACTTATGATTCCATTATGAAGTATGAAAGTCAATTTGGGCATTGAAGGTCCAAAAATCCCTCTGCAAACTCAAACTCTAATTTAGGTCAACAGTGCAAGGAGGTGTCTTGAGCAGAACAAACCCTAGCTTGATCCTGAGTTCCAAGAGTCTTGTGATGAGAAATGTTGATAAAATGAGAGGGCAAATTTTGGGGTACAACACTGTCCTTCTCCTTCGAATCCAGAAACAACAAACACACCCCTACTCTTCTGGACCTTCGAATCCAACACTAGAAACACAACCTTCGTTTCTTCCCTTCGAATCCAGGAGCATCCAGGGAAGCAGCTAAAGGTCCAACCCACATACCCAAGCTTCAAGCAAGGTAAGTCACTCTGACCTTAAGCTTTTCATTTCAAAACATGTACGTAGCATTTGCTTCCTTTTTGTTTCTACCTTTTCAGTTTGTTTTCATTGCTAACCTTTTGTTTTTGTTTCTTGGTTTATCAAACATTTTTTAAGAACTAACCTCGCCATGAGACAATACTAGCGTGGCCTTAGGCCATGTTGCTATTAAAATCCCAAACAAAAGAAAACAGGAGGAAGGAGGTGTGAATTGAAGATTTAGGCTTCACCCCTGGCTGCTTCACAGTTGCAAGCAGAACAAAGAGTGTGGCCTTAGGCTTCGCCATACTCTGACTTCCAGGCCATTCGAAGGAAGCATAAAATGATGTAATTGAAGGATCAATTCACACTGACTGCCAGGCCCAATTGAAGGAAACAACTAGGAAGATGAATAGAAGGATTCCCGCACATGCTGAGTTCCAGGCCAAATTGAAAGAAGCCAGGAAAAGCAGAATCGAAGGGTTTTGCTGCCTGAATCGAAAATCTTGTCTTCCCTTCATTTATTTTATTTTGTCTTTATATTTTCTTGCTATTCAATATGGTTGTAATAGTGTAGGATATTTATTTTCTTCATTTTTATTGCTTTATACGAATATTAGTAATTAGGATGTATGGCAAGATAAAACCAACAAGTAGACAACCCAAAAATCAAAGACAAAAGTCATGCAATCAAACACACTTTGCACATATGCACCTCTAGGGTAATCTCACTTGTTGCCTCGGAAAAATAGTCATGTCCCTCGAATATGGACGTTTTAGAAAAGACCCTCGATAAAATATCGTAGTCCCTCGATGACCCTCGATGACCCTCGATGTTGCCTTCGATAAACGATCTAGTCCCTAAACGACATTGCTAAAACGTCCCATAGGTTGCCTTCTATGACTATACAAATGACCCATGTCCGTCCCTTTACATCTAACGATGAGGCTTCTTACCAAATCAATGGTAAGATAGCAACATCTAAAGGAGGAGGAAAAGAACATTAGACCTTTTGAGTAGTTAAGACGCCTATAGTTGCTCGCTTGCTCACAACAAAAACATTTTACACACCAACACACCAACACTTTCATTTGAAACATTTTCAAAATACAAAGCTCTTTGTACGCATTCTTATAGAGACGAGAATCATTACAAAGACACTTTTCAAAATCACTTTCAAAAACACATTCCAAAAAACATCTTTTTGAACTATTTTCAAAAACCAACACTTTGTACGTGTTCTTATAGAGACGAGAACCATTACAAAGACGTTTTTTCTAGATATTTTCAAACCCACGCTACAAAGCATATTTTCAAACAAAGGAAAGTTATCTAGCAAGCAACTAAGAGCCCGTAGATGACTAAGAATGAAAAGGGTGCTAATACCTTCCCTTTTTCATAACCTACCCCCCGAACTCAAGAAAATAATCTCAAAGGTCATTCCTGTTCTTTTCAAAATTTCCTTATTGGATAAAAGAAAAGTTGGTGGAGACTCTTGCTATACGTAACAACTGCGATCAAACGCAAAACACCAAAGTCAGTTCTCCCACTGTGTTACAGAACTGGAGACTCTGCTGGGGAGAACTTAAAGGTGGGGTTACCTTAAGGATATATTACCTTTACTTGCTTTCATTGTTTGACTTGCTTGCATTACATTAGGGTTCCTTGTTTGGGTTATTGTTAAAGATCCTACACCCGGATTTGGGGCACCTCTTTAGGTAAGTAGCAATAAATCATGGAGGATGTACGGTGTAGACCGATATGGACAAAGTGATAGCTATGTTAGCATGATAATCTGGCTTGTACTAATGTTCCTTGAGTCAGTTAAGGATAACATTAAGCTTCCTTATAGTGTCATTAAGTGCTAACTGACCTTTAGAACCTTTAATTGACTCATCCTAAGCCACTAGAAAGTAGTGAGATGGCCGGCTTTGGTTCCTACTGAAGTTTGATTGATACTTGATGCTACACTCATTGAGATTAGACTTTTGGGATATTTTGGCTGCAATAC
The DNA here is from genome assembly GCA_948472305.1 of Vicia faba. Classification (NCBI taxonomy): domain Eukaryota; kingdom Viridiplantae; phylum Streptophyta; class Magnoliopsida; order Fabales; family Fabaceae; genus Vicia; species Vicia faba. The sequence goes on along the minus strand of OX451735.1, from coordinate 848,565,063 downwards.
TCTTGTGCTTGAGCTAGAATAATGCCTAAAAGAAATATCGATGATATGAGACTCCTTAGAACCCGATCACTTTCTAGGACAGGTTGAGCCAAATAAACTTCAAGAGGGTACTTACCTACAAACTCCATGCAAGCCTAAACCTATGGACTTGTCTGCTTTGTGTGTATATGTCTATTTGTACATAACAACTTGCTTGCTTTGCATACTTGTACATAACATCATGACGTCATACCATAGAATTTTCAATAATCATTTCAAGGATCTCAAGGGCCTATGATATAGGGTTATGTTAAACCAGACACCTATCAAGGGGCAAGAGGATTCATTATCTAATCAAATGTCGTCAAAGACCAAAGAACGATAACTTGAGTCAAGGGTTATGACCCACTTGACATGGTGAGCTTGATTCTCGTGGAAGGACATCCACCGGTACGAAGTTCTCCAATTAAAGCAGTTGATCAAAATTCAACTTCTAACATCTTCTTGTGTTTACCCCGTGAGATCCTTGAAAACATGCATCCACATACCATGCATCATATCATGACAAGTTTCTCCCACACATGTTTCCTTATCTTCCTACTGTTTATTTCAGTGAGATGGATATGGAACAAACCATGAAGGATCTTCAAGCACAAAATGCGAAATTCCAACAAATGTTCTTGACTTTGGCTAAAGGGAAAGAGGATCTGAAGACTCTTCTTCTCAAAGACAAGAAGAAAAAGAAGTCAGTGGGCATCCTGAATTTGGGAAGGAGGTTCAAAAGACCAACATAACAAGCTCTAGGATTCACAACTCCGTCAACTGAGGGGGACAATCATACAAAAGAAGGGGATCACAGTCCGGGGTCTAACGAAGAAGAGGTTGACTATGCTAAAGAACAATATCCTCCCGTGGACGACAAATACAAACACCTGGAGGATCGTCTCAATGCTATGGAGATTCAACAAATACCTGGCTTGGACTTTGAAGAGTTAGGGTTGGTTTCCAGAGTGGTCATCTCACTAAAGTTCAAAATCCCTACCTTTGCCATCTATGATGGGGTTTCTTTTCCTAAGATGCATCTGAGATCTTATGTCCACAAGATTCAACCATACACTACTGATCAGAAACTCTGGGTCCATTTCTTCCAAGAGACTCTAGCTGGGACTCAACTTGAATGGTTCTATCAATTGGAAGGTTCTCGCATCCACACCTGGGAGGATTTAGCTGCTTCTTTCTACAAGTAGTACCAATACAACACTGATCTGGCACCAACTCGCGTGCAGTTGCAGAACATGACCATGGGTTCCAACGATGGCCTCAAAGAATACGCTCAAAAATGGAGAGACCTGGCAGGCAGAGTGCAGCCACCCTTAACTGACATGGAGCTGATTGACATCTTTATGGGAACTTTGACAGGACCATTCTTCAACCATCTGATCGGAAGCTCTTCAGACAGGTTCACCGAGCTAATACTGACTGGCAAAAGAGTCGAAGCTGGCATCAAAAGCGGTAAAATCCAAAGGGGTGCATCTTCAAGTGTAGGGAAACAACCTTTCAATGGGAATAAAGAGTCTGATGATGTGTAAGACCAAAAGGGTTATAACAAGAGCAACCACGACCAATATGTGGGGGCAGTCCTGATCTCCGGTCCTGCATCGCAGCGACAACAACAAAGGGGAAATCAACAAAGGCAAGACGATCCCAAAAGACAGTTTACCAAAATTAACATGCCACTGACTCAAGCACTGCAACACTTGTTGAAGATGAATCTGATTACATTGATAGGATCTCATCCAAACCCCAAAACTTCTTCTCCTAACTACAATCCTGATGCAATATGTGCATATCATTATGGCAGTTCTACGCATGATACTAACAATTGTTGGGCGTTGAAATACAAGATTCAAAACATGATTGACACCAAGGAGATCGAGTTCGATCCTCTAGAGACTCCCAATGTGATCACCTCTCCCATGCCAAATCATTGAGCATTCCAGTTCATTTTGAATTTTCAATTGTAATTTCTGTTGTTATTCAAACACTTATCTCTTAATGTTAAACTTTGTTTCATTAATGCATCGCATATGTTTATCTTGAATTCATCCATTTGTTTCACTATATTTAAGCTATGCTTTTTACTCTCTTTATGACATTCAACTCTTGCTAAAGTTACAAGCCTTTAGAGGGAGTATGATGAAAACAATGCCATAATCTCATACATTATGCTTTTGAACAGACTTTGATGACGATGTACAAGCGTTCTTTCAATCCCTAAACACTGGAGTTATAAGGAAGATAATATCTAGTCAACCCTTTTTGAACCAAAGAAGTAGGAGTTTTATTTTTCACACAAAATGAAACCTTTAATCAAACCTGGGGCAGGTTAGTCTCTCAGTTAATTCAAATGTGCATTCACTCGCAAAATTTCACTTCATATACAACGAATGACATCAAAAACATTCCTATGGAATCAAAATACGGCGATGGTTCCCTATCACATAGCCAATTATTATCTCTAAAAAAGAAAAGCCCAGTAAGTCAAAACCTACGAAGGAGACTTAAGAAAATCTGAGACATCCCGTTGACTGTAATCTCAAATCAGTCAGGCAAAATTAGGGATAATAAATCAAAAAGAGGTCCCCAAAAATCCTTGACAACATGACAAATGTTTCAAAATGACCGCCTTCCAAAAAATAAACTTCCAAATTTTTGAACCATCACCAAAACATCATTTCAGACTCAATTGGAGTTCAAACGCACAATTAACTGAGTTTATGACTGAAGAAAATCACGAAGAACGGGCGGGTACAAATACACTTTGAGCCTTATCCTTTGTTTCTTAAACCGTGAACCAGACCATGCTACAACCCCTCAAAAGTCCTAATCGAAGCATGGGTTAGTTCGAAAGCATACTTTTACAAAAGGTATCCTGACTCCTGCAAGGCTTGCTCTAAATCCTGAGTTGAATTCACATTCTTACAAAAATTCTTTTATCTGCTAAAACGCATTTTCAAAATTTCAAGACAAACATAAACTTTTCATTATTTGAATATCGTTGTTTGCATATGGCTAATAGTTTGACAGCGAAGAAATTCACACAACGAATATCCAGTGAACAAAAACTCTCTCAGTGAACAAAATCACTTCAAATGGGATGACACTTCCAACGACAAATATCCTTTAAGCAAGCGGGCATGACATGTCACTATCAAACTCGTCTGGGGGCAGTCAAGTCGAGATTCCAAGAAATCTCTCAAGAAATGCTGAATATACTAGGGGCAGGTCTGCATCTGGATCACTTGGGGGCATTGAACATGAATCCCAATAAAGGGGCACATATGGCCAAGCAAACATTTTTTGGCAGTACTATGGCACTTGATACTAGGGGCATTGACAAATCTCCACAAAGTCCTTTTCATAAAGTGATCCCCAGTTATCTCTATAAAGTTATCCCCACAGAATAATCTCCACAAACGAGGGTACAAACCCCTAAAGACCAAATTCATTGGATTCATGCAATCCCTACCCAAAGTTTCAATCTCTGGAAAACCTTCTTCCCAGCTGAGTTGGTCTCAAGAAGAATCCTCGAGGAGCTCTGCCAAGAAAAAACACCTCTCCAACAGATTGGCAACAGGGTTTATTTCCCCAACAAAATACAGATTCCCCATCTTGAATTTGCCTTTCAGACTATCACAAATCAAGGGACCACAACCCCTCTTCCCCAGTAGAATTTTCTATAATCCCCAGTGATTTGTTGTAAAACCTGGAAACTCAACCAGATAACAGTTAACTTCTTCGTCCCCAACAAGTTGCTAATTTCCTTTCTCTTCCATCAAGAGATAGCTCCCTAGTAGAGCAACGAATAACTAAAACTCCTGAACTCTTCTACCCAAGCATGAATCAACACCCCCACAGAGTTTCCCTTAAACAAATTCAATATGCCCCAACGAAGTTCTCCTCAAACAACAAAGAAGGAAGCCCCAACAGAAACATTCTAAACAAGGTCTAGAGAGGTGCATACTCTTCATCCCCAACGGCAGTTCGGGATTTAACTTCCTAAAACTCCCCAACCCTTGTCAAGGATTTATTTTACAATACAAAAATTACATTTCAACAACATTTCACATTTCATACGTCATAGCATATGCATACGAAACACATATAGCACAATCTCATTTATTTTGAGAACATCATTATGCCATGCATTTCATACATCATGACATTGCATACAACCAACTCTTTACCTTTTCAGGAAAGATCAATCAAAAAATAATTATCATCAATAATTTTCAACAAGTTCTAGATTAATACCTAAAACAAGACAGGACAACTATATGAGGATAACAGATTATAGATTAATTCCTGAAACAAGCCAGGGCAACTATCTACACAACCAGCTGAAGTAACCCTACTCAGGTTCCTTCTCAGACATTTCCAGATGAATTTTAACACATACTCATCATGAAACAACCCTACCCAGGTTCCTTCTCATTTCAGATGTAGTTTAACACGGACTCATTATGAAGCAACCCTACCTAGGTTCCTTCTCATTTCTAGATGAATTTTAACACTGAATCATCATGAATCAACCCTACCCAGGTTCCTTCTCATTTTTAGATGCAGTTTCACACGGACTCATCCTGAAGCAGCCTACCCAGGCTTCCTTCTCATATATCTCCTAAAGTAATCTTACACAGATTTCTTCTAATACATTTCCAGACGCGGTTTAGCATGGGTCTGTTCTGACACTTCCTTCAAGACCTCTAATGGTTCAGTTTAAATCGATCAATGGTTTATCCTGATTCTGTTCCGGTAGAAAGTTTCTCTGGTTCAGATAAATTGCACCAAAGATTTATTCTGATTCTTTTCCAGTTAAAGAATATTCAAGACCTCTATTGGTTTAGTTTAAATCGATCAATGGTTTATCCCAATTCCTTTCCGATAGACACTTTCTCTGGTTCAGATAAATCGCTCCCAAGATTTATTTTGATTCTTTTCCACTTAAAGAATATTCAAGACCTCTGTTGGTTCAGTTTAAATTGATCAATGGTTTATTTTGATTCTTTTGCGATAGACGCTTTCTCTGGTTCAGATAAATCGCTCCAAAGGTTTATTCTTATTCTTTTCCAGTTAAAGAATATTCAAGACCTCTGCTGGTTTAGTTAAAATCGATCAATGGTTTATCCAGATTCCGTTCTGGTAGACGCTTTCTCTGGTTCAGATAAATCGCTCCAAAGATTTATTATGATTCTTTTCTAGTTAAAGAATATTCAAGGCCTCTGTTAGTTCAGTTTAAATCGATCAATGGTTTATCCTGATTCCGTTCCGGTAGACACTTTCTCTGGTTCAAATAAATATCTCAAAATATTTATTCTGATTCTTTTCCAGTTAAAGAATAATCAAGACCTCTACTGGTTCAGTTTAAATTAATCAATGGTTTATCCTGATTCTGTTCTGGTGGACACTTTCTCTGGTTCAGATAAATCGCTCCAAAGATTTATTCTGATTCTTTTCCAGTTGAAGTCAAGATTAGACTTAGTCTAATTTCTGTCAACAATCACCTTTGGATGGCATCTATAAGCCCATCTCCGACAACTCTCCATCATCTCTCCAAATGGAATCTTTAATCCCATTCCCTACACAATCAACCATCACATCATCGAGTGCAAATTTCTGGGCACTCTAGTGTTTAATCATTTTCCACCTTCAAGTCACAAATGGCAGACTCTCCAATCTAACTCTTCAGATTTAAGAAGATTAAACAAGGGCAACTGTTGTACCCCAAAATTTGCCCTCTCATTTCCCAAGATTTTTCTCACAAAATTCCTACTGGGTCAAGGCTGCACAAGTACAATTGGATCATTTTGGGGCTCTCAAGCATCAAATCAAAGAAGAGCAAGTTTGTATGGTTTCCTATGTTTCTATTGGGCATTTGACTTCTTTTGAACTAGATTAATTTCTATGCTTAGATTGGGAATTTGGTTTCTTTCGAGCAAACTTAAAATCCCAGGCTTTGATTGAAGCAGTGGCCTTCTGTATGCTCTCTTCAAGCTAGCTCTGATTGGGAATTGTTTTCCTTTGAAGACAGTTTCCTTCGATTCACAAGGCATGGACCTCCTACATGCCAGCAGGCACAAAGCAATGGCCTCCTGCATAACTCCTTCAATTGCACCATTGGCTTCACATGGTTCACAATGCAATGGTGGTCTGCATGCCTGCTTCGATTGGACATATGATGCCTGCATGCCTGTGTTGATTAGACAAATAATTCTCTCCATGCTTGATTAATGGCTAGCTGTATACAACCTTCGATTGAACAATAACTTCCTTCTTGCATGCTTCTTCAGGCCACCAGGAACAAGGCAATGGCCTCCTGTAGCCTCCTTTGACTCAAAGAGGAAAAGCCTCCTGTTGATTTCCTTCAATTCAGAAGACAAGTGCCTTCTTTACGCTTTCTCCTAATTCACAAGGCGAGGACCTTCTTCAGGCCAGCAGGCACAAGGCAATGGCCTCTTGCAACTTCCTTTCGATTCAGAAGCCATTTAACCTTTGCATGCTTCCTTCGATTCACAAAATCAGGATTCCCTTTAGGCCATAATGCACAAGGCAAAAGCTTCCCCATGGCTAGAATTCACAAGGAAATGGCGCCCACAAAGCATTGGCTATTTTTCACGCTACCCTCAAAGGGGCAATATTTCCTTTGGAAACAGTCTGTTTTGATCATACATAATTCCTACACTATATCATGCAATGGGTGTCCCATTCAAAAGACATGTCTGGGTGTCCCATTCGAAAGACATGTCTAGGTGTCCAATCCAAAAGGCACGTCTTGGTGGCCCATTCGAAGAGTTACAAATGGTGCACACAAATGATGCATATGGTCCAATGAAGGACACATATTTGGCCCTTTCAAAGATACACATATGACCCATTAGAAAGACACTTATTGGATGAAAATCAAATAGTATTGTTTGAAGAAAGATCTGGTCGAAGGTGGTCAAAACGAAAGGTGGAGATATTAAAAGATGCTTGTTGTCAAGTTCAGGCCTGATACACTGGCCATAACGCTCCAAAACTGCTGCGTAGCAATCCTGAAACACTGCCCCTATTCTTGCACCAATTTGGCATACGAACACTGCCCCTTGAAAGCTACAAAAACAATTTACCCATTTTGTTCAAATTCTTTTGTTTTCCCTCCTAAACCTCAACCAACTTCGCCTATAAATAAGAGGCTCCATAACATGTCTAAGGGGATGGGAAACACATCCAGAGGCTTTTTGGTAGCTGGGAAAAACTTTGATTATGTGAAAATCATCAAACACTTAACACATTATCATACCCAGATTCAAAAGACCAATCCCTTGTTTCTGACCCTTTCAAATCCAACAATAGAAATACAACACCTGTTTCTTTTCCCTCTCGAATCCAGGAACAACCCCACAGTTTGTTTTTCTTTCGAATCCAGTATAAAGAACACTATACATGTTCTTCTCCTTCGAATCCAGAAACAACAAACACACCCCTACTCTTCTGGACCTTCAAATCCAGCACTACAAACATCACCTTCGTTTCTTCCCTTCGAATCCAGGAGCATCCAAGGCAGCAGCTAAAGGTCCAACCCATATACCCCAGCTTCAATCAAGGCAAGTCACTCTGAACTTAAGCATTTCATTTAAAAACATGTACATAACATTTGTTTCCTTTTCGTTTCCACCTTTTCAGTTTGTTTTCATTGCTAACCTTTTGTTTCCGTTTCTTGGTTTATCAAACGTTTTTTAAGAACTAACTTGGCCATGAGACAATACTAGCGTAGCCTCAGGCCACGTTGCTATTAAAATCCCAAACGAAAGAAAACAAGAGGAAGGAGGTGTGAATCGAAGCTTTAGGCTTCACCCCTGGCTGCTTCACAGTTGCAAGCAGAATAAAGAGTATGGCCTTAGGCTTCACCATACTCTGACTTCCAGGCCATCCGAAGGAAGCATAAAATCATGTAATCGGAGGTTCCATTCACACTGACTGCCATGCCCAATCGAAGGAAGCAGCCATTAATATGAATCGAAGGCTGCCTCTATATGCTGACTTCCAGGCCAAATCAAAAGAAGCCAGGAAGAGCAGAATCGAAGGGTTTTGCTGCCTGAATCGAAAAGCTTGTCTTCCCTTCATTTTTTTTATTTTGTCTTTACATTTTCTTGCTATTCAATATGGTTTTAATAGTGTAGGATATTTATGTTCTGCATTTTTATTGCTTTATACAGATATTAGTAATTAGGATGTATGGCAAGATAAAACCAACAAGTAGACAACCCAAAAATCAAAGAAAAAAGGCATGCAATCAAACACACTTTGCACATATGCACCTATAGAGTAATCTCACTTGTTGCCTCAGAAAAATAGTCATGTCCCTCGAATATGGGCGTTTTAGCAAAGACCCTCGATAAAAGATCGTAGTCCCTCAATGACCCTCGATGTTTCCTTTGGTAAACGATCTAGTCCCTAAACGACATTGCTAAAAAGCCCCATAGGTTTCCTTCTATGACTATATAAATGACCCACGCATGTCCCTTCACATCCAACGATGAGGATTCTTACCAAATCAATGGTAAGATAGCAACATCTAAAGGAGGAGGAAAAGAAAATTAGACCTTTTTAGTAGGTAGTACGCTTATAGTTGCTCGCTTGCTCACAACAAAAACATTTTACACACCAACACTTTCATTTGAAACACTTTCAAAAGACAAATCTCTTTGTACGCATTCTTATAGAGATGAGAATCATTACAAAGACACTTTTCAAAATAACTTTCAAAAACACATTCCACAAAACACCTTTTTGAACTATTTTCGAAAACCAACACTTTGTACGCGTTCTTATAGAGACGAGAATCATTACAAAGATGTTTTTTTTAAATATTTTCAAACCCACACCACAAAGCACATTTTCAAACAAAAGCAAGTGATCTACCAAGCAACTAAGAGCCCGTAGATAACTATAGACGAAAAGGGTGTTAAACCTTCCCTTTTCATAACCTACCCCCCGAACTCAAGAAAATAACCTCAAAGGTCTTTCTTGTTCTTTTCACCCTTTCCTTATTGGATAAAAGAAAAGTCGGTGGCGACTCTTGCTATCCACAAAAATTACGATCAAACGTAAAATACCTAAGTCAATTCTCCCACTGTGTTACACAGATGCCGTTGTCTGAATATGATATTGAATACCGTACTCAAAAGGCTATTAAAGGCAGTGTGTTGCCGGAGTACCTTGCTCACCAACCAGTTGATAATTATCAGTCTATTAAATATGATTTCCTTGATGAGGATGTGATGTATTTCAAATTTAAAAACTATGATGAACCTTTGCCTGAGGAAGGTCCCGATGCTGAATCCCGATGGGGTATGGTGTTTGATGGAGCTGTAAATGCTTATGAAAAAGGAATTGGTGTCGTGATTATCACTCCCCATGGGTCACATATCCCTTTTACTACAAGGTTGACATTTGATTTTACTAATAACGTGGTGGAGTATGAAGCTTGTATAATGGGTCTTGAAGAGGCTATAGATCTCAGAATAAAAAATCTTGATGTATATGGTGATTCAACTTTGGTAATAAATCAGGTCAAAGGAGAATGGGAGACTCGTCACATTGGCTTGATTCCCTATAAAGATTATGAAAGAAGATTATTACCTTTCTTCAATAAAGTTGAATTCCATCATATTTCCAGAGATGAGAATCAGATGGCAGATGCTTTAGCCACTTTGGATTCTATGTACCAAGTGAATGCTTGGAACGATGTACCTCAGATTACAGTTCGACGTCTCGTTAGACCAGCTCATGTGTTTTCCACAAAGGGGACGTCAGATGAAAAACCTTGGTATTATGATATCAAACATTTCCTCAAGAATACCTGGTTGGTGCGTCGAACAAAGATAAAAAGGCATTGAGAAGGTTGGCAGGTAGCTTTTTCCTCAATGAAGATGTGTTATACAAGAGAAATTATGACATGGTCTTGCTCAGATACCTGGATAGTCATGAAGCGGACATGTTAATGTATGAGATCCATGAAGGTTCCTTTGGTACCCATGCCAATGGACATTCGATGATAAAGAAGATGCTCAGGACATGTTACTATTGGCTGGCAATGGATTCTGACTGTTACAAATTTGCGAAGAAGTGCCATAAATGTCAGATTTATGCTGACAAGATTTTTGTGCCTCCAACGCTTCTCAATATCATTTCTTCCCCATGGCCTTTTTCTATGTGGGGTATTGATAAGATTGGAATGATTGAACCCAAGGCGTCGAACGAACATTGTTTCATCTTAGTGGCAATTGACTACTTCGCCAAGTGGGTGGAAGGAACTTCTTATGCTAATTCCACTAAGCAGGTGGTAGTACACTTTATCAAGAATAATCTTATATGTCGGTATGGTGTGCTAAGTAGGATTGTCACTGATAATGGCTCAAATTTGAATAATAAGATGATAACTTTGTGAAGAATTCAAGATTGTCCATCATAATTCATCTCCTTACAGACCTAAGATGAATGGGGCTGTTGAAGATGATAATAAAAATATTAAGAAGATTATCCAGAAGATGGTTGTTACCTATAAGGACTGGCATGAGATGCCCCCTTTTTCTTTGCATGGGTATCTTACATCCGCCCGCACTTCAACAGGGGAAACCTTGTTCTCTCTTGTGTATGGTATGGAAGCAGTGCTCCCCGTTGAGGTTGAGATTCCTTCTTTGTGTGTAATAATGGAAACCAAGTTGTCAGAGGATGAATGGGTCCAGAAAATGTTTGATCAGTTGAATTTAATTGAAGAAAAGAGACTAACAGCCTTGTGTCATGGTCAGTTATATCAGAAAAGAATGAAGAAAGATTTTGATAAGAAGGTCAAGCCTCTTGAATTCAGAGAAGGCGACCTCGTGCTCATAAATATCATATCTTTTAATGTTGATTCTAGGAGCAAGTGGACTCCCAATTAAGAAGTCCCATATGTTGTCAAGAAAGCCTTCTCTGGAGGTGAATTGATTCTTGAAACTATGGATGGTGAGGAGTTCCCACATCCCATGAAAGCGGAAATAGTTAAGAAATACTTCGCCTAAAGAAATAAAAGAACGGCTTGCTAAGTTGAAAACCCGAAAGAGCGGCTTAGGAAAAAAAGAGAATCTCGGTAGGCTGAAAACCAGAAAGGGTGGTCTAGGAAAAAGTTAGAGACATAAAAAGAATAAATTTTCCCGGTAGATTGAAAACCCACAAGGGTAACCTAAGCAAAATTTATGGATTTCCTGGCAAGTAATTGCGTCAAATAGGACTTGATCATTGGAGCAACAATCTTCTCGAATTCTCATCACACTTCAAATGAAGCCTATGCTTAGGAGTTCAAAGTTGTTAGGGAGAATAATGGTCATTATATTTCAATGTACCCTTTTCATGTATTTACCATTTTTTAAAACTTTGTAATCATCTATGGAGTCTCGTCATTTATGGACTACCATTCTATTAATAAAGTTTGAGCCTTTATCCAATCCTTTGTAGTTCTTATTTTATTCTATTTACAAAAATTTCATTTATTATTGATAGTAATTTTCAAAAGAAAAAAAACTTAATAATAAAAACATGTTTTTGAAAAGAATTTGAAAATTACTTTTTACTTCAATTCTATGATTCAGGCGGGACAAAAGTAATGGTTCCAAGGATGGACGAACTCCGAAGTTTTGAAAATATTCCCCAAGAAGTGTCATGGGTTACTCTTACTAATATGCACATAGTCCACTTGTGGTTGTTTCTTAGATAGTTGGATATCATACTAATTGATATGTGGTGTGGTGTTGGGTTTGTGATCCCATTGTTCCCAATTAAGTCTTGGTTCATATTTTCTCCAAGTTGTTATATGGTGTTGGGTTTGGGTGGTTTGATACCTCTATCCCATGTTTCCCAGTTAGGTATTGATGTAGATTTCTCTAGCTGAGTGTGATCCTTTCCTCAGTTGGGTTATGATCAAGCAGAGATTGTAAGCTTATGAAGCCTTTACTCATTTGTTAGAGTCATTCTCCCTTTGTGTTGAGAACTGATGGAGAATATCTTACAAAGCATTGCTCTCTCCAGTTATGACATTGTTGTTGTTACGTGCTCCCCAGGTAGCCAAACAAGGGCAGTATCTTTTCTAATAAGTGTTGAGACAACTGTCAACTTTTTGGGTTTTCTCTCTCCAAGTGTTGAGTTTGATTTAAAATCACCATAATTTTGACTTCTTGATGTGATGTTAACTTCTTAACTTCTCCGGATGAGCCGAGGATGACGTTTCCCTCTAAAGTTATCATCCCCATGAACTTTCATAAATTTTCCCCAGAGAAGTTTGCACAACCATTACTCTTGATATTTAAGAATGTATTTGGGCTCCCCTCGATGATGTGGCATTGTCTTCACTAGTGGAGTTAGTACATCATCTGCAATTGAAGTCTAGATGATATGGCATTATATTCCTTAGCAAAGTCTATATGATATTCCTTAGTGAAGCCTGAAGGAGTTTATTATATCCCCACAACTGTATTTGTTTATTGCTATCAGATTGTATTTTGATTATTTTCAAGCCATGTTTCTTCTCAGTGAAGTTAAGCCTTGAAGTAGGACTTTGTTTCCTCAGTTGGTGCTTACTCTCTTATGAAATCTTCATCCTGGATGTGATTTAGCTGAGTGTTGTCCTTACCCAAGTTGGTTTTTTCTGGTTATCTCTAGTGGAGTATGTCTGTTTTGTTAGCATATACATGATAACATTCATAGACTCATACATACGTCATGCATAGCTGAATTAAAACTCATGGTTCATTTTCACTCATTGATGTTTTTGTTGGAATATTATCCTCTTTGCAGAGTTATGTTATCCTCTCTCCAATAGAGTGACAACCTTAAGCAGAAAGTGTATATCCTTTCAATTTCCCCATTGAGTTATCCCTCGTGGAAGAATTTTGCTTTAGCCTTCCTGCCCAGCTCATTATCTGGATGGAATTTGATCCCCATTTGAGTTTATTCCTCACTGGATGGTGTCTTGGTTGACTGTTTCACTCTGGTTTGTTCCCAGTTTGAATTTGTTGTCATCGACAAAAATGTTACTGTGACCTCTCTAGGTTGCGAGCTCTGGATTGAGAATGTGCATTTATTTTGCACATGAAAACTTTATCCTCTTAGCAGGAATGTGTTGGTATTTTCCCATGAAATCAAAATTCATTTCCCAGTAGTGTTATTGCAATCCTTATCGTAGCAACAAGTGGAAGTCTCTTTATTTGAGCAACATGTACTTCCCCAGTAAGTTTGTTAATGCCATAGAAGATATTTTTACTCCAATGAATGGTAGTCTCTATGTTATGGGAGATGTTTTTTTCTTGAGATTGGTTGTGCTTTGATGATAAAGACAATTTGTTGAAAGATTCTTACAACAGTTATTACCCTTTTCAAGTGATATCTTGATCAAAGAAGAAATTGTTACCGTTCTCGGTGAAATCCAGAAGTTGGTAAAGTTTATTACCCTTTCCAGGTGGAATACCTTGGTAAATGAAGAAGTTGAGACCCATTCTAGGTGGAACGCTAGAATTTTGGGAAACTCGTTATTGGTTATACAGATCTTACCTTCAGTGGAAGTTGGCAACTCACCTTCAGTAAAAATTGGTGTATTCTCTGTTTCTCTACCTTCAATGGAAGTTGGTAGTTAACCTTCAGTAAAATTTGGTGTACCCTTTGATTGGTACCTTCAGTGGAAGTTGGTAGCTCACCTTCATTAAAATTTGGTGTATTCTCTGTTTCTCTACCTTCAATGGAAGTTGGTAGTTCACCTTTAGTAAAAGTTGGTGTATCCTTTGATCGTTACCTTCAGTGGGACTTGGTAGCTCACCTTCAGTAAAATTTGGTGCATCTGTTATCTCTACCTTCAGTGGAAGTTGGTAGTTCACCTGCAATAAACGTCGGTGTATTTTCTGTTTCTTTAACTTCAATAAAAGTTGGTATTGTTCTATGTTTTTTCTACCTTCACCCCTGAGTTGGTAGTTCACCATCATTCGTTAGTCAACATTTATCTCTTTCTCCTCATTGGACTTTACCCTAATAGAGTTGAGTTGTTCCCATCCATAAGTGCTGATGTCAAAACCTTTTTTCCCAACTATAAGTGTTGATGTCAAAACATTTGGTCCCAACCATAAGTGCTGATGTCAAATCCTTTGTTCCCAGTCATAAGTGCTGATGTCAAAACCTTTGTTCCAAACCATAAGTGCTGATGTCAAAACCTTTGTTCCAGGCTGTTGTACCCCAAAATTTGCCCTCCCATATTCTTCAAAATTTGCAAAGAACATGCTTCAAAATCTCCCCAAGGGTTGCACAGTTCAAGGGCCTCCTAACAGTCAAAAACTAGGGTTTTGGTTCTGGCAAAGAAATTGAAGTTTCCAAGGGTCCAATCAAGTCCCACATGCCTACAAACATGGTCAAGCATCCTCATGCCAAGTTTCAAGACTTACAGCACAAAATTGCACAGTAAAAAACCCTAATTGCTCAACAGTCAACTGTAGGGGCAAAATGGTCATTTGACAGTCAAAAGTTCAAATTTTTGGTCAACATCTTATTTTGAAGCCACAAACATCATTTGATCAATTCTTGATCATGATTCTCAAGGCATGGCTCAAAAAGTCTCAAGATGCAAAAGTTTCCATATTTGGACAGTTGAAAAAGTCAACTGTAACTTGACCAAGGCATAACTTCCACATGGTTTATCAGAAAAATTCCATCCAAAGCTCATTTTTAAGAGAAAGCCATTTCCTACAACTCCTCTTCACACTTCAAGTCCAAGAAATGCTCTCACAAAAAGTTATCAATTTCAACATTATAGGTCATTTTCAAAAGTCAACAAAAAGGCACTTTAAGTCAAAGACCATAACTTGAGATTGGTAAATCAAAATTACATGGGACCAAAGGAATTGGTTAGAGGAATGCAAGACCTTTCCAAAATATCCAAGAACATGATCAAAGCTTAAAAATTGAGCAAGATATGCCTTGTGGAAGTTGGGAAATTTTTGGGAATTTTGAAAAGTCAACTTTACTTCAAATGCCTCAAAATTGCTAATGGGCCACATTTTCTTCCAATATTCATCATCCAAAGGCTATGCACGACCATTTGGCCCAAAGGGGATTTATTTCATCATTTTTTTATTATTTATTTGAATTTTTAATCACCATTAATTCATTTAATAAAATAAAATATGGAAAAAATACTAAACAAATGCATTTGAATCTTTTTATGCAGCCTATGCCCTCATTGGTTACTCAAGATTTCGTGCACTTCAAAAAAGGGATGATTTGGTGCAAATTGGCATGATATTCATGTGGAAAAGATTTGAAAATATTCATTGAAAATCAAATATTTCTTTCATCAATGCAAAGGGTTTTGGACTCAATTTCTTACCCTAATCCATTGGCATACATATACAGATGCAAACCCTAGTGCACAGAACCTCCAAGCTGCGCCCCAGATCACAAACACACTTTGCAATTTTTGTCAAAAAAGTGAAAACTGAAAACTGCATTATAGTTGGTTTCAAGGTAAGATAACTATTCCAATCGCTTGCCAAGGCCACAAGGAAAGTTTCTGGATCAAAATCGCAGCTTCTAACGCCAAGAATTGGTAATATGATGTCGTCCTGTTCTGAACATTTTTGATATTCGTGTTTCAATTTACAAGCATCCTCATTGCATTCTTTCTGTTGATTTAGACTAATCTAACCATTCTAAAGCTAATGATGTCATTTAATTGGATTTTCATGCCCTGTACGAGAACCTACCATTAATGTCTTTTAGGGTTGCAGAGGTTTAAAATTGGGACTTCCTTATTCTGGAAAAATTGAGACACGAGACCAGGGCCATTTGAACCAGAAGCTTCACACGAATTCAATCCATAGGTCGCGCTCAATTTATGAGCAACCAGGACCTATTCGCTATTTTCATGTTTATCACTTAGTGGGGGTTTAAAACCCCCGCTATCCTTTTTCTTTTTTCAGGCAAATGCAGAACAATTGGAGAAGAAAGCAAGGTGTAAGCCAGTGGTTGGTGCGTTTGAATTTCGCGCGAAAAAACACCACTAATCGTTGTTTCACGTTATGTTGTTTATTTGTCATATTATATACAAAGCGCGTAAATGGTTCAGATGGCAAGGCGTTGATTTGGTAAACTCTGAGTCCTGGGTTCGATTCTCAGGTCCCCCATACTTTTCAATGAATTTTGTTTTCACTTGATCTCATGCAGTGTACGCCCAGGGGTTCATCATACACCCACCATCCAAGCTTGCCACATGGCCAATAATCTCAATCCAATGGCCATGACCTAAGGAGCACCCTATGCATTGGTCAATGAAGCCACACGTGACTACCAGAAGTCAAACAAGCCTCCAATGATTGGGCCTAATTACTGGCCAAATACCTCCAAACTGGGGTCAACACCCCCAAGTGTTTGTATTTCTTTTCTTTTTTCCTATTTTATTTTTATTTGCTATAATTTGATTATTTCCTTTTAATTCATAAGTTAATATTTTCATAACATAAAAATGCCAAAAAATCAGAAAAATATAAAAATAAAAAATATGTTTTAATATTTAATTCACTAACATTTTGTTGTAAATAAATCTTATTAATTAATTTAGTTTTAATTCTAGGTTTAATTTTAATTTTTTTTTCTTAATAAACAAAAAAATGTAGAATTAGGGTTTTATACTTTTATCTTTTTTTCTTTTTCACCATATTTAATTATTAATTATTATTTTGTAAATAAAATTTGCCATGTAAATAATTAATTAAAATTAGGTCAAACTAAAAATATTTCTTAATAAATAAAAAATAGTTAGAACTAGGGTTAATTAACTTTTCTTTTTAAATTCCAATTTAATTTTCTTACTAAAAATCCATAAATACAAAAACTCCAAAAAAATCCTTTCTTTTTATTTAAACTTAATTAATTTATTAATTTTAATTCAATTTCTTTAAAAGGGTCCAACACCCTCGCATTTGATCACAATTCTAATTCGCGCGCTTATTTTATTTCCTTTTTTATGTAATTCTCCCAAAGCTATGTAATAGGTCAATTAGGACATTTATTTCTCGCACTTTATTTTATTTCAAATCGGGTCTTGGATTAATTTGGCGATGTAGACCCGCGCCTTTGTAATAGCATAGGACTTTTAATTCTCGCATCTTTTAACTGTTAATAATTTGCATGAAAGAATGAATGTCAAAAATAAAAACAACGCGTAGATCACCAATGTATGAACAAGACAAAAATATCTGAAAACGACACACAAATCACACACCATCCCTAGGGTATGCCTCATTGTTGCCTTGCCCCTCGAAAGGTGGTCGTCGAGTAGAGGATGTTTTAGTAAGTCCTCATGTCCATGAACATGGCATGAGGGTAGCTTCTAAGGTGTCTTCCCATTGCTCCGGTGATCACCGTGTCTCGAACCCTCGAATTGACCCGAACGCCTCCAACGGTGGTGCTACCTACCTCTCAATGGTGGGATGGCACTACTTCAAGGACATTTACACAGACGAATTCCTTAGGGTAGGTAGACGACTCTAGATACTTGCTCTAATTTCAAAACAAAAATCAAAACTTTTTTCACACCGACACTTTCAAAAAGCTTTCGAAAGCAACTTTTCAAACACTCTTGAGGACTGATACAAGAGTCGAACTGAAATTTTCAAAGAAACTTTTTAAAACCCACAGTTGAAAAGCAAACAAACATTTTTGAAAACACAAATGAGCAAGTATCTAAGAGCCCATGGATAACCATGGATAGAAAGGGTGCTAACACCTTCCCTTTCTATAATCTACCTCCCGAACCGAGAGCAATCTCTATAAGGAATTTTTCTGTGCTTTTGTCCTTTCCATTTGGATAAAATAAAAGACGGTGGCGACTCTTGCTTCCGCGACATTTCGCGAACCAGCGTTAAACAGTCAGTTCCAGATCCACCGATCACAGAACTGGCGACTCTGCTGGGGACCAATATAAAGTGAGGTGTACCTTAGGATTAGTTCATAACTGTGTTTTCAATTGTATTGATTTGCTTGCTTTAAATTGTGGGACTGTCTTGGGAATTCTATAGATCCTATCCCGGATCTGGGGGATACCTTCTTAGAAAGTATCAACAAGGCTGTGAGGGAACTGTGCGGGGTATACCGACATGGTTGAAACAGTCTGCTACATTGATGTGGCACTTTGGTGTGTATTGGTAACCCTTGAGTTCAGTCAAGGAGAGTACGGGGCCTCCGCGTGGTGTCGTGAAGCATCAACAGACCTTAGGAACCTTAATTGAACTATCTTGGCCTCTTTAGAGTAGTGAGATAACTGACTTTGGTGCAGTCCGAGGTTGGTTGATACTCGATACTACACTCAATTGAGGGTTGCTTTCCTGGAATATTTCGGTCGCCAGTTCAGTGGCTAAATCAAAACGATGAACAATGAAAGCAATCCAGTGATATTGGGACCCTTAGAACCCGGTTACTTCTAATAGGACAGGTTGAGCCCACCAACTTCAAGAGGGTAATACCCAGACCCCATGCTGGCCTAAACACTAAGGGCTTGTCTTGTGTGACTTGTGTGCCTTACATGTTTGCCTTTGTAAATATCTGTGGTGTGTTTAATCATAGCATCATGACATCATCCAGCATCATATGCATTGACTAACCATTTCAGGGGTTCGAATCTTCATCTTTGTTCTTGTTTTGTAGGACATGGAAACTGTTCGCAGAAAGACAATTCAAATCAGCCTTGTAAGGATCCCTCCTCAGCTTAAGGAGCTTATATCCAGGATTCCCGAGAGCTCTTCATTCAGTGAAAGACATGGAAGACTCATCAGCTTGGTCAATGCCAACATTGAGGAAGATATGATAAAGGTCCTGTTCCAGTTCTTTGACCCTCTGCATCACTGTTTCACTTTCCTGGATTATCAGCTGGTACCTACATTGGAGGAGTTCTCCCGGCTTCTGAAGATCCCTATCCTTGATCAACTACCCTACAATGGTACGGAAAAGGAACCCAAGCTTGAAGAGATTGTTAAAGCCTTACATCTACAATCATCTGACCTTAAGGGACATTGGGAAGTTAGAAGTGGTATCAAAGGGTTCTTAGCCAAGTTTCTGTTTGAAAAGGCCCATGAATGTTGGAACTCCCTTGACTTACAAGCTTTTAAAGAAGTTGTGGCCCTCCTTGTCTATGGTTTGGTGTTGTTCCCTAACCCAGATCAGCTTATAGATATCAGTACTGTCCAGATCTTCATGTCCAGGAATCCTATACCTACGTTGCTGGGGGACATCCTTCACTCATGTTACACTCGAACCATGAGAAAAAGAGGTATCCTTATGTGTTGCACTCCTCTCCTGGGAAGGTGGTTTATTTCGCACCTTCCACAATCAGTTTTGAAGAACGATCGGGGTTTGAGATGGTCACAACGGCTGATGACTCTTACACATGCAGATATACATTGGTGCCCTCGGTCCAGAGAGGATGTCACTATCATTGATCGTTGCGGGGAGTACCCTAATGTTCCTTTACTTGGAATCAGAGGAGGTATTACTTACAACCCATGCCTGGCTTGGAGACAGTTTGGTTATGCTCGGAGGGTGGCCCTCATGACATGTTAATTCCTGACATAGTTTTTGATTTCGACAACGATGCACAAGGACTTCGCCAGAGATTTATCAGAGCTTGGAGGATGCCCAGTAAGATAGACAGCAAGACACTGGGGCACAAGAATTCCATCCCATTGGAACCTTACCTCAAGTGGGTACGAGCCCGCTCCCAGAAGTTAGTAATGCCTTATCCTCATGTGCTCCCTGTGATCAAAGAGCCGGTCTTGGAAGGAGAGGTGTCCTACACCATTCAACATCCTGACATGCCCACGTCCTGGGAAGAGATGCAGAAGAGCTGGATCCAGCTTAAGGAAGAACAGAATTCTCTTGAGACCAGTCTATATGCTAGTGAAAAGAAAGTCTTGGAGTTCACCCGCATATTGCACGAGGAGAGGAATCTCAACACCTACATAGCTCCAAAGAGGATGCGTAGTGTCTTTTGGGATTGATTTGCTTTGTAATATGTGCCCATGAGGCTTTGATGTACTGAATAATTATTTCCTTAATGATAACGTGTGTTCTTTTTTGTCTACAACAAATTTGAACTTTCGAACCCTTGAATGCATTGCATAAACACATATCATTCATCATGTGCATAGCAGGTTTTCTTCTTTTCAGGTTGCTTACTGTTCTTCGCTGTTTATTTCAGCATCATGAACCCTGACTCATTATCAACCGAGATGTCTATCAAGGCCCTTCAGGCGCAGAACGCGCAATTTCAGGAGCTGATCATGGGTTTGGCTCAAGGCCAAGAAGAGCTGAAGGCTTTACTCCTGAAGAAGGAGAAGAAGAAGAAGAAGAGAACTGTTCTTTTCAACTCGGGCCGAAGGTTTGGCAACACTCTGCAGAATGAAGAGGCTGGTTCTTCTATAGGCAAGAGAAGTCCCCAAGGGGGAAAAGGTCCTAGTCCGGTAGTCTCTGACAATGAGACTGACTTCAATGAGGAATAGTATCCTCCGGCTGAAGACCGGTATAAGCAGTTGGAAGACAAACTGAATGCAATGGAGATCCAACAGGTGCCTGGGCTGGATTTCGGGGATTTGGGCTTATCTACTGGTGTGATTATTCCTCACAAATTCAAAGCACCATCTTTTACCAAGTATGACGGGGCGTCTTGTCCCAAGCTACACCTCAGATCTTATGTGCGGAAGATTCAACCGTACTCAGTGGACAAGAACTTGTGGATCCACTTCTTCCAGGAGAGTCTTTCAGGGACTCATCTCGAATGGTTCTATCAACTGGATGGAACCAAGGTTCGTAACTGGGAGGAGTTGGCTACTGCTTTTTATAAGAAGTATCAATATAATGCCGACCTTGCCCCTACACGTACCCAACTCCAGGGTATATCGCTAGGGTCAAGCGAAGGTTTCAAAGAGTATGCACAGAAGTGGAGGGATCTGGCTGGCAGGGTGCAGCCTCCGTTAACTGACCGGGAGTTGGTAGACATGTTCTTGGAGACCCTATCTGGGCCATTTTTCAACCATCTTATCGGTAACTCATCTGCAGGGTTCACTGATCTTATTCTGACTGGGGAGAGAATAGAGGCTGGAATGAAGTCCGACAAAATTCAGAAGGGTGCATCTGCAAGTTCTGAGAAGAAGCCCTTTAAGAAGGAGGCCAGTGCGGTATATGGGTCTAGAAGACAAGAGAAACCTGAGCGCCGCCAGTCTATCAACGCGGTGATGATTGCTAAGCCTGCTGCCGCTCCTCGGCAAACCAATCCTCAAAGGGCTGAAAGACCCAGAAGAGAGTTTACCCGGCTAAGTATGACCCTATCGCAGATCTTGCCGCAGTTGCTATCCACCAATTTGGTGACTGTCAGAGAGGCCCCGAAGGTTGTAAACACTGCCTCTCCCAAGTACAATCCAAATGCCCGCTGTGCTTATCACTTCGATAGCCCGGGGCATTCCACTGACGACTGTTGGGCCTTAAGGAATAAAGTGCAGGATCTTATTGACGCCAAGGAGGTACAATTTGAAGCACCTGAGAAGCCCAATGTGGTGACTGCTCCCATGCCTAACCATGGAGTGAATGCTATCAGGGAAGATGATGAAGTGGATGAAGCTGAGTTCGACAGCTGGATTTACCCGGAAACCGACAGTGAACCTAGCAATTGGATTGCAAAGGACAACCTACTTGTTTCTCTTGTTACTGAGTAATGAACTCCTTTGTTTTTGTTATCTATAATAAACAATTAAAACTCTATGGCCCGGTGTCTTACCCGAGGCACCGTTGGCTTCATTTGTGAGGGTATATTAATTGTCATTTCATATATCATGAATAAAGATCCTGGACGTTTTCTCGCATTTCAAATCTTATGCTCCTTTTCTTTCTTTCCTTTCTTTATATATTGCAAAACAGTTGTGTTTACACACACTCACTCATACAGGTTTCAATCCACTCTGGATCTCACTGGTAACGACTCTGCTACTGCCAGTTATGACTTCGAAAATCCGATCAATTTAGCCGAAGGCGAAGGTGAAGATGATTGCGAAGTGCCTGGCGAGCTTGCAAGACTGTTACTTCAGGAAGAGAGGGCAATTCAACCACACGAAGAGCCAGTGGAAACGATAAATCTGGGTACTGAGACCGACCGTAAGGAGGTAAAGATTGGTGCCAACCTAGAGCTCAGCGTGAAGCAACGGTTGACTCAGATGTTACATGATTATGTGGAGATCTTCGCCTGGTCCTACGAAGACATGCCCGGGTTGGATACCGATATTGTGGTCCATCATTTGCCTACTAAGGAAGACTGCCCTCTGGTTAAGCAAAAGGTCCGCCGTATGCGTCCAGAGATGTCTGAGAAGATCAAAGCCGAGGTTATGAAACAGTTTGATGACGGGTTCCTTGCAGTGACTTCTTACCCTCAGTGGGTTGCTAATGTGGTACCAGTACCTAAGAAAGATGGAAAGGTCAGAATGTGTGTCGACTACAGGGATCTGAACAGGGCCAGCCCCAAGGATGACTTCCCCCTACCTCACATTGATGTCCTTGTTGACAATACTGCTCAGCATAAGGTGTTCTCTTTCATGGATGGTTTTTCAGGTTACAATCAGATCAAGATGGCACCTGAAGACATGGAAAAAACTACCTTTGTTACTCAGTGGGGCACCTTCTGCTACAAGGTCATGCCTTTTGGACTGAAAAATGCTGGGGAAACCTACCAACGTGCCATGGTTGCTTTATTTCATGACATGATCCATCATGAGATAGAAGTGTATGTTGACGACATGATCGAAAGGTCCCAAGCTGAGGAAGAGCACCTTGATCATCTGCAGAAACTGTTTGACCGTCTGAAGTTGTACAAGCTGAGGTTGAACCCGAACAAGTGCACCTTCGGGGTAAGATCTGGAAAGTTGCTAGGCTTTGTTGTAAGTGATAAGGGTATTCAAGTGGACCCTGCCAAGTTCAAAGCTATTCAAGAGATGCCAGTTCCTAAGACAGAGAAAGAGGTCAGAGGCTTTCTAGGACGCCTGAATTACATTGCTCGGTTCATCTCACACCTAACTACTACCTGTGAGCCAATCTTCAAGCTGCTGAAGAAAGATCAGGTAGTACGTTGGAATGATGGATGTTAGGCTGCTTTTGACAGAATCAAAGAGTATCTCCAAGAACCACCCATTCTTATGCCACCGGTTGAGGGGAGACCTCTGATATTATACCTAACAGTACTTGACAACTCAATGGGGTGTGTGCTGGGGCAGCATGACGAGTATGGCCGAAAAGAGCATGCCATTTATTACCTTAGCAAAAAGTTTACCGACTGTGAGACCCGATACTCACTGCTTGAGAAAACTTGTTGCGCTTTGGTATGGGCTGCTCGCCGGCTGAGACAGTATATGTTGACTCACACTACCTTGTTGATCTCAAAGATGGATCCTATAAAGTACATATTTGAAAATCCCGCTCTGTCTGGGAGAATTGCAAGATGGCAAATGATCTTGACAGAATACGACATCCAGTACACAACTCAGAAAGCCATCAAGGGAAGTGTATTAGCAGATCACTTGGCACATCAGGCAGTAGACGACTATCAGTCAATGAACTTCGAGTTTCCAGACGAGAGTATCATGATAGTGACTGATTGTGAAGTACCTGGACCGGATGAAGGACCTGAAGAAGGATCCCGATGGTCTATGCACTTTGACGGAGCCTCCAACGCTTTGGGTAACGGTATCGGCGTTGTGATCATATCCCCTCAAGGCACTCATACTCCACTCACTACCCGGCTATGTTTCAACTGCACCAACAACATGGCGGAGTATGAGGCATGCATCATGGGTCTCCAAGCTGCGATTGACTTAAGGATTAAGTATTTAAGTGTCTTCGTAGATTCCTCTCTCGTGATCAATCAGATCAAAGGAGAGTGGGATACGAAACATCTGAATCTTATTCCTTACAGAGAATGTGTGTTGACCTTGATCCCCCACTTCACAAAGATAACCTTTGAACACTTTCCAAGAGAGGAGAATTAGTTGGCGGACGCGTTAGCTACGATGTCTTCCATGTTCAAAGTCAAATGGGACAATGAGGCTCCCCGGATCATCATCTGGAAACTGGACGAACCGGCATACTGTTGTGATCTCGAGACTGAATTGGTGACTGAGAAGCCTTGGTACCATGAGGTGAAGAGATACTTGGAAGCTCAGGAGCACCATGAAGGTGCATCTGTCAACGATAAGAAGTTTCTGAGAAGATTCGCAGCGAAATTCTTCCTTAGCAACGGCATCCTGTATAAGCGAAACCATGATTCGACCTTACTGCGTTGTGTGGATAAAACTGAAGCAGAAAGGATCATGGAAGAGCTACATGAAGGGACCTTCGGAACACATTCCAGTGGACACACTATGGCGAAGAAGATCCTTCGGGCAGGGTATTTCTGGTCCACAATGGAAGCCGACTGTTACCAACACTCTCGGACATGCCATAAATGCCAGATATATGCAGACAAGGTGCATGTTCCTCCAGTCCCTCTAAATGTTCTGACTGCGCCTTGGCCGTTTGCAATGTGGGGCATAGACATGATCGGTGAGATTAAACCAACGACATCCAATGGGCATCGCTTCATTCTGGTGGCGATTGATTACTTCACGAAGTGGGTGGAAGCGGCTTCCTACGCTACTGTAACCAAGACTGTTGTGTCACGGTTCATTCGGCATAATCTGATCTATCGATACGGGGTCCCTGAAAGAATCATTATAGACAACGGTACCAATCTCAATAACAAGATGATCACTGAGCTCTGCGAGCAGTTTAAGATACAGCACCATAACTCTTCTCCTTACAGACCGAAGATGAATGGGGCTGTAGAAGAAGCAAATAAGAACATTAAGAAAATCGTGCAGAAAATGACAGTGACTTACAAAGATTGGCACGAGATGTTACCGTTTGCTCTACATGGGTACCGTACCTCAGCCAGGACGTCAACCGGGGCAACTCCCTTCTCCTTGGTCTACGGTATGGAGGCAGTCTTACCGATTGAAGTGCAAATACCCTCTCTCCGGATAATGAAGGATGCAGATCTGAACGAAGATGATTGGATCCAGACACGACTTGATCAGCTAAACCTTATTGATGAAAAAAGACTTGCTGCTATCTGCCACGGTCAGACATATCAGAAACGGATGATCAGGGCATTTAACAAAAAGGTCAGAGCACAGGAATATCAAGTTGGGGATCTGGTAATCAAGTGAATCATCCTTCCCCAGAGTGATCCAAGGGGCAAATGGACCCCTACGTACGAAGGGCCATTTGTGGTTAAACATGTGTTCTCAGGAGGAGCCATGACTCTAACCAACATGGATGGTGACGACCTTCCTCACCCCGCCAATGCAGACATAGTAAAAAGATACTACGCATAAATAAAGACCCGCTAGGTTGACATACCTAGGCAAAAATTAGGGCTTCCCGGCGAACCAAAAGGGTTCGGGCAAAATGAAGGGATGAAATGAAAAAAATCTGTCCACCCGGCAAGTCGAAAACCTGAAAAGGCGGCTTGGGCAAAAATGGGTATCGCGGTGGACTGAAAACCCAAAAGGGCGGTCCAGGCAAAAGTTAGGGATAAAGCGTAATATTATGTCTCATTGGATCACTTTGCACCCAGAATCCGGTATCAACATCAAGATCAGACGGCATCAATCAATCAACTTCATCTTCAACTAAGGTCATCAAGTGATGAGACGCTCGGAGATATAAAGGCAATAGCATAGTTGAAACCCAGTGGATCATTCTTTTCACACAGCTGTTTTATTTTCCTTTGTACAAACTTGTATAAATTCTTTTGTTCGGCGGCGTTCTCTTACTAGGACGTCAGCCTCTTGTACATAAACGCCTATTTACAGGCAAATTCAAAATCAATACAAATACACTTTTCAGTTAAAATTGCCATTTGTTTTTCCTTTTCTGTTTTGTTTTGCGAAGGACGTCCAAGGTTCAATTTGTGATATATGCATTGACAATAATTTTCTAACTCATGAATATGTGCATACGAAACAAAGGATTAATTACAGGTAACATTAGAAACAGGGGCAATAAAGAGTTGTCCAAGCAATCTAATTGTTCTGTCCTCCAAGGTACCAAGGTGGGTTCAGCTGAAGAACATAACCAGTACATCTTAACTCCCCAGAGAGTGAGCCAGCAAGTCAGTGCACTCTCCCCAAGCAAAGCTATTATCAGCCTTAAGGAAGTTGGGTGTCCTCCCGCAGATCTCAACATTCCCCAGCGCGAGATACGGACATTCTTAACAAGCATCCCCGACAGTCTTGGTCTAAAGATTGTTTCCCGGCGGTATACCAAACATTCAGTGGAGTCACTCCCCCGATACAGTTCAAAACTTCCCCAGGAGAGCCTAATCCAATTTCCCCAGGAAAGTTGGGATCCATCTCCCCAAGCAGTAAGCTTATCCCCAGTAGATTCTGGAAGCTTATCCCCTGCAGAGCCCGAACGCGTCTCCCGGCTTTATTAAAAGGTTATTTCCCTACCAGGATATAACTGGGTTATCCTCAGCCAAAAGCCACGGAAAGATTGTTCTCGGCACAGTCTTCTTATCCCCAGCGAAGTCTATTAACACTTCCAACATAACAACGGTATCCCCAATGAAATAACCATCAACATTTCAGCAAAGTACCTCTCTCCCCACAGAGTATTGCTCCCCAGCAAGATCGTTAGAGTACTTTTTTCCCCGAAGAGTAATCCATTCGCCAAGTTTATTCCCCAACGGAGTTATCTTCTCCTACCGGTATTCTTGCAACTATCATCCCCAGCAGAAACGACGAAGCATTGCTCTTCAACATTAGCCCAGGAGTGACTCCCCGGCACCCGTCAAGGATTTACTTTCCTAGACGAAAACATACATTCAAAAATATCACATACATTATAGCATGCATATACGCATCATATCTTACAAATCTCATTTATGTTGAGAACATCATCGCTTGATTCATATCATGCCTTGCATATGACTGACCTTTACCTTTCAGGAAAGATCCAGTTAAGTTCTCAGCTATATTTCAAGACCTTGTCCGGTTCAGTTAAATCGACCCTAAGATTTTTCTGTTTCTTATCCAGTCAAAGGCCTTCTCTGGTTCAGTCAGATCGACCCTAAGATCTCCCTGTTTCTTATCCAGTTGAAGATTTCAAGACCTAGACCGGTTCAGTTAAATCGACCCTAAGATTTTTCTGTTTCTTATCCAGTCAAAGGCCTTCTCTGGTTCAGTCAGATCGACCCTAAGATCTCCCTGTTTCTTATCCAGTTGAAGATTCCAAGACCTTGTCCGGTTCAGTTAAATCGACCCTAAGATTTTCCTGATTCTTATCCAGTCAAAGGCCTTCTCTGGTTCAGTCAGATCGACCCTAAGATCTCCCTGTTTCTTATCCAGTTGAAGATTCCAAGACCTTGTCCGGTTCAGTTAAATCGACCCTAAGATTTTCCTGATTCTTATCCAGTCAAAGGCCTTCTCTGGTTCAGTCAGATCGACCCTAAGATCTCCCTGTTTCTTATCCAGTTGAAGATTCCAAGACCTTGTCCGGTTCAGTTAAATCAACCCTAAGATTTTCCTGATTCTTATCCAGTCAAAGGCCTTCTCTGGTTCAGTCAGATCGACCCTAAGATCTCCCTGTTTCTTATCCAGTTGAAGATTCCAAGACCTTGTCCGGTTCAGTTAAATCGACGCTAAGATTTTCCTGATTCTTATCCAGTCAAAGGCCTTCTCTGGTTCAGTCAGATCAACCCTAAGATCTCCCTGTTTCTTATCCAGTTGAGGATTCCAAGATTCTCTCAGCGTTACTGTTGAGGTTGAAATCGCCCAAGATTCTCTCAGCGTTACTGTTGAGGTTGAAGTCGCCCATGATTCTCTCAGCGTTACTGTTGAGGTTGAAGTCGCCTATGATTCTCTCAGCGTTACTGTTGAGGTAGTAATCACCCCAAGATTCTCTCAACGTTCCTGTTGAGGTAGTAATCATCCAAGGTTCTCTCACCGTCCCGTTGAGGTAGTAACCATCCCTGGTTCATTCATCACCTTTTGAAGCTCCAGATTCAATTCCTGTAACCAGTCAGGGCACATCTGTACAAATAATTTGAAGACCAACCCCTGTAACAGGTCAGGTAATCACTTTTCTTTTTCAGGTACGCAAGTTCTCGCTAAAAAATCTCTTACGCGATCGACATCCGGATGGCATCTATAAGCCCATCCACCGATACATCATCTCTTAGCATGGCATCTATAAGCCCATCATCCTATCCATCAATCTCCAAATGGCATCTATAAGCCCATTCCCACCATCACACTACTATGTGAGCGCAAATTTCTGGGCACTCTAGTGTCCAATCATCTTCCACCTTCGGATTCCGAAAGGCACGTCAGCCAATCTGTATCCTCAGGTCTAAGAAGATTAAACAGGGGCAACTGTTGTACCCCAAAATTTGCCCTCCCATATTCTTCAAAATTTGCAAAGAACATGCTTCAAAATCTCCCCAAGGGTTGCACAGTTCAAGGGCCTCCTAACAGTCAAAAACTAGGGTTTTGGTTCTGGCAAAGAAATTGAAGTTTCCAAGGGTCCAATCAAGTCCCACATGCCTATAAACATGGTCAAGCATCCTCATGCCAAGTTTCAAGACTTACAGCACAAAATTGCACAGTCAAAAACCCTAATTGCTCAATAGTCAACTGTAGGGGCAAAATGGTCATTTGACAGTCAAAAGTTCAAATTTTTGGTCAACATCTTATTTTGAAGCCACAAACATCATTTGATCAATTCTTGATCATGATTCTCAAGGCATGGCTAAAAAAGTCTCAAGATGCAAAAGTTTCCATATTTGGACAGTTGAAAAAGTCAACTGTAACTTGACCAAGGCATAACTTCCACATGGTTTATCAGAAAAATTCCATCCAAAGCTCATTTTGAAGAGAAAGACATTTCCTACAACTCCTCTTCACACTTCAAGTCCAAGAAATGCTCTCACAAAAAGTTATCAATTTCAACATTATAGGTCATTTTCAAAAGTCAACAAAAAGGCACTTTAAGTCAAAGACCATAACTTGAGATTGGTAAATCAAAATGACATGGGACCAAAGGAATTGGTTAGAGGACTGCAAGACCTTTCCAAAATATCCAAGAACATGATCAAAGCTTAAAAATTGAGCAAGATATGCCTTGTGGAAGTTGGGAAATTTTTGGGAATTTTGAAAAGTCAACTTTACTTCAAATGCCTCAAAATTGCTAATGGGCCACATTTTCTTCCAAGATTCATCATCCAAAGGCTATGCACGACCATTTGGCCCAAAGGGGATTTATTTCATCATTTTTTATTATTTATTTGAATTTTTAATCACCATTAATTCATTTAATAAAATAAAATATGGAAAAAATACTAAACAAATGCATTTGAATCTTTTTATGCAGCCTATGCCCTCATTGGTTACTCAAGATTTCGTGCACTTCAAAAAAGGGAAGATTTGGTGCAAATTGGCATGATATTCATGTGGAAAAGATTTGAAAATATTCATTGAAAATCAAATATTTCTTTCATCAATGCAAAGGGTTTTGGACTCAATTTCTTACCCTAATCCATTGGCATACATATACAGATGCAAACCCTAGTGCACAGAACCTCCAAGCTGCGCCCCAGATCACAAACACACTTTGTAATTTTTGTGAAAAAAGTGAAAACTGAAAACTGCATTAGAGTTGGTTTCAAGGCAAGATAACTATTCCAATCGCTTGCCAAGGCCACAAGGAAAGTTTCTGGATCAAAATCGCAGCTTCTAACGCCAAGAATTGGTAATATGATGTCGTCCTGTTCTTAACATTTTTGATATTCGTGTTTCAATTTATAAGCATCCTCATTGCATTCTTTCTGTTGATTAGGACTAATCTAACCATTCTAAAGCTAATGATGTCATTTAATTGGATTTTCATGCCCTGTACGAGAACCTACCATTAATGTCTTTTAGGGTTGCAGAGGTTTAAAATTGGGACTTCCTTATTCTGGAAAAATTGAGACACGAGACCAGGGCCATTTGAACCGGAAGCTTCACACGAACTCAATCCATAGGTCGCGCTCAATTTATGAGCAACCAGGACCTATTCGCTATTTTCATGTTTATCACTTAGTGGGGGTTTAAAACCCCCGCTATCCTTTTTCTTTTTTCAGGCAAATGCAGAACAATTGGAGAAGAAGGCAAGGTGTAAGCCAGCGGTTGGTGCGTTTGAATTTCGCGCGAAAAAACACCACTAATCGTTGTTTCACGTTATGTTGTTTATTTGTCATATTATATACAAAGCGCGTAAATGGTTCAGATGGCAAGGCGTTGATTTGGTAAACTCTGGGACCTGGGTTCGATTCCAGGTCCCCCATATTTTTCAATGAATTTTGTTTTCACTTGATCTCATGCAGTGTACGCCAAGGGGTTCATCATACACCCACCATCCAAGCTTGCCACATGGCCAATAATCTCAATCCAATGGCCATGACCTAAGGAGCACCCTATGCATTGGTCAATGAAGCCACACGTGACTACCAGAAGTCAAACAAGCCTCCAATGATTGGGCCTGATTACTGGCCAAATACCTCCAAACTGGGGTCAACACCCCCAAGTGTTTGTATTTCTTTTCTTTTTTCCTATTTTATTTTTATTTGCTTTAATTTGATTATTTCCTTTTAATTCATAAGTTAATATTTTCATAACATAAAAATGCCAAAAAATCAGAAAAATATAAAAATAAAAAATATGTTTTAATATTTAATTCACTAACATTTTGTTGTAAATAAATCTTATTAATTAATTTAGTTTTAATTCTAGGTTTAATTTTAATTTTTTTTCTTAATAAACTAAAAAATGTAGAATTAGGGTTTTATACTTTTATCTTTTTTTTCTTTTTCACCATATTTAATTATTAATTATTATTTTGTAAATAAAATTTGCCATGTAAATAATTAATTAAAATTAGGTCAAACTAAAAATATTTCTTAATAAATAAAAAATAGTTAGAACTAGGGTTAATTAACTTTTCTTTTTAAATTCCAATTTAATTTTCTTACTAAAAATCCATAAATACAAAAAATCCAAAAAAATCCTTTCTTTTTATTTAAACTTAATTAATTTATTAATTTTAATTCAATTTCTTTAAAAGGGTCCAACGCCCTCGCATTCGATCACAATTCTAATTCGCGCGCTTATTTTATTTCCTTTTTCATGTAATTCTCCCAAAGCTATGTAATAGGTCAATTAGGACATTTATTTCTCGCACTTTATTTTATTTCAAATCGGGTCTTGGATTAGTTTGGCGATGTAGACTCGCGCCTTTGTAATAGCATAGGACTTTTAATTCTCGCATATTTTAACTGTTAATAATTTGCATGAAAGAATGAATGTCAAAAATAAAAACAACGCGTAGATCACCAATGTATGAACAAGACAAAAATATCTGAAAACGACACACAAATCACACACCATCCCTAGGGTACGCCTCATTGTTGCCTTGCCCCTCGAAAGGTGGTCGTCGAGTAGAGGATGTTTTAGTAAGTCCTCATGTCCATGAACATGGCATGAGGGTAGCTTCTAAGGTGTCTTCCCATTGCTCCGGTGATCACCGTGTCCCGGACCCTCGAATTGACCCGAACGCCTCCAACGGTGGTGCTACCTACCTCTCAATGGTGGGATGGCACTACTTCAAGGACATTTACACAGACGAATTCCTTAGGGTAGGTAGACGACTCTAGATACTTGCTCTAATTTCAAAACAAAAATCAAAACTTTTTTCACACCGACACTTTCAAAAAGCTTTCGAAAGCAACTTTTCAAACACTCTTGAGGACTGATACAAGAGTCGAACTGAAATTTTCAAAGAAACTTTTTAAAACCCACAGTTGAAAAGCAAACAAACATTTTTGAAAACACAAATGAGCAAATATCTAAGAGCACATGGATAACCATGGATAGAAAGGGTGCTAACACCTTCCCTTTCTATAATCTACCTCCCGAACCGAGAGCAATCTCTATAAGGAATTTTTCTGTGCTTTTGTCCTTTCCATTTGGAGAAAATAAAAGACGGTGGCGACTCTTGCTTCCGCGACATTTCGCGAACCAGCGTTAAACAGTCAGTTCCAGATCCACCGATCACACCAACCATAAGTGCTGATGTCAAAACCTTTGTTCCCAGCCATAAGTACCGATGTCAAAGCCTTTGTTCCCATCCATAAGTGCTGATATCAAAACCTTTGTTCCCAACCATAAGTGTTGATTTCAAAACCTTTGTTCCCAACCATACGTGCTGATGTCAAAACCTTTGTTCCCAGTCATAAGTAGTGATGTCAACCTTTATTCCCATCCATAAGTGCTGATGTCAATCCTTTGTTCCCAACCATAAGTGTTGATGTCAAAACCTTTGTTCCTGGCCATAAGTGTTGATGTCAAATCATTTGTTCCCAGTCATAATTACTAATGTTAACCTTTGTTCCCAGCCATAAGTGTTGATGTCAAACCTTTGTTCCCATCCATAAGTGATGATGTCAAATCCTTTATTTCCAGTCATAAGTACTGATGTCAACCTTTATTCCCAGCCATAAGTACTAAGGTCAAACCTTTGTTACCAGTCATGAGCACCGATGTCAATCCTTTGTTATCAGTCACAAGTACTGATGCCAATAATTCATTTAGTAGTCTCGAGGTTGATGTTCACCATGGTCTATGAGTCATTATTATGTTGTTTATTCTACCTCCAACCCTGAGTTGGTAGTTTACGACCCCCTGTGAGTCGATGTTACTCTCTTTTTGCTATATCCTCTATGAATGGGTAGTTCATAGTTATCTATCGGTCTTTGTTATACATTTCTTTTTTACTTATGTATTGATTTGATGATACTTTGTCTCCTCTTTGGGCTATACCCCAGTAGAGTTAAGTCTTATTTTCCCCAGCAGAGTTGATTTTCCTCCAATGAAGTTGAGTTTCTTTCCTCCATTTGAGCTGATAATCCTTTCTTAATAGTTACCTCCTTGTTAGCTTGTTGCTTTCATTATTAAGAATTTTCATCATTGGAATCTTACTATGCATTTGGATTCTTTAATCGTGATTTTAGTTTTGCCTATTTATAGTCATCCCCCGAATCGTGTTGTTCCCCTATGATTTATTTTCCTGGTCGAACTCTCGTTTTGGTTCGTTTGTGTTATTTTCTGATTCCCAATGGTGTTCTATATCACATACGGAGTTAGTCATTTGCATTCATAATCATAAGCATTGCATGGCATCTTAGGGCCAAAAATAGGGTTTGTTTTGTCTTTATGTATCTTTAATTGGGTCGAGACAGAGATTTTAGCCTTTGTATCTCCGGATAGAAGACACTTAAATAAAGGCAGCTGTTATACCCCTATTTTTTCCCTTAAGATCTCTCATTATCTCATA
This sequence comes from Vicia faba, assembly GCA_948472305.1. NCBI lineage: Eukaryota > Viridiplantae > Streptophyta > Magnoliopsida > Fabales > Fabaceae > Vicia > Vicia faba. Next base: position 848,531,526 of record OX451735.1, on the reverse strand, counting down.
TTATCAATACATCAAGATCACACATTAGAGTTGGTTCTCCATTTCTACTTTATTATATCTTTACGTTTTCTCTTGAGGGATCAACAAGCACCTTGAGTCGTGTATCTTGAACATTTGTTCTTTTAACTAACATCAAGATATATATATATATATATATATATATATATATATATATATATATATATATATATATATATATATATATATATATATATATATATATATATATATATATATATATATATATATATATATATATATATATATATATATATATATATATATATATATGTTTACTTGAATGTTCATATTGTAGGTGATGACACAACTGCATCCATCTCACCATCTAACCTAGGGTTTTGAGGGATGGTCCTCAGTCAAATGGTTCTTCAATGGATTGTAAGAGCTTAAGCTTCAAGGCTATCACTATGATATCAAAGTTTTTTGGTTCAAAGAGCTATCTCACCATATTTAGGTCAAGTTTGTCTCGATTCGAAAAATGATCATTTATGGCCCAAACCTATGTTTTCAAGCCCAAGTATGTTTAATTTGAAACCTTGGATCCAATAACTTTGAATTTCATTATTAGGAGGATTTGATTATATCAATCCTCTAATGAACTCCATGAATTTTTGTCTAAGTTAATCATTTAAATATTGTTGATCATATGTGGTTGCCTTGAGTACTTGAAATGAATGATATATTTGACAAAAAGCAGATGAAACTTATTGTTGAAAAGCTTTAATTTTATCAATCTTCTAATAAGTTTTCAAAAGCAAGCTTCAAGATGGTAATTCAACTAACCTTTTGTTATATTTTACCTTTAACTTCTAATTCACTAACAATTAACTTTATTATTCCTTTATTTTGTGCCTTTATTTTTATGTACCATTTATTTTTTAGCATTTACATTTCATGCAATTTTTTCTTTTGCTCACTTGAGCATTTATTTTCTATGTCATTTTTTCTTTGCTCACTTGAGCTTTCTTTTCTTTTAAAGACACTTAATAATCAACTTGAAACTTAAAAGACTTATTTTTTATGGACTACTTAGTTACTATCTTTGGCATTATGGAGTTGTGGATCCCTCAGACTTAGGATTAGAAGCCTTGATACTTGGGGACCTTGTTGCTCTGTTATTACTTTTGTATGAAGTTATTGGGGTTTCTTCAAGGCATTGGGTTTATTTTTTCTGTGTGTAGGTTATTCTGATTTTATGCTTTGTCTGTGATTGAGAATTCCTCTGCATACAGCCGTTACTCTGCCTAACTTTTATGAAAACTTAATTCATCTGAATCTTGGTGTTCCTTAGAGGTTTAGTATTTTTGCTTGCTTGGTTTTAATCTAAAGGATGGGAATACTACATTGACTTCTTTTTATCAAGTGTTGGCTTCTTGTTGGTTAGATCGTTCTTTTCCTTGGCTTTTACTTTATGCTTTAGGATAGTCCCTTCATCTCCTCCCATCTTCTTTAATTTCAAAAATCTTCTCCCTCCTTTTCAAAACTCTTCTTATTTTCTAACTTGAACTGCTTTCATAATAAATTTGGACTTAGGTCCATGCATTTTCAAAAATCTTTTCTTAAATCAAACCTTAATCAATTTAATCATACTTTGACATCTTTTTAGAAGACTAAAAGTCATTAAACTTATTCAAACCATTTTGCCACTTTGGCTTTTTTACTTTAAAACTTTTCTCAAAATATTAGACTCTTGTCGATTCTTGTAGTGATCCGAGCTACTATACTTCCACGATATGCAGTAAAGGGAGACATTTTCCACTTAAGTGTTCAGCGATGCTTTGTTGATTTTAAATCCAAGCTACATCCTCCACTTTGAGCTGATGCAAATTCTCCTTTCTCATAATCGTGGGTAGTAAGTATGTTTTCCACTCGGATATGACGATGACATCTCTTCTTCTTAAAATTAACCAACACACAAAATTTCAAAAATTTTAAAGTGAACTACGAGTGCCCTAATCCCCTATTGCACGAAAGGTGGTACGTAGGCACTAAAGATTCGCAACCGCGTCGGGTGAAAAATTGTAAAAAATACTTATTTTCCCATCTCCACCATCTATTTCTGTATACACCTTTTATAGCCGAAATACACAAATTTTCAAAGAGGTTCCTACAAAGTACCGTAGATGTTTAGGGTGCTAATACCTTATCTTTGCATAACCAACCCTCGTACCTAGATTCCCCCCTCTGTTTTTGGGATTATTCACTATTTTCCCATTTCTTTTGGAAACAATAAAGGGCGGTGGCGATTTTATTTGATTTGTACGAGTTAAGTCAATCCAATGGCAAAGTATCAACATTTCTACCACTACACCATGAATGAATGTACCTTGAAAGTGGACACTTTTGAATGAAAAATTAATTTGGGGTTTTGACCATAATGAAAATAAGATTAATTTGTGGAATAGATTTGATGAATTTGTTTGGATAGAGGAGAGGATTTTTGATCGATTTTTCAAGAAGTGGGAGAGTGATTTGTTTGGATTTAGGGTTTTGTTTGAATAATAAAGGAAATGAGAAAGAGAAGAATATGAAGAGATTAGATTTTCTCCTTTCCAGCATACACGTGTCGTCACAAAACAATTATGTGTCGACTCATCCGAATTATGAGTCGGCCTATAGTGAACAATTTGAGAGAGAACTGAAACAATTTATTTATGTGTCGATCTATACGAATTTTGTGTCGACACATACTGAAGAGTTTGACTAGATTTTGAAGAAAGGAAGGAAAGCTTAACTTATGACACTTATGAACTGACCTCAATGCCAAGTCTCATTTCTTGGTTATGCAATGTGATGTATGTACATGCCATGATGTATTGAATCATGGTGAACAATATGATTTATAGTTATGTTTAATAAGTAAGGATAACACTATGGTGCAAAAGAAAATACAAAAAATAGGCATACTTTTCATTAAATTCACTATGAACATGTAAATTGAAATAATCACATGTTCAATTAGAAATTTTTGGAAGTGAAATTTAACTAAAAACAAACATTATGTAATGAACAAAGGATCAAACATTATGCAAAGTTTTTTTAAAGTGAAACGATATAACCTCACCGACCAAGAAAAGATAAGCACAAGTATTTGCATGATACTCTAGAACATGATAATCAACTACAACTAGGTGTGCAATGAACATACAAGAGTTCCAACTTCTTATCACTTTAGATTTTATGTAGAGTTTAGATCACTTTATCACGGAGTCACCTGTTGATGTTATTATGAAACACATTTGATCACTTTGCCACAAAGTCAATATGACATAAATGTGTTATCTCATAATTGTATTGACTGTGCATCTTCCTTGATGTTATATGAGTCCTTTGTCCAATCAAGACAATTTTCCTGCAAACTTTTAACAAGATGAACTAGGTACCCAATTTTCATTGGGTCCTTGAGGGTGAGTAACATAATCATCACACTTATATCTCAATTGAGGTTAGCCATTTGATCTTAAGATTTCCTTAAGTCCGCACTCCGCAATTTTATATCCCTTCATGCGACAATGAAACACGTTATATTTCGAAGGAACTTCACTTTATTCTTAATTTTCTTTTTAACAAAACTATATTTAGCATATGGAGGATTCAAGGATTTATCAAACTTAGTTAAGTCTACGACAAGAGTGACTTTTGGTTGTAGAGCTTTTTGTCATTTTAGTCTTAAAAATTTCATTTCTTTTTGCCAAATATGACAAGTATCACAACCAAAATTAAAAAGATTGTCATCCATCCTATTCCCAACCTTTTGAATACCTATAAGGGAGTACTTTAGAGCTTCAATGTTATTTTTTATTTTCTAAAACCTTATTTTCCAAATGAGAAAAAATCTTTCTATTTGAAGATAACATTTTAAAAGCTTCAATACCTCCCTTATGTAGTTTTTCAAAGACGTCAAGTAGATTAACATGAGATTTTTCATTTGATATGTTATTTTGAAAGAATTTTACCTCATGATTCTTACCATTTTGATTACAAGGATGATGAACATGGTTGCTTGCAGAAGCTATGGTTCCTTTCCATTAATCTTCATGATAATGAACTGAGAGGCATATCTCATCATACTTTGGTGGTTTATGTCTCCTATTTACTCTATCATTTGAATAAGTTGAGAGACACACATCAGCAAAATCAAAAATATCACTAGATTCCTCATCACTTGAGGATTCATCATCACTTCCCCAAGCTACATAGACTTTTCTAGATTTGCCATGATTCTTCATTTCATCTTTCTTTTTCTTCTTATCAAGGCTTGGGTCTTTCTTTTTGATTGTTTCTTCCTTTAAAGTTGAACCCTTTTCTTTTGCCTCAATATTTCTCTTGTTGAGATTCTCCTCATTTTTCTTTTCCATATACTTGTGATATTTTTTTTGACAATTAAGCTCATCTCTTCGTCTTCCGAGACATAAGAGTTATTACCATCTCTTTTATAATTGTAATTCTCTTCTTTTGGGGATTTAGAGCTAGAAGCTTTAAGAGCTTTAGACTTCATAACCTCCTCCTTGTGACTTTCCTTAATTTTATTTTTCTTATCAAGCTTCTTTTCATATTTATCCAAGCAATTGATTTCTTGCTCGTGTTGTTCAAGCTTACCAAAAAGTTCAGTGAGATAAAGTGTCTCAAGATTGTCAGCTTCCTTGATCACAGTGACCTTTGATTGTCAATTCCTAGTAAGACATCTAAAAACTTTATTAGTAGCAATAGCATTGAAAATAGGATTACCTAGTAAGTTCAAACGATTAATAAGATGAGAGAATCTCTTTTGCATTTCCGCAGTGGTTTCACCATTTTTCATGCGAAAGAGTTCAAAATCTTGAGTGAGTGTTCCTAGATTGTTTAACCTCATTATTTCCCTCATGGGTAACTTGTAGAGTGTCCCACATAGACTTAGCAGTTTGACAATGAGAAATACAATAAAACTCATCAACACCAAGTGCGGATGTGATGATGTTCTTAGCTTTCCAATCGCAAGACCATTTTTTATTATCCTTATCATCCCATAGATTTTCCGGCTTAGGAATAGTAATGCCATCAACATCACATATCATTGATGTTGGACCATTTTGAACAGCTTACCACACACCTTTGTCATATGATTTGATATGAATTTGCATACAAGTTTTCCAGTAAGTATAATTTTCTCCCGTGAAAATTGGAGCTCTCTTATGATCATCCCCTTTAGGTTCGTAAGCCATTTTCTGAGTAGTGTTTAAATCTGGAATGAACCGGGATCTTGATGCCACTTGTTAGATGATGATGTGTATCTAGAGGGGGTGAATAGGGCATAAAAGTAATTATATATACAAATCTAGAAATTAAATTGTTTTCAAAACTTTTTAATGCAGAAGCAAATCACTGGATAAGTCGTCTAAAATACTACTTATTGGAAACTCGGATATACAAATTTTTAATGTTAAATCTATGAAACAAAATTGAATAATCGATTAACACAAGCTCAATTCAATAATCCACTGATTTATTGTTTGAATACAATCACTTTGCAATACTATTTCCAAGGCTAAATAATCAAAGAACTAACTTGATTGTTTTATCAAACACTTGACGTGCAAGTGAATTTTCAAAAAATTTCCTTGAATAATGTTGATATATAAAATCACTTATAATCAAAATTGATTATAAACTATATCCACACCTAATTCAAAAACAGATCTTGAGAGGAAAAATCTTACAATTCAATTACTAGCACAATGCTATTTGTTAAAACGATTGATGAAATTGAAAGCAAGTAAATGCGGAAAAGTAAAAACACATGAGGAATTTGTGTACACAATTCCCCATCATGGTCCTCGTGTGTGGGTACGTCTGCACCTAATTCCAATGAAATTAGGATAATTTTTAAATGCAAAGTTGTTTAATACAAAAGGAAGAGATAGAACAATAATACAAAATTCTCCAATTTGGCGTTGATGCTCCTTCTTCCAACCTTTGATCTTAAGCAAGATCAAATCATCTGATAGATGCAACCTATTCGCCGCTTAAGCTACTTCCTTGAAAAGATTTCAAACACTACAAGGTTTCTTGCAAAGATTTCAAACACTTCAAGAGATATTTCACTAGAGTAAATCCGATTGCACACTATCAATACAAGATCATCGATTCTATCATCCAATTATTGCTACTTCCTTAAAAAGATTTCAAACACTCTAAGGTTCATTGAAAATATTTCAAACACTCCAAGGGGTTTTTCACATGGACAATTCCTTCTCACATGATCTTGTACGAAAACCCCCAATTCAAAAAATGATTTTGGAGGAGAAACCCGATGGTTTTTCCCAAATGAAGACCCCTACAAATCTCAACCCAAACCAATTGGAAATCCACAATTCTTCGTCTAGATGGAACCCCGACGGAACATCATCACAATGTAATGTTAGTGTGTATTCATAGGTTGTAAGGTTGAGTAAGAAGAAGAAATGTAGGCCAATTTTATGGTATCATCAAGTTTAGAATTACACATGAATGGATATTTATAGTTTTGAACATTTAGGGTAAGGAGGGAAATTTTGGAATTTGAGAATTTTGACAAGTTTAATAGAGATGTGTCGACCTATCTTATGTATGTTTCGACCTATAGCACTGCTACGTATCGGCCTGGCTGAGACAGAGGTTACGTGCTTTAAAACTTGAGTGAATGTATCGACCTGAAACACGGATATGTCGACACACAAAATAGGAGTTTCTGCATTTCAAAAATCTTTCAGTATGTGTCGACCTGTATAATGCATGTGTCAACTTGTGACTTACAGAAGCCCACATGCTTTAAAACCTAGTTACATGTGTCGACCTGAAACTCGGATGTATCGATACATGTAACAACAATTGACTCAAAAACTTAGTTTTAATGACTCAAATGATTCAACAAACCATTGTGATTTTTGTACCCCAAAATTTTCCCTCTCTTTTTCAATACATTCCTCACAAAGGATCTCCAATGCTCAAGGATTCTCAAGAATTGATCAGACAAAATCACCTCTGAAACACTGAGACCAAATTAGGATTTTGACTAAGAACGACTGATCATTGACTTTTTAACTTAATACAAGATCTAATGATTTGAAGCATAATCTTAAAGACTCAAACATAACATGTTGACCCAATTCCATGGCTTAAATCATTTCTTAAGATTAGTGGATTGATAGCTGAAATTTGGTTAACTGATGAAAAGTAAACTGATACACCAAAAGTCAAACTTTGACTTTTTGATCAACATTAAGCTTTCATAAAGACATTCAAAAATATGAAAATTGATCATCAAGAAATCAAGAAAGTCAAAAGTAAATGTGAAAAGTAAAACTTTTCAAGATTTAGAAATTTTTCTAAGTGGTTTTATACATGATAATTTCATTTCTTCATGCAAATCTTTCACCAAGATGCAAGATGATTCAAAGAAAACTTCCAACGTGAAAGTTGTAGATCTCAATGAGATTTAAAACTTTGTAGGGAATAAAAAGTTCTAGAAATGCTTGGATTTTGAATTATAAATTCCTAAAGTCATGACATTTTTCATAAGACACTTAGAGAATTTTCCAACAGGATTTGGTCAGTTTTTATCTCAACTTCTTAGCATTTTTGCACATAGTTCCAAGATGATTTTGTCAAAATGGTCAACATGAAAGTTGTAGACAATGTTCCAAGCTTCCCAAAATGTCCAATAGCATGAATTTATCATACTTGAGCTAGGATATTCAAAGGCATGAAGTTGGACATCCATTCTTGAATTGCAAGTCTTTGTGTTGAAGAACACATAACAAGATCCTTATGCTATGCTGCATAATCTTGTGTTACAAGCCTTCTTGCTTGCAAATCTCATCATAATTTAATGCTTATACCCATTCTTGAGCTATTACCCAAGTGTTTGATCCATTGTCCAAAAGATCTTTCCATTTATGGCATAAAGTTACCATTGCTATTTTTGAAAAGAAAACTTTTTGGTAAAAATTTGTCTTGAGCCCACACTTTGTTTGCTTCTGATTTTGCTCCACCATAAATCATGGAAAGTAACCCCTCTAAACCAGCAACTTTGGTATTTCATCTTGGGACCATGACATAACTTGATATTTGCAATCTAACCTTGCCATAACTCCATAGTCTGTAAACCAAATTAGCTTGTTCACAAACCTCTTGCCTGTAAATAGGAGAAGCATTTTCAAGAGAAAGAGGTCAGAAAAATAGAGAGAAAATCCAGAAGTTTTATTGTGTAGACAAGCCTTCAAAATCCCATACTCTCAAAAAACCATAACTGTCTGCAAAGCTCCCACTCTTGAGTTTTGAAGTCCTAATCTTTGAACCCTTCATACCTTACAAAATTATGTCTAAACAAACCATCTAAACACCTTACATACATCATATAGAAGTTTGTTCAAACTCAAGAACAAGCTTATGTAACACCTCTATTTTTTCCATGTTCAAGAACAGTCAAGGCAGCAACTCAAGCTCAAAGCATAAATTCCATCTTCAAGGTAAGTCTTCTTGACTTTAACCCTTCATTTCAAGCATAATTAATGATTCATCTTTGAAGATAAAATGTAGTAACCATTTCCCTTGAAGCTAACCTTTTGCTTTTCTTCCACCCTTGTCAATTATATGTTAAGAACTAACTTGTATAGACCATAAAATAATGTTGGAGTGAAAAAATTACAATATGAGTCGACACATACCTATATGAGTCGACACATCTTAGTGGAAAAACATGTTATGAGTCGACACAAAGCATTTATGTGTCGACACATACTGCTATACAGGCACAAAACAGAAGGAATAAAGGGTGTATGAGTCGACGCAAAGCATGAATGTATCGATACATGTAGGGAATGAGTCGACACATACCCTTATGCATCGACTCATACTGAGTTGATTTAGACTTATATGGGCAAGAAAAGCTTATGTGTCGATGCAAAGGAGCATGTGTCGATACATAATGTTCAAAAATGAAATTTTCCTCTCTTTGACACTATTTTTTTAAACATATTTTACATATTTTCTTCATTGCTATTTAATATGGTTGTAATATTTAATCTCCTATTCCATCCCCATTCATAAATTGTATCCCCATCCCCCTATTGATGTAATAGCGTAGGATTTTAATTTTCGCAAATTTATTGTTTTCATATAATTATTAGTAATTAGGGTGTGTATGGCAAGATAAAATCGATGCTTAGAAAAACCCTAATCTCAAGACAAAAATGCATGCAATCAAACACACTTTTCACACAAGCACCCCTAAGGTAACCTTGCTCGTTGCCTCGAAAAATAGTCATGTCCCTCGAATATGGGCGCTTTAGCAAAGACCCTCGATAAAAAAGATCGTAGTCCCTCGATGACCCTTTGATGTTGCCTTCGATAAAACTATCTTAGTCCCTATGAAAATTTATAAAGTGTCTCATAAGTTGCTTTCAATGGCTATACAATAAACCACTCCCATCCCTTCACATCCAAAGGTAGAGCTTCTTACCAATCAATGGTAAGATAGAAATGTCAAAGGAAGAGAGAAATGAACAAAAGACTTTTGAGTAGGTAGAATGTTCTTAGTTTCTTGCTCATAATCCATCTTCAAAACAAACATCTTTTCAAACACACCAAACACTTTCAAAAACATGAAATATTTTCAAAAGTCCAACACTTTGTATGCATTCTTATAGAGATGAGAATCATTGCAAATTTTTCCTAAACGAAGGCGCTTTTCAAAAATACTTTCAAAACCCACCACAAACACACTTCAAACAAAGCAATTTCAAAAGTGATCTAGCAAGCAACTAAGAGCCCATAGATAACTATGGATAAAAAGGGTCCTAACACCTTCCCTTTTCATAATCTACCCCCGAACTCAATAAAATATCTCAAAGGTCTTTCTTGTTCTTTTCACCATTTTCTTTATTGGATAAAAGAAAAGTCAGTGGCGACTCTTGCTATCTACAAAAATTGCAATAAAACGCAAAATAACTAAGTCAGTTCTCCCACCATATTACAGAACTGGAGACTCTACTGGGGACATTAAACTTAAAAGTGGGGTTACCTTATAATTATATCACATTTAATTGCTTTCATTGTTTGATTTGTTTGCTTTACATTTATGGGTCCTTGTTTGGGTTTGTATTGATCCTCTACCCGGATCTGGGAACACCATTAGGTAAGTAACAATAGATTATGGAAACTGTATAGCATAGACCGATATGCTTGAAGCTATGGCTACGTTAGTGTGATGCATTTTTTTGTACCGGTATCCCTTGTGTTGAATCGAGGAGAATACGGGGCCGCTGAGCGGTGTCATGAAGCACTAAATGACCTTAGAACCTTTAATTGAATAACTTGGCTATTAGGAAGTAGTGAGATAATCGGTTTCACTGGAAAGCTAAAAATTGGTTGATACTCGACACTATGCTCATTGAGATTGGACTTTTGGGATATTTTGGCTGCAAGAAACGATTGATTGTGTAGAGACAATGCCCAATGAAGAAAGATCAGTGATATTGAGATTCCCTAGAACCTGGTTACTTTCTAGGACAGGTTGAACCAAATAAACTTCAAGAGGGTACTTACCTATAAACCCCATGCAAGCCTAAACCTAAGGACTTGTTTGATTTGCTTGTATATGTTTTAATGTACATAATATCATGACATCATACCATAGCATTTTCAATAACCATTTCAAGAGCCTATAATGCATGGTTATACCAAACCAGACGTCTATCAAGGGGCAAGAGGGTTTATTTTCCTCTAGCCAAATACTGTCAAAGACCAAAGCGCAATAACTTGAATCAAGGGCTATGGCCCCATTGACATGGTGAGCTTGATTCTCGTGGAAGGACATTCAACAATACGAAGTTATTCACTCAAAGCTGTAGTCAAAATTCAACTTCTAACATCTTCTTGTGTTTACCCTGCGAGATCCTTGAAAACATTACATCCACATACCATGCATCATATCATGACAGATTTTCCCCATACAGGTTTTCCCATATGCTTACTGTTTATTTCAATAGAGATGGATCTTGAATAGACTATCAAGGATCTTCAGACCCAAAATGATCAGCTTCAAGATTTTTTCCTAAACCTATCCAAGGGGAAAGAAGAAGTGAAAGCACTCCTCACTAAGAGCTTGACCAAGAAGAATCCTGAAGACAATAGGGATGACCAGTTGGAACAATTTCAAACTGAAATAGAAACAATGAAAATCCAGATGATGGGTCAGATGGTAGGTCAAATGGCTCTTATCCAAAACTTAGCTCTGGGACAAGAAGAATTGAGAATCCTAATCAAGACAAGTGTAACCATATGGAACAAACAGTTAAGATTGGGAATCAAGTCATTAATTAGCCTCTGATAAAACAAGAAGTTGGTTTGGTCAAGAGAACACCTTTCAAAATGGATACTACACCGCGAGTCCAACAACGACCTCGCCAAAAACCATAGGGTAGTTAGCATAAACAAGATACGCCCAAAAGAAAATTTACCAAGATCAACATGTCCTTGGCCCAAGCATTGCATCATATGTTAGAGGCCAAGCTGATTACATTAAGGGAACCTCCTCAAAAACCTAATACTTTTGATCCTAGTTACCATCCTAATGAAAGGTGCACATACCATTCCAACAGTCATGGACATGACACTAACCATTGTTGGGCGTTGAAGAACAAAATTCAAGACTTGATCGACGAAGGAGTGTTTGAATTTACACAAGATGGTCAACTTGAGTTTTTCTGTCATCCCTCAAAGGCACACCATCTGAAGTGACAAATTTAGGCGGAGAAATTTTTGTTCATTCGAATTTTCAGTTGTAATTTCCTTGTTTGTTTAAACATTTATCCTTATGTTAGACTTTGGTTGTTCTAATTAATGCATTGCATATGTTTGTCTTGAGTTAATCCATTCGTTTTCACTATACTGAAACTATACTTTTACTCCTTTTGTATGATATTCAACTCTGGATTACAAGCTGTAAGTCTTTAGAGGGAGGATGACGAAAATATTACCATAATCTCACACAGTATGCTTTTGGACAGACCTTTCTGACGATGTACATGCATTCTTTCAATTCCTAAATAGTGGAGTTATACGGAAGATAATCCCTAGTCAACCCCTTTGAGCCTAAGAAGTAGGAGTTTTCTTTCTCGCACAATCTGAAACCTTTAATCATAACCTGGGGCAGGGTAGTTTCTCAGTTAATTCAAAGGCGCATTCAATCACAAGCTGACACTTCCCAACGAAAATATCCTTCTGAATAAAAAATGGTGTTGGTTCCCCATAAAATAGGCCGTCTTTACCTCTCAAAAGAAAAGCCCACTAGGTTAAAACCCATGAAGGAGACTTAATAAAAATTGGGGCATCCCGCTGACTGTAATCTCAAAACAAGAGTAATCAGGCAAAAATTAGGGATAATAAATCATCAAAAAAAGGTCACTACAAATCCTCGACAACATGAAAAATGTTGTAAAAATGACTGCCTTCCCAAATAAACTTCCAGTATCTGAACCATCACCAAAACGTCATTCCAGACTCAATTGGAATTCAAAACGCATAATTAACTGAGTATAGGGCTGAAGAGAATCATGAAGAATGGGTGGGTACAAATAAACTTTGAGCCTTATCCTTTGTTTCTTAAATCATGAACTAGGCCACGTTACAACCCTTTAAAAGTCCTAACTGAAGCATGGGTTAGTTCAAAAGCATACTATTACAAAAGGTATCCTGACTCCTGTATGGCTTACTGTAAATCACGAGTTGAATTCATATTCTTACAAAATTTTGTTGCTCATTAAAAAATGCATTTTTCAAATTATTTTTCTCAAGACAGACATAAACTTTGAATTGTTTGAATACCGCTATATGCATATGGCTAATTGTTTGACAACGGAGAAATTCGCACGACAGATATCCAATAAATGAAAACTCTCTCAATAAACAAAATCACTTCAAAGGGAAAGACACATCCAATAACAAATCGCTCATAATTAAGAGGGCATGACATGTTACTGTCCAATTCATTTGTGGCAGTCAAGTCGAGATTCATAGAAATCTCTCATAAAATCCTGAATAGCCAGGGGCAAGTCTCCATCTGAATCACTTGGGGAATTGAACATGAATTCCAGCAAAGGGTAATGTACGACCAAGAAGAAATTTTCTATTATTTTTATAACACTTGCTATCATAGACAGTGACAACTCTCCACACAGACATAGTCGGAAAATAGTACGCATGAAAAGAGACCTGCTAGATTGACATACCTAGGCAAAAATAAGGGCATCCTGGCAAACCAAAAGGTTCGGGTAATAATTAGGGATATATAAAAAATATTGTACACCCGATAAGTCAAAAATCTGAAAAGGCGGCTTGGGCAAAAAAAGGGTATCCCGTTGGACTGAAAATCTGAAAGGACGGTCCAAGCAAAGTTAGGGATTAAAGCGTATGACTATGTCTCATTATCTCATCATTTTGTCTATCAGTAAAAGATTTGTCACTCTGATCAATGTTTACCAAAGGAGAAGACAGAGTTCAAGCTGTCTACAAATCCCCCACAAGGCCAAATTCTAGATATCCCCACAGAGTTACTACAACAAACTTTTCTCCATAGAGTTTCCTCAATAAAGATTATTCCTACAAAGTTGGATTCTTTCAATCACAAACCAGAGTTTCAATCTCTTGAAAACCCTCTCCCTAGCTGAGTTGGTCTTAAAAAAAAATAAGCCTTGTGGGGTTCTTCATAAAAATATTTCACTCCCCCAGTAGGTCATCAAAATATTCTCTTCAAAAGGGTTTATTTCCCCAACAAACTACAAATTCCCCAGTATGAGTTTCTCTCTCAGACTATTACAAACCAATGGAAAAAACCCCTTAACCTCTAGTTAAGTAATTACAACCCTCAACGGAGTTGTTACTATCACCAGAGGTTACTGTAAATCCTGGAACCCGACCAGATAACAGTTGACTCCATTCTTTCAAAGCAAGTTACTACGAAGCCTGGACCTGACCAGATACTAGTTCAACTTCATCTCTTTAAAAAAAATAATTGCTGAAACCTGGTGTTGTACCCCAAAGTTTGCCCTCCCATATTCTTCAAGAAATTGCAAAGTCAAGCTTCAAAATCTCCCCAAAGGTTGCACAGTTCAAGGGTCTCCTAAACAGTCAAGATTAGGGTTTTGGTTCTGATCAAGAAAATGAAGTTTCCAAGGGTCCAATAAAGTCTCACATGCCTACAAATATGGTCAAGCATCCTCATACAAAGTTTCAAGACTTTCAGTACAAAATTGCACAGTCAAAACCCTAATTGCACTACAGTCAACTATAGGGGCAAAATGGTCATTTGGCAGTCAAAAGTTCAAATTTTTGGTCAACATCTCATTTTGAAGCCACAAACATCATTTGATCAATGCTTGATCATGATTCTCAAAGTTTGGCTCAAAAATCATCAAGATGCAAAAGTTTCCTTATTTGGACAGTTGAAAAAGTCAATTGTAAATTGACCAGGGCATAACTTTCACATGGATTATCAGAAAAATTCCATCCAAAGCTCATTTTGAAGAGAAAGACATTTCCTACAACTCCTCTTCACACTTCAAGTCCAAGAAATGCTCTCACAAAAAGTTATCAATTTCAACATTATAGGTCATTTTCAAAAGTCAACAAAAAGGGACTTTAGGTCAAAGGCCATAACTTGAGATTGGTAAATCAAAATGACATGGGACCAAAGGAATTGGTTAGAGGACTCAAAGACCTTTCCAAAATGTCCAAGAACATGAGCAAAGCTTAAAAATTGAGCACGTTATGCCTTGTGGAAGTTGGGAAATTTTGGATATTTTGAAAAGTCAACATTGATTCAAATGACCTGAAATTGCTAATGGGCTTCTTTTTCTTCCACAATTCATCATCCAAAGCATGCACACGACCATTTGGCCCAAAGGGAAGTTTTTTATTATTTTTATTTATTTATTTGAATTTTTTATTACAATTAATTCATTTAAACTAAATAAAATATGGAAAAAAATGCTAAACTAATGAAATAAAATCTTTTTGTGCAGAAAATATTCTCATTGGACACTCAAAATTCGTGCATGATCAATTAGGGAAGGATTGGATATGATTGAGAGCAAATGTGCATGAAAAGATTTGAAAATATCATGGCTTAAAAATCAAATATTACATTCATCAATTCATGGATTTTGGACCAATTTTATTTGACCTAATCATTCCATACATAAGCTTGATCAAAACCCTTGTGCTGATGGACTCTAAGCTGCGCAGAAAAAAGCACATGAACACTTGAAATTTCTCTTGAAAACTCAATTCTGAAAATCTAGTTCTAGGACGATTCAAGGCCAAATAGTTGTTTCATTAGCTTCCTTAAGGATCATAGAACGTGTTCCAATCATTCCCTGAGTCCCATACTCAAGAAAACACGAGATCACCATTGAAGTTGGTAAGGAAAATTCCAAAATCGTTTTCCATTATTCATGCATTTTTAACATGTTTCGTTGTTGTTTTTGTGTTTAGAATGATGTTTGCAAGCTAACTGCATAATTTGATTGGAGTTTCATGCCAAAACGAAGAATCCACCATGAGAGCATATTAGGTTTTCGTGGAAATTGATTTAGGGGTTTTCAAACCTGGAACAATTAGGCCATGAGAGATACATCATTGGATTCGTGAGAGAGGGACGATTCTAATGGCCCTAGTCCGAACAATTTATACATCTCCGTGTGCTATTCGCTATTTTCTCTAATGATGCCTTTTAGAACGGTGTAAAAACCGTTGCCAATGTTTGTTATATTTTCAGGAAAACAAAACAATGAGGAAGATGACTCGGTGGCATAAGCTGAATGGCTGGTTCAAAATCTCGCGCGAAAAAAGAAGCGTTGGTGCTTGTTTATTTTATTATATTTATTGATTATCTTATTTACAGATAGACAAAATAGCACGGTTGGTGAAGCGTTTGGTTGGTAATGTTCAGGACCTGGGTTCGAGCCCCAGGTCCTCACCCCCCTTTCATATTATTTTTCATTTAGTATTCATATGCAGTTTCAATGTAGTGGATCACCATACACCTTCAAAATCAAGCTGTTCACGTGGCCAATGGATTCAATCAAGGGTCATGATCTGGAGAGCATGATGAACGTCAGTCAACGGAGACCCATGCCAACGCAATAGTCAACTAGGCCAAAAGGTTGATGGGCCCAGATTGCTAAAGTTTCACCTCCACTTTGGGGACAGATACCCCCTTAGGTTTGAATTTTTATTTCTTTTCTTTATTCTACTTATTTCAAATATTATTTTTTCTTAATTAGTTTCTTTAACTTAATATTTTCACAAATAATATAAAAAACACATAAAAAATCAGAAAAGATGAAAAAATAATAAATATTTTATTTTAGTATTTTTTTAAATAAATTGCATTAATTAATTTTAGTTATTAGGTTTAATTGTAATATTTTCTTAATTAATTTAAAATTGGTAGAATTAGGGTTTAATTAATTTTTTATCCCTTTTTACTTTCTTTCATAATAATTAAATATTAAATATTTATATTTGTAATTAAATTGCATATAAATTAATTAGGGTTAATTTTAGGTTAAAACTTTAACATGTTTTCATAATAAAATAAAAATTGTAGAATTAGGGTTAGCATGTTATGTTAATTAATTCTTTTTCATTAAAACCAAAAAATACCAAAAACAATTTCTTTCCTTTTTTTAATTAATTAATTCCATCATTTAATTTAATTTTGCAAAAAGGGTCCAACGCCCTCGTTTTTAATTCTTATTTAATTCGCATATTTATTTTATTTCTTGTAATATTTATGTACCTCTCCCAAAGCCTTGTAAATTAATCTGTCGCACTTTTAATTCTTTACTTTTCATTATTCCTTTATTTTTCTGCCAAATCGGGTTCTGGAAATTTTGGCGATGTGGACCCGCGCCGTTTGTAATAGTTTAGAATTTTTACTTCTCGTAATTTTTAACTGTTAATCAAGGCATGCAAGAATGAATGGACAAATAAAAACAAATGATAGATCACCTTGACATGAATAAGACAAAATAACTGAACATGACACACAAATCACACACCACCCCTAGGGTACGCCTCACTGTTGCCTTGCCTCGAAAGGTGATCGTCGAGTAGAGGATGTCTTAGTAAGTCCTCATGATCCGGGAACCTGGCATGAGGGTAGCTTCTAAGGTGTCTTCCTATTGCTCCGGTGATCACCATGTCCCGAACCTCGAATTGACCCGAACACCTCCAACGGTGGTGCTACCTACCTCTCGATGGTGGGATGACACTACTTTAAAGGACATTTACACAGACGAATTCCTTAGGGTAGGTAGACGACTCTAGATACTTGCTCTAATTTCAAAACAAATTCAAAAATACTTTTCACACCGACACTTTTTCAAAAAGCTTTCGAAAGCAATTTTTCAAACACTCTTGAGGACCGATACAAGAGTCGAACTGGAATTTTCAAAGAAACTTTTTAAAAACCACAGTTGAAAAGCAAACAAACCATTTTTGAAAACACAAATGAGCAAGTATCTAAGAGCCCATGGATAACCATGGATAGAAAGGGTGCTAACACCTTCCCTTTCTATAACCTACCTCCCGAACCGAGAGCAATCTCTTTAAGGAATTTTTCTGTGCTTTTGTCCTTTCCATTTGGAGAAAATAAAAGACGGTGGCGACTCTTGCTTCCGCGACATTTCGCGAACCAGCGTTAAACAGTCAGTTCCAGATCCACCGATCACAGAACTGGCGACTCTGCTGGGGAAAATCTTATAATGTGAGGTATACCTTAGGGTTAGTTCATAACTGTGTTTTCAATTGTATTGACTTGTCTGCTTTAAATTTGTGGGTTGCATGGGAGTTACATAGATCCTAACCCGGATCTGGGGATACCCTATTTAGGTAGCATAAGCTGTGAGGGACCTGTCCGGCGTATACCGACATGGGTGAAGCAGTGGCTACGTTGGTGTGGCGCCTTGGTCTGTACCGATATCCCTTGTGTTGAAACGGGGAGAATATGGGTCTTCCAAGGAGTCATTAAGCACCAACAACCTTAGAACCTTAAATGACACAACTTGGCCATTAGAACAGTAGCAGTATGCTACGCCCATTGAGGCTAAACTCTCGTGATGGTTCTGGCCGCAAGAAAAGATTGCGATGCTGGAGTTATGACCGATTGAGGGTAGTCAATGATATTGGGATCCTCTAAGAACCCGGTTACTTTGATAGGACAGGTATGAACCAACAAACTGAAAGAGGGTAGTACCTAGACCTCATGCTGGCCTAAACTCTAAGGGCTTCTCTTGTGTGACTTGTGTGCCTTCGTACTTGACTATCTGCATGCTTGTTACTTGACACTTGTTTCTTGCAGGTTTTAGTTTGTAGTCCTTATTTGGGACTCATAACAGGGTACTAAGTTACTTGCAGGTTTTGTTTATAGTCCTTAATAGGGACTTATAACAGAGTTACCCACATCATTCCATGCATAGCATAACATCATACCACTGCATACATCCTAACCCATTTCAAGGATCTCAAAGGCTTGTGATGCAGGTCATGGTGAATCAACATCTCATCAAGGGGCAAAGAGGATTTATTTTCCTCTAGCCAAAGTTGTCAGGGGCTATGACCCACTGGATATGGTGAGCCTTTGACCCTTGAAGAAGGACTCTCAACAATATGCAGTTCCTTCAATCAAGCTACAAATTCAAATGCTAACAAATTTCCTTGTTTACCCCGCGAGATCCTTGAAAACATTGCATGCATATCATACATATCATTGCGTAACAGGTACCCTTGTTGCAGGTCACTTACCCTCCCTACTGTTTATGTCAGCCATGGCTTCCCAACAAGATAACCAGGGACCTCCTGCTCAAGAGACTCAGTTCAAAGAGATCTTCTTAAGCCTATCCAAGGGGCAGGAGGAGCTGAGGACACTTCTCATGGAGACCTTTATCAGAAACAGCGCTGAGGATGAAAGGCTGAAACACCTACAAACTGAGGTGGATGCATTGAGGGTCCAGATGCTGGGGCAGGTGACTTCCATTCAAGGGTTAGCTCAAAGACAAGATGAGCTCGGGTTTCTCGTCAACCAACTGCTTCAGGGTAACCAACTGGGGCAAAAGTCTAAGGGTAAAAAGCCAGTCATCGTTCAACCACCTTTGAGACAAGGAGGTAAGGGGAGAGCTCCTCAATTGGCTCCAGTGTCACAAATTCAGCATCACAACCAACAAAAGAGCGAGAGAAGGCAGTTCACTCGGCTCAGCATGACCTTATCCCAGATATTGCCACAGTTGCTGGAGACCAAGCTGGTAACTCTAAAAGAAGCTCCGAAGAATCAAAATACAACGTCACCGAAGTACAACCCCAACGCCCGCTGCGCTTATCACTCTGACAGCCCGGGGCATACTACAAATGATTGTTGGAGCTTGAAAAATAAGATCCAAGACATGATCGACGCTGGAGAGATTCAGTTTAAAGTACCCAAGACTCCCCACGTGATCACTGCTCCCTTGCCAAAACATGGCTAGGATTGAGAAAGTTTTGTTCACTCAAATGTTCAAGTTGTAATTTTCTTCTGTTCAAACATTTACTCATGTTAAACATTGTTATTTCATTAATGCATCGCATATGTCTGTTTTGAAGCAATATATTCGTATTCACTATACGCAAATTATTTTCATATTTTTTCTGATGATCAACTCTTAATTAATAATTCTAAGCCTCTTGAGGGAGGATGACGAAAACGATACCACGATTTACAGTATGCTTTTGAACAGACCCCGCTGATGAGGTACAGGCATTGTTTCAAATCCTAAACACTGGAGTTATAAGGAAGATAATCCCTCGTTAACCCTTCTGAGCCAAAGAAGTAGGAGTTTTTCTCTTCGAAAATTGAAACCCTTAATCATAACCTGGGGCAGGGTAGTTTCTCTCAGTTGATCCAAGTGCATAACGAAGGGCACCAAAAAGGTCCTTACAAAAAAAAAGAAAGACAGTGATGGTTCCGAACAATCATAAAGACAGGCAGTCATTATCTTTCAAAATAAAAAACCCATTAAGTCAAAACCCACGAAGGAGACTTATAAAACTGGGGCATCCCGCTGACTGTAATTCCAAAAAAGGAAACAGTTCAGGCAAAAAAGAAAGGGATAACAAAAATCAGACAAGAAAGAGGTCCTACAGACCCTCAACAAGAAAGGAATGACTGCCTATTCAAAATAAGTTATCAACATCCGAATCATCACCGGAAAATCAGAGCAAAGACTCAAACAAGGTCTAACGTATGATCAACTGAGTTTAGGTTTGGAGAACATCACGAAGAGCGGGTGGGTACAAATAAAATTTGAGCCTTTATCCTTTGTTTCTTAAACCGTGAACCAGACCACGTTATAACCCTTAAAAGTCCTAGCTGAAGCATGGGTTAGTTCGAAAGCATACTGTTACCAAAGGTATCCTGACTCCTTAAGGCTTACTATGAAGAAGGAGTTGACATCACATTTTACAAACATTCATTTGTTTTATGAAAAAAGAATGCATTTTCAAAATCTTCAAGACAGACATAGGCTTTGCATTTTTAACATAACTTTGTTTGCATATGACTTTTTGTTTGAACAGCAGGGAAATTCGCACGACGAATGCCTAATGAACAGAAGTACTTCCAATCAGGGGGCACGACATGACCAGAGTCCATTATCTGGGGCAGTCCAATCAAGATTCAGAGAATCTCTCAAAGGCCAAAATAGCCTGGGGCAAATCTCCGCCTGAGTCACCTGGGGCATTTCAACAATAAATCTTGCCTGGTCAGAAATCTTCTGGTGGCATGACAAAACACTCCTAACAGGGGCAACTCCCTACATTCTGAAAACATGGACATAGTGGAAAAAATAATACGCATAATCAAAGACCCGCTAGGTCGACGTACCTAGGCAAAAATAAGGGTTTCCCGGCGAACCAAAAGGGTTCGGGCAAAATGAAGGGATGAAATGAAAAAAATCTGTACACCCGGCAAGTCGAAAACCTGGAAAGGCGGCTTAGGCAAAAATGGGTATCCCGGTGAACTGAAAACCCGAAAGGGCGGTCCAGGCAAAAATTAGGGATCAAAGCATACGACTATGTCCTGTCATCTTGTCACCTGCCTACCAGAAGAAGGTTGGTCCATCAACAACTATCAGCACCTCACAGGTCTTCCTCTCCCACCTCAGAAACAGGGGCAATAAAGAGTTGTCCAAGCGATCTAATTGTTCTGTCCTCCAAGGTATCAAGGTAGGTTCAGCTGAAGAACACAACCAGGCATCTTAATTCCCCAGAGAGTGAGCCAGCAAGTCAGTGCACTCTTCTCCAAGCAAAGTTATCAAACCTTAAGGAAGTTGGGTATCCTCCAGCAGATCTCAACATTCCCCAGCAGCATATATGCACTCTTAACAGGCATCCCCGGCAGTCTTGTTCTAAAGATTGTTCCCCGGCGGTATATCAAACATTCAAAGGAATCACTTCCCCCGCAGTTCAAAACTTCCCCAAGAGAGTCCAATCCAATTTCCCCAGGAAAGTTGGAATTCATCTCCCCAAGCAGTAAGCTTATCCCTAGTAGGTTCTGGAAGCTTATCCTCACAGAGCACGAACGCGTCTCCCGGCTTTATTCAAAGAGTTATTTCCTTACCAGGATATAACTGGGTTATCCTTAGCCAAAAGCCATGGAAAGAGCGTCCTCGACGAAGTTCTCTTACCCCCAGCGAAGTCTATCAGCACTTCCAACACAACAAGGATATCCCCAGCAAGTTTTTATCAACAACCCAGCAAAGTATCTCTCTCCCCACAGAGGATTGCTTCCCAACAAGATCGTTAGAGTACTTTCCTCCCCGCAGAATTATTCCATTCGCCAAGTTTATTCCCCAACGGAGTCATCTTCTCCTACCGGTATTCTTGCAGCTATCATCCCCAGCGGAAGCGAAATCTATTCTTCAAACATCAGCCCAGGATATGACTTCCTGGCACCCGTCAAGGATTTACTTTCCTAACAAAAACATACATTCCTAAACATCGCATACATCATTATAACATGCATAGACGCATCATATCTTACAAATCTCATCTATGTTGAGAACATCATTGCTTGGTCCATATCATGCATTGAATATGACTGACCTTTACCTTTCAGGAAAGATTCAGCTAAATTCTCAATCATATTTCAAGACTCTAAGACCTTATCTGGTTCAGTTAAATCGACTCCAAAGATTTCTCTGGTTATTATCCAGTCCAAGGCCTTCTCTGGTTCAGTTAAATCGACCCCAAACAGATTTTTCTGATAAAGACCCAGTTGAAGACATTCCAAGACCTAGACCGGTTCAGTTAATCGACTCCAAAGATTTCTTATCCAGTCCAAGGCTTTCTCTAGTCCAGCTAAATCGACCCCAAACAGATTTTTCTGATGAAGACTCAGTAGAAGTTATCAAAGGTTTTTCTCAATGAATGTTATTGAGATTATAATTTCCTATGGTTCTCTCCCCAATGCTGCGGAGACGATAATTCCATTCCAGGTTTTTCTCAATGAATGTTATTGAGATTATAATTTCCTATGGTTCTCTCCCCAATGCTGCGGAGACGATAATTCCATTCCAGGTTTTTCTCAATGAATGTTATTGAGATTATAATTTCCTATGGTTCTCTCCCCAATGCTGCGGAGACGATAATTCCATTCCAGGTTTTTCTCAATGAATGTTATTGAGATTATAATTTCCTATGGTTCTCTCCCCAATGCTGCGGAGACGATAATTCCATTCCAGGTTTTTCTCAATGTTTGCTATTGAGATTATAATTGCCTATGGTTCTCTCCCCGATCCTGCGGAGACGATAATTCCACTCCAGGTTTTTCTCAATGTTTGCTATTGAGATTATAATTGCCTATGGTTCTCTCCCCAATGCTGCGGAGACGATAATTCCACTCCAGGTTTTTCTCAATGATTGCTATTGAGATTATAATTGCCTATGGTTCTCTCCCCAATGCTGCGGAGACGATAATTCCATTTCAGGTTTTTCTCAATGTTTGCTTTTGAGATTATAATTTCCTATGGTTCTCTCCCCAATGTTGCGGAGATGATAATTCCATTCCAGGTTTTTCTCAATGATTGCTATTGAGATTATAATTGCCTATGGTTCTCTCCCCAATGCTGCGGAGACGATAATTCCATTCCAGGTTTTTCTCAATGTTTGCTTTTGAGATTATAATTTCCTATGGTTCTCTCCCCAATGTTGCGGAGACGATAATTCCATTCCAGGTTTTTCTCAATGTTTGCTATTGAGATTATAATTGCCTATGGTTCTCTCCCCGATCCTGCGGAGACGATAATTCCACTCCAGGTTTTTCTCAATGTTTGCTATTGAGATTATAATTGCCTATGGTTCTCTCCCCGATCCTGAGGAGACGATAATTCCACTCCAGGTTTTTCTCAATGATTGCTATTGAGATTATAATTGCCTATGGTTCTCTCCCCAATGCTGCAGAGATGATAATTCCATTCCAGGTTTTTCTCAATGTTTGCTTTTGAGATTATAATTTCCTATGGTTCTCTCCCCAATGCTGCGGAGATGATAATTCCATTCCAGGTTTTTCTCAATGTTTGCTTTTGAGATTATAATTTCCTATGGTTCTCTCCCCAATGCTGCGGAGATGATAATTCCATCCCAGGTTTTTCTCAATGTTTGCTTTTGAGATTATAATTTCCTATGGTTCTCTCCCCGATCCTACGGAGATGATAATTCCCACTAAGATTCTCTCAACAATTTCTGTTGAAGTTGAAGTCATCCAAGGTTCTCTCACCGTTCCTGTTGAGGTAGTAACCATCCCTGGTTCATTCATCATATTTTGAAGCTCCAGATCCAGCTCCTGTAACCAGTCAGGACACATCTATACAAAGAGTTTGAAGACCAGCCCCGTAACAGGTCAGGTAATCATTTTCTTTTTTGCAGGTATGCAAGTTCTCGCTAAGGAATATCTTATGCGATCAACATCCAGATGGCATCTATAAGCCCATCATCCTCTCCATCAATCTCCAAATGGCATCTATAAGCCCATTCCCATCATCACACTGCTACTATGTGAGCGCAAATTTCTGGGCACTCTAGTGTTCAATCATCTTCTACCCTCGGATTACGAAAGGCACGTCAGCCAATCTGCATCCTCAGGTCTAAGAAGATTGAACAGGGGAAACTGTTGTACCCCAAAATTTGCCCTTCCATATTCTTCAAGAAATTGCAAAGTCAAGCTTCAAAATCTCCCCAAAGGTTGCACAGTTCAAGGGTCTCCTAAACAGTCAAGATTAGGGTTTTGGTTCTGATCAAGAAAATGAAGTTTCCAAGGGTCCAATCAAGTCTCACATGCCTACAAATATGGTCAAGCATCCTCATACAAAGTTTCAAGACTTTCAGTACAAAATTGCACAGTCAAAACCCTAATTGCACTACAGTCAACTGTAGGGGCAAAATGGTCATTTGGCAGTCAAAAGTTCAAATTTTTGGTCAACATCTCATTTTGAAGCCACAAACATCATTTGATCAATGCTTGATCATGATTCTCAAAGTTTGGCTCAAAAATCATCAAGATGCAAAAGTTTCCTTATTTGGACAACTGAAAAAGTCAACTGTAAATTGACCAGGGCATAAATTTCACATGGATTATCAGAAAAATTCCATCCAAAGCTCATTTTGAAGAGAAAGACATTTCCTACAACTCCTCTTCACACTTCAAGTCCAAGAAATGCTCTCACAAAAAGTTATCAATTTCAACATTATAGGTCATTTTCAAAAGTCAACAAAAAGGGACTTTAAGTCAAAGGCCATAACTTGAGATTGGTAAATAAAAATGACATGGGACCAAAGGCATTGGTTAGAGGACTCAAAGACCTTTCCAAAATGTCCAAGAACATGAGCAAAGCTTAAAAATTGAGCAAGTTATGCCTTGTGGAAGTTGGGAAATTTTTGGATATTTTGAAAAGTCAACATTGATTCAAATGACCTGAAATTGCTAATGGGCTTCTTTTTCTTCCACAATTCATCATCCAAAGCATGCACACGACCATTTGGCCCAAAGGGAAGTTTTTTATTATTTTTATTTATTTATTTGAATTTTTATTACAATTAATTCATTTAAACTAAATAAAATATGGAAAAAAATGCTAAACTAATGAAATAAAATCTTTTTGTGCAGAAAATATTCTCATTGGACACTCAAAATTCGTGCATGATCAATTAGGGAAGGATTGGATATGATTGAGAGCAAATGTGCATGAAAAGATTTGAAAATATCATGGCTTAAAAATCAAATATTACATTCATCAATTCATGGATTTTGGACCAATTTTATTTGACCTAATCATTCCATACATAAGCTTGATCAAAACCCTTGTGCTGATGGACTCTAAGCTGCGCAGAAAAAAGCACATGAACACTTGAAATTTCTCTTGAAAACTCAATTCTGAAAACCTAGTTCTAGGACGATTCAAGGCCAAATAGTTGTTTCATTAGCTTCCTTAAGGATCATAGAACGTGTTCCAATCATTCCCTGAGTCCCATACTCAAGAAAACACGAGATCACCATTGAAGTTGGTAAGGAAAATTCCAAAATCGTTTTCCATTATTCATGCATTTTTAACATGTTTCGTTGTTGTTTTTGTGTTTAGAATGATGTTTGCAAGCTAACTGCATAATTTGATTGGAGTTTCATGCCAAAACGAAGAATCCACCATGAGAGCATATTAGGTTTTCGTGGAAATTGATTTAGGGGTTTTCAAACCTGGAACAATTAGGCCATGAGAGATACATCATTGGATTCGGGAGAGAGGGACGATTCTAATGGCCCTAGTCCGAACAATTTATACATCTCCGTGTGCTATTCGCTATTTTCTCTAATGATGCCTTTTAGAACGGTGTAAAAACCGTTGCCAATGTTTGTTATATTTTCAGGAAAACAAAACAATGAGGAAGATGACTCGGTGGCATAAGCTGAATGGCTGGTTCAAAATCTCGCGCGAAAAAAGAAGCGTTGGTGCTTGTTTGTTTTATTATATTTATTGATTATCTTATTTACAGATAGACAAAATAGCACGGTTGGTGAAGCGTTTGGTTGGTAATGTTCAGGACCTGGGTTCGAGCCCCAGGTCCTCACCCCCCTTTCATATTATTTTTCATTTAGTATTCATATGCAGTTTCAATGTAGTGGATCACCATACACCTTCAAAATCAAGCTGTTCACGTGGCCAATGGATTCAATCAAGGGTCATGATCTGGAGAGCACGATGAACGTCAGTCAACGGAGACCCATGCCAACGCAATAGTCAACTAGGCCAAAAGGTTGATGGGCCCAGATTGCTAAAGTTTCACCTCCACTTTGGGGACAGATACCCCCTTAGGTTTGAATTTTTATTTCTTTTCTTTATTCTACTTATTTCAAATATTATTTTTTTTAATTAGTTTCTTTAACTTAATATTTTCACAAATAATATAAAAAACACATAAAAAATCAGAAAAGATGAAAAAATAATAAATATTTTATTTTAGTATTTTTTTAAATAAATTGCATTAAATAATTTTAGTTATTAGGTTTAATTGTAATATTTTCCTAATTAATTTAAAGTTGGTAGAATTAGGGTTTAATTAATTTTTTATCCCTTTTTAATTTCTTTCATAATAATTAAATATTAAATATTTATTTTTGTAATTAAATTGCATATAAATTAATTAGGGTTAATTTTAGGTTAAAACTTTAACATGTTTTCATAATAAAATAAAAATTGTAGAATTAGGGTTAGCATGTTATGTTAATTAATTCTTTTTCATTAAAACCAAAAAATACCAAAAACAATTTCTTTCCTTTTTTTAATTAATTAATTCCATCATTTAATTTAATTTTGCAAAAAGGGTCCAACGCCCTCGTTTTTAATTCTTATTTAATTCGCATATTTATTTTATTTCTTGTAATATTTATGTACCTCTCCCAAAGCTTTGTAAATTAATCTGTCGCACTTTTAATTCTTTACTTTTCATTATTCCTTTATTTTTCTGCCAAATCGGGTTCTGGAAATTTTGGCGATGTGGACCCGCGCCGTTTGTAATAGTTTAGAATTTTTACTTCTCGCAATTTTTAACTGTTAATCAAGGCATGCAAGAATGAATGGACAAATAAAAACAAACGATAGATCACCTTGACATGAATAAGACAAAATAACTGAACATGACACACAAATCACACACCACCCCTAGGGTACGCCTCACTGTTGCCTTGCCTCGAAAGGTGATCGTCGAGTAGAGGATGTCTTAGTAAGTCCTCATGATCCAGGAACCTGGCATGAGGGTAGCTTCTAAGGTGTCTTCCTATTGCTCCGGTGATCACCATGTCCCGAACCTCGAATTGACCCGAACACCTCCAACGGTGGTGCTACCTACCTCTCAATGGTGGGATGGCACTACTTTAAAGGACATTTACACAGACGAATTCCTTAGGGTAGGTAGACGACTCTAGATACTTGCTCTAATTTCAAAACAAATTCAAAAATACTTTTCACACCGACACCTTTTCAAAAAGCTTTCGAAAGCAATTTTTCAAACACTCTTGAGGACCGATACAAGAGTCGAACTGGAATTTTCAAAGAAACTTTTTAAAACCCATAGTTGAAAAGCAAACAAACCATTTTTGAAAACACAAATGAGCAAGTATCTAAGAGCCCATGGATAACCATGGATATAAAGGGTGCTAACACCTTCCCTTTCTATAACCTACCTCCCGAACCGAGAGCAATCTCTTTAAGAAATTTTTCTGTGCTTTTGTCCTTTCCATTTGGAGAAAATAAAAGACGGTGGCGACTCTTGCTTCCGCGACATTTCGCGAACCAGCGTTAAACAGTCAGTTCCAGATCCACCGATCACACCTGGACCCGACCAGATAACAATTCGAGTTGCTGAAATGTAGACCCGACCATATACTAGTTAACCTCAAGATCAAATTGCTGAAATCTGGACCTGACCAGATAACAGTTCGAGTTGTTGAAGCCTGGACTCGACCAGATACCAGTTAACCTCAAGATCAAATTGTTGCAAAACCTGAACCCGACCAGATAATAATTCGAGTTGCTGAAGCCTAGACCCGACCAAATACCAGTTAACCTCAAGATCAAATGGCTGAAACCTGGACCCAACCAGATAACAGTTCGAGTTGCTGAAACATGGACCCGACCAGATAACCATTTGAGTTACTACGAAACCTGGACCCGACCAGATAATAGTTTAACTTCTTCAAATTAATAACAAAACTCATCTTCCCCAGTATAGTTTTCCACTATCCCCTGTGATTTGCTGCAAAGCCTGGAAGCCGACTGTTGTACCCTAATTTTTGCCCCTAAGATCCCTTCATCATACCATGTTGATTCATTCACAACAAGATCACACTAGGATTCTTGGTCCCGCTCCCTACATTTGGTCTTGCCCTTTTGAGGGATTACCAAGAACCTTGACTTATGTTCCTTTTGTGATCATGAATATTGTTTTGATTTCTTCATTTAACTAATAAAATGAAATGTTGGTTTGTCTTTCTTTTTATCCATGTAGGTAAACGCAATGAGATTTAACAAGTTACCCCATGAGATTTAACAAGTTACCCCATAGGTTCATGAGTTTATTTCCATGCCCCAGTCAATAAAGCTTGAGAAGTTCAAACCTCACCATTGGATTAGTTTTGGAAGAATTGGCATGGCAAGGTTTCTTTGGTTCATCACATTTCAAGGTTATTATATTTGACTCAAAAGTACAAGGGGTTGATTGGAGAAGTTGTCATGTTTGGACAAGGACTTATTCCTATTGGTCACAAGAGCATATTTCTCTAAAATTTCAAGATATGGAAGTGGTTTTGGTGGATATGAGTCCTCATTATCATCCTCAACAACTTCTATTCACAAAGCAAGAATGTTGGTACAAGAAGTTTGTTCAAGCTTGTCAAAGTTCCTCAAAGCATTTTCTTGATCTAGGAGCTAGGGTTTTGAACTTTAAAGGAGTATATATTTTTTATTGATTACAAAGACATTATTCTCTTCAAAGGGTTATTAACAAATCACTTCAAAGGTTCCAAGGAGTTTTCATCAGGAAGAGACTTGATGAGGAAGAAAGATTACAAGTCCTCAAGATGAATCCCCAATTTTCCATGTGTGACTTCAAATGGTCATAACTTGGTCAATATTCATCACCTTGAGTCCATTCTTTTTCCATAATGATCTTTAATATGTGAACTTTATGCCTTATTTTATGTGCAAAGTGAGAAAAGGGATGGAAGTTACCTTAAATATGCAAAAGATTATAGGTCATTTCATGATTTTTTTGCCAACTTCAACAAGTCATAACTTGCTCAAATTTTGGAGATTTTAAATTATTCAAGTTTCAAAATTTCAGTCAAGAGATCTACTTCATGCCATATTTTTTGGTCAAGAGCAAATTCCAAGTGGAAGACCATGTTTGGATGCAAGACATTATAGGTTATTTTTGAAGAAGAATTTGGAATATTTCTAAGTATGCAAAGTCAGCCCTTTTTCTCCAACTTTGACTCAATGCAACTTTCAGCTCAAGCATCCATTTAACTCCATTCTTTCTCCATTGCAAATCTTGTAACCTCCTCTTTCTAAAGCATCAATAATAATTCCTTAAGACCCCTTGAGCTGAGAATGCCATTGTTTCAAAAATGGTAACTTGGAATTGAAGTTCCCTTGCAAGTCAGAATTTGAATTTCATGTTACAACCTCTAAACCTCAAATTAACACGCGTTTTAGATCTAAACATGATTAGCCAACTTTCCCAAGTGGATTAGTGCATCAAAACGCAAGAATTGGTTGAGTTTTGGTGAAGTTTGGGTCACACTTCACTCGTGCATCAGGCTTGCATGAATTCCCTCCAAAACTCATCATTCACTCTTCCTTTTGATCCAATTCTCTTCTCCTATAAATACATGTACTATCCAATTCATTTTCCCAAGCTTGGATAGCCAGAATCACCCTGCCAAACTTGTTTCACAACTCAGAATTCAGTAACTTCAAAATCCATTCTCGAGCCTTTTTTAATCCAATTTTTACATCAATTCACCTTCCTTGATCTTCCTTGAAGCTAACCACATAATTACATTCAAGAATCATGCCCTATACTGCTCCATAGAAGTCCAGTTTCAGAGCTCTGCAACTCAACTTCAATAGGTAGATTCCTTCATCAATTCTTCAAAACTCTGATATCATTGTGTTGCTCTCATTGCCTTGGTTCTAGTTGCAACACTTACCTTTTACTGGAAACATGTTTTGACCATGAAATTTCAAATCCCTTTTCAAAACTTTCCTTCCAAATTGCTTGAGCTACAATTTATATAAATTTGGCACGAGGGTGTGGTAGTCTTCGTCTTGAAGAGACGAAGCGAATGGAATAGGTCTGAGCTTCTGATTTTACAGTTTGAGAGACCTATAATTCGTGATGGCTGGAGGTTGAAGATGACCAACGTGTCATCTTCAACCCAATGAAGGCGCGCCATATGTTTTTTTTTTAAATTCTGATTTAATTAATGATTATGTATAATATTCACTAATGACCATGATATGCACAGCGCGCCAGATCCCTTGGATTTGATTACTAATGTGTTTTGACTCTCATCCAATGGTCCACATATTTTACTTTTATTTTCTTTTTCTGATTTTTATATTTTAATTGTTTTAAATTTCAAAAAATCATAAAAAATTCATTTTTAGTCCAAAAAATCTGAAAAAATTATGAAAAATATTTTTGATTATTCTCTTTCTGATTTTTATTTTTTCACAATTTAATTTTGTGTTTTGGTATTTTTTAATAAATTTTACACTTATTTGATTTGTTTTAAATGTTTAAAAATACTTTTATACATTTTTTAATTCTGAAAAAATTATGGAATGATCCCATGATATTGTGACAAATATTGGTGACCTTATTTCATTTTTGTTTCTGACTTTACTATTTTTTACCATTTTTTTGTTTATTTTACCCATTTATTTTAGTTTTAAAAATAGTTTCTGACTTTAAAAAATTACCAAAATTTTTTTAAAATTATTTGAGCCTTTTTTAAACATTTTTTATATATTAAATGTGATATTATTTTGTGACTATTTTCTGGCTGATCTTGGGTTAGATTTTGGATCTATGGTGTGGAGTTTGACTCCACAAAAATGGACGAATGATTTTAATAATAGTTTGATTAAAATTTAATTCAAATGTTGTTTGTATATTTTTTTCCCCATCCCTCTTGATCTCAGCCCTTTCTTATTGCACTAAATGTTGTTGGAGCATGATCTCTATATCATGTCTCAAAACAAATGGTGCATAGATTGCTATTAACCGGTCCCAAAATAGGTGCAACTTCTATATAAGTCAACTTAAGATTGCTTAACATAGCACTAAACTTTGTCCCGATTTGAATAAATGATCATTCGTGGCCCAAACTTATGATTGCAAGCCCAAGTATGTTAATTTGATCTCTTTGATCCAATAAACTTGAGATTCATTGTGTGGAGGCTTTGGTTCTACCAATTCTCTAATGGATCTACAACACCTTTGGTCAACGTGGATCACTTAAACATCGTTGATCATTAAATGGTACTTGTGAGAATTCCAAATGGATGATATACTTGACAAAAAGCAAATGTAACTTGTTGTGTGGAGGCTTTGGTTCTACCAATCCTCTAATGAGTTCCAAATGCAAGTTTAAGATGGTCATCCAACTAACCACTAATTATTGACTTGTTTTATCTTATGCTTTTATTCTTTTTTATGCTTTATCTACCATTTACTTTTAGCATTTACATTTCATGCCATTTCCATCTTTGCTCATTTGAGCATTTACTTTCTTGCCATTTTTACTTTGCTCACTTGAGCTTTTCTTTTCCTTTCTTAAGATACTTAAGAATCAACATAAACCCTAAAAAATCTTTAATGGTACTTGGACTATTTTATTTACTATCCTTGGCATTATGGAGCATGGGACTTTTCTTGGACTTAGGATTATAAACCTTGTCCTACCTTGGAAACCTTGTGATCTTATCTGATTATTTTGTCTGGAGTTCTTGAGGTTTACCTCAAGACATTGGGTTGCTTGTTTGTTTTTGTATGCAGGTTTTTGTGATTACACCCTTTGTTTGTAATCTGGAATTCACTCGTATACAGCCGTTACTCTGCCCAATTTTTGTGAAGACTTAATACACTTGAATTTTGGTTATCTCAAGAGGTCTAGTATTTTTTGCTTGATTGGTTTCAATCCAAGGAATGGGGAATTCTATCTTGACTCATAATGTCAAGTATTGACTTCTTGTTGGTTAGATGGTTCTTATCCCTAACTTTTACCTTATGCTTTAGGATAGTCCCTTCTTCTCCTCCCATCTTCTTTAATTTCAAAAATCTTCTTCCCCCTTTTAAAACTCTTTTTGTTTTTGAACTTGAACCACTTTCATAGTAAACTTGGACTTATGTCCATGCATTTTCAAAATATTTTTTCATAAATAAACTCCAATTAACTTAATAATACCTTGACATTTTTCTGAGAAGACTAAAAGTCAATCAATCTCTTTTCAAACCATTTTGCCACTTTGGCTTTTATCTTTAAATTTTTCTCAAAAAAGGTTGAACTCTTGTCAATCCTTGTAGTGATGCAAACAACTATACTTCTACAATATGTAGTGAAGACATATATTTTCCACTTTGGTGTTGAGTGAGGCATTTTTGATTTTAAAATCCAAGCCATATCCTCCACTTTGAGATGATGCAAATTCTCCTTTCTCATGATTGTGGGTAGTAGGCATGTTTTCCACACGGACAATGACGATGATGTTTTATCTCATAAAATTAACCAACACATTTGTGTTTCAAATTTTTAAAAAGAGGAACTACGTGTACCCTGATCCCCTATTGCACGAAAGGTGGTACGTAGGCACTAAAGGTTCACAACCGCGGCGGGTGAAAAAATTATAAAATAAATATGCTTCTTTTCTCACCTCCACCATCCACTTTTTATATACAACATTTTTATAGCCAAAAAAATATACAGATTTTACAAAGAGGCTCCTGCGGAGTACCGTAGATGTTTAGGGTGCTAATACCTTCCCTTTGCATAACCAACCCCCTTACCTTGAATCTTTTCCCTTCTTTTTGGGTTATTCGCTCTTTTCCCATTCCTTTGGAAATAATAAAGCGCGGTGGCGGTTTTTATTTTGATCTGTATAAGTCTAGTCAATCCATTGGCTTAGTCTTAAACATTTCTACCGCTACAGAAAAATTGCGACTTCGCTGGGGAAAGATTGACCTCTTGTTGGTCCATCCCTAAATGGGTTAAGCCTATCTTTGTTTATATCTGTATATATGATGTTACTGTTTTTTGTGTTATATGTTGTATATATGTTTGTCTGGATTTTCCTGGTTTTCAGGGTGCTTGGTGATTACTCATAAGTCCTATACCCGGACTTGGGCAAAATTTAAGATAAGACGGGCGGTATAGTCATGTTAACTTTGAGGGAGTAATCCTAAAAAAGGAGGCATGAGATCCCCCACTCAGTGGAGGCCCCTTTGACTGTAGTGTCATTTACCGAGTAATCGGGAAGACATACTGCTTTCGACCTGGGAGCCTGCTGAAACTGACCGTAGAATACCAAACCCATCTTGGCCTTTTAGGTGTAGTGCGGAAGCTATGATGGAGTAATCTTGAAATAGTTGTCACGCGATACTATGCTCGAACGAGTCTTTCTTGAGAATATTACTAATTATCGAGTTAATCAGGAAGTTGGTAATATCTGAAGGAAGGATGTAGACTCTGAGAACCTCTAGAACCTTGTTCGGCAGGTGATAACTTTTAGACCAATACCTTATGGGTAGTACCTTCGACCTCATGCTCGTGACGTTGAACATATGAACCCTATATATGTGATCTTGTGTGTGATTGTTGCATCATGCATCCATGCACTCATAAGCATCTTTTGAAGAAACCATATTTCAAGGGATTTAAAGGTTGACTATTTATGAATATCTCAGGTACTTTTAACCATGGATTCTAGAAAGAGAAAGACCAGGAAATACAGTTTCAAGGATCCCAAGATAGATGAGTTGATCAGTCTAATTCCCGAGATCGAGTGTTCTGCAGACTTTCGGAAGAAGTATGGATCCATTATTCCTCTCATGAAGATGAAGATGAAGGAGGGTATTCTCTCGACCTTGGTCCAATTCTATGATCTAATGTATCATTGCTTTACTTTTCCCGACTATCAGTTGATGCCTACACTGGAGGAGTATTCTTACCTATTGGATTTACCTGTTACCGATCGTGTTCCTTTTACTGGTTTGGAGGGTGAGCCAAAACCACATGAGATTGCTGCCTTGATTCACCTGGGGAAGTCTAAGGTGGAAGCCCGTATGACTACCAAAGGAGGGATTAGAGGATTACCAGCTCAATTCTTATTGGAGAAAGCTCGTTACTTTTCCAGAATGAAGAGTACAATTGCTTTTGAGGCCATCTTTACTCTACTTGCTTACGGGCTGTTCTTATTTCCTAATGTGGACAAGTTTGTTGACATTAACGCTATCAGGATCTTCATGATTGGAAACCCAGTTCCTACATTGTTGGGTGATGCTTATTACTCTGTTCATCTTTGGAATTCTTATCATGGGGGAATGATTATCTGTTGCACGCCTCTGTTATACCAGTGGTTTATCTCTCATATGCCCCAGTCTGATGCTTTTTGGGATGTCAAGAAGGAACCCCGTTGGGCGCCTAAGATCATGGCACTTAATCACTTGGATATTGATTGGTATCATCGAGCTTACTAGGATATAGAGATTATCGACAGTTGTGGTAGTTTCCCCAATGTACCTCTTCTTGGTACAAATGGAGGAATTAACTATAACCCTGTTCTTGCACGGCGACAACTTGGTTATCCAATGAGGGATAAACCGAATAGTATTTATTTGAGTAGTTTCTTTTTGAAGGAAGAAGAAGACCATAGGGAAGCTAGGGAGCAGATTGCGAAGGCCTAGCGTCACATTCATAAGAAGAGTAGGAAGGATTTGGGACCTAGGGGTGCTGTTTCTTTGGAGCCATATCTTTAATGGATCCGATCGAGAGCCATTCAGTTAAAGATGCCATATACCCGAGAGACACCCATGCCTGATCTATTTGTGAAGACCACTCCTCCCTTATTAGATGATCTAGAAGAGTTGCAACTTGATTTGGTTAGGATGCAATAGGAAAGGGATGCTTTGAAGATCAAGTTCCAAACTTTAGAGAGTTCCTACAGAGCAGACCTGAAGGAGAAAGACGACTTGATTGAGATCCTTGATAGTCGAGCGGTAGAGTCTATGGAGAGGAAAGGGGATTTATTTTCTCCTAAGCCTCAATCAGGTGCTGACCACTCACTTCCTGATTCAGATGATTGGAAGGAGGTTGCCATCATACATGTGGAAGAAAACCAGAGGTTGAAGGCTAAGATTTCCAGGCTCACGGGGAAGCGTCAGTGTATAGAGTGATCTCCATCAGTTTTACTTCTCAGGGTTTTAGATTTTATTTTTATCTTGTACTTGGGATCATTGAAACTTGTAATCTATTTTGGAGTTATTATAATAAAAAAAAATTCAGTATTTCAAAAGCGTTATTACTTTGATGTTTGCAATATGTCTATAAATCTATAAATTCCTTGAAATATTAAATAATAAAGTAAAAATAATCATGTGCATTGCATATCATGCGTCATATTGCACATATTTCTTGCATTTTTTATGCATATCCAGGTGTCTTACTAAGCTTATTTACTTCGTTCAGCAAGCTGACTCATCACTACAATACTCGGGCTAATTTCAAAAAGAAGATGGACAACTTAAAATAAGAGAATCGCGGGCTGCACGAGGAAGTTTCTGCTTTAAAGGCCGGCATGGCCAATCTGACTACTCTGATGGAAGCTCTGGTGGCTGCTCAGAATCATCCACCGAGTGTTCAACCTCAACCAACAAGGGTAACTATTGAAGCTCCGATTGTTTCTGTATCTGCTACTCCGGCTGTTATTCAGAATCGCATGCCTCAAGGTTATCCATGGGGAATGCAATAGATTTTTTCACCTGAAGGTTTCAATCTTGGTCCTCAAGATACTCCAATGGTTCAGACTATTATTACTCCGGCACCTCCTGTGGTGCATGCTGCTCCTGATGCGCCTCCTTCGGTAAATATGGTTCTGTTTGTTAATGATGATGTGTGTCGTCCTTTCCCTCCACCGAGTGAAGACTTGGGTCTTTATGACAGAATGGATGATTTTCAAGAGCAGTTTGACAAGATGCAAAGAGAGATGAAGGCCCTCAAGGGAAAATAGCTATTTGGGCAGAGTGTGAATGAGCTATGTTTGGTCCCGGATGTTAAGGTACCTGCTAAGTTCAAGGTCCCAGAATTTGAGAAGTATAAGGGAAACACTTGCCCTCGTGCTCACCTGGTAATGTACGTGAGGAGAATGTCTACCCATACCGACGATCAGCGTCTGCTGATTCACTTTTTTCAGGATAGTTTGACCGGTGCTGCGCTGAAGTGGTATATGAGTTTGGACAGCGCCAATATCCATACTTTTAATGACTTGGGGAGAAGCATTCATCAAACAATACAAGTAGAACATGGATATGGCGCTTGACCGAGATCAACTTAGAGCCATGGTTCAGAAAGACATGGAATCGTTCAAAGAGTATGCACAGAGATGGCGTGAGGTAGCCGCCCAAGTGATTCCCCCATGGAAGAAAAGGAGATGACTAAGATTTTCTTGAAGACGCTGGGTGCTTTTTACTACGAGAGGATGGTAGCAAGTGCGCCAAGTGACTTTACTGAGGTGATAGGAATGGGTATCCGCTTAGAAGAGGATGTAAGATAAGGCCGTTTGACGAAGAGTGAAGGATCCGGAGGTGTGAAGAAGCCATCTTATGGGTTTACCAAGAAGAAAGAAGGAGATGCAAATGCTGTTATACAAGAGAGGATGGTAAACGCTCCTAGAAGGAATTATCAGCGTCATCAGCAAGTTGCCTCAGTTACTCCCGTTATGAATGTCGCTCCAACTACCGTTGCTTATCAGAGACCGTCCCAGCAGGGGAGTCAATGGTATAATCAGAGAAGGGAGAGTTATGACCCTATTCCCATGAGCTATACAGAGTTACTACCATCATTGTTTCAGAAGAAGTTGGTTCAAACCCGACCACCTCCCGCCATACCGTCACCATTACCTTGGTATTACAAGGCAGACCAAACATGTGCTTTTCATCAGGGAGCACCGGGGCATAATGTTGAGAATTGTTATCCTTTAAAGACTGAGATACATAAATTGGTAAAGTCTGGTGTTCTATCTTTCAAAGACGTGGGACCTAATGTGAAAGATAATCCCCTACCCAAGCACGGGGGAGTAAATGCTGTGAATATGGTGGCCGGTTGTCCAGGCGACTTCTGGATTTTTGATATTAATCTGGTTAGAGGAGATTTGGTGAAAATGGACGCAGACCTCTGTGAATTTAGCTACTATGCACATGACCATTTCGGTTGTGCTATTTGCAGTACAAACATACAGGGTTGCGAAAAGATAAAGGCTGATTTACAGGAGATGATGGATGAGGGCCTAATCCATAGGATCAGGCCTAGGGCAGAGTATGAAGAGGAAGTGAACATGGTTTCTGGATGTCCTAGTGAATTCAGAATTTTTAATATGGAGTATATGAATGAGGACCTCGTGCAATTGCACTCTACCTTCT
Source organism: Vicia faba (assembly GCA_948472305.1). Classification (NCBI taxonomy): domain Eukaryota; kingdom Viridiplantae; phylum Streptophyta; class Magnoliopsida; order Fabales; family Fabaceae; genus Vicia; species Vicia faba. The sequence continues at coordinate 848,493,708 of OX451735.1, read as the reverse complement.
AATATACGGCTGGTCAGGTGGAACACCAATATGGATCTTGCCTAGTTTGTTGTCAAGACCCCTGAGGATGTTCAATCGTGAAGAAGGGTGTTTCGTTGTTGTTAGACAATGGAACTACCAAGATCACGGGTCAGAGGGATGATTACCATGAAGTTGATATGGTTGAGTTTTATTTAACGGAAGAAGAGTCAGAGGAAGAGTATGCCTCCGCAGATGAGTATTTGTCTTTAGATGAAGATTTGTTTTCCAGAAATGATTTATTAATGACTGATTGTGTTGAAGAAGGGGTAAATGTCATTGTGCCTTATTTTGGTGCACCCGTCCATTTTGAAATGAAGTATCATAGCAAGCCAGTTGTTATCCCATTGGTGATTAGTTTTCCAGGTCCCATCCCCTACAAATCAGATAAGGTTGTACCTTACAAATACAACGCTACAATCTTAGAAGATGGAGTGCAAGTTCCCATACAGTCAATGCCTGATGTTGGAAATATAGTTGAAAATAGCAGGGTGACCTGTAGCGGTCGTGTGTTTGCGCCAGTTGTTCGAAGAGATATTGATGCTGGAAAGAAAATTGCTGAGAATGATGAACCTAAGAAGACTACGGGTGAAACTAGTGGAGCTACGTTAGAGAAAGAAGTGGATGATATTTTGAAGATAATTAAGATGAGCAACTATACAATTATAGATCAGCTACTGCAGACTCCTTCAAAAATATCTATCTTGGCTTTATTGATGAACTCCTATGCTCATAGAGAATCCTTGATGAGGGTACTAGACCAAGCTTTTGTGGAGAGTGATATTCCAATAGATCAACTCAGCAGCATAATAGGAAACATTACGTCATGTAATAACCTGAGTTTCTGTGATGATGAATTGCTAGATGAAGGGAGGAATCACAACCTGGCCCTCCACATCTCTATGAACTGCAAGAATGATTCACTATCCAATATGCTGATTGATAATGGATTCGCGTTGAATGTTATACCAAGGAGTACTCTAATGAAGTTGAAATATCAAGGAACGCCTATGCGCCTTAGTGGAATCATTGTGAAAGCGTTTGATGGGTCAAGGAAATCTATCATCGGTGAAGTGGACTTACTTATCCATATAGAACCACATTTGTTTTAGATAATCTTCCAGGTCATGGACATTGTTCCCGCTTATAGTTGTTTGCTAGGACGGCCGTGGATACATGAAGCAGGGGCTGTCACTTCAACTTTACACCAGAAGATAAAGTTTGTGCGTGAAGGGAAGGTAGTGATCATAAATGGGGAGCAGGCATTATTGATATCTCATTTGTCCTCTTTCAGTATTGTAGAAGCAGATGAAGCTGTTGTTGCAACCCAGTTCCAAGCCTTATCCATTGATAACATAAGAGGAAATGATAATTCCATAGTTTCGCTAAAGGATGCATAACAGGTTGTGTGTAATGGTCATAGTGAAGTTTGGGGACGAATTGTGGATCCACCTGCGACCAAGAACAAAACTGGCTTGAGGTTCTCTTCGAAGAATGACAAAGGAAAGGGCATGAAGCCGAAGTCTGCTGCAGGCAGGTATCAAGACATTTTTCGTAGCGGAGGCTATCTTCATCCGACTGTTTCCAGGATTAACGCCATTGTGGAAGATGAAGCAGAGTAGGAAATGCTGAATTATGTGACGCACGAAGTCAGGGTTCAGAACTGGATCACCATTAATGTTCCCTCTTGCATACATGTTTCAAAGTAATTTGATTTGTTAATCTTTTTTGAAAAGCTTTCACTCTACCCAAGGTGGAAGTATTAATGTTGTAGGGCTTATCTGTTGGCTGTGACTTTTAAGATCAATAATAAAAGTTGTCTTTGCTTCCCAAATTATGTCTTTATTTTTTGCTTTTTTTTCTTGGAAAATGGTGATCAGAAAAAAAACCTTTCAAAACAAGTAAAAGCTGAAATTCAATCTGCATGATCACTTGTTATATGTGTCAGTTTCTAAATGCAATCATAAATCATATGTGCAGATTAACTAAAAAACTCGTTAAATACAATGACCCTACACCCTCTCCCAACTTTGAATGTCCTATGTATGGGGCTGAACAAGATTATGATGAGATTCCAGAAGAGGTCTCACGGTTGCTTGAGCACGAGGAAAATACCATTCAGCCATATAAAGAGCCATTGGAAGTGATCAATTTGGGTTCAGAAGAAGATCCAAAGGAAGTCAAGATTAGAGCAGTGTTGCATCCCGGTGTGAAGAGAAGGTTGATTGAGATGTTGAAGAGTATGTGGATATTTTTTCTTGGTCTTACCAAGATATTCCTGGTCTAGGTACAGATATCGTCGAGCACCGTTTGCCGTTGAAGCCGGAATATCTGCCAATCAAACAGAAGTTGAGAAGGACTCACCCAGATATGGCAGTAAAAATCAAAGAGGAGGTTCTAAAGCAGATTAATGCTGGTTTTCTTGTGACGTCAGTGTATCCTCAATGGATTGCCAATATTGTCCCAGTACCGAAAAAAGACGGAAAAGTCTGCATGTGCGTAGATTACAGAGATCTAAATAAAGCTAGTCCAAAAGATGATTTTCCATTGCCACACATCGACATGTTAGTGGATAGCACATCAAAATTCAAAGTATTCTCGTTCATGGACAGATTTTCCGGGTATAATCAAATAAGAATGGCTCCATAGGACATGGGGAAAAAAAGTTTATCACACCCTGGGGAACATTCTGTTACAGAGTGATGCCCTTCGGGTTGAAGAACGCTGGTGCAACGTACCAGAGGGCTATGACAACCCTATTCCATGATCTGATGCACAAGGAAATTGAAGTATATGTTGATGATATGATCGCTAAATCCCAGACTGAAGAAGGGAATATAGAAGATTTGTTGAAGTTGTTTCAGCATTTGAGGAAGTATCGTCTCCGCTTGAATCCAAATAAATGCACCTTCGGTGTTCGATCAGGGAAATTGTTGGGTTTCATTGTTAGCCATAAAGGAATTGAAGTTAACCCTGATAAAGTCAAAGCAATTCAAGAAATGCCAGCACCAAGAACTGAAAAGCAAGTTAGAGGTTTCCTCGGACGATTGAATTATATTTCCAGATTCATTTCCCACATGACTGCAACATGTGAACCGATCTTTAAGTTGTTAAAGAAAGATCAAGGTTTTGTGTGGACATATGACTGCCAAAGGGAATTTGAAAGTATTAAAGAATATTTGCTTGAACCTCCTATCTTGCTCCCTCTTGTAGAAGGAAGACCATTGATTATGTATCTGACAGTGCTAGATAAATCCATGGGTTGTATTCTGGGACAACAGGATGAAACAGGGAAGAAGGAGTTCGCCATTTATTATCTCAGTAAAAAATTCACTGATTGCGAGTCGCGGTATTCCATGCTGGAAAAAACATGTTGCGCTTTGGCCTGGGCGGCAAAGCGTTTGCGGCAGTATATGTTGAATCACACTACTTGGTTGATCTCCAAAATGGATCCAATCAAGTACATTTTTGAAAATCGACTCTTACTGGGAGAATTTCCTGCTGGCAGATGTTGTTATCTGAATATGATATAGAATACCGCACTCAAAAGGCTATTAAAAGTAGTGTGTTGGTAGATTACCTTGCTCACCAACCAGTGGAGGATCACCAGTCTGTAGAATATGAATTCCCCGATGAGGATGTGATGTTCCTGAAAGTGAAGGATTGTGATGAACCATTGCCTGAGGAAGGTCCTAACCCTGGATCTTGTTGGAGTATGATATTTGATGGAGCTGTGAATGCTTATGGTAAAGGAATTGGTGTTGTGATTGTCACTCCTCATGGATCGCACATTCCTTTTACTGCAAGGTTAACATTCGATTGTACTCACAATATGGCAGAATATGAAGCTTGCATCATGGGTCTCAAAGACGCTATTGATCTCAGAATTAAAATTCTAGATGTGTATGTTGATTCAACTTTGGTAATAAATCAGATTAAAGGAGAATGGGATACTCGCCACCCCGACTTGATCCCTTACAAAGATTATTCTAGAAGATTATTACCATTCTTCAATAAAGTTGAATTCTATCACATCCCTAGAGATGAAAATAAAATGGCGGATGCTCTGGCAACTCTGGCTTCTATGTGCCAAGTGAATACTTGGAATGATATACCCCGAATCATGGTTCGACGGCTGGATAGGCCCGCTCATGTGTTTACAACAAATGAGGTAGCAGATGAAAAACCTTGGTATTATGATATCAAGAATTTTCTTTAGACTCAGGAATACACGATTGGTGCGTCGAAGAAAGATAGAAAGACATCGAGAAGATTGGCAGGAAGTTTCTTCCTCAGTGAAAATGTGTTATACAAGAGAAATTATGACATGGTCTTGCTCAGATGCGTGGATAGACACGAAGCAGACATGTTGATGCATGAGATTCATGAAGGTTTATTTGGAACTCACGCCAATGGACATTCGATGGCTAAAAATATGCTAAGGGCAGGTTATTATTGGCTGATAATAGAGTTTGATTGTTACAAATTTGCAAAGAAGTGCCATAAATGCCAGATTTATGCAGACAAGGTCCATGTGCCTCCGATACTTCTCAATGTGATTTCCTCCCCGTGGGCTTTCTCTATGTGGGGTATTGACATGATTGGGATGATATAACCCAAAGCTTCGAATGGGCACCGTTTTATCTTGGTAGCAATTGACTACTTCACAAAATGGGTGGAGGCTGCTTCATATCCCAATGTTACTAAGCAGGTGGTTATGCGCTTCATTAAGAATTACCTTATATGTCGGTATGGTGTGCCAAGCAGAATCATAACTGACAATGGCTCGAATTTGAACAACAAGATGATGACAGAACTGTATGAAGAATTCAAGATTGTCCATCACAATTCATCTCCATACAGGCCAAAGATGAATGGGGTTGTTGAAGCTGCTAATAAGAATATCAAGAGAATTATCCAGAAAATGGTTATTACTTATAAGGATTGGTATGAAATGCTCCTTTTTGCTCTACATGGATATCAAACATCTGTCCGCACTTCAACAGGAGCAACCCCATTCTCCCTAGTGTATGGAATGGAAGATGTACTCCCAGTCGAGATAGAGATTCCCTCATTGCGTGTGATAATGGAAACCAAGTTGAAAGAGACTGAATGGGTCCAGAATAGGTTTGACCAATTGAATTTGATTGAGGAGAAGAGAATCACAGCTTTGTGTCATGGCCAGTTATATCAGAGAAGAATGAAGAAAGCTTTTGATAAAAAGATCAAACCTCGTGAATTCAGAGAAGGCGACCTCGTGCTCAGGAAGATCATGTCTTTCAACACTGATTCTAGGGGCAAGTGGACTCCCAATTTTGAAGGCCCATATGTTGTCAAGAAAGCCTTCTCTGGCGGTGCACTAATTCTTGAAACTATGGATGGCAAGGAGTTCCCATGTCCCATGAACGTTGACGCAGTCAAGAAATACTTTGCCTAAAGAAATAAAAGAACAACTCGCTAAGTTGAAAACTCGAAAGGGCGGCTTAGGAAAAAAGGAGCGTCTCGGTAGGTCGAAAACTCGAAAGGGCGGTCTAGGAAAAAATTAGAGACCTAAACAGAATAAATTTCTCGCTAAGTTGAAAACCCGCAAGGGCAGCTTAAGAAAAAGTTAGGGATTTTCTTGGCAAGTAACTACGTCAGACAAATCTTGATCGTTGAAGCAACAATCTTCTCGAATCCTCACTATACTTCAATAGAAGTTGCTGCTCAGGATTTCAAAAGTTGTTAGAGGGGATATTGGTCATTGCATCTCAATGTATCTTTTCCATTATATTTTACCATTTTCCGAACTTTGTAATCATCTATGGAGTCTCGCCATTCACAGACTACCATTCTATTAATGAAATTTGAGCTTTTACCCAATCCTTTGTATTTCTTATTTTATTTAGTTTGCAAATACTCCATTTATTATTGATAATAACTTTCAAAGAAAAAATATTAAATAACAAAATTGATTTTTCAAAAAGAGATTTTACAATCTTATTTTACTTTGAGATTTGTGATGAAACAATGACAACAAAAATGGTGATCCCAAGAATGAACAAACTCCAGTTGTTTTGAGAAGTTTTTGTTCCCCTCGAGAAGGTCTACTCGGGATGTTTTCGCCATATTGGGTTTATGATTCCGGTATCCTCGGCCAAGTTTGGATTCATTTCTCCTCTTTTTTGAGTTTTCATGATGTGAAGTTTCAATCCGCATTTTCTCCATTGAAGTTTTCGTTTGGCCCAATAGAAGTTCTTTTTCCAGAGAAGTTGGTATCATACCCGCTCTTGAAGAACGTCGGTCCCTGGTTTCTCTAAGTGAAGGATGTATTGTGAATGTGGTGTTAACCTCACCAATGAAGTAGGTCTGAATTACCCAATGAATGTTTGGATGTTTTGGTGTCAGTCTGCTTTGCTTGAAATTGGTTTTGCAATCTCCAGTAGGAATGTTACTTTTGAAAAACACTTGTTTCCCCGATGAAGCCTGAAGAAGGATGTTTTATCCCTGTATCCGTACTATTTCATCACTTTGATTTATCTACCTCCGGATCATGTTTCTCCTCAGTAAAGTTAAAGCATGCAATAGGTTTTGTTTCCTCAGCAGGCCTTTACCTTTCTTGGAATGATCATCTTGGATGAAGTTTAGCCGAGTGTTGTTAGTGCCCGAGGAAGTTTTTCCTGGTTGTTCCTAATGTTGTATATCTATTGTGTCAGCATACGCACGATAACACTCATACATTCATGCATACATCATGCATAGCTAAAATTGGCAAATCATTGTTCATTAACATTTGTTAATATTTTTGTTGACATATTACCCTGTTTTGCAGAGTTACGTTGTCCTCTTTTCAATAGAGTGTTAGTCTTAAGCAGAAAGCGTATATTCTTTCAATGTCCCCACTGAGTTGTCCCTCATGGAAGATTTTTGCTTTATCCTTCCGGTACAGCTCCTTGTTTGGATGGATTTGGTTTTCGCTCTTGAGTTTATTTCTCAAAGGATGTATTCTGGTTGACTGTTCATTCTAGTTTATTTCTGGTTTGGATCTGTGGTTCCATGGTAGCATTATTTATTTTGGATTTCTGAATATTCCAAGCTTTGGTTAGTGCATTTATTTTGCACAAGAAGCCTTTATCTCCTCAGCAAGAATATCATGGCATCTCCCCAGGAAGTCATACCTCTTTCCCAAAAAAGTCATTTCTTTTTACAATCCTCCGTGACAACAATTAGCAAGTCTCTTTATTTGAGACAACTTATATATTATCCTTTCCAGGCGGAGTGCCTTGGTTAAAGAAGTTGAGACCTGTTCTATGTGAAAGACCAGAACCTTGGGGAAACTTGTTATCTTTTTGCTACCCTCGGTGAACATTGGTAGTTCATAATCAGTGAACGACGGTGATATGATATATTCTCTTTCTACCTTCAGTGAAAGTTGGTAGACCATCGTTCCAATGAAGTTTTCGTTTGGCCCAATAGAAGTTCTTTTTCCAGAGAAGTTGGTATCATACCCGCTCTTGAAGAACGTAGGTCCCTAGTTTCTCTAAGTGAAGGACGTATTATGAATGTGGTGTTAACCTCGCCAATGAAGTAGGTCTGAATTACACAGTGAACGTTTGGATGTTTTGGTGTCATTCTGCTTTGCTTGAAACTGGTTTTGCAATCTCTAGTAGGAATGTCACTTTTGAAAAACACTTGTTTCCCCGGTGAAGCCTGAAGAAGGATGTTCTATCCCTGTATCCGTACTATTTCATCACTTTGATTTATCTACCTCCGGATCATGTTTCTCCTCAGTAAAGTTAAAGCAGGCAATAGGTTTTGTTTCCTCAGCTGGCCTTTACCTTTCTTGGAATGATTATCTTGGATGAAGTTTAGCCGAGTGTTGTTAGTGCCCGAGGCAGTTTTGCCTGGTTGTTCTCAATGTTGTATATTTGTTGTGTCAGCATATGCACGATAACACCCATACATTCATGCATACATCATGCATAGCTAAAATTGGCAAATCATTGTTCATTACCATTTGTTAATATTTTTGTTGACATATTACCCTGTTTTGCAGAGTTACGTTGTCCTATTTTCAATAGAGTGTTAGTCTTAATCAGAAAGTTTATATTCTTTCAATGTCCCCACTAAGTTATCCCTCATGGAAGATTTTTGCTTTATCCTTCCGGTACAGCTCCTTGTTTGGATGGATTTGGTTTTTCCTCTTGAGTTTATTTCTCAAAGGATGTATTCTGGTTGACTGTTCATTCCAGTTTATTTCTGGTTTAGATCTGTGGTTCCACGGCAGTATTATTTACTTTGGAGTTCTGAATACTCCAAGCTTTGGTTAGTGCATTTATTTTGCACAAGAAGCCTTTATCTCCTCAGCAATAATATTATGGCATCTCCCCAGGAAGTCATGCCTCTTTCCCAAAAATCCATTTCTTTTTACAATCCTCCGTGACAACAAGTAGCAAGTCTCTTTATTTGAGATAACTTATATATTATCCTTTCTAGGAGGAGTGCCTTGGCTAAAGAAGAAGTTGAGACCCGTTCTATATGAAACACCAGAACCTTGGGGAAACTTGTTATCTTTTTGCTACCCTCAGTGAATGTTGGTAGTTCATCATCAGTGAACGGCGATGATATGATATATTCTCTTTCTACCTTCAGTGAAAGTTGGTAGACCATCGGCAGTGAACGTTGGTGTTTTTTTATCTTTTGCTATCCTCAGTGGATGTTGGTAGTTCATCGACAGTGAACGGCAGTGATATGATATATTTTCTTTCTACCTTTAGTGAAATTTGGTAGACCATCGGCAGTGAACGTCGATGCTTGTTATCTTTTGCTACCCTCAGTGAATGTTGGTAGTTCATCGTTAGTGAACAGCGGTGATATGACATATTCTCTTTCTACCTTCAGTGAAAGTTGGTATACCATCGGCAGTGAATGTTGATGCTTGTTATCTTTTTGCTACCCTCAGTGAACGTTGGTATTTCATCTTTAGTGAATGGCGGTGCTATGATATATTCCCTTTCTACCTTCAGTGAAAGTTGGTAGACCATCGGCAGTGAACGTTGGTGTTTGTTATCTTTTTTCTACCCTCAGTAAACGTTAGTAGTTCATCATCAGTGAACGACGGTGCTATGATATATTCTCTTTCTATCTTTAGTGAAAGTTGGTAGACCATCAGCAGTGAACGTCGATGCTTGTTATCTTTTTTCTACCCTCAGTGAACGTTGGTAGTTCATCGTCAGTGAACGGCGGTGATATGATATTCTCTTTTTACCTTTAGTGAAAGTTGGTAGGACATCGGCAGTGAACGTCGATGTTTGTTATCTTTCTCTCTGCCTTCAGTAAACATCGGTAGCTTCTCCTTTGGTAGAAGTTGGTGTATCCTTTGACCATTCTACCATCCTCTTTGGTTCAGGTCTTTTGATCCCCCAGTGATTTATTTTCCTAGTGGGGGTTGCTCCCTTATTTCTTTATTATTGTTACATCCCCAATGATGTTTTGCGTCTCTTTGGTCCTATTCATAGGCATTCATGATCATAAGAATTTGAGTTGCTGAAGCCTGGACCCGACCAGATCAAATTGTTGCAAAACCTGAACCCGACCAGATAATAATTCGAGTTGCTGAAGCCTGGACCCGACCAAATACCAGTTAACCTCAAGATCAAATGGCAGAAACCTGGACCCAACCAGATAACAGTTCGAGTTGCTGAAACCTGGACCCGACCAGATAACCATTCAAGTTACTATGAAACCTGGACCCGACCAGATAATAGTTTAACTTCTTCAAATCAATAACAAAACTCATCTTCCCCAGTATAGTTTTCCACTATCCCCAGTGAGTTGCTGCAAAGCCTGGAAGCCAACTGTTGTACCCCAATTTTTGCCCCTAAGATCCCTTCATCATACCATGTTGATTCATTCACAACAAGATCACACTAGGATTCATGGTCCCCCTCCATACATTTGGTCATGCCCTTTTGAGGGATTACCAAGCACCTTGACTTATGTACCTTTTGTGATCATGAATATTGTTTTGATTTCTTCATTTAACTAATAAAATGCAATGTTGGTTTGTCTCGCTTTTTATCCATGTAGGTAAAGGCAATGAGATTTAACAAGTTACCCCATGGGTTCATGAGTTTATTTCTATGCCCCAGTAAATAAAGCTTGAGAAGTTCAAACCTCACCATTGGATTGGTTTTGGAAGAATTGGCATGGTAAGGTTGCTTTGGTTCATCATATTTCAAGGTTATTATATTTGACTCAAAAGTACAAGGGGTTGATTGGAGAAGTTGTCATGTTTGGACAAGGCCTTGTTCCTATTGGTCACAAGAGCATATTTCTCTCAAATTTCAAGATATGGAAGTGGTTTTGGTGGATATGAGTCCTCATTATCATCCTCAACAACTTCTATTCACAAAGCAATAATGTTGGTACAAGAAGTTTGTTCAAGCTTGTCAAAGTTCCTCAAAGCATTTTCTTGATCTAGGAGCTAGGGTTTTGAACTTCAAAGGAGTATATCTTGCTCACATTTTGGCATTCTTGAGTGATTCCAAAGACATCATTATCTTCAAAGGGTTATTAACAAATCACTTCAAAGGTTCCAAGGAGTTTTCATGAGGAAGAGACTTTATGAGGAAGAAAGATTACAAGTCCTCCAGATGAATCCCCAATTTTCCATGTGTGACTTCAAATGGTCATAAATTGGTCAATTTTCATCACCTTGAGTCCATTATTTTTCCATAATGATCTTGAAGATGTTAACTTTATGCCTTCTTTTATGTGCAAAGTGAGAAAAGGGATGGAAGTTTCCTTAAAGATGCAAAAGATTATAGGTCATTTCATGATTTTTTGCCAACTTCAACAAGTCATAACTTGCTCAAGTTTTGGAGATTTTGAATTATTCAAGTTTAAAAATGTCATTCAAGAGATCTACTTCATGCCATCCTTTTTGGTCAAGAGCAAATTCCAAGTGGAATACCATGTTTGGATGCAAGATATTATAGGTCATTTTTGAAGAAGAATTTGGAATATTTCTAAGTATGGAAAGTCAACCCTTTTTCTCCAACTTTGACTCAATTCAACTTTCAGATCAAGTATCCATTTAACTCCATTATTTTTCCATTGAAAAACTTGTAACCTCATCTTTCTAAAGCATCAAGAATCATGCCTTAAGACCCCTTGAGCTGAGAATGCCATTGTTTCAAAAATGGTAACTTGGAATTGAAGTTCCCTTGCTAGTTAGAATTTGAATTTCATGTTACAACCTCTAAACCTCAAATTAACACGCGTTTTGGGTCTAAACGTTATTAGCCAACTTTCCCAAGTGGATTAGTGCATCAAAACGCAAGAATTGGTTGAGTTTTGGTGAAGTTTGGATCACAATTCACTTGTGCATCAGGTTTGCATGAATTCCATCCAAAACGCATCATTCACTCTTCCTTTTGATCCCATTCGCTTCTCCTATAAATACATGTACTATCCCATTCATTTTCCCAAGCTTGGATAGCCAGAATCACCCTGTTAAACTTGTTTCACAACTCAGAATTCAGTAACTTCAAAATCCATTCTCGAGCCTTTTTCAATCCAATGTTTCCATCAATTCACCTTCCTTGATCTTCCCTAAAGCTAACCACATAATTTCATTCAAGAATAATGCCCTATACTGCTCCATAGAAGTCTAGTTTCAGAGCTCTGCAACTCAACTTCAATAGGTAGATTCCTTCATCAATTCTTCAAAACTCTGATGTCACTGTGTTGCTCTCATTGCCTTGGTTCTAGTCGCCACACTTACCTTTTACTGGAAACACGTTTTGACCATGAAATTTCAAATCCCTTTTCAAAACTTTCCTTCCAAATTTCTTAAGCTACATTTTATATAAATTTGCCGCGAGGGTGTGGTTGTCTTCTTCTTGAAGAGACGAAGTGAATGGCATAGGTCTGAGCTTCTGATTTTACAGTTTGAGAGACCTGTAATTCGTGATGGCTGGAGGTTGAAGATGACCAACGTGTCATCTTCCAACCAATGAAGGCGCGCCATCTATTTTTTTAAATTCTGATTTAATTAATGATTCTGTATAATATTCACTAATGACCATGATATGCACAACGCACCAGATCCCTTGGATTTGATTATCAACGCGTTTTGACTCTCATCCAATGGTCCACATATTTTACTTTTATTTTCTTTTTCGGATTTTTATATTTTAATTGTTTTAAATTTTAAAAAATCATAGAAACTTCATTATTAGTCTAAAAAATCTGAAAAATATTTTTGATTATTCTCTTTCTGATTTTTATTTTTTCACAATTTAATTTTGTGCTTTGGTATTTTTTATAAATTTTACACTTATTTGATTTGTTTTAAATGTTTAAAAATACTTTTATACATTTTTTAATTCTGAAAAAATTATGGAATGATCCAATGATATTGTGACAAATATTAGTGACCTTATTTTATTTTTGTTTTTGACTTTACTATTTTTTACCATTTTTTTGTTTATTTTACCCATTTATTTTAATTTTAAAAATAGTTTCCGACTTTAAAAAATTACCAAAAAATTTGTAAAATTATTTGAGCCTTTTTATGATATTTCTATGGTCTTACTTTTCATTTCTTGATTAATTTGAACATAGTTGATATTTTTCTCTTCATTTTTTATTTTTAAACATTTTTTTACCCTTTTATGTATATTAAATGTGATATTATTTTGTGACTATTTTCTGGCTGATCTTGGGTTAGATTTTGGATCATGAACTTTATTAACATCATTGAATCTATGATGTTGACTTTGACTCCACAAAAATGGATGAATGATTTTAATAATAGTTTGATCAAAATTTAATTCAAATGTGGTTTGTATAATTTTTCCCCATCCCTCTTCATCTCATCCCTTTCTTATTACACTAAATGTTGTTGGAGCATGATCTCTATATCATGTCTCAAAACAAATGGTGCATAGATTGCTATTGACTGGCCTCAAAATAGGTGTGACTTCTATATAAGTCCACTTACGATTGCTTAACATAGCGCTAAAGTTTGTCCCGATTCGGATAAATGATCATTCGTGGCCCAAACTTATGATTGCAAGCCCAAGTATGTTAATTTGATCTCTTTGATCCAATAACCTTGAGATTCATTGTGTGGAGGCTTTGGTTCTACCAATCCTCTAATGGATCTACAACACCTTTGGTCAACGCGGATCACTTAAACATCATTGATCATTAAATGGTACCTATGAGAATTCCAAATGTATGATATACTTGACAAAAAGCAAATTCAACTTGTTGTGTGGAGGCTTTGATTCTTCCAATCCTCTAATGAGTTCCAAATGCAATCTTCAAGATGGCCATCCAACTAATCACTGATTATTGACTTGTTTTACCTTATGCTTTTATTCTTTTTTATGCTTTATGTACCATTTACTTTTAGCATTTACATTTCATGCCATTTTCATCTTGGCTCATTTGAGCATTTAATTTCTTGCCATTTTTACTTTGCTCACTTGAGCTTTTCTTTTCCTTTCTTAAGATACTTAATAATCAACATAAACCCTAACAAATCTTTAATGGTACTTGGACTATTTGGTTACTATCCTTGGCATTATGGAGAATGGGACTTTTCTTGGACTTAGGATTAGAAACCTTGGCCTACATTGGAAACCTTGTGATCTTATCTGATTATTTTTTCTGGAGTTCTTGAGGTTTACCTCAAGACATTGGGTTGCTTGTTTGTTTTTGTGTGTAGGTTTTTGTGATTATACCCTTTGTTTGTAATATGGAATTCACCCGTATACAACTGTTACTCTGCCCAATTTTTGTGAAGACTTAATACACTTGAAGTTTGGTTATCTCAAGAGGTCTAGTATTTTTTGCTTGATTGGTTTCAATCCAAGGAATGGAAATTCTATCTTGGCTCATAATGTCAAGTATTGGCTTCTTGTTGGTTATATGGTCCTTATCCCTAGCTTTTACCTTATTCTTTAGGATAGTCCCTTCTTCTCCTCCCATCTTCTTTAATTTCAAAAATATTCTCCCCCCTTTTGAAAACTCTTCTTGTTTTTGAACTTGAACCACTTTTATAGCAAACTTGTACTTATGTCCATGCATTTTCAAAACATTTTTTCATAAATAAACTCCAATTAACTTTATAATACTTTGACATTTTTGTGAGAAGACTAAAAGTCAATAAATCTCATTTCAAACCATTTTTCCAATTTGGATTTTATCTTTAAATTTTTCTCAAAAAAGGTTGAGCTCTTTTCAATCTTTGTAGTGATGCAAACAACTATACTTCTACAATATGTAGAGAAGAGAGATATTTTCCACTTGGGCGTTGAGTGAGGCATTGTTGATTTTAAAATCCAAGCCATATCCTCCACTTTGAGATGATGCAAATTCTCCTTTCTCATGATTGTGTAGTAGGCATGTTTTCCACACGGACAATGACCATGATGTTTTATCTCATAAAATTAACCAACACATTTGTGTTTCAAATTTTTAAAAAGAGGAACTACGTGTACCCTGATCCCCTATTGCACGAAAGGTGGTACATAGGCACTAAAGGTTCGCAACCGCGGTGGGTGCAAAAATTATAAAATAAATATGCTTCTTTTCTCACCTCCACCATCCACTTTTTATATACAACATTTTTATAGCCAAAAAAATATACAGATTTTACAAAGAGGCTCCTGCAGAGTACCGTAGATGTTTAGGGTGCTAATACCTTCCCTTTGCATAACCAACCCCCTTACCTTGAATCTTTCCCCTTCTTTTTGGGTTATTCGCTCTTTTCACATTCCCTTGGAAACAATAAAGCGCGGTGGTGATTTTTATTTTGATCTGTATAAGTCTAGTCAATCCAATGGCTTAGTCTTAAACATTTCTACCGCTACACCGACCAAATAACAGTTAAATTATTTATCCCTAACAAGTTGTTAACTTCCATTCTCTTCAATCAAGAGATAATTCCCCAGTAGAGCAATGGACAACTAAAACTCCTGAACTATTTTCCCTAATCTGAAATCAACACTCTCCACAGAGTTTCCCTCAAGCAAAATCAACGTCCTCCAGTGGATTTCTCCTCAAACAAAAAAATAGGAATCCCCTGTGGAAACATTCTAAACAAGGTTTGAAGATGTGCATACTCTTCATCCCCAACAGTATTCCAGGATTTAACTTCCCAAGGTTCCCCAACACTTGTCAAGGATTTATTTTCTGAAGCAAAGATACATTTCAACAAATATTTCACATTCATATATCATATTACATAAATGATAAATGCATACAACATAATCTCATTTATTTTGAGAATATCATCAAGCCATGCATACATCTGCATGCAACTAACCCTCTTCCTTGCAGGAAAATTCAATCAACAAAAATCCTCTTCTGGAAAATACCACCAACATTTCTCAAAAGGTCAAAGATTAATTCCTGAAACAAGCCAGGGCAACTATCTCTACGACCAACAAAAAGCGGGTTCCAGATTAATAACTAAAATAAGACATGAAAACTATATGTGAACAACTGATTATAGATTAATACATGAAACAAGACAGGACAACTATCTACATGAGCAGATTGAAGATTAACTCCCAAGACAAGACGGGGAAACTATCTTTCTTTCTCTTTGGTCAGATAGAGATTAATTCCTGAAACAAGCCGGTGCAACTATCTCTACGACCAACAAAAATCGAGTTCTTGATTAATACCTAAAACAAGACAGGACAACTATCTACAAATAATTGATTGTAGATTAATACATGAAACAATACATGACGACTATCTACATGAGAAGATTGAAGATTAACTCCCAAAACAAGACTGAGAAACTATCTTTCTTTCTCTTTGGTCAGATAAGGATTAATTCCTAAAACAAGCCAGGGTGACTATCTCTACGACCAATAAAAAGTGGGTTTTAGATTAATACCTGAAACAAGACAGGACAAATATCTGTGAGAAACGGATTGTAGATTAATACCTGAAACAAGACAGGACAATTATCTATATGAGCAGATTGAAAATTAACTCCCGAAACAAGATGGGGAAATTTTCTTTCTTTTTGGTTCGATAAAGATCAGTTCCTGAAACAAGACATAACAACTATCTACACGACTAGAAGAAGCAATCTTACATGGATTCCTTCTCATCCTGAAATGCAGCTTTACACAAGCTCATCCTGAAGCAATCTTATACAGATTCCTTCTCACCCTAAAATGCAGCTTTACACGGGCTCATCCTGAAGCAATCTTACATGGATTCCTTCTCATCCTGAAATGCAGCTTTACACGGGCTCTTCCTGATGTAATCTTACATGGATTCCTTATCATAAGTTTCTAGATGAAGTTTCACACGGACTCATCCAGAAGCACCCCTACCCAGGCTCCTTCTCATATATCTCTAGATGAAGTTTCACACAGAATCATTCTGAAGCAACCCTACCCAAGCTCCTCCTCGTATATTTCTAGACGAGGTTTCACAAGGACTCATCCCAAAGCAGCCCTACCCAGGCTCTTTCTCATATATTTCCAGATGCAGTTTCATACGGATTCATCCTGAAGCAGCTCTACCAAGGCTTTTTCTCATAAAATTCCAGATACAGTTTCACACAGGTTCATCCTGAAGCAATCTTACATAGATTCCTTCTAATACATTTCCAGACACGACTTAACACGGGTTCATTCAAACATATCATTCGGATGAAATTGACCATAGGTTTATTCTGATACTTATATCAATAGTCACACTGGATAGCATCTATAAGCCAATCTCTGACAACTCTCCATCATCTCTCCAAGTGGAATCTTTAAGCCCATTCCCGATATAATCAACAAACAATTCTATTTCATACACAAACGAGTGAAAAATTATGGGCACTCTAGTGTTCAATCATCTTCCACCTTAAAGTCAAGAATGGCGGACCCACCAATCTAACTCTTCAAGTTTAAGTAGATTGAACAGGGGCAGCTGTTGTACCCCAAAATTTTCCCTCTCTTTTTCAAGACATTCCTCATAAAGGATCTCCAATGCTCAAGGATTCTCAAGAATTGATCAGACAAAATCACCTTCGAAACACTGAGACCAAATTAGGGTTTTGACTAAGAACGACTGATCATTGACTTTTTGACTTAATACAGGATCTAATGACTTGAAGCATAATCTCAAGGACTCAAACATAAAATGTTGACCCAATTCCATGGCTTAAATCATTTCTCAAGATCAATGGATTGATAGTTGAAATTTGGTCAACTGATGAAAACTTAACTGATACACCAAAAGTTAAACTTTGACTTTTTGGTCAACATTAAGCTTCAAAAATCAAAATTTAACAAGACATTCAAAAGTATGAAACTTGATCATCAAGAAATCAAGAAAGTCAAAAGTCAATGTGAAAAGTCAAACTTTTCAAGAATTAGAAATTTTTCTAAGTGTTTTTATACATGATAATTTCATTTCTTCATGCTAATCTTTCACCAAGATGCAAGATGATTCAAAGAAAACTTCCAACATGTAAGTTGTAGATATCAATGAGATCTAAAACTTTGTAGGGCAAAACAAGTTCTAGAAATTCTTGGATTTTGAATTATAAATTCTTAAAGTCATGATATTTTTCAGAAGACACTTATAGAAATTTCCAACAGGATTTGGTCAGTTTTTATCTCAACTTCTTGGCATTTTTGCACATAGTTCCAAGATGATTTTGTCAAAATGGTCAACATGAAAGTTGTAGACAATGTTCCAAGCTTCCCAAAATGTCCAAGAGCATGAATTTATCGTACTTGAGCTAGGAGATTCAAAGGCATGAAGTTGGGCATCCATTCTTGAATTGCAAGTCTTTGTGTTGAAGAACACATAACAAAATCCTTATGTTATGCTGCATAATCTTGTGTTACAGGCCTTCTTGCTTTCAAATCTCATCATAATTTAATGCTTACACCAACTCTTGATCTATTACCTAAGTGTTTGAGCCATTGTCAAAAAGATCTTTCCATTTATGGCATAAAGTTACCATTGCTATTCTTGAAAAGCAAACTTTTTGGTACAAATTTATCTTGAGCCCATACTTTGTTTGCTTCTGATTTTGATCCACCATAAATCATTGAAAGTAACCCCTCTAAACTAGCAATTTTGGTACTTCATCTTGGGACCATGACATATGTTGTACCCCAAAATTTGCCCTATCATTTCTCAAGTAATCTCTCACAAGATCTCCTTTGGTTCAAGACTGCACAAGGGTTGATCAGCTCAAGACACCTCCTTAAGCACTGATGACTGAAAATTAGGGTTTGAGTTTGCACAAGGAAAAATGGACTTTTAATTCCCCATACGACTTTCATGGATCATTTTGGACCCTCAAGATTGCTCATGTCAAGTTTCAAGTCTTGGATCACATTTTTGCTCAATCAATTGATTTGTTGACCTAAAATCAACTATATTAGGGAAAAAGTCAACTGTGGTCAATTTACAGTCAAACTTCATAATTTTTTGTCCATATCAACATTATGAATTCATATATGTCATTTTATCAATTTGGGATCATAATTCCTCAAGAAATTTGATCAGATCATTAAAAGGGCAAAATGGTCAAAATTAGGGTTTTGACTGAGAAGGTGCAATTTCTGATTTTTGATCAAGAAAATGGTTGATTGGTGTTGTACCCCAAAATTTGCCCTCTCATTTATCAAGATTTTTCTCACAAGACTTATTGGACTCAAGACAGGATTAGGGTTTGCTCAGCTCAAGACCTCATCTTGCACTAATGACCTAAAAATTAGGGTTTGAGTTTGCACAAGGAATTTTGGACCATCAATGCTTCATGTGACTTTAATACACCATCTTGGACCCCTAAGATTGCTCATGTTAAGTTTCAAGCCTTGAATCATATTTTTGCCCAATCAATTGGACAGTTGACCTAAAAATCAGTTGTATTGGGGAAAAAGTCAACCATGTCCAATTTACAGTCAAACTTAATAATTTTTTATCCACAAAAACATTTTAGGCTCATATGTACCATTTGATCAAGTTTGGATCACAACTCCTCAAGAAATTTGATCAAATCATCAAAAGGGCAAAATGGTCAAAATTAGGGTTTTGACTGAGAAAGGGCAATTTCTGATTTTTAACCTAACCAATGACCAATTGGGTTCAAGCATGATTCCAAGGACTCAATAGCATCATCTTGACCTAATCACACAGTTCAAAAGATCTCAAATGCATAGGATTGACAGATGAATTTTGCAGTCAACTGATCAAAAGTCAATTGTACACTGAAAAGTAAAACTTTGACTTTTTAGTCAAAATCAAGTGCCAAGGGTCATAATTCAACAAGATATGTCAAAATGTGAAACTTTTTTTACCAAGAAACCTAAAATTTCAAATTAGGGTTTTAATTTGAAAAATTTTCATAACTTAGAAATTTTCTAAGTATGGAAATTTTCTTATTTTTTCCCAACTTTTCACCACTTTTTCACCATGATGCAATTGGATTCAAAGAAAACTTCCAACATGAAAGTTGTAGTCCTCCATGAAATATACAACTTTGATTCACAAAGTTTTCCCAAAAGATGCTTGGATATAAAGATATGAATTTGTGAATAGGGGTCCATAAACTTTTTAACTTAGTGAAAATTTGCCCTAATTTAGGCAGGTTTTTGACCTAACTTCATGGGAATTTTTCACCTAGTTCCAAGAGGTATCTCAAAATGAATTTCAAAGATGGATTGTATATCATGTTGCAAGATTTCCAAAATGTCCAAGAAATCTCCAAGATCATTTGTGGTTAGGGAGAATCGAAGAAGAGAAAATGGCATTTTATCACTTTTGTTCAAAGCCGTTTTTCACAATGCATCAAGTTGCAAATTTGATCAAGCATGCTTGTACCTTGCATTACAGATCCTAAATCCCTTCTACACTCCATAATTAAATGCTAATTCAGTGGATAATGGCTTTGTTTTGGCTTTTGAAGTATTACACAAAGAATAAATCCATAAATGGCATAAAGGGCACATTGCCATTTTCATAAAGCATGCTTTTGCAAACTTTATCATCCTTGAGCCTTGGACTTATTCCTTTTGTGCAAGCATTGTCCACAGATATCAAGCATGGTTTACCAACTCTTACAGCTCACAAGATAGCCAAGTACAAGCCTTTAGCATGGTCACTTCAACCTTTCTTAAAAAACAAGAAAAGTGACCAAAAGTCAAAAACTTGTACAAGCTGATAAAGGGAGGGCTTGGCATCATTCAAAACGACTTCACTAAGTTAGGGAAAATTACAAAAACATAAATTTCTTCCCAAACAGGGAAGCTTCTGCAAAACACTAGCCACTTTATTTTTGGCTCGTGTGTTTCTTGTTTCAACACTTCAAACACCTTGCATACATCACATCCAAGTTATCCAAGCATTAATCTTGCAACTGTGAGCTCTGTTTCAGACATTACCATTTTCAAACTTGAAGGTTGCAGATTGACTCATGCAGGGAGTTTCACCATTTTCAAACTTGAAGCTCACACGATCCTCAGGCCTCACTCAAAGTCCCCACATTGTCATATCCAAATCCAGCTGAAGGAGGTATTTTTCAAATCTCTATCTCTTTATTTAAGCATCCTCAAGCCACGAGTTGTGAAGCAAAAATGTAGTCTCTAGCATGGTGAAGTTGTACATATGCATAGTTGTCATTTATTTTAACTGAGCTAAGAGAATTTGAATATTGAACATGCTGAAAAAACTAGGTCACGATTTAGGGCTTTTTAAATTCTCCCTGATCTTTGAGAGTTAGGTCATGAATTTTATATCATTGGAATCGTGAGATTACAAGCTACATTTTTTATGTTATGAGTTTTCATTTTTAAGGCAGATACGCGCGCAAATGGAAGCTGGAGGACAGGGATGAAGCGTCCTGGGCCTGGCGCGCCTTGGGCCTGCCTGTTTTGTTTTCCACACCCCCCTGACTACTATTTGCACCCCCTTTGCATATTTTTATATTTTGCATATTTTCTCATGTTTTTTTATATTTTTGACTTTAATATTTTTTTTCTGAATATTAAAAATCACAAAAATAATTTTCTTAATTTTTTGCAATTTTATTTTATTTTTATTATTTTTTCCACATATAAAAATAGTTTTATTTTAATAAATAGAATTTATTTTCATATAAAAAATTGTAAATACATTAAAATTAACACATAAAAATAATTATTTTTACACATATTTAATTTTTTATGTTGTACATAATATTACTTATATTTTCTTATACAAAAAATAGACAAAATAATAATAGAAAGCATAATTTTCTTTTAAATCAAAAATTAGGATTTTCTCTTTCAAAAATAATAATGTTATTTTTTAGGATTTAAATAATTTTATTTTCTCATACATAAAACAAAATACAAAACATTTTTGCATAAATACATTTTGTTGCATATTTAAATACTTGTTTATTTATTTATTTTGCACCATAATTCAATTGGGTTGTAATAGTATATTAGGGTTTATTTTTTGTGCAATATCCCCATTCAAAAACTTGTATCCCCCCTCCCATAATAATTGTTGTAATAGTTTAGTTTACTTTACGCAATTTATTGCTTTCATATACCATGTTAGTAAACTAGGGTTTTGCATGATAAGACAAAAATCAAACAAATAGAATGACTTAATCCAAGACAATCAAAAGAATGTAAAATGACAACACATTGCACACAAGCACCCTTAGGGTTTCACCCATTTGGTTGCCTAATTTAAATGGCCATGGTATGCATGCAAAGTATCTTGGCAAAACAAAACAAAACAAAAGATCATAGTCCCTCGATGACGCTATCAAAAGGTTGCCTAAAACAAAATGATCTTGGTCCCTCAAACTTGCTAAGATACTTGGCAACATTGCTATCATGGTCATACGATGACCTACGCCTGTCCCGTTTAATATCCAAAGATAGGGTTGTTTACCAAATCAATGGTAAATCAACAATATCAAAGGAATAAAAATATACAAGAAAGACTTTTGAGTAGGTAGATATGCTTCTAGTTACTTGATCAATTTGCAAAACAATCCTTGCTATTTTCAAAAACAAACACACACATTTTCAAAACATTTTCAAACAACTTTCAAACATTGAAACATTTTTCAAAATAGAAACATCTTTGTATACATTCTTACGAACGAGAATCATTACAAAGATTGCCTAAACGATGGCCTCTTTTCAAAATACTTTCAAAACCACACAAAGCACCATTTCAAACAATTGCTAAAGCAAAGCAAGTGATCTAAACAAGTAACTAAGAGCCCATGGAAAACCATGGATGAAAAGGGTGCTAGCACCTTCCCTTTTCATAATCTACCCCCCAAACTCAAGAAAACATCTCAAAGGTCTTTCCTGTGCTTTTTTACCTTTCCTTTTGGATAAAAGAAAAGTCGGTGGTGACTCTTACTAACCGCAACATTTGCAAACACAAACGTAAAACCTCAAGTCAGTTCTCCCACCGTATCACAATTGGTTAAGTTATGATCTCAAGGATTAAAATGCTTAATTTTGACCTAATTTCATGGCTCAAAATATTCCTCAAGTTCAATTGGTTGACAGTTGAATTTCGATCAACTGATGAAAAGTCAACTATACACTGAAAAGTTAAACTTTGACTTTTTGGTCAAAATCAAGTGTCAAAGATCACAATTCATAAAAACATGTGAAAATATGAAACCTTTCCATCAATAAATCAAAAAGTCAAGATTTCATTTTGAAAAGTCAAAATTTCCAAGACTTTGAATTTTTCTAAGTGTTGAAAATTTACTTTTTTTTCATAACTTTGAACAAAATTTTCACCATGATACAAGATGATTCAAAGGAAACTTCCAACATGAAAGTTGTATATCTCAATGAGATATAAAACATTGTATAACACAACTTCTTCTAGAAATGCATGGATTTCAAGTTATGATTTTAAGAATACATGTTCATGAAACTTGGAAACTTAGTGAAATTTTGCCCTAGTTTAGGCACGATTTTGACCTAACTTCATGGCAATTTTTCACATAGTTCCAAGATGAATCTTAAAAAATGTTCAACATAGAGGTTGTAGAGGATGTTACAAGCTTTCTAAAATGTCTAAGAACTCATTGAGATCATATTTGAGCAAGGAGAATTGAAGGCAAGAAGTTAGGGTTTCATTCTTGAATTACAAGTCATTTCTTGATGAACAGATAATTGAATTTCAATGTTAGGCTGCATAATATTGCTTTGTAGGACTTCTAACTTGTGTATCTATCCATCATTAATGGATTACATAAAATTTTTAGCTATAATCCAAGTGGTTTAAGCTTTATCCAATTCATATTTCCATTTTGGGAAGAAAGTGAAGAATGCCATTCTTGAAAAGCAAGCTTTATGCACAAAGTCAATTCTTAAGCCTCTAACTTGTTCCCTCTGATCACACTCCATCTACAAAGTCAGAAGCAAGTGTGCTCAAATTTTAACCACTCTACATTAGCAAGTACATAAGACTTTGAAACTTGGATTTCTCAAAAGTCACATGTTATGCTTAAACTTGTGATTTTGATTTCTGATCAACAAGTTTCCAAACTTGTTGCTTATAAATAGAGGCACTATTTGTGAGCTAACATACAAGCTTGAACACCCTGAAACACTCCCAAACTCCCTCTAGCCAGAAATTTCCTCAAAACACTATTGTTGTGCAAGTTCTGATTTTACATATCAAACTTCCATTTCCCTCGTGCATTTCTTGGCCTTTCACTTCCAAAAGCTTCTACATATCAATTACAACTCATCCCCGTCCTTATTCTAGAACTGTAACACCATTTACCATAAACTCCATAACCAAAAAATAGAGTCTGCAACTTGACTTCTCCAGGCCATTTCAGCCACTCTCAACTCAAGCTAAGCATTGCATTAGCTTCATGGGAACTTGAGGAAGCTAACCTGATCATTGCAGCACCTTGAATCAAGCTCAAACTCATTTCACGATTTCCAATTTTGAGGTATATTTCTTGAACTTCTATCTTCTCATTTAGGAATTATTAGACTTGCATTTGTGAAGATAAAATATAGACATCATTGCCCTGAAGCTGTACATGTCCATAGATTTTATTTATTTTGATTGAGCTAGGAGAATTTTGAGTTTGAACTTTCTGAAATATTTAGGTCAGAATTTGGTACTTTCAAAATTCTCATTCATCTTTGATTTATAGCTTATGATATTTATACGGTTGGATTCGTATGGAAAAATGGAGCAACTTTCATGATTGCATATTTCATTTTTGTTGAGAAATGGTGAAGTTACAGATGCTTTGGCTGGATGGTTGAAGATTAAGTTCCATATTCAAGACTTGTTTTGTATTATGTATTTATTATTTTAGTTAAGTTAATGGATGTACAGTCACCCCAGTGGCAAAGGTAGCGCGCGTATGTATGGAAGGTCATGGGTTCAACACCTAGCGTGCTACCATTTGTTCTTTTTTTCATATTTCCCTTCTCTTTTTGTTTCAGCAAGCAGTGTTGGGCCTCCCCCTTTGGCCTATCCACTTTTTTTACTTTTTTCTAACCCCCCTGTTTACTTATGCAGCCTGACCCAAATATCTTTTTTTTTTTTCATTTTTTTTTCTTTTTCTTTTTCTTATTTCATTTTTATTTTCAGTTTTCTTTTATTATATTTTTTTATTATTATTATTTTTTTATTAATAAAAAATTCAAAAATATTATTATTATTATTTTCACACTTATTCATTTTATTTTTCTTTATAAAAACAAAAAGATTAAAAAACATTTTTCCTTTAATAAATTAATTTCTTTTCTTAAATAATTAATATTTAGATTTAGGTTTAATTATTATTTTTCTTTTCTTAATTAAAATTAACTTAGAATTTAGGTTTCTTTTAATTAATTAATTTTCATCTTTATTTTATTAATTTAAAACTTTTCACAAAAAACCCTAAAAGTTCTTTTTTAAACTTAATTTCTTTCTTAATTAGTTTAAGTTTTTTTTTTAATTTTTAATTAATCATTTTCTTAATTAGGTCAAGACTAAAACCCCTTTCATGAAAACCAAACAAAAATTACTCTTTTTCCATTTACATTCTTGCATTATTTTCTTTTTCAATTTTGTACAATATTCAATATGATTGTAATAAATAATTAGGTTTAATTTTCTTGCAAAATCCCCATTTGTAAATTTGTATACCCAATCCCCTAATAATGTAATAGCTTAGTAATTTTACTTTCCTCAATTTATCACTTTATATAAATGCTAGTAAATTAGGATTTGTATGGAAAGATAAAATCAACAAGTTAGCAAACCCTAATTCAAGACAAAGCAATGCATGTAAATCAAATACACTTGCACACTTACACCCTTAGGGTAACTCCACTTTGTTGCCTTACCAAAATGCCCATGTTATGCATGTGGGATATCTTAGCAAAAATAAATAAAAAATACAAGATCATAGTCCCTCAATGACACTATCAATGTTGCCTTTGAAAAATGATCTTAGTCCCTCAAAGAGAAATGCTAAGATATCTCACAACATTGATATCATGGCTATACGATGACCCACGCCCGTTCCTTTACATCCAATGATAAGGCTTCTTACTAATCAATGGTAAGATAGTAATATCAAAGGAAAGGAAGAAATGAACAAAGACTTTTGAGTATGTAGATTGTTCCTAGTTGCTTGCTCATTTTCAAATCAATCATCCGTGCTTATTTTCAAAACAAACACCAACACTTTCAAAACATTTTTCCAAAAATGAAATATTTTCAAAAGCTCAATACTTTATATACGTTCTTACGAACGAGAACCATTACAAAGTTTTCCTAAACGATGGCTCCTTTTCAAAATACTTTCAAAAACCACACAAAGCATATTTTCAAACAAAAACAAGTGATCTGGTAAGAACTAAGAGCCCATAGATAACTATGGATGAAAAGGATTCGAATACCTTCCCTTTTCATAATGTACCCCCCGAACTCAAGAAACAATCTCAAAGGTCTTTCCTATTCTTTTCAGTCATTCCTTTTGGATAAAAGAAAAGTCGGTGGCGACTCTTTCTAACTGCAACATTTGAGATAAAACGTAAAACACCAAAGTCAGTTCTCCCACCGTATCACAGAACTGGTGACTCTGCTGAGGAGAATCTTAAAAGTGGGGTTACCTTAGGGTTAGATCACCTTTATTTGTTTTCATTGTTTGACTTGTTTGCTTTACATTTTGGTTCCTTGTTTGGGCTTGTTCTAATCCTCTACCCGGATTTGGGATACCTTATAGGTAAGTAGCAATACATTATGGAAACTGTGTGGGGTTTACCGACATGGTCTAAGCAATAGTTGCGTTAGTGTGACATATTTGTGGGCACCGGTAGCCCTTGAGTAGTCAAGGAGAATACGGGGCTGCTGAGTGATGTCATAAAGCACTAACTAACTTTTAGAACCTGTACTTGACCAACTTGGCCATTAAGACGTAGTGAGATAACCGACTTTGGTGCAGTCCGAAGTTGGTTGATAATCGATACTACACTCATTGAGGTTTGACTTTTTGGGATATTTCGGTCGCCGTGAAAGTGGCTTGCGCTGAAACAAGGCCCGAGAAGACAGATAAGTGATATTGAGATCCCTTAAAACCCGGTTACTATTTCTAGGACAGGTTTGAGCCAACTAAACTTCAAGAGGGTACTTACCTATGAGACTCCATGCAAGCCTAAACCTCAGTACTTGTTTTCCTTGTTTGTATATACTTACTTGTATATAAGATCATAAACATCATAACATCATACTCATTCTCACTAACCATTTCAAGGATTTTTGGAATTTATCTTTGTTCTGTTTTATAGGACATGGCTTATATCCGCGGGAATACTATCCAAGTCAATATCATAAGGATTCCTCCTAAACTCAAAGAGTTAGCATCAAGGGTCCCTGAAAGTTCTTCATTCACCGAAATACATAGTCGCCTCCTGTTTACAGTGATTTCTGGTAAACAACCGCTAGTCCTCCAAACTATCAAATAATCTTAATGACTGTTATTTAATCTCTCTGGTAACTTGTAGGATCGACTAGATTGATCCTATGGGATATTGGTCGTTTGGATAAATCTAATTCTAAAACTGATATTCATAGTTAGGATTTGTATTTGGAATGTTTTATAGACGTTCAACTCACTTCGATTACCATATTAAAAGGATCTAATGACATGATCAAGTAAAGACATACGAAACTGAATTGTATGAATAAAGATTAGATTGCAAAGAAATGTTTAAATGCAGAAATAAGTAAATGACTTTGAATGTAAAGACTTTAATGTAAAAAGCATGAAATGTAAAAGCGTTTCTGAAATGTAAAGGATTCGAATAGAAGAAAACGTTTAAGTGCAAGGAATAAGTAAATGACTTTGAATGCAAAGGTATTTGAATGGCATTGACATGAACATGGAAGATAAACTGGAAAAGGTAAAGAGTTTTACTGAATTATAAATGTTTGGTGTTATCATACGTACATTGTTCGAGCATTCGTTTCCCTAGCCATGTGGTATTTTGAATGTTTACTGAATTTTGTACAATAGATATGACACACGAAATCCTAATACTAAGACTTCTATTTATACTACTTCGACCATAACGGTCTTGCCTATAAGATTCTGCCACGTTCAGAACATGCAGAGCACTGCTCCTTTCTAGCTTTCACGCGTCTTCGAACGCTCCAGCGCATATATATTTGAATTCCAACATCCCGCTCGCGTTTGAATTTCAAATGCTTTGGCAATCTTCGCTTCGAACTCATTTCTCAGACACAGTCTCGTTACCACTTCGAGGCTTCTTAAATATATCTTCACAACTGTCACTCGAAGCTTCGAGCTTTGACATGTTCGTTCGAAGAATCGCTTCTACCATTCCGAACTGTAACATTTTGCTTTATTCCAACGAAACATCCAATTTGCTTCATTTCGAACTGTATCATCAAAATCTTCAGCCAATAAATTGCCCCTTTAAAATATGTATTTCGATCCTTTGAGAAACACTTATTTTAAATATATTTGCAAGATTTTGATGTGACTTTTGAGTAATCATAACATTTATTGTGTATGACTTCAATCACGTCAATCACGACGCCTCTTGGATTTCTTAATCGTCTTAAATCAGTATTTCACAGCATGGTGCAGTTATAAAACAATGATTATTATTAATCACGCTTATTACCAATATCAGCCTTTACGCCACCTCCTCCTCAATCCAACCCATGACTCCCACGTATCCTAGTCTCACTTAGTGGATTTTTAAGCTTCCACACTATAAAAACTAATCAACTTACTCTTTTATTCTTTTTCCACATTCTGAAACTTTTTCATCCTCTCCTCTTACTAAAACCCTAAAACTTCCAACAATCTTCAACAATGTCTTCAACAACATCATCCCAACTGAAGAAAACTTCCAAGAAGAAAAGCAAGAACACAGGAACAATTATGGAAAGAAAGGTTGGTACTTATCAAGGTCAATCTGTGCTTATCCCTCAAATGATCTCCAAGGAAAAGGAAATGCTCTACGCCTCTCAGGTATTGATTCCAACTAACGCTGCTGGAAAGAGGTTCGCTGTAATGGGTCCTCTTACAGTTTTTGAAATCTTGAAAGATACTAGAAAAATCTTCCTTGTTTGTTATAACTTTAAGCCCTTGTTTAATAAGATGGATATCCCTAAGATAGGCGAGTCTTCTGATTCGACAACCATAGAAACTCCAACCGTTCCCCCAAAAGATCCCTTTGTGTTAGACTACGTGAAGAGCAACTTTAAACCATTCCGATCCTGCCCTACCTCTGACATAGCTTACCAAAACTGGCTTACCAAAGTAGAAGCCAAGAAATCCCAGCAATGGGAGGAATTAGGAATCTATAATCTGATTAAGTTATCGAAACCAGGCTTCACCTATAGTCATCCATTGTTATTTGCATCCTTATATTTCTGGGACAGCACCTACAACACCTTTCATCTCCCTGGGGGAATGATAACACCCACTGTTGTACCCCAAAATTTGCCCTCCCATATTCCTCAAGATTTCTCAAAGGTTGCACAGTCAAATCACCTCCTAAGGCAGTCAAGTCAAAATTATGGTTTTGTGTTGCATCAAGGTCCTTACATCCAAATGACCTCAAGTGCTCCTTAATGTCCTAACTTATGCTCAAATTCTGGTTCGGCTCAAGAGTCAATTCTTTAAAGAAGGTATCTGACTGTGTGAGTTTTCTCGAAGAAATATGGTGAAAAACTGTGCTGAAAGTGCAGTTTTTACGCGCTAAAAAATTCATAACTTGAAGATCGTGACTCGTTTTGAACCTATTCCGGTGGCCAAAATTCCGTCTTGACATTATCTACGTTTTCATCTCTCACGGCTAGAAGCCAATTTCGATCAGAAGGTCTTCAAAAATGTGGATTTATCAAGTATTTTCATACAGAAAATTTGTGACAGAAGTTTATTTGCGTCATGTTCAGAAAATCATAACTTGGTCGATTTTCATCGTATCGAGCTGGTTCCGGCGCCAAAATTTCACAAATTGAGTTGGCTACATTTTCACAGAAGGTATTGAGTTCAAACGGTATTCAAAAGGCCTTCGTTTTTTGCTCAGAATGCGTGACACACCGAAAATCCTGAATGCTGAATATTATTTCATCTGGGCCGAAACTTCGAAAATTCATAGCTCGGTCAATTTTTATCGGATTGGGCTCATATTTTTACACAAGGTCCCTGACTCATAGATCTACAACTTTACTTCAAAAGTCGAGACCGGATTATGCTCCGATAAATACCAGTTTTTTATTGAAGAACGTGTCAGAGTCGACACTGGAGCCCAAAATAAGTTTTTCTGAGCTGAAACTTCAAAAATTCATAACTAATTCACTGTTTATCCGATTGAGCCGATTTTCGGACAGGAGTTAGTTATCGATGTCGGCTACATTTTGTTTTCACATTTCAACTTCAAAAATTGCACTTAAGTCCCTGCGATTTAGCCTGGAAAGTGACGAACTCAAGTGAACATTGGAGGCCCAATTGCACATTCAAAGCCCATTTTCTTTACCCTAATTTCCATTATATAATCACCTTCTTTTCACACAAACCGGGGAGAAAAAAAGAGAGAGAAAACCTTGCCACAACACTATTAGAATATCAAATTCTTTCAAGAACCCTAAAACCTTGAAATCCTTATTACAAATCCCTCTCTCACTACAAACAAGTCATCACAGTTACAAACCAACACCTCACTACTTCTTCAGTAAGGGTAAGGCTGGTTTGATCTCCATGATCAAAAGGGTATAATCATTCATACATGCCATATTGCGCCTAAACATTAAATTTCTTCATATATTGGCTTTATTTGCATTTTATGATTTTATTTAATGTGTTCATGAGATTCAACACTGCAGATTTAGACAGGATCCCATGCAGGTTCATTAAGGAACGTTGAGGCCAAAACACAAATGGCCAAAAGCCAAAAGCCAAATGGTCAAAGTAGAACAACTTATGCATGACGAGACAGACATCCTGAGAAGATTAAGGAACGTTGAGGCCAGAACACAAATGGCCAACAGCCAGAACACAAATAGCCATGAAACCCAATCCAATGGCCAAAGAATGCAGACCACGGTACTCAGGAGTCAATGAACACGCACGTGATGCCAGAAAGTCAAACAGGGCCTTGATTCAATGGGCCAAATTTCTCAAATCATACCTCCCTTTGGGTCTGAATACCCCCATGGTTTGCACATTTTTAATTTTTATTTGATTTTCTTTTCTAATTCTTTTTTAATGTTTTAATTATTTCTTTTTACCATAAAATAATTTTCACAATAATAAATACAGAAAAATCAAAAAAACGTTTATTGTTATTAACATTAATTTCACCATTATTTTTTGTAAATAATTTTAATAATTAACTTAGTTAATTTAGGTTTCAATTTTAACCTTTTTCTTAATAAATTAAAATATGTAGAAGTTATGTTTTTTTAATATTCTCATCCTTTTTTTTATAAATAATTTTCTCATCATTATTATTATTATTAATTACTACTTTTGTAAATAAATATGTAAAATAATTAATTAGTGTAAACTAGGTTAAACTTTAATATTTTCTAAATAATTAAAAATAACTTAGAATTAGGGTTTCTTTTAATTTTTAATCTTTCCTTATTTTCATAAATACCAAAAACCTAAAAAACATTTCTTTTCTTTTAATAAAATAATTAATTAACTTTTAATTCAATTTAATTTCAAAAGGGTCCAACGCCCTCAAACGTGCAACTTTAATTCTTTCGCGCATTTATTCTTGTTTTCTTATGAATATTATGTAATTGCTCAAGCCATGTAATAGTAATTAGGAATTTATTTACTTTCCGCATTTTTATTAAAACGGGTCTTTGTTAATTTGGCGATGTATAGACCCGCGCCTTGTAATAGCGTAGGATTTTACTTTCCGCATTTAAATTTCCGCACTTTTAAATTCTAAACTTTGCATGAAAGAATGTATGGTCTAAATTAAAAAACAAGCGTAGATCACCATGATACATGTACAAGACAAAACATAACATGAAAAGAACACACAAATTCACACACCACTCTTAGGGTACGCCTCACTGTTGCCTTGCCTTCGAAACGTGGTCGTCGAGTATAAGACGTTTTAGTAAGTCCTTATGTCCATGACATGATCCAGTTGCCTCGGAAAAGTTGCCTCGAATTAAAAAAGGATCAATGGCATAAGGGTAGCTTCTAAGGTGTCCTACTGTTGCTCTGGTGACCACACTGTCCCTACAAACGAATTGACCCGAACACCTCCAACAGTGGTGCTGCCTACTTCTCAATAGTGGGATGGCACTACCTTAAGGACATTTACACAGTCTAATTCCTTAGGGTAGGTGGATGACTCATAGATACTTTCTCTCTAAAAAAACAAAACAAAAATCTTTTCACACTGACACTTTCAAAAGCTTTCAAAATAAATTTTTCAAACACTCTTGAGGACAGATACAAGAGTCACTCAGAAATCTTTCAATGAAACTTTTTCAAACCCACTCACATTTTGAAAAGCAAATTTTTGAAAACATAAGAGCAAGTACCTAAGAGCCCGTGGATAACCACGGATAGAAAGGGTGCTAACACCTTCCCTTTCTATAAATCTACCTCCCGAACCGAGAGACATCTCAAAGAAGGAATTTTGCGGTGCTTTTGTCCTTTCCATGTTGGAGAATATAAAAGACGGTGGCGACTCTTGCTTACCGCGACATTTCGCGAACCAGCTTAAAAAACAGTCAGTTCTATTTCCACCGATCACACCCACATTTTTCGATATAGCAGCCATCACTGGTTTGTCACCAGTAGGAGAAACCTACATCCCTGATAATGAAGAACACTCCAGCATTATTGACTTCGAAGTCAAATTAGCCAGTTTTTCCAAATTCATTAGCCATTACCACACTAAAGGAGATAATGTGTCAGATGTGGAACATATTGCTTTTCTCACTTTATGGTTATCAAGATACGTATTCTGTAGCAGGTCCTTACAGGTAGCAAGCAGGTTCATCCCTCTAGCTAGAGACTTACATGAGAATAGGAGGGTATGTTTGAGCGAACTGTTACTTGTTGATCTTTACGAAAGCTTAAGATCAGCCGTTTCGAGTTTGAAATCCCATACTCCCAAAAACATCCTTCTAGCTGGCCCCTTCTGGTTACTCCAATTATGGCTTAATGCCATGTTTGAACCCTCATTATCAACTGCTGACACCGTTGTTGAACAAGATCCGGAGATAGCGGATAGAATTATTAAAGGTACAAGGCTGCGAAAACTCACCCCGAATAATGACAAAGATGACTTCAAAGTCCTTTTCTCAAACTAAATCATGATTTTTTCCAAAAGACACAAATTTGAAGAGACCATGGCACCCTTTGCTTCAAGGACTCGTGGACCATCATGGTTCACCATGTCTCTTTCAGAAGCAGTTAAAAGCAAAGAAATTCAAGATATTTGGAAAGCCTTTTTGCTTCCTAGATTAATTTCCTCACGAATCACTCCTTCCAAGAATCAAATCTTCCTCTTTGCCTATCAACCTAACGTTGTTTCCAGACAATTTGGCTTGTGCCAACTAATCCCTGAACCTCTGTTCCAAACAGAGAGTGCCATTACCTCTGGTCGAACCTTTAAAGCAAGAGAAGCCAAACTGCAACAGGAACAATATCAATACTTCGCTCAATTTGAACTACTACCCTTTGAACCCACACACTTCACAGCGAAGGGTTTTCTGGAATGGTGGACTAAGTTCTACCAATATTATATGTTCGATACCCTCTCCATTCAACAGAAACTAACTGATGCGTTTGATGTGCAGGTACACTCCAAGAAAGGTATGTTCACTCACGCCAAAGAGATTAGGGCTTTTCAAAATTATTTCGAAACCACTTATGATCCCACACACTTGGAAACCACTGTGCATCAAGCGGCTGAGACCTTGAAGGAAAAATTTTAAGAAAAAATTTCTAAGCTCAAACTTCCTTCAGGGTTGTCACCTGAGGATAGGTATAGGTTGGAACTCGAAATGCATCCACCTAAATTCCCTAGTTTGCCTACCTCAGAACTGGCTCTGGCTTGGTTTCCTCCATACCCTTGGTGGTTCACTTGAAAAGAAATGTTCAAATACCTTCAAAAGAAACCAAAGCCATCTGAGACTGTGACATGGGCTCGTCATTGGCTCCATGATTTCCCAGGACATCTTCGCTATGGCCTTTCTGCCATGTCGATTATATTTAATCAAGGCGCAGGTGCGAATGCTTGGGGAAATCCCAAATGTTTCTTACTTTCTTCTTTTTTAACCTTTACCTTAATTGTTTCAATTTTCAGACATCAGGATAAAGTCTGTTGCTTCGAAATCTAAAGAAGGAAGTGCCTCCCAACAATCTGTCGAAACCACTGATGATATGACCTTAGCCATAACAACTACTGCAACAACAACAACACCGGCAATAACAATTGTTCCAACTCCACAGGTAATCAATTAGCCCTGATGTTTCGAATAAACTGAAATTCATGATTTAGATCTAACTCATGTTTAAATCTTTTCAGACTAACAAACTCCCACCGACCACTCCGAAGAAAAGGAAAACAAGCACTACTGGGAAGAATCCCAATGCTGGAGGGAATTCACCAACCGCTTCGAAGAAGAAGCAGAAGAAAGAAGTTACCAAAGGCGCTGAACCAACTGGAATTTCTGGACTCGATTCCAGAGATGTTGCTCCCTCAACAAAATCCAAAAATCCATCTTCGACCTCCAACGTAATGTTGGAACATATAGATAGTAACCTTTCCTCTGAGAATCCACAGGTAAATTGAACTCGAATTTTTAACAAAAATAGTTATTCATTACCTTGGTGCATGCCCTTAATCTTCTTTGTCTCTGTAGGACATTTCGAACCCAACTCCTATTACTTCGACTTCTCCATCAAAGACTACTGCTCCCATCAACTCTTCTCCTCATGGGGACTCCAGTAACCTGGCGCAAAACAAAGGATCCTCCAACATGGGGGTTCCAACTGGGGCTTCAGAGCAACAAGATGACCAAAGCACTTCTCCTCCTTTGAAAGAAACGATCAAAACAACGCTTCATAAATCTGCGGAGATTTTACCAGAAACTTCTCTTTAGAAGTCTCCTCTCGAAACCCTTCAAGAGAACCCAAAGGACATTCATGCTGATGAGGAGAAGGCTGATTCTGATCAAGAGAACGAAGAATCCGCAGAGGAAGGATCCGAGGAAGAAGATGCCCAGAATGGTTCAACTGCTGGAATAGAGTCAGATGTCAATAGCAGTGAGAACAATGATATCGAAGTGGTGGATCTGGTTGATAATGAAGAAGACAATGAGCAGGAAAAACTGAAGGTGATGGTGACCAGACCAATGAGCCTATGGAAGTCAAAATGGATGTGACTCCCTTGCGCATGGAACTTCCTCAATCGTCTCAATCTCAAATGACTGAAGAGGAGCTAGCTTTCCTAAGACGAAATGACCCAATTGGGTATATGAAGGCTAAACTAGCTCAAAGGGACATTCCTCTTGCTAGGGCTGGTACTAGTTCGACTAACAATCCATTGCCCTTAGATGATAGAGTTGTACTCCTTAACAGAATTAGGAGAACAATCCTTGATGTGGACTTGTTCGAAGTGCTCAAGAAGGATAGTACAGCTTGCTATACCATGAAGGAGCTACTTACGCAAGTTAACCTCGCCACCTGCTCTTTGCCAGTCAGCACCATATTATTCGATCTTCAATCTTTGTTAGATAATGTGACTGGGTGTCTTCTTCAAGACAAATTTGCTACTAAAAAGGTCCAGGAGAAACGAACTGCCATGGACGCTGCTTATGAGCATGCTTCGAAGCTCTCTAAAGAAGCTGAAGACCAAGCCATGCATATAAAGCAAGCCAAAACTGACTATGAAACTCGAGCTCAGTCTATTCTTCTCTGGGAAAAGCAAATTCAAGAGCTCCAACAAAAGGTTAAGGAGGCTCAACTACAGCAATTGGCATATGAAACCAATACTGCTGGCAATCAGTTCGAAGAGCTCCTCAACAAAGGACTTGCAGAAATGGAAGCAGCAGAGCAACTTAAAGGAGAAGTAGCTACCCTGGAAGGAGCAAGGCGCTTTACTCAACAAAGGCTTGAGTCCTTTCAGATTACTTTTAATAGATTGAGGAACAATGCCTATTTTTAAATCTCTGTTTATTTAATTAGTTTTGAAACTTGGTTGAATTTTGGCCTGTAATATCCAAACAACGCCATTTTGGCAATCTATATTACCATTTTTGCATTCCTTTATGATGTTTCAATTACGTTGTTATTATTAGAATCTCCTGCAGGCGTGGCTTATATTTCTTTAAATATTTCCCATTAACCTTTAGGATTCGCTTATCATCAGCCAACTCTTCGATTTCATATGCATTGTTTGAAAATATCTTTACTATTCGAAAAGGTCCTTCCCAATGAGGTGACCATTTACCTAATGTTTTATTTTTCTTGTCCATGGGCAATATGACTTTCCAGACTGTCATTAATAGTGAACGCTTTTCCTTTCACCCTTTTGTTATATGCCCTGGCTACCCTTTCCTTTTGTCTCATTAGGATTTCCAATGCATGCAATCTAACTTCATCTAACTCAACTAACTCATTCATCATCATCTTCCAATATAATGCAGATGCGATCTCATTCTGTCTTTGAATTCGAACTGATTGTAGATGAATTTCTACTGGCAGAACTGCATCATGACCAAATGTTAGTTGGAAAGGCGTGGTGTTAGTAGCTTCTTTAGGAGATGTTCTACAGGCCCATAGTATTTGGTCCAAAGTCTTGTGCCAGTTCCTTGGCTTTTTACCAACATGTTTCTTAATTAACCCTATTATCACTTTATTGGCTGCTTCAACCTGACCATTTGCTTGAGCATAATATGGCGTTGATGTTAGTAATCTAAACCCCATCTCTTGAGCGAATTCTTGCATCTTCCTACCAGTAAACACAGAACCTTGGTCTGTGGTTATGCTCTCTGGCAATCCGAACCTATAGATAATTTGTTTCTGTATGAACTCAATAATAGCCTCTTGATCAGCAGCTATTAATGGTATTGCTTCTATCCACTTGGTAAAATAATCTATTCCTACCAAGATATATTTATGTCCTTTAGATGAAGCAGGATTAATTTCTCCTATTAAATCTAATGCCCATCCTCTAAAGGGCCATGGTTTAATGATCGAATGTAACTCACTTGCAGGAGCGTGTTGAATCCCTGCATGTTTCTGGCATTCTTCACACCCTTTAGCAAAGTCTATACAATCTTTGAGCATGTTGGGCCAATACATGCCATATCGAAATAACAACCATTTCATTTTATGACCTGCTTGATGTGCCCCACATGCCCCATTGTGGACTTCTGACAATGCTAAGTATGCCTCACTTTCTCCTAGGCATTTCAGTAATACGCCTTCCTGGGTCTTTTTGAACAATTCATTTCCCATGAGGACATATGATAATGCTATATATTTTATCTTCCTATCAACATTCAAAGTTGGATTTGTTAAATAACTCACAAGTGGACTTCGCCAATCTGCATCTGATAAGGTGTCTATGGATAGTACTTCGAATCCCTGTTTATCAGCATAACCTAATTTTATATTCTCTAGATCTGATGGTATGAATCTAGTAGCCATAACCCTACCTCTTAATTCGACCAAATCCTCAATGTTTTTGGTAGAAACTTTATAACCTGAAGCCAATTGTGCTAAGTCATTTGCTTCTTGGTTTTCTATTCTTGGTATATGTTGAATATCCATGTATTCGAATTTTCTAAGTAGCCTGTTAACTATGACGAAGTATGTCATCAGATTTTCCTTTATGAATTTGTACTCCTTTGTTATTTGCTTGACCACTAACTCTGAGTCTCCTTTAATTTCGACTCTAGTTGCCCCCAGTTCCAACAAAGCTTCAAGTCCAACAATAAGCGCTTCGTACTCAGCTTCGTTGTTCGAGCAACGAGAACCATCTAACTTATACTTGAATTTTGTTGGAATTCCTTCAGGAGAAATTATAAGAACTCCAACACCACTACCATCCCTATGGGTTGAACCATCAAAGTATAATTTCTAAGGTTGTGTTTCAACGTAACCCATGACAGTCTTATCGATCAGTGAATGGTCCACAATGAAATCAGAAATTACTTGACCTTTCACAGCTCTTAAAGGCATGAAAGTCAAAGAATATGCTGTTAAGGCTAAAGCCCATTTACCAATTTTGCTATGCATTATTGGTTTCGAAAGCATGTGTTTGATAACATCGAAATGAGCTGAAACATAAACATCAATAGGCTTTATATAATACTTAAGTTTCATACAAGAAAAGTAAAAACAGAGACATAGCTTTTCTATATTGCTATATCTAGTCTCTGCATCATTCAATACCCTACTTAAATAGTATATGGCTCTTTCGATGCCATTGCTATCTTCTTGTGCTAACATACTACCTACACTAACTTCAGAGGCGGATATGTACAATCTCATGGGCTTTCCCCATGAAGGTGGAGACAATATGGGAGGCTGAGAGAGATATCTTTTTATCTTGTCAAATGCCTCCTGATGAGCTTCGTTCCACTCGAAGGCTTGGCCTTGCTTCAAACGAAGCAACGGAGAGAAAGCTTGAGTTCTTCCACTTAGATTCGAAATGAACCTTCTGAGAAAGTTAATCTTCCCTAACAAAGATTGCAGCTCCCTTTTTGATGTAGGTGCTTTCGTCTCCATTATGGCTTTGGTCTTATTTTGGTTGATCTCGATTCCTTTTTTATGAACCACAAAGCCAAGGAATTCTCCAGCCTGCACAAAAAATGCACATTTAAGGGGGTTCATTTTTAAGCCATGTTTTCTCATTCGTTCGAATGATTGGCTCAAATGATGCAAATGGGTTTCTGCAGATATAGATTTGATTACTATATCATCAATATACACCTGCATAAAGGTGTCAATGAAATCATAGAAAATCGAATTCATTGCCCTTTGATAAGTTTCCCCAGCATTTTTTAAACCAAAAGGCATCACTACCCATTCGTAGGTGCTTAAGGCTCCTGGGCAACGAAATGTTATCTTGGCAACATCTTCTTCAGCAATAAAAATCTGATTGTACCTAGAGTATCCATCTAACATACTTAAATATTCGAATCCTGCAGCAGAGTCTACTAACATTTCTGCCACAGGCATGGAGTACTCATCTTTAGGGGTTGCGGTATTTAAATCCCTAAAATCTATGCAAATTCTCAGAGAGCCATTTTTCTTAATAACAGGCACTATATTTGCTAACCATTCGACATACCTTGTGGTTCTGGTGAATCTGCAGCGCAGCAACCTTTCGATCTCAGCTTTTATCTTTGTGAGAACCGCTGGTGCGAATCTTCTAGGAGTTTTCTTGATGGGCTTCTTGCCATCCTTGATTGGAAGTCTGTGCTCCACTAACTCCCTCTTTAAACCAGGCATTTCATCATAGTCCCACGCGAAGCAATCTTTGTTTCTCTTGAGGACTTCGATCACTTCCTGCTTGAGGCCTGGATTAAGTTTTGCGCTTATGTAGGTTATTCTTTTCGTGTTCTCATCCCCCAGATTCACTTCTTCGAGCGGATCCAGCGCCAACATTTTGGCACCTGAGTCTATGGGGTCCTTCTCGAAGCCTAAGGGTTCTTTATCATAGATGGCATCTAGCCTCTGATCTATTTCGTGTTCTTCAAAGGGTGAGCCTTTCGAACCATCTCCATTTATTTTGTTCACTTCTATAGCTAATTTATCTATTTCAGCCTCTAAGGCCGCTGTCCATTCGTTCTCAGCCATATAGGCCGAAATCTTTTCGAAGAAGGAGGACTCAATCATGAGCAAGGTTGTCGAACTCCCAGCCTGCTGGCCGTCTTTGCGTAGTACCTTCGACTCCTTCATCTTCACTGACTATTCTTCTATCCCAATACATGCCATCATGGCGAAGGGTCATATAATAGTGTGTGTTCCTGGTTTCGTTGATTTCGTCGTTAGGGGCACAAGGAGCAATCTTGGCCAAATGGTTGTCATAATTTCTCTTGTCAACTAAGTTGACTGCTGTCATGAAGTAACTCTGGTCCGCTTCAATGTTCTCCACAATCCCATCTTCTCTCCATAAAACCAACCTCTGATGCATTGGCGAAGGAACTGCTCCTACGCCATGAATCCACTCTCTTCCCAACAACAAGTTGTAGTTGGCTTTGGCTTCGATCACCATGAACATGGTGGGCCTGCAGCTCGATCCTACCGTCAAGTCCAGTTGAACTACTCCCAATGTTTGACCTACTTTCCCTTCATAGTTGGATAGGACCATGTTGTGTGGTTTGATGTCACCTTCGTGTATTTCTAACTTTTTCAGCATGAAATGGGGTATTAAGTTAACTGCAGCGCCTCCATCCACTAAGACCTTACTTAAGCCATGGGTACCGACCTTTGCTCGAATGAATAATGGCTTCAGATGATTTTTCATAGCTGGCTCTGGGCGCTCGAAGAAAGCATTCTGCTCCTCGAAAGCTCCGTTATCCATTACGTAGTAACACACAGGCCTATGCTTCATCAGATCTATTGTATCATCCTCCTCATACTCTTCGATTTCAGTTTCCTGTCCAAACTCACAAGGTAGTACAGATACCACGTTGCAATTTATATTGAGTGAAGACTCCCCCTCTGATTCGAAGTTGTCCGTTAGCATATCCTCGTCTTCTTCTGGACCTGGGGTGTACTCCTTCAATTCATTTGGTTGTGTTTCAGAGAAGAGTCTCCTACTAACTAGGGGTTTGTCCTCAGGTTGATTATTTGGTGTGGGTTTGTTGGTGCTTGATTCTCCTTGGTTTTTGATCGAAGTTGCTCCTTTACCTGCCATAGCTTCCCTTTCAGCCTTTCGAATTCTCCGTTGCCTTCTCCATTGTGATCTTGACATAGGGTTTCTTCCTTTGTAGTTTTCTAACCTCACTTCTTCCCTCTTCGCCATGTTAAACTGCCTTCTATATGTCATGGCGTGGCGTGCGTTTTGTTCACTGTTTCTCCATTTGTCTTTGCCCTTGTCAGTTCTGACTTGCAGCCATTTGTCTGTTGGTATTTCAGCAGGAATTTTGAATGTTACCCTTCTTGCGCCTTTGGGATGAGGACTATCAGGCCTTCGTTGAGTGTACTTGCTCTCGAAACGTTGGCTCATCTGACCCGTCTCTTTGTGGTTCCAGCATGGGGCGAAAGGGATTGTTTCGAAGGCTCCGGCCATGTTTTGATCGTACACTGCAGAACACCTTGGGCATACTAGGAATTTGGTTGCCCCTTTGTAACAGCGAACCAAAAACTCCAACAAACTTTCTCCAGCTTTAGGGTAACACCTGAATAACTGGTTATCCTGGTGCCAGTTGATGCCAGTTCGTGCCCTTTGTTTCCTCTCGAAGTTTGCAGCAATTCTCTGGTTGCAGATGATGCTGCATCTAGGGCATAGTATCATTTTGGCATATCCTTTGTGGCACAACATGAGGTAGTCTTTAAGACTGGCATCCCCAGCATAATTATCCTCCATTTTGTATTTTTATTTTTCTAAGTATCTCTCCATCTCCTCCATTTCAGAATGAGGTCTCTCCATATCCACCATGTTGACATCTACATCCTCCCCCTTTATGTCATCATCTCCCCATCCTGTAGGTTTGACATCTTCGATTTGGATTTTTGAACTTTCTGGGGCAGAATATTTCACCAAGTAGTCAAACTTTCCGTTGGGCTCTCCCAAAGTATCCCATATTTCTTTCTGAGGGGAGGCTGGCTTTGTGATCTGGACTTTCTCCAGTTTTAGCCTCAGGCCTTCAGTAACCTGTGTCAATTCTTTCTTTTGGTTCTCCTGGCCTTCAGTAGCCTGGATCTCTTTCGAAACAGCCAAAGGTAATGCTTCGATCGAAGCCTCTAGTTGCTTGTGGAGGTCCTCAGTGACCCCCTTGTTGACTTCGACTAACACTCAGTTTTCATTCTCAGTGCTTTTTCCTCCTAATGGAGTGTCATCTTGATCTGCTTCCGCCATATTGATTTCTCCAATGCATGCAGGCTCGGAGTAATTGGTGTCTGCAACATCCAAAGGGTCTTCATCTACTTTCATTTTTGGCTTGTCAGTGAATTTCAATATGCCATCCTTAATTGCATTTTGAATTAGATCCCTGAAAAGAAAACACTGTGAGGTTTTGTGGCCTAGGAAACTATGATATTTACAAAATCCTCTCTTCTTTCTTTGATCTAAAGGAGGTATTTTGACATTCGATGGCACAATGAGTTGGCCATCTTTGACAAGCAAATCAAAAATCTCGTCACACTTTGTTACATCGAAAGTATACACTTTCTTCGGGAATTTGTCACTTTTCTCATTTTCAACAATTTCTTTCCCCTTTGTGGGAACTAATAATTTACAAGAGTAAGGTGGAGCCTGTTTCAATTCAGCGAGATCAATTTCGACCTCTTCGAATTCAGGACAATCTTCTGCTTCCTCAGCTCCAACATAGGAGACCCTTTCTTTCTTGTTATTTTTAAAAACTCGGGCCTTTTCGGCCTTTAGCCTTTCGACTTGTCGAACCCTATCGGCTAATTGAGCCATGTCCCTCAAGTATTGTGTGTCTAATTTCTTTCGAATAGAGTAATCTAGGCCGCCAGCAGCCATTTCGACTAACTCATGTTCAGGAACTACTGTGAAGCATCTAGATTTCAAGAGTCTGAACCTATTCAGATAATCATCTATGGGTTCAGTAAACTTCCTCTTGACACTGGCTAGTTCCTTCAGACTTATTTTAGATTGTCCCATGTAGAACTGTTCATGGAATAATCTCTCCAACAGAGCCCAAGTATCTATGGAGCCAGGAGGAAAAGTGGTGAACCATGTGAAAGCGTTCTTAGTTAGGGAACTTGGGAAATATTTGATCCTAAGGTCTTCATTATTTGCTATATCTCCTGCTTCGGTTAGATACCTGGTGTGATCGGTGGATCTGGAACTGACTGTTTAAAGCTGGTTCGTGAAATGTCGCGGAAGCAAGAGTCGCCACCGTCTTTTATTTTCTCCAAATGGAAAGGACAAAAGCACAGAAAAATTCCTTAAAGAGATTGCTCTCGGTTCGGGAGGTAGGTTATAGAAAGGGAAGGTGCTAGCACCCTTTCTATCCATGGTTATCCATGGGCTCTTAGATACTTGTTCATTTGTGTTTTCAAAAATGGTTTGTTTGCTTTTCAATGTGGGTTTTAAAAAGTTTCTTTGAAAATTCCAGTTCGACTCTTGTATCGGTCCTCAAGAGTGTTTGAAAAATTGCTTTTGAAAGCTTTTTGAAAAGGTGTCGGTGTGAAAAGTATTTTTGAATTGTTTTGAAATTTAGAGCAAGTATCTAGAGTCGTCTACCTACCCTAAGGAATTCGTCTGTGTAAATGTCCTTTAAAGTAGTGCCATCCCACCATTGAGAGGTAGGTAGCACCACCGTTGGAGGTGTTCGGGTCAATTCGAGGTTCGGGACATGGTGATCACCAGAGCCATGGGAAGACACCTTAGAAGCTACCCTCATGCCAGGTTCCCGGATCATGAGGACTTACTAAGACATCCTCTACTCGACGATCACCTTTCGAGGAAATGCAACAGTGAGGCGTACCCTAGGGGTGGTGTGTGCGATTCGTGTGTCGTTTTCATTTGCATTTATCTTGTCATGTTATTGGTGTTCTACGCTTGTTTTTATTTTCGTCCATACATTCTTTCATGCCATTTGTTAACAGTTAAAAATATTGCGGGAAAGTAAAAAATCTAAGCTATTACAAAAGGCGCGGGTCCACATCGCCAAAATTAAACCAGGACCCGATTTGACAGAAAAATAAAGAAAGTAAAAGAAAAGTGCGAGAAAATTAAAAGGTTACATGACCTTGGGAGAAATACATAAATATTTAAACGAAATAAAATAAATATGCGAATTAATAAGAATTAAAACGAAACGAGGGCGTTGGACCCTTTTCAATGAAATTAAATTAAACGATGAAATTAATTAATTAAAAAAGAAAAGGAATTGTTTTTGGTATTTTTTGGTATTTTTATGATTTAATATGAAAAAAGAATTAATTGAAATTAAATGCTAACCCTAATTCTATTTGTTTTTTAATTTATTAAGAAAAGAAGATTAAAACCTAATATTAACCCTAATTAATTTACATGCAAATTTAATTATAAAAATAAATATTTAATTATTTAATTATTTATGAAAGAAAAAATAAAAAAAGGATGAAAATTAATTAAACCTTATTCTATGTTTTTTAGATTTATTATGAAAATATTAAATTAAAA
Source organism: Vicia faba (assembly GCA_948472305.1). Classification (NCBI taxonomy): domain Eukaryota; kingdom Viridiplantae; phylum Streptophyta; class Magnoliopsida; order Fabales; family Fabaceae; genus Vicia; species Vicia faba. Next base: position 848,449,834 of record OX451735.1, on the reverse strand, counting down.
CCCTAATTTAAAACTAATTAATTTACATGCAAATTTATTTACAAAATATTAACTAATTAAATATACTTAATTTTTGATCTTTTCTGATTTTTATGGTATTTTGTGATTTTTATGAAAATATTAAATTAATTAAACAAGCAATTTATAAAAAATAAAAAAAATAAAGAAAGTTAAAAGAATTTGCAAACCAAGGGGGGTTGTAGTCCCCAACATGGAGGTTAACCTTGAGAAATCTGGCCCATTAATCTTGGCCTGTTTGACTTTCTCCAGGGAGTATGCTGGCGCGTTGACTGGGGCTCACCATGTACCTCAGAGCGTGGCCTTTGGATTGATGAAATTGGACAGGTGGATGTTGATTTTTGAGGATGTACCATGGACCACAACATTATGCCTGCACATGAATATCATTTGAAAAAAATTATATGGAAAGGGTGGGGACCTGGGGCTCGAACCCAGGTCCTGAATGTTACCAGCCTTATGCCTTGCCAATTGTTCCAGACGCGCGCTTTGTATATTAAAGAACAAACAAATATTATAAGAATAACAACACGCGTTAGTGCTTTTTAGCGCGAAATTTTAAAAGGACCAATCATCGCTGGCCAACACATCATCTTCTTCATTGATTTTATTTTTCTGAAAATACAAAAGAAACAGGCAACGGTTTTGTTAGCGTTCTCCCAGGCCATCTATGGAAAAATAGCGAATAGCCCTGTGATGCTCATAAATTGAGCGCGAGGGTAGCTTCTTCTTCGTCCAGACATGCTCGATTCAATGGTATAAGTCACGTGTCCTAATTTTACCCTATTACAAAACCCCTAATTTGAAGCTTGCAAAACCCTAATATTCTCTCATGGCAGATCCTCACACGATGCATAAAAACACAATCAAACCATTGGGTTAGCATTAGAATCAAATAAAGAACATGAATCAAGCATTAAAAATCACAAAGAATGCATGAATTGAGATGCACGACTATGAATTTTTTTCTGTACAGGGCCGGTTCATTGTACCAATTCTTGATGTTTTGATGAATGTTTTTGATTGGAAATCGTTCAATGAACCTCCAGGAAGATGTTTGAATAGCTCTTATGCCTTGAATCCCCTGCAAAAGTGTTTTTCAGTTTTGAATTTATTTGCAAAAATTTCAAGTTTGATGAATGGTTTCTAGCGCAGCTCAATGGTTAATCTGATTAGGGTTGTGTTCTATGCTTATGTAAGAGTGAACTAGGTCAAGAAAAACAAATCAAATCCTTTGCATTCATGGTTTTTGAAATTTGATTTTCAAAGATCTTTTTCAATCTTTTTTCATGTGTTTTTTGCTCTCAATCATATCAATTCTCTCCAAATCCTTCCATATTGGATCATGCACGAGTTATTGAGTGGATTTCATGCAAAAAAGGATTGTAAAACTTAGGTTAAATATTTTCCATGTATTTAATTTGATTTAAATGAATTATTATAAATAAAAATTCAAATAAATAAATAAAAAATGAAGAAATACTTCCCTTTGGGCCAAGTGCTCGTGCACATGCTTTGGATGATGAATTGTGGAAGAAAAATAGGCCCATTAGCAATTTTAGGTCATTTGAATCAATGTTGACTTTTCAAAATATCCAAATATTTCCCAACTTCCCCAAGGCATAACTTGCTCAATTTTTAAGCTTTTCTCATGTTCTTGGACATTTTGGAAAGGTCTTTGAGTCCTCTAACCAATGCCTTTGGTCCCATGTAATTTTGATTTACCAATCTCAAGTTATGGCCTTTGACTTAAAGTCCCTTTTTGTTGACTTTTGAAAATGACCTATAATGTTGAAATCGATAACTTTTTGTGAGAGCATTTCTTGGACTTGAAGTATGAAGATGAGTTGTAGGAAATGTCTTTCTCTTCAAAATGAGCTTTGGATGGAATTTTTCTGATAATCCATGTGAAAGTTATGCCCTGGTCAATTTACAGTTGACTTTTCCAGTTGTCCAAATAAGGAAACTTTTGCATCTTGATGATTTTTGAGACAAGCTTTGAGAATCATGATCAAGCATTGATCAAATGATGTTTGAGGCTTCAAAATGAGATGTTGACCAAAAATTTGAACTTTTGACTGTCAAATGACCATTTTGCCCCTACAGTTGCTTGTTGAGCAATTAGGGTTTTTGACTGTGCAATTTTGTACTGAAAGTCTTGAAACTTGGTATGAGGATGCTTGACCATATTTGTAGGCATGTGAAACTTGATTGGACTCTTGAAAACTTCATTTTCTTGAACAGAACACAAACCCTAATTTTGATTGTATAGGAGACCTTTGCACTGTGCAACCCTTGAGGAATTTTGAAGCTTGACTTGGCCATTTCTTGAAAAATATGGGAGGGCAAATTTTGGGGTACAACAGTTGCCCCTGTTCAATCTTCTTAGACCTGAGGATGCAGATTGGCTGATGTGCCTTTCGTAATCCGAGGGTAGAAGATGATTGAACACTAGAGTGCCCAGAAATTTGCGCTCACATAGTGGCAGTGTGATGGGAATGGGCTTATAGATGCCATTTAGAGGTTGATGAATAGGATGATGGGCTTATAGATGCCATTTGATCGCGTAAGAGATTCCTTAGCGAGAACCTGCATACCTGCAAAAGAAAAATGAGTACCTGACACGTTGCAGGAGCTGGTTTTCAGATGCTTGGTATAGATGTGTCCTGACTGGTTACAGGAGCTGGATCTAGAGCTTCAAAGATGATGAATGAACCAGGGGTGGTTACTACCTCAGTATGAATGGTGAGAGAACCTTGGGTGACTTTAACTTCAACAACGCTCGTTGAGAAAATCTTGGTGGGAATTACCATCTTCGCAGGATCGGGAAGAGAACCAATAGGCAATTATAATCTCAAAAGCGGCTGTTTGAGCAAAACCTGGAATGGAATTATCATCTCACGCACCATCGGGGAGAGAACCAATAGGAAATTATAATCTGAAATGGAATTATCATCTTACGCACCGTCGGGGAGAGAATCAATAGGAAATTATAATCTGAAATGGAATTATCATCTCACGCACCATCGGGGAGAGAACCATAGGAAATTATAATCTAAAATGGAATTATCACCTGTCGGGGAGAGAACCATAGGAAATTATAATCTGAAATGGAATTATCATCTCACGCACCATCGGGGAGAGAACCATAGGAAATTATAATCTTAAATGGAATTATCACCTCACGCACCGTCGGGGAGGGAACCATAGGAAATTATAACCTGAAATGGAATTATCACCTCACGCACCGTCGGGGAGAGAACCATAGGAAATTATAATCTTAAATGGAATTATCACCTCACGCACCGTCGGGGAGGGAACCATAGGAAATTATAACCTGAAATGGAATTATCACCTCACGCACCGTCGGGGAGGGGACCATAGGAAATTATAACCTGAAATGAAATTATCACCTCACGCACCGTCGGGGAGGGAACCATAGGAAATTATAACCTGAAATGGAATTATCATCTCACGCACCGTCGGGGAGAGAACCAATAGGAAATTATAATCTGAAATGGAATTATCATCTCACGCACCGTCGGGGAGAGAACCATAGGAAATTATAATCTGAAATGGAATTATCACCTCACGCACCGTCGGGGAGGGAACCATAGGAAATTATAACCTGAAATGGAATTATCACCTCACGCACCGTCGGGGAGGGAACCATAGGAAATTATAATCTTAAATGGAATTATCATCTCACGCACCGTCGGGGAGAGAACCAATAGGAAATTATAATCTGAAATGGAATTATCATCTCACGCACCGTCGGGGAGAGAATCAATAGGAAATTATAATCTGAAATGGAATTATCATCTCACGCACCATCGGGGAGAGAACCATAGGAAATTATAATCTGAAATGGAATTATCACCTGTCGGGGAGAGAACTATAGGAAATTATAATCTGAAATGGAATTATCATCTCACGCACCATCGGGGAGAGAACCATAGGAAATTATAATCTTAAATGGAATTATCACCTCACGCACCGTCGGGGAGGGAACCATAGGAAATTATAACCTGAAATGGAATTATCACCTCACGCACCGTCGGGGAGAGAACCATAGGAAATTATAATCTTAAATGGAATTATCACCTCACGCACCGTCGGGGAGGGAACCATAGGAAATTATAACCTGAAATGGAATTATCATCTCACGCACCGTCGGGGAGGGGACCATAGGAAATTATAACCTGAAATGGAATTATCACCTCACGCACCGTCGGGGAGGGAACCATAGGAAATTATAACCTGAAATGGAATTATCATCTCACGCACCGTCGGGGAGAGAACCAATAGGAAATTATAATCTGAAATGGAATTATCATCTCACGCACCATCGGGGAGAGAACCATAGGAAATTATAATCTGAAATGGAATTATCACCTCACGCACCGTCGGGGAGGGAACCATAGGAAATTATAACCTGAAATGGAATTATCACCTCACGCACCGTCGGGGAGGGAACCATAGGAAATTATAATCTTAAATGGAATTATCATCTCACGCACTGTCGGGGAGAGAACCAATAGGAAATTATAATCTGAAATGGAATTATCATCTCACGCACCGTCGGGGAGAGAACCATAGGAAATTATAATCTGAAATGGAATTATCACCTCACGCACCGTCGGGGAGGGAACCATAGGAAATTATAACCTGAAATGGAATTATCACCTCACGCACCGTCGGGGAGGGAACCATAGGAAATTATAACCTGAAATGGAATTATCATCTCACGCACCGTCGGGGAGAGAACCAATAGGAAATTATAATCTGAAATGGAATTATCATCTCACGCACCGTCGGAGAGAGAACCATAGGAAATTATAATCTGAAATGGAATTATCATCTCACGCACCGTCGGGGAGAGAACCATAGGAAATTATAATCTGAAATGGAATTATCACCTCACGCACCGTCGGGGAGAGAACCATAGGAAATTATAACCTGATAACTTCTACTGAGTCTTCATCAGAAAAATCTGTTGGGAGTCGATTTAGCTGGACTAGAGAAGGCCTTGGACTGGATAAGAAATCTTTGGAGTCGATTAACTGAACCGGTCTAGGTCTTGAAAGATGGTTGAGAATTTAGCTGAATCCTTCCTGAAAGGTAAAGGTCAGTCATATGCAATGCATGATATGGACCAAGCAATCATGTTCTCAACATAAATGAGATTCATAGGATATGATGCGTCTATGCATGCTATAATGATGTATGTGATGTTTTATGAATGCGTTTTTCGTCTAGGAAAGTAAATCCTTGACGGGTGCCGGGAAGTCACTCCTGGGCTGACGTTGGAGAATAGATTTTGCTTCCGCTGGGGATGATGATTGCAAGAATACCAGTAGGAGAAGATGACTCCGTTGAGGAATAAACTTGGCGAATGGAAGATTCTGCAGGGAGAAAAAATACTCTAGCGACCATGCTGGGGAGCGATACTCTGTGGGGAGAGAGATACTTTGTTGATTTGTTGATAGTAACTTGCTGAGGATACCTTGTTGTGGTGGAAATGTTGATAGACTTCGCCGGGGATAAGAAGACTCTGTCGACGAAGATCTTTCTGTGGCTTTTGGCTGAGGATAACCCAGTTATATCCTGTTAAGGAAATAACTCTTTAAATAAAGCTGGACGACGCGTTCGTGTTATGCGTGGATAAGCTTCCAGAATCTACTGGGGATAAGCTTACTGCTTAGGGAGATGGATTCCAACTTTCCTGGGGAACTAGATTGGACTCTCCTGGGGAAGTTTTGATATGCTGGGGAAGTGATTCCTTTGAATGTCTGGTATACCGCCGGGGAACAATCTTTAGACCAAGATTGCCGGGGATGCTTGTTAAGAATGCGTGTACATGTGCTGCTGGGGAATATTGAGCTCTGCTGGAGGATACTCACCTTCCTTGAGATTTGATAACTCTGCTTGGAGAAGAATGCACTGACTGCTGACTTACTCTCTGGGGAATTAAGATGTACTGGTCCTGTTCTTTAGCTGAACCTACCTTGGTACTTTGGAGGACAGAACAATTAGATTGCTTAGACAACTCTTCATTGCCCCTGTTTCTAATGTTACCTGTAATCAATTCTTTGTTTCGTATGCAAATATTTATGAGTTAGCAAATTATTGTCAATGCATATATCACAAATTGAACCTTGGACGTTCTTCGCAAAACAAAACAGAAAAAGAAAAACAATTGGCACTTTTAACTGAAAAATATATTTGTATTGATTTTTGAATGGCCTGAAAATAGGCGTTTTGTGTACAAGAGGCTGACGTCCTGGTAAGAGAACTCCGCCGAACAAAAGAGTTTATACAAATTTTGTACAAAAGGAAATAAAACAGCTGTGTGAAATGAATGATCCCACTGGGTTTCAACTCTGCTATTGCCTTTATAACTCCGAGCGTCTCATCACTTGATGACCTTGGTTGAAAGTGAAGCTGACTGATCGATGCCGTCTGAACTTGATGTGGATACCGGATTCTGGATGCAAAGTGATCCAATGAGACATAGTATTACGCTTTTATCCCTAATTTTTGCCTGGACCGCCCTTTCGGGTTTTCAGTCCACCGGGATACCCATTTTTTCCCAAGCCGCCTTTTCAGGTTTTCGACTTGCCGGGTGTACAGATTTTTTTTTTATTTCATCCCTTCATTTTGCCCGAACCCTTTTGGTTCGACGGGAAGCCCTAATTTTTGCCTAGGCATGTCAGCCTAGCGGGTCTTTTTTCATGCGTAGTATCTTTTTACTATGTCTGCATTGGCGGGGTGAGGAAGGTCGTCACCATCCATGTTGGTCAATATCATCGCTCCTCCTGAGAACACATGCTTGACCACAAATGGCCCTTCGTACGTAGGGGTCCATTTGCCCCTTGGATCACTCTGAGGAAGGATGATTCGCTTGATTACCAGATCCCCAACTCGATATTCCTATGGTCTGACCTTTTTGTTAAATGCCCTGATCATCCGTTTCTGATACGTCTGACCATGACAGATAGCAGCAAGTCTCTTTTCGTCAATGAGGTTGAGCTGATCAAGTCGTGTCTGGATCCAATCATCTTCGTTCAGATTTGCATCCTTCATTATCCGGAGAGAGGGTATCTGCACTTCGATCGGCAAGACTGCCTCCATACCATAAACCAAGGAGAAAGGAGTTGCCCCGGTTGACGTCCTAGCTGAGGTACGGTATCCATGTAGAGCGAACGGTAACATCTCGTGCCAATCTTTATAAGTCACTGTCATCTTCTGCACGATCTTCTTGATGTTCTTATTTGCCGCTTCTACAGCCCCATTCATCTTCGGTCTGTAAGGAGAAGAATTGTGGTGCTGTATCTTGAACTGTTCGCAGAGCTCAGCGATCATCTTATTATTCAGATTGGTACCGTTGTCTGTAATAATTCTCTCTGGGACACCATACCGACAGATCAGATTATGCCGAATGAACCGTGCCACAACAGTCTTGGTTACCGTAGCATAGGATGCTGCTTCGACCCACTTCGTAAAGTAATCAATCGCCACTAGGATGAAGCGATGCCCATTAGATGCCGTAGGTTTAATCTCACCGATCATGTCTATGCCCCACATTGCAAACGGCCAAGGCGCAGTCAGGACATTCAGGGGAACTGGAGGAACATGCACCTTGTCTGCATAAATCTGGCACTTATGGCATGTCCTGGAATGTTGGTAACAGTCAGCTTCCATTGTGGACCAGTAATATCCTGCCCGAAGGATCTTCTTAGCCATAGAGTGTCCACTGGAATGTGTACCAAAGGTCCCTTCATGTAGCTCTTCCATGATCCTTTCTGCTTCAGTCTTATCCACACAACGCAGTAAGGTTGAATCATGGTTTCTCTTGTACAAGATGTCGTTGCTAAGGAAGAACTTTGCTGCGAACCTCCTCAGGAATTTCTTATCATTGATAGAGGCACCTTCAGGGTATTCCTGAGCTTCCATATATCTCTTCACCTCATGGTACCAAGGCTTCTCCGTCACCAACTCAGTCTCGAGATCACAACAGTATGCCGGTTCGTCCAGTTTCCAGATGATGATCCGGGGAGCCTCATTATCCCATTTGACCTTGAACATAGAAGACATTGTAGCTAACGCGTCCGCCAATTGATTCTCTTCTCTCGGGAAGTGTTCAAAGGTTATCTCTGTGAAGTGGGGGATTAAGGTCAACACGCATTCTCTGTAAGGAATCAGGTTTGGATGTTTCGTATCCCACTCTCCTTTGATCTGATTGATCACAAGAGCGGAATCTCCGAAGACACTCAGAAACTTGATCCTTAGGTCGATCGTAGCTTGAAGACCCATGATGCACGCCTCATACTCCGCCATGTTGTTGGTACAGTTGAAACACAGCCGGGCAGTGAGTGGAGTATGAGTACCTTGTGGAGATATGATTATGGCGCCGATACCATTACCCAAAGCGTTGGAGGCTCCGTCAAAGTGCATAGACCATCGGGATCCTGGTTCAGGTCCTTCATCCGGTCCAAGTACTTCACAATCAGTTACTATCATGATGCTTTCATCCGGAAACTCGAAGTTCATTGACTGATAGTCATCTACGGCCTGATGTGCCAAGTGGTCTTCCAATACACTTCCCTTGATGGCTTTCTGGGTTGTGTACTGAATGTCGTATTCCGTCAAGATCATTTGCCATCTTGCAATTCTCCCAGACAGAGCAGGCTTTTCGAATATGTACTTTATAGGATCCATCTTTGAGATCAACAAGGTAGTGTGAGTCAGCATATACTGTCTCAGCCGGCGAGCAGCCCATACCAAAGCGCAGCAAGTTTTCTCAAGCAGTGAGTATCGGGTCTCACAGTCGGTAAACTTTTTGCTAAGGTAATAAATGGCATGCTCTTTTCGGCCAGACTCGTCATGCTGCCCCAGCACACACCCCATTGAGTTGTCAAGCACTGTTAGATATAGTATCAGAGGTCTCCCCTCAACCGGTGGCATAAGGATGGGTGGTTCTTAGAGATACTCTTTGATTCTGTCAAAAGCAGCCTGACATTCATCGTTCCAACGTACTACCTGATCTTTCTTCAGCAGCTTGAAGATTGGCTCACAGGTAGCAGTCAGATGTGAGATGAATCGAGCGATGTAATTCAGGCGTCCTAAAAAGCCTCTGACCTCTTTCTCTGTTTTGGGAACCGGCATCTCTTGAATAGCTTTGACCTTGGCAGGGTCCACTTGAATTCCCTTATCACTGACCACGAAGCCTAGCAACTTCCCAGATCTTACCCCGAAGGTGCACTTGTTCGGGTTTAACCTCAGCTTGTATAGTTTCAACCGGTCAAACAATTTCTGCAGATGATCTAGGTGCTCTTCCTCAGTCTGGGACCTTGCGATCATGTCGTCAACATATACTTCTATCTCACGATGGATCATGTCATGAAATAAAGCAACCATGGCACGTTGGTAGGTTACCCCAGCGTTCTTTAATCCAAAAGGCATGACCTTGTAACAGAAGGTGCCCCACTGAGTAACAAATGTAGTCTTCTCCATGTCTTCAGGTGCCATCTTGATCTGATTGTAACCTGAGAAACCATCCATGAAAGAGAACACCTTATGCTGAGCTGTATTATCAACAAGGACATCAATGTGAGGTAAGGGGAAGTCATCCTTGGGGCTGACCCTGTTCAGATCCCTGTAGTCGACACACATTCTGACCTTACCGTCCTTCTTAGGTACCGGCACCACATTAGCAACCCACTGAGGGTAAGAAGTCACTGCAAGGAACCCAGCGTCAAACTGTTTCATGACCTCGGCTTTAATCTTCTCAGACATCTCTGGACGCATCCGACGGACCTTTTGCTTAACTGGAGGGCAGTGTTCCTTAGTGGGCAAGTGATGGACCACAATATCGGTATCCAACCCGGGCATGTCTTCGTAGGACCAGGCAAAGATCTCCATATAATCATGCAGCATTTGAGTCAACCGTTGCTTCACGCTGAGCTCTAGGCTGGCACCAATCTTTACCTCTTTCCTGTCTGCCTCAGTACCCAAGTTTATTGTTTCCACTGGCTCTTCATGGGGTTGAATTGCTCTCTCTTCCTGAAGCAACAGTCTTGCAAGCTCACCAGGAACTTCGCAATCATCTTCACCTTCGTCTTCGGCTAAGTTGATCGGATTTTCGAAGTCATAACTGGCAGTAGCAGAGTCGTTACCAGTGAAATCCAGAGTGGATTGAAACCTGTATGAGTGAGTGTGTGTGTAAATACAGCTGTTTTGAAAAATATGTAAAGGAAAGAAAGACAGAAAAGGAGCACAAGATTTGCAATGCGAGAAAACGTCCAAGATTTTTCATTCATGATATATGAAATGTCAATTTATATGCCCTCACAAATGAAACCACGGTGCCTCGGGTAAGACACCGGGCCATAGAGTTTATTTATTTGTTTATTACAAAATAGCAAAACAAAGAAATTTATTACTGCGTCACAAAGGTAACAGGAGTATGGTCCTTAGCGATCCAATTGTTCAATCCGCCTCCGGTTGTCGGGTAGATCCAGCTATTGAATTCCGCTTTATCCACTTCGTTGTCTTCCCCAACAGCATTCACTCCTGGATTTGTAATGATCACAGGAGGTCTTCCGGTCTTTGCTTTCCGCATAGCTTTCTGACCCTCTGTAGTAAAACCCAGCCCAAATTTGTCAGTCTTCTGTGTGAAGTCTGGAAGCCTGCCCCAGTTAGCACTTTCACCTTTCTGAACCACAGCCCGGGCATCCTTCAGGGAAGCCATCTTCAAAGGAAGACTTTCTTCCGCTGATGTTTCTGCTGCCGCTGCAATTGGAAGCACTTCCTCGAAATGCTGAAAGGGGGTTTCAATAAACTCCCCATCCATCTCAATGTATCTGAAGGAATTCAGGTGGCTTACCATATATTCCTCCTCTCCCTGCACAGTGACGATCTTCCCTCTGACAGGGTACTTCAGCTTCTGGTGCAAGGTAGAGGTCACTGCCCCAGCCTTATGTATCCAAGGTCGACCCAATAGACAAGAGTAAGATGGACGGATATCCATCACATAAAATGTAGAGTCAAACACCTGAGAGCCCACACGAATCAGAATGTCAACCTCTCCATGAACCATCCTTTTTGAACCGTCAAAGGCCCTGACGATGATATTGCTGGGTTTTAATTCCAGACCTTCATAATCCAGACGGTCCAAAGCCTTCTTGGGCAGCACATTCAAAGAAGAACCAGTATCCACCAATACATGTGCCAGAGTAGTGCCCCTGCATTCGATAGAGACATGCAGAGCATCATTATGGTCTCTCCCCTTCGCGGTCAAGTCAGCATCTGAGAAACCCAAGCCATTGTCTGCTGTCAGATTTGCTACGCAATCAGTGAACTGGACTGCAGATGTCTCATGTGGCACATGGGCCGTCTTGAGGAATGAGATTAAGGCCTTAGCATGGGCCTCGGAGCACAGCAATAAAGAGAGCATGGAGATTTTGGAGGGCGTGTGCCCCAGCTGTTCCACAACATTAAAGTCACTCTTCTTTATAATTTTCAGAATCTCCTCCATCTCTTGTTGGGAGGCCTCAGCAGTTATAGGTATAGATGCCTCCAACTGGGCAGGCTCGACTTCAACTCCTTTGCCCCGAGCATTGGATGACTCGGCAGCAGGAGAAACCATTGGATCAGCAGCAGGAACAGGTACACTTGTAGGAGTTATAAGGAGTGGTCTTCGAGCGGCAGGCGGTGCAATGTCAGGCAAGAAGAGCCTGCCACTGCGGGTGACTTTGGCTGGGCCAGTGATATCACAGATGCTGGCGCCAGCGTTGAACTCTTGTTTAATCCCATTTACATACACATCTGCCCCATAATGCCAGGGGACAGCTTTATCAGATACATAGGGCAGGGGCCCCGGAACAGTGATAACAATAGGTGCAACGGTCGTGATTTGGACAGGCTTCTTCGGGAGAGCCTTGATCGGATTGTTGAATATGGTAACCACAGAAACTTCTTCCACCGGAACCAACTGAACAACAGACTTCTTAAACAGAATCTCCTTGCTATCCATTAGGCTTTGGATGCCTATCTTCAGCAAGGGACAACCAGATAGGGACACAGCACAGAACAGGCAACCCTCACTGCAACCCGGAAATAAACCGGCCAGCAGCAGGTTCTTCTTGACAGTCTTCAGAGGGGTGGCTAGATCATCCACAGAAACAGTGTACACATCTTCATCCACAGCATTTACCCCATGCTGAGGCAAAGGAGCATTAACCACATTCGGCCTCTCAGGCGCTTCAAACTGTATCTCCTTTGCATCGATAAGGTCTTGCACCTTACTCCTTAATGCCCAACAGTCATCAGTAGAATGCCCCGGGCTATCTGAATGGTAAGCACAACGAGCATTCGGGTTGTACTTAGGAGATGCAGTATTTGGGAACTTCGGCGCCTCTCTGACAGTCACTAAATTGGTTGAGAGCAACTGTGGTAAGATCTGCGACAAGGTCATGCTTAAACGGGTGAACTCTCTCTGGGGTCTTTCAGCCCTTTGAGGATTAGTTGGCCGAGGAGCGGCAGCAGGCTTAGCAATCATTACCGCACTGACAGATTGGCGGCGCTCAGGTCTCTCTGATCTCTTGGAACCATACACGGCACTAGCCTCCTTCTTGAAGGGTTTCTTCTCAGAACTAGACGATGCACCCTTCGGAATCTTTCCAGACTTCAACCCAGCCTTAATTCTCTCTCTGGTCAGAATTATATCAGTGAACCCTGCAGATGAATTCCCGATAAGATGGTTGAAAAATGGCCCAGATAGGGTCCCCAAGAACATGTCTACCAACTCCCGATCAGTCAATGGTGGCTGCACCCTGCCAGCCAGGTCTCTCCACTTCTGAGCGTACTCCTTAAAACCTTCACTTGCACCTAACGACATACCCTGGAGTTGGGTACGTGTAGGGGCAAGGTCGGCATTATATTGATACTGCTTGTAGAAAGCAGTAGCCAACTCCTCCCAGTTACGAACCTTGGTCCCATCCAGCTGATAGAACCATTCGAGATGAGTCCCTGAAAGACTCTCCTGGAAGAAGTGGATCCATAAATTCTTATCCGCAGAGTACGGTTGAATTTTCCGAACATAGGACCTGAGATGTAGCTTGGGACAAGACGCCCCGTCATATTTAGAAAAGGATGGTGCTTTGAACTTATGAGGGATAATCACACCAGTAGACAAACCCAGATCTCCGAAATCCAGCCCAGGTACCTGCTGTATCTCCATAGCATTCAGCCTATCCTCCAGCTGCTTGTAACGGTCTTCTGCAGGAGGGTACTGCTCTTCATCAAAATCAGTCTCGTTGTCGGAGACTACTGGACTAGGAACCCTTGCCTCTTGAGGAGTGCCCTTGCCAACAGAAGAACCAGCCTCTTCATGCTGCAGGGTATTGCCAAACCTTCGGCCCGAGTTAAACAGAACAGTCCTTCTCTTCTTCTTCTTCTCCTTCTTCAGGAGCATAGCCTTCAACTCTTCTTGGCCTTGAGCCAAACCCTTGATTAATTCCTGAAACTGCGCATTCTGCGCCTGAAGAGCTTTGATGGATGTCTCAGTTGATGAAGAGTCAGGATTCATGATGCTGAAATAAACAGGGAAGAACTGTAAGCAACCTGAAAAGAGGAAAACCTGCTATGCACATGATGAATGAGATGTGTTTATGCAATGCATTCAAGGGTTCGAAAGTTCAAATTTGTTGTAGACAAAAAGGAACACACGTTATCATTAAGGAAATAACTGTTTAGTACATCAAAGCCTCATGGGCAAAATAATACAAAAGTAAATCAATCCCAAAATACACTGCACATCCTCTTCGGAGCTATGTAGGTGTTGAGATTCCTCTCCTCATGCAACAGGCGGGTGAGCTCCAAGACCTTCTTTTCACTGGCATGTAGACTAGTCTCAAGAGAATTCCGTTCTTCCTTAAGCTGGATCCAGCTCTTCTGCATCTCTTCCCAAGATGTGGGCATATCAGGGTGCTGAATAGTGTAGGGCACTTCTCCTTCCAAGACTGGCTCTTTGATTACTGGGAGCATATGGGGATAAGGCATCACTAACTTCTGGGAGCGGGCGCGTACCCACTTGAGATAAGGTTCCAACGGGATGGAGTTCCTGTGCCCCAGTGTCTTGCTGTCTATCCTACTTGGCATCCTCCAAGCTCTGATAAATCTCTGGCGAAGTCCTTGAGCATCGTTGTCGAAGTCAAAAACTATGTCAGGAATTAACATGTCATGAGGACCATCCCTCCGAGCATAACCAAACTGTCTCCAAGCCAGGCATGGGCTATAAGTAATACCTCCTCTGATTCCAAGTAAAGGAACATTAGGGTACTCCCCGCAACGATCAATGATAGTGACATCTTCTCTGGACCTAGGGCACCAATGTATATCCGCATGTGTAAGAGTCATCAACCGTTGTGACCATCTCAAACCCCGCTCATTCTTCAAAACTGATTGTGGAAGGTGCGAAATAAACCACCTTCCCAGGAGAGGAGTGCAACACATAAGGACACCTCTTTTTCTCATGGTTCGAGTGTAACATGAGTGAAGGATGTCCCCCAGCAATGTAGGTATAGGATTCCTGGACATAAAGATCTGGACAGCACTGATATCAATAAGCTGATCTGGGTTAGGGAACAACACCAAACCATAGACAAGGAGGGCCACAACCTCTTCAAAAGCTTGCAAGTCAAGGGAGTTCCAACATTCATGGGCCTTTTCAAACAGAAACCTAGCTAAGAACCCTTTGATACCACTTCTAACTTCCCAATGTCCCTTGAGGTCAGATGACTGTAGGTGCAAGGCTTTAGCAATCTCTTCAAGCTTGGGTTCCTTTTCTGTACCGTTGAAGGGTAGCTGATCAAGGATAGGGATCTTCAGGAGCCGGGAGAACTCCTCCAATGTAGGTACCAGCTGATAATCCAAGAAGGTAAAACAGTGATGCAGATGGTCAAAGAACTGGAACGGGACCTTGATCATATCTTCCTCAATGTTGGTATTGACCAAGCTGATGAGGCTTCCATGTCTTTCACTGAATGATGAGTTCTCGGGAATCTTGGATATAAGTTCCTTAAGCTGAGGAGGGACCCTTACAAGACTGACTTGAATTGTCTTTCTACGAACAGTTTCCATGTCCTACAAAACAAGAACAAAGATGAAAATTCGAACCCCTGAAATGGTTAGTCAATGCATATGATGCTGGATGATGTCATGATGCTATGATTAAACACACCACATATATTTACAAAGACAAACATGTAAGGCACACAAGGCACACAAGACAAGCCCTTAGGGTTTAAGGCCAGCATGGGATCTGGGTAGTACCCTCTTGAAGTTGGTGGGTTCAACCTGTCCTATCAAAGTAACCGGGTTCTAAGGTTCCCAATATCACGGGATTGCTTTCGTTGTTCATCGTTTCGATTTAGCCACTGAACTGGCGACCGAAATATTCCAGGAAAGCAACCCTCAATTGAGTGTAGTATCGAGTATCAACCAACCTCGGACTGCACCAAAGTCAGTTATCTCACTACCCTAAAGAGGCCAAGATGGTTCAATTAAGGTTCCTAAGGTCTGTTGATGCTTCATGACACCACGCGGAGGCCCCGTACTCTCCTTGACTGAACTCAAGGGTTACCGGTACACACCAAAGTGCCACATCAACGTAGCAGACTGTTTCAACCATGTCGGTATACCCCGCACAGTTCCCTCACAGCCTTGTTGCTACTTTCTAAGAAAGGTATCCCCCAGATCCGGGTTAGGATCTATAGAACTCCCAAGCAACCCACAATTTAAAGCACACAAGGAGAACAATTGAAAACACAGTTATGAACTAACCCTAAGGTACACCTCACTTTAAGTTAAGTCCCCAGCAGAGTCGCCAGTTCTGTGATCGGTGGATCTGGAACTGACTGTTTAAAGCTGGTTCGCGAAATGTCGCGGAAGCAAGAGTCGCCACCGTCTTTTATTTTCTCCAAATGGAAAGGACAAAAGCACAGAAAAATTCCTTAAAGAGATTGCTCTCGGTTCGGGAGGTAGGTTATAGAAAGGGAAGGTGCTAGCACCCTTTCTATCCATGGTTATCCATGGGCTCTTAGATACTTGCTCATTTGTGTTTTCAAAAATGGTTTGTTTGCTTTTCAATGTGGGTTTTAAAAAGTTTCTTTGAAAATTCCAGTTCGACTCTTGTATCGGTCCTCAAGAGTGTTTGAAAAATTGCTTTTGAAAGCTTTTTGAAAAGGTGTCGGTGTGAAAAGTATTTTTGAATTGTTTTGAAATTTAGATCAAGTATCTAGAGTCGTCTACCTACCCTAAGGAATTCGTCTGTGTAAATGTCCTTTAAAGTAGTGTCATCCCACCATTGAGAGGTAGGTAGCACCACCGTTGGAGGTGTTCGGGTCAATTCGAGGTTCGGGACATGGTGATCACCAGAGCAATGGGAAGACACCTTATAAGCTACCCTCATGCCAGGTTCCCGGATCATGAGGACTTACTAAGACATCCTCTACTCGACGATCACCTTTCGAGGCAAGGCAACAGTGAGGCGTACCCTAGGGGTGGTGTGTGCGATTCGTGTGTCGTTTTCATTTACATTTATCTTGTCATGTTATTGGTGTTCTACGCTTGTTTTTATTTTCGTCCATACATTCTTTCATGCCATTTGTTAACAGTTAAAAATATTGCGGGAAAGTAAAAAATCTAAGCTATTACAAAAGGCGCGGGTCCACATCGCCAAAATTAAACCAGGACCCGATTTGACAGAAAAATAAAGAAAGTAAAAGAAAAGTGCGAGAAAATTAAAAGGTTACATGGCCTTGGGAGAAATACATAAATATTTAAACTAAATAAAATAAATATGCGAATTAATAAGAATTAAAATGAAACGGGGGCGTTGGACCCTTTTCAATGAAATTAAATTAAACGATGAAATTAATTAATTAAAAAAGAAAAGGAATTGTTTTTGGTACTTTTTGGTATTTTTATGATTTAATATGAAAAAAGAATTAATTGAAATTAAATGCTAACCCTAATTCTATTTGTTTTTTAATTTATTAAGAAAAGAAGATTAAAACCTAATATTAACCCTAATTAATTTACATGCAAATTTAATTATAAAAATAAATATTTAATTATTTAATTATTTATGAAAGAAAAAATAAAAAAAGGATGAAAATTAATTAAACCTTATTCTATGTTTTTTAGATTTATTATGAAAATATTAAATTAAAACCCTAATTTAAAACTAATTAATTTACATGCAAATTTATTTACAAAATATTAACTAATTAAATATACTTAATTTTTGATCTTTTCTGATTTTTATGGTATTTTGTGATTTTTATGAAAATATTAAATTAATTAAACAAGCAATTTATAAAAAATAAAAAAAATAAAGAAAGTTAAAAGAATTTGCAAACCAAGGGGGGTTGTAGTCCCCAACATGGAGGTTAACCTTGAGAAATCTGGCCCATTAATCTTGGCCTGTTTGACTTTCTCCAGGGAGTATGCTGGCGCGTTGACTGGGGCTCACCATGTACCTCAGAGCGTGGCCTTTGGATTGATGAAATTGGACAGGTGGATGTTGATTTTTGAGGATGTACCATGGACCACAACATTATGCCTGCACATGAATATCATTTGAAAAAAATTATATGGAAAGGGTGGGGACCTGGGGCTCGAACCCAGGTCCTGAATGTTACCAGCCTTATGCCTTGCCAATTGTTCCAGACGCGCGCTTTGTATATTAAAGAACAAACAAATATTATAAGAACAACAACACGCGTTAGTGCTTTTTAGCGCGAAATTTTAAAAGGACCAATCATCGCTGGCCAACACATCATCTTCTTCATTGATTTTATTTTCCTGAAAATACAAAAGAAACAAGCAACGGTTTTGTTAGCGTTCTCCCAGGCCATCTATGGAAAAATAGCGAATAGCCCTGTGATGCTCATAAATTGAGCGCGAGGGTAGCTTCTTCTTCGTCCAGACATGCTCGATTCAATGGTATAAGTCACGTGTCCTAATTTTACCCTATTACAAAACCCCTAATTTGAAGCTTGCAAAACCCTAATATTTTCTCATGGCAGATCCTCACACGATGCATAAAAACACAATCAAACCATTGGGTTAGCATTAGAATCAAATAAAGAACATGAATCAAGCATTAAAAATCACAAAGAATGCATGAATTGAGATGCACGACTATGAATTTTTTTCTGTACAGGGCCGGTTCATTGTACCAATTCTTGATGTTTTGATGAATGTTTTTGATTGGAAATCGTTCAATGAACCTCCAGGAAGATGTTTGAATAGCTCTTATGCCTTGAATCCCCTGCAAAAGTGTTTTTCAGTTTTGAATTTATTTGCAAAAATTTCAAGTTTGATGAATGGTTTCTAGCGCGGCTCAATGGTTAATCTGATTAGGGTTGTGTTCTATGCTTATGTAAGAGTGAACTAGGTCAAGAAAAACAAATCAAATCCTTTGCATTTATGGTTTTTGAAATTTGATTTTCAAAGATCTTTTTCAATCTTTTTTCATGTGTTTTTTGCTCTCAATCATATCAATTCTCTCCAAATCTTTCCATATTGGATCATGCACGAGTTATTGAGTGGATTTCATGCAAAAAAGGATTGTAAAACTTAGGTTAAATATTTTCCATGTATTTAATTTGATTTAAATGAATTATTATAAATAAAAATTCAAATAAATAAATAAAAAATGAAGAAATACTTCCATTTGGGCCAAGTGGTCGTGCACATGCTTTGGATGATGAATTGTGGAAGAAAAATAGGCCCATTAGCAATTTTAGGTCATTTGAATCAATGTTGACTTTTCAAAATATCCAAAAATTTCCCAACTTCCACAAGGCATAACTTGCTCAATGTTTAAGCTTTTCTCATGTTCTTGGACATTTTGGAAAGGTCTTTGAGTCCTCTAACCAATGCCTTTGGTCCCATGTCATTTTAATTTACCAATCTCAAGTTATGGCCTTTGACTTAAAGTCCCTTTTTGTTGACTTTTGAAAATGACCTATAATGTTGAAATTGATAACTTTTTGTGAGAGCATTTCTTGGACTTGAAGTATGAAGATGAGTTGTAGGAAATGTCTTTCTCTTCAAAATGAGCTTTGGATGGAATTTTTCTGATAATCCATGTGAAAGTTATGCCCTGGTCAATTTACAGTTGACTTTTCCAATTGTCCAAATAAGGAAACTTTTGCATCTTGATGATTTTTGAGCCAAGCTTTGAGAATCATGATCAAGCATTGATCAAATGATGTTTGAGGCTTCAAAATGAGATGTTGACCAAAAATTTGAACTTTTGACTGTCAAATGACCATTTTGCCCCTGTAGTTGACTGTTGAGCAATTAGGGTTTTTGACTGTGCAATTTTGTACTGAAAGTCTTGAAACTTGGTATGAGGATGCTTGACCATATTTGTAGGCATGTGAAACTTGATTGGACTCTTGGAAACTTCATTTTCTTGAACATAACACAAACCCTAATTTTGACTGTATAGGAGACCTTTGCACTGTGCAACCCTTGAGGAATTTTGAAGCTTGACTTGGCCATTTCTTGAAAAATATAGGAGGGCAATTTTTGGGGTACAACACCTGGCTATGTGTTCGACTGTTGATTCATTGGTATCTCCAGCAAACTTTGTAAACTTAGGGACTTTATATCCCCTTGGTAAATCAGTATGTATTATGTAATCTAATATAGGAGAGGCATAATTTGGCCTTCTAATTCCTGTATTGAGGCCATTTTGGGCCATGATCCTCTCTATCATGGTGGTTAAGTTATTTTCTGCCAAGATGTTATCGTTTCGAATTCTGTGAACGACTGCATCAGCATCTTGATTTCGACCCACCATGACAACTCCTCTAGATTGTTCTTCTCGAAACTCTGGGACTTCTAACCTTTCGATCCTTGCCCCTGGTTCTATAATTTCCCTTTGTGTGCCTTGAATCATTGGGGCTTCTAACCTTTGTTCCCTTTCCCCCAAGTTAACCCCCTCTCTGGCTGGTCTATAGGGTGGGTCATCAGCAATTTGTTCTATGATAGGTACGTTTGCTCGAACCCCCACCTGATTCTGCCTACGCCTTTCTGGGGGAGCGAAAAAATCTGCTATTCGACTCATGTTATCCGCGTTTTCTCTGTTTGTCACAGTTACATTTTGTACTATTGGGGCAAAGATCTCTTGCATAGTTTGTGCTAACACTCCTATTATATTATGGTTACTATCATCCATTAATTGCCTAAAAGCCATCTGATTTTCTGTGGTTAAGATAGGCAATGCACTATAACCTACTGACCCTTGGTTATTTGTCATAAATTGATTAGCCTCAGATCCAGACCCTAATTGTGGTGACGTATTCGATGTCGAAGTGTGCAGACCCGCCATAAAAGATGTTGGCATCCCATAAGAGGAATTTCTGTGTCTGTTACCATCGAAACCGGGTGGTCTAGTTAGTGGGGTGGCGAAATGGGTTTGTGTCCCTGATGGTGGGACGAATCCCCCAGGATAACCAGTGGTTCCTGTATTTCCTAGGATCGAACTGTTAGTCAATATGCCACTTGTTCCATTCGTGGCTACACTACTGGTAGAGGATGGAACAGACTGTGCGTTCGAAGGGATCGCATTAGACGTTCCCGTCGAAGCAGACATATTAGTGCCTGTTCCATGTGGGGCATTTTGTTCCCCTTGTTGATTGTTTGGATTAGACATCTTGTTATTACGTTTTCTTCTGGGTAAGGGTTGGTTGCTATTGGTTATTCTACCACTTCTAAGGTTCATATAACAATGAACTTATCACTCAGAAAGAACTTTTACAATGATTATATCCTAACAATTTTTACTTTGTTTTAAATTTCGTAACGACCAATGACGGTCCCACTGGGCGTGCCAATTTCTTTACAGTGATTTCTGGTAAACAACCGCTAGTCCTCCAAACTATCAAATAATCTTAATGACTGTTATTTAATCTCTCTGGTAACTTGCAGGATCGACTAGATTGATCCTATGGGGTATTGGTCGTTTGGATAAATCTAATTCGAAAACTGATATTCATAGTTAGGATTTGTATTTGGAATGTTTTATAGACGTTCAACTCACTTCGATTACCATATTAAAAGGATCTAATGACATGATCAAGTAAAGACATATGAAACTGAATTGTATGAATAAAGATTCGATTGCAAAGAAATGTTTAAATGCAGAAATAAGTAAATGACTTTGAATGTAAAGACTTTAATGTAAAAAGCATGAATATAAAAGCATGAAATGTAAAAGAGTTTCTGAAATGTAAAGGATTCGAATAGAAGAAAACGTTTAAGTGCAAGGAATAAGTAAATGACTTTGAATGCAAAGGTATTTGAATGTCATTGACATGAACATGGAAGATAAATTAGAAAAGGTAAAGAGTTTTACTGAATTACAAATGTTTGGTGTTATCATACGTACATTGTTCGAGCATTCGTTTCCCTAGCCATGTGGTATTTTGAATGTTTACTGAATTTTGTACAATAGATATGACACACGAAATCCTAATACTAAGACTTCTATTTATACTACTTCGACCATAACGGTCTTTCCTATAAGATTTTGCCACGTTCAGAACATGCAGAGCACTGCTCCTTTCTAGCTTCCACGCGTCTTCGAACGCTCCAGCGCATATATATTTGAATTCCAACATCCCGCTCGCGTTTGAATTTCAAATGCTTTGGCAATCTTCGCTTCGAACTCATTTCTCAGACACAGTCTAGTTACCACTTCGAGGCTTCTTAAATATATCTTCACAACATCACTCGAAGCTCCGAGCTTTGACATGTTCGTTCGAAGAACCGCTTCTACCATTCCGAACTGTAACATTTTGCTTTATTCCAACGAAACATCCAATTTGCTTCATTTCGAACTGTATCATCAAAATCTTCAGCCAACACCTCCTAAACTTGGTTACCTCCAACACTGATGAAGATATGATGAAGGTGCTCTTCCAATTCTTTGATCCTCTACACCATTGCTTCACTTTTCCCGGTTATCAACTTGTGCCAACTTTGGAAGAATTTTCTCAACTTTTGAGGATTCCCATTCTTAATCAACTACCCTTCAACGGTACGGAAAGAGATCCAAAACCTGAGGAGATTGCCCAAGCACTACACTTTCAACAATCTGATGTCACAACTAATTGGGAAACAAGGAGTGGTGTCAAAGGTTTCTTAGCCAAGTTCTTGTTTTAGAAAGCTCAATATTGTTGGAACTCCTTGGACTTACAAGCTTTTGAATAAATTGTGGCCCTTATCATCTATGGGATGGTTTTGTTTCTAAACCCTGACTAACTCATAGATGTAAATGCTGTCAAAATATTCATGTCTCGCAATCCAATGCCTACTTTGTTGGGAGATATCCTACATTCTTTTCACTCTCGCACTATGAAGAAGAGAGGTATCCTCATGTGTTGCACTCCTCTCTTGGCAAGATGGTTTATTTCGCATCTTCCTCGATCTGTGTTGAAGAACGAGCAAGGTTTGAGGTGGTCCCATAGGCTGATGACGCTCAAACATTCAGATGTTCATTGGTGTTCCCGATCCTTGGAGAATGTTACTATAGGAGACCGTTGTGGAGAATTCCCTAATGTCCCATTGCTTGGCATTAGAGGAGGTATCACTTATAACCCTTGCTTATCCTTACGACAGTTTGGTTACGCCTGAAGGGATGGTCCACATGAGATGCTCATCCAAGGAGTGGTATTCGACTACGAGAGCGACGATCAAAGCTACCGTCAAAGGTTTATACGAGCTTGGAGGATGGTAAGCAAAGTGGATAGCAAGATGCTGGGACACAAGAATTCCATTCCCCTTGAGCCTTACCTTAGGTGGGTACGAGCTCGTGCTCAGAAACTTGTGATGCCTTATCCCTCCATCTTACCAGTCATCATGAAACCTATGGTTGAAGGAGATGTCCCATACACTGTGTGATGCGGTGGGAGAACTGACTTGAGTTTTACGTTTGTTTTCGCACTTGTTCGGTTTAGCAAGAGTCGCCACCGACTTTTTATTTTATTCTAAGGAAAGGTTTAAAAAGCACAGCAAAAACCTTTTGAGATGTTTCGTGGGTTTGGGGGTTAGATTATGAAAAGGGAAGGTATTAGCACCCTTTTCATCCATGGTTATCCATGGGCTCTTAGTTACTTGGTTTTAGATCGCTTGCCTTGATTTTCGATTGCTTGAAATTGTGGTGTGTGTGTGTGTGTTTTGAAAATGTTTTTGAAATAGACGCCTTTGTTTCGGCAACCGTTGTAATGACTCGTGTTTGAGTATATACAAGGGTGTGTATCTTTTCGAAAAGATGTTTCAAAATGTTTTTGGAAATTTGTTTTGAAAGTGTTTGTGGAGTGTGGTTTTGAAAAGGAGGCAAGTGTTTTTGCAAGATTGATCCCAAGTATCTAAGAGTTTTGTCTACCCCTATTGTACTCAAAGGTTTTCTCTATGTTTTCAACCCCTTTTTAACAATTTTGTTCCACCATTGAATTTGGTGGACAATCTTGCGTTTAGGATGTGATCGAGACAGGCGCGGGTCATCATATGGACCATGAATGCAATGGTGCCAAGTGTCTTTGGCAATTTTGCTTGAAGGGACTATGATCATTTTGATAGGCAACTTTCGAAAGCGTCATCGAGGGACTTATGATCATTTGAATTGTTTTGCCAAAGAAACTCGACGTGCAAGCATGGCCCATTTTGGAAGGCAACATGTGGGATTACCCTAGGGGTGCAAGTGTAATTGTGTATTGATTTCATGCATTTGTCTTTGTATTAGGTTATCTAGAGTTTGATTTTATGTACATACAAGCCCTAGGTCTAACAATGGTACAATTCGAAAGCGATAAATTGCGGGAATTTTAAAGTCTACGCTATTACAAATAGTATCCGGGAGTGGGGGTACAATTAGTTACAAATGGGGGATGAGACTTAAATAATTACAACCAAATCGAATCGCGATCAAATGTAAACAATGTAATGTATAACAATGTATAAGAATAGAAATTGTATATGTGTAAAGCAAAGTAAATGTATTTGCAAGTTGCAAATGTGTAAGTGTATGTATTGTAAATGTGTGTCAACGTATTTGTGTATTGCGTATGAGATTTACTTACAAGTATGGAGAATATTTAACTTAAGGGAAAATTAAGTATTTTGTTTATTTAAATTTTGTATTCTAAGAAAATTTAATTAAAAGAAAATAGAATGTTTTAGGTTTTGTTCTTTTAGGTATTAAAGATAACGTATTGTTGTTGTTGTTGTTGTTGCAAAAATGGTTGTTATTTCAGATGGAGTCACATTGTCAGTGGTTTCGATAGAGGCTTGAGAGGCACTCCCTTCTTTCGACTTTGAGGCAACTGTCTTTATCCTGATGGCTGAAAATCGAAACAATTAAAGCAAAGGTTAAAGATATGGAAAATGAAAAACGTTTGGGATTTTCCCAAGCATTCGCACCTGTGCCTTGATCAGATTTAATCGACATGGAAGAAAGGTCATAGCGAAGATGTCCTGAGAAATCGTGGAGCCAGTGTCGAGCCCATGTCAAAGTCTCAGATGGCTTTGGTTTCTTTTGAAGATGTTTGAACATTTCTTTGCAAGTGAACCACCAAGGGTATGGAGGAAACCAAGCCAGAGCCAGTTCTGAGGTAGGTAATCTAGGAAATTTAGGTGGATGCATTTCAAATTCCAACCTATACCTATCCTCAGGTGACAACCCTGAAGGAAGTTTTAACTTAGAAACTTTTTCTTTGAATTTTTCCTTCAAGGTCTCAGCCGCTTGATGCACTGTGGATTCCAAGTGTGTGGGATCATAAGTAGTTTCGAAATAATTTTGAAAAGCTTTAATCTCTTTGGCATGAGTGAACATACCTTTCTTGGTTGGTACCTGCACATCGAAGGCATCAGTTAGTTTTTGCTGAATTGTAAGAGTATCGAACATATAAGTCTGATAAAACTTTGTCCACCATTCCAGAAACCCTTTTGCTGTAAGGTGGGTAGGTTCGAAAGTTATTAGCTCAAACTGGGCAAAGCCTTGGTATTGTTCTTGCTGTAGCTTGGCTTCCCGTGCCTTGAAGGTTCGCCCAGAGGTAATAGCACTCTCAGTTTGAAATAAGGGTTCAGGAATTAGTTGGCATAAGCCAAACTGTCTCGAAACAAAATTTTGCTGGTAAGCGAAGAGGAGAATCTGATTCTTGGCAGGAGTTATTCTTGAAGAGATTAGTCTGGGTAGCAAAAAGGCTCTCCATACATCTTGAATCTCTTTGCTCTTGATAGCTTCTGAGAGAGCCATGGTGAACCATGAAGGTCCATGAGCCCTCGAAGCAAAAGGCGCCATGGTCTCTTCGAACTTATGCCTCTTAGAGAATATCATGATGTACTTCGAGAATAGGACTTTGAAGTCATCCTTGTCATCGTTCAGGGTTAATCTTCGCAGCCTAGTGCCCTCGATCATTCTATCTGTTATTTCAGGGTCTTGTTCATCAATGGTGTTGGCAGTTGACAAGGAAGGTTCGAACATGGCATTTAGCCATAGCTGAAGTAACCAAAAAGGGCCAGCTAACAGGATATTCTTAGAGGTGTGAGATTTTAGGCTCGAAACAGCTGACCTTAGGCTTTCATAAAGATCAACTAGTAGCAATTCGCTCAAGCACGCTCTTCGATTCTCGTGCAAATCCCTAGCTAGAGGAATAAACCTACTGGCTACCTGTAGGGATCTACTGCAGAACACATATCTTGACAGCCATAGGGTAAGGAAAGCAATGTGTTCTACATCAGACACACTGTCTCCTTCAGCATGGTAGTGGTTGATAAACTTGGAAAAACTTGCTAGTTTGACTTCGAAGTCGATTATACTCGAATGTTCTTCGTTGTCAGGGATATATATTTCTCCTACTGGTGATAGCCCAGTGATGGCCGCTATGTCAAAGAAGGTAGGGGTAATCATTCCACCAGGGAGATGGAAAGTATTATAAGTACTGTCCCAGAAATATAGGGACGCGAATAACAATGGGTGGCTGTAAGTAAAACCCGGCTTCGACAGCTTAATCAAGTTGTAGATACCTAATTCTTCCCATTGCTGGGATTTCTTAGCTTCTACCTTATTGAACCAGTTTTGATAAGCAGTGTCGGAGGTGGGGCAAGATCGAAACGGTTTAAAATTACTCTTTACATAGTCTAATACAAAAGGGTCCTTAGGAGGAATAATTGGATTTTCCACGGTGTTTGAGCCTGAAGATTCTATTGCCTTAGGGGCGTCCATTTTATTAAACAGGGGTTTGAAATTATAGCAAACTGGGAAAATCTTCCTGGTGTCTTTTAAAATTTCAAAAACTGTAAGAGGGCCCATCAAAGCTAACCTCTTGCCAGCAGCGGTGGTAGGAATAAGTACCTGGGATGCATAAAGCATTTCTTTTTCCTTTGAGATCAGCTGGGGAACAAGAACAGATTGACCTTGATGAGTGACAACCTTGCTTTCCATGGTAGTTCCTGCGGTCTTTCCTTTCTTCTTGGAAACCTTTTTTAGTTGGGATGAAGTAGAAGAAGACATTGTTGGAAGAATGTTGAAAGCTTAGGGTTTTCGGTGAGAAAAGAAGGATAAAAGATTCAGAATGTGGGAAGAAAAAGAAAAAGACTAAGTTGATGGTTTTTTATAATGTGGAAGTTTAAGCATCCACTGAGTAAGGTTGTGATACGTGGTAATCATGGGTTGGTGTGATGAAGAGGTGGCGTAAAGTTAACATTGGTAATAGGCGTGATTAAAGATAATCATTGTTTTGTAACTGCACCATACTGTGAGATGGCTCAAGGCGGTTAAGGAATCTAAAAAGTGTTATGATTGACGTGACTGAAGTCAAATGCATTAAATGTTACGATGATTCGAAGGTCGCATCAAAATCTTGTGTATATGTTTAAAATAAGTATTTCTCAAAGAGATCGAAATACATATTTTAAAGGGGCATTTTGTTGGCTGAAGATTTTGATAGTATTATTAGAAGCAAAGTAAATGGAACGTTTCGATTGAAATAAAACAAAACGTCATGTTTCGAAATAGCAGAAGCAGTGTTTCGAATGAGCATATCAAAGCTTGGAGCTTCGAGTGGCAATTATGGGAATATATCCAAAGAAGTATCGAAATGACAACAAGGCTGTATCTAAGGAATGCGTTCGAAGCGAGGAAGTGACAAAACATTTGAAATTCAAATGCAAGCGGGATGTTCGAAATTTGAAATATATGCGCTGGAGCATTCGAAGACGCGTGGAAGCAAGAGAGAGGCATTGCTCTGCATGTTCTGAACGTGGCAGAATCTTATAGCAAGACCGTTATGGTCGAAGTAGTATAAATAGAATTCTTAGCATTAGGATTTCGTGTGTCATATCTATTTGTACAAAAAACTCAGTAAACATTCAAATTACCACATGGCTAGGGAAACGAATGCAAGAGAAATGTATGTATGATAGCACCACATGTTTATGATTTAATGAAAACCCTTTATCATTTCCAGTACTTTCCTTTGTCTCTGTATCAATACCATTTACAAGTTTTTGCATTTAAAGTCTTCTTATTAGAAATATTTTCATTGATGCCTTACATTTAAATGCTTTCTTTACATTTCAGACACTTTACATTTAAGAAACTGTTATACATTTCATGTCTTTATCTTCAAGTTTGTACCCTTCGAACACCTTTTTCACTTAAAGCAATTTTACAGTTTTCTTGCATTAAACGCTTTCTTCACATTTCGAATCTTTTACATTAACTGTTTTCTTTACGATTCGAAGCCATTTACTTGTCTTTATGCAGTTTTACATGTCTTTGCAATTAACCTTTATTCATGCAATTTAGTTTCACGCACATATATTTTGATTACACCTTTAGATCTTTAAGAGAGAAATCGAAATAAGTCAAAACATCTACACAACATTCTAAATACCAACCATGAATACCTGTTCGATTATGAGAGTTACCCTAATGAACAACACGTCCTAGGATCAATCTAGTCGATCCTGCGAGTTACCAGAGAAATTGAATAACAGTCAGTAAGTTTATTCGATAGTTTGGAGGACTAGCGGTTGTTTACCAGAAATCACTATAAACAAATTGGCACACCCGGTGGGACCAATCGTTGGACATTACGGAATTTAGAACAGAAATAGAGATTGTTGAGACGTAACCATTATAAAAATACCCTCTGAGTGATAAGTTTGCTGTTTTATGAACCTAAGAAGTGGTAAAATAACCAACAGCAACCAACCCTTATCCAGAAGAAAACGTTTGAACAAGATGTCTAATTCTGACAATCAACAAGGGGAACAAAATGCCCCACATACAACAGGCACTAATGTATCCGCTTCGATGGGAACGTCTAATTGATCCCTTCGAATGCACAGTCTGTTGCGTCTTCTACCAGTAATATAGCCACTAATGGAGTAAGTGGCATATCAACTAATAGTTCGATCTTAGGAAATACTGGAACCATTGGTTATCCTGGGGGATTCGTTCCACCATCAGGGACATAATCCCATTTCGCCACTCCACTAACTAGACCACCCGGTTTCGATGGTAATAGAACCATAAATTCCTCTTATGGAATGCCAACATCCTTTATGGCAGGTTTACACAATTCCACATCGAATTCATCACCACAATTAGGGTCTGGGTCTGGGGCGAATCAGTTTATGACAAATAACCAAGGGTCAGTGGGTTATAGCACAATGCCTATTTTAACCACAGAAAACCAGTTGGCTTTTAGGCAATTGATGGATGACAGCAACCATAATATGATAGGGGTGTTAGCACAAACTATGCAGGAAATATTTGCCCCAATAGTACAAAATGTGACTGTGACACACAGAGAAAACGCAGATAACATGAGTCGAATAGCATATTTCTTTGCTCCCCCAGAAAGGCGTAGGCAGAATCAGGCGGGAGTTCGAGCAAACATGCCTGTTATGGAACAAGTTGCTAACGACCCAAACTATAGACCACCTAGAGAAGAAGTTAACTTGGGGGCAAGGGCACAAAGGCTAGAAGCCCCAATGATCCCAGGGCCACAAAGAGAAATTATGGAACCAGGGGAAAGGGTCGAAAGGCTGGAAGTCCCAGAGTTTCGAGAAGAACAACCTAGGGGGGTTGTCATGGTGGGTCGAAATCAAGATGCTGATGCTGTCGTTCATAGAATTCGAAACGATAACATCTTGGCAGAAAACAATTTAACCACCATGATAGAGAGAGTCATGGCCCAGAATGGCCTCAACACATGAATTAGAAGGCCAAATTATGCTTCTCCTATATTAGATTGCATAATGCATACTGATTTGCCAAGGGGATATAAAGTCCCTAAATTTACAAAGTTCGCTGGGGATACCAATGAGTCAACAGTCGAACATATAGCCAGATATCTAACCGAAGCGGGAGATATAGCCAATAATGAAGACCTCAGGATCAAATACTTCCCAAGTTCCCTGACTAAAAATGCCTTCACATGGTTCACCACTTTGCCTCCTGGGTCCATTGATACTTGGGCTCTCTTGGAGAGATTGTTCCATGAACAGTTTTACATGGGACAGTCAAAGATAAGCTTGAAGGAATTAGCCAGTGTCAAAAGAAAGTTCACTGAACCCATAGATGATTATCTGAATAGGTTTAGGCTTTTGAAATCCAGATGTTACACAGTGGTGCCTGAACATGAGTTAGTCGAAATGGCCGCTGGTGGCTTGGATTACTCTATTCGAAAGAAACTAGACACTCAATATTTGAGGGACATGGCTCAGTTAGCCGATAGGGTTCGACAGGTCGAAAGGCTAAAGGCCGAAAAGGCCAGAGTCTTTAAGAATAACAAGAAAGAAAGGATCTCCTATGTTGGAACTGAGGAAGCAGAAGACTATCCTGAATTCGAATTCGAAGAGGTCGAAATCGACCTCGCTGAATTAAAACAGGCACCACCCTACTCCTGCAAATTATTGGTTCCCACAAAAGGGAAAGAGATTGTTGAAAATGAGAAAAGTGACAAATTCCCAAAGAAGGTTTATACCTTCGATGTCACTAAATGTGACGAGATTTTTGATTTACTGGTCAAAGATGGCCAACTCATTGTGCCATCAAATGTCAAAATACCTCCTTTAGATCAAAGAAAGAAGAGAGGATTTTGCAAATATCATAGTTTCCTAGGCCACAAAACCTCACAGTGTTTTCTTTTCAGGGACCTGATTCAGAATGCAATCAAAGATGGCAGACTGAAGTTTGCTGATAAAGCAAAGATGAAAGTGGACGAAGATCCCTTGGACATCGCAGACACCAACTACTCCGAGCCTGCATGCATTGGAGAGATTAACATGGTGGAAGCTGACCAAATTGATGCCCCAATAGGAGAGAAAGGTACTGAAAACGAAAGCTGGGTGATGGTCGAAGTCGATAAGGAGGTCACTGAAGACGTCCAGAAGCTACCAGAGACTTCGATAGAAGCAGCACCCTTAGTTGTTGCAAAAGAAATCCAGGCTACTGAAGGCCAGGAAAATCAAAACCAAGAATTGACACAGGTCACTGAAGGCCTGAGGCTGGAATTGGAGAAAGTCCAAATCACGAAGCCAACTTCCCCCCAGAAGGAAATATGGGACACTCTAGGGGAACCCAGTGGAAAATTTGACTATTTGGTGAAATATTCTGCCCCAGAGAGTTCGAAGGTTCACATTGAAGATATAAAACCCACAGGATGGGGAGATGATGAAGCTGAAGGGGAAGATGTTGAGGTAAACATGGTGGATATGGAGAGGCCTCACTCTGAGATGGAGGAGGTAGAAAGATACTTAGAAAAAGATAAGTACAAAATAGAGGATAATCACGCTGGAGATGCTATTCTCAAGGATTACCTCATGACATGCCACAAGGGAGATACAGGCATGATATTGTGCCCTAGGTGCAGCATCCTCTGCAATCAGAGAATCGCTGCGAATTTCAAGAGGGTACAGAGGGCTCGAACTGGCAACAATTGGCGCCAGGATAACCAGTTATTCAGGTGTTATCCTAAGGCTGGAGAAAGTTTGCTGGAATTTGTGTTTCGCTGCTACAAAGGGGAAATCAAGTGCTTGATTTGCCCAAGGTGTTCTGCTGTGTATGATCAAAGCATGGCCAGAGCCTTCGAAACGATTCCCTTCGCCCCTTGTTGGAACCATCAAGAAAATGTTCAGATGGGGCCACGTTTCGATAGCAGACACAAACAACGAAGGCCTGATAGTCCTCATCCCAAGGCTGCTCGAAGAGTGACTTTCAAACTCCCTGCTGAAGTGCCAACCGACAGATGGTTGCAAGTCATAAATGACAAAGGCAAAGACAGATGAAGAAACACCGAACGAACTGCACGCCATGCTATGACATACAGAAGGCAATTCAACATAGCAAAAAGGGAAGAGGTAAGATTAGAGAACTACAAAGGAAGGAACCCCATGTCGAGATCCCAGTGGCACAGGCAATAGAGGATTCGAAAGGCTGAGAGGGAAGCTGTGGCAAGTAAAGGGGTCACTTCAACAAAGAACCAAGCTGAATCTAGCACCAACAAACCAAAAAATCAAACTGAAGACAAACCTCCAGTTAATAGGAGGCTTTTCTCTGAAGTACAACTGGATGAACCAAAGGAATACACTCCAGGCCCAGAAGAAGACGAAGATATGATAACAGATAACTTCGAATCAGAGGGGGAGTCTTCGTTCAACCTAAACTGCAACGTGGTATATGTGCTTCCCTGTGAATTTGGACAGGAAACTGAAATTGATGAATATGAGGAAGAAGATACCATTGACTTGATGAAGCATAGGCATGTGTGCTACTATGTGATGGACAATGGGGCTGTCGAGGAGCAAAATGCGTTCTTCGAACATCCAGAACCTGCTATGAAGAACCATCTCAAGCCACTATTTATTCGGGCAAAAGTTGGTGCCCATGGCGTGAATAAAGTTCTAGTGGATGGGGGTGCTACAGTCAATTTGATACCCCACTTCATGCTGAAAAGATTAGAGATACGCGAAGGGGACATCAAGCCCCACAATATGGTTCTATCCAATTATGAAGGAAAAGTGGGTAAAACACTGGGAGTGGTCCAGTTGGAACTGACAATAGGCTCAAGCTGTAGGCCCACCATGTTTATGGTGATCGAAGCCAAGGCCAACTACAACTTATTGCTGGGAAGGGAGTGGATCCATGGCGTAGGGGCAGTTCCTTCGTCAATGCATCAGCGACTAGTTCTATGGAGAGATGATGGGATCGTGGAAAACATCGAAGCAGACCAGAGTTACTTTATGTCAACAGTCAATTTAGTTGACAAGAGACACTATGATAAACATCTGGCAAAGATTGCTCCGTGTGTTCCAAATGATGAGATCAACGAAACCAGAAACGCCCACTACTACATGACCCTTCGCCATGATGGCCTATATTGGGATAGAACAATAATCAGTGAAGAAGAGGGAGTCGAAAGTACTATACAAAGACGGCCAGCAGGCTGGGACTTCGACAACCTTATCCATGACTGAGTCCACCTTTTTTGAAAGGATTTCGGCCTATATGGGTGAGAACGAATCAAAGGCGGCCTTAGAGGCTGAAATAAATAAATTAGCTGTAAAGATGAAAGAAATAAGTGGGGATGGCTCGAAATGCTCACCCTTCAAAGAACTTGAGATGGATCAAAGGTTGGACGCCATCTACGATAAAGAACCCTTAGGCTTCGAAAGGGACCCCATAGACTCAGGTGCCAAAATGTTGGCACAGGATCCACTCGAAGAAGTCAACTTAGGGGATGAAAACACGAAAAGAATAACCTACATAAGTGCAAAACTTAGCTCAGGCCTCAAGCAGGAAGTAATCAAGGTCCTCAAGAAAAACAAATATTGCTTCGCATGGGATTATGACGAAATGCCTGGTTTAAAGAGGGACTTGGTCGAACACAGACTGCCAATTAAAGATGGCAAGAAGCCCATCAAACAAACTCCCAGAAGATTTGCACCAGCGGTTCTCACAAAGATTAAAGCTGAGATCGAAAGGTTGCTGCGTTGCAAATTCATCAGAACCACAAGGTACATCGAATGGTTAGCAAATATATTACCTGTTATTAAGAAAAATGGTTCTTTAAGAATTTGCATAGATTTTAGGGATTTAAACACTGCAACCCCTAAGGATGAGTATTCCATGCTTGTGGCAGAAATGCTAGTAGACTCTGCTGCAGGGTTCGAATACTTGAGTATGTTAGATGGATACTCTGGGTATAATCAGATTTTCATTGCTGAAGAAGATGTTGCCAAGACAACATTTCGTTTCCCAGGAGCCTTAGGCACCTACGAATGGGTGGTGATGCCTTTTGGTTTAAAGAACGCTGGGGCAACTTATCAAAGGGCAATGAATTCGATTTTTCATGACTTCATTGAAACCTTTATGCAGGTGTACATTGATGATATAGTCATCAAATCTATATCTGCAGAAACACATTTGCATCATTTGAGCCAATCATTCGAGCGAATGAGAAAACATGGCTTAAAGATGAATCCCCTTAAATGTGCATTTTTTGTGCAGGCTGGAGATTTCCTTGGTTTTGTGGTTCACAAGAAAGGGATTGAAATCAACCAGAACAAAACCAAAGCCATAATGGAGACGAAAGCACCTACGTCAAAAAGGGAGCTGCAATCTCTGCTAGGGAAGATTAACTTCCTCAGAAGGTTCATTTTGAATCTGAGTGGAAGAACCCAAGCTTTCTCTTCATTGCTTTGTCTAAAGCAAGGTCAAGCCTTCGAATGGAACGAAGCCCATCAGGAGGCATTTGACAAGATAAAAAGATACCTCTCTCAGCCTCATATCTTGTCTCCACCTTCATGGGGGAAGCCCATGAGATTGTACATATCTGCCTCTGAAGTTAGTATAGGTAGTATGTTAGCACAAGAAGATAGCAATGGTATCGAAAGAGCCATATACTATTTAAGTAGAGTACTAAATGATGCAGAGACCAGATATAGCAATTTAGAAAAGCTATGTCTCTGTTTGTATTTCTCTTGTATGAAACTCAAGTATTATATAAAGCCTGTTGATGTTTATGTTTCATCTCATTTCGATGTCATTAAACACATGCTTTCAAAACCAATAATGCATAGCAGAGTTGGTAAATGGGCTTTAGCCTTAACAGAATATTCTTTGACTTTCATGCCTTTAAAAGCTGTGAAAGGTCAAGTGATTTCTGACTTCATTGTGGACCATTCATTGGTTGAGCAGACTGTCATGAGTTACGTCGAAATACAACCATGGAAATTGTACTTTGATGGTTCAACCCACGGGAATGGAAGTGGTGTTGGAGTCCTTCTAATTTCTCCTGAAGGAATTCCAACAAAATTCAAGTATAAATTAGATGGTCCTCGTTTCTCGAACAACGAAGCTGAGTATGAAGCGCTCATTGTTGGACTTGAAGCTTTGTTGGAATTGGGGGCAACTAGAGTCGAAATTAAAGGAGACTCAGAATTAGTGGTCAAACAAATTACAAAGGAGTATAAATGCATAAAGGAAAACTTGATGATATACTTCGTCATAGTCAACATCCTACTAAGGAAATTTGAATACATGGATATTCAACACATACCAAGAATAGAGAACCAAGAAGCAAATGACTTAGCACAGTTGGCTTCGGGTTATAAAGTTTATGTCAGGAACTTTGAGGATTTAGTTGAATTAAGGGGTAGAGTTATGGTTACTAGATTCACACCATCAGATCTAGAAAGTATGAAATTGGGATATGCTGAGAAACAGGGATTCGAAATATTAGCCATAAACACTTTATCAGATGCAGATTGGCGAAGTCCACTGGTGAGTTATTTAGCAAACCCAACTCTGAATGTGGATAGAAAGACAAAATACAGAGCATTATCATATCTCCTCATGGGGAACGAATTGTTCAAAAAGACCCAAGAGGGTGTATTATTGAAATGCCTAGGAGAAAGTGAGGCATACTTAGCATTGTCAGAAGTCCACAATGGGGCATGTGGGGCACATCAAGCAGGTCATAAAATGAAATGGTTGTTATTTCGATATGGCATGTATTGGCCTAGCATGCTCAAATATTGTATAGACTTTGCTAAAGGATGTGAGGAATGTCAGAAGCATGCAAGGATTCAACATGCCCCTGCAAGTGAGTTGCATTCAATCATCAAACCATGGCCATTTAGAGGATGGGCATTGGATTTGATAGGAGAAATAAATCCTGCTTTGTCTAAAGGACATAAATATATCTTGGTAGGAATAGATTATTTTACCAAGTGGATCGAAGTTGTACCATTAATAGTTGCTGATCAAGAGGCTATTATTGAGTTTATACAGAAGCACATTATCTATAGGTTCGGATTGCCAGAGAGCATAACCACAGACCAAGGCTCTGTGTTTACTGGTAGAAAGATGCAAGAATTTGCCCAAGAAATGGGGTTTAGATTGCTAACATCAACGCCATATTATGCTCAAGCAAATGGTCAAGTCGAAGCAGCCAATAAAGTGATAATAGGGTTAATCAAGAAACGTATTGGTAAAAAGCCAAGAAGCTGGCACAAAACTTTGGACCAAATACTATGGGCCTGTAGAACATCTCCTAAGGAAGCTACTAACACTACGCCTTTCCAACTCACATTTGGTCATGATGCAGTGCTGCCAGTAGAAATTCATCTACAATCAGTTCGAATTCAAAGACAAAACGAAATCCCAGTTGCATTATATTGGGAGATGATGATGAATGAATTAGTTGAGTTGGACGAAGTCATATTACATGCATTGGAAATATTGATAAGACAAAAAGAAAGAGTGGCCAGGACATATAACAAAAGGGTGAAGAAAAAAGTATTCATTATTAATAACTTAGTCTAGAAAGTCATATTTCCCGTGGACAAGAAAAATAAAGCATTAGGTAAATGGTCACCTCATTGGGAAGGACCTTTTCAAATATTAAAAGTATTCTCAAACAATGCATATGAAATCGAAGAACTGATGGATGATAAGCGTATCCTAAAGGTTAATGGGAAATATTTAAAGAAATATAAGCCACGCCTGCAGGAGATTCGAATAGTAAAAACGTAACCAAGATATTATAAAAATGCCAAAATGGCAAGATGAGATGCCAAAATGGCGTTGTTCGAATATTACATATAAAAAACCAAATTGTGATCAAATAAACACTGAAATTTAGAAATAAGAATTATTCTTCAGCCTGTTGAAGGTACTTCGAAAAGATTCAAGTCTCTGTTGAGCGAAACGCCTGGCTCCTTCCAAGGTTACCACTTCTCCCTTGAGTTGTTCTGCAGTTTCCATTTCTGCAAGCCCCTGGTTGAGAAGCTCTTCAAATTGGTTACCAGCAGTATTGGTTTCGAAGGCTATTTGTTGTTCTTTAGCCTCTTTAACCTTCTGTTGAAGTTCTTGGATCTGCCTTTCCCAGAGAAGGATGGACTCAGCTCGAGCCTCATAATCAGTTTTTGCTTGCTTTAGATGCATAGCTTGATCCTCAGCTTCTTGAGAGAGTTTCGAAGCTTGTTCATAAGCAGCATCCATTGCAGTGCACTTTTCTTGAACCTTTCTGGCAGCAGATTCATCTTGTAGAAGGTAACCAGTTACGTTGTCCAGCAAAGACTGAAGATTGAACAAGATAGTACTAACTGGCAAGGAGCACGTAGCAAGGTTGACTTTTGTAAGCAACTCCTTCATAGTGTAGCAAGCAGTGCTATCCTGTCTGAGCACTTCGAATATATCCACATTAAGAATTGTTTTCCTGATCTTGTTAAGAAGTACAATTCTTTCATCTGTGGGAAGAGGATAGCTAGTCGAACTTGTGCCAGCCCTAGCAAGTGGAATGTCCCTCTGAGCCAGCTTTTCCTTCATGTACCCAATAGGGTCATTTCGTCTCAGGAGTGCAAGCTCCTCGTCAGTCATTCGAGACAAAGATGGTTGAGGGAGTTCCACACGTAGGGGAGTTACGTCTAATTCGACTTCCATGGGTTTGTTGGTTATGTCACCATCCCCTTCATTCGTTTCGTGCTCATGATCTTCTTCATCGTCATCCAAGTCTACCACTTCGATGTCTTCTTTTTCGCTTCTATTTGCATTGGACTCTGTCCCAGCAGTCGAACCATCGTTGGCATCCTCCTCCTCGGACTCTTCGTCTGCAGATTCTTCGTTTCTTTGTCCAGAATCAGCTTGCTCTTCTTCAGCATGAGTATCCTTTGGGTCCTCTTGAAGGGTTTCAAGAGGGGATTTTTGAAGAGAAGTTATTTGCAAAGCCTCTGCAGATTCATGAAGTGGTGTTTCATTTGTCTCTTTCAGAGGAGGGGAAGTACTCTGATCATCCTGCTGCTCAGAAGCCCCATCCAGAACCGCCATATTAGAGGAACCTTTGTTCTGTACAAGGTTGCTGGAGTCTCCTTGAGGAGAGGAGTTGAGTGGAGCAGCAGCTTTTGATGGTGAGGTCGAAGTGGTAGAAGCTGGATGTAAGATATTCTGCAAGGAACGAAAGAATATTAAAAGCATGCACCAAGGTAATGAGAAATTATTATTTTCAAAAGGATTTGAAGTTCAATTTACCTGTGGGCTCTCGGAAGAGAGGTTGCTAGCTATGCGTTCCAACATTACGTTGGAGGTCGAAGGTGGAATTTTGGATTTGGGTGAGGGAGCAGCATCCCTGGAATCAAGTCCAAAGACACTAGTTGGTACGGTACTTTTCGAAATATCCTTCTTCTGCTTCTTCTTCGAAGCAGTTGGTAAGTTTCCTCCAGCCTTGGGGTCTTCCCCAGTGGTGTTTGATTTTCGCTTCTTTGGAGTGGTAGGTGGAAGTTTGTTGGTCTGAAAAGATTTAAACAAAGAGTTAGATGCAAATCATAAAACATTAGTGAATTCGAAACATCAAGGCTAAATGATTACCTGTGGAGTTGGAACTCTGGTTGTTGTTGGTATTGTTGTTGTTGTTGTTGTTGTTGCAGCAATGGTTGTTGTTTCGGATGGAGTCACATTGTCAGTGGTTTCGATAGAGGCTTGAGAGGCACTCCCTTCTTTCGACTTTGAGGCAGCTGTCTTTATCCTGATGGCTGAAAATCGAAACAATTAAAGCAAAGGTTAAAGATATGGAAAATGAAAAACGTTTGGGATTTTCCCAAGCATTCGCACCTGTGCCTTGATCAGATTTAATCGACATGGCAGAAAGGTCATAGCGAAGATGTCCTGAGAAATCGTGGAGCCAGTGTCGAGCCCATGTCACAGTCTCAGATGGCTTTGGTTTCTTTTGAAGATGTTTGAACATTTCTTTGCAAGTGAACCACCAAGGGTATGGAGGAAACCAAGCCAGAGCCAGTTCTGAGGTAGGTAATCTAGGAAATTTAGGTGGATGCATTTCAAATGCCAACCTATAACTATCCTCAGGTGACAACCCTGAAGGAAGTTTTAACTTAGAAACTTTTTCTTTGAATTTTTCCTTCAAGGTCTCAGCCGCTTGATACACAGTGGATTCCAAGTGTGTGGGATCATAAGTAGTTTCGAAATAATTTTGAAAAGCTTTAATCTCTTTGGCATGAGTGAACATACCTTTCTTGGTTGGTACCTGCACATCGAAGGCATCAGTTAGTTTTTGCTGAATTGTAAGAGTATCGAACATATAAGTCTGATAAAACTTTGTCCACCATTCCAGAAACCCTTTTGCTGTAAGGTGGGTAGGTTCGAAAGTTATTAGCTCAAACTGGGCAAAGCCTTGGTATTGTTCTTGCTGTAGCTTGGCTTCCCGTGCCTTGAAGGTTCGCCCAGAGGTAATAGCACTCTCAGTTTGAAATAAGGGTTCAGGAATTATTGGCATAAGCCAAACTGTCTCGAAACAAAATTTTGCTGGTAAGCGAAGAGGAGAATCTGATTCTTGGCAGGAGTTATTCTTGAAGAGATTAGTCTGGGTAGCAAAAAGGCTCTCCATACATCTTGAATCTCTTTGCTCTTGATAGCTTCTGAGAGAGCCATGGTGAACCATGAAGGTCCATGAGCCCTCGAAGCAAAAGGCGCCATGGTCTCTTCGAACTTATGCCTCTTAGAGAATATCATGATGTACTTCGAGAATAGGACTTTGAAGTCATCCTTGTCATCATTCGGGGTTAATCTTCGCAGCCTAGTGCCCTCGATCATTCTATCTGTTATTTCAGGGTCTTGTTCATCAATGGTGTTGGCAGTTGACAAGGAAGGTTCGAACATGGCATTTAGCCATAGCTGAAGTAACCAAAAAGGGCCAGCTAACAGGATATTCTTAGAGGTGTGAGATTTTAGGCTCGAAACAGCTGACCTTAGGCTTTCATAAAGATCAACTAGTAGCAATTCGCTCAAGCACGCTCTTCGATTCTCGTGCAAATCCCTAGCTAGAGGAATAAACCTACTGGCTACCTGTAGGGATCTACTGCAGAACACATATCTTGACAGCCATAGGG
This sequence comes from Vicia faba, assembly GCA_948472305.1. Lineage (NCBI taxonomy): Eukaryota > Viridiplantae > Streptophyta > Magnoliopsida > Fabales > Fabaceae > Vicia > Vicia faba. The sequence continues at coordinate 848,410,318 of OX451735.1, read as the reverse complement.
TAAGGAAAGCAATGTGTTCTACATCAGACACACTGTCTCCTTCAGCATGGTAGTGGCTGATAAACTTGGAAAAACTTGCTAGTTTGACTTCGAAGTCGATTATACTCGAATGTTCTTCGTTGTCAGGGATATATGTTTCTCCTACTGGTGATAGCCCAGTGATGGCCGCTATGTCAAAGAAGGTAGGGGTAATCATTCCACCAGGGAGATGGAAAGTATTATAAGTACTGTCCCAAAAATATAGGGACGCGAATAATAATGGGTGGCTGTAAGTAAAACCCGGCTTCGACAGCTTAATCAAGTTGTAGATACCTAATTCTTCCCATTGTTGGGATTTCTTAGCTTCTACCTTATTGAACCAGTTTTGATAAGCAGTGTCGGAGGTGGGGCAAGATCAAAACGGTTTAAAATTACTCTTTACATAGTCTAATACAAAAGGGTCCTTAGGAGGAACAGTTGGATTTTCCATGGTGTTTGAGCCTGAAGATTCTATTGCCTTAGGGGCGTCCATTTTATTAAACAGGGGTTTGAAATTATAGCAAACTGGGAAAATCTTCCTGGTGTCTTTTAAAATTTCAAAAACTATAAGAGGGCCCATCAAAACTAACCTCTTGCCAGCAGCGGTGGTAGGAATAAGTACCTGGGATGCATAAAGCATTTCTTTTTCCTTTGAGATCATCTGGGGAACAAGAACAGATTGACCTTGATGAGTGACAACCTTGCTTTCCATGGTAGTTCCTGCGGTCTTTCCTTTCTTCTTGGAAACCTTTTTTAGTTGGGATGAAGTAGAAGAAGACATTGTTGGAAGAATGTTGAAAGCTTAGGGTTTTCGGTGAGAAAAGAAGGATAAAAGATTCAGAATGTGGGAAGAAAAAGAAAAAGACTAAGTTTATGGTTTTTTATAATGTGGAAGTTTAAGCATCCACTGAGTAAGGTTATGATACGTGGTAATCATGGGTTGGTGTGATGAAGAGGTGGCGTAAAGTTAACATTGGTAATAGGCGTGATTAAAGATAATCATTGTTTTGTAACTGCACCATACTGTGAGATGGCTCAAGGCGGTTAAGGAATCTAAAAAGTGTTATGATTGACGTGACTGAAGTCAAATGCATTAAATGTTACGATGATTCGAAGGTCGCATCAAAATCTTGTGTATATGTTTAAAATAAGTATTTCTCAAAGAGATCGAAATACATATTTTAAAGGGGCATTTTGTTGGCTGAAGATTTTGATAGTATTATTAGAAGCAAAGTAAATGGAACGTTTCGATTGAAATAAAACAAAACGTCATGTTTCGAAATAGCAGAAGCAGTGTTTCGAATGAGCATATCAAAGCTTGGAGCTTCGAGTGGCAATTATGGGAATATATCCAAAGAAGTCTCGAAATGACAACAAGGCTGTATCTAAGGAATGCGTTCGAAGCGAGGAAGTGCCAAAACATTTGAAATTCAAATGCAAGCGGGATGTTCGAAATTTGAAATATATGCGCTGGAGCATTCGAAGACGCGTGGAAGCAAGAGAGAGGCATTGCTCTGCATGTTCTGAACGTGGCAAAATCTTATAGCAAGATCGTTATGGTCGAAGTAGTATAAATAGAAGTCTTAGCATTAGGATTTCGTGTGTCATATCTATTTGTACAAAAAACTCAGTAAACATTCAAATTACCACATGGCTAGGGAAACGAATGCAAGAGCAATGTACGTATGATAGCACCACATGTTTATGATTTAATGAAAACCCTTTATCATTTCCAGTACTTTCCTTTGTCTTTGTATCAATACCATTTACAAGTTTTTGCATTCAAAGTCTTTTTATTCGAAATCTTTTCATTGATGCCTTACATTTAAATGCTTTCTTTACATTTCAGACACTTTACATTTCAGAAACTGTTATACATTTCATGTCTTTATCTTCAAGTTTGTACCCTTCGAACACCTTTTTCACTCAAAGCAATTTTACAGTTTTCTTGCATTAAACGCTTTCTTCACATTTCGAATCTTTTACATTAACTGTTTTCTTTACGATTCGAAGCCATTTACTTGTCTTTATGCAGTTTTACATGTCTTTGCAATTAACCTTTATTCATGCAATTTAGTTTCACGCACATATATTTTGATTACACCTTTAGATCTTTAAGAGAGAAATCGAAATAAGTCAAAACATCTACACAACATTCTAAATACCAACCATGAATACCTGTTCGATTATGAGAGTTACCCTAATGACCAACACGTCCTATGATCAATCTAGTCGATCCTGCGAGTTACCAGAGAAATTGAATAACAGTCAGTAAGTTTATTCGATAGTTTGGAGGACTAGCGGTTGTTTACCAGAAATCACTGTAAACAGTTTGAAGGCTATGGTTTTAAGGTTTATTGAGGTTTTTTGACAGGCATAAGCTTGGCTTATGCAGGCTAGGCTGGTTGTTTGCTCATTTTTTAGGCTTGACAGTTCAAAGGCTTATCAGTTGGTTAAGCTTTAGGCTTTGAAGAAGTTTGGAACTATGGCTTTTTTCTGGTTTTGAGACTTGTGATACCTTTTGAAATGTTTAGGCTTTTTGGCTTTTTGTGCTTTGGGCGCGAGGCTTTTGAATGCTTCAGGTTTGATATTTTTTTTTGTGTCTTTAGGCTTTGTGACTTCTATCCTATATTATGCAGATTTTTGGCCTTTTTGTATATTCTTTCTTGGTCAAAATTGTGGACAGGTTTGCAAGGCTTGAGGTTTTCCCTCTTTGTGATATTCTGCTACATATGTTCTTCCCCCTTTTGCTGTGCATTCTGATATGCTGTTTTTATCTTTGCCTTCTTCTTTTCACTGTGTTATTACAGTTTGTTTTTATATCTCTTTCAAGCCTAAGCCAATAAGCCCGGTACTTCTTTTTCTCTCTCTCCTCTCTCTTGACAAAATTTTTAAGCATTTAATATTGCTTATATTTGTCTTTTCTGAAAAAACAAATGGCTGGAAAATGATGAGATTAATGTTGCTTGCACTTGTATATTTTCCTCTGCATACTTCCATGTTTCTTGCATACTTTATGTACTTTCTCTTAACAGCTTTTGGCTTAGTTTGATACTTTAATCCTTGGACAGCTTTTGGCTTAGTTTGAGACTTTTGAAATTATGCAGCTTTGATAAATTTGAATTTGTGCAATTAAATCTTTTGTGCATCTCATGTTTTATTGCCAACATTTCATCCCTCTTTGTGAACTGGGAGAAATCCCGTGATTTGCAGAGAGGGCCAAAACTGATTCCGGCCATTTGTTTTTAATGATGAATCTTATTTTTCTCTGTCTGCTTTTAATTATTTATCTGCTTCTAACTTTTTCTTCTTTTCTTTGTTTTGTAGATGAAAAATAAATGAGCATCAAGGGAGCATTGGATAGAAGATGAAGACTTAGAAATTTTAGAACATAGTTTTATTTTAATTTAAATTACTGTAACATTATTATTGTAAACACTTTGTAAACAATAACAAATATACAAATAATTTAAAGATAAATAAAAAGTCCTTTTGACCAATCAATTCTTTTTATTTCCTTTCAATTATTGTAATCATCATTAGAATACTTTGTAAAATACTGTATTCAAATAACAATTGTAACGAATAATTAAAGATAAATAAAAAATCCAACTTGATCAATTAATTCTTCTTTCAATTTAATGTTCATTTAATTATTTGAATTTCTTAAAATTAAAATAAATGGAAGTATCCAATTATTTTGACTTTAGAAAAATAATTAACAAACACTGTGGCCTTATCATTGAATCAGTAATAAACCTGGCGCTTCAAGTATCCGATGCACAGTTAATCAAACCAATATCCAGATATTTATCCTTTTACTGATCAAATCAATCATTGTAGATTCTCAATTTAAACGCCTCAACTTTTATCTCATCTCAAATCAAATGCTTTAGTCTTTACTGATTAAACAACAATCTGCAATTTTCTTGATTCAAACGCCTCAATCCAAATCTCAGAGTAAACTGAAAAGAAACTGAAAAGAAACTGTAAAGATAATCCTTTCTGAGAAATACGCGCACAAAATCCTAGTTCTTGATTAAAAGCTAAAGAAGCATCCGCCTGATCAAAACCTGAGCTAAAATCAACCAAACCCTAAGCAAACTGTTTGAACTGTTCCAGAGCCATGAAAATCAATGAAAACCCTAATTTTGTCTGACTGACGAGAAAAGTCTGTTTGACCGATTCTTGCGCCAATCTGAAAAATCAGGAAGAGTCTGAAGCTGTGATTTCTTATGGAAAAAATGCGAGGGCAAATTTTGGGGTACAACAGTTGCCCCTGTTCAATCTTCTTGGACCTGAAGAGTTAGATTGGCAAGTTTGCCTTTCGCGATTCGAGGGTAAAAGGAGATTGGACACTAGAGTGCCCAGAAAATTTGCACTCGGTTATGTGATGGTAGAGGGAATGGGCTTAAAGATGCCATTTGGTGATGGGCTTAAAGATGCCATCTGCAGATGTGACAGGGGGATGGGCTTAGAGATGCCATCTGGAAATGTTCATTGAAGAGGATGGGCTTATAGATGCCATCTGAAGGTGATTGTTGAACTGTATGTCACTAGTGAGTGGACGAGTATCAGAAAGGTATCCATGTTTTGGAACATCTCTGAACTGGGGGTCTGAACAAGCAATAGATTGACATCCGTGTTTGGAGAATCTGTAAACTGTTTTCAGGAGTTGGAGTTGAATAAGCACTAGAGCAGCATCCGTTGTTGGGAAGCGTCCGTAAACTGTTTTCAAAAGTTGCATTTGAACAAGTGATAGATTAACATCCGGTGTTGGGAAGAATCTGTAAACTGTTTTCAGAAGTCTTGAAGTGGAGAAAGAACCGGTGTAGGGTTTCCTGATGATGAGTCCGTATAAAACTGTATCGGGTTGAATCTGGAATAGGTATCAGAATTTCGCCGTGTTTGGGTCACATCTGAACTAATTCTGGATGAATCTGGAAGATGATGGTCTTTGTCTGTTGACTGCTCTTTCCTGAAAAGGTAAAGAGTTAGTTGTTATGCAATGTCATGATGCGTGATGCAATGTATGTGACATCGATGTTTATGACATGAATGTGATGAATGTGCATGTAAGCTGATGAGCTGTCCTGCTGAGGATAGATGAATCCTGGATGACTGAAGATAAAGGAATCTTGACTGCTGTCGGGGAAAATAATTCCTTGATTGCTGCTGGGTAGGGCAAGAATCTTTTGATCATTGAAGATGAGAAGTCCTGGGACCACTGTTGGGGGATCAGGAGTTTGGACTGTATGTCAATCTACTGGGGATTCCTATCTTGGGGAGATCTTCACTGGAGAATATTCGAATATTCTATGAGGAACTGAGAACGGGTCTTCATTCTGCTAATGCTTAACTGTTATCTGGTCGATCTCCAGGCTTTCACAGAAGCTCGTATTGTCATCTGGTCGTAATCCAGGCTTCACAATAGCTTGCTAAGCTGCCCTCCGGTCAAATCCGGGCTTCACGGCTCGTGTTAAAGATATACCACTATCTGGTCGATTCCAGGCTTCGTAGTATTTTTGACTGATGTCTGGTCGTAATCCAGGCTTCACAGAAATTTGTATTGTCAACTGGTCGTAATCCAGGCTTCACGATAACTTGATAAGCTGCTATCCGGTCAAATCCGGGCTTCATGGCTTGTGTTGAAGATATACCACTATCTGGTCGATTCCAGGCTTCGTAGTATTCTTGACTGTTGTCCGGTCGTAATCCAGGCTTGGCGATTGTCTGACACTGTTATCCGGTTGCAGTCTGGTCTTCACAATGTGCTGTAGAGATTAAGATACTATCCGGTCGGATCCGGGCTTTGTAACTTGAATTCAGGAGATCCCACTATCTGGTCGTAATCCAGGCTTTGCGGTAATCTGACACTGTTATCCGGTCGTAGTCTGGTCTTCACAATGACTTGTTGGGGATTAAACTACTATCCGGTCGAATCCGGGTTTCATAGCTTGCTCTGAGGGGATACCACTATCCGGTCGCAATCCAGGCTTTGTGGTAGCTTGACACTGTTATCCGGTCGTAGTCCGGTCTTCACAATGTGCTGTAGCGATCAAGATACTATCCGGTCAAATCTAGGCTTCATAACTTGAATTTTGTGAGAATTTGATCTTCGACGACTGTAGCTTCCAACAGATGATGAAGGAGTTTGTGAACGACCGATCAATATGAAATGTAACTTGTTCTGGAGAATAAATCCTGGAAAAATGTTGGGGAAATAAACCCATAATGGAAGAACTCTGGGGTTACTGAGGATGAGAAATCCCTGTTGTCTGCTAACTGCTTGGGGGAACAAGATCTTCACTTGTTGTGGGACCTTAGGACCACTGCTGGGGATTGGAACTCCTTGGTGACTTGCGGGGTGAGAGAATTCTGATGATCTCTGCTGGGGAGTTCAGGACCAGGTAGACTTAAGCTGGAGAGGTAAGATTGAGAATCTTCAATCCGGTGGGAAGTATCTCTTGTGGGGAGGATGTTCACTGGTCTGGTTCTAATGGGGATTGACAGTTGGAAGTTTTAGCTCCGCTGGGGAAGGATTTTCAAATTTTAAGGCTCCACTGGGGGTGCTGAAACTTATCTCTGGGGGGAACTAAGTTCTGGAAGGCTCTCTGGCTGGGGAGATCAGTTTTGAGAAAGCTCTTGTTCTGTTGGGGATCCTAGAGTTAAACTCTGTTTGGGGACTCCTTCTGAAAGGGCATCGAGATATCTATCTGTACTTTCCACCTATCAGTAATCATCTTTTCCTGATTTGTGAGGAAATGACTATGTTCAAATGCATATGCCTACTTAACAAAACATTGGACGTTTCTCAAGTAAACATAAGTGTGAAAGAAAGACAAAGCAAATTTGTGTATTTGGAAAAGTATTTGTATTAACTTTCTATGAGCGTCTTTGTACAAAGGAGACAGGCATCCTAGTAAGAGGATGTCGCCGTAAAAATTGAAAGTTTTATACAAAAGCAAGATGGCTATGTGAAATAATTCCATGGGATTCCATTCTGCTATAGCCTTCACAACTCTGAATATCTGTTCATTCAATGCTTTGTCTGCCGGTGACAGAATTGATCAGAAGCTTGGAGTTCGTTGATGAAGAGATTGTCCTTAAAGTGATCCGACGAGACATAGTCATACGCTTTAATTCCCTAACTTTTGCCTGAATCGCCCTTTCGGGTTTTCGATCCACCGGGAAACCCCTTTTTTCCCAAGCCGCCCTTTCGGGTTTTCGACTTGCCGGGTGTACAGATTTTTTGTTTTATCCCTAATTTTTGCCTGAACCACCCTTTCGGGTTTTCGGTTCACCGGGATGCCCATTTTTGCCCAAGTCGCCCTTTCGGGTTTTCGACTTGTCGGGTTATTTCATGCGTAGTATCTTTTGACTATGTCTGCGTTAGCAGGGTGCGGAAAATCATCGCCATCCATGGTGGTCAGAATCATTGCACCGCCAGAAAATATGTTCTTGATCACAAATGGTCCTTCGTAAGTAGGGGTCCATTTGCCCCTGGGATCACTTTGCGGCAAGATAACGCGCTTGATTACCATATCCCCAACTCGATACTCCTGTCGTCTAACTTTCTTGTTAAATGCCTTGATCATCCGTTTTTGGTATGTCTGACCATGACAGATAGCAGTAAGTCTTTTTTCGTCAATTAGGTTTAATTGATCAAGCCGAGTCTGGATCCAATCATCTTCGTTTAATCATGCGTCCTTCATTATTCGGAGAGAGGGTATCTGGACTTCAATAGGCAAGACCGCCTCCATGCCATATACCAAGGAAAAGGGAGTTGCCACTGTTGACGTTCGTGCTGAGGTACGGTACCCATGAAGAGCAAACGGTAACATTTCATGCCAATCTTTGTAGGTCACTGTCATCTTCTGCACAATCTTTTTGATATTCTTATTAGCTGCTTCTACAGCCCCATTCATCTTCGGCCGGTAGGGAGAAGAGTTGTGGTGCTGTATCTTGAATTGCTCGCAGAGCTCAGTGATCATCTTGTTGTTAAGATTGGTACCATTATCCGTAATGATCCTCTCAGGTACACCGTAGCGGCAGATCAGGTTATGCCGAATGAACCGTGCCACGACATTCTTGGTTACTGTAGCATAGGAAGCCGCTTCAACCCATTTTGTGAAGTAATCAATTGCTACCAGGATAAAGCGGTGCCCGTTAGATGCCGTAGGTCTGATTTCGCCGATCATATCAATGCCCCGCATTGCAAAAGGCCAAGGTGCTGTCAAAACGTTCAGAGGAACCGGAGGAATGTGCAATTTATCAGCATAGATTTGGCATTTATGACAGGTCCGAGAATGCTGATAACAGTCGGCTTCCATTGTGGACCAGAAATATCCTGCCCAAAGGATTCTCTTTGCCATGGTATGTCCACTAGAATGTGTTCCAAATGTACCTTCATGTAGCTCTACCATGATCCTTTCTGCTTCAGTCTTATCTACACAATGCAGTAAGGTTGAATCATGGTTTTGCTTGTAGAGAATGCCATTGCTGAGGAAGAATTTTGCTGCAAACCTTCTCAGGAACTTCTTGTCATTAACAGACGCGCCTTCGGGATATTCTTGAGCTTTAAGATACCTCTTCACTTCATGATACCAGGGTTTCTCTGTTACCTCTTCGATCTCGAGATCACAATAATGTGCAGGTTCATCCTTCTTCCAAATAATGATCTGGGGCGCCTCATTGTCCCATTTGACTTTGAACATAGAAGACATCGTAGCTAACGCGTCCGCTAACTGATTCTCCTCTCTTGGGAAGTGTTCAAAGGTTATCTCTTCGAAATGGGGAATCAACGTCAGCACATACTCCTTGTAAGGAATAAGATTTGGGTGTTTCATATCCCACTCTCCTTTGATCTGATTGATCACGAGAGCGGAATCTCCGAAGACACTCAGAAACTTGATCCTTAAGTCAATTGCAGCTTGAAGACCCATGATACATGCTTCATACTCTGCCATATTGTTGGTGCAGTCGAAACATAGTCCGGCAGTGAGTGGAGTATGAGTGCCTTTAGGGGATATGATCACAGCGCCGATACCATTACCCAAAGCGTTCGAGGCTCCGTCAAAGTGCATAGACCATCGAGATCCTTCCTCAGGTCCTTCATCCGATCCAGGTACTTCACAATCTCTCACTACCATGATATCCTCGTCTGGAAATTCAAAGTTCATTGGTTGGTAATCGTCCACTGCCTGGTGCGCCAAGTGGTCTGCCAATACACTTCCCTTGATTTCTTTTTGAGTCGTGTACTGGATGTCATATTCCGTCAAGATCATTTTCCATCTTGCTATTCTTCCGGACAAGGCGGGCTTTTCAAATATGTACTTGATTGGATCCATTTTTGAAATCAACAAAGTAGTGTGAGTCAACATATACTGTCTCAGCCGGCGAGCAGCCCATACCAAAGCGCAGCAAGTTTTCTCAAGCAGTGAGTATCGGGTCTCACAGTCGGTAAACTTTTTGCTAAGGTAATAAATAGCGTGCTCTTTTCGGCCAGACTCGTCATGCTGCCCCAGCACACACCCCATTGAGTTGTCAAGTACCGTCAAGTATAAGATTAGAGGTCTTCCTTCAACCGGTGGCATAAGAATGGGTGGTTCTTGGAGATACTCTTTGATTCTTTCGAAAGCGGCCTGACATTCGTCGTTCCAACGTACTACTTGATCTTTCTTCAGCAGCTTGAAGATTGGTTCGCAGGTAGCGGTTAGATGCGAGATGAATCGGGCAATGTAGTTCAACCGTCCTAGAAAGCCTCTGACTTCTTTCTCTGTCTTGGGAGCCGGCATCTCTTGTATGGCTTTCACTTTGGCCGGATCTACTTGAATACCTTTGTCGCTTACAATGAAGCCTAGCAATTTTCCATATCTCACCCCAAAGGTGCACTTGTTTGGGTTCAACCTCAGCTTGTACAACTTCAGATGGTCAAACAGCTTTTGTAGGTGGTCAAGGTGTTCCTCCTCAGTTTGGGACCTCGCGATCATATCGTCGACGTATACTTCAATTTCATGATGGATCATGTCATGAAATAAAGCAACCATGGCATGTTGGTAGGTTGCCCCAGCATTTTTCAACCCAAAAGGCATGACCTTGTAGCAAAAGGTCCCCCACTGAGTAACAAAAGTGGTCTTCTCCATGTCTTGAGGAGCCATCTTGATCTGATTATAACCGGAGAAACCGTCCATGAAGGAGAAAACTTTATGCTGAGCAGTGTTATCAACCAGAACGTCGATATGAGGCAGAGGGAAATCATCCTTAGGGCTCTCTCTATTCAAATCCCTGTAATCAACACACATTCGGACCTTGCCATCTTTCTTCGGCACTGGAACCACGTTGGCAACCCACTGAGGGTAAGAAGTCACTGCTAGAAATCCGGCATCAAATTGTTTCATAACCTCGGCTTTGATTTTCTCAGACATTTCTGGACGCATCCGGCGGACCTTCTGTTTTACCAGAGGGCAATCTTCCTTGGTAGGCAGGTGATGAACTACTATATCGGTATCCAACCCAGGCATGTCTTTGTAAGACCAGGCGAAGATTTCAATGTATTCATTTAACAGTTGTATCAGGCGCTCCTTGACACTCAGTTCCAGATTGGCGCCCACTTGTACTTCCTTCCTGTCTTTCTCGGTTCCTAAGTTGACTGTTTCTAACAACTCTTCGTGAGGCAAGATGGCCTTTTCTTCTTGTTGTAAAAGTCTGGCCAGCTCTTCCGGTACTTCACAACCTTCGCCATCTTCATACTCAGCTTGATTGACCAGATCTTCAGAGTTATTGAAGGGCATAGCAGAATAGTCACCCATAGAATCCAGAGTGGATGGGTACCTGCATTTGTGAGTGTGGGTGTGTGTAAGGGATAGCCATCCTTAAACAAACAAAATGCAAAAGGGAAAGAAAATGAACACAGCAGTTTATCAATGAAAAACGTCCAATGAATCATTAAACATGGCATATGGATATGAAGATAATCAAAACCCTTACAAATGGACCCACATGCCCCGGGCAAGACATGAGGTGAAAAAGTAGTGTACGGATTGTTCAAGAGCAAATATTACAAACCAACAGGAAATGTTTGACAGATAGTTACTGATTAATAAAAGTAATGGGGACAAAATCCTTTGCCTCCCAGTTGCGTAGTCCTCCTTCGATGGTTGGGTAGATCCAATCTTCAATGTTGGCCTCTTCGTCTTCACCCTCCAAAGCGTTGATTCCATAAGGAGAAATCTTGACGGGCGTTCTTTCAATCTTTGAGCGGCGCATAGCTTTCTGCCCCGCAGCAGTGAATCCTAAACCAAACTTGTCTGTTTTATGAGGAATATCGGGCAACTGACCCCATGTTGAGCTCTTCCCTTCCTTCAATGCAACCTTTGCGTCTTTCAGAGATGCCATCCTGGCCACCTGCTTTGGTACCTCAGCTACCACTTTTGCTACTGCCACTTCAGGAGAGACTTCCTCGAAGTGCTAGAATGGTGTTTCAATGAATTCCCCTTCCACCTCTACATACCGAAAAGAGTTCAAGTGACTGATCATGTATTCCTCTTCACCGTGTACGATTATGATTTTTCCTTTGACAGGGTACTTCAACATCTGATGCAAGGAGGAGGTGACAGCCCCCGCATGATGGATCCAAGGCCTACCTAGCAAGCAAGAGTATGATGGACGGATGTCCATCACATAGAAAGTAGATTTAAACACCTCAGTGCCCACCTTGATGGGAATATCAACTTCCCCATGGACCATTCTCTTCGAACCATCAAAAGCTCTGACAATAATATCACTTGGCTTCAGCTCTAAACCTTCACAATCCAGCCGGTCCAAAGCTTTCTTAGGTAGCACATTTAGCGAAGAACCAGTGTCGACCAAGACATGGGCGAGAGTGGTCCCTCGACACTCGACTGAAACGTGCAAGGCATCATTGTGATTTATGCCTTTAGGAGTTAGGTCAGCATCAGAGAAACCTAAACTGTTGTCTGCAGTAAGGTTGGCCATGCAATTTTGGAATTGGTCTGCAGAGGTTTCCTGGGGCACATGGGCTGTCTTTAGGAATTTTATCAATGCTTTAGCGTGTGCCTCAGAGCAGAGCAGTAATGCCAACATGGAGATCTTCGAGGGGGTTTGCCCCAGTTGCTCTACCACGTCATAATCACTCTTTTTAATTATCTTTAGGATCTCCTCCATCTCTTTCTTAGAGGTCTCCGGGATGACCAAAGGTTGAGCCCTCGTCCTGACGAGCTCATCTTGGATCCCTTTCCCCTCATCAGCTGGAGAAGGAGGGACAACAACAGGAGTAACAGCTTCTTCAATCAACGGGGTTTCGACGGAAAGTTTTATTGGTGCAGGATTATCTCTGACAGCAGCTGAGGGTCCAAAGATTGCCTTTGGGGGGGCAATCTCTGGAGAAAATATTATCCCACTTCGGGTGATCTTGCTTGTACCAGCAACGTTTCCAATGCTAGCATCCTCTTCATTAGAGCTTTCTTCGGTCACTTCAACTTGTTTGACACCATGGTAGTAGATGTCTCCACCGTAATTCCATGGTATTGACTTGTCAGAACTGTAGGGGACAGGCCCAGGCATAGTTATTTTCAAGGGAACAATCTTTGTAGCTGATGTAATCTTAACAGGCTTTCTGACGGCCTTGGAAAGATTGGCGTAAATGGTGACAATTGAGACATCTTCAGTGGGGGTTGGAATAGCAGGAATCTTCTCAAACAGAATTTGTCGACTGTCCATCAGGCTTTGGATGCCTTTCTTCAGTGATGGGCAGTCAAATGGCAGAGAGTAACAACAGTAGCAGTCTTCTTTGCATCCCGGGAAAATCCCGGCTCTTAGCAGGTTCAACTTGATTGTTAACAGCGGAGTCATCAGGTCATTGACATCATAAACATACAAATCTTCCTCAATAGCATGGACATTTCGACCATGTTTCGGCATCGGAGCAGATATCACGTTCGGCTTCTCTGGAGCATCGAACTCCACCTCTTTTGCATCTATCAAGTCTTGGATTTTATTTTTGAGCGCCCAACAACCATTTGTGTCATGTCCGGCGCTATCGGAATGGTAGTCGCATTTAGCATTAGGATGATAGTGCGGTGAAGCAGTATTCACAACCTTTGGTGCTTCCCTAATCTTGGTGAGATTCAATTTCAACAGATGTGGAAGAACTTGCGCAGGTGTCATATTGATACGGGTAAACTGCCGTGGTGGCCGTTCTGCCCATTGCTGTTTAGGTCTGGACTGGTTATTACGAGGCTGATCGTTTGATGGATTTTGGATCATTACGGTCCCCACAGTCGACCGACGCTCGCTTCTTCCTGCTCCTCTCTGGGAATACACAGCAGTCGTTTCCTTCTTCGCTGGAAATGATTTCTTAACATTTGTAGATGCAGAGGCCTCCTTCTGAATCTTCCCATTCTTGATACCGGCCTCTACCCGCTCGCCAGTCAGAATTAATTCAGTAAACCATGCGGAAGAGCTACCGATCGGGTGGTTAAAGAATGGACCAGACAGGGTCCCTAGGAACATATCAACAAGTTCTCTATCAGAAAGAGGTGGCTGCACCCTTCCAGCCAAATCACGCCATTTTTGGGCATACTCCTTGAATCCCTCACCTGAGGCCATTCCCATACTCTGTAGCTGAGTACGGGTTAGTGCCAGGTCAGAGTTATACTGATATTGGCGATAAAAAGCAGTCGCCAGATCCTTCCAACTATGTATCTCCGATCTTTCCAGCTTGTAAAATCAGTCTAGCTGAGTGCCAGACAGGCTATCTTGAAAGAAATGTACCCAAAGGTTCCTGTCAGAAGTGTGAGGTTGTATTCTTTGGACGTACGACCTTAGATGCATTTTTAGGCAAGACATCCCGTCATATCTTGCAAAAATTGGTACTTTGAATTTTTGGGGGATCACAATTCCAGCGATTAATCCCAAATCTTCGAAATCTAAGCCGGGAACTCTCTGCAGCTCCATAGCTGCCAACCTGTCTTCCAAGTTTTTGTACTTATCATCGGCGGGCGGATATTTTTGCTCTGTGTAGTCTTCATTTTCCTCAGCCTCTTCTTCCTCAGCCTCGGACTCGGAAAGTGGTGCAGCCCCCTTTCCCTTGCTGGTTTCTTCTTCGGATGTAGAGGGAAATTCGAGAACCCTTCTGGCTTCATTCTCAAATCTTCTTCCAAAGGTAACCGCCCCGGTTCTCTTCTTCTTCTTTTTCAACTTTTCCTTCCCAAGCAGCACTTTTAGATCTTCCTGACCCTTTGCCAAGGTCATCAAGAGATCCTAAAACTGTAAGTTCTGAGTCTGTAGATCTTTGACCATCTTTTCGAGATCCATCTTACTGAAATAAACAGCAGAAAGATAAGGAAACCTGGTGTGGAAACCTGCTTATGCGCATGATGAATGATATGTTTATTTATGCAATGCATTCAAGGATTTTAGAAATTCACAATTGTTTCAAACAAAAAAGAACACACATCATATTAATAAGAAGAAATTTGTCAGTACATAAATGCCCCATGGGCCAAATATTACAAAAAACTTCTCAAGGTAAAAAGACGTTGCGCATCCTCTTTGGTGCGACGTAGGTGTTGAGGGTCTCTTCCTCATGAAGTCGGCGGGTAAGCTCCAAAACCTTCTTCTCACTGGCGTAGAAGCTGGCTTCAAAAGTATCTCTCTCTTCCCTGAGCTGGATCCAACTCTTCTGCATCTCCTCCCATGACGTTGGCATGTCGGGGTATAGGACGGTGTAGGGAACCTCTCCTTCCTTGACGGGCTCTCTAATCACAGGGAGAACATGAGGGTAAGGCATCATTAGACTCTGGGCTCGGGTTCGGACCCACTTGAGATAAGGCTCAAGAGGAATGGAGTTCTTGTGTCCCAGTGTCTTAGTATCTACCTTGTTAGGCATCCTCCAAGCTCTGATGAAACTTTGGCGAAGTCCTTGCGCATCGTTGTCGAAGTCAAAAACTAGGTCGGGAATCAACATGTCGTGGGGGCCATCCCTCCGTGCATATCCAAATTGTCTCAAAGCTAGACAAGGGTTATAGGTAATGCCTCCCCTAATTACAAGTAATGGAACATTAGAGAACTCTCCACAACGATCGACGATAATGATATTTTCTCTGGACCGAGAACACCAATGTACATCAGAGTGCGTGAGAGTCATCAACCGTTGTGACCACCTTAGGCCTTGGTCATTCTTCAAAACAGACTGTGGAAGGTGCGAAATAAACCACCTTGCAAGGAGAGGAGTACAGCACATGAGAACACCTCTCTTTCTCATTGTTCGTGTGTAAAATGAGTGGAGGATGTTCCCAAGCAATGTAGGTATTGGATTCCTGGATAAGAAGATCTTGACGGCGTTGACATCTATAACATGGTCAGGATTTGGGAACAAGACCAACCCATAAATGAGGAGTGCCACAATTTCTTCAAAGGCTTGTAGGTCCAATGAATTCCAACACTCTTGTGCCTTCTCAAACAAGAATTTTTCCAAGAAGCCTTTGACACCGCTTCTAGTTTCCCAATGCCCCTTGATGTCGGATGGTTTCAAGTGTAGTGCTTGAGCAACATCTTCAGGTTTTGGTTCCTTTTCCGTACCATTGAAAGGTAGTTGATTAAGGATAGGAATTCTCAGGAGTTGAGAAAATTCCTCCAAAGTGGGCACCAATTGGTAGTCGGGGAATGTGAAACAGTGGTGAAGGGGGTCAAAGAACTAGAACAAAACCTTCAATATGTCTTCTTCAATGCTGGTGTTAACCAGGCTGAGCAGTCTACCATGTCTTTCACTGAAGGGAGAGCTTTCGGGAATTCTGGATGTGAGCTCCCTGAGTTGAGGAGGGATTCTCACAAGGTTGACTTGGATAGTTTTCCTGCAAGGAATTTCCATGACCTACAAAACAAGAACAAAGGTGAAGATCCAAACCCTTGAAATGGTTAGTGTATGCATATGATGCTTTATGATGTTCATGATGTATGCACAACCATATGTACAGGCAAATCACACAAAACCCTAGTTTCATGCTTGCATGGGTTTCATAGGTAAGTACCCTCTTGAGTGTAGTTGGCTTAAAAACATGTCCTATAAATAGTAACCGGGTTCTAAGGAGCTCAATATCATTGGATTGTTTTCCATGTTCATTGTTTTGGTTTAGCCACTTAACTAGCGACCAAAATATTCCAAGAAAACAACCCTCAATGAGTGTAGTATCGAGTATCTACCAACTTCGGACTGCACCAAAGCCGGTCATCTCACTACCCCTAATAAAAGGCCAAGATGGTCAAGTAAGGTTCTAGGTCATTAGTGCTTAGTGACATCACTCAGCGGCCGCGTACTCTCCTTGATTGAACTCAAGGGTTACCGGTACTCACAAATATGTCGCACTAATATAGCTATTGCTTCAACTGTGTCGGTATACCCCGCACAGTTTCCACAACGTATTGCTATCTATGAATGTTTCCCAAATCCAGGTGTAGGATTTCAAGCCCAAACAAGAGAACCATAAAGGTAAAGCAAACAAAGCAAACAATTAATCATGCAAGAGGTTGATCTAAAGACCCTAAGGTAACCCCACTTTTAAATTTCTCCCCAGCAGAGTCGCCAGTTCTGTGATGCGGTGGGAGAACTGACTTGAGTTTTGCGTTTGTTTTCGCACTTGTTCGGTTTAGCAAGAGTCGCCACCGACTTTTTATTTTATCCTAAGGAAAGGTTTAAAAAGCACAGCAAAAACCTTTTGAGATGTTTCGTGGGTTCGGGGGGTAGATTATGAAAAGGGAAGGTATTAGCACCCTTTTCATCCATGGTTATCCATGGGCTCTTAGTTACTTGGTTTTAGATCGCTTGCCTTGATTTTCGATTGCTTGAAATTGTGGTGTGTGTGTGTGTTTTGAAAATGTTTTTGAAATAGACGCCTTTGTTTCGGCAACCGTTGTAATGACTCGTGTTTGAGTATATACAAGGGTGTGTATCTTTTCGAAAAGATGTTTCAAAATGTTTTTGGAAATTTGTTTTGAAAGTGTTTGTGGAGTGTGGTTTTGAAAAGGAGGCAAGTGTTTTTGCAAGATTGATCCCAAGTATCTAAGAGTTTTGTCTACCCCTATTGTACTCAAAGGTTTTCTCTATGTTTTCAACCCCTTTTTAACAATTTTGTTCCACCATTGAATTTGGTGGACAATCTTGCGTTTAGGATGTGATCGGGACAGGCGCGGGTCATCGTATGGACCATGAATGCAATGGTGCCAAGTGTCTTTGGCAATTTTGCTTGAAGGGACTATGATCATTTTGATAGGCAACTTTCGAAAGTGTCATCGAGGGACTTATGATCATTTGAATTGTTTTGCCAAAGAAACTCGACGTGCAAGCATGGCCCAATTTGGAAGGCAACATGTGGGATTACCCTATGGGTGCAAGTGTGATTGTGTATTGATTTCATGCATTTGTCTTTGTATTAGGTTATCTAGCGTTTGATTTTATGTACATACAAGCCCTAGGTCTAACCATGGTATAATTCGAAAGCGATAAATTGCGGGAATTTTAAAGTCTACGCTATTACAAATAGTATCCGGGAGTGGGGGTACAATTAGTTACAAATGGAGGATGAGACTTAAATAATTACAATCAAATCGAATCGCGATCAAATGTAAACAATGTAATGTATAGCAATGTATAAGAATAGCAATTGTATATGTGTAAAGCAAAGTAAATGTATTTGCAAGTTGCAAATGTGTAAGTGTATGTATTATAAATGTGTGTCAACGTATTTGTGTATTGCGTATGAGATTTACTTAGAAGTATGGAGAATATTTAACTTAAGGGAAAATTAAGTATTTTGTTTATTTAAATTTTGTATTCTAAGAAAATTTAATTAAAAGAAAATAGAATGTTTTAGGTTTTGTTCTTTTAGGTATTAAAGATAACGTATTTTTAACAATAAGAAAATTTTAATAAAAGAAAGGAAAAAAGTTTTAAGTTCCATTTTTTATGTATTAATGTATTTTTATGAATATTTATGTACAAAGTTTACATTTTAATAAAAAGGTTTTAATAAAAGAAAAACAAGAAAGAAAAAGTTTTAATCTTAATAATATTTAATATTTAAGTATTTTAGTAATAGTAATATTATTATTAAAATAATTGAATTATATAAAAGAAAATAAAAACTTTTTAGTTTGAATGAAATAACACAAAAGGGAAAAGATGTTAATGGGCTTAATCAGAATAATAAGGAAAGGGGGTGCATTCCTAAAAGACAAGTGGGCTTAGGCGCTGGGAAAAGGGCAAGGCCCATGTCCTGAACAATTATTTTTGCAAAGGGTTTCAACGTTTGTGTTTCATTTGGGGAAAGGCTTAGGGTTTGACAAACAGAGGTGCGGCACCGTTCTTCTTCGTTTCGTTCGTTCCTCTTCATCTTCTTCAACGTAACGGCCACAGAAACGCGACCCTCCGCCTAGAGCCACCGCGCCACCATCCGTCGTCTTCCCTCCATGGTCCGCTTCGAGCAAAGATTTCGTTCAAGGTGATGATTTCTAACTTAGCGCTTTTTAGGGTTTTCACTTTTATGTCTTGCATGCTTCGTTTTTCGTTCATTGACTCTGATTAGGCGTTGTTTTTGGTTTGAGGTGTGAAGAGAAGGAAAAGTTATATTACCTTCGTTGGAGGAGGACGGTGGATCCGGAGGCGTTGTTGCGGCTTGACGGCAAGGGGAACGATGACGCTGAAGCTGGCTTGCTGGAACTTGGTACTCTGTGTCTTTGCCCCCTTTTTTACGGTTTAATGATGCTTTCTGAAAACCTTGTACATCTTTCTTTCCTCTTCTTCTCTTGTCCCCCTTTGCTTCGTATGCTTCTATGTGTTTGGTTGCCTTGGATGATGATTGATATGTTGCCTATGATGAAATTTTTCTGAGGCCTGTTTGCTTGCTGAGTATAGTTGTTGATGTTGGTTTGAGTTGCCTCGTATGCTGGATACAGTTGCTTGTTGATTACCCAATGATGAACTCTTTGAGTTCTGAGGGTTTTGAGTTTCTTTGGAATGTTTAGAAAACAGGTTATGGGCGTGAGGCTTATGCAGGTAAGGCTTGACAGGGTTTACTGGTTGTTTGCTTTGGTTGGAAGCTTGACCAGGTTTCAGGCTTATGGCTTTGAAGTTTTAGCAGGTTTAATGCAGGTTTAATGCAGGTTTATGGTTTTTAGGCTTGGTTTGATAGGTTATGGCTTACTGTTTTTCAGGCCATGTCTTTATCTGGTTTGAAGGCTATGGTTTTAAGGTTTGTTGAGGTTTTTTGACAGGCATAAGCTTGGCTTATGCAGGCTAGGCTGGTTGTTTGCTCATTGTTTAGGCTTGACAGTTCAAAGGCTTATCAGTTGGTTAAGCTTTAGGCTTTTGAGAAGTTTGGAACTATGGCTTTTTTCTGGTTTTGAGACTTGTGATACCTTTTGAAATGTTTAGGCTTTTTGGCTTTTTGTGCTTTGGGTGCGAGGCTTTTGAATGCTTCAGGTTTGATATTTTTTTTTGTGTCTTTAGGCTTTGTGACTTCTATCCTATATTATGCAGATTTTTGGCCTTTTTGTATATTCTTTCTTGGTCAAAATTGTGGACAGGTTTGCAAGGCTTGAGGTTTTCCCTCTTTGTGATATTCTGCTACATATGTTCTGCCCCCTTTTGTTGTGCATTCTGATATGCTGTTTTTATCTTTGCCTTCTTCTTTTCACTGTGTTATTACAGTTTGTTTTTATATCTCTTTCAAGCCTAAGCCTATAAGCCCGGTACTTCTTTTTTTCTCTCTCCTCTCTCTTGACAAATTTTTTAAGAATTTAATATTGCTTATATTTGTCTTTTCTGAAAAAACAAATGGCTGGAAAGTGATGAGATTAATGTTGCTTGCACTTGTATATTTTCCTCTGCATACTTCCATGTTTCTTGCATACTTTATGTACTTTCTCTTGACAGATTTTGGCTTAGTTTGATACTTTAATCCTTGGACAGCTTTTGGCTTAGTTTGAGACTTTTGAAATTATGCAGCTTTGACAAATTTGAATTTGTGCAATTAAATCTTTTGTGCATCTCATGTTTTATTGCCAACATTTCATCCCTCTTTGTGAACCGGGAGAAATCCCGTGATTTGCAGAGAGGGCCAAAACTGATTCCGGCCATTTGTTTTTAATGATGAATCTTATTTTTCTCTGTCTGCTTTTAATTATTTATCTGCTTCTGACTTTTTCTTCTTTTCTTTGTTTTGCAGATGAAAAATAAATGAGCATCAAGGGAGCATTGGATAGAAGATGAAGACTTAGAAATGTTAGAACATAGTTTTATTTTAATTTAAATTACTATAACATTATTATTGTAAACACTTTGTAAACAATAACAAATATACAAATAATTTAAAGATAAATAAAAAGTCCTTTTGACCAATCAATTCTTTTTATTTCCTTTCAATTATTGTAATCATCATTAGAATACTTTGTAAAATACTGTATTCAAATAAAAATTGTAACGAATAATTAAAGATAAATAAAAAATCCAACTTGATCAATTAATTCTTCTTTCAATTCAATGTTCATTTAATTATTTGAATTTCTTAAAATTAAAATAATTGGAAGTATCCAATTATTCTGACTTTAGAAAAATAATTAACAAATACTGTGGCCTTATCATTGAATCAGTAATAAACCTGGCGCTTCAAGTATCCGATGCACAGTTAATCAAACCAATATCCTGATATTTATCCTTTTACTGATCAAATCAATCATTGTAGATTCTCAATTTAAACGCCTCAACTTTTATCTCATCTCAAATCAAATGCTTTAGTCTTTACTGATTAAACAACAATCTGCAATTTTCTTGATTCAAACGCCTCAATCCAAATCTCAGAGTAAACTGAAAAGAAACTGTAAAGATAATCCTAGTTCTTGATTAAAAGCCAAAGAAGCGTCCGCCTGATCAAAACCTGAGCTAAAATCAACCAAACCCTAAGCAAACTGTTTGAACTGTTCCAGAGCCATGAAAATCAATGAAAACCCTAATTTTGTCTGACTGACGAGAAAAGTCTGTTTGACCGATTCTTGCGCCAATCTGAAAAATCAGGAAGAGTCTGAAGCTGTGATTTCTTATGGAAAAAATGCGAGGGCAAATTTTGGGGTACAACACGCTGTCTTTCATCCCGACATGCCTACATATCTTGAAGACTTGCAAAAGGGTTGGATTCAGCTGAAGGAAGAATGAGATACTTTCAAAGCACAATTCTATGCTAGTAAGAAAAGAGTATTGGAGCTTACAAAGTAGCTACAATAAGAGCAAAGTGTGAACGCCTACCTTGCGCCGAAGAGGACGCGTTCAGTCTTTTTATCTTAGGGAGTTATTTTGTAAGCCCAAGAGGTATGTTGTAATATTTGTTGAACTAATTAATGAAAATTGACGTTTGTTCACTCTTTTGTCTATACAAATTTAAATTTCAATAAATCCTTGAAATCATTTGCATGTACATCTTCCATGCATCATAACATGATAGGTTTTCACAACAGGTTTCCTTATCTTTCTGCTGTTTATTTCAACAAGATGGATCTAGAAAAAACTGTGAAGGATCTTCATGTGCAAAACGCTCAATTCCAAGAGAATCTACTAGCCCTAGCCAAGGGGCAACAATACATGATGGCACTTCTGGAAGCCAAGAAGAAACCCAAGAAGAGAGCTTTGGTCAATAGGGGTAGAAGGTTCAAGGAGTCAGTCCGTCAGATCCTAGTAGTGGAAGACTCATCTGAGGAAGATGAGAATCAGATTGGTGAGGTTAAGAGTACCCAGGCTGACTGTGTTAATGATCAAGCATCTGATGATGATTATTTTGACGAGCAGTATCCACCCGCCAATGTCAAGTACAAGCAGTTAGAAGACATATTGAAAGCCGTCGAGATCCAAGCCGTCCCCGATTTAGATTTTGATTATTTGGGTTTGATCTCCGGGGTTGTCATTCCCCACAAATTCAAAATACCAGTCTTTGCAAAGTACGATGGAGTTTCTTGTAAAAAACTCCACCCGAAATCTTATGTGCGCAAGATACAGCCGCACACTGCTGATAAGAAACTATGGGTTCACTTTTTTCAAGAGAGCTTGACCGGAACACAACTTGAATGGTTTTATCAGTTAGATGGTTCCCGTATCAATACCTAGGAAGATTTAGCTACCGCCTTCTACCATCAGTACCAGTATAACACCGACTTGGCTCCAACAAGGGTTCAATTGCAAGATATGACAATTGGGGAGAACGAAGGATTTAAGGAATATGCATAAAAGTAGAGAGACCTTGCCAGTAGGGTTCAACCACCTTTGACTGATAGGGACAACATTGACATGTTCATGGGAACTTTATCTGGTCCTTTCTTTAATCTATTGGTTAGATGCTCTTCTTATGGTTTCACTGAACTAATCTTAACCGATGAAAGAGTTGAAAGCGGCATCAAAAGTGGGAAGATCTCTGTGGCATCTGCCTCCACTTCCAATCCTATCAAGAAACCTTTTGCTGCAAAGAAAGAAATCAATGATGTGTACTGGGCGAGGGCCCATACCAAGAAGAATGATCATTCGTCTGTCAATGTTGTTCGAATCTCCAATCCAACTCCTGATCCAAGACCATTTGCAAATCATCAATGTTTTGAAACTCCGAGAAGACAATTTACGAGGATAGGAATGTCACTATCCCAAGCCTTACAACACTTGATAAAGGCTAATTTGGTGACATTACGCGATCCTCCTGCCAACCCAGATACCTCTTCACCAAAGTATAATCCGAACGCCAAATGTGCTTACCACTCAAGTAGCCCCGGTCATTAGACTGACCAATGTTGGGCCTTGAAGAATAAAATTCAGGATTTGATCGATAACAAGACTATTGAATTTGATCCTCCTCCAACTCCGAATGTAATCACTGCGCCTATGCCAAATCACGGCAAGGGTGTTAATGCTGTTGAAGATACAATTTTTGTTACCTCTGTTGAAGACCTGACTACTCCGTTGAATATCATCAAGAAGAATCTATTGAAAGCCGATATTTTCCCTGGCTATGTAAAGACTTTGTTTTTTGTGCCAAACAACTCAATGGATGCGAAAGGCTGAAGAAAGGCATTCAACACCTAATGGATAGCCATGAAATTTTATTTGAGAAGACTCTGCTTGTCAAAAGTTTGACTAACAAATGTGAATATCTCTCTATTATCACCATCTCAAACAAACCTCTTAGGATCTCCTCCAAAGGTCCTATCAGGATTTCAAACGACCCAACCGTTGCTCCCTTAATAATTACCAATCCTGGACTAATTCCCTACTCTTCAAACAAGGTAGTGCCATCGAACTATGGTGTTGAGGTGTTCTACCATGGGATAAAGCAAGCCGCTTGGTTCTAAGAAGACAAAGCTGACGATGTTACTAACATAACTGGCTCAAGCAAAGTAACCAGAACTGGGAGAATATTTTCACCCAATATCTCACCACCAGTTGTTACAAAGACACCCATCTGCATTACTGCCGCTAAGCCAAGTACTGATGCCAGAGGGAAAAAGAAAGTTGTTGAGCCCGTCGTGACAGAAATACCCGCAAAGGATGTTGCTGATGGAGAACCTTCCGCCTGTGAGATGGACGAAATCTTGAAGATAATAAAAATAAGCGACTTCAAGATTGTGGAACAGTTGGGGCAAACCCCTTCTAAGATTTCTATATTGTCATTACTACTCTGTTCTGATGACCATGCTCGGACATTAATCAAATTCCTGAAAAAGGATCATGTCCCTCATGAGACCACAATTGATCAGTTTGAGAATTGCGTGGAGAGCTTGACGGATGATAATGGCTTGGGATTTTCAGATGCTGACCTAACACCGCTTGGGAAGAACCACAATAAAGCTCTTCATGTTTCTGTCGAGTGCAAGGGGACCACCCTAGCACATGTTCTAGTAGACACTAGTTCTTCCCTAAACGTTCTACCCAAGGGGGCGTTAGACCGTCTAGACTGTGAAGGTTTAGTCTTGAAGCCAAGTCATATCATTGTGAGGGCCTTCGATGGATCAAAAAGGACAATCCATGGAGAGGTAGATCTTCCAATCAAGGCGGGCTCCCAAATTTTCAACTCCACCTTCTATATCATGGATATCCGTCCTGCCTATTCTTATTTGTTGGGTCGCTCTTGAATCTATAAAGCTGGGGCAGTAACCTCAACTCTCCATCAAAAACTCAAATATCCGGTCAAGGGAAGAATTGTCACCGTCTGTGGAGAAGAAGAGTTTATGGTAAGCCACCTCAACTCTTTCAAGTACGTAGAGATGGATGGAGAATTCATTGAGACCAAGTGTCAAGCCTTTGGAGTTGTGACACCAGTGGTTGCTGCTACCAAATGTTCCTATGATGAGTCCAAAGCTGTTAAGGTCGTGCTGAAGATGGTTTCAGTCAAAGATGCTCATGCGGAAATTGAAGAAGGAAGCTGTGATACTTGGGTGAAACTCCTCGATATCTCATTCAAAGCGGATAAGTTTGGTTTGGGTTTCATCGCTAAGGCTCAGAAGGGAGTGAGGCATGCTTATGCAGGAAATCCACCTCTTCGCATTGGAGGCCATGAAGTGAATGATGTGGGTGATTCGGATGATGAAGCTGCATTTAAAGATTGGGTGTATCCAACTACAACGGAGCTAAAGAATTGGCATACAAAGGACTTCGTTCCCATCTCCTTCATTGAGGAGTAATCTACTTGTTTATTGCTTTTCATTTGAATTCAAGAACATTTTGTTTGTAATATTTAACAATGACTTTCAAGCCATGTGCCTGGCCCGGGGCACTTTGGTCCATTTGTCAAGGGTTGTATTTATGTTCATCTAATCATATGATCATTCAATATAAATCATTAGACTCTTTTGCATTCAAATCTTTGTGTTCATTGTCTTTCTTTAAAATACAATTTTCAAAATAGCCATGTATCTTACATGCACACACACACTCTTGTAGGTCCTCATCCACTCTGGATCTTATTACCCATGACTCTACTATTGCCGACTATGACTTCGAATGTCCAATTAACCAAGACGAAGACAAAGGCGAGGAAGATTGTGAAATACCTGGAGAACTAGCCAAACTTCTATTACAAGAGGAAAAAGCTATTAAGCCGCACGAAGAGTAAGTTGAAGTCATCAATCTGGGTACTGTGTCAGACAAGAAGGAAATTAAGATCGGTGCTAACTTGGAAAGCAGTGTCAAGAGAAGGTTGGCTCAGATGTTGGATGATTATATGGAAGTATTTTATTAGTCTTATGAAGGTATGTCAGGGTTGGATACCGACATCGTTGTTCATCGTCTGCCGACAAAAGAAGATTATCCTCCTGTCAAACAAAAAGTTCGTCACATGAGGCCTGACATATCTGAATAGATTAAAGCTGAATTGATGAAACAATTTGATGTAGGGTTTCTAGCTGTGACATCTTATCCCCAATGGGTTGCAAATATGGTGCCAGTACCAAAGAAAGACGGAAAAGTTCACATGTGCGTAGACTATAAGGATCTGAATAGGATAAGTCTCAAGGATGATTTCCCTCTACCATACATTGATGTCTTGGTCGATAATACTGCTCAGCATAAAGTCTTCTCTTTCATGGATGGCTTCTTAGGCTATAATCAGATAAGGATGGCTCCCGAAGACTTGGAGAAGACTACTTTCGTTATGCAATGGGGCACCTTTTGTTACAAGGTCATGCCGTTCGGATTGAAGAATGCTGGGGCAACATATCAAAGGGATGTGGTAGCTTTGTTTCATGATATGATCCATCATGAAATAGAGGTATATGTGGATGATATGATTTCCAGGTCACAAATTGAAGAGGAACATCTCGATCACATGTACAAACTATTTGAAAGGTTGAAAAAGTACAAATTAAGGTTAAACCTTAACAAGTGCGCATTTGGAGTACGATCTGGAAAGCTCCTAGGCTTTGTTGTCAGCAATAAAGGCATTGAAGTTGATCTTACCAAGGTAAAGGCCATCCAAGAAATGCCAGTCCCTCATTCTGAAAAAGAAGTCAGAGGATTCTTGGGTCGTCTCAATTACATCGCCCGCTTCATATCTCTCTTGACTGCTACTTATGAGCCAATCTTCAAGCTCTTGAAGAAAGATCAGGTAGTCAGATGGAATGATGAATGCCAAGCTTCCTTCAAAAAAATCAAAGAATATCTGCAATAACTTCCGATTCTCATGCCTCCAGTTGAAGGAAGACCCTTGATCATGTACTTGACAGTACTAGAGAACTCTATGGGGTGTGTTTTGGGCCAACATGACGAGTCTGGCCGAAAAGAGCATGCTATTTATTACCTGAGCAAAAAGTTTACCTACTGTGAAACCATATATTCACTGCTCGAGATAACTTGCTGAGCTTTGGCATGAGCTGCTTGCCAGCTAAGACATTATATGTTGACTCATACCACTCTGTTGATTTCTAAGATAGACCCAATCAAGTACATCTTTGAGAAACCTTCCCTTTCTGGACGAATAGCCAGATGGAAAACGATTTTGATTGAGCACGACATTCAATACACAACACAGAAAGCCATCAAAGGAAGCATACTAGCGGATCATTTGGCCCATCAAGCTGTTGATGATTATCAGTCCATAAACTTCGACTTCCTTGATGAGAATATCATGCTAGTAACCGACTGCGCGAAACCTTGACCGTATGACGGACCTGAACAAGGATCCCGATAGACTATGGTCTTCGACGGGGCTTCCAACGCCTTGGGTAACAGAATTGGTGTTGTAATCATCTCTCCCGAAGGTTTCAACACTCCTTTTACTTCCAGATTATGCTTAGATTGCACGAACAATATGGCTGAGTACGAAGCGTGCATCTTGGGTCTGAAAGCTGCCATTGATTTGAGGATCAAGCGTTTAAATGTGTTTAGGAATTCTGCTCTAGTGATTAGCCAAGTAAAAGGGGATTGGAACACTAAACACCCTAATCTCATCCCTTACAAGGAACTTGTGATATCTCTGATTTCTCACTTTGAAGAGATCACCTTTGAGAACTTCCCTAGGGAAGAAAATCAGTTGGCTGACGCTTTGGCAACCATGTTTTCAATGTTCAAGGTCAGATGGGACAACGAAGCCCCTATGATTATGATTGAAAGATTCGATGAACCTGCACATTTCTGTGAGCTTGACACTGACATAGAAAAGCCATGGTACCATGAGGTGATGATATACCTTGAAGCACAAGAGTATTTAGAGGGAGCATCCATCAATGACAGAAAGTTCTTACAAAGATTTTCAGCCAAGTTCTTTATAAGTAACGGAATCTTGTACAAGCGCAACCATGATTCTACTCTACTCCGATGTGTAGACAAGAAGGAGGCAGAGGAAACTATGGAAGACATGCACGATGGTCTCTTTGGAACTCACTCAAGCGGACATACGATGGCTAAGAAAATCTTGAGAGCTGGCTACTATTGGTCAACGATGGAGACTGATTGCCATCAACACTCTAGAACTTGTCACAAATGCCAAATCTATGTTGACAAGGTCCATGTGCCTCCTATCTCTCTGAACATCATGATCGCTCCGTGGCCATTTGCAATGTGGGGCATTGACATGATTGGAGAAATCAAGCCCACCGCTTCCAATGGACATCGCTTCATTCTGGTCGCTATTGATTATTTCACCAAATGGGTTAAAGTCGCCTCGTTTGCCTTAGTCACCAAGAATATGGTATCCATATTCATCAAACAAAACCTCATATGCCGCTATGGTATCCCCGAAAGGATCATCACCGACAATGGGACTAACCTCAAAAATGCTATGATTGCTGAGCTTTGCACACAGTTTAAGATCAAGCATCACAATTCTTCTCCATATAGACCTAAAATGAATGGCGCGGCCGAAGCAGATAACAAAAACATCAAGAAGATTGTGCAGAAGATGGTAGTGACCTATAAGGACTGGCATGAGATGTTACATGGTAGCTGATGCATTGAGTAGGAAATCTTTGCATATGTCGATATTGATGGTACGCGATTTGGAAATGATTGAACAATTTCGAGATATGAGCTTGATTTGTTAGGAGACATCTTCTGGAGTTAAGTTTGGTATGTTGAATCTTACTAGTCGCATTCTCAATGAGATTCAGGAAGGTCATAAATCTGACTTTAGTTTGGTGGATCGGTTGACTTTGATCAATCAAGGTCAAGGTGGTGATTTTTGGATTGATTAAAATGGTATCATGAGGTGTCATGATAGAGTTTGTGTTTCGGATATAGCTGAGCTGAAAAAGAGTTTCATTGAGGAAGGAAATCATAGTGGATTGAATATTCATCCGGGTGCTATGAAGATGTATCAGGACTTGAGGAAAATATTTTGGTGGTCTGGCATGAAGAAAGAAATTATGGAGTTTGTGTATTCTTGTTTGAATTGTCAAAAGTCGAAGATCGAACATCAGAAACCGTCAGGTTTGATGTAATCGTTATCCAGTCCTGAATGGAAATGGGATAGTATTTTGATGGATTTTGTGTTCGGTTTACCTAGAACATTGAAGAATTTTGAGGCTATTTGGGTTATTGTGGACAAGTTGATGAAATCTGCTCACTTTATTCCAATGAGAATGGATTACCTTTTGGATAAGTTAGCAAAGTTGTACATTGAGAGGATTGTCAATCTGCACGGTATTTCATCTAGCATTATGTCAGATAGAGATTCGATATTTACTTCGAGATTTTGGGGGAGTTTTTAAAATTCTTTGGATACGAAGTTGCGTTTGAGTTCTTCTTATCATCCGCAGAAAGATGGTCAGACTGAGAGGAAGATTTAGTCACTTGAGGATCTTTTAAGAGCTTGTGTATTGGGAAAATAAGGTGCTTGGGATAACTACTTGCCTTTAATTGAGTTTACTTACAATAATAGTTTCCATTCAAGTATCGAAATGACACCGTTTAAAGAATTGTATGGTAGAAGGTGTGTGACACCATTATGTTGGTATGAGTCGGGAGAGAGTGTTGTGATTAGACCTGAGATAGTCCAACAGACTACCAATAAGATTGAGATAATTCAGGAAAAGATGAAGATTTCTCAGAGTCGTCGAAGAGTTATCATGACAAGAGGAGGAAAGCACTTAAATTTCAAGAGAGAGATCATTTTTTGCTTCGAGTTACTCCGGTAACTAGTGTTGGTCGAGCATTGAAGTCGCATAAGTTAACGCCATGTTTTACTGGTCCATACCAGATTTCAGAGAAGATAAAAGATATGGCCTATCATATTACTTTGCCACCATTGCTTTCTAATCTTCATGACGTGTTTCATGTATCTCAATTGAGGAGATACATTGCAGATCCGTCTCATGTGGTCCAAGTAGATGATGTGCAAGTGAGAGATAACCTGATTGTGGAGACATCATCTATGCAGATAAATGATCGGGAGTTGAAGTAGCTTCAAGGTAAAGAGATTTCTTTGGTGAAGGTAGCTTGGGGAGGATCAGTAGGTGAAAACGTGACTTGGGTACTCGAGAGTCAGATGAGGGAGTCATATCTTGATCTATTCAATTGAGGTAATTTTCGAGGTCGAAAATCCTTTTTTAGTGGGGGAGAGTTGTAACACCCTAATTTTTATTTATTATTTATATATTTAATTAATTAGTTATTTGACTGGTTTTGTGAATAAATGATTTAATTTAAATTATTTGATGTATATTCTGTGTGGCGGGTTAGTCGGGGTGAGAATATGGAACTGTTGAGTTTTTGTTAGGAAATAGTGTCGGTTAATGAAGGAATTATTTAATTAGTGAGAATTGTAGAGAAGTATAAAAATATTGGTAACTGGGCCTAATATATGGGAATGTGAAGAGTAGTGGGGGTGTGATAGTGAGCCCATTAGTTTGGTTGTTGGATTAGTATTATTTTATTAGCAATTTAATAAAAAGAAGATAAAAGATTAGTAAGGGAATAACAAAAGAGAAGGGAAAACAATTCTCACATAGAATAGAGGAAAAGGGAGAAATAGGAGAAGATCACCTAAGGAGGAATTCAAGAATTCACCAAGAATTTAAGGTAAGGGTGGGTTCTTGCATCGCTATGGGAATTGAATAATGATATCTAATGGGTAGTTGTATGCTTAGGATGAAAATCTCAATTTCTTAGGTTTTGAAATTGTTAGGTTTGAATGATGAGTCCTTGAATATGATGATTGATTGTGTTGTGATGTTTTGGTTGATAAATACATGCTAGATATAATGCTTTAAATCATAACAATCAGATGTTAAAAATGTGTTTTGGGGGTCAAAATTGCACAGAGACATTGGTGTCATTGCGGGATTTTTTCTGCAAATCACAGAGGGAGCTTACCGTTGTATATCGCGCTTAGCGCGAGTCACGACAGTGAGTTTTACGCTTAGCGCATGGGAGCTCACTTAGCGCGGTCACCTGAGAGTCAAAATATTTTTATTTTCTTAAATTGCCTTGGGATTATGTATACTTATATTTTATACTAATTTATACTTAATTTTTTGGAATTTAAAACTACTTGTTGGATGGTTGTTGAAGGCCTATTTGATCAAACATGAAACTTTGTTTATATGTTTTATGTGTGCATGTGGTTGGTGTTAGATTATAATGATACTTTGTACATTGCTTGTCATGTGTTGTTATGATGTTTTAGAGCAGTGATGCTATGAATATGAATAGTATGTGGATGATTCATGAATATATGCATGTATGTGCAATTGTGAGGTAATTCAATTGTGATGAAATATGGAATATATGCATGTACGTTAATATTATTGATGGTCTTAATTGCATATGATTGTTGAAATTGCAGACACATCATTGTTGTCAAGAGGCAATGCTTGTTAGTTTCGTGGGAGCTAGTGACTTATCCCAAACCTAGAGCGGATTTTGAAAGCTTAGGGAATGAGCTTTTTGTATGTTATTGGTCTAAGGAATGGACCCGGTTTAATGTTAAAACCGAATAAAAATAACAGTGATTGGTACCGCATGCATGATGTGATCGGTGGATCTGGAACTGACTGTTTAACGCTGGTTCGCGAAATGTCGCGGTAAGCAAGAGTCGCCACCGTCTTTTATTTTCTCCAACATGGAAAGGACAAAAGCACAGAAAAATTCCTTATTGAGATTAGTTCTCGGTTCGGGAGGTAGATTTATAGAAAGGGAAGGTGTCAGCACCCTTTCTATCCATGGTTATCCATGGGCTCTTAGATACTTGCTCATTGTGTTTTCAAAATGTTTGTTTGCTTTTCAGAGTGGGTTTGAAAAAGTTTCGTTTAAAATTTCAGTTCGACTCTTGTATCAGTCCTCAAGAGTGTTTGAAAAGTTGTTTTTGAAAGCTTTTTGAAAAGTGTAGGTGTGAAAAGAAGTTTTTGATTTGTTTTGAATTTAGAGCAAGTATCTATGAGTCATCTACCTACCCTAAGGAATTAGTCTGTGTAAATGTCCTTAAAGTAGTGCCATCCCACCATTGAGAGGTAGGTAGCACCACCGTTGGAGGTGTTCGGGTCAATTCGAGGGTTAGGGACAGTGTGGTCACCAGGCAATAGTAAGATACCTTAGAAGCTACCCTTATGCCATTGATCTTTTTATTTCGAGGCAACTGTTTCCGAGGCAACTTATTCGAGGCAACTAGATCAATGGATCATAGGGAATCACTAAGACATCCTATACTCGACGATCACATTCCGAGGGGCAAGGCAGCAGTGTGATCACCAGAGCAACAGTAGGATACCTTAGAAGCTACCCTTATGCCATGTTCATGGACATAAGGACTTACTAAGACGTCCTATACTCGATGACCACCTTCGAGGGGCAAGGCAACAGTGAGGCGTACCCTATGAGTGGTGTGTAAATTGTGTGTCATTTTCAGTTATTATTTGTCTTGTCATGCATTGGTGATCTACGCTTTGATTTTTATTTTGAGCATACATTCTTTCATGTGATTAACAGTTTAAAGGGTGC
This sequence comes from Vicia faba, assembly GCA_948472305.1. NCBI lineage: Eukaryota > Viridiplantae > Streptophyta > Magnoliopsida > Fabales > Fabaceae > Vicia > Vicia faba. The sequence continues at coordinate 848,378,328 of OX451735.1, read as the reverse complement.
GGAAATTAAAATGCGGAAAAATAAAGGTCATACGCTATTACAAGGCGCGGGTCTACATCGCCAAATTAACAAAGACCCGATTTTGAAATAAAAGTGCGGAAAGTAAATGTCCTAATTACTATTACATGTCCGGAGCAATTACATAATAATCGAATAAATTAAATACGCGCGAATAAATTAATTGGAAATGTCCAAGGGTGTTGACCCTTTTGAGAAAAGGAAATTAATTTTTTTGGTCTTTTTGATAATTAAAATGAAATGGAAACTAATTAATAATTAATTAATTTAATTCAATTAAAAGAAAATATTTTTTGTTTTTTATGTTTTTATGAAATAAAATGAAAAGAAATAAAACTAAAAGTTAATTCTTCCTAATTCTAAATCCATTTTAATTATTAAGAAAAGAAATTGAAATTGCCTAATTAAACTATTTATTTGTTAATATTTATTTACAAAATAAAATAGTAATAATGTTAATTCTATTTTTTTGATTTTTTTATGAAAATATTAGTTGGTTAATTATGTTAATAAAAAAAATAAGGCAAATAAATAAAAGAAAAGAAAATGACAAAACAAAATAAAATAAGAAAAAGGTAAGAAAACCCAAGGGGGTGAGATGACCTTCATGGAGGTTTTATTGAAGCAATCCAAGCCCACTGAAATCTAAGCCACGTTTGACTTTCATGATTGCCTGCAGCACGCTGACTCCAGACCATGGTGTTCCTTGTGCTTGGCCCTTAGATCTGTGCTGGTGAACACTTGGAGCGCTGGGATATGAGGTTTATGGTGTTCCTCTTTTGAGAATCTGCACATGAAAGCAATTGAAAAAATAATATGTAAATTATAGGGGACCTGGGAAGAACTTACAGCGCGGTATGATGGATTTTTGATCTCATACTTTTTTTGACACTTTTTGAACTTTTCCTCTGGCCGTTTGTGCACACTCTCCTTTTTTTTCTAGGTCCTGAATGAGGCTTGCAAGGCTTGTATATATAGGCTTGGATGAGAATCAGTCACATTAAGGAGCTTTTAAGCCTTGCAATGAAGTTTTGATTTTCTCCATAATCACCATTGAAATAACTTGCCATATTTGCTCCAAATTTGAATTTTTTTGCTTGAAATAGGTCTTGAATGAATTTGGTATATGTTTTATGGTGTATCAAAGCTATTCAAACCACAAAATATCCTCCCATTAATTTTCTTGATTTTTATTTGAATTTTAAATATTTAAAATGAATTAAATCAAATAAAATTAAACAAAAATAGAAAAATTAATTTTTATTCTTGAAATAAAACATGGGACACGTGGGAGGTATGGCAAAGCTGAATCAAGTGGAAAAAGTGGGTCCCTTTTGTCAAAAATGAAGTTTCAAGGATAATTGACTTTGGCCCTTTCACAAAACTTTCCCAACTTCTCCAATGCATATCTTGCTCAATTTTGAAGCTATGAACATGTTCTTGGACATTTTGGAAAGGTCTTGAAGTCCTCTAACCAATGCCTTTGGTCCCATGTCATTTTGATTTACCAATATTAAGTTATGGTCTTTGACTTAAAGTGCCTTTTTGTTGACTTTTGAAAATGACCTATAATGTTGAAATTGATAACTTTTTGTGAGAGCATTTCTTGGACTTGGAATGTGAAGATGAGTTGTAGGAAATGTCTTCCCCTTCAAAATGAGCATTGGATGGGATTTTTCTGATGAACCATGAAAAAGTTATGCCTTGGTCAAGGTACAGTTGACTTTTCAACTGTCCAAAAATAGAAACTTTTGACACCTTGATGATTTTTGAGCCATGCTTGAGGAATCATGATCAAGATTTGACCAAATGATGATTGTGGCTTCAAAATAAGATGTTGACCAAAAATTTTGACTTTTGACTGCCAAATGACCATTTTGCCCCTGCAGTTGATTGTGAAGCAATTAGGGTTTTTGACTGTGCAACTTGACCTTGTGAGCCTTGAAACTTGACATGTAGGTGCTTGACAATGTTTATAGGCATGTGGGACTTGATTGGACCATTGAAAACCTCAACTTCCTTGAAGGAACCAAAACCTTAATTTTGACTGGCTTAGGAGGATGGTTGACTGTGCAATCCTTGGAGTAGCCTTGAACCATTTGAGGTGATGCTTGGCAAAACTTTTGAAGAATATGGGAGGGCAAATTTTGGGGTACAACAGTTGCCCCTGTTCAATCTTCTTAGACCTGAGGATGTAGATTGGCTTGTGTGCCTTTCGTGATCCGAGGGTGGAAGATGATTGAACACTAGAGTGCCCAGAAATTTGCACTCACATAGTAGAGTATCAGCGTGTGATGTCGGGAATGGGCTTACAGATGCCATTTGGAGAGATGATGGGTAGGAGGATGGGCTTATAGATGCCATCTGGAAGTGTGACAGAACCTTGTCGGGAATGGGCTTGTAGATGCCATTTGGAACTGTAATGGATAGTTGAATCTGAATAAGAAATAGAATAGCTTCCGTGTCTGGGGCATATCTAGTCTATATCTAATTGCTGACGTCTGAACGAGTAGTAGAATGACCGCCGGGTCTGGGGTATATCCATACTGCATGAGTAACAGAATGTCATCCGAATCTGGATCGTATCAAGACTGAACAATAGAATAGCATCCGGGATGGAGCATCTCTAAGTTGTCTTTAGAAGTTTGAATCTGAATAAGCAATAGAATAGCGCCCGGATCTGGAGCATCTCTAAGCTATATCTCAAAGGAAATCTGGAATAAGTATCAGAACGTCGCCATGCTTGGGTCACATCTGAACTATCTTTAGAAAGAGTCTTGAATAAGCAAGAAAACAGCATCCATATCTGGAGCATGTCTAAGCTATCTCTGAAAGGAAATCTGGAATGAGTATCAGAACGTCGCCATGCCTGGGTCACATCTGAACCATATCTAGAAGGAGTCTTGAATAAGCAAAAGAACAGCATCCATATCTGGAGCATTTCCAAGCTATCTCTGAAAGGAAATCTGGAATGAGTATCAGAACGTCGCCATGCCTGGGTCACATCTGAACTATATCTAGAAGGAGTCTTGAATAAGCAAAAGAACAACATCCATATCTGGAGCATTTCCAAGCTATCTCTGAAAGGAAATCTGGAATGAGTATCAGAACGTCGCCATGCCTGGGTCACATCTGATCCATATCTAGAAGGAGATCTCTGAATAAACAAAAGAACAGCATCCATATCTGGAGCATTTCCAAGCTATCTCTGAAAGGAAATCTGGAATGAGTATCAGAACGTCGCCATGCCTGGGTCACATCTGAACCATATCTAGAAGGTGATCTCTGAATAAACAATAGAACAGCCTCCGTGTCCGGAGCATCTCTAAGTTATATCTGAGAAGAAATCTGGAATAAGTATCAGAACGTCGCCATGCCTGGGTCACATCTGAACCATATCTAGAAGGAATTTTGAATAAGCAAAAGAACAGCATCCATGTCTGGAGCATTTCCAAGCTATCTCTGAAAGGAAATCTGGAATGAGTATCAGAACGTCGCCATGCCTGGGTCACATCTGAACCATATCTAGAAGGAGTCTTGAATAAGCAAAAGAACAACATCCATATCTGGAGCATTTCCAAGCTATCTCTGAAAGGAAATCTGGAATGAGTATCAGAACGTCGCCATGCCTGGGTCACATCTGAACCATATCTAGAAGGTGATCTCTGAATAAACAATAGAACAGCCTCCGTGTCCGGAGCATCTCTAAGTTATATCTGAGAAGAAATCTGGAATAAGTATCAGAACGTCGCCATGCCTGGGTCACATCTGAACCATACCTAGAAAGGTGATCTCTGAATAAACAATAGAACAGCCTCCGTGTCTGGAGCATCTCTAAGTTATATCTGAGAAGAAATATGGAATAAGTATCAGAACTTCGCCATGCCTGGGTCACATCTGAACCATATCTAGGAAGGAATTTTGAATAAGCAAAAGAACAGCATCCATATCTGGAGCATTTCCAAGCTATCTCTGAAAGGAAATCTGGAATGAGTATCAGAACGTCGCCATGCCTGGGTCACATCTGAACCATATCTAGAAGGAGTCTTAAATAAGTAAAAGAACAGCATCCATATCTGGAGCATTTCCAAGCTATCTCTGAAAGGAAATCTGGAATAAGTATCAGAGCGTCGCCATGCCTGGGTCACATCTGAACCATATCTAGAAGGAATTTTGAATAAGCAAAAGAACAGCATCCATGTCTGGAGCATTTCCAAGCTATCTCTGAAAGGAAATCTGGAATGAGTATCAGAATGTCGCCATGCCTGGGTCACATCTGAACCATATCTAGAAGGAGTCTTGAATAAGCAAAAGAACAACATCCATATCTGGAGCATTTCCAAGCTATCTCTGAAAGGAAATCTGGAATAAGTATCAGAACGTTGCCATACCTGGGTCACATCTGAACTATATCTAGAAGGTGTCTTGAATAAGCAAAAGAACAGCATCCATATCTGGAGCATTTCCAAGCTGTCTATGAAAGGAAATCTGGAAAAAGTATCAGAACGTCGACATGCCTGGGTCACATCTGAACTATATCTAGAAGGAGTCTTGAATAAGCAAAAGAACAACATCCATATCTGGAGCATGTATAAGCTATCTCTGAAAGGAAATCTGGAATGAGTATCAGAACATCGCCATGCCTGGGTCACATCTGAACCATATCTAGAAGGAGTCTTGAATAAGCAAAAGAATAGCATCCATATCTGGAGCATTTCCAAGCTATCTCTGAAAGGAAATCTGGAATGAGTATCAGAACGTCGCCATGCCTGGGTCACATCTGAACCATATCTAGAAAGGTGATCTCTGAATAAACAACAGAACAGCCTCCGTGCCCGGAGCATCTCTAAGTTATATCTGAGAAGAAATCTGGAATAAGTATCAGAACGTCTCCATGCCTGGGTCACATCTGAACCATATCTAGAAAGGTGATCTCTGAATAAACAACAGAACAGCCTCCGTGCCCGGAGCATCTCTAAGTTATATCTGAGAAGAAATCTGGAATAAGTATCAGAATGTCGCCATGCCTGGGTCACATCTGAACCATATCTAGAAAGGTGATCTCTGAATAAACAATAGAACAGCCTCCGTGCCCGGAGCATCTCTAAGTTATATCTGAGAAGAAATCTGGAATAAGTATCAGAACGTCGCCATGCCTGGGTCACATCTGAACCATACCTAGAAAGAATTTTGAATAAGCAAAAGAACAGCATCCATGTCTGGAGCATTTCCAAGCTATCTCTTTAATCTTTTTAACGTAGACATGCCTGACCGGATACAGGTATCGAATCCACAATCAATCGCTCACGGACATGCCCTGGCTAGATATAGGAATCGAATCTGGTATTGCGATAATTGATAGTAATCATCTTTGTATTGACCTTTCCTGAAAAAAGGCAAAACATTAGTTATATGCAATGTCATGGTGCATGGAATGCGCGGTGTCATGACGTTTATAACCAATGGGATTGTAGAATGTGATGTTTATATCATGTATTAAAATGTGATGTTTGCGAATGTATTTTTTGTCTAGGAAAATAAATCCTTGACGAATGTCGGGAGCTAATCCTGGGCTGATGTTTGAAGAGTAGAGAATTCTTCGTTTCCGCTGGGGAAAATGATTGCAAGGATAAACCGGTAGGAGGAGATGACCCCGTTGGGGAATAAGCTTGGAGAGATTACTCTGCGGGGAAAATTACTCTAGCGATCTTGCTGGGGAAAATACTATGTGGGAAGAGAGGTACTTCGCTGAGATGTTGTATGAGAACTCCGCCGGGGATACCATTGTTGAGTTACGCTTTGGCGATTTGAGGAACTCCGCTGGGGATAGGAAGACTTCTCCGAGGACGACCTTTCCGTGGCAATTAGCTGAGGATAACCCAGTTATAAGCTCTGGCGAAGAATAACCTTCTGAATAAAGACGGGGAAAGATATGCTCTGCAAAGGATAAGCTTCCAGAATCTACTGGGGATAAGCTTCCTACTGGGGAGATTGATTTAACTCTCCTGGGGAGACTTTGGACTGTACTGGGGAGGGGCTCCACTGGATGTCTAGATTCCGTCGGAGAACAATCTTAGATCAAGAATGTCGGGGATGCTTGTTGAGGATGTTTGTAGACTCCGTTGAGGAATGTTGAGATCTTCTGGGGGTAATCCAACTTCCTTAAGGCTGATGGAGTATAACTCTGCTCGGGGAGAGTATCGCTGACCTGCTGGAGATATTGTGCCTTGTAGGGCTTATGGGAATCCAACTCTGCTTGGGGAGAATTGTTGAATCTTGGCTCGCTCTCTGGGGAATTAAGGCATCTTGGTTGTTCTTCAGCCGAACTTACCTTGGTACCTTGGTGGACAGAGCAATTAGATCGCTTAGACGACTCATTATTGCCCCAGTTTCAGTGGGAGAAGGCACCTGTGGGGGTAATTGACAAATCTTCTGGTAGACAGGTGACGAGATGCCAGGACATAGTCGTATGCTTTGATCCCTAATTTTTGCCTGGACCGCCCTTTCGGGTTTTCAGTCCACCGGGATACCCATTTTTGCCCAAGCCGCCTTTTCAGGTTTTCGACTTGCCGGGTGTACAGATTTTTTTTCATTTCATCCCTTATTTTTGCCCGAACCCTTTTGGTTCGTCGGGAAGCCCTTATTTTTGCCTAGGTATGTCAACCTAGCGGGTCTTTGATTATGCGCAGTATTTTTTCGACTATGTCCATGCTCTCAGGATGTAGGGAGATGCCCCTGTCAGTAGTGTTGTGTCGTCATACCACCAGAAGATCTTCGTTTGATCGTCCAATGCCCCAAGTGACTCATACGGAGATTTGCCCCAAGTGACTCAGACGGAGATTTGCCCCAAGTGACTCAGACGAAGATTTGCCCCAAGCTGGTTGGCCTTTTGAGAGATTCTTTGAATCTTGACTTAACTGCCCCAGATGATGGACAATGATCATGCCATGCCCCCTTGGTTGGAAGTGCTTTTGTTCACTAGAGTTCTTCGTGCAAATTTCTTTGCTGTTCGAACAAAAAAGTCATATGCAAACAAAGTTATGTTAAAAATGCAACGCTTATGTCCGTCTTAAAGTTTTTGAAAATGCAGTTTTTTTTATAGCAAAAACAAGTGAATTTTGTAAACTGCGATGTCAACTCGTTGTTTTACCGCAAGCCTTAAGGAGTCAGGATACCTTTCGTAACAGTATGCTTTCGAACTAACCCACGCTTCAGCTAGGACTTTTGAGGGTTATAACGTGGCCTGGTTCACGGTTTAAGAAACAAAGGATAAAGGCTTAAATTTATTTGTACCCACCCGCTCTTCGTGATGTTCTTCAAACCTAAGCTCAGCTAATCGTGAATTAGACCTTGTTGAGTCTTTGCTTTGATATAGTGATGGTTCGGGTACTGACAGTTTATTTTGACCAGGCAGTCATTTCTTTGTTGAGGGTTTGTATGACCTCTTTCTTTTTTTTTGATTTTATGATCCCTATTTTTTCCTGAACTGTTCCTTTTTGTGATTACAGTCAGCGGGATGCCCCAGTTTTTGTAAGTCTCCTTCATAAGTTTTGACTTATTGGGCTTTTATTTTGAGATAATGACTGCCTGTCCTTATGATTGTTCGGAACCATCACTGTCTTTTTGTTTCAGAAGGACTTCTTTTGATGTTATTCGTTGTGCACTTGGATCAACTGAGAGAACTACCCTGCCCCAGGTTATGATTAAGGGTTTTAATTTTTTTGGTGAAAAGAAAAAAAAAACTCCTACTTCTTTGGCTCGAAGGGGTTGACGAGGGATTATCATCCTTATAACTCCAGTGTTTAGGAATTGAAACAATGCCTGTACCTCATCAGCGGGGTCTGTTCAAAAGCATACTGTAGATTATGGTATCGTTTTCGTCATCCTCCCTCAAGAGGCTTAGAATTATTAACCGAGAATTGATCATCACAGAAAAATGAAAACAATTTGCATATAGTGAATACGAATATATTGCTTCAAAACAGACATATGCGATGCATTAATGAAATAACAACGTTTAACATGAGTAAATGTTTGAACAAAAGAAAATTACAACTTGAAAAATTCTAATGAACAAAAGTCTTCTAATCTCAGGACTTGTTACTTCGACTGGTGCATCTTGTAGGGATGGCAGGAGCATTCAGCCTGGCCCATCTGGGTGAAATCCACAGCTCTTTCATTAATCAGATCTTGGATCTTATTCTTCAGAGCCCAGCAGTCGTCGGTGTCATGCCCTGGACTGTCAGAGTGGTACGCACATCTTTCCTCAGGATTGTACTTTAGGGAGGTTGTGTTGAGATTCTTAGGAGGGTCCCTTAACGTCACCAGATTCAATCTCAACAATTGTTGTAGAGCTTGAGACGGTGGCACATTGAGCTTGGTGAACTGCCTTTTAGGCTTGTCTGGCTTGCTCTGATCAGCCCGTTGTTCTTGGCGAGGTCGTTGTTGGACCTGTGAAGTGGTAGCAGCTTGGAGAGGTCTATTCATTGGACCAGACCTTTGTCCTCTTGGAAGCTGTTCAATGACCTGGTCCCTGACTTGGGCTGGTTGCTTCATGTCTTGATGAAGCTGACTGATCATGGCCCTCAGCTCTCCTTGCTCCCGAGCTAAACCTTGGATGAGAGCCCTTTGTCCCAGCATCTGGGTTTTCATCGTATCTACCTCAGCTTGCAGACGTTTCAGCTGCTCGTCCTTGTCATCTTCGGGACTTTGCTTGGCCAAATTCCCCATAAGGAGTGTCCTCAACTCTTCCTGCCCCTTGGATAGGCTTAGGAAGATCTCTCTGAACTGAATCTCTTGAACCTGAAGATCCTGGTTATCTTGTTGGAAAGCCATTGCTGAAATAAATAGCAGAGATGGTAAGTGGCTTGTCAAAAGGGTACCTGTTATGCAATGATATGTATGTATATATATGCAATGTTTTCAAGGATCTCGCGAGGTAAACAAGAAAAATATTAGAGTTTGCATTTTGTAGCTTGATTGAAGGAGCTTCATGTTGTTGAGAGTCCTTCTTCAAGGGTCAAAGGCTCACCATATCCAGTGGGTCATAGCCCCTGACAACCTTGTCTAGAGGAAAATAAATCCTCTTTGCCCTTTGCTGGGATAGTTGATTCATCATGACCTGCATCACAAGCCCTTGAGATCCTTGAAACAGATTAGTCCTTATGCGGGATGTATGCAATGGTATGATGTTATGCTATGCATGGGGTAACGTAGGTAGACCCTGTTATGAGTCCCAATTAAGGACTGTAAACAAAACCTGCAAGAAACTCAGTAAACCCTGTTATGAGCCCCAATTAAGGACTATAAACAAAACCTGCAAGAAACTCAGTAAACTCTGTTATGAGCCCCAATTAAGGACTATAAACAAAACCTGCAAGAAACTCAGTAAACCCTGTTATGAGCCCCAATTAAGGACTATAAACAAAACCTGCAAGAAACTCAAGTGTCAGATAATAAGCCTGCAAGTAGTCAAGTTGGAAGGCACACAAGTCACACAAGAGAAGCCCTTAGAGTTTAGGCCAGCATGGGGTCTGGGTATTACCCTCTTGAAGTTGGTGGGCTCAACCTATCCTATTAGAAGTAACCGGGTTCTAAGGGTCCCAATATCACTGGATTGCTTTCATTGTTCATCGTTTCGATTTAGCCACTGAACTGGCGACCGAAATATTCCAGGAAAGCAACCCTCAATTGAGTGTAGTATCGAGTATCAACCAACCTCGGACTGCACCAAAGTCAGTTATCTCACTACCCTAAAGAGGCCAAGATGGTTCAATTAAGGTTCCTAAGGTCAGTTGATGCTTCACGACACCACGCGGCGGCCCCGTACTCTCCTTGACTGGACTCAAGGGTTACCGGTACTCACCAAAGTGCCACATCAACGTAGCAGACTGCTTCAACCATGTCGGTATACCCCGCACAGTTCCCTCACAGTCTTGTTGCTACTTTCTAAGAAGGTATCCCCCAGATCCGGGTTAGGATCTATAGAACTCCCAAGACAGGCCCAATAATTTTAAAGCAAACAAATCAAGCAATTGAAAACACAAGTGATCTTAGTCCTAAGGTACACCTCACTTTAAATCATCCCCAGCAGAGTCGCCAGTTCTGTGATCGGTGGATCTGGAACTGACTGTTTAACGCTGGTTCGCGAAATGTCGCAGTAAGCAAGAGTCGCCACCGTCTTTTATTTTCTCCAACATGGAAAGGACAAAAGCACAGAAAAATTCCTTATTGAGATTAGTTCTCGGTTCGGGAGGTAGATTTATAGAAAGGGAAGGTGTTAGCACCCTTTCTATCCATGGTTATCCATGGGCTCTTAGATACTTGCTCATTGTGTTTTCAAAATGTTTGTTGGCTTTTCAGAGTGGGTTTGAAAAAGTTTCGTTTAAAATTTCAGTTCGACTCTTGTATCAGTCCTCAAGAGTGTTTGAAAAGTTGTTTTTGAAAGCTTTTTGAAAAGTGTAGGTGTGAAAAGAAGTTTTTGATTTGTTTTGAATTTAGAGCAAGTATCTATGAGTCATCTACCTACCCTAAGGAATTAGTCTGTGTAAATGTCGTTAAAGTAGTGCCATCCCACCGTTGAGAGGTAGGTAGCACCACCGTTGGAGGTGTTCGGGTCAATTCGAGGGTTAGGGACAGTGTGGTCACCAGGCAATAGTAAGATACCTTAGAAGCTACCCTTATGCCATTGATCTTTTTATTTCGAGGCAACTGTTTCCGAGGCAACTTATTCGAGGCAACTAGATCAATGGATCATAAGGACTCACTAAGACATCCTATACTCGACGATCACGTTCCGAGGGGCAAGGCAGCAGTGTGATCACCAGAGCAACAGTAGGATACCTTAGAAGCTACCCTTATGCCATGTTCATGGACATAAGGACTTACTAAGACGTCTTATACTCGATGACCACCTTTCGAGGGGCAAGGCAACAGTGAGGCGTACCCTAGGAGTGGTGTGTGAATTGTGTGTCATTTTCAGTTATTATTTGTCTTGTCATGCATTGGTGATCTACGCTTTGATTTTTATTTTGAGCATACATTCTTTCATGTGATTAACAGTTTAAAGGGTGCGGAAATTAAAATGCGGAAAAATAAAGGTCCTACGCTATTACAAGGCGCGGGTCTACATCGCCAAATTAACAAAGACCCGATTTTGAAATAAAAGTGCGGAAAGTAAATGTCCTAATTACTATTACATGTCCGGAGCAATTACATAATAATCGAACAAATTAAATACGCGCGAATAAATTAATCGGGAATGTCCAAGGGTGTTGACCCTTTTGAGAAAAAGAAATTAATTTTTTTGGTCTTTTTGATAATTAAAATGAAATGGAAACTAATTAATAATTAATTAATTTAATTCAATTAAAAGAAAATATTTTTTGTTTTTTATGTTTTTATGAAATAAAATGAAAAGAAATAAAACTAAAAGTTAATTCTTCCTAATTCTAAATCCATTTTAATTATTAAGAAAAGAAATTGAAATTGCCTAATTAAACTATTTATTTGTTAATATTTATTTACAAAATAAAATAGTAATAATGTTAATTCTATTTTTTTGATTTTTTTATGAAAATATTAGTTGGTTAATTATGTTAATAAAAAAAATAAGGCAAATAAATAAAAGAAAAGAAAATGACAAAACAAAATAAAATAAGAAAAAGGTAAGAAAACCCAAGGGGGGTGAGATGACCTTCATGGAGGTTTTATTGAAGCAATCCAAGCCCACTGAAATCTAAGCCACGTTTGACTTTCATGATTGTTTGCAGCACGCTGACTACAGACTATGGTGTTCCTTGTGCTTGGCCCTTAGATCTGTGCTGGTGAACACTTGGAGCCCTGGGATAAGAGGTTTATGGTGTTCCTCTTTTGAGAATCTGCACATGAAAGCAATTGAAAAAATAATATGGAAATTATAGGGGACCTGGGAAGAACTTACAGCGCGGTATGATGGATTTTTGATCTCATACTTTTTTTGACACTTTTTGAACTTTTCCTCTGGCCGTTTGTGCATACTCTCCTTTTTTTCTAGGTCCTGAATGAGGCTTGCAAGGCTTGTATATATAGGCTTGAATGAGAATCAGTCACATTAAGGAGCTTTTAAGCCTTGCAATGAAGTTTTGATTTTCTCCATAATCACCATTGAAATAACTTGCCATATTTGCTCCAAATTTGAATTTTTTTGCTTGAAATAGGTCTTGAACAAATTTGGTATATGTTTTATGGTGTATCAAAGCTATTCAAACCACAAAATATCCTCCCATTAATTTTCTTGATTTTTATTTGAATTTTAAATATTTAAAATGAATTAAATCAAATAAAATTAAACAAAAATAGAAAAATTAGTTTTTATTCTTGAAATAAAACATGGGACACGTGGGAGGTATGGCAAAGCTGAATCAAGTGGAAAAAGTGGGCCCCTTTTGTCAAAAATGAAGTTTCAAGGATAATTGACTTTGGCCCTTTCACAAAAATTTCCCAACTTCTCCAATGCATATCTTGCTCAATTTTGAAGCTATGAACATGTTCTTGGACATTTTGGAAAGGTCTTGAAGTCCTATAACCAATGCCTTTGGTCCCATGTCATTTTAATTTACCAATATCAAGTTATGGTCTTTTACTTAAAGTGCCTTTTTGTTGACTTTTTAAAATGACCTATAATGTTGAAATTGATAACTTTTTGTGAGAGCATTTCTTTGACTTGGAATGTGAAGATGAGTTGTAGGAAATGTCTTCCACTTCAAAATGAGCATTGGATGGGATTTTTCTGATGAACCATGAAAAAGTTATGCCTTGGTCAAGGTACAGTTGACTTTTCAACTGTCCAAAAATAGAAACTTTTGACACCTTGATGATTTTTGAGCCATGCTTGAGGAATCATGATCAAGATTTGACCAAATGATGATTGTGGCTTCAAAATAAGATGTTGACCAAAAATTTTGACTTTTGACTGCCAAATGACCATTTTGCCCCTACAGTTGATTGTGAAGCAATTAGGGTTTTTGACTGTGCAACTTGACCTTGTGAGCCTTGAAACTTGACATGTAGGTGCTTGACAATGTTTATAGGCATGTGGGACTTGATTGGACCATTGAAAACCTCAACTTCCTTGAAGGAACCAAAACCTTAATTTTGACTGGCTTAGGAGGATGGTTGACTGTGCAATCCTTGGAGTAGCCTTGAACCATTTGAGGTGATGCTTGGCAAAACTTTTGAAGAATATGGGAGGGCAAATTTTGGGGTACAACACATGAGTATCGCATTTGAGTCTTGCATCAAGTCACATTGTGTTATGTCATAATATGAAATTATGTGCATTATGTGAAAATGATGTGTTTGTGAAATTCTGGATTATGAGTGTATACTTGTGAATTAGTATGAACAATTGGGTGATGCTATGTATGTAAAGCCTATGAAGTGAGAGAAGATTATCTTTATGCATGTATGTTATTGCATTATATATTATTATATTATTTTGATAATTATATGAATTCTCACCCTTCTGTTGGAATGGTATTTTATAACGACATCGCTCAGGTATCTAAGATTATAGTTGGTACTAGAAGGAGCGTAGTTGAAGAAGCTATCTTTATTTTCTTTCTGTATTTTGGGTTTAGTCATTCTCTGATGTTATGTAACACCGAGGAACGATTTCAAATTCATGTTTGAGAGATACTTTGTATACTCTTTTATTTTGTTATCCTTATTGGAATTGTATGGTGAATTTGATTTTTAATGTCTAAGTTATTCAATGATGGAATTTGTTATTAGACTCAGATATTGTGATTATTTGAATAAAAAGGTTTCCGTTGCGAAATGCATATGTGGAAGTGTATAGAAAGCATGAAGTAAAATTAAGTGTTATTGAGAATGACAAGTGTATGTGATGTTTGAATTTAGTGTGACACCCTTGATTAATATGCATGATTATATTACTCTAATTTATATTATATTATTCTGTGGGATTTTAGAGGGTGTTACACAAGTAATTGTATACCAACTCGTAGATATGTTTGACAAAACCATAAAAGTCATCTTCACCACCATCTATAACTTCTTTTACAAATACACCATTGTTTATGGTTTTTTCCTTCATTCCATGTCTCAATGTGAATTTTATATTCGTTCACGAAGTATGTGTGCCATTTATTTGCGCTTTGAATAGGGCCTTTAGACAAGTTTCTCAAATGGAGTATTTCTTGACTCGATGCAACAATGCATGGAAATTTCTCCTTAAACCGTGCTAGAAATAGAGCATGTATGTCACCAAATATTACTTGTACACTGGTGCTAAGAATAAGAGGTGTTAAATTCCCTAAAAAGAAACACACTATAAGTTTCAAGTTAATAAGTTTTATATTCATACTGTAAAGAAAATTAAACAGTTAGGGTATACTTACTCAAGATATGTGTTATACCCCAAAATTTGCCCTCCCATATTCCTCAAGAAATTGCCAAGCCAAGTCACAAAATTCCCCAAGGGTTGTGCAGGTCAATTGTCTCCTATACAGTCAAAACTAGGGTTTTGAATCTGATCAAGAAAAGGAAGTTTTCAAAGGCTCAATCAAGTCTCATATGCTTACAAACATGGTCAAGTATCCTCATATCAAGTTTCAAGGCATTCAGCTCAAAATTGCACAGTCAAAACCCTAAATTGCACTACAGTCAACTGTAGGGGCAAAATGGTCATTTGGCAGTCAAAAGTTCAAATTTTTGGTCAACATATCATTTTGAAGCCACAAACATCATTTGATCAATGCTTGATCATGATTCTCAAAATTTGGCTCAGAAATCATCAAAGATGCAAAAGTTGCTATATTTGGACAGCTGAAAAAGTCAACTGAAATTGACCAGGGCATAACTTTCACATGGATTATCAGAAAAATTCCATCCAAAGCTCATTTTGAAGAGAAAGACATTTCCTACAACTCATCTTCATACTTCAAGTCCAATAAATGCTCTCACAAAAAGTTATCAATTTCAACATTATAGGTCATTTTCAAAAGTCAACAAAAAGGGACTTTAAGTCAAAGACCATAACTTGAGATTGGTAAATCAAAATGACATGGGACCAAAGGCATTGGTTAGAGGACTCAAAGACCTTTCCAAAATGTCCAAGAACATGTGAAAAGCTTAAAAATTGAGCAAGTTATGCCTTGTAGAAGTTGGGAAATTTTTGTGAAATGGCAAAAGTCAACTATCCTTGAAAGTTCAATTTTTGACAAAAGGGCCCACTTTTTCCACTTGGTTCATCCTTGTCATGCCACACACGTGTCCCATGGTTAATTTCAAGACCAAATATTGATTTTTTTTATTTTATTTAATTTTTGATAATTTAATTCATTTTAAATCTTTAAAAATTCAAATAAAATTTAAAAACCAATGGAATAGTGTCATGTGAATTTGGACAATTTCTATGTATCATGAGCCAACTCAAAAACTCAGGCTAGGGTTAAGTTTCACACTAGGTCTAGGTCTTGGCTAAAAAGGAGGAAAAATGGTTAAGGGTGAAAACCCTAGGACTTATTCTTTCCTAAGCATGGATTAAGGTCAAATAGCAAGCCAATTCTATTCCATTATGATCACTAAGTCAAACCCTAACCACAATATGCCATATGCTGCGCTGAAAATCCATTGGACAATTTGAAAAAATTGGCCATATAATGCAAGACTGAAATCAAAGTTAGAGAGTTTTTAGGCCTTAATTCTTTTTCCATTAGCATCCTGGACCATTTCTGAACGCATTCCACTTCCTAACATCAATCAAAACGCCAAGAAGCGGTAGCTACAACTCAGACTGTGTCCCAAATTTTTTGAAATCGTATTCTCAATTCTAAGCATGATCATTGCATTTTAATTGTATATTCATGTTCCTTGCAAAGTTTCAAAGCTAACCATAACAATTAATTTCGTTTTTGAGCAATACATGTGATTTGGCCATGAACGATATTTAGGGTTACAGGTTTTTGAAATTGGGGATTTTGCATAGAGGAAAAATTAGGGCTCAGGAGTACCATGGTTGGATTCAGTATCTCAAGACGAAGGAAGATTGACCCTCGCGCCTAATTTCTGATCACCATAGCGCTATTCGCTATTTCTTTGAAGGCTGCCTAATGCTACGCTTCAAAACCGTTGCCTTCTTTCTTTGTGTTTCAGGAAAACGAAAGAGATGATGGCGTGGCACAAGCGGATTGGAGGAATTTGAAAATGCGCGCGTGGAATCATTAATGTCTTGTTTATTCTTTTTATTATTTATTAACCATATTATGTTAATTGAAATTAGGTAGCTCAGCTGGCAGGGACAAACGCTTATGACTCTCATGACCTGGGTTCAAACCCCAGGTCTCACATATTTCTCTTATTATTTTTCAACATGAATTCCCATGCAGCGCTTTCATTAATGCCTACCATATCCTCTCATCATCAAGCCCACACGTGTCCTAGGGGATCTATCAAAAGGCTCAGAACAAAGGCGTATGGTAGATGCCAGTCAACATGCCACACCTGATCCAGAAAGGTCAATGAATTCAAGCAAATGGGCCTTAACCTTCCAGGCCTGAACCTCCTAATCTGGGGACTACACCCCCCTGGTTTGCCTTATTATTTTTGTTTTTATTTCTTTCTTTAATTTTTCTCTTTATTTCTTTTATTTGCTATGTATTTAGTTAATTATTTTTACAAAAAATGCAAAAACATCATAAAATTCAGAAAAGACAAAAAATATAATTAATTTTGATTATTTTCATGAATAAATAAAAGTGTAAATTATTAGGGTATAATTTTAATCCTTTTAATAAAAATCCAAAAAATAGAGTTTAGGTTTAATAACTGTTTATTTTTCTTTTTATTTTTTCCCTTTTTTTCCACAGCAATAATTATTTATTTATTTATTTTCCATAAATTAAAAATTGTACATAAATTAATTTAGAGTTAAATTAGGTTAAAAGTCAATATTTTCATAATAAACTTAAAAAACATTAGAGCTAGGGTTTAGCATTTTAATTTTAATTAATTTTTCTTTTTCCTCATTAAATCTAAAAAACACAAAAATACCATTTTTCATTTAATTTTAATTTTAGATAACTTAATTATTTTAATTCCTTTAAAGGGTTCAACGCCCTCGCGTTTGATTATTTTCTTTTTCGCGCGTTTCATTTATTTCTTTTGTGAATATAATGTACTTGTACCAAAGCCATGTAATAGCTATTAGACATTTCTTTTCTGCAATTTATTTTAAACCGGGTCTGGATTAATTTGGCGTTGTAGACCCGCGCCCTTTGTAATAGCGTAGGACTTTTATCTTTTCCGCACTTTAAATTCCCGCACTTTTAACTGTTAAACAATAACATGAAAGAATGAATGCCCAAAAATAAAATCGAATCGTTAGATCACCAATGCATGACAAGACAAACAATAAACTGAAAATGACACACAATTCACACACCACCCCTAGGGTACGCTTCACTGTTGCCTTGCCCCTCGAAAGGTGGTCGTCGAGTAGAAGACGTCTTAGTAAGTCCTCATGATCCGGGAACCTGGCATGAGGGTAGCTTCTAAGGTGTCTTCCCATTACTCTGGTGATCACCATGTCCCTATACACTCGAATTGACCCGAACACCTCCAACGGTGGTGCTACCTACCTCTCAATGGTGGGATGACACTACTTTAAAGGACATTTACACAGACGAATTCCTTAGGGTAGGTAGGTTCTCAAGGATACTTGCTCTAATTTCAAACAAATCAAAATACTTTTCACACCAACACACTTTCAAAAAACTTTCAAAACAAACTTTTCAAACACTCTGACGTACGAGTTGAACTGAAACTTTTCAAAGAATATTTTTGAAACCCACAATTGAAAAGCAAGCAAACATTTTGAAAACACATTGAGCAAGTATCTAAGAGCCCATGGATAACCATGGATAGAAAGGGTGCTAACACCTTCCCTTTCTATAACCTACCTCCCGAACCGAGAGCAATCTCTTTAAGGAATTTTTCTGTGCTTTTGTCCTTTCCATTTGGAGAAAATAAAAGACGGTGGCGACTCTTGCTTCCGCGACATTTCGCGAACCAGCGTTAAAACAGTCAGTTCCAGATCCACCGATCACAGAACTGGCGACTCTGCTGGGGATAAACTTAAAGTGAGGTGTACCTTAGGGCTAGTTCATAACTGTGTTTTCAATTGTTTTCCTTGTGTGCTTTAAAATTGTGGGACCGTCTTGGGAGTTCTATAGATCCTAACCCGGATCTGGGGGATACCCTTTTAGAAAGTAGCAACAAGGCTGTGAGGGAACTGTGCGGGGTATACCGACATGGTTGAAGCAGTCTGCTACGTTGATGTGGCACTTTGGTGTGTACCGGTAACCCTTGAGTTCAGTCAAGGAGAGTACGGGGCCTCCGCGTGGTGTCGTGAAGCATCAACAGACCTTAGAAACCTTAATTGAACTATCTTGGCCTCTTTAGGGTAGTGAGATAACTGACTTTGGTGCAGTCCGAGGTTGGTTGATACTCGATACTACACTCAATTGAGGGTTGCTTTCCTGGAATATTTCGGTCGCCAGTTCAGTGGCTAAATCGAAACGATGAACAATGAAAGCAATCCCGTGATATTGGGAACCTTAGAACCCGGTTACTTTGATTAGGACAGGTTGAACCCACCAACTTCAAGAGGGTATTACCCAGACCCCATGCTGGCCTTAAACCTTAAGGGCCTGTCTTGTGTGCCTTGTGTGCCTTACATGTTTGTCTTTGTAAATATCTGTGGTGTGTTTAATCATAGCATCATGACATCATCCAGCATCATACGCATTGACTAACCATTTCAGGGGTTCGAATTTTCATCTTTGTTCTTGTTTTGTAGGACATGGAAACTGTTCGTAGAAAGACAATTCCAATCAGTCTTGTAAGGGTCCCTCCTCAGCTTAAGGAGCTTATATCCAGGATTCCTGAGAACTCTTCATTCAGTGAAAGGCATGGAAGTCTCATCAGCTTGGTCAACACCAACATTGAGGAAGATATGATAAAGGTCCTGTTCCAATTCTTTGACCCTCTGCATCACTGTTTCACCTTCTTGGACTATCAGTTGGTACCTACATTGGAGGAGTTCTCCCGACTCCTGAAGATCCCTATCCTTGATCAGCTACCCTTCAACGGTACAGAAAAGGAACCTAGGCTTGAAGAGATTGCTAAAGCCTTGCACCTACAGTCATCTGACCTCAAGGGACATTGGGAAGTTATAAGTGGTATTAAAGGGTTCTTAGCCAGGTTTCTGTTTGAAAAGGCCTATGAATGTTGGAACTCCCTTGACTTACAAGCTTTTGAAAAAGTTGTGGCCCTCCTTATTTATGGTTTGGTGTTGTTCCCTAACCCAGATCAGCTCATTGATATCAGTGCTGTCCAGATCTTTATGTCCAGGAACCCTATACCTACGTTGTTGGGGGACATCCTTCACTCATGTTACACTCGAACCATGAGAAAAAGAGGTGTCCTTATGTGTTGCACTCCTCTCCTGGGAAAGTGGTTTATTTCGCACCTCCCACAATCAGTCCTGAAGAACGAGCGGGGTTTGAGATGGTCACAACGGTTGATGACTCTTACACATGCAGATATACATTGGTGCCCTAGGTCCAGAGAAGATGTCACTATCATTGATCGTTGCGGGGGGTATCCTAATGTTCCTTTAATTGGAATCAGAGGGGGTATTACTTATAGTCCATGCCTGGCTTGGAGACAATTTGGTTATGCTCGGAGGGATGGTCCTCATGACATGTTGATTCCTGACATAGTTTTTGACTTCGACACGATACTCAAGGACTTCGCCAGAGATTTATCAGAGCTTGGAGAATGCCTAGTAGGATAGACAGCAAGACACTGGGGCACAGGAACTCCATCCCTTTGGAGCCTTACCTCAAGTGGGTACGAGCCCGCTCTCAGAAATTAGTAATGCCTTATCCTCACATGCTTCCAGTAATCAAAGAGCCTGCCTTGGAAGGAGAGGTGTCTCATGTTATTCAGCACCCTGATATGCCCACATCCTGGGAAGAGATGCAGAAGAGCTGGATCCAGCTTAAGGAAGAGCGGAATTCTCTTGAGACTAGTTTGCATGCCAGTGAAAAGAAGGTTTTGGAGCTCACCCGCCTGTTGCATGAGGAAAGGAATCTCAACACTTACATAGCTCCAAAGAAGATGCGCAACATATTTTGGGATTGATTTGATCTTTTTGTACTTTTGCCCATGAGGCTTTGATGTATTAAACAATGATTTTCTTAATAATAATGTGTGTTCCTTTTGGTCTACAACAAATTTGAATTTTCGAACCCTTGAATGCATTACATAAACACATATCATTCATCATGTGCATCATAGGTACTCTTCGTTTCAGGTTGTTTACTGTTCTTCGCTGTTTATTTCAGCATCATGAATCCTGAATCATCGACCGAGGCATCTATCAAGGCTCTTCAGGCGCAAAACGTCCAATTTCAGGCGCAGAACGCCCAATTTCAGGAGCTGATCAAGGGCTTGGCTCAGGGTCAACAAGAGTTGAAGACCATGCTTCTGAAGAAGACTAAGAAGAAGAGGAGGACTGTGCTATTTAACACTGGGCGCAGACTCGGGAACACTTTGGTTGAAGCTGAAAGGACTCCTCCATCTGTGACGGAAGGTAGTCACCAAGAAAGGGAGGTCACTACTCCTGTGGGCTCTGATACTGAAACAGACTTGAACGACGAACAGTACCCTCCTGCTGAAGACCGGTACAAACAGCTGGAAGACAGATTAAAGGCTGTGGAAGTTCAGCGGGTGCCTGGATTGGATTTCGGAGACTTGGGGTTATCTACTGGAGTGGTGATCCCGCACAAGTTCAAAACACCTGCCTTCGTGAAGTATGATGGGGCTTCCTGTCCCAAGATGCACCTCCGTTCTTATGTAAGGAAGATCCAGCCTTACACAGCAGACAAGAACCTTTGGATCCACTTCTTCCAGGAGAGTCTTTCAGGGACTTACCTCGATTGGTTCTATCAGCTGGATGGAATCAGCATTCGTAACTGGGAGGATCTGGCCACTGCTTTTTACAAGCAGTATCAGTATAATGCCGACCTCGCTCCTACGCGTACCCAGCTCCAGGGTATGTCGCTAGGGTCGGGTGAAGGTTTTAAGGAGTACGCCCAGAAATGGAGAGACCTGGCTGGCAGGGTGCAGCCACCATTGACGGATCGGGAGCTGGTAGATATGTTCTTGGGGACCCTATCTGGTCCATTTTTCAATCATCTCATTGGTAATTCCTCTGCTGGGTTTACTGATCTGATCCTGACTGGTGAAAGGATCGAGGCCGGTATAAAATCGGGGAAGATACAGAAAGTTGCCTCCTCCAGTACTGAGAAGAAACCCTTCAAAAAGGAGGCTAGCGCTGTATATAGCTCCCGGAGAACAGAGCGACCTGAACACCGCCAATCTGTCAGTGCGGTAATGATTGCCAAACCTGCTGCCGCTCCTCGGCCAACTAATCCTCAAAAGTTTGAAAGACCCCGGAGAGAGTTTACCCGGTTAAGCATGACCTTATCACAGATCCTGCCACAGTTGCTATCCACCAATTTAGTAACTGTTAGGGAGGCTCCAAAGTTTCCCAATACTGCATCCCCCAAGTTCAATCCAAATGCTCGTTGTGCCTACCATTCAGATAGCCCGGGGCACTCTACCGATGACTGTTGGGCACTAAAGAACAAGCTGCAGGACCTCATTGACGCCAAGGAGGTACAGTTTGAGGCATCTGACAAGCCTAATGTGGTAACAGCTCCCCTACATGCTCATGGAGTGAATGCTATTGGGGACGAAGACGAAGTGGACGATGCTGAGTTTGATAGCTGGATCTACCCGGCAACCGACAGTGGACCTAACAATTGGAGCGCAAAGGACAACTTATCTGTTTCTTTTGTTCCCCAGTAATGAATTTCTTTGTTTTTGATTTGTAATAAACAATAATTTGAGACTATATGGCCCGGTGTCTTACCCGGGGCACCGTGGTTTTATTTATGAGGGCTTTTGTTTGTCACTATCATATATCATGAATAAAAGCATTTGGACGTTTTTCACATTTCAAATTTTGCGCTCCTTTTCTTTCCTTTCTTTATATATTGCAAAACAGCTGTATTTACACACACACTCACTCATACAGGTTTCAATCCACTCTGGATCTCACTGGTAACGACTCTGCTACTGCCGGTTATGACTTCGAAAATCCGATCAACTTAGCCGAAGACGAAGGTGAAGATAATTGCGAAGTGCCTGGTGAGCTTGCAAGACTGTTACAACAGGAGGAGAGGGCGATTCAACCCCATGAAGAGCCAGTGGAAATAATAAACTTGGGTACTGAGGAAGACAAGAAAGAGGTGAAGATTGGTGCCAACCTAGAACTCATCGTGAAGCAACGGTTGACTCAGATGCTGCATGACTATAAAGAAATCTTTGCCTGGTCTTACGAAGATATGCCCGGATTAGATACCAACATTGTGGTCCATCACTTACCAACTAAAGAAGAATGCCCTCCGGTTAAGCAAAAGGTCCGCCGTATGCGTCCAGAGATGTCTGAGAAGATTAAAGCCGAGGTGATGAAGCAGTTTGATGCCGGTTTTCTTGCAGTGACTTCTTACCCTCAGTGGGTTGCTAATGTGGTGCCGGTACCTAAGAAGGACGGCAAGGTCAGGATGTGTGTCGATTACAGGGATCTGAACAGGGCCAGCCCCAAGGATGACTTCCCTCTACCCCACATTGATGTCCTTGTTGATAATACAGCTCAGCATAAAGTGTTCTCTTTCATGGATGGTTTTTCAGGCTACAATCAGATTAAGATGGCTCCGGAAGACATGGAAAAAACTACATTTGTTACTCAGTGGGGCACCTTCTGCTACAAAGTCATGCCTTTTGGACTAAAGAATGCTGGGGCAACATACCAACGGGCCATGGTTGCTTTATTTCATGACATGATCCATCATGAGATAGAAGTGTATGTTGACGACATGATCGCTAGGTCCCAAACTGAGGAAGAGCATCTAGATCATCTACAGAAATTGTTTGACCGGTTGAAATTGTACCAGCTGAGATTGAACCCGAACAAGTGCACCTTCGGGGTAAGATCCGGAAAGTTACTAGGCTTCGTGGTAAGTGACAAGGGAATTCAAGTGGACCCTGCTAAGGTCAAAGCCATTCAAGAGATGCCAGTTCCTAAGACAGAGAAGGAAGTCAGAGGCTTTCTAGGACGTCTGAATTACATTGCTCGGTTCATCTCACATCTGACTGCTACCTGTGAACCGATCTTCAAGCTGCTGAAGAAAGATCAGGTAGTACGTTGGAATGATGAATGTCAGGCTGCTTTTGACAGAATCAAAGAATATCTCCAAGAACCACCCATCCTTATGCCACCAGTTGAAGGGAGACCTTTGATACTTTACCTGACAGTGCTTGATAATGCAATGGGGTGTGTGCTGGGGCAGCATGACGAGTCTGGCCGAAAAGAGCATGCCATTTATTACCTTAGCAAAAAGTTTACCGACTGTGAGACCCGATACTCACTGCTTGAGAAAACTTGCTGCGCTTTGGTATGGGCTGCTCGCCGGCTGAGACAGTATATGCTGACTCACACTACCTTGTTGATCTCAAAAATGGATCCTATAAAGTACATATTCGAAAAGCCTGCTCTGTCTGGGAGAATTGCAAGATGGCAGATGATCTTGACGGAATACGACAT
Organism: Vicia faba; assembly: GCA_948472305.1. Classification (NCBI taxonomy): domain Eukaryota; kingdom Viridiplantae; phylum Streptophyta; class Magnoliopsida; order Fabales; family Fabaceae; genus Vicia; species Vicia faba. The sequence continues at coordinate 848,354,570 of OX451735.1, read as the reverse complement.
TCAGTACACGACCCAAAAAGCCATCAAGGGAAGTGTATTGGCAGACCACCTAGCACATCAAGCTGTAGATGACTACCAATCAATGAACTTCGAGTTTCCAGATGAAAGCATTATGATAGTAACTGACTGTGAAATACCTGGACCGGATGAAGGACCTGAACCAGGATCCCGATGGTCTATGCACTTTGACGGAGCCTCCAATGCTTTGGGAAATGGTATCGGCGCCATAATCGTATCTCCACAAGGCACTCATACTCCACTCACCGCCAGGCCGTGTTTCAACTGTACCAACAACATGGCGGAGTATGAAGCGTGTATTATGGGTCTTCAAGCTGCGATCGACCTGAGGATCAAATTTCTGAGTGTCTTCGGAGATTCCGCTCTTGTGATCAATCAGATCAAAGGAGAGTGGGATACGAAACACCCAAACTTGATTCCTTACAGAGAATGTGTGCTGGCCCTGATTCCCCACTTCACAGAGATAACATTTGAGCACTTTCCAAGAGAAGAGAATCAGTTGGCGGACGCGTTAGCTACAATGTCTTCAATGTTCAAGGTTAAATGGGATAATGAAGCTCCCCGGATCATAATCTGGAAACTGGACGAACCGGCATACTGTTGTGATCTCGAGACTGAATTGGTGACTGAGAAGCCTTGGTACCACGAAGTGAAGAGATATCTGGAAGTTCAGGAATACCCTGAAGGTGCCTCTGTCAATGATAAGAAATTCCTGAGGAGGTTTGCAGCCAAGTTCTTTCTTAGCAACGGCATCTTGTACAAGCGAAACCAGGATTCGACCCTACTGCGTTGTGTAGATAAGACTGAAGCAGAAAGAATCATGGAAGAGCTGCATGAAGGGACCTTTGGTACACACTCCAGTGGACATACCATGGCAAAGAAGATCCTGCGGGCAGGGTATTACTGGTCCACCATGGAAGCTGATTGCTACCAACATTCTAGGACATGCCATAAATGCCAGATCTACGCAGACAAGGTGCATGTTCCTCCGGTTCCCCTGAATGTTCTGACTGCGCCTTGGCCGTTTGCAATGTGGGGCATAGACATGATCGGCGAGATTAAACCTACGGCATCCAATGGACATCGCTTCATCCTAGTGGCGATTGATTATTTTACGAAGTGGGTTGAGGCAGCGTCCTATGCTACGGTGACCAAGACCGTTGTAGCACGGTTCATTCGGCACAATCTGATCTGTCGGTACGGTGTCCCTGAGCGGATTATTACAGATAACGGTACCAATCTGAACAATAAGATGATCGCTGAGCTCTGCGAACAGTTCAAGATACAGCACCACAATTCTTCTCCTTACAGACCAAAGATGAATGGGGCTGTAGAAGCAGCGAATAAAAACATCAAGAGGATCGTGCAGAAGATGACAGTAACGTATAAAGATTGGCACGAGATGTTACCGTTCGCTCTGCATGGGTACCGTACCTCAGCTAGGACGTCAACCGGGGCAACACCATTCTCTCTGGTTTATGGCATGGAGGCAGTCTTGCCAATCGAAGTGCAAATTCCCTCCCTCCGGATAATGAAGGATGCAAATCTGAACGAAGATGATTGGATCCAGACACGACTTGACCAACTCAACCTCATTGACAAAAAGAGACTTGCTGCTATCTGTCATGGTCAGACGTATCAGAAACGGATGATCAGGGCATTTAACAAAAAGGTCAGACCACAGGAATATCAAGTCGGGGATCTGGTGATCAAGCGAATCATCCTTCCTCAGAGTGATCCAAGGGGCAAGTGGACCCCTACGTACGAAGGGCCATTTGTGGTTAAGCATGTGTTCTCAGGAGGAGCAATGATATTAACCAACATGGATGGTGACGACCTTCCTCACCCCGCCAATGCAGACATAGTTAAAAAATACTACGCATGAAAAAAGACCCGCTAGGCTGACATGTCTAGGCAAAAGTTAGGGCTTCCCGTCGAACCAAAAGGGTTCGGGCAAAATGAAGGGATGAAAATGAAAAATCTGTACACCCGGCAAGTCGAAAACCTGAAAAGGCGGCTTGGGCAAAAATGGGTATCCCGGTGGACTGAAAACCCGAAAGGGCAGTCCAGGCAAAAATTAGGGATAAAAGCGTAATACTATGTCTCATTGGATCACTTTGTATCCAGAATCCGGTATCTACATCAAGTTCAGACGGCATCGATCAGTCAGCTTCACCTTCAACCAAGGTCATCAAGTGATGAGACGCTCAGAGTTATAAAGGCGATAGCAGAGTTGAAACCCAGTGGATCATTCATATTTCACACAGCTGTTTTATTTTCTTTTGTACAAAACTTGTATAAACTTTTTTGCTCGGCGACATTCCTCTTACTAGGACGTCAGCCTCTTGTACACAAAACGCCTATTCACAGGCTACTCAAAATCAATACAAATATACTTTTCAGTTAAACGTGCCAACTGTTTTCCTTTTTTCTGTTTTGTTTTGCGAAGAACGTCCAAGGTTCAATTTGTGATATATGCAGTGACAATAATTTGCTAGCTCATAAATATTTGCATACGAAACAAAGAATTAATTGCAGGTGACACTGGAAACAGGGGCAATGAAGAGTTGTCTGAACAGTCTAATTGTTCTATCCTCCAAGGTACCAAAGTAGGTTCAGCTAAAGAACCTAACCAGGCATCTTAAATTCCCCAGAGAGTGAGACAGCAAGTCAGTGCATTCCTCCCCAAACAAAGTTAACAAGTCTCAAGGAAATTGGGTATCCTCCAGTAGATCCCAATATTCCCCCAGCAGCATATATTCTTAACAAGCATCCCCGGCAGTCTTGGTCTAAAGATTGTTCCCCGGCGGCATACGTCAACATTCAAAGGAATCACTTCCCCAGTATATCAAAACTATCAAAATTCCCCAGAAGAGTCCAATCCAAGTTCCCCAGGAAAGATGGAATTCATCTCCCCAAGCAGTAAGCTTAGCAGTAAGCTTATCCCCAGTAAATTCTGGAGGCTTATCCTTCACAGGACACGAACGCGTCGTCTGGCTTGATTTAAAGAGTTATTTCCTTAACAGGATATAACTGGGTTATCCTCAGCCAAAAGCCACGGAAAGGTCGTCGTCAACATAATTCCTTCCTATCCCCAGCGAAGTCTATTACAACAACGGCATCCCCAACAGAGTTACTATCAACATTCAGCAAGGCATCACTCTTCCCACAGAGTATTGCTTTCCAGCATGATCGCTAGAGTATCTTTTCTCCCCACAGAATCTTCCATTCGCCAAGTTTATTCCGCAACGGAGTCATCGTCTCCTACCGGTATCCTTGCAACTACTATCATCCCCAGCGGAAGTAAAACCTATTCCTCAATATCAGCCCAGGATACGACTTCCCGGCACCCGTCAAGGATTTATTTCCCTAGACGAAAACATACATAAAACATCACATACATCATTATAGCATGCATAACGCACTGCATCATACCAATTTCATTTATGTTGAGAACATCATTGCTTGATCCATATCATGCATTGCATATGACTGACTTTTGCCTTTCAGGAAAGATCCAGTTAAGTTCTCAAGCTACATTTCCAGACCTAGACCGGTTCAGTTAAATCGTACCAAGATTTTCCTGATGCTTATCCAGTCAAAGGCCTTCTCTGGTTCAGTTAAATCGTCCCAAGATTTTCCTGATGCTTATCCAGTTGAAGACATTTCAAGACCGAGACCGGTTCAGTTAAATCGTACCAAGATTTTCCTGATGCTTATCCAGTCAAAGGCCTTCTCTGGTTCAGTTAAATCGTCCCAAGATTTTCCTGATGCTTATCCAGTTGAAGACATTTCAAGACCTAGACCGGTTCGGTTAAATCGTCCCAAGATTTTCCCGATGCTTATCCAGTCAAAGGCCTTCTCTGGTTCAGTTAGATCGACCCTAAGATCTCCCTGATGCTTATCCAGTTGAAGACATTTCAAGACCTAGACCGGTTCAGTTAAATCGTCCCAAGATTTTCCTGATGCTTATCCAGTCAAAGGCCTTCTCTGTTTCAGTCAGATCGACCCTAAGATCTCCCTGATGCTCATCCAGTTGAAGACATTTCAAGACCTAGACCGGTTCAGTTAAATCGTCCCAAGATTTTCCTGATGCTTATCCAGTCAAAGGCCTTCTCTGGTTCAGTCAGATCGACCCTAAGATCTCCCTGATGCTTATCCAGTTGAAGACGTTTCAAGACCTAGACCAGTTCAGTTAAAACGTCCCAAGATTTTCCTGATGCTTATCCAGTCAAAGGCCTTCTCTGGTTCAGTCAGATCGACCCTAAGATCTCCCTGATGCTCATCTAGTTGAAGACATTTCAAGACCTAGACCGGTTCGGTTAAATCGTCCCAAGATTTTCCTGATGCTTATCCAGTCAAAGGCCTTCTCTGGTTCAGTTAAATCGTCCCAAGATTTCCCTGATGCTTATCCAGTTGAAGACATTTCAAGACCTAGACCGGTTCAGTTAAATCATCCTAAGATTTTCCTGATGCTTATCCAGTCAAAGGCCTTCTCTGGTTCAGTCAGATCGACCCTAAGATCTCCCTGATGCTCATCCAGTTGAAGACATTTCAAGACCTAGACCGGTTCGGTTAAATCGTCCCAAGATTTTCCTGATGCTTATCCAGTCAAAGGCCTTCTCTGGTTCAGTTAAATCGTCCCAAGATTTCCCTGATGCTTATCCAGTTGAAGACATTTCAAGACCTAGACCGGTTCAGTTAAATCATCCTAAGATTTTCCTGATGCCTATCCAGTCAAAGGCCTTCTCTGGTTCAGTCAGATCGACCCTAAGATCTCCCTGATGCTTATCCAGTTGAAGACATTTCAAGACCTAGACCGGTTCAGTTAAAACGTCCCAAGATTTTCCTGATGCTTATCCAGTCAAAGGCCTTCTCTGGTTCAGTCAGATCGACCCTAAGATCTCCCTGATGCTTATCCAGTTGAAGACATTTCAAGACCTAGACCGGTTCAGTTAAATCGTCCCAAGATTTTCCTGATGCTTATCCAGTCAAAGGCCTTCTCTGGTTCAGTCAGATCGACCCTAAGATCTCCCTGATGATTATCCATTTGAAGACATTTCAAGACCTAGACCGGTTCAGTTAAATCGTCCTAAGATTTTCTTGATGCTTATCCAGTCAAAGGCCTTCTCTGGTTCAGTCAGATCGACCCTAAGATCTCCCTGATGCTTATCCAGTTGAAGACATTGCAAGACCTAGACCGGTTCAGTTAAATCGTCCTAAGATTTTCCTAATGCTTATCCAGTCAAAGGCCTTCTCTGGTTCAGTTAAATCGTCCCAAGATTTTCCTGATGCTTATCCAGTTGAAGACATTTCAAGACCTAGACCGGTTCAGTTAAATCGACCTTAAGATTTTCCTGATTCTTACCCAGTCAAAGGCCTCTCTGGTTCAGTCAGATCGACCCTAAGATCTCCCTGATTCTTATCCCAGTAGAAGACACCCCAGATTTTTCTCAACGAGCGTTGTTGAAGTTAAAGTCGCCCAAGACTCTCTTACCATTCATGCTAAGGAAGTAATCATCCCTGGTTCTTTCATCGCCGTTTGAAGCTCCAGACTCAGCTCCTGTAACCAGTCAGGACACATCTATACCAGGCATCTAAAAAATCGGCTCCTGCGACGTGTCAGGTACTCATTTTTCTTTTGTAGGTATACAGGTTCTCGCCAAGGAATCTCCTACGCAATCAAACATCCAGATGGCATCTATAAGCCCATTCCACCATCATTGCTAACATGTGAGCGCAAATTTCCGGGCACTCTAGTGTCCAATCATCTTTTACCATCGGATTACGAAAGGCACGTCAGCCAATCTGCATCCTCAGGTCTAAGAAGATTGAACAGGGGCAACTGTTATACCCCAAAATTTGCCCTCCCATATTCCTCAAGAAATTGCCAAGCCAAGTCACAAAATTCCCCAAGGGTTGTGCAGGTCAATTGTCTCCTATACAGTCAAAACTAGGGTTTTGAATCTGATCAAGAAAAGGAAGTTTTCAAAGGCTCAATCAAGTCTCATATGCTTACAAACATGGTCAAGTATCCTCATATCAAGTTTCAAGGCATTCAGCTCAAAATTGCACAGTCAAAACCCTAAATTGCACTACAGTCAACTGTAGGGGCAAAATGGTCATTTGGCAGTCAAAAGTTCAAATTTTTGGTCAACATATCATTTTGAAGCCACAAACATCATTTGATCAATGCTTGATCATGATTCTCAAAATTTGGCTCAGAAATCATCAAAGATGCAAAAGTTGCTATATTTGGACAGCTGAAAAAGTCAACTGAAATTGACCAGGGCATAACTTTCACATGGATTATCAGAAAAATTCCATCCAAAGCTCATTTTGAAGAGAAAGACATTTCCTACAACTCATCTTCATACTTCAAGTCCAATAAATGCTCTCACAAAAAGTTATCAATTTCAACATTATAGGTCATTTTCAAAAGTCAACAAAAAGGGACTTTAAGTCAAAGACCATAACTTGAGATTGGTAAATCAAAATGACATGGGACCAAAGGCATTGGTTAGAGGACTCAAAGACCTTTCCAAAATGTCCAAGAACATGTGAAAAGCTTAAAAATTGAGCAAGTTATGCCTTGTAGAAGTTGGGAAATTTTTGTGAAATGGCAAAAGTCAACTATCCTTGAAAGTTCAATTTTTGACAAAAGGGCCCACTTTTTCCACTTGGTTCATCCTTGTCATGCCACACACGTGTCCCATGGTTAATTTCAAGACCAAATATTGATTTTTTTTATTTTATTTAATTTTTGATAATTTAATTCATTTTAAATCTTTAAAAATTCAAATAAAATTTAAAAACCAATGGAATAGTGTCATGTGAATTTGGACAATTTCTATGTATCATGAGCCAACTCAAAAACTCAGGCTAGGGTTAAGTTTCACACTAGGTCTAGGTCTTGGCTAAAAAGGAGGAAAAATGGTTAAGGGTGAAAACCCTAGGACTTATTCTTTCCTAAGCATGGATTAAGGTCAAATAGCAAGCCAATTCTATTCCATTATGATCACTAAGTCAAACCCTAACCACAATATGCCATATGCTGCGCTGAAAATCCATTGGACAATTTGAAAAAATTGGCCATATAATGCAAGACTGAAATCAAAGTTAGAGAGTTTTTAGGCCTTAATTCTTTTTCCATTAGCATCCTGGACCATTTCTGAACGCATTCCACTTCCTAACATCAATCAAAACGCCAAGAAGCGGTAGCTACAACTCAGACTGTGTCCCAAATTTTTTGAAATCGTATTCTCAATTCTAAGCATGATCATTGCATTTTAATTGTATATTCATGTTCCTTGCAAAGTTTCAAAGCTAACCATAACAATTAATTTCGTTTTTGAGCAATACATGTGATTTGGCCATGAACGATATTTAGGGTTACAGGTTTTTGAAATTGGGGATTTTGCATAGAGGAAAAATTAGGGCTCAGGAGTACCATGGTTGGATTCAGTATCTCAAGACGAAGGAAGATTGACCCTCGCGCCTAATTTCTGATCACCATAGCGCTATTCGCTATTTCTTTGAAGGCTGCCTAATGCTACGCTTCAAAACCGTTGCCTTCTTTCTTTGTGTTTCAGGAAAACGAAAGAGATGATGGCGTGGCACAAGCGGATTGGAGGAATTTGAAAATGCGCGCGTGGAATCATTAATGTCTTGTTTATTCTTTTTATTATTTATTAACCATATTATGTTAATTGAAATTAGGTAGCTCAGCTGGCAGGGACAAACGCTTATGACTCTCATGACCTGGGTTCAAACCCCAGGTCTCACATATTTCTCTTATTATTTTTCAACATGAATTCCCATGCAGCGCTTTCATTAATGCCTACCATATCCTCTCATCATCAAGCCCACACGTGTCCTAGGGGATCTATCAAAAGGCTCAGAACAAAGGCGTATGGTAGATGCCAGTCAACATGCCACACCTGATCCAGAAAGGTCAATGAATTCAAGCAAATGGGCCTTAACCTTCCAGGCCTGAACCTCCTAATCTGGGGACTACACCCCCCTGGTTTGCCTTATTATTTTTGTTTTTATTTCTTTCTTTAATTTTTCTCTTTATTTCTTTTATTTGCTATGTATTTAGTTAATTATTTTTACAAAAAATGCAAAAACATCATAAAATTCAGAAAAGACAAAAAATATAATTAATTTTGATTATTTTCATGAATAAATAAAAGTGTAAATTATTAGGGTATAATTTTAATCCTTTTAATAAAAATCCAAAAAATAGAGTTTAGGTTTAATAACTGTTTATTTTTCTTTTTATTTTTTCCCTTTTTTTCCACAGCAATAATTATTTATTTATTTATTTTCCATAAATTAAAAATTGTACATAAATTAATTTAGAGTTAAATTAGGTTAAAAGTCAATATTTTCATAATAAACTTAAAAAACATTAGAGCTAGGGTTTAGCATTTTAATTTTAATTAATTTTTCTTTTTCCTCATTAAATCTAAAAAACACAAAAATACCATTTTTCATTTAATTTTAATTTTAGATAACTTAATTATTTTAATTCCTTTAAAGGGTTCAACGCCCTCGCGTTTGATTATTTTCTTTTTCGCGCGTTTCATTTATTTCTTTTGTGAATATAATGTACTTGTACCAAAGCCATGTAATAGCTATTAGACATTTCTTTTCTGCAATTTATTTTAAACCGGGTCTGGATTAATTTGGCGTTGTAGACCCGCGCCCTTTGTAATAGCGTAGGACTTTTATCTTTTCCGCACTTTAAATTCCCGCACTTTTAACTGTTAAACAATAACATGAAAGAATGAATGCCCAAAAATAAAATCGAATCGTTAGATCACCAATGCATGACAAGACAAACAATAAACTGAAAATGACACACAATTCACACACCACCCCTAGGGTACGCTTCACTGTTGCCTTGCCCCTCGAAAGGTGGTCGTCGAGTAGAAGACGTCTTAGTAAGTCCTCATGATCCGGGAACCTGGCATGAGGGTAGCTTCTAAGGTGTCTTCCCATTACTCTGGTGATCACCATGTCCCTATACACTCGAATTGACCCGAACACCTCCAACGGTGGTGCTACCTACCTCTCAATGGTGGGATGACACTACTTTAAAGGACATTTACACAGACGAATTCCTTAGGGTAGGTAGGTTCTCAAGGATACTTGCTCTAATTTCAAACAAATCAAAATACTTTTCACACCAACACACTTTCAAAAAACTTTCAAAACAAACTTTTCAAACACTCTGACGTACGAGTTGAACTGAAACTTTTCAAAGAATATTTTTGAAACCCACAATTGAAAAGCAAGCAAACATTTTGAAAACACATTGAGCAAGTATCTAAGAGCCCATGGATAACCATGGATAGAAAGGGTGCTAACACCTTCCCTTTCTATAACCTACCTCCCGAACCGAGAGCAATCTCTTTAAGGAATTTTTCTGTGCTTTTGTCCTTTCCATTTGGAGAAAATAAAAGACGGTGGCGACTCTTGCTTCCGCGACATTTCGCGAACCAGCGTTAAAACAGTCAGTTCCAGATCCACCGATCACAATATGGTTTAACTTCAACGTAGTTAATCAAGACATAAACATGTGTATATTGCATTTGTTTTTGGGTCAACCAACGCACACCCTTATTTCAAGAGGGACAACCTGAAATCCCAAAGACTGATAAGGTAAATTGACTTATTTTGTTAAAATTTACAGGATTCCTTATGATTCTTGGAGTTAACATCAAGTGATTGAAATAGTGACTACAAAAATGTGATGTTTCCTGGTGCAAGTAATATGCACATATTTATCCTTCAAACTTAGCTTTATTTTTAACTGATCGCTTTGAATTACCCATGAACCTTTCAAACAGATATATCCACCTATATTGAACAAGGCCGCCAAGATAACTTCATATGCAAGATGCACAGGTAGATGTCATGGAGTAAAAAAACCAGGAAGAAATACTTGTCCCAACTTACAAAGAATGACTGGAATATTTCGGTCCAACTTAATGATGTCATCCACTCTTAAAGCTGACGCGCAAATATCTCTAAAAAATTGACTAATTTCAGTTAGTGGATTAAGCACATGTTTGGGTAGTGAACTGAATGCAATTGGTAGCAATTGTTTCATAAAAACATGGGAATCATGACTTTTCATATCATGTAACTTCCCAGTATTAGCATCGGCACACTTTGCTAAATTTGAAGAATAACTACTGAGAATTCTCAATTCTTTTAACCATCTACAAATCACTTTAGCTTTTTGGGAAGTTAGACTGTAAATAGCCTTGGGTTTTAATAATTTTCCATTCGGTTGAGCCTTCAACTCCAACTCTTTTCGATTACACCAAATTTCCATGTTTTGTCTAGCTTTATCATTATCTTTTGTTTTGTCTTTAACATTCATCAATGTGTTAAATACATTATCAAAAAAAGTTCTTCTCAATATGCATAACATTAAGATTATGGTACAACAAATTATCTTTTTAATATGGGAGGTCCCAAAATATACTTCTTTTTGTCCAATTGTGTGTGAACCCATATCCTTGAGTTCTAAATGCTTTACCAGTATTTGTGAATTTTGGTAGTTATCAAACTTAGTTCCGTACTTCACCTGGTGACAATTGAGTCGGAGGCAAATCTATTACCCGTTCGTCTTTTTTGAAATATGTCTTGTTTCTTCTATAGGAATCTGCGGTGAAATTCAAACCATAAGTTTCCCCCCTTTTTCCAACGTAAACACCTTGGAGTATCCCATACAATGGGGACAACCCACTTTTCCATGCGTACCCCAACCAGAAAACATGTCATATGCGGGAAAGTCATTAATGGTCCACACCAAGGCAACTCACAAAGTAAATTTTTGTTTACGGGATATATCATAAGTCGATTCTCCAGCTTTTGGACTCGACGGTCCTACAATGAGGCGTGTCAAAAACATGTATGGTTTTGTCATGCACATCTCAGGAGGGAGGTTGTAAGGGGTTACAATAACTGACCAACAAGAATATCCAGTTCCTGACTATTGGACATATGGAGTAAAACCATCATAGCATAATCCAAGCCTTACATTTCTAGGTTCGACAACAAAATCAGGATATATCCAACCAAAGTGCTTCCATGCCTCCCCATCAGATGGATGTCGCATAGTATCTAGATTTGCTTTGTTTGTATGATTCCATGTCATTTAACTTGCCATGTGCATTGAAGAAAACATTATTTTTAACCTTGATATTATCAGAAGATAAAATATGGACTTTACTGCTACACGTTTGTACTTACAGTTAATGGATTTACTGTGAACTTCATATCTTGGACTCTTACATAACTTACATTCCTCTAATAATCCATCATTAGTACCAAACTCATTGTCATAAAACAACATGCAACCACTAATGTAACAATCAATCTTTCTTACTTCTAAGCCCAACTTCGTCACCAACTTCTTTGCATCATAAAAATTTATAGGCAAGTTGTCTTTCGTAGGAATCACGTCCAGTATCATTTTTGTGAAGAATTCCAAAAACAGATCATGAACGTTCCAATTTTATTTGGCGGTCAATAATATCACACACATTGATAATTTTGAGTCCCACGACCCCTCAAACAACGGCGTATTCATCTCATTTAACAACTGAAAAAAATCTTCGCGCTTCCTCATTCGGCAACTCTTTCCCATCAAAATCTTCAGGTTCATCATAGGTCACGTTCACACCAAAAGCATCGCCAACCATCTCACATATCAGATTAAAGTTTTACCCATATTCTATAGGTGATCGACTACTTGAAGCATGTGTATTGCTAGTCTCTGGTACATTACTTGACAATTCTTCTATATTATATGTCCAAGTCCAATAATTTTCAATGAAACCCCTTCTCTTCAAATGATGTTCTACTTCCTTTAGGTCACTAATTATAGGTTTACATTCACATTTAAGACAAATAAACCTAACTCCTCATTCGCTTCGACAACATTCATGAACAGATGTCCACGTAATAAATCCTTTAACTCCTTCCTCAAAATTTGGTTTAAGTCTACATTTTCCTGGATACAACATATCGTACATCCAACTATGATAGTACCGATAATATTTTATACTGCACACTTATACAATCATTATCTTTTTAATTAAAATTTTAATTTTTACATATCAACCAATTTCTAAAATTTTAATAAAACATTAGCTACAAGTATTAACTAACATAATACTATTCTTAAACACAAACTTATATCAACTAAAAACTATTTTACAAACAAACAACATTTATACTATTTAATATATAATATATTCTCACATAATATATTCACTATAAATAAATTTTATAACTATTCTTAATATATTAAACTAGAAATAAAACTCATACTATTTTTTTATTTATAAACTTATCTAATAAATTCTTTAATAAACATAAATATTTCGTTTTTGTTTTAACCAAACATTTAATAAACATATAATAATTTATGTTTTTAATAAATAACTATTATGTTTTATTTTTAAAAAATATATATAATAAACATATATCTTAACATATAATACATATAATTAATAACCATTTATTCTTTTTTTTGTTATGTTTAAAAAAAACTATTTTACTCTATTTAGTTTTTAATCAACATATTATTCTTTCAATAAATATAAAATATAACTACATTCTATTTTATTTTGTTTTATTATATATATATATATATATATATATATATATATATATATATATATATATATATATATATATATATATATATATATATATATATATATATATATATATATATATATATATATATATATATATATATATATATATATATATATATATATATATATATATATATATATATATATATATATATATATATATATATATATATATATATATATATATATTACATAAAGTAAAATAATATAAAAATATTACATAAAAATAAAATATTATTTTTAAATAAAGTTATATATTTTATTTTCATAATACATTATGAGAAAAAATTATTTTCGGATTTAACTACATATTTAATTTACAACAATATTCTGTTTAAACATATTAATAAATTATTTTCGGATTTAAATTATATATTTAATTTACAGTAACATTTATGCTTAAATAAATCTAAATATTCATTTTAATAATATTTAGTTTTAAAAAAATAACATAATTAATTTACAATAACAACAATCAACAATCTAATATTTTAAATCTGAGAAAAATAAAAATAAAAATTTCTTGAAATACGTCAATGAAGATAAAAGCTCGAATCTTTGAAACCTTTAAATCTTAAAGTTTGATGAGTTATCTTTGTTGGAAACTCATCAAAATCTATGATGAACTTCTACCACGATGAAAATTTAATTATGACACAAACAAAGAAAAGAAGACAAGACAAATAATTTCTTCAGAGTTTCTCTCTGCTCACAAACTGTGAAAACTTTATTATTCACTTTGCAACTGCAAAATACTGTGAATGACTTGCTTGACTTGCTTACAAAGATATCTTTTTGTTACTCCCTCTATTTATAACTGAGCTTACACCCTAAGCCCAAAGTCCAAAATATCTTTTTGTTACTAAATCAAATCTAATTTATTCTCGACTTAAATCAAATCTATTTAAATCTAAAACAAATCAAATCTTTTCGACACATAGTTTCGATACACTGGATTACAATTTAACACACCACATATTCATTGTGTCTAAACTATCTATGTTCATCATGGCTCTTAGTCTTCTGAATACTTTGACTTGCACTCCCTTCGTCATGATGTCTGCAATCTGATTCTCAGTTCAGCAGTGTTCCAAATTCATCTTCCTATCTGCTACTTGCTCTCGAAGATAATGGAACCTCATTTTGATGTGCTTACTTCGACCATGTGCTATTGGGTTCTTCGCCAGATTGATAGCTGACATGTTGTCGATCTTCATGGTAATTGCTCTATGATTTTTTCCTGTTATCTCTTCGACCAAGTTCACCATGCAAGTTGCTTGACATGCACAAAGAGAAGCAACTATGTATTCTACTTCACATGATGATAATGCCACTACTGGTTCCTTTCTTGAATTTCAAGCAACTGATGCACCACCTAGCATAAACACATATCCTGATGTTGACTTTCGATCTTCAGCATCATTACACCAACTCGAATCGGTGTATCCCATTAACTTGCATTCTTTTTCTTTATCAGCTGCAGGAAATAAAATGCCATAATCGAAAGTTCCTTTGTGATACCTTAGTATCCTCTTCACTGCTGCTAGATGTGATACCTTTGGCTTTTGCATGAATCTGCTTACCATACCTACACTATATGCTAAGTCGGGCCTTGTATGACAAAGGTATCTCAATGATCCAATAAGTCTTCTGTATTGGGTTGGACCAACATCATCTTCATCTGCATCTTTCGACAGTTGCAGTCTTGGTTCTGCAGGTGTCGAAGTTGGATTGCATTCTTCCATCTTAAATCTCTTGAGAATTTCTCCTGCATATCTTCTTTGATGCATCATTAAACCTCTACTGCTCTTGTAGAATTCGATTCCAAGGAAATATGAAATCTCACCCAAATCAGACATTTTGAATTCCTTGTTGAGATCACCTTTGAAGTCTTCGATCTCACTCTTGCAGCTACCTGTTATCAACAAATCATCTATATAGAGACATAGTATAAGAAATTTACTCTTGCTTCTTCTTACATATACTCCATGTTCAGTTGTGCACTTCACAAATTCCTTCTCCCTTAGAAAACTATCAATTTTCTTATTCCAAGCCCTTGGAGCTTATTTCAATCCATACAGGGCTTTATGCAGCCTGTACACCTTTCTTTCTTCGTCATGTTTCACAAACTCAACAGGTTGTTTAACATAGACTTCTTCATCTAAGGTTTCATTTAGGAATGCACACTTCACGTCCATCTGACATATGTGCCAACTGTTTATTTATGCTAGACCAACAACCAACCTGATTGTTTCGATCCTAGCAACAGGTGCAAAAAATTCATCGAAGTCTATTCCTTCTTTCTGTAGAAATTCTTTCGCCACAAGTCTTGCTTTGTGTCGAGTTACTTCCCCTTTTGAATTCGTTTTCACTTTGTATACCCACTTGACATCAATTGCCTTCTTGCCTTGAGGCAATTCGACAAGTGATCAAGTGTTGTTGTCTTCGATAGACTTCACTTCTTCGTTCATTGCTTTCATCCACTTCGAATCCTTCAATGCTTCAGCTGCATTAACGGGTTTCGACATCTGCATAGAAAGCATAATGTACCAGCTCACCTTCATTATCTATTACATCATCTGATGTAATCACAGAATATTGCAATCTTACAGGCACGGATCTTGTTCTTTGAGGCCTGCTTGTACTTGGTATATCTACTGGTTCCTCTTGTCGAACTTCTCTTTCGGCTTGAGTTTCTGGCTCTTCAAGAAGGATTTCCACTGAATCTTTTTTGACATTATCAGTCCAATCCCATTCTTTAAACTCATCTATGATCACGTCCCTGCTGATCACAATCTTCTTTTTCACTGGATCGAACAACTTGTAGCCTCCTGTCGAATGATATCAAACTAGAATCATTTGACTTGACTTGTCATCGAGTTTTCTTCTCAACTGATCTTGCACATGTCTATGTGCAATAGATCCAAATACCTCCAGATGACTCAAACTAGGCTTCACACCAGACCAACATTCTTCTGGAGTAATTCCTTCTAGCTTCTTTGTAGGACATCTGTTCAAAATGTATGTTGCAGTCAACTGTTCCCACCGTCAACTCATTTATCGGTCAACTCCCTCTAAATATCTTTTAATTTTTGAATTTAACTTCGCAACGCGATTTTCACGTCACAACTTAATTTCTGAAAAATTCAAATTTCCCCGTACAAGCTTGACTTCTTCCTTTTTATTTTATTTTACTTTTCATGTTGCGACATTATTTCTACACCACATGTTTTATTTTTAAAAAATATATATAATAAACATAT